>CM056726.1:66777547-68027547 GCA_029844215.1 Przewalskia tangutica
GTAAACAAGAATAACCTACTCTCACGTGAGACATATATTACTCAATTGTTCTAAAAAGGAATCAAGTGATTAAGTTTATGAACTATGAAACCATTTGAAAATGAGAAGCTTGAGTAATTGAAACTAGGCAAACTGGAACTTAGGAAAAGAATGTTGTTACTTGATTTTGAAAAGGAATGTGGGTTGGTCATTCTAATACTACGGGTATAGGGTGACTTTGATAAGTAATGGATCTCTTTTAAAGAATTTAACGTACGTAGTACTTTAGGGTTGAAACCCGGACTTTGGCATAAAAATGAAGGTACTTTGAGTGATGTGAAACTTGCCTATGCTTGTTGTGGTGAAACATTCCTATGCTTGTTGTTGTGAAACTTGCCTATGCTTGTGATGATAGCCTTTGTTGTGCAAGTGTGGTGTTTCTGTGTTACCGCGTCTCGATAGAGGCCGGTTGGTAGTTGAGGTTTCTTCGTTCGGCACAGGTATCCGGTGGTCGGCTCTCGTACTTGCCGTCTCGTGGTGATTCGGCCTTGGTATCGGTAGTCGACCCTCGCACTTGCCCCGTTCGAAGATAGTGACGAAGTCTCGTGATCTGACCTTGGTCCTGGTGGTCACCCTCGTACTTGCCCGGTCAGTGCGTGACCGGCCTTGGTATCCGATGATCGGCTCTCGCACTTGCCGTGACGGCTTCGTGTTTTGGTTGCATTGTATTATTGGTACGGTCGGATCTGGTAGTTATACTTGTCTGCATTCGTTTTTATAACACAGTGGGACATGGTGTTCATGTATAATCTTTGGTATTGTTATATCATAAAGCTGCCGGGTGAGGAAGAAATTCCACGCACGAGTGATAATTTGGAGCGTGAGTCCACTGTCTTGATATCGGTTATATGTTATATATCGTAGTTTGGTCATCATACATGTCTCTGCTTTATATAGACTATTATGATTTCATTTCTGATATTCTGATTTCACATACTTAGTACTGTTATCGACCTCGCCGGGCTGCGTTCATGCGCAGTAGAGTGCGTCATTATCGATCCGCGTTTAGGATCTCATTTCAGCGTTTTGGGAAGCTCCGTTCCGTCGGAGGCTTATCTTTGGTATGTTACCACAGTCCGTAAGTTCTTATGCGTTCGGGTATGGCGGGGCCCTGTCGTCATAGTTGTTGTATAAATCTTAGAGTGCAGTAATCTTGTTGTAGGCGGGGTTGTAAAAGGATTAAAGCTATTCGGTTTTATGTATATCTTGAAGGCAAAGTTTTGGTTGGCCTGTTTATTTACTATATCTCTCATTTCATGTGTAAAGTTTTATTTCCGCTGGTTTTCTCTGATGTTGTATCACTAGGGTGCCCGGGGTAAGGCACCAGTGACGGGCCCAATTTTCGGGGCGTCACAAGTGGTATCAGAGCAGTTAATCCTCGGAAAGTGTCTACAAACCGTGTCTAGTAGAGTCTTGATTATCGGTGTGTTGTGCACCACATCTATAATCAGGAGGCTATAGGACATTTAGGATTGGTTTCCATTTCTCCTCATTCTGAGATCGTGCCTTAGAGCTGTGTGATAAGATTGGACCCCTCTGACGTGTTTCGTTTTTACCAGTTATGCCTCTGCGAAAGGCAACCGGGCCCGTAAGGCGGCGGCGAGAGGATCTGCGAGTAAACGTGGCGAGACCACGATACACGAGCCTCGATCCCGCGATGCGGAAGCGAGAGAGATGAGTTACAAAGTGGGCCCGATTAATGGCGTGGTTGTGGCAGACTTGAGGATAGGTGGACGCAGCGGTTCGAGCACCGATGGTTCACCAGATCGAGATAGTTCGAGGCTACGGGATTTTACGAGTTGTAGGCGCCGAGTTTTATGGGTCGAGGCACGAGGATGATCCGCAGGAGTTCATCCAAGCGATTCTGGATCGTGAGAGTAATCAAGGCATCGGAGGCCGAGTCGGTGGTCTAGGTTCACATCACCGCGTGATACCGCGATCGGGTTTGATTCGTGGGAGCTGTCGGGAGAGAATGCACTTCCGGCTATATGGGGACGAGTTCTCGAGGCATTCCTTGCACATTTCTTGCCTCGCGGATGAGAGGGCTCGAGCGCAGATTTTTGGTGTTGCGGCGAGCAGGCGTGCGGTTCGGGAGTACAATGTGAGTTCGACTCATTGGCGTGCGTCCCGCGTTAGTAGCTAGTATGGAGGATCGAGTGCACCGATATGTTCTGAGGCTCGATGATTGCCTTGCAGAGTTGTTCGGTGTAGCTCTTGGCGGCATGGACATCGCCGCGTCGCAGCGTATACACTTGGATGTGAGCGGATAAATCGACGGAATGACCAAAGTCGCGAAGAAGGGCGTAACAGCAGGTCCTTTGGTGACTTTCGAGGCGGACCGCCTCGGCGAACTAGTTATGTACCTCCGTCGATGAGTGGTCCTCCCGGCTTTCGGGACCTTCGGGATACGCAGAGGCGGTCGGGGCTCCTGTGTTTCAGATTTTCGAGGCGGGAGTGCTCGCGGATGAGGTTGCCCTTGTCTCGGTGTGGCGTTGTGGAAAGCTTCATAAGGGAGAGTGTCGTACTAACTCGGAGATTGTTATTTTTGCGCCAGCAGGCCATCGGCAGAGGCTGTCAGGCCAAGGTAGCACCGGTAGGATAGCATGGACTACTAGAGCGATTGCGGGTTCTTCACCTTCCGTGGCGAGCAGATGTTCGTG
Organism: Przewalskia tangutica; assembly: GCA_029844215.1. Classification (NCBI taxonomy): domain Eukaryota; kingdom Viridiplantae; phylum Streptophyta; class Magnoliopsida; order Solanales; family Solanaceae; genus Przewalskia; species Przewalskia tangutica. The sequence goes on from CM056726.1 coordinate 66,780,247, forward strand.
CCGGAAGGCCGGTAGAGGTCGCGGTGGGAGTTCGATTTTAGCGGTCCTTGAACCGCCTAGTTTCGAGTATATCCTTAACCTCTGAGTTTTGTTTGTATTGATGTTGTTGATGTGTTTAATGTTATGTTTGGATAGCTTTGTGCTAAAATTTGATTTAGGAACAGTTAGTGAAAAGGGTAAGTCCACAGGTAGTGTGAGATGGAAGTGGTAGCTTTCATGATGTGAAATAGTAAGATTGTTCGGATCGGGAACAAGAGTTGGCGCGATTGGGGGTCGGGTTGAGGACCATTTGCGGGTCAACCGTAACCCGGTTTGGGGTGGGTCGATTCTGGTGGTCCCGCCAGTGGTAGGGTCACGAGGGTGCTAGGCCCAAGTTTAGATGACCATCGTATGAGTTCGTGGATCGTTCGATCGAATCAGTTCGTGAAGGCGGGAATGGCCTTAGGAAATCGAGGTTAGTGAGATGACCAAGTTTGGAGGTAGTGACTCGAGGTTGGAAACGAGCGTTGGCGAAGTGGGGTACGGATACTAGAACGAGTTCGAGTGTTCGTGGCGAGTACTACGAGAAAGGGAAAAGTGAGCGTATGTTTTGTGGCGGTGTGGCATGATTGTTTTAAATGCGTATAGCGGTGAAGACTATCTCGACGCTGTTTGTTTTGAGACCTTGAAGGAACATTCGACGAATGTTTCTAAGGGGAGAATGTTATACCGTATTTCAGTATATGCGTGGGGCGTGCGTAGAAAATTTTGAAGTGTAAAGTGGCTTGGCGAATTATTTTGTTCACAACACCCGCTTAGAGTCGTTTTTAAACGTTTTCCACGACTTCGTAGGGAATTTCCGGCTATGTCATTTATATTTTTTGCGGATTTTTCCGAGAGACGAAACATTTTGGACCAACAAGAGGGCGACACTTGTCACCCTCTAATTGGTGGGAGTGGGCGGAAATGTGTGATGGACGAATTGGCCTTGTGGTCAAGGGGAGTTGGTAGGATATTTTGTGTGCAAGTTGGCTTAGGACACTTGCCCAAATCTTGGCCTTACACTTGCCTTGCACTTGGCATAATCTTGGCCATTGGTTGGCCTTGGCTTGTAGTATAAATACCCCCTTAGTTGATGAACTTTCTTCATCCAAAAATTGAGCTATCTACCTAAGTCTCAAAATACTCCCTCCCTCTTGTGGTTCTCGTCCAAAGCCTCTCCCCTCCTCCTAAGTGGCCTTTGGCCGAGAGTTTCCCCCTCCCCCTTTGTGGTGTTTTGCCGTGGGGTACCCCCCCCCCTAGCCTAGTTGTCTCGTATAAATACCCCTTGTTGTGGTATAGAAATACTCTCCTAGTATTGTTGTTATGTCCAAATACCTTGGCCCAAATACCTTGTAGTATTCCCAAGGTTACACTTATACTAGCCCAGAAAATACCGTTATACTTTCCCTCAGTCACTAAAACGAAACCCTAAGGAAATCTTCACCCGTTGTTGAAGTATGGAGTAGAAGTTGCGTAGAACTTCTAAGGGTTGTTTGGAGCGGATTGGAGCACTCGGAGGAGGAGCTAAACCTTGCTCAGGAGCGACTTTAAACTCGGATAATTTTTGGGCTTATCGAGGTAAATATCTTGTCCCCCTATTGTAATTGGAAATTACATAAGTGTTGAATATATAGTGTTGTATACTATATATAGAACTGAACTTAGTATTGTGGCAATGTCTTTTGACTTAAGCCTGAAGAATGAAGAATTGAACAGTAATCACATAGAAGGATAATAAAGAGAAGAAGCGATGTAATTACCTAGGGTTGTATTCTGAGAGACTTATGTAGCATTCTTGTGTAGTAGAATTATGCAGCGTCCGGTTAGACGTGTTAACCCCCCCCCCTGGTTGGCTTGGTAGCCGGCCTCGATAGAGGAGGAGATTTACGCTGTTGCGGGGGGGGGAGGTGCTGCCGATTTTTCTGTAGAAAGATGGGAACGTATGGTTAAGATTTAATAGACGTTTGTGGCCTTTATAGGTGAAAGTACTAAGAGTAGTGTACTCTACTCGAGGAGTGGAAAGGGCTAGCAAGGTTGTAGTACTTGGAGCATTTTGCTTATTGTCGTTAAATCGTCGCGAGGTATGTGAACCTCTTCCTATCTCTTCTAGCATGATATGTGTGAACTATGTAGTACGGTAGACGTACATATGTTAACTGTGTTTGATTGTTCTTAAAACATAAAGTGTTATAACGGCTTTATGGGAAGTTGGTTATAACAGCTTTATGTAGGTAAGAAAATACTTTGTGGTTTTAAAAGGTAACTGATGTGAATTATAACTGGCTAGTTATAATAAAGAACTTGATGTATTTCAAAAGATTTATAAATCGTTTTGGAAGGGAGAGTAACACTTTGTTTTAAAAGGTTTTAAAAAGAGTTATACTAGCTTTATGGGAAGTTAGGTATAATGTCTTAAGAGAGGTAAAGAAAATGGTTTACTGATGTTAGAAGTTAAGAGACTTGATCTTATAAGATAAGAGACTTAACTTATTTGTTTTAATGTGGATGTTTGTGTGAAACCTCATTCGTGAGTAATGAGTACTTGGTTTTAGTTAAAGGGATAATGTTTCTTGATTTGGAAATCGTAATGTATATCGACAGCACCACTGCGGCGTTAAGAAAGGAAAATGTATTGAATAATGATGTATCGTATTAAAACCGGTAGAAACCTCCATCTGCATAGAAACTAAGATGAGACAAAATGATATTACATTTTCTAGATCATGCACTTTGTAATAAGAATGTTGTAAACAAGAATAACCTACTCTCACGTGAGACATATATTACTCAATTGTTCTAAAAAGGAATCAAGTGATTAAGTTTATGAACTATGAAACCATTTGAAAATGAGAAGCTTGAGTAATTGAAACTAGGCAAACTGGAACTTAGGAAAAGAATGTTGTTACTTGATTTTGAAAAGGAATGTGGGTTGGTCATTCTAATACTACGGGTATCGGGTGACTTTGATAAGTAATGGATCTCTTTTAAAGAATTTAACGTACGTAGTACTTTAGGGTTAAAACCCGGACTTTGGCATAAAAATGAAGGTACTTTGAGTGATGTGAAACTTGCCTATGCTTGTTGTGGTGAAACATTTCTATGCTTGTTGTTGTGAAACTTGCCTATGCTTGTGATGATAGCCTTTGTTGTGCAAGTGTGGTGTTTTACGTGTTACCGCGTCTCGATAGAGGCGGTTGGTAGTTGAGGTTTCTTCTTGTTCGGCTGGGTATCGGTGGTCGGCTCTCGTGCTTGCCCGTCTGCGTGGTGATTCGGCCGTGGTATCTGGTAGTCAGCCCTCGCACTTGCCCCGTTCAGTATAGTGACGAAGTCTCGTGATCCGGCCTTGGTCCTCGTGGTCAGCCCTCGTACGTGCCCCGGTCAGCTGCGTGACCGGCCTTGGTATCCGGTAGTCGGCTCTCGCACGTGCCCCGTATCGGCTTCGTGTTTTGGTTGCATTGTATTATTGGTACGGTCGGATCTGGTAGTTATACTTGTCCTGTACGGTTTTTATAACACAGGTGGGACATGGTGTTCATGTATAATCCTTGGTATTGTTATATCATAAGCTAGCCGTGATGAGGAAGAAATTCCACGCACGCAGTGATAATTTGGAGGCGTGAGTCCCTGTCTTGATGTAACTGTTATATGTTATATAATGTAGTTTGGTCATCATACATGTCTCCTGCTTTATATAGACTATTATGATTTCATTTACTGATATTCTGATTTCACATACTTGGTACTGTTGTCTTGACCTCGCCTTGATGCGTTCATCTGCATGAGTAGAGAGTGCGTCATCTATCGATCCGCGTTTAGGATCTCATTTCATTTTGGGAAGCTCGTTCCGTCGGAGGCTTATCTTTGGTATGTTACCACAGTCCGTAAGTTCTTATGCGTTCGGGGTATGGCGGGCCCTGTCCGTCATAGTTGTTGTATAAATCTTAGAGTGCAGTAATCGTTGTGGGCGGGGTTGTAAAAGGATTAAAGCTGTTCGGTTTATGTATATCTTGAAGGCAACTGTTTTGGTTGGCCTGTTTATTTACTATATCTCTCATTTCATGTGTAAAGTTTTTATTTCCGCTGGTTTTCTCTGATGTTGTATCACTAGGGTGCCCGGGGTAAGGCACCAGTGACGGGCCCAATTTTCGGGGCGTCACATCTTATCACACATACTGATCTCTAAAGGGTTAAGGATATACCTGTATCTACTGCTTCACTCCCCTTAGTCGTTCTAACCAAACCTGCCCCGTAGGGCGCATAGCTAAGGAAGGTGATGAACTACCCACCGATCATGAAGGCTGAGTACTCCTACTAGCATCCTTCCTACTAGGACATCCTTTCCGCACATGGCCCTGTCGGCCGCAGGTAAAGCAAGTACCAACTAAAAGACGACATTCCCCGGGATGACGTCTGCCACACTGTGAACCGGAAGATCTGGAGCTCTGACCAACTCCTGCATACCCCGAACGTCCTGAACCTTGTGGAGGACCACTCTGCACTGGTGGATGTGCATAATCAATCTGCTGGTGAGGTGATTCGCCTCGAAAGTTACTAAAGGATCTGCTGCTTGCGCCTCTTCTGCTGTCCTCGGTTAACCCATCGATCTCTACATCTCTCGGCCTGCTGCGCATAAGCCCGTACACAGGCCATGCTCAAGCTTAACCGAAGAACTACTCTTGCACAACCCTCTCTTAGATAGTCATCAAGACTCGCGGTACATCGGTATACTCTCTGGTAGCCAAATCCATAGTTAGTAACAGGGTCGCCTCTTTGCAATCCATATTCTCTGTCCCGATTCGTGGGCGGGGTTCAAATATCATGGCGCGATAGGAGGCGCCGCCGTGCTAAAACTCTGCTGGGGCTAGTGACGTCGCAGAACTCCCCGAATGAAGCACTACCCTAGGTAATGATTGGGCATGTGCCCTCGTAACCCTCTGAACTCTACTGGCAGCTCCTCGGCCTTTCCCTCTGGGCGGGTTTGCCTACGCGGAGGCATAGCGGTAGGGAAAGAAATACGTTAGAGGTCCAACTTACAACACGGCTCTAAGGCACGATCTCGAGTGAGAAGAATGGAAACCAATCCTAAATATCCTATAGCCTCACGATTATTGGTGTGGTGCACAACACAGATAATCAAGACTCTGCGGATACGGTGCAGACACTTTCCGAGGATTAACTGCTCTGATACCACTTTTGTCACGACCCGAACCCGGGCCCGTGACTGGTGCCTTACCCCGGGAACCCTAGTGATACAACATCAGAGAAATAAGCGGAATATAAAACAATAACATGAAACAACATGAAGTATGAAATAATAATCTGAGAAAAATTGCCTTTCGACATGTATATATGAAAACTTAAATTCCAACAGTTAGATCCCATGACAACCCTGCCCACAACAGTACTACAGACTTCTACGAATGATATGACAACAACGACGGGACAGGGCCCCGTCATACCCCTGAATGTATGCACCTACAACAACAGGGGACTATACCAAGATAAGCCTCCGGAGGAACGGAGCTTCCCAAACGCTGAACTGTGACCCTAAGAGCGAGGATCAACGACTGGTGTACCTTTACCTGCGGCATAAACGCAGCCCCCTGAAGGAGGTCAGTACAACAGGTACCAAGTATGTGAAACTGAAAAATACTGTAAATGAAATCATAGTAGTCTATATAAAGCAGGAGACATGTATGATAACCAAACTACGATTCCTGATAAATAAGCGATCATGTCAAGTCGGGACTCACGCCCTCAAAGTCATCACTCAAATATAACAATGGGTCTCACGCCCACAACATCAATCATGCGTGGAATACCTTCGCCACCGCGATCTATGATATAAAAAGCACAAGGAATACATGAACACGGGTCCCACCTGTGTCATCATAAAACCGTACGGGGTAAGTACGAAGGCATAGCCGACTACTAAAACCCACAGTACAACAAGTTCATAAACTGTATCATGATCTGTCTAGACCGTCACATGATCAAAGCTGGCCACTCGCCCGCAGTATCTAATGTGCGCGTCTAGCCCTGGAACTTCCCGTAGCTCCGCATGGGCCACTCCAATGGCACGCATGAGGTCTTCCCCGCATCGGTAGCTACTCCCGGCGGCGTCTGGACTCGCCGTCCGCGTGGCCACATGACCGCATGACCACAAAGGCGCACTAACACGGAACTCCCGCAGATTCGCGCATAGGCCAGACCGCAGCATAAGGTATTCTCGAATCATAGGTCACACAGACCCGCCTGAGTCTACCCCGCATCGGAGGGCAGCTTAACCCCCGGAATTATGAGTGATACAATACTAACATAACAGCTTATCGTTTAAACAACATAAGCACAATCAAGGGAAACCCCTTTACACAAACATCACAAGATACTAACCCACGTAGCATCCTAGCATGTTTACTCAACAAATCAACAAGAAAGTATTACAAGGCTATCACAAACCAACACAATCAAGTTATACACACAAGGTACTTTCTACTATATGATTAACAAGATCGGGTTTTTATCCCCAAAGTACTTCATACATTAACTATTTAAAAGATACGTTACTTTCACAAAAGTCACACAATACCCGTAGTATATGAAAATAGAGTGATTATCTTTTGAAGTAAATCAAAACACTTCTCTTGGTAAAATCAAGTAACAACATTCTTTTCCAAACGTTCCAAGTTTTCCTAATTTCAATTACTCAAGTTTCTCATTTTCGAAAGGTTTGTAGTTCATAGTTTTAATCCTTTAAAACAATTTGAGAAACATATACCTTATGTGTGAGTAGGTTATTCTTGTTCATAACAATCTTGATACAATGACCATGATCTAGGAAATGTAATATCATTTTGTCTCATCTTAGCTTCTATGCGGATGGTAGTTTCTCTTGGTTTTAATAATACTTTATTAGTCAAAACATTTCCCTTTATTAAGCATTTGTTGTGGTTTGTTCGATACTTATTCTGATTTCCGAAATCAGTAAAACATAATTCCTTTTGAAAACCAAGTACTCATTACTCACGAATTAGGTTTCACACTTTTTAACAAAATTCAATTAAGTCAAGTCTCTTATCTTTTAAGATCAAGTCTCTTAACTTCTTAAATCAATAAATCATTCTTTTTATCTCTCTTAAGCCGTTATACCTAACTTCCCATAAAGCTAGTATAACTCTTAAGCTTTTAAAACCAAGTATTACTCTTCTGTTAAAATGATTCAGTATTCTTTTGAAATACGTCAAGATTATTCAGGCTTAAGTCAAAAGACATTGCCGTAATTATTATTCAGGCTTAAGTCCGGAGACATTGCCGTAATTATTATTCAGTTAACATACGTACGTCTACCGTACTATATATATATTCTTTAAAATATCATGCTCAAGAGGATAGGAAGAATCACATACCTCGCGACGATTATCGACTATTAGCAATACGCTCCACGGCTATAACCCTAGCCTTGTCCTTTCAAGTAGCACATGCTACTCACGTAACATTCAACCTATAAAGGTTATACAAGTCTATCAAAGTCTAGACTACTCGGTAGAATAAATCTAGATACAAGATTCTACGGAAATTTGGGCGAATTCCCTACCAGTCAAACTTCCAAGTCTCTTGTAATCTGATCCTATGTAATTACTGATTCTCTTCTTTAAATTCAGCTTAAGTCCAAAGACATTCTTTGCAAAACTAAGTTCATTCTATATATAGTATACAACAACTATATTTTCCTACAACATGTAATTTCCAATTCTGATAGAAGCAAGATATTTACCTCGGTAAGCCCAAAATTATCCAAGTATAAATGTCGGTCCTTAGCAACGTTTAGCTCCTACTCCGGGTGCTCCAACCCGCTCCAAACCACCCTTAGAAGTTCTAACCAACTTCTACGTAATACTCCAACTAACTATGGAGATTTTCCTAAGGGTTTCGTTTTTGTGACTGACGGAAAGTGTAATAGTATTTCTGGGCTTTTCGTATAGGTATAACCTTGGAATACTACAAGGTATTAGGGCCAAGGTATTTTGGGTATAGTAACTGTTATACCCCGTATTTCCAGAGTATGTACGCGGGGACGTACGTAGAAAAGTTTGTGCCTTAAAGTGCTTGGCCGAATTTTATTTGTGCATAACACCCGGTTAGAGTCGTTTTTCGGCGAAACGTTTTCACAGCTTTCGTAGGGGAATTTCCGGCTATGTCATTTTTAATTTTTGCGGATTTTTCCGAGAGACAAAACATTTTTGGCCAACGAGAGGGCGACACTTGTCACCCTCCCATTGGAGCACGTTGGGCGGTAAGAGAGGTGGACGAATTGGCCATTGTTGGTCAAGGGGTTGGTAGGATATTTTGTGGTAGATGGATAAGGTGCACTTGGCAAGATCTTGGCCCTACACTTGCCTTGCACTTGGCAAGATCTTGGCCATTGGTTGGCCTTTGCTAGGCCTATAAATACCCACCCCTTTGGAAGACTTATTCATCCTAAAATGTTCTAAGTCTTAGAAATCCTCCCCCTCCCCTCTTGTTTGACTCTCGTCCAAGAGCCCCCCCTCCCTAGATAGGCCCTTGTGGCCGAGAGCCTCCCCCTCCCCCCTTTGTGGTGTGGCCGTGGGGTACCCCCCCCCCTAGCCTAGTTGTTTTCGTATAATACCCCCCCTCTTGATAGAAATACCCTCAAAAGTATTGTTATAATGCCCAAATTACCTTAGCCATATACCTTGTTGTATTCTAAGGTTATACCTATACGAAAAGCCCAGAAATACTATTATACTTACCGTCAGTCACCAAACCGAAACCCTAGGAAAATCTCCATGGTTAGTTGGAGTTGTATGTAGAAGTTGGTTAGAACTTCTAAGGGTAGTTTGGAGCGGGTTGGAGCGCGGAGTTGGAGCTAAACGATTGCCGGGATCGACTTTAACTCGGATAATTATGGGCTTATCGAGGTAAATATCTTGTCCTCTATTGTAATTGGAATTTGCATATTGTTAGAATATATAGTTGAAGAATACTATATATAGAATCGGCGTAGTTATCGGCGATGCCTCGGCTTAAGCTGAATAATACTTACGGCAATGTCTTGCGACTTAAGCCGAATTTAAAGAAGAATCTTGGCCGTAATTACATAGAATGTATTACATGAACTTGTGTAGTAGTACCGTGGAGTAGAATTGTACCCGTTAGGGTTAAATGTATAACCCCTGGTTGGCTTGGTAGCGGCCTCGATAGAGGAGGAGATTCTGTTGTTGCGGGGAGAGTCTTTGCGAATTTTACGTAGAATGTTCTCTGAAGAGACCTTATGTTAATAAGCGCCTTGTGGCCTTATAGGTGGAAGTACTATGCGTGGCGCGATCTACTTGGCTTAAGGAGTAGCCGACGTTGGAAGTACTTGAGCGGTGTGCTATGAGTCGATACTCGTCGCGAGGTATGTGAACCTCTTCCTATCTCTTCTAGCATGATATGTGTGAACTATGTAGTAAGTTAGATGTACATGTGCTAAATTTATTTGATTGGTTTAAAACATAAAGTGTTATAAAGTCTTTATGTGAAGTTGTTTATAAAAGCTTTATGTTGGTAAGAAAATACTTGCGGTCTTTAAAAGGTAACTGATTTGAACTATAACTGGCTTGTTATGTGTTAGTAAAGAACTTGAAGTATTTCAAAAGATTTTTGAATCATTTTGAAAGAAGAAGTAATAATTGGTTTTGCAAAACTTAAGAGTTATACTAGCTTTATGGGAAGTTAGGTATAACGCTTAAGAATGTTTTCTTGATTTGAAATCGAATGTGTATCGACAAACCATCTGCAGCGTTAATAAAAGGAAATGTTTTGACTAATTAAGTATTATTAAAACCGAGAAACTTCCATCCGCATGAAGCTAAGATGAGACAAAATGATATTTCCTAGATCACGGTCAGTAATAAGATTGTTATAAACAAGAATAACCTACTCACATATATGGCATAGGTTACTCAAACGTTTTAAAAGAGATTAAGACTATGAGTTATGAAACCTTTCTAAAATAAGTGACTTAGGCATTTGAAATTAGGCAAACTTGAACGTTTGGAAAATAATGTTGTTACTTGATTTTACAAAAGGGGAAGTATTTTGTTTACTTAATAAGATAGTCACTATATTAATACTACGTTTATTGTGTGACTTATGTGAAAGAAACGGATCTTTTAAAGGGTTTACAGTAAGTAGTACTTTAGGGTTAAAACCCGGACTTTGGCATAAAATGAAAGTACCTTGAGTTGTGTATAACTTGCCTATGTTTGTTGTTGTGTAACTTGCTTGTGCATGTTGTTGTGAAACTTGCCTATGCTTATTGTGATAGCCTTTGTTGTGCAAGGAATGTATTTCACTCGACTACCGGTTCATCCGGGAATGTATCTCACTCGACTACCGGTTCATCCGGGAATGTATCTCACTTGATTACCGGTTCATCCGGGAATGTATCTCACTTGATTACCGGTTCATCCGGGAATGTATTTCACTCGACTACCGGTTCATCCGGGAATGTATCTCACTTGATTACCGGTTCATCCGGGAATGTAACTCACTTGATTACCGGTTCATCCGGGAATGTATTTCACTTGACTACCGGTTCATCCGGGAATGTATTTCACTCGACTACCGGCTCATCCGGGAATGTATTCCACTCGACTTGACATGACTGCTTTTATGTTGTGAACTGTAGTTTGGTTATCATACATGTCTCCTGCTTTATATAGACTATTATGATTTCATTCTGATTTTACGCTTCACATACTTGGTACTGTTAGATCGACCTCCTTCGGGCCGCGTCATGCCGCAGTAAGTACATCGTTGTCGATCCCCGCTTAGGATCACCTTTCAACAGATTGGAAGCTCCGTTCCTTCTGAGGCTTATCTTTTGTATGTGTTCCCCGAGTTGTAGGTTCTTGTACATTCGTGGTATGGCGGCCCTGTCCCGTCATAGTTGTTGTCATTCGTAGAGGTCTGTAGTACTGTTGTGGGCAGGGTTTGTAAAAAGGATTAAACTGTTCATGTTGAAAAAGTTGTTATTTATATATATGCCGAAAGGCAAGTTTTCTAGATAATACTGTTTGTAGTTCATTTGTTTCATGTACGTGTTTTATGTTCCGCCGATTACTCGATGTTGTATCACTAGGGTGCCCGGTAGGCACGATCACGCCCCGAACAGTCGTGACAAAAGTGGTATCGAAGCGATTAATCCTCTGAAAGTGTCTACGCACCGTATCCAAGAGTCTTGATTATCGGTGTGTGCACCACACCAATAATCGTGAGGCTATAGGGTATTTAGGATTGGTTTCTATTCTTCTCACTCGAGATCGTGCCTTAGAGCCGTGTTGTAAGTTGGACCTCCGACGAAATTATTTCCTTATCGTTATGCCTCCGCGTAGGCAACCCGCCCAGAGGTCAAGGCGCAGGGAGCCGCGAGTAGAGTTCGAGGGTGGCGAGGGCACAGCCCAATCTTTACCTAGGGTAGTGCTTCATTCGGGATTTCTGCGACGTCACTAGCCCAGCGAGTTTGGCACGGCAGCGGTCCTCATCGCGCCATGATATTTGAACCTTCGCCCACGGCCGAATAGTGAATATAGATTGCAAGGAGGCGACCACATTAGCTATGGATTTGGCTACCGGAGAATATACCGATGTATGCGAGTCTTGATGACTATCTAAAAGAGGTTGTGCAAGAGTAATTCTTCATTGGGCTTGAGCATGGCACGTATGCGGGCTTATGCGCAGCCGAGAAGCGTAAGATCGACGGGTTAACGGCGACAGCAGAGGAGGCGAGAGCAAGGTCCTTTGGTAACTTACGAGGCAAGTCGCCACCAAAGAGATTTGATATGCACCTCCGCCGGTCTGAGTGGTCTTCCACGGATATCGGGGCGTTCGAGTACGCAGGAGTTGGTCGAACTCCGTGGCTTCCGGTCAGCGCGATGCACGTCATCCCGAATGTCATCTTTAGTTGGTACTTGTTGTACTGCGGCCGTCGGGCCACGTGTGTCGAGAGAGTGTCCTTGTAGGAGGACTTAGCCTTCGAGATTGGTGGGTAGTTCGTCATCTTCCTTAGCTATGCGCTCACGGGCGTTTGATTAGAACGACTAAGGAGTGAAGCGAGAGATATAGATATATCTTTAACCTCTAGAGATCGGTATGTGTGATAAGGTGAGTATACCTTAAGTGCTATGTTCGATAGCGAAGGTGTTAGTCGTGATTAGATCATGGTTGTTTAACCGAGTAAGATTTTGGGGATAGAGAAGGTGTGAACCTTAGAGCTTTTTACGTAGAGACCTTAGAGGCAAGGCCATCTCGAGTAAAAGGTGTAGTGTTATGTTTGACCTTTATCGGAAGTGCATAGTGCACGTGAGTTATGTTTGGGATAGGTCCCTAGTAGTGTGGAATGAAAGGGGGTAGTTGAGCTAAGAAGACCGCTAGGTTTTCAAACGTGATTTGTGAGATTGTTCAATCGGGAGCTAGTATCACGCGTTGCCGGTCGGGTTGAGGCCACGCCGCGGGTCAACCCGCGGTAGGTTTGGGTGGGGTCAGGTGGTGGTCCCGCGTGTTAGGGTTGTGAGGGTGTTAGGCCCAAGTTTAGTTAACCAAAGACGAGTTCGTGGATGCATTCGACCGCAGTTGGGCGGCGAGGTCAGCTGTGTTGTCTTCTAACTAAGACCGTTTACTCGGCAGAGGGTTATGCGAGATGATATATCAGAAAAGGCTGTAAGGCTGCACGAGGTGCCTACCTTCACCTTATGTCAGACAGTGGAGCCCAGGTTGCGCTTTCTTTTACGGAGGTTTTACCGTGCAAGGTTAGGAACTCGAGTAAGTCCCAGAATCACATTCGCCTCGGGCCGGTTTTGATTTCGGGATAGTTGCGAGAATTGTTGTCTCCTGTTGAAGGAGTGTTTAAGCTACCATTTCAGTGTTAGGATGTCGCCTTTTGAAGCCTTGTAGGGGCGGATGTGTGAGTCGCCGGTCGATTGGTTCGATGTTGGCAAAGTTCAGTTAGTTGGTTCAGGCTTGTTCCAGCAGACTGTGGATAGTGCGAAGCTTGTCTAGAAGAAGTTCTGGCAGCTCAGAGGAATTGTGCGGATAATTGGCGACGACGCTTAGAGTTCAGGTTGACGGTCGGTCTTCTTGAAGGTACCACCCCGGGTTGGGTGTGACGAGTTTGGAATGCAGAGGGGACTTAGCCCGAGTTACTTTGGGCCCTTTTGATTTCATGTGAAGAATAGGCCAGGTTGCCTATATGTTAGCTTTTGTCGTCCGACTTAGGAGGCTGTACGTCCGGTCTTTCGTATTGTTATGATCGGGAAAAGTATCGGAGATCCATCCAGAGTGTTCCCACTTAATGATGACCACGTTAGAGATAGTAGCCCCGAGTTTTGGAAACCAAGCGATGTCGAAATGTGGAAAGAGTTCGAGTATACGACATCCTCAGGGATCGCATGCAGCCCGGTACCATTTGTTGGGTCGTCGGAGCAAGGCTCGCGACAAGGTGACAAAAGTGGTACCATTTGTTGGGTCGCCTGAGAAGGTTAATGCCTCAGGCAAAGTGACAAAGTGGTATCTACGACGAGTAAAGAGAGAAGCGAGCATGTATGGCGAGCATAGATGTGATCATTTCTTTTGTAAAGAGAAGGTGCGAAGGAAGTATATTTTAGACCCCGGTGAGAAGTGTTTTGTGGTGATGATTAGAGGTGTTTTCCTCGTGGACTTAGATAGAAGTGTGTGCGCGGGTGTTTCTGTGGCCAGGTGTGGCAGGATTGTTCTCGTAAGTATAGTAGTGAAGACTATCTTCGGGCGCGTTGTTTTGAGACTTAGAAGGAACATTCGACGAATGTTTCTAAGGAGGGGAGAATGTTATACCCCGTATTTCCTGAGTATGTACGCGGGGACGTACGTAGAAAAGTTTGTGCCTTAAAGTGCTTGGCCGAATTTTATTTGTGCATAACACCCGGTTAGAGTCGTTTTTCGGCGAAACGTTTTCACAGCTTTCGTAGGGGAATTTCCGGCTATGTCATTTTTAATTTTTGCGGATTTTTCCGAGAGACGAAACATTTTTGGCCAACGAGAGGGCGACACTTGTCACCTCCCATTGGAGCACGTTGGGCGGTAAGAGAGTGGACGAATTGGCCATTGTTGGTCGGGGTTGGTAGGATATTTTGTGGTAGATGGATAAGGTGCACTTGGCAAGATCTTGGCCTACACTTGCCTTGCACTTGGCAAGATCTTGGCCATTGGTTGGCCTTTGCTGAGCCTATAAATACCCACCCTTTGGAAGACTTATTCATCCTAAAATGTTCTAAGTCTTAGAAATCCTCCCCTCCTCTTGTTTGACTCTCGCCCAAGAGCCCCCTCTAGATAGGCCCCTCAGGCCGCGTGAGAGCCTCCCCCCTTTGTGGTGTGGCCTGGGTACCCCTAGCCTAGTTGTTTTCGTATAATACCCCCCCTCTTGATAGAAATACCCTCAAAAGTATTGTTATAATGCCCAAATTACCTTAGCCATATACCTTGTTGTATTCTAAGGTTATACCTATACGAAAAGCCCAGAAATACTATTATACTTACCGTCAGTCACCAAACCGAAACCCTAGGAAAATCTCCATGGTTAGTTGGAGTTGTATGTAGAAGTTGGTTAGAACTTCTAAGGGTAGTTTGGAGGCGGGAGCGCAGGAGTTGGAGCTAAACGATTGCCCAGGATCGACTTTAACTCGGATAATTATGGGCTTATCGAGGTAAATATCTTGTCCCTCTATTGTAATTGGAATTTGCATATTGTTAGAATATATAGTTGAAGTATACTATATATAGAACTGAGCGTAGTTATCGGCAATGCCTCACGGCTTAAGCCTGAATAATACTTACGGCAATGTCTTGCGACTTAAGCCTGAATTTAAAGAAGTCTCGAATCAGAATTACATAGTGGTCAGACATGAGACTTGTGTAGTAGTACCGGAGTAGAATTGTACCCAGTGGTTAAATGTATAACCCCCGTTGGCTTGGTAGCCTACCGATAGAGGAGGAGATTTACGCTGTTGCGGGAGGTCTTGCCAATTTTCTCGTAGAATGTTCTCTGAAGAGACCTTATGTTAATAAGCGCCTTGTGGCCTTATAGGTGGAAGTACTATGCGTGGCGCGATCTACTTGGCTTAAGGAGTAGCCGGTTGGAAGTACTGAGCGTTTTGCTATTAGTCGATACTCGTCGCGAGGTATGTGAACCTCTTCCTATCTCTTCTAGCATGATATGTGAACTATGTAGTGCGGTAGACGCATACGTGCTAAATGTATTTGATTGGTTTAAAACATAAAGTGTTATAACGACTTTATGGGAAGTTGGTTATATGACTTTATGTTGGTAAGAAAATACTTGTGGTCTTTAAAAGGTAATCGATTTGAACTATAAGCGGCTTGTTATGTGTTAGTAAAGAACTTGAAGTATTTCAAAAGATTTTGAATCATTTTGAAAGAAGAAGTAATACTTGGTTTTGCAAAACTTAAGAGTTATACTAGCTTTATGGGAAGTTAGGTATAACGGCTTAAGAATGTTTTCTTGATTTGAAATCGAATGTATCGACAAACCATCGCGTTAATAAAAGGAAATGTTTTGACTAATTAAGTATTATTAAAACCAGTAGAAACTTCCATCTGCATAGAAGCTAAGATGAGACAAAATGATATTTCCTAGATCATGGCTGATGTAATAAGATTGTTATAAACAAGAATAACCTACTCACATATATGGCATAGGTTACTCAAACGTTTTAAAAGAGATTAAGACTATGAGTTATGAAACCTTTCTAAAATAAGTGACTTAGGCATTTGAAATTAGGCAAACTTGAACGTTTGGAAAATAATGTTGTTACTTGATTTTACAAAAGGGGAAGTATTTTGTTTACTTAATAAGATAGTCACTATTTTAATACTACGGGTATTGTGTGACTTATGTGAAAGAAACGGATCTTTTAAAGGGTTTACAGTAAGTAGTACTTTAGGGTTAAAACCCGGACTTTGGCATAAAATGAAAGTACCTTGAGTTGTGTATAACTTGCCTATGTTTGTTGTTGTGTAACTTGCTTGTGCATGTTGTTGTGAAACTTGCCTATGCTTATTGTGATAGCCTTTGTTGTGCAAGGAATGTATTTCACTCGACTACCGGTTCATCCGGGAATGTATCTCACTCGACTACCGGTTCATCCGGGAATGTATCTCACTTGATTACCGGTTCATCCGGGAATGTATCTCACTTGATTACCGGTTCATCCGGGAATGTATTTCACTCGACTACCGGTTCATCCGGGAATGTATCTCACTTGATTACCGGTTCATCCGGGAATGTATCTCACTTGATTACCGGTTCATCCGGGAATGTATTTCACTTGACTACCGGTTCATCCGGGAATGTATTTCACTCGACTACCGGCTCATCCGGGAATGTATTCCACTCGACTTGACATGACTGCTTTTATGTTGTGAACTGTAGTTTGGTTATCATACATGTCTCCTGCTTTATATAGACTATTATGATTTCAGTTACAGTATTTTACAGTTTCACATACTTGGTACCTGATCGACTTTCGGGCCGCGTCACGCCAAGCAGTAAGTACATTGGCTGTCGATCCCCGCTTTTAGGATCACCTTTCAGCGTATTGGGAAGCTCCGTTCCTTCGGAGGCTTATCTTTTGGTATGTGTTCCCTGAGTTGTAGGTTCTTGTACATTCAGGGGTATGGCGGGGCCCTGTCCCGTCATAGTTGTTGTCATTCGTAGAGGTCTGTAGTACTGTTGTGGGCAGGGTTTGTAAAAAGGATTAAACTGTTCATGTTGAAAAAGTTGTTATTTATATATATGCCGAAAGGCAAGTTTTCCTCAGATTTCTGTTTGTACTTCATTTGTTTCATGTACGTGTTTTATGTTCCGCTGATTACTCTGATGTTGTATCACTAGGGTGCCGGTAAGGCACGATCACGGCCCCGAACAGGTCGTGACGAGAACAATACTTTGAGAGTATTTCTACCAAGAGTGGGTATTTATACGAGACAACACCACAAGGGGTGTATACCTCGCCAACCCCACTAGGAGGGTACTCTCGGCCGTGGGAGGGTGCTCTCGGCTAAAGCCTCACAAGGGGAGGACGAGAACTCTAGAGGAGGAAGAGCTTTCAAGACTTAGGAAAGTTTAGGAATGGATGAAGAAGTCTTCAAAGGGGGGGGGGGGGGGAATTAAAAGGTAAAGAAAATGCCAACCAATGGCCAAGATAATGCAAATTGAAAGGAAAGTGTAGGGCCAAGATTCATCCATGTGCACCTTATCCATCTACCACAAAATATCCTACCAACTACTTGACAAAAAGCCAAGGAATTCGTCCCCTTTTACCGCCCCACACTCCACCAATGAGAGGGTGCCAAGTGTCGCCCTCTCGTTGGTCCAAAATGTTTCGTCTCTCGGAAAAATCCGCAAAAAATAAAAATGACATAGCCGGAATTTTCCCTTCGCAAGTTGTGTAAAACGTTTCGTCGAAAAATGACTCAAACCGGGTGTTGTGCACAAAAATAAAATCGGCCAAGCCACTTAAAAGCCCAAACTTTTCTACGTACGTCCTTACGTACATACTCTGAAAATACGGGGTATAACAGAAAGGCACCATGGCCGAGAGTTCTAGGTCAAGGGAGGGAGGGATTTTCTCAAGTCTTGAAATGGTTAAGTGTGGAAGATTTCATCAACTAAGGGTGCATATATAGGACAAGCAAGGGCTAGGATGAAGGCAAGTGTGTGGTTGAGATTGGGGACAAGTGTGTGTGGGCCCCACAAGCCACTTGTCCAAACTAAAATATCCTGCAAGACAAGGCCACTTGTCTTGCCACTTGTCTAGCACAATTCGGCTAAGAGCCACCTAGGGGGGTGACACATGTCGCCCTCCTACTCGTCCAAAATATTTCATCTCCCAAAAATGTCCATAATGGCCAAAATCTCGAAAACAACGTGGGCCCCACAAAACCGTAAATTTCTCCCGTGGGCCCCACGTGACCAATTCCGAAAATAAAATTCCATATTTCTCTAATATTCCAAGAAGTCCGAATACCAAATTTGAGAATCCAATTCCCATTAACGAACCTTTTTCCTTCACAAAATCCGGAAACTTTTCCATCGAAAAATCACATCTTTCTTCCTTTCCAATTTTAATGTCGTATTCTCGTACGTACGTCCTCGCATACATACCCTGGAACTACGGGGTGTAACAAAAGGCTCCCGTGAACTCATCCCAAATGGCTGGAGGAGCACCCACACCTCTAGACAACTCCCACGACTCAAACTTGTTCAACGTAATATCGCGTAACCGGTAAGAAGCTAACACAACGGACTCCGTCTCCGAGGCCCTAAGAACCTGCATAGTCCGATGTACCTGCTGAATGAACTCCTGAGGATCCTCCTCAGATCTCGAACCATTGAACTCGGGTGGATTACAACCCAGAAAGTCTCGAATCCTCAAAATGTCGGCTCTAGGGTTAGCTACCTGCTCTTGTCGGTGCTGCCCTACCACTATGCTAGTCAATAACCTGATCTGCTCTCCATAATCCCTATACTCTGCCCCTGGCTGTGGAACTGGAGGCGCAGGTATCGGAACCTCTGGAACTATGGCCGCTCTGCCTCTAATATCGCCGTGGCTGAACTCGCCGACTACCATAACCTCGTGCATAGTCTTGGCACGAGTCCTAGTAACCCTCTCAGGTACCACTAGCGACTCCCGCTGCCGCTTTGCCCTTCTCGACCACAGTCGCTTTCGTGGAGGCATAACTGATACATAAGAATAGGTCAGAGAGGATTCAACCTAATAAGACAGCTCTACTGCATGATCTCAGAGGGAGAGGAATGGAAACCAATCCTAAATGTCCTGCAGCCTCCTGATTATAGATGTGGTGCACAACACACCGATAATCAAGACTCTACTAGACACGGTCTGTAGACACATTCCGAGGACTAACTGCTCTGATACCACTTTTGTCACGACCCAACCCCGGGCCCGAGATTGGTGCCCTACCTGGGCACCCTTACAGGTATACTGTTACACCCCGTAAGTCCAGGACATGTATAAGAGAATGTACGTAAGGAAACAAGACTTGGAATTAGTACGAAAGGAAGAATTGTTTTTCCGGCGGAAAATCTTCCGAACGTCGGAAAGGAAAAATGTTCGTTGTTAAGAATTGGAGTCTCAAAGTGCATTATTTGAAGAGTATGGAACTCTTAACCTTATGGAAATTTACTTTTACGGATTTGGTCATGTGGGGCCCACCCGAGGAATTTTACGTTTTGTGGGGCCCACGAGGGTTACGGAATTTTATGGACGAATGAGAGGGCGACACGTGGCACCCCCACATGGTCTTGGACGAAATTTAGTAAGGGTAGAATGGTCATTTACCATGGTGGAAGATAAGTCTTGCTAAGTTTGAGATTGTTGTCCAAGTCAACTTGTCCACTTGGCTATTATCCATGTGATCTTCATCTTGGCCACCCATTTGTTTAAATCTAAACCCTCCATTGTGCTTTATATACCCAACTAGTAGCAAGACTTGACATTTTACACTTAGAAAAATTAGAGAACTTTGAGCTTAGCCTTGAGAGCTCTCGGGTTCACCACACTTTCCACAAGAAAAATTTGTAGTTTTGATCCATTATTCACAAGACTTAAACCCAAGGTTCCTAAGAGTATTATAAGGTTATCTCAATAGAAATATTTTGGAAAAACGACGTTTTTGTATTAGTCGCAAGGCGGAAACTTATGGAGTTCTTCAACTTTGAAGTTGGAACTTGAAGATGGGTTCTTCATAGGCTTCTAAGGAGTGCTTGGAGAGGACTGGAACATAAGGAAAGGAGCTAAGAACTTGCTAAGGAGCGACTTTGAATCTTGGAAATTTTAAGGGCTTGTAAAAGTATAATTCTTGTCGTTTTAGAAATTAAGGTTTACTTAATTGTAGCTATGGTTATTAGAAAGCATGAGATGTATAGTATGAAGTTGATAATTATATTGGCTATTGGAACCCTAATCCGAAAACTAGCATGTTAGCCTTAAGATTACAATTCAAGACGATTATTAGTTTAAGTCGTCGCATGTTGTATAAAGAAGGAAATTGTAGTTGTTGAAGTTGTTTATGACTATATAACATGTTAGACCTTAGAACTTGGAATTGGAAAAGGATTGGAAAAGACTTTGAATTGTTGGTTATGTTGTTGGCCGAGAATAGCTTGAATATGGAACTACTTCGTATTAATTGTGGGGCGGAATTTTACACGTATTGTAAGGCGTGTAATCCCCTTTGTTTGGTTGTTGTTTTGAGCCTTAAATGTGGCGTGTTGGTTATTGTATTCGGCCTTGAAAAAAGTGGCAAAGTAAGTAGAAACAAAGGAGGTGCTGCCCGATTTTTCGTAGAATAAGAGACCGTTTACTTAGTATTATTATACGTTAGAAACTAGAATTGATAGTCATGTTGTGACCATTATAGGTTGATAATTCTACGTACGGCGTATTCGGCTTAGCTTGTGGATTTAGCCGAAAAGGTATGTGAACTATCTCCTCTTCTAGCATGATTCCTTAAGATAAAGAAAGTATGTCCTACTCCTTAAATGATCCATTCCTTGGTTGTATTTGGATTGCCTAAAATAGAATTCGTTCTATGTACTCCCTTGATTGTACTTTGGTGTCTAAAATGTAAGTTGTATAATCCATTTCCTTAGTGAAGTTTGGATTCTTAAAAGTGAAAGCATTTTACTTAAAGTACTTAGAGTCTTGAAAAGGAAGTGGTTTCCAAACCTTTTGGCTAGTGCCTTAGTTCCAAAACCTAAGGGTTGTTGTAATGACTTTAGGGGAGTTAAAGGAGTGATTTACTTAATTGTTTTAAGAGAGGAGAAATGACACGATTTAAGAGAAGTAACTTGTTTTAAAGGTGTGAGTTACTTGAGGTTTAAAAGTAGAAGAAACTTGTTTTCTAAATATTAAGAGACTTGAAGTATTTTGAAAGTTAAGAACTTGATTTGTAAGTATGTGATACTTGGTTTTAAAGTATAAGTCTCTTGGTTATAAAAGGAATGGATATGTCTAAAACCATAAAGGGTTATAACGGCTTTATGGGAAGTTGGTTATAACGGATTTATGGAAGGTTAAGAAAGTTGTCTATTTTGATTAATGGGCATAAGTTGCCTAGATTGTGAAAATTTGAAGTTACTTGATTTCAAGCTTTGAAATGAGTTTTCTAAAAGTGTAGTAACTTACCTTGAAAAATAGACATGCCTTGATACTACGGGTGTTAGTATCTTGGAGTTTTATATAAAAAGGAGTCTTTTGAAAAGAATGTACGTAAGTAGTACTTGGGCTTGTTTAATTGAGAATTATTCTATGTGTGCCTTGATAAGTACTTTGGCTTGTTTAATTGAGAATTATTCTATGTGTGCCTTGATAAGTACTTTGGCTTGTTTAAATGGGAATTATTCTCTAAGTGCCTTGAGTTTATAAAATGAAAGTCTATAGATTTTATGAACTTGCCTGTGTGTGTTGGCGATAGCCTTTGAGTGCAAGTATTATGTTTTATTACGTTGCCGCGACTCTCAAAGGTCGGTTTGTCTTGTTGTAGGATTACTTGACGCGTGCAAGCGGTGATGTGGGATTCCACGGGTATGCTTCCATTATTTGTATTACCCCTTGGACATGCTTATACGATGTGGGATTTCGGGGCATGTGACCAGGAGGCGGGTTAGATTCCCGGATCTTTATAAAAGACATGTTAGTGCCTTAAGTAAACTAAAATGAGAGTGTATATGAATAAGACTAATAAGAAGTTAGGGGGATTTCTTAACTTGCTTATTTATTGTGTAACGGCCGGTTGAGATGGGGTAAGAGTATAAATGAGGGGTAAACCCCCAAGACGTTATACCACCTTCTCCAGGGTAAGAGTATAAATGAGGGGTAAACCCCCAAGACGTTATACCACCTGCTTTACCACCTTCTCCAGGATAAGAGTATAAATGAGGGGTAAACCCCCAAGACGTTATACCACCTGCCTCAGGGTAAGAGTATAAATGAGGGGTAAACCCCCAAGACGTTATACCCCCTGTTTCCATGGATTTGCTACCCATGATTTGATCGTGAGTCTCCTATTTTATATTGTAAGTATACTACTAATTACTCTCATTGTTAGTAAGGCACTGTGTACTGTTATTTGAGTAGTGACTTTGAGGGCATGCGTCCCTGACTTGATATGACTGCTTATGTATTGTGTACTGTAGGTTGGCTATCATACATGTCTCCTGTTTTGTTTATACTGTTATGATTTCATTACAGTACTTACTGTTTCACATACTTGGTACATTCTTCGTACTGACCTCCTTCGGGGGGCTGCGTTCATGCCGCAGGTTTAGGTACGTTGTTTGGTGATCGGCAGGTGTAGGACCCTGCTCAGAGTTTTTGGATAGCTCCTTCTGTTCGGGAGTTTATCTTTTTGGTATAAGTTCTTTCGATGTGCTTTGTACGATTATGGTACGGCGGGGCCTTGTCCCGTCATATTTCAGTATAACTCTTAGAGGTCTATATTCATATGTGGGATTGGACTCATGTACAGTGTAGTGTCTTTTTATGTATATTATATGGCAGCCTTGTCGGCTTTGCCCTTGCACGTGGGTTGGTTTTAAAAAAAAAAAGAGGTGTTATTTAAATTCTGTAGTTTACTTGTGTTGTTAGGTAGAAGGGTGCCCAGGTAGGGCACCAGTCACGGGCCCGGGGTTCGGGGCGTGACAGAGTGGTATCAGAGCAGTCATTCCTCCGAATGTCTACAGATCGTGTCTAGTACAGTCTTGATTATCGGCGTGTTGCGCGCCACACCCATAAACAGGAGGCTACAGGACATTTAAGAGTTGGTTTCTATTCTTCTCACTCTAAGATCGTGCCATAGAGCTGTGTTAGTAAGATAATTCCTCTCTGACGTAATTTTGTGTTACAGTTATGCCTCCAAGGAGGGCAACAGTCGCCCAGAAGGGCAAAAGAGTAGCAGGAGCTACTAGTCAGACTCAGAGAGTTGATAGGGCTTATGCCCAGGGTATACCGGATGTTGTTCCGCAGTCGGCAAGTTCTTCTGCGCCAGGTTTTGAGGCCCCAAAGACACGAGCCTCCAGCTTTCGGTTAGGAGAAGACTATAGGTCATGAGGGAAGTTATGTTATTGACCAAGATAGCGGTGCTGATTTCATCACAGGAAGTTATTTGGCCAAGACAGCAGTGTACGAGGGTAGAGGCCACAGAGATCTGCGTAAGAGGCTAGACCGATTGGGTATCGGTGAGTTTTGGACGGCATTTCACCATGCGAGTGAGATATTCGTCCCAGCCTACCCAGTACATATCCCCGCAGCCCACAGGTGGGATATTTGACCCCACAAGGTATTTAGGAGCCGGTCCAAGCTCCAGGGGTCGAGGTTCTCAGAGGAGCAGAGGATTTTCTCAGTCGAGGCCACTTATTCCTCAGTGTTTCCATTGTAGTAAGCGTCATATGGGGAAATGCCGTCATGGCACAGGTGTTTGTTATTATTGTGGCCGTCCGGGCCATATACTGAGGGTATGTCCTTTTAGAAGGGGCACCGGTGAGGTGGCTCAGCCTATGAGGCCGATGGTTGGTTACCTTTCCTCCACAACTGTGCGTCCCCCAGGGCAGGGTGTTCAGATGTCAGCCAGCCGTGGTAGAGGTCAGGGTGGAGTTTATAGTTCTGGCAGTCCTTCGAACCGCAGAGATGACGTGACTACTAGGCAGGATCAGGAGGCAACATCGCACGGGGTTACAGGTATATTTCGATTCTTTTGAATCATACGTGCACTGATAAATTCAGATTTTACCCTAAAGTATATGTTTTCCCTTTATTGCTATAGTTGTAAAGTGATAGTACCCCAGAGGTAGGGATACCTTGATTAGTAAAGTGAGAAGTTAAGAATATTGACAAGAATGGTAAGTGAACTGAGACTATAGTTGTGTAGAGTTCACACGTAGTAATTGCCCCATGACAGTGTAAGACCAATAAGGAAGATTTTACAGTAGAAATACTTGGACCTATGTGACGAACCTCTAGTGAATAGGGGGATAGGGTGAGAAGTACCTAGAGATAAGAGAGAGATTTATTTCAGACTAAGAATGAGAAGTTAAGTGTGACAATGAGTCGGGTTTTGGACTCATTTCGGGTCAACCGGTAGTATGGAATGGGGTGATGTCAGTTGGTAGTAGTCCCGCTATGTGATAGGGTCACGAGGATGCAAGGCCCAAGTCTAGTTGATCTTGTACGAGTTCGTGGATGTGTTCCACCGGAACCAGGTCGTAAGGACCGAGAAGAGCCTTAGCGGAAATTCAAGTAGCATAATGGCCAAGTTTGGTTAGTAACTCCAAGGATTGGGGAACATAAATAATATTTGAGATGTGTACATTTACTAAATAAGTTTGAAAGTACGAGAAAGTATGACAAGTAAGGAAAGAAAGGAACCTCTAAGGATCCCGTGTTTGAAAAGACTGTAACCTTCGAGTTTTGTGAGAAGGGGCCGCGGACGGAAGGTCCATTGATATGTTTATGTATTTTGTGTGGTGGCCATTGTGGCATTGTCACGACCCGAACCCGGGCCTGTGACTGGTGCCTTACCCGGGCACCCAAGTAGACATACATCAGAGTAACCAGCGAACGGAAGGTCCATTGATATGTTTATGTATTTTGTGTGGTGGCCATTGTGGCATTGTCACGACCCGAACCCGGGCCCGTGACTGGTTCCTTACCCGGGCACCCAAGTAGACATACATCAGAGTAACCAGCGGAATATAAAACAAATCATGAAACAGTATGAAGTGAGAAACAGTTTATCTGAGAGAAGTTGCCTTTCGGCATATATATATAAAAACTTGAACACGAACAGTTACATCCCTTTTACAAACTCTGCCCACAACAGTACTACAGACCTCTAAGAATGTTATAACAAAAATGACGGGACAGGGCCCCGCCATACCCCTGAATGTAAGTACCTACAACGACAGGGGACTATACCACAGATAAGCCTCCGGAGAAACGGAGCTTCCCAAAACGCTGAACTGTGACCCTATGAGCGAGGATCAACAACTGGTGTACCTCTACCTGCGGCATGAACGCAGCCCCCCGAAGGAGGTCAGTACAACAGGTACCAAGTATGTGAAACTGAAAATACTGTAAATGAAATCATAATAGTCTATATAAAACAGAAGACATATATGATAACCAATTTACGATACACAATATGTAAGCAGTCATGTCAAGTCAGGGACTCACGCCCTTAAAGTCATCACTCAAATATAACTATGGGTCTCATGCCCACAATATCAATCATGCCCGTGGAATTCCTTCCTCACTGCCGGCAGTCCATGATATAAAAGCACCAAGGAATACACATGAACACCAGGTCCCACCTGTGTCATAATAAAACTGTACGGGGTAAGTACGAAGTAAGTACGAAGGCATAACCGACTACTAAAACCCACCGTACCAACAATGCTATCAAACTGCATCACGAG
This sequence comes from Przewalskia tangutica, assembly GCA_029844215.1. NCBI lineage: Eukaryota > Viridiplantae > Streptophyta > Magnoliopsida > Solanales > Solanaceae > Przewalskia > Przewalskia tangutica. Next base: position 66,805,820 of record CM056726.1, read on the forward strand.
GTCTTTCTAGACCGCCACATGATCGAAGCTGGCCACTCGCCCTCAGTATCAATGTGCGCGTCTAATCCTGGAACTTACCGCAGCTCCGCATAGGCCACACATAGGCCCGCATGAGGTATTCCTCGCATCGGGGGAAGCTAACCCGCGGCATCCTCCTGGACTCTCGTAGTCCGCATGGCCACAGAGACCGCATGAGGTAATTACCCCGCACACTAACCTGGAACTCCCGTAGCTCCGCATAGGTCCCCTGGACCCGCATGAGGCATCCCTTGCATCGGGGGGCAGCTTAACCCCCGGTATATCATGTCAAGAGGTGAATGGTACAATAATAACATAACGACTTATCGTTAAACAACATAAGCACAATCAAGGGAAACCCCTTTACACAAACATCACAAGACACTAACACACGTAACATCCTAACATGTTTACTTATCAAACCAACAAGAAGTATTACAAGGCTATCACAAATTAACATAGTCAAGTTTTTCACCCAAGGTACTTTCTACTTTATGTCAGCAAGTTCGGGTTTTTATCCCCAAAGTACTTCATACATTAACTCTTTAAAAACCAAGTACTCATTGCTCACGAATGAGGTTTCACACTTTTTAACAAATTTCATATCAAGTCAATTAAGTCAAGTCTCTTATCTTTTAAGATCAAGTCTCTTATTTTCAAAAGATTCATAGATCATAGTTTTAAACACTTAACAACGTAATATCCTTTTTAAAACAATTTGAGTAACATATGCCTTATGTGTGAGTAGGTTATTCTTGTTTATAACAATCTTATTAAAGCAGCCATGATCTAGGAAATGTAATACAATTTTGTCTTATCTTAGCTTCTATGCAGATGGAGGTTTCTACTGGTTTTAATAATACTTAATTTGTCAATACATTTTCCTTTATTAGCGCTGCAGTGGTTTGTTCGATACTTATTCTCATTTCCAAAATCAATACAAGGCTTTCATAAACAATTAAGTAAACCATTCCTTTTATCTCTCTTAAGTCGTTATACCTAACTTCCCATAAAGCTAGTATAACTCTTAAGCTTTTAAAAGCAAGTATTACTCTTCTTTCAAAAACGATTTATAATTCTTTTGAAATACTTCAAGATTCTTATTATTTACAACTCAAGTCAAAAGACATTGAAGTAAAACCACGTTCAGTTAACATACGGTCGTCTACCGTACTATATATATTCTTTTAAAATATCATGCTCAAGAGGATAGGAAGAATCACATACCTTCTCAGCGAAATCCACCTGCCAAGTCGAATATGTCGCGCGCAGAGTATCAACCTATAATAGTCAAATACGTCTATCAACGTCTAGACTACTCTGTAGAAAATTCTAAGCAGAAGGTTCTTATTTCTACGGAAATTTGGGCGACTTCCCACCACAAACTACTCAAGTTCATCAGAATACAAATTCCTATGTAAGTACAGTTCAATTCTCTTCTCTTATACCATCCTTCTATACATCTTATACTCATTTCTATACTACTACAGTATGTAATCTCCAATTACAATAGAAGGATAAGATATTTACCTCGATAAGCCCAAAATTATCCAAGTTAAAATATCGATCCTGAGCAAGGTTTAGCTCCTAATCTGTACGCTCCAATTCGCTCCAAGAAACCCTTAGAAGTTCTACACAACTTCTACTTAATACTTCAACCAACTATGAAGATTTTTCCCTAGTGTTTCGTTTTGTGACTAAAGGACATAAAGTAGCATTTCCGGGCTTTTTAGTATAAAGGTAACTTTGGAATACTACAAGGTATTTGGGCCAAGGTATTTTGGAATAACAACAATACTTGGAGAATATTTTCTACCAAGGGGGGGGGGGGGGTTGTTATACCCCGTATTTCCAGGGTATGTACGTGAGGGCGTACGTATATAAATTTAAGCCTTAAAGTTAGGCTAGGTTCGAAATTTGTACACAAGTGCCGGAAAGAGTCGTTTTTCGACGAAACGTTTTACTAAACTTGCGAAGGGAAAATTCCGGCTATGTCATTTTTACTTTTTGCGGATTTTTCCGAGAGACGAAACATGTTGGACCAACGGGAGGGTGACATGTGTCACCCTCACATTGGAAGGGCTTGGGGCGGCAACTTGGACGATTGGGTCAAGGGGAGTTGGTAGGATATTTTGTGATATTTTGGTGGTAGATGGATAAGGTGCACATGGCTTAATCCTAGCCCTACACTTGCCTAACACTTGGATGGATCTTGGCCATTGGTTGGCCATTCCTTGACCTATAAATACCCCCCCATTTGGAAGACTTCTTCATCCAAAAATCTTCCTAAGTCTTGAAAGCTCTCTTCATCCCCCCCCCCCTTTGTGTAGTAGCTCGTCCAAAGCATACCTCCCCCCCTCTTTGAGAAGCCTTGGCCGAGAGCCTCCCTTGAGAAAGTTTGGCCGAGAGGTCCCCTAGCCTAGTTGTTTTCGTATAATACCCATTGTTGTGGTATAGAAATACTCTCCTAGTATTGTTGTTATGTCCAAATACCTTGGCCCAAATACCTTGTAGTATTCCCAAGGTTACACTTATACAAAAGCCCAGACAATACTATTATACTTCCTTTAGCCACTAAACGAAACCCTAAGGAAAACCTTCATAGTCGGTTGAAGTGTTAAGTAGAAGTTGCGTAGAACTTCTAAGGGTTGTTTGGAGTGGGTTGGAGCACTCGGAGTAGGAGCTTAACGTTGCTCAGGAGCGATATTAAACTTGGATAATTTTGGGCTCATCGAGGTAAATACTACTGTCCTTCTTTTGTAATTGGAAATTACATACCGTAGTAGTATAGAAATGAATATAAGATTCATAGAAGAGAATTGAACTGTAATAGAATGATATTACAGAATAGACTTGAACTGAAATCGCATCAGAAGAATATTAAGATAGAAGTTTAAACTGTATTTACATAGGACTGTATTTACAGTAGACTGATAACCTTTATTGGTTGAATGTTCTGCAAGTAGCATGTGCTACTTAGAAGGTGGTCGTACTAGGGTTATAGCGAGTGAGAGTTTTGCTTATAGTCGATAATCGTCGCGAGGTATGTGATTCTTCCTATACTCTTGAGCATGATATTTTAAAAGGAAGATATATATAGTACGGCAATGTCTTTTGACTTAAGCCTGAATAATATATAGTACGGTAGACGTACGTGTGCTAATTGAACGTAGTTGTACGGCAATGTCTTTTGACTTAAGCCTGAATAATAAGAATTTTGAAGTATTTCAAAATTGTTAAGAAACCATTTTTGAAAGAAGAGTAACACTTGGTTTTAAAGGTTTTAAAAAGAGTTATACTAGCCTTATGGGGAGTTAGGTATAACGTCTTAAGAGAGGTAAAGAAGATGGTTTACTGATTTTAGAAGTTAAGAGACTTGATCTTATAAGATAAGAGACTTAACTTAAATGAATTAATATGGATTTTGTGTGAAACCTCATTCGTGAGTAATGAGTACTTGGTTTTTAAAAGGAATAATGTTTTACTGATTTCGGAAATCAGAATGTGTATCGATAAACCACTGCAGCGTTAATAAAGGAAAATGTATTGAATAATTAAGTATTATTAAAACCAGTAGAAACCTCCATCTGCATAGAAGCTAAGATGAGACAAAATGATATTACATTTTCTAGATCATGGCTGCTTAATAAGATTGATTATGAACAAGATTAACCTACTCACCTATGGCATATGTTACTCTATGAACTATGAAACTTTTCTAAAAAGAGACTTGCGTAATTGAAATTAGGCAAACTGGAACTTTTAGGGAAAAGAAAGGCATTGTGTTGTTTTAAAATGGTTTAAAACATAAAGTGTTATAACAGCTTTATGGGAAGTTGGTTATAACGACTTTATGAAAACAAAAGAAGGGTTTTATCATTTGTTTTAATGTGGTAACTTGACTTTTAAAAGAGAAGTATTTTGGTCCAAAAGGAAGGCATGGTATTGCCTTAATTTGGTATTAAAAAGGAAAGTATGAAAGTTGTTTTGGTTTACTTAAAAGATATAAGTCACACATTTTTATATACTACGGGTATCGGGTGACTTTTAGAAAAGGAATGAATCTCTTAAAAGGAATTTAACGTACGTAGTACTTTAGGGTTAAAATCCGGACTTTGACATAAAATGAAAGTACCTTGAGTTGTGTATAACTTGCCTATGCTTGTTGTTATGAAACTTGACCAGGTTACGTGTGATAGCCTTGTTGTGCAAGTAATGTGTTCTACTCGACTACCGGTTCATGGGATGAACCGGGAATGTATTTCACTCGACTACCGGTTCATCCGGGAATGTATTTCACTCGACTACCGGTTCATCCGGGAATGTATTTCACTCGACTACCGGTTCATCCGGGAATGTATTTCACTCGACTACCGGTTCATCCGGGAATGTATTTCACTCGACTACCGGTTCATCCGGGAATGTATTTCACTCGACTACCGGTTCATCCGGGAATGTATTTCACTCGACTACCGGTTCATCCGGGAATGTATCCCACACGTTTCTATACTGGGTCCATGAGATGGGCCGAGACATGTTATACGTATCACATGATTTGTACCTAGACTGCCGGCAGTGAGGAAGAAGTTCCACGGGCATGAGGGATGACTTTGAGGGCGTGAGTCCAAGACTTGACATAAGTGCGTTTATGTTGTGAACTGTAGTTTGGTTATCATACATGTCTCCTGCTTTATATAGACTATTATGATTTCATTTACAGTATTTTACAGTTTCACATACTTGGTACTTGTTGTACTGACCTCCTTCGGGGGGCTGCGTTCATGCCGCAGGTAGAAGTACACCGGCTGTCGATCCCCGCGTTTAGGATCTCATTTCAGCGTCTTGGGAAGCTTCGTCCCTTCGGAGGCTTATCTTTGGTATGTTACCCTGAGTCTGTAGGTCCTTGTACATTCAGGGGTATGGCGGGGCCCTGTCCCGTCATAGTTGTTGTATAAATCTTAGAGTCCAGAGTAATGTTGGGCAGGGTTGTAAGGTTTGTAACTGTTCAAATGTTTATATATATATATGTTGAAAGGCAACCGTTTTGGTTGGCCTATTTTCTTTCATCTTAATCCATGTCTATTTACATGTTTAAGTTTTATTTCCGCTGGTTTTCTCTGATGTTGTATCACTAGGGTGCTCGGGGTAAGGCACCAGTCACGGGCCCGGGTTCGGGACGTGACAGGGGTGTTTCGGCTAGCACTACTAGTGTTATACCCCGTATTTCCAGAGTATGTACGTGAGGGCATACGTACAAAAGTTTAGCCTTAAAAGGTTAGGCCTTGGACGAAAATACTTGGGCACAACTCACTAAAAGAATCGTTTTCCGACGAAACGTTTTACAAGACTCGCGTAGGGTAAATTCCGGCTATGTCATTTCTAATTTTTGCGGATTTTTCCGAGAGACGTAACACTTTGGGCCAACGAGAGGGAGACACTTGTCACCCTCTCATTGATGGATGTGGGACGGCAATAGGGCCGAATGGATTGGCAATTTTGTCAAGTAGTTGGTAGGATATTTTGTGTGCAAGTTGGCTAAGGTACACTTGCCCAAATCTTGACCTTACACTTGCCTAGCACATGGCTTAATCTTGGCCATTGGTTGGCCACTTCTTGACCTATAAATACCCCCCTTAAGATGAAGAGTTCTTCATCCACAAATCTTTCTACAAGTCTTGAAAATCCTCCCCTCTCCCTTGTGAGCCTTTTTCGTCCAAGCCCTCTCCCCTTCGAGTGAAGCAGCCGAGGCAACCCCCCTAGCCTAGCCGAAACCTACCCCCCTCCCTTGGTAGAAAAATTGCCTTCTAGTATTGTTATAATGCCCAAAATACCCTAGCCCAAATCCCTTAGTACTTAGTAGAAGTGTGAAGAACTTCTAAGGGTTCTTGGAGCTATTGGAGCGTACAAATTAGGAGCTAAGCCTTGCTCCGGATCGACTTATATCTAGGATATTATTGGGCTTATCGAGGTAAATAAACTTGTCCTTCTTTTGTAATTAGAGAATACATACTGTAGAAGTATAGAAATAAGTGTTAAATAATTAGAAGGATATTACAGAATAGAATTGAATCATATCACGAGAAGGGTTTAAAAGAAGAATAATTGAACTATACTTACTTAGGATTTGTTTTCACAAGACTTGAGTAGCTCACCGGTAGGGAAATCTTGCCGATTTTTCGTAGAATAAAGGACCCTCTGCTTAGAATCACATGAGTAGTCTAGACGTTGATAGACGTGTCTGACTATTATAGGTTGATTCTCTGCGCGCGACATATTCAACTTGGCAGGTGGTTTTCGCCGAGAAGGTATGTGATTCTTCCTAAAGTATGATATTTTAAAATATATATATAGTACGGTAGACATACATGTGTTAACTGAATAATAACTACGGCAATGTCTTTTGACTTAAGCCTGAATAATAATTACGGCAATGTCTTTTGACTTAAGCCTGAATAATAAGAATCTTGATGCATTTCAAAAGAATACTGAATCATTTTTAACAGAAGAGAACTAATTGGTTTTTAAAAAAGCTTAAGAGTTATACTAGCTTTATGAGAAGTTAGGTATAATAACTTAAGAATGATAAAAGGAACAGTTTACTTATGTGTTTATAACAGACTTATATTGATTTATGAAAGAATAATAAAATGGTTTGATAAGTAGACATGATATGATGCCATGTGTGGTAGTGACTTGTAACGCTTGTATAAGAGGGTATTTTTGTTGTGCTTATGTTGCTTAACGATAAGCTGTTATGTTAGTATTATACCACTCACCTCTTGACATGTTACCGGGTTAAGTCGCCTCCGACGGGGTAGACTCGGTGATGCAGGACCATGATTCGAGAATACCTCATGCGGGTCCAGGGACCTATGCGAGCTACGAGAGTTCCGTGTTAGTGTGCGGGGTTATACCTCATGCGGTCTATGTGGCCACGGACTACGAGTCGGGGCGATGCCGAGGAGTAGCTACCCTCGATGCGGGTTATACCCACGCGCCTATGTGAGTGGCTATGCGGACTACGGAGTCGAGATTAGGCTTGCATAGTGATACTACGCAATTGGCCTGCTTCGATCATTCGCACCTAGAAAAGACTGTTCAAGTTTACCTATTGTTGCTCTTGTTTATGATGTGGCACTATGTGCGGTTACATTGGTTGTTTCGTGCATATTTATAAAATTGGTTTTAAAATGATATGATTTCATTTAAGTACTTTACAGTTTCACATACTTAGTACCTGTTGTACTGACCTCCTTCGGGGGGCTGCGTTCATGCCGCAGGTAAGGGCAAGCAGGTGCTAGATCCACATCCTTAGGATCTTTGCTTTGGTGTCAGGAGCTCCATCTTCTCCGGAGGCTCTACTTTTGGGTATGATCTCCCTGTATTGTAGATAGTTTTGTACATTCAGGGTATGGCGGGGCCCTGTCCCGCCATAGTTGTTTACTTCCTTAGAGGTCTGTAGTCCTATTGTACAGTTGGGATGTAACTGCAAAACTATGTTTATATATATATGCCGAAAGGCAAGCTTTTCATCAGATAAACTGTTTCTCTTTTTAATAATGTTTCTTGTCTTGTCTTATATTCCGCTGATTTCTCTGATGTATGACTACTTGGGTGCCCGGGTAAGGCACCAGTCACGGGCCCCGGAACGGGTCGTGACAAAAGTGGTATCAGAGCAGTTAATCCTCGGAAAGTGTCTACAGACCGTATCTAGTAGAGTCTTGATTATCGGTGTGTTGTGCACCACACCAATAATCAGGAGGCTATAGGATATTTAGGATTGGTTTCCATTCTTCTCACTCTGAGATCGTGCCTTAGAGCTGTGTTATAAAGTTGGACCCCTCTAACGTATTCCTTTTCTGTAACAGTTATGCCTCCACGTAAGGCAACCCGGCCCGAAGGCAAGGCAGCCGAGGAGCTTCTGGGACACCTAGAGTCACGAGGGCTCGTGCCCGCCTATACCCGAGACGGCGAGTTCTACGACGCCGAATTCTACGAGGGTTTAGGGTCGCAGCAGCGGGTCGATGAGACCACAAGACTACACCTCCACCCCACACCGGAGCAGATGAGATGGGTTACAGAGAGATGGCCCGCCATCGCCAGATCGTGGCTGCATACGAGGACAGCCGATGCGCAGCTTCGCTTCTAGCCCCGAGCACCCATGGTTCACCCGAGGCGCATGGCTGAGGCTACGGATTTCCTGAGTTGTAGCCCGCCGCAGTTCTACGGTCGAGGCGCAGGATGATCCGCAGGAGTTCATCCATCGCTTGCGAGAGGATCACGCGCGGTGATCAAGGCGCCGAGACCGAGTCCGTGACCTTTCGTTCGCATCGCCACGTGATACCGCAATGATTGTTTTGATTCGCGAGTTATCCTGGAGAGCACGCGCCCCGCCTACTGGGACGAGTTCTCGGAGGCTTTCCTCACTCACTTCTTGCCTCAACAGATGAGGAGGGCGCGTGCCGACACATTTTTGTTACTGAGGCAGAGAGGACGCACAGTTAGGGAGTACAATGTCGAGTTTGATTCATTGGCTCGATATGTCCCCGGCTGTAGCAGATATGGAGGATAGGGTGCACCGCCACGCCACCGCTAGATGATTATATGGCCGAATCTTGTGCGGTGTTTCTCTTCACCGGTATGGACATTACCCGCACGCAGCTCATGCTCTTGGATGCGGCGAGCGTAGAGACCGGACGGTTGACAGCAAGAGCGTACAAGACCAGACTGCAGGTCTTTTGGTGGCTATCGCGTGGCGGCCTCGAGCGAGCCTAGATTTGCACCACGCCACTCAAAGCACTCCTGCACCGCCCTCGCGACACCAGATATTCGAGGCGACCAGGCCCTGTGGCTTCGACGCCCGTAATGCAGCAGGTAATCGCCGAACGGACCACCCCTCGCCGTGGCCGATGCGTAGATCCCACTTCGAGTTGTGGTCTGCTACAGAGCTTGTTTCATTGTGGCCAGCAGGTCACTTTGCGAGAACTCTCCACCAAGGCGGCGCAGATAGTAGGGTCACCACTACGAGTTCTTTGCCGGTCTTCTTCATCCCCGACAGTTACTCGCCCCGGAGGGCAGGGTACTCATGGACCAGCAGGTCGTGGCTCGGGTCCCAGTTCTAGCGGTCCTTAGAACCGCATTTATGCCTTGTCCAGCCGGGCAGATCGGAGGCCTCACCGATGTCGCCACGGTACCTTATCGCCTCCGATTATGATGTGTATGCCTTGATAGATCCGGTTCTACTGCCCCATATATCTCCCTTATTGCTAGTAGGATAGGGATAGAGCTCGAGTCCATAGACCCTTTCGAGGTAGCTACGCCAGATGGTGATTCGGTGGTAGCTCGGCGGGTATATAGGGCTTGTCCGGACCATTTACGTCGCCGATCCTGGACGACTTGATAGAGTCGATATGACCGATTTCGGCGTGATCATGGGTATGGATTGGCTAGCTTCTGCTACGCCAATGTAGACTGCAGGAGAGAGTAGTACGGTTCCAGCTTCCTGGGCGAGCTTGTTGAGTGAGAGGAGCATCAGACGAGGGTAGGTTTATTTCCTACCTCAGGCTAGGAAGATAGTGCGGCGGGTACATCTACCATCTCGTTCGGGTGTTTGATAATCGAGGCCGCAGTGCAGATTTTCACCGGCCCAGAGTCGAGAGTTCCCGCACGTGTTTCAGACGACCTCCGGGTATCCTCCCGAGAGGAGATAGAGTTTTGTATTGATGTCTTTGCGGACACTCGACCTATTTCCATTCCGCCATACGTAATGGCACCCGCCGAGTTGAGAGTCAAGGACCAACTTAGAGATTTGCCGGAGAAGCGGCTTCATCAGCCTAGTGTTTTCCCCCGGGAGCGCCAGATTGTTCAAAAGAAGAAGGGCGGACGCCGCGCATGTGTGTTGATTACGGTGAACAATGTGACCATTAAGAATGATACCCTTCCCGTGATTGATGATTTGTTTGACCGGTTGCGAGGGTGCGAGATGTTTTCCAAGATTGATCTGCGATCGGGCTATCATCAGTACGAGTCGAGAGGCGGATGTCCCTAGATCGCATTCCGAATGCGGGCATTATGAGTTCGTGGTCATGTCTTTGGGTTGACCAATGCTCGGGCGGTAGTCATGGATTTGAAGAACCGAGTGTTCAATCCATTTTTGGACACGATTGTTTTAGTGTTCAGTGATGACATCTTGGTTTATTCTCGCCGAGCAGGAGCACGCGAGCATTTGAGGATCTTGGCCGATTCTCCAGACCAGCGATTATACGCCAAGTTTTCCAAATATGAGTTTTGGTTAACTTCGTGGCTTTTCGTGGGCATATTGTCGGGCCGATGGTATTCAGTGGATACGCCAAGATCGAGGCAACAGACTTGCCTGGACCTACTACTACGACAGAGGTTCGCGAGCTCGGGCCTTGCAGTTATTATCGGCGTTCGTAGAGAAGTTTGCTTCTATCTCGCACCATTAACTAGGCCGACTCGTAAGGCGCACGTTTCAGCCGATCGATGCTTGGAGCGTGGTTTCCGCCATCAAGGAGAGATCGACGATCGCCTCGCTTCTTACTCTTCCGCAGGCCCCGCACGGTTATGTCAGATATTGTGATCGCCCGTGCATCGGGTTGGGATGTGTATTGACGCAGCAGGCAAGGTTATAGCGTATGCATCCCGACACCAAGAAACACGAGAGGAACTACCCCACCCATGATTCGAGTCGCAGCGTGATTCACGCCAAGATCCGAGGCACTATTTGTACGGGGTTCATGTGGATATTTATACGCACCACAAGAGCCTCCAGATATCTTCACCAGAGGAGCCGAACTTACGAGAGACGTGGTTAGAGTCGCTTAAGGATTACGATGTTGATATCCTGTACCACCCGGAAAGCCAATGTTGTGGCGTATGCCTTAGTCGTAGGTCGACGGGGAGTCTATCAAATGTGCAGCAGAGAGGAGGGACATGGTTCGTGATTTGCATCGCCAGCAAGCCTTGGTACGCTTGATTGATTCCGATAGCGATGGGTTCGAGTTCGCGAGGTTGCCGAGTCTTCCATCGCCGAGGAGGTGAAGAGGCAACAGCTCGAGGATCCAGCTTTTGACACGTTATCGTGATACGACTCTTCGTGAGGAAGGGTCCTTTGAGGTAGCACCGATGGGTGCTAAGGTTTGAGGGCGTTGTGTGTTCCAGATGTTTCAGGACTTGGCAGAGTTCTCGGGAAGCACACAAGCCGCGTTACTTCATCCATCCAGTGGTCGACTCAAGATGTACCACAACCTTAGATCTGTGTATTGGTGGGATGACTTGAAGAGGGACGTTGCAGAGTTCGTAGCTCAGTGCCCGTGTTGTCAGCAGGTGAAGGTAGAGCACCAGAGGCCTGGTGGTTTGTTACGCATTTATAGAGATCCCGACCGAAGTGAGAGGTGATCAACATGGACTTCATCACAGGATTACCTCACACTCAGAGGAGACATGATTCTATATGGGTTATCATCGACAGGCTGACGAAATCAGCCCACTTTCTTCCCGTCAGGACGACTTTTTCGGCTGAGGATTATGCCAGACTTTATATCCGAGAGATCGTCAGACTGCATGGAGTCCCTATTTCGATCATATCGCATGCAGGAGCCCGATTTACGCTAACTTCGGAGGTCTTTCCGTAAGGGTTTAGGGACGCAGTGAGCTCGAGCATCGCATTCCATCCACGCATGCACGGACAGCAGAGCGCACTATCCGCACTCGAGGATATGTCGCGAGCCCGTGTTATTGACTTTGTGGTAGCTGGGAGGATCATTTGCCTCTAGTTGAGTTTGCGTATAATAATAGCTACCACTCCAGTATTCAGATGGCGCCTTATGAGGCCTTGTATGGGAGGAAGTGCAGATCGCCGATAGGCTGGTTCGATGTGGGCGAGGTGCAGTTAGTGGGACCAGATTTGGTGCAGCAGGCAGTGGATAAGGTGAAGCTTATCCAGGAGCGGTTGCTCACAGCTCAGAGTCGACAGAAGTCATATGCAGATCATCGTCGTCGGCATCTGGAGTTCGAGGTTGATGATTGGGTTTTCCTGAAGGTGTCACCCATGGCGGTGTGATGAGATTCGGGAAGAAAGGAAACTCACCCAAGGTACATTGGGCCGACGATTGTCATTGGTAGGCAAGGTTGCTATGAGTTGGATCTGCCGTCCGATCCGGAGGCAAGGCATCCGTGTTTCATGTTTCTATGGCGAGATGTATCGGGGATCCATCTAGAGTGCATCCGATTGACGATGTCCGTGTGACCGGGGGTTATCATATGAGGAGAGTCCCATAGCGATAGTCGATCGTCGTTTAGCGTCGCGACCAAGGACGTGGCTTCCGTCAAAGTCTTGTGGCGAACGAGCTCGGAGAAGATGACGGGAAGTCGGCGAGGACATGAGGCAGAAGTATCCTCACCTATTCCCCACACCTCCAGGTAATTCACTTTCCTACTTGTAAATCTTCATTATCGTTTATGCCTAAGTGTTGTTTTGTGGCCGTGTGTGGCATTTGCAAACTGTTTAAGTTATGAAGAACCTTATCGTTATCTGTCTTGGGAAGGAACATTCGGGACGAATGTTTCTAAGGAAGGGAGAATGTTATACCCCGTATTTCCAGAGTATGTACGTGAGGGCATACGTACAAAAGTTTAGCCTTAAAAGGTTAGGCCTTGGACGAAAATACTTGGGCACAACTCACTAAAAGAACCGTTTTCCGACGAAACGTTTTACAAGACTCGCGTAGGGTAAATTCCGGCTATGTCATTTCTAATTTTTGCGGATTTTTCCGAGAGACGTAACACTTTTAATAACGAGAGGCGACACTTGTCACCCTCTCATTGATGGATGTGGGACGCAATAGGGCGAATGGATTGGCAATTTTGTCAAGTAGTTGGTAGGATATTTTGTGTGCAAGTTGGCTAAGGTACACTTGCCCAAATCTTGACCTTACACTTGCCTAGCACATGGCTTAATCTTGGCCATTGGTTGGCCACTTCTTGACCTATAAATACCCCCCTTAAGATGAAGAGTTCTTCATCCACAAATCTTTCTCCAAGTCTTGAAAATCCTCCCTCTCCTCATGAGCCTTTTCGCCCAAGCCCTCCCCTTCGAGTGAAGCTTGGCCGAGGCAACCCCCCTAGCCTAGCCGAAACCTACCCCCCTCCCTTGGTAGAAAAGTTGCCTTCTAGTATTGTTATAATGCCCAAAATACCCTAGCCCAAATCCCTTAGTACTTAGTAGAAGTTGTGAAGAACTTCTAAGGGTTCTTGGAGCTATTGGAGAGTACAAATTAGGAGCTAAGCCTTGCTCCGGATCGACTTATATCTAGGATATTATTGGGCTTATCGAGGTAAATAAATTTGTCCTTCTTTTGTAATTAGAGAATACATACTGTAGAAGTATAGAAATAAGTGTTAAATACTTAGAAGGATATTACAGAATAAAATTGAACTGTTATCACAGTAGAAGGGTTTAAAAGAAGAATAATTGAACTATACTTACTTAGGACTGTTTTCACAGTAGACTTGAGTAGCTCACCGGGTAGGGAAGTGCTGTCCGATTTTCCGTAGAATAAAGGACCCTCTGCTTAGAATCACATGAGTAGTCTAGACGTTGATAGACGTGTCTGACTATTATAGGTTGATTCTCTGCGCGCGACATATTCAACTTGGCAGGTGGTTTTCGCCGAGAAGGTATGTGATTCTTCTTAAAGCATGATATTTTAAAATATATATATAGTACGGTAGACGTACATGTGTTAACTGAATAATAACTACGGCAATGTCTTTTGACTTAAGCCTGAATAATAACTACGGCAATGTCTTTTGACTTAAGCCTGAATAATAATTACGGCAATGTCTTTTGACTTAAGCCTGAATAATAAGAATCTTGATGCATTTCAAAAGAATACTGAATCATTTTTAACAGAAGAGAACTAATTGGTTTTTAAAAAAGCTTAAGAGTTATACTAGCTTTATGGGAAGTTAGGTATAACAACTTAAGAATGATAAAAGGAACAGTTTACTTATGTGTTTATAACAGACTTATATTGATTTATGAAAGAATAATAAAATGGTTTTATAAGTAGACATGATATGATGCCATGTGTGGTAGTGACTTGTAACGCTTGTATAAGAGGGTATTTTTGTTGTGCTTATGTTGCTTAACGATAAGCTGTTATATTAGTATTATACCACTCACCTCTTGACATGGTACCGGGTTGTCGCCTCCACGCGGTAGACTCAGTGATGCAGGACCATGATTCGAGAATACCTCATGCGGTCCAGGGACCTACGCGAGCTACGAGTTCCGTGTTAGTGCGGGGTTATACCTCACGCGTCTATGCGCTACGCGGACTACGAGTCCAGGACGATGCCGAGGAGTAGCTACCCTCGATGCGGGGTTATACTCTATGCGGGCCTATGTGAGTGGCTTATGCGGACTACGGGAGTCCAGGATTAGGCTTGCATAGTGATACTACGGGAAATTGGCCCTGCTTCGATCATTCGCAGCCTAGAAAAGACTCGCTTTACCTATTGTTGCTCTTGTTTATGATGTGGCACTATGTGCGTTACATTGGTTGTTTCGCATATTTATAAAATTGGTTTTAAAATGATATGATTTCATTTAAGTACTTCTGATTTCACATACTTAGCACCGTTGTATCGACCTCCTTGGGCCGCGTCATGCCGCAGTAAGCAAGGCAGTGCTAGATCCACATCCTTAGGATCTTTGCTTTGGTGTCGTGAGCTCCATCTTCTCCCTGAGGCTCTACTTTGGGTATGATCTCCTGTATTGTAGATAGTTTTGTACATTCAGGTATGGCGGTCCTGTCCCGCCATAGTTGTTTACTTCCTTGAGGTCCAGAGTCATATTGTATGCTGGGATGTAACTGCAAAACTATGTTTATATATATATGCCTAAAGGCAAGCTTTTCATCAGATAAACTGTTTCTCTTTTTAATAATGTTTCTTGTCTTGTCTTATATTCCGCTGATTTCTCTGATGTATGACTACTTGGGTGCCCGGGTAAGGCACCAGTCACGAGCCCCAGAACGGGTCGTGACAACTAGGAAGGGGGGGGTTTCGGCCGAGGGCTCACAAGGGGGGAGGGGTGGTTTGGACGAGAGCTTCAAGAGGGAGGGGGAAGGAATTTTAAGACTTAGAAATTATCTTGTGGATGAAGAAGTCTTCAACTAAGGGGGGTATTTATAGGGCCATCAATGGCCAAGATTAAGGCAAGTGGAGGGCAAGTGGATGGTGGAGATTTGGGCAAGTGTAACCTTATCCATCTACTCCATAAATATCTAACCAAACATTGACCAAATGTTTATGGCATTTTCCTTGCAAAAAAGGTGCCAAAGAATGCCCACAAAATCGTCCAACCTTTGCCACCTAAGGGTGACACATGTCGCCCTCTCGTTGGTCCAAAATATTTCATCTTTCGGAAAAATCCAAAATAAATAAATTATTGATCACGCAAAATTCCTTTACAAGTTTCGGGAAATTTTCCGTCGGAAAAACGAATCCTACATTTTTGTCCTACTAAAGGCTTGTATTTTTGTACGTACGTCCTCACATATATACTCTGGAAATACGAGGTGTATCATTCTCCCCTCCTTAGAAACATTCATCCTGAATGTTCCTTCTCCAAATAGATGACGATAAAGTTCCTCTTAACTTAAACAAGTTGCCAATGCCACACCTGACCACAAAATAACACACGCGCAAAATACTAAAATCCAAGTCCACGAGAAATCACCTCTATCATCACAAAATCTCCTACCCAAGGTCTAAAAGATACTCTCTTCGCACCTTTACTTCACATAAGAATTGATCACTTCTATTCTCTTAACCCATGCTCGCTTCTTCCCTTACTCGTCGTACCCTCCTCGTACACTCGAACTCTTTCTCATAAGCTTACCACATTTCTGTTATTGCTTCAGTTTCCAAAATCTCTGGGTTACTATCTCCAACTTGGTCATCATTAACTGGGAACACTCTGAATGGATCTCCGATACTTTTCCGAACATAGCAACATGAAAGACCGGACGTACTGCCTCCTAAGTCGGACGACAGTGCTAACTTATAGGCAACCTGGCCAATTCTACAATCAATCTGAAAATGCCCAAAAGTACTTTGGGCTAAGTTTCCCCTGTTTTCCAAAACTCGTCACACCCTTTCCGGGGTGGTACCTTCAAGAAGACCCACCGTCAACCTGAACTCCAAGCGTCGACGCCGATTATCCGCACGACTTCTGTTGACTCTGAGCTGACAATAACCTCTTCTGGATAAGCTTCACCCTATCCACGTCCTGCTGAAACAAGTATGTACCCACTATCTGAACCTTGCCAACATCGAACCAATCGATCGGCAACCTACACTTCCGCCCATACAAGGCGTCATAAGGCGATATCCGAATACTGAAATGGTAGCTATAAAACACTCCCTCAACAGGAGGAAACAATCCTCACAGCTACCCCTGAAATCCAAACATTGGCCCTAGGGTGAATGCGATACTGAGACTCACCTGAGTTCCTAACCCTGCCTGGTAAAACCTCCTGAATCAAAAAGAGAAATAGCCGTAACCTGGGCTCCACTGCCCGTCATAAAGTAAAAGTAGGAACCCCGTGCAGTCTTACAACCTTCCTGATACACAACATCTCACATAACCCTCTGCCGAGTAAACAGTTCTGACTGAAAGACAAGATGGGCTGACCCCATCGGACCGACTACTGGTCGAACGCACCCACGAACTCGTACGATGGTTAACTAAACTTAGGCCTAACACCCTCGTGACCCTATCACAAAGCAAAACCACCACAATTTTTCCTTACTTCAAACCGGGCCGCGGGTTGACCCGAAATCTGGCCTCAACCCGACCCATTAATCGCGCCAAGCTCTTGTTCCCCGATCCGGAACAATCTCACTAATCAAGTCACGAAAACCTAGAGGTCATTCTTAGCTCAACCACCCTCTTTCATTTTTACACTACTCAGGGACTTATCTCACAAACATATCTCACGTATACTATGCACTCCGATAAGGGTCAAACATAAAAATAAATCTTTTTCTCGAGATGGCCTCGCCTCTAAGGTCTTCACGTATAAAACTCTAAGGCTCACACTTTCCCTATCCCCAATCTTACCCTTTTACCTAACCATGATTTCTAATCACAATTAACACAATGTTATCTGAACATAACACTTAAAATATACCCATCTCATCATACATACTAATCTCTAGAGGGTTAAGGATATACCAGATTCATCGCTTCACTCCCTTTGTCGTTCTAATCAATCCCGCCTCGCTGGGCGCATTAGGAAG
Source organism: Przewalskia tangutica (assembly GCA_029844215.1). Lineage (NCBI taxonomy): Eukaryota > Viridiplantae > Streptophyta > Magnoliopsida > Solanales > Solanaceae > Przewalskia > Przewalskia tangutica. Next base: position 66,823,169 of record CM056726.1, read on the forward strand.
GTAATGAACTAGCCACCGATCCCAAGGCGAGTCTCTACATCCGCGTCACCGGCTCGGACAATTTCTCGCAAATGGCCCCGCTGGCCGCAAGCATAACAAGTCGCCAAGAAGTACGACACTCCCACAATGACACCTACCACAACGCCACACCGGAAGGGTGGCCTCCTCGCTAACACCCCTTCCTCTCCGAACCACCGAATCCGCAACTAACTGCAGGCTGAGTCCCCCTACTTGCATCCCTCCTACTAGAACATTCTTCCGTCACACGGCCCTGACGGCCGCAGGTAAAACAAGCACCAACAAAATGACGACATTCCCCGGGATGACGCCTGCCACACTGTGAACACTGAGGAAAATCAATCCTACCGGCCGAACCTACGAAAATCGCGAACCCGAAACCCCGGAGTTCGACCAACTCCTAAATACCCCGAACGCCCCAAGTCCGCGAGGACCACCGTAATCGGAGGAGGTGCGTATCTAGTCTGCACCGAGGCGATCCGCCAGAAAGTTACCAGGACCGCCGATCCGCCCTCTTCGCCGCTTGGTTAACCCGCCGATCTCACGCTTTCGGCTGCGCGCATAAGCCCGCACGCAGCCATGCTCATGCCTCGATCAAGATCTACTTGCACAACCTCTCTTAGATAAACATCAAGACCCGTGATAAATCGGTACATAATATACTCTGGTTGCTAAATCCTAGCTAGTAACAGTGGTCGCTCTTTGCAATCCATACTTTCAAGCATCGGGTCGTGGAACTGAAGGTTCAAATATCATGGCCGCAGTAGGAACTGTTGCCGCTGTGCTAGACTCTGCTGGGGCTGGCGACGTCGCAGAACTCCCCGAAAGAAGCACTACCCCATGTGATGGTTGGGCCTGTGCCCTTGTAACCCTATGTGCTCTACTCGCAGCTCCCTCGCCTGCCTTGCCCTTCTGGGCCCGGGTTGCCTTGCGCGGAGGCATAACTGGTAAGGGAAAGAATTACGTTAGAGGCGTCCAACTTATAACACAACTCTAAGGCACGATCTCAGAGTGAGAAGAATGGAAACCAATCCTAAATATCCTATAGCCTCCTGATTATTGGTGTGGTGCACAACACACCGATAATCAAGACTCTACTAGATACGGTCTGTAGACACTTTCCGAAGATTAACTGCTCTGATACTACTTTTGTCACGACCCGAACTCGGGCCCGTGACTGGTGCCTTACCCGGGCACACAAGTAGACATACATCAGAGTAACCAGCGGAATATAAAACAAATAATGAAACAGTATGAAGTGAGAAACAGTTTATCTGAGAGAAGTTGCCTTTCGACATATATATATAAAAACTTGGACACGAACAGTTACATCCCTTTTACAAACTCTGCCCACAACAGTACTACAGACCTGTAAGAATGTTATAACAAAAATGACGGGAATGTAAGTACCTATAACGACAGGGGACTATACCACAGATAAGCCTCCGGAGAAACGGAGCTTCCCAAAACGCTGAATTGTGACCCTATGAGCGATGATCAACAACTGGTGTACCTCTACCTGCGGCATGAATGCAGCCCCCCGAAGGAGGTCAGTACAACAGGTACCAAGTATGTGAAACTGAAAATATTGTAAATGAAATCATAATAGTCTATATAAAACAGAAGACATATATGATAACCAATTTACGATACACAATATGTAAGCATTCATGTCAAGTCAGGGACTCACGCCCTTAAAGTCATCACTCAAATATAATTATGGGTCTCATGCCCACAATATCAATCATGCCTGTGGAATTCCTTCCTCACTACCGGCAGTCCATGATATAAAAGCACAAAGGAATACACATGAACACCAAGTCCCACCTGTGTCATAATAAAACTGTACGGGGTAAGTACGAAGGCATAGCCGACTACTAAAACCCACCGTACCAACAATGCTATCAAACTGCATCACGAGGTCTTTCTAGACCGCCACATGATCGGCCGCCACTCGCCTCGTGATCAATGCGCGCTGCCTAATCCTCGAACTTACCGCAGCTCGCGATAGGACACACATAGGCCCGCATGAGGTATTCCTCGATCGGGGCAGCTAACCCCGGATCCTCCTCGACTCGTAGTCCGCGTGGCCACATAGACCGCATGAGGTAATTACCCCGCGACACTAACCGGAACTCCCGTAGCTCGCATAGGTCCTCGACCCGCATGAGGCATCCTCGTGACGGGGCATCTTAACCCCCGGTATATCATGTCAAGAGGTGAGTGGTACAATACTAACATAACGACTTATCGTTAAACAACATAAGCACAATCAAGAGAAACCCATTTACACAAACATCACAAGACACTAACACACGTAGCATCCTAACATGTTTACTTATCAAACCAACAAGAAGTATTACAAGGCTATCACAAACCAACATAGTCAAGTTTTTCACCCAAGGTACTTTCTACTTTATGTCAACAAGTTCGGGTTTTTATCCCCAAAGTACTTCATACATTAACTCTTTAAAAACCAAGTACTCATTGCTCACGAATGAGGTTTCACACTTTTTAACAAAATTCATATCAAGTCAATTAAGTCAAGTCTCTTATCTTTTAAGATCAAGTCTCTTATTTTCAAAAGATTCATAGATCATAGTTTTAAACACTTAACAACGTAATCTCCTTTTTAAAAAAATTTGAGTAACATATGCCTTATGTGTGAGTAGGTTATTCTTGTTTATAACAATCTTATTAAAGCAGCCATGATCTAGGGAATGTAATACAATTTTGTCTTATCTTAGCTTCTATGCAGATGGAGGTTTCTACTGGTTTTAATAATACTTAATTTGTCAATACATTTTCCTTTATTAGCGCTGCAGTGGTTTGTTCGATACTTATTCTCATTTCCAAAATCAATACAAGGCTTTCATAAACAATTAAGTAAAACGTTCCTTTTATCTCTCTTAAGTCGTTATACCTAACTTCCCATAAAGCTAGTATAACTCTTAAGCTTTTAAAAGCAAGTATTACTCTTATTTCAAAAACGATATATAATTGTTTTGAAATACTTCAAGATTCTTATTATTTACAACTCAAGTCAAAAGACATCGAAGTAAAACCACGTTCAGTTAACATATGTACGTCTACCGTACTATATATATTCTTTTAAAATATCATGCTCAAGAGGATAGGAAGAATCACATACCTTCTCGGCGAAATCCACCTGCCAAGTCGAATATGTCGTGCGCAGAGTATCAACCTATAATAGTCAAATACGTCTATCAACGTCTAGACTACTCTGTAGAAAATTCTAAGCAGAAGGTTCTTATTTCTACGGAAATTTGGGCAGCACTTCCCTACCCGTCAAACTACTCAAGTCTCATCAGAATACAAATTCCTATGTAAGTACAGTTCAATTCTCTTCTCTTATACCATCCTTCTATACATCTTATACTCATTTCTATACTACTACAGTATGTAATCTCCAATTACAATAGAAGGACAAGATATTTACCTCGATAAGCCCAAAATTATCCAAGTTAAAATGTCGATCCTGAGCAAGGTTTATGTTATACCCCGTATTTCCAGAGTATGTACGTGTGGGCATACGTAGAAGAGTTTGAGCGTTAAAGTAGGCAAGTGGCGAATTTTGTGCACAAGTGCCGAATAGAGTCGTTTTTCGACGAAACGTTTTACTAAACTTGCGAAGGGAAAATTCCGGCTATGTCATTTCTAATTTTTGCGGATTTTTCCGAGAGACGAAACATTTTGGACCAACGGGAGGGTGACATGTATCACCCTCACATTGGAAGGAAGTGGGCGGCATTTGGACGACAATGGTGAGTTGGGTTAGGTAGGATATTTTGTGCAAGTTGTTGTGGTAGATGGATAAGGTGCACTTGGCTTAAATCTAGCCCTACACTTGCCTTACACTTGGATGAATCTTGGCCATTGGTTGGTCATTTCTTGACCTATAAATACCCCCCTTGTTGAAGAGTTATTTCATCCTCAATTGAGCAATCTTTCTAAGTCTCAAATACTCCCTCCCTCTTGTTTGTAGTTCGTCCAAAGAGTCTCCCTCGAGTGAGCTCGCCGAGAGCCACCCCCTCCCTCCTTTGTGGTGTCTAGCCGTGGGGTACCCCCCCTAGCCTAGTTGTCTCGTGTAAATACCCCCCTTTTTGTGGTATAGGAATACTCTCCTAGTATTGTTATAATGCCCAAATACCTTGGCCCAAATACCTTGTAGTATTCCCAAGGTTACACTTACAAAAGCCCGTAAAATACTATTATACCTTCTTTGGCCACTAAACTAAACCCTAAGGAAAATCTTCATTGATAGTTGAAGTAGTTAAGTAGAAGTTGGTTAGAACTTCTAAGGGTTGTTTGGAGCACTCGGAGTAGAGCTAAGCGTTGCTCAGGAGCGACTTTAAACTCGGATAATTTTGGGCTCATCGAGGTAAATACTACTGTCCTTCTATTTGTAATTGGAAATTACATACTGTCGTAGTAGAAATGAATATAAGATTCATAGAAGAGAATTGAACTGGAATAGAAGGATATTACAGAAAAGGTTTGAATCAAATCACATCGTAAGAATATAAGTAGAAGTTAAACTGCATTTACATAGATCAGACATTAAGAGATCGATAACCTTTATTGGTTGAATGTTTTGCAAGTAGCATGTGCTACTTAGAATGTGGACAAGGCTAGCCGGGTTATAGCCGTGGAGCGTTTTGCTAATAGTCTATAATCGTCGCGAGGTATGTGATTCTTCCTATACTCTTGAGCATGAAGTATTTTAAAAGAATACATATAGTACGGTAGACGACGTGGCAATGTCTTTTGACTTAAGCCTGAATAATATGTATATATTATATGGTAGATGTACGTGTGCTAACTGAATATAGTTGTACGGCAATGTCTTTTGACTTAAGCCTGAATAATAAGAACCTTGAAATATTTTAAAAGGAATATAGATATAGTACGGTAGACGTACGTGTATTAACTGAATGTAGCGTTACGGCAATGTCTTTTGACTTAAGCCTGAATAATAAAGAGTCTTAAAGTATTTCAAAAAGAATTAAGGAACCTTTTTGAAAGAAGAGTAATACTTGGTTTTGAAAACATAAGGAGTTATACTAGCTTTATGAGAGGTTAGGTATAACGTCTTAAGAGAGATAAAAAGAATGGTTTACTGATTTTTAGAAGTTAAGAGACTTATTCTGAAAAGATAAGAGACTTGACTTAATTGATTTGATATGAAGTTTGTTAACAATGTGAGACCTCATTCGTGAGTAATGAGCACGTGGTTTTTAAAAGGAATAATGTTTTACTGATTTCAAAAATCAGAATGTGTATCGACAAACCATCGCAATGCGTTAATAAAGGAAAATGTATTGAATAAATGAAGTATCATTAAAACCAGTAGAAACCTCCATCTGCATAGAAGCTAAGATGAGACAAAATGATATTACATTTTCTAGATCATGGCTGCTTAATAAGATTGATTATGAACAAGAATAACCTACTACTTATGGCATATGTTACTCAATTGTTTTAAAAAGAGATTAAGACATTGAACTATGAAACTTTTCTAAAAAGAGATTTGCGTAATTGAAATTAGGCAACCGGAACTTTAGGGAAAAGAAAGGCATTGTGTTGTCTTAAAATGGTTTAAAACTTAGAGTGTTATAACATGACTTTATGGGAAGTTGGTTATAACGACTTTATGAAAACAAAGGGTTTTTATCATTGGTTTTAATGTGGTAACCGACTTTAAAAAGAGAAGTGTTTTGTCTAAAAAGGCATGGTATTGCCTTAATTGGTTTTAAAAAGGAAAGTATGGAAGTTGTTTTGGTTTACTTAAAAGATGTAAGTCACTCTATTTTTATACTACGGGTATCGGGTGACTTTTATAAAAGGAATGGATCTCTTTAAAAGGAATTTAACGTACGTAGTACTTTAGGGTTAAAATCCGGACTTTGACATAAAATGAAAGTACCTTGAGTTGTGTATAACTTGCCTATGCTTATTGTTGTGAAACTTGACCATGTTACGTGTGATAGTGTTGTTGTGCAAGTACTGTGTTCTACTCGACTACCGGTTCATGGGATGAACCGGGAATGTATTTCACTCGACTACCGGTTCATCCGGGAATATATTTCACTCGACACGGTTCATCCGAATGTATTTCACTCGACTCTGGTTCATCCGGAATGTATTTCACTCGACTACCGGTTCATCCGGAATGTATTTCACTCGACTCCGGTTCATCCGGAATGTATTTCACTCGACCATCGGTTCATGGATGAACCGAATGTATCCCACACGCTTTCTATACCGGGTCCATAAGATGGGCCGAGACATGTTATACGTATCACATGATTTGTACCTAGATCACGGCGGTGAGGAAGAAGTTCCACGCATGAGGATGACTTTGAGGCGTGAGTCCACGACTTGACATAATCGCTTTTATGTTGTGAATCAGTAGTTTGGTTATCATACATGTCTCCCGCTTTATGTAGACTATTATGATTTCATTTACGATTTTTACGCTTCACATACTTTGTACTTGTTATCGACCTCCTTCGGGCCGCTCATGCCGCAAGTAGAAGTACACCTACCGCCGATCCCCGCGTTTAGGATCTCATTTCAGCGTCTTGGGAAGATCCGTCCCTTCTGAGGCTGATCTTTTGTATGTAACCATGAGTCTGTAGGCCCTTGTACATTCTGTGGTATGGCGGGTCCCTGTCGCGTCATCGTTGTTGTATAAATCTTAGAGGTCCAGAGTAATCGCCAAGGTGGTTGTAAGGATTGTAATCGCTCAAATGTTTTTATATATGTATGAAAGGCAACCGTTTTGGTTGGCCTATTTTCTTTCATCTTAATCCATTTCTATTTACATGTTTAAGTTTTATTTCAGCTGGTTTTCTCTGATGTTTTATCACTAGGGTGCCCGGTAGGCACGATCCACTGCCCGGTTCGGTCGTGACAAAAGTGGTATCGAGCGATTAGTCCTCGGAAAGTGTCTACGCACCGTGTCTAGTAGAGTCTTGATTATCGGTGTGTTGTGCACCACATCTATAATCGTGAGGCTATAGGACATTTAGGATTGGTTTCCATTCTTCTCATTCCGAGATCGTGCCTTAGAAAGTGTGATAAGTTGGACCCTCCGACGTATTCCTTTCCTTTACCGCTATGCCTCAACAGTGCAACCCAGCCCGGATGGGCAAGGCGATGAGGGAGCTGTTAGTGAGATACTGAGGAGTACGAGGCGCAGCCCGGCTGCTCGAGACAAGCCTCCGACGGAGAGTTTCGCGACGCCGCCAAAGACCAAAGAAGTTTAGAGCCGCAGATGGTCTGCTGAGACTACAAGACTGAGCCTCCACCCCACACCGGAGCGAGATGAGACGGGTACGGAGATGGCGCATCGCTGCGGTCGTGGCGATATGAGGATAGGCCGACGCAGCAGCTCCAGCCCCATGCACCCGTAGTTCACCCCGGCGTAAAGTTTGAGACTACGGATTTTCCGAGGTGTAACCCGCGAGTTTTATGGGTCGAGGCACGAGGATGATCCGCAGGAGTTCATCCGGCAGCTACAGGTCGCGAGAGTGATCAAGGCATCGATACCGAGTCCGTGGTCCTAGGTTCGCATCGGCCGCGTGATACCGCAATGATCGGGTTTGATTCGCGAGCTGTCCCGGGAGAGAATGCACTTCCACTATATGGGACGAGTTCTCAAAGGCATTTCTTGCACACTTCTTGCCTCCACAGATGAGAGGGCTCGGCCGGCAGATTTTTGACGTTAAGCGGGGCAGATCGCGACGGTTAGAGAGTACAATGTGGAGTTCGACTCGTTAGCTCGGTATGTCCCGCCGTAGTAATGATATGGAGGACAGAGTAAACCGCTACGTCACCGGGCTAGATGATTACTTGGCAGAGGCTTGTACGGGTGTAGCTCTTCAGCCGGGCATGGACATTGCCCGCATGAAAGCTCATGCACTAGGATGTGAGGCACGGAGAGGTCGACGAAATGACCGAGATCAGCAGAAGAGGGCCAGGACAGCAGGGTCCTTTGGTAACTTTCGAGGCGGACCGCCTCAGCAACAGGTTAGTTATGTACCTCCGCCAGTACAGAGTGGTCCTCCACAGTCTTCAGGACGTTCGGGGTATTCGAGCCTGGTCGAGCTCCGTGGCTTCGTTCACAGTATACGTGAGTAGCCGCCAGGATTCATGTCCCCTCGGTGCACGATGTGGCAAACATCATCCCGGAATGTCGCTTTTTACCGGTGCTTGTTTCACTGCGGCCGTCAGGCCATGACGTGAGAGATCAGGCTTATAGAGAGGTACGGCACTGGCGCACTGCCTGGATCGATGGCGTGTTCATCGCTTTCATACTATGCACCGCAGGCGTGCCTATGATTAGAGTGGAGCGGTAGGTTCGTGTATATCCTTAACCTCTAGAGACTCAGATGTATTGATGATGTGTTTAGTGTTATGTCGGATAGCTTTGTGCTAAAATGTGATTTAGAAACCTGGTTAGTGTAAAAGGGTAAGCCTGGGGGTGAGAAAATGATGAACCTTAGAATACTACAGTTGAGACCTTAGATGTAAGGCCGTCTTGAGTACAAGTTTTTGCGAGTGATCTTTGTCAGAACGTATAGGTATACGTGGTGTAATTGTGTGATAAGTCCCTGGGTAGTGTGAAATGGAAGTGGCAGCTTTCATGACCTGTAGAGGTAAAATTGTTCCGGATCGGGGAACAAGAGCGTGATGCATTAAGTGGGTCAGGTTGGGGCCATGTTGAGGGCCAACCCGCGGCCTGTTTCGAGGTTGGGTCAGCTCTGGGTGGTCCCGCCAGGTGGTAGGGTCACGAGGGTGTTAGGCCCAAGTTTAGATGACCTTCGTATGAGTTCGTGGATATGTTCGACCAGAAGCGGATCGTGAAAGCCGGGAATGGCCTTAAGGAAGAGTGAAGCTAGTAAGATGACCAAGTTTGGAGGTTGTGACTCCAAAGTTTTGGGAATCAAGTGATGATCAAGTATGGTACGATACTAGAAGAGTTCAAGTGTTCGCGAAGCGGCACAACGAGTAAGGGCGAAGAGAACGTGTGTTATTTCGTGGCCAGCGTGGCGTTGGCAACATGTTAGAAGATCTTCATCGAACTGTCTTGAGAAGGAACATTCGGGACGAATGTTTCTAAGGAGGGGAGAATGTTATACCCCGTATTTCCAGAGTATGTACGTGTGGGCATACGTAGAAGAGTTTGAGCCTTAAAGTAGGCAAGTGGCGAATTTTGTGCACAAGTGCCGAATAGAGTCGTTTTTAGACCAAAAGTTTTAAAAAAAATTCGAAGGGAAAAATACGGCGATGTCAATTATAATTTTTTCGGATTTTTACGAGAGACGCAACAGATTTGACCAAACGGAGGGTGAAATGTTTCAACCTCACAATGGAAGGAAGTGGCGCATTTGGACGAAAATGGTGAGTTGGGTTAGGTAGGATATTTTGTGCAAGTTGTTGTGGTAGATGGATAAGGTGCACTTGGCTTAAATCTAGCCCTACACTTGCCTTACACTTGGATGAATCTTGGCCATTGGTTGGTCATTTCTTGACCTATAAATACCCCCCTTGTTGAAGAGTTATTTCATCCTAAATTGAGCAATCTTTCTAAGTCTCAAATACTCCCTCCCTCTTGTTTGTAGTTCGTCCAAAGAGTCTCCCCCCCCCCTTGAGTGAGCCTTGGCCGAGAGCCACCCCCTCCCCCCTTTGTGGTGTCTAGCCGTGGGGTACCCCCCCTAGCCTAGTTGTCTCGTATAAATACCCCCATTTTTTGGGGTATAGGAATACTCTCCTAGTATTGTTATAATTCCCAAATACCTTGGCCCAAATACCTTGTAGTATTCCCAAGGTTACACTTACAAAAGCCCAGAAAATACTATTATACCTTCTTTGGCCACTAAACGAAACCCTAAGGAAAATCTTCATTGATAGTTGAAGTAGTTAAGTAGAAGTTGGTTAGAACTTCTAAGGGTTGTTTGGAGCACTCGGAGTAGGAGCTAAGCGTTGCTCAGGAGCGACTTTAAACTCGGATAATTTTGGGCTCATCGAGGTAAATACTACAGTCCTTCTATTTGTAATTGGAAATTACATACTGTCGTAGTAGAAATGAATATATGATTCATAGAAGAGAATTGAACTGTAATAGAAGGATATTACAGAAAAGGTTTGAACTGAAATCACATCAGAAGAATATAAGTAGAAGTTAAACTGTACTTACATAGGACTGTATTACAGTAGACTGATAACCTTTATTGGTTGAATGTTTTGCAAGTAGCATGTGCTACTTAGAAGGTGGACAAGGCTAGTCGGGTTATAGCCGTGGAGCGTTTTGCTAATAGTCGATAATCGTCGCGAGGTATGTGATTCTTCCTATACTCTTGAGCATGAAGTATTTTAAAAGAATACATATAGTACGGTAGACGTACGTGTGGCAATGTCTTTTGACTTAAGCCTGAATAATATGTATATATTATATGGTAGATGTACGTGTGCTAACTGAATATAGTTGTACGGCAATGTCTTTTGACTTAAGCCTGAATAATAAGAACCTTGAAATATTTTAAAAGGAATATAGATATAGTACGGTAGACGTACGTGTATTAACTGAATGTAGCGTTACGGCAATGTCTTTTGACTTAAGCCTGAATAATAAAGAGTCTTAAAGTATTTCAAAAGAATTAAGGAACCTTTTTGAAAGAAGAGTAATACTTGGTTTTGAAAACATAAGGAGTTATACTAGCTTTATGAGAGGTTAGGTATAACGTCTTAAGAGAGATAAAAGAATGGTTTCTTGATTTTTAGAAGTTAGGAGACTTATTACAAAAGATAAGAGACTTGACTTAATTGATTTGATATGAAGTTTGTTAACAATGTGAGACCTCATTCGTGAGTAATGAGCACGTGGTTTTAAAAGGAATAATGTTTTACCGATTTCAAAAATCGAATGTGTATCGACAAACCACCGCAGTTAATAAAGGAAAATGTATTGAATAAATGAAGTATCATTAAAACCGAGAAACCTCCATCTGCATGAAGCTAAGATGAGACAAAATGATATTACATTTTCTAGATCATGGTCGCTTAATAAGATTGATTATGAACAAGAATAACCTACTTCGCCATGGCATATGTTACTCAATTGTTTTAAAAAGAGATTAAGACATTGAACTATGAAACTTTTCTAAAAAGAGATTTGCGTAATTGAAATTAGGCAAACTGGAACTTTAGGGAAAAAAAGGGCATTGTGTTGTCTTAAAATGGTTTAAAACTTAGAGTGTTATAACGACTTTATGGGAAGTTGGTTATAACGACTTTATGAAAACAAAGGGTTTTTATCATTGGTTTTAATGTGGTAACTGGACTTTAAAAAGAGAAGTGTTTTGTCTAAAAGAAGGCATGGTATTGCCTTAATCGTTTTAAAAAGGAAAGTATGGAAGTTGTTTTGGTTTACTTAAAAGATGTAAGTCACTCTATTTTTATACTACGTATCGGGTGACTTTTATAAAAGGACTGGATCTCTTTAAAAGGAATTTAACGTACGTAGTACTTTAGGGTTAAAATCCGGACTTTGACATAAAATGAAAGTACCTTGAGTTGTGGATAACTTGCCTATGCTTATCGTTGTGAAACTTGACCATGTTACGTGTGATAGTGTTGTTGTGCAAGTCGTGTTCTACTCGACCACGGTTCATGGGATGAACCGGAATGTATTTCACTCGACTACGGTTCATCCGAATGTATTTCACTCGACTACAGGTTCATCCGGAATGTATTTCACTCGACTACGGTTCATCCGGAATGTATTGCACTCGACTACCGGTTCATCCGGGAATGTATTTCACTCGACTAGCGGTTCATCCGGGAATGTATCCCACACGTTTCTATACTGGGTCCATAAGATGGGCCGAGACATGTTATACGTATCACATGATTTGTACCTAGATCGCCGGTGAGGAAGAAGTTCCACGTACGGTGAGGATGACTTTGAGGCGTGAGTCCACGACTTGACATAATCGCTTTTATGTTGTGAATCGTAGTTTGGTTATCATACATGTCTCCGCTTTATATAGACTATTATGATTTCATTTACGTGATTTTTACGATTTCACATACTTGGTACTTGTTATCGACCTCCTTCGGGGCCGTTCATGCCGCAGTAAGTACACCTACCGCCGATCCCCGCGTTTAGGATCTCATTTCAGCGTCTTGGGAAGCTCCGCCCTTCGAGGCTTATCTTTGGTATGTTACCCCGAGTCTGAGGTCCTTGTACATTCAGGGTATGGCGGGCCCCGTCCCGTCATAGTTGTTGTATAAATCTTAAGTGCAGAGTAATCGCAAGTGGTGGTTGTAAGGATTATGAATCGCTCAAATGTTTTTATATATGTATGTTGAAAGGCAACCGCTTTGGTTGGCCTATTTTCTTTCATCTTAATCCATGTCTATTTACATGTTTAAGTTTTATTTCCGCCGTTTTCTCGATGTTGTATCACTGGTGCCCGGTAAGGCACGATCCAGGCCCGTTCGTGGTGACAAAAGTGGTATCAGAGCAGTTAGTCCTCGGAAAGTGTCTACAGACCGTGTCTAGTAGAGTCTTTATTATCGGTGTGTTGTGCACCACATCTATAATCAGGAGGCTGCAGGACAGTTAGTCCTGGGACTATTTCACCCGCATGGGTCCTGTGGACCCGCATGAGGTATTCCTCGCATAGGCTGTACCCGCCCGCATGGGACTATTTCACCCGCATAAGCCTATAAGGACTCGCATGAGGTATTCCTCGCATCGTGGGTAGCAAGTCCACGGAACATGTGGTATAACGATCTTGGGGACTTACCCCTCAGATATACTCTTACCCTGAAACAGATGGTATAACGATCTTGGGGACTTACCCCTCAGATATACTCTTACACTGGAGCAGATGGTATAACGATCTTGGGGTTGTACTCCTCATATATACTCTTACACTGGAGTAGATGGTATAACGATCTTGGGGCTTGCCCCTCAGATATACTCTTACACTGGTGCAGATGGTATAACGATCTTGGCGTGCCCTCGGATATCTTGTTACCTTTGGAGAAGGTGGTATGACGATCTTGGGGCTTGCCCCTCAGACATACTCTTACCCTGGAGAAGGTGGTATAACGATCTTGGGGCTTGCCCCTCAGACATACTCTTACCCTGGATAAGGTGGTATAACGATCTTGGGGCTTGCCCCTCAGATATACTCTTACTCTAGCTCAAACTGTCATCATATCATAATTATAAGTAAGTTAAGAAAACTTATAACTTCTTATTAGCTTTGTCCATATACCCTCTCATTAATCTTTACTTAAGGCACTTAATCATATTTTTAATAAAAGAAAACCGGGAATTTAACCCAAGTACCACATACTTCAACTATTTTAAAAGTGACTCTTTTTCATACATAAAACCTTTGGGCAATTGATGCCTAACGATCAATTTGCCTTTCATAAATCAAATCATTTGTCCTTGCTTATCTTACTTAGAGTAAATCTCTTCTTGTTAACCTTTCATAAAGCTAATATAACTAACTTCCCATAAAGCCGTTATACTATCTTTATACTTTAGAAGTTTAGACCTTCTTATCTTTTCATAAGGCCGTTATAACTAACTTCCCATAAAGCCGTTATAACTCCTTATAAACCATTTTGTTCTTTTACTAACCAAGAGACTTATACTTCAAACAAATCTACACAACATTCAAAAATACTTCAAGCCTCTTATCTTTGGAATAATTCAATACTCAATACTCTCACACCAAGTACTCTATACTTTTGTAAAATCATACTTTTCCCTTAACCAAGGGACTTATACTTCTTAAAACAAAACAAGTCTTTATTTGTACTTAAACAAGTAAGAATACTAAATCTTGTACGTCTACCGTACTACATAGATACAAATACTCATGCTCAAAAGATAGGAAAGCTTCACATAACTTTTTGATCAATCCACTTGCTAAGTCCAAACTACCGCAAGTAATATGTCAACCTAAAATAACCATGATACGTTTATTAACCTCTAATTTCAATGTAGAATAATCTAAACTCAAAGCCACTAAATTCTATGGAAAATTGGGCAGCATTTCCTTTGTTTCTACATACTTTGCCACCTTTCACAAGGCCGAATTATCATCCAAACGCCACATTTAAGGCTCAACAATCCAACATTTCAAAGGGGATTACACACCTAAACTTGGGTGTGTAAAATTCTGCCCCATAAGGTACAACAATTCACTAAATAATTCTAAGGTAGTTTTTAGGCTACAACATGCTCATAATATCTTCTTAACCCATTCTTTTATATCCAAACCACATTTCTTGCATGCAATGACTCTAAGAGAATTATTTACCACCACAAGTTCTTCCTTCTTAACATGCAACACTAGAAACTAATTCTAAAGGAATAAATGTTACCTTAAAGCTTTGGCCAAATCTTTCCAACCACTTGCTAGCTTCCTTTTCAAGAACACCACCACAACAACCTTCACAAGCTAGCCACAAGCTTCCCTCTTGATTTTACTTTTTCAGATTTTTCCTAAGGCTAGAATGTCTCTTGGGATTTTAGAGAGAAGGAAGAGCTTAAACTTTTAAGAGAGAAGGAAGAGCTTTTGTCTAAGAGAGAGAGATGAAGTATGACCAAGTCTTGAAGACTTGGTCAATATAATGCATGCAAAATCAGATGGGGGGGGGGACACGTGTCACCCTCCCAAGGTCGTTTAAAAGAAAATCTGACTTTTCCTAAGTTTTTCCGCCAGAATCTCGCCAGCCATGCCGCCTGAAACCTCCGCCTCTCTCGAACTTTCGCGCCATGCCCTGCTGTCCTGGCGCCGCTGAGCTGCACCTTCAGCGACCTCGCCTCTTTCGCGCCGCGCCCTGCAACTTCAGCGACCTCGGTCCTTTCGGGCGCCATGCTGCCGCTTTGTTCGAAACACGTTTCTGCCCAACTGCGCACTGAACTTGTAACTCTCATAACTTCCTACTCTGATGTCCTATCGACGAACGGTTGGTTGCGTTGGAATCTAGACTCCACGAACTACTCCCTAGGTCTTTGAAACACTTAGGAACTCTCAATGTGTCGGGTCATAACCCGCCTCAACGTTGACTAAAACCCGTCCGGAATAATCCGTCAACCTATCCTTTGAAAATTTTAAGTCTTACCCCCTTTCGTACGCTCTCAACGCATGACCTGAACTACGGGATGTAACATTCTCCCCCCCTTAGAAACATTCGTCCCCGAATGTTCCTTTGGAGCCAATCTACTATTCCTCGGTACATCCTCATACTTCACGCTTAATAGGACCTTACTATGCCACTTGTGACCATAAGATATCGCACACGCTCAATCATTCCTCATAAATCAAACAGGAAAATGAATCAAACGTATGACCCATTACCACTTACTCTCGTTCACGGCCTAACAGAATTGCCCCTTCGTATCTACCAACTTATTCTAACACATGTACATAGTCTCAATATCCTCTGTTCATATCACTAAATCATACAACAATCCTATCACACATACTAATCTCTAAAGGGTCAAAGATGTACCTGTAACTATTGCTTCGCATTCTCCTTGTCGTCCTAATCATGATCCTGCCCTGCACGACGCATAACAAAAGAAGGCGATGAACCAGCCACTGATCCCGAAGGCTAAATCTCTACATCCGCGCTATCCCTGGTCAGATAGTTCCTCGCATAATGGCCCTGCTGGCCACATGTATAGCAATTACCCAAACTAGCACGACACTCCCTATAATGGGTCCTACCACATCGACTACACCGAGGTAGAGGTGGCCTCCTCAGACTAACACCCCTACTCCCCTAAAAACTCAACCCTGAGCCCACGACCGCCCCGAATCTCCCGAATGTCCTGAAGACTGTGGTGGAGTACTCCGTACTGGCTGAGGCGCATAACTAGCCTGCTGCTGAGGTGGTCCGCCTTGAAAAGCGCCTGAGATCTCGCTGTCACGCCTCTTGGGCCTGGCTCGAGTCAAGCCAACCTCCTTTCTCTCGCCCTCTATCCTCGCATATGCTCGCATCTCCGCAATATCCATCCCTGTCTGAAGAGCCACCCCCAAACATGCAGTAATCATATGACGGTCTAACCCCATCACATATCGATGAACCCTGTCTGCCATGTCCGCTACAATGGTGTGCGCATACCTGGCCAAGGAGTCAAACTCCAGGCTGTACTCTCTGATAGTCCTTCCGTCCTGCCTCAAGGTCAAGAATCTATCTACGCGGGCTCTCCTCATCTCAGGAGGCAAGAAGTGATCCAGGAAAGCCTCTGTGAACTCCTCTCAAACAGCTGGGAGAGTATCCTCACCTCTCGTCAACACCCATGACTCAAACCAGTTTAACACAATATCGCGTAACCAGTAAGAAGCTAACACTACGGACTCCGTCTCCGAGGCCCTAAGCACCTGCGTAGTCCGCCGCACCTGCCGAATAAACTCCTGAGGATCCTCCTCAGACCTCGAACCATAGAACTCGGGTGGATCACAACTCAGAAAGTCCCGAATCCTTAAACTGTCGGCCCTAGGGTTAGCCACCGGCCCCTGGCGGTGCTGCCCTGCCACGATGCTAGTCAACAACCTGATCTGCTCTCCGTAATCCCTATACTCTGCCCCTGGCTATGGGCGAAGGCTCGCACGGAACCTGCGAGCCACCGCCGCCTTTGCCTCTAATACCGCTTGTGTAGCTGAACTCGCCGGCCCGCCTACTGCCTCAGGCATAGTCCGTGCCCGAGTCCTGGTAACTCTCTGCGTGCCACTAGCAGCTCCTGCTGTTGCCTTGCCCTTCTGGGCTCTGGTCGCCTTCCGTGGAGGCATAACTGTTACACAAGGATAGGTCAGAGAGGACTCAACCTACTATGACAGCTCTACTGCACGATCTCAAAGAGAGAAGAATGGAAACCAATCCTAAATGTCCTGCAGCCTCCTGATTATAGATGTGGTGCACAACACACCGATAATCAAGACTCTACTAGACACGGTCTGTGGATACTTTCCGAGGACTAACTGCTCTGATACCACTTTTGTCACGACCCGACCCCGGGGCCGCGACTGGTGCCCTATCGGGGCACCCTGTCAGGTACACATCAGAGAATAGCAGCGGAACATACATAATACAAAATTTGTATAAGGTAAACATCACTAGCAAGCCGACAAGGCCGCCTTTCATAAAATAACTTAATCGAATGTGAAACAGTACAACTGGTTCTTACAGCCCAAACCACAAACGTGACTACAGACCTCTAGGAATAACAACTGTGGCGGGACAGGGCCCCGCCATACCCCCTGAATGTACAAAAGTCTATAACCTCAGGGAATCATACCAAAAGACAAAGCCTCCGGAGGGATGGAGCTTTCCAGGAAATGGACAGTGATCCTAAGAGTGCGGACCAGCAAGCTACGTATCTCGACCTGCGGCATGAACGCAGCCCCCCGAGGGAGGTCGATAACAGTACCAAGTATGTAATCTCAAAAATCGTAATGAAATCATAAGTCTGAGAATAAGCTGGGGTCAGGGATGAAATCAACTTACCTTTTACTGTGCCTTACTAACAATGAGAGTAACAAACATATATATAATACTGCATAAAATAGGGGGCTCGTGATCAAAACAGGGTCCCTCGCCCGTAGTATCAATAAGCAATCCTACTCCTGGGACTATTTCACCCGCATGGGTCCTGTGGACCCGCATGAGGTATTCCTCGCATAGGCTGTACCCGCCCGCATGGGACTATTTCACCCGCATAAGCCCATAAGGACTCGCATGAGGTATTCCTCGCATCGTGGGTAGCAAGTCCACGGAACAGGTGGTATAACGATCTTGGGGACTTACCCCTCAGATATACTCTTACCCTGAAACAGATGGTATAACGATCTTGGGGACTTACCCCTCAGATATACTCTTACACTGGAGCAGATGGTATAACGATCTTGGGGCTGTACTCCTCAGATATACTCTTACACTGGAGCAGATGGTATAACGATCTTGGGGCTTGCCCCTCAGATATACTCTTACACTGGTGCAGATGGTATAACGATCTTGGGCCTGCCCCTCAGATATACTCTTACACTGGAGAAGGTGGTATGACGATCTTGGGGCTTGCCCCTCAGACATACTCTTACCCTGGAGAAGGTGGTATAACGATCTTGGGGCTTGCCCCTCAGACATACTCTTACCCTGGAGAAGGTGGTATAACGATCTTGGGGCTTGCCCCTCAGATATACTCTTACCCTAGCTCAAACTGTCATCATATCATAATTATAAGTAAGTTAAGAAAACTTATAACTTCTTATTAGCTTTGTCCATATACCCTCTCATTAATCTTTACTTAAGGCACTTAATCATATCTTTAATAAAAGAAAACCGGGAATTTAACCCAAGTACCACATACTTCAACTCTTTTAAAAGTGACTCTTTTTCATACATAAAACATTTGGGCAATTGATGCCTAACGATCAATTTGCCTTTCATAAATCAAATCATTTGTCCTTGCTTATCTTACTTAGAGTAAATCTCTTCTTGTTAACCTTTCATAAAGCTAATATAACTAACTTCCCATAAAGCCGTTATACTATCTTTATACTTTAGAAGTTTAGACCTTCTTATCTTTTCATAAGGCCGTTATAACTAACTTCACATAAAGCCGTTATAACTCCTTATAAACCATTTTGTTCTTTTACTAACCAAGAGACTTATACTTCAAACAAATCTACACAACTTTCAAAAATACTTCAAGCCTCTTATCTTTGGAATAATTCAATACTCAATACTCTCACACCAAGTGCTCTATACTTTTGTAAAATCATACTTTTCCCTTAACCAAGGGACTTATACTTCTTAAAACAAAACAAGTCTTTATTTGTACTTAAACAAGTAAGAATACTAAATCTTGTACGTCTACCGTACTACATAGATACAAATACTCATGCTCAAAAGATAGGAAAGCTTCACATACCTTTTTGATCAACCCACTTGCTAGGTCCAAACTACCGCAAGTAATACGTCAACCTAAAATAACCATGATACGTTTATTAACCTCTAATTTCAATGTAGAATAATCTAAACTCAAAGCCACTAAATTCTATGGAAAATTGGGCAGCATTTCCTTTGTTTCTACATACTTTGCCACCTTTCACAAGGTCGAATTATCATCTAAACGCCACATTTAAGGCTCAACAATCCAACATTTCAAAGGGGATTACACACCTAAACTTGGGTGTGTAAAATTCTGCCCCATAAGGTACAACAATTCACTAAATAATTCTAAGGTAGTTTTTAGGCTACAACATGCTCATAATATCTTCTTAACCCATTCTTTTATATACAAACCACATTTCTTGCATGCAATGACTCTAAGAGCATTATTTACCACCACAAGTTCTTCCTTCTTAACATGCAACACTAGAAACTAATTCTAAAGGAAGAAATGTTACCTTAAAGCTTTGGCCAAATCTTTCCAACCACTTGCTAGCTTCCTTTTCAAGAACACCACCACAACAAACTTCACAAGCTAGCCACAAGCTTCCCTCTTGCTTTTACTTTTTCAGATTTTTCCTAAGGCTAGAATGTCTCTTGGGATTTTAGAGAGAAGGAGGAGCTTGAACTTTTAAGAGAGAAGGAAGAGCTTTTGTCTAAGAGAGAGATGAAATATGACCAAGTCTTGAAGACTTGGTCAATATAATGCATGCAAAATCAGATGGGGGGGACACTTGTCACCCTCCCAAGGTCTTTTAAAGGAAAAATCTGACTTTTCCTAAGTTTTTCCGAAATCCGCCTCGCCCCGCTGCCCGCCACGGCCATGGCCACAAACCTCCGCAGCCTCTGAACTTTCGCCGCGCTCGCTGCCTCAGCCGCTGCAACTTCATGGACCTCAAGATTTCGGCGCTGCCCTCGCATCCGCGCCATGCCTGCCGCTTTGTCCAAACACGGTTCGCCAATCACAAGATCCGAACTTGTAACTCTCATAACTTCCTACTCTGATGTCCTATCGACGAACGATTGGTTGCGTTGGAATCTAGAATCCACGAACTACACCCTAGGTCTTTGAAACACTTAGGAACTCTCAATATGTCGGGTCATAACTGTTATACCCCGTATTTCCAGAGTATGTACGCAGGGACGTACGTAGGAAATTTTGAAGCTTAAGTAGGCTTGGCCGATTTTCACTTTGTGCACAACACCCGATTAGAGTCGTTTTTCGACGAAACGTTTCCACAGCTTTCGTAGGGAAAATTCCGGCTATGTCATTTATATTTTTTGCGGATTTTTCCGAGAGACGAAACATTTTGGGCCAACGGGAGGGTGACACTTGTCACCCTCATTGGACGGTTTAGAGGGGCGGTCAAGGGTTGGTTGGCCTTGGCCGATTGGTCCCTTATTTTGGGCCTTGTTTTGTGGCTTGTTTTGTGCCATGTTTGGTGGAGTAGGGTTAGGGTGCACTTGGCTTGATCTAGGCCTTACACTTGCCTTGCACATGGCTTGATCTCGCCATTGGTTGGCCTTGGGTTTTGCTATAAATACCCCTTAGGCTTGAAGACTTCATTCATCCATAAATTTGCCTAAGTCTTGAAAGCTCTCCTTCTCCCTCCTGTGTTGAGTTCGCCGAGGCCTCCCCATGGTCGAGCACCCTCTAGGGGTGCTAGCCGAGCGTGTACCCCCACTAGCCTAGTTGCTTTCGTATAATACCCCCCTTTGTGGTGTAGAAATTCTCTCCAAAGTTTTGTTATCATGCCCAAATTACCTTCTCCGTATACCTTGTTGTATTCTAAGGTTATACCTATACGAAAACCCGTAAATACTATTATACTTCCCACGATACAAAACCGAAACCCTAAGGAAAATCTCCATAGTTAGTTGGAGTAGTAAGTAGAAGTTGGTTAGAACTTCTAAGGGTTGTTTGGAGCGGGTCGGAGCGCACGGAGTAGGAGCTAAACCTTGCTCAGGATCGACATTTAAACTCGGATAATTATGGGCTTATCGAGGTAATTATCTTGCCTATCATTGTAATTGGAAATTACATGTTGTTAGATTATATAGTGAGGTATACTATATATTTAGTAATCGAACGTAGTTATCGCAATGTCTTTTGACTTAAGCTGAATAATAAGAAACCTTTTCGAAAGAAGAAATCGAATCAGATTTACATGGGATCAGACATGAGACTTGTGTAGCTTTTCTCGTGAGGTAGAATTGCACGCACGGTTTAGGCGTATAACCCCCATGGTTGGCTTGGTAGCCGGCCCAGATAGAGGAGAGATTTACGCTGTTTGTTGGGGAGGTGCGAGAATTTCAGAGAATGTTCTACGGCGGATCTAAATGTTAATAAGCGCCTTGTGGCCTTATAGGTTGAAGTACTACGTATGGCGCGATCTACTTGGCTTAAGGAGTAGCCGACGGTTGGAGGTACTTGGAGCGTTTTGCTATTAGTCGATACTCGTCGCGAGGTATGTGAACCTCTTCCTATCTCTTCTAGCATGATATGTGTGAACTATGTAGTACGGTAGACGTACATGTGCTAAATGTATTTGATTGGTTTAAAAACATAAAGTGTTATAACGGCTTTAATAAGAATGTTATAAACAAGAATATCCTACTCACATATAAGGCTTATGTTGCTCAGATAGTTTAAAAGAGAATTATATTCTTAAATGAATAAGACTATGAAATACGAAACCCTTCTAAAATAAGAACCGTGAACATTTGAAATTAGGCAAACTTGGACGTTTGGAAAATAATGTTGTTACTTGATTTTACAAAGGTAAGTGTTTTGATTTACTTCAAAAGATAATCACTCTATTTTCATATACTACGGGTATTGTGTGGTTTTTGTGAAGTAACATATCTTTAAAGAGTTATTGTATAAAGTACTTTGGGGATAAAAACCCGATCTCGTTAATCATATAGTAGAAAGTACCTTATGTGTGAATAACTTGATTGTATTGGTTTGTGATAGCCTTGTAATACCTTCGTGTTGATTTGATAAGTAATCATATTAGGATGCTACGTGTGTTAGTATTTTGTGATGTTTGTGTAAAGGGATTTTTCCCTTGATTGTGCTTATGTTGTCTAAACGATAAACTGTTATGTTGGTATTTATACCACTCACCGTGTTTCCGGGGGTTAAGCCGCCTCCGATGCGGTAGACTCGAGCGATGCAGGACCATGATTCGAGAATACCTCATGCGGGTCCCGGGCCTATGCGGAGCTACGAGTTCCGTTAGTGTGCGGCCTTTATGGTCACGCGGTCTACGTGGCCATGCGATCGCGAGTCCGCGATTTACGCCGGAGTAGCTACCCTCGATGCGGGTTATACCTCACGCGCCTATGAGATTGGCCTATCGCGAGTCGCGGAGTTCGGGGCTAGACGCGCATTTGATATTGCGGGCGGCGACCGGCTTTGATCATGTGACGGTCTAGACAGATATCATGATACGCTTTATGACCGTTAGTACTGTAGGTGTTAGTAGTCGGCTATGCCTTCGCATTTACCTGCATCTTGCTTTATTTGGACACGTGGGACTCGTTGTTCATGTGTATTCCTGGTGCTTTTCTATCATCGATCACGGCAGCGAAGGTATTCCACGCATGATTGATGTTGTGGGTGTGAGACCCATTGTTATATTGGAGTGATGACTTCGAGGCGTGAGTCCACGACTAGACATGATCGCTATTTATCGTGAATCGTAGTTTGGTTATCATACATGTCTCCCGCTTATAGACTACTATGATTTCATTTACAGATCTTCATGTTTCACATACTTGGTACTGTTGCATCGACTTCTTCGGGCCGCGTTCATGCCGCAGTAAAGGTACACCGCCGTTGATCCTCGCTCTTAGGGTCACGATTCAGCGTTTGGGAAGCTCCGTTCCTCCGGAGGCTTATCTTGGTATAGTCCCCTGTTGTTGTAGGTGCTTACATTCAGGGGTATGACGGGGCCCTGTCCCGTCGTTGTTGTCATATCATTCGTAGAGGTCTGTAGTACTGTTGTGGGCAGGGTTTGTAAAGAAAGGATTAAACTGTTCATTTTGAAAGAGTTGTTATTATTATTTATGCCGAAAGGCAACTTTCTTCAGATATCTGTGTCTCAATTTATACTGTTTCATATCTTGGTTATTTTATATTCCGCTGATTACTCTGATGTATGACTACTGGGGTGCCCGGGTAAGGCACCAGTCACGGGCCCCGGAACGGGTCGTGACAAAAGTGGTATCAGAGCAGTTAATCCTCGGAAAGTGTCTACATGCACGTATCCGAGAAGTCTTGATTATCGGTGTGTTGTGCACCACATCAATAATCAGGAGGCTATAGGATATTTAGGGTTGGTTTCCATTCTTCTCATTCTGAGATCGTGCCTTAGAGTTGTGTGATAAGTTGGACCCTCTAACGTATTTCTTTCCCTTACCGTTATGCCTCCGCCTAGGGCAACTCGAGCCCCGGAGGACCAGGCAGCCGAGGGAGCTGCGAGTAGAGTACAGAGGGTTACGTGGGCACAGGCCCAATCATCACCTGGGGTGGTGCTTCATTCGGGGAGTTTTGCGACGTCACTAGCCCCAGCAGAGTTTAGCACGGCGGCGGCAGTTCCTACTGCGGCCATGACATTTGAACCTTCAGTTCCACGACCGAGAATAGTGAATATAGATTGCAAAGAGGCGACTCACATTAGCTATGGATTTGGCTACCAGAGAGTATACCGATGTACCGCGAGTCTTGATGACTATCTAAGAGAGGGTTGTGCAAGAGTAATTCTTCAGTTAGGCTTGAGCATGGCCTGTGTACGGGCTTATGCGCAGCAGGCCGAGAAACGTAGAGATCGACGGGTTAACGAAGGACAGCAGAAGAGGGCCAGAGCAGCAAGGTCCTTTGGTAACTTTCGAGGCGAGTCACCTCACCGTGATTAGATTATGCACGCCCACCAAGATGCAGAGGTCCTCCGTAGGTTCGGGACGTTCGGTATCACAGAGTTGGTCGTAACTCCGTGGCTTCCGGTCACAGCGATGCACGTCATCCCAGGGAATGTCGTCTTTTGGTTGGTACTTGTTGTACCTATGACCGCCGTGGTCCGTGTCAAGAGTGTCCTTGTAGGAGGACTTGGCCTTCGTGTTCGTGGTAGTTCGTCACCTTCCTTAGCTACGCCTACGGGCGTGTTTGATTAGAACGACTAAGGAGGAAGCGAGAGATATAGATATATCTTTAACCCTCTAAAGTGTTGTGTATGTGATAAGGTGAGTATACCTTAAGTGCTATGTTCTGATAGCAGTGTGTCAGTTGTGATTAGAGATCTTGGTTAGTTAACCAAGTAAGATTTGGGGGATAGAGAAAGTGTGAGCCTTAGAGTTTTATACGTAGAGACCTTAGAGGTAAGGCCATCTCGAGTATAGGTGTAGTGTTATGTTTGATCCTTATCGGAGTGCATAGTGCACGTGGGCTATGTTTGTGTGATAAGTCCCCGAGTAGTATGGAATGAAAGAGGGTAGTTGAGCTAAGAAGACCGCTAGGTTTTCGTAACGTGATTAGTGAGAATGTTCCTTCGGGGAGCTAGCGTTTTGCGCGTTGCCGGGTCGGGTTGAGGCCACGCCGCGGGTCAACCCGCGGCATGTTGGTGGTGGGGCCAGTGTGGTGGTCCCGCCTTGTGGTAGGTCACGAGGTGTTAGGCCCAGTTTAGTTAACCAACAGACGAATTCGTGGATGATCCGACCGCAGTCGGGCCGGCGAGGTCAGCCCGCCTTGTCTTCAGCAAAGACCGAGTACTCGGCAGTGTTGTTTATATCGTAAAGGTTGTAAGGCTGCACGGTGCCTACCTTCACCTTATGGCGCATGTGAAGCCGGTGGTGGCTATTTTCGCTTTCTAAAAGTTTTACCAAGCATGTGTTAAGAACTCAGTGAGTCTCAGACCGCATTCGCCTCGGCCGGTGTTTGGATTTCAGGGATAGTTGTGGGGATTGTTGTCTCCTGTGGAGGTAGTGTTTAAGCTACCATTTCAGTGTTCGGATGTCGCCTTATGAAGCCTTGTAGGGGCGGAAGTGTAAGTCGCCGGTCGATTGGTTCGATGTTGGCAAGATTCAGATAGTCGGTTCATGCTTGTTACATCAGAAGGTGGATAGGGTAAAGCTTGTCTAGAAGAGGTTCCGCAAATGAGAAATCGTGCGGATAATCGGCGACGACGCTTAGAGTTCAGGTTGACGGTCGGCCTTCTTGAAGGTACCACCCCGGTTTGGGTATGGCGAGTTTTGGAAAACAGAGGGAACTTAGCCCGAGTTACTTTGGGCCTTTTTGAGTTCATGTGAAGAATAGGCCAGATTGCCTATATGTTAGCATTTGCCGTCCGACTTAGAAGGCAGTACGTCCGGTCTCTCGTATTGTTATGTTCGGGAAGTATCGAAGATCCATCCAGAGTGTTCCCAGTTAATGATGACCACGTTAGAGATAGTGACCGAAGTTTTGGAACCGGGCGCTTTGAAATCAGGTAAGAGTTCGAGTGTCACGACCTCGTGGATCGCACGCAGCCGGTACCAATTGTTGGTCGCCGGAGTGACACTAGAACCTCGCGGCAAAGTGACAAAAGTGGTATCACAACGAGTAAAGGGAGAAGCGAGCATGTATGGCGGGCATAGATGTGATCATTCATTTTATAAGTAGAAGGTGCGAAGGAAGTATATTTTAGACCCCGGAGAGGGGTGTTTGTGGTAATGTTAGAGGTGTTTCCTCGTGGACTCGGATGGAGGTATTTTGCACGGGTGTTTACAGAGCTACGCGTGGCGGATTATTTTCGTAAGTATAGCAGTGAGGACTATACCGGCGCGCGTTTGTTTTGAGACTTAGAAGGAACATTCGGGACGAATGTTTCTAAGGAGGGGAGAATGTTATACCCCGTATTTCCAGAGTATGTACGCAGGGACGTACGTAGGAAATTTTGAAGCTTAAGTAGGCTTGGCCGATTTTCACTTTGTGCACAACACCCGATTAGAGTCGTTTTTCGACGAAACGTTTCCATTTTTCGTAGGAAAATTCCGGCTATGTCATTTATATTTTTTATGGATTTTTCCGAGAGACGAAACATTTTGTTAACGGGAGGTGACACTTGTCACCCTCATTGGACGGTTTAGCGGGGCGCTCAAGGGTTGGTTGGCCTTGGCCGATTGGTCCCTTATTTTGGGCCTTGTTTTGTGGCTTGTTTTGTGCCATGTTTGGTGGAGTAGGGTTAGGGTGCACTTGGCTTGATCTAGGCCTTACACTTGCCTTGCACATGGCTTGATCTTGGCCATTGGTTGGCCTTGGGTTTTGCTATAATACCCCCTTAGGCTTGAAGACTTCATTCATCCATAAATTTGCCTAAGTCTTGAAAGCTCTCCTTCTCCTCCTTGTGTTGAGTTCGGCCGAGGCCTCCCTCAGGCCGAGAGCACCCCTCTAGGGGTGCTAGCCGAGTGTACCCCCTAGCCTAGTTGCTTTCGTATAATACCCCTTTGTGGTGTAGAAATACTCTCCAAAGTATTGTTATAATGCCCAAATTACCTTAGCCAGATACCTTGTTGTATTCTAAGGTTATACCTATACGAAAAACCCAAATACTATTATACTTCCCCACCACAAACCGAAACCCTAAGGAAAATCTCCATAGTTAGTTGAGTAGTAAGTAGAAGTTGGTTAGAACTTCTAAGGGTTGTTTGAGCTGGTCTGAGCGCACTGTAGAGCTAAACCTTGCTCAGATCGACATTTAAACTCGGATAATTATGGGCTTATCGAGGTAATTATCTTGCTTCTATTGTAATTGGAAATTACATGTTGTTAGATTATATAGTGAGGTATACTATATATTTAGTAATCGAACGTAGTTATCGCAATGTCTTTTGACTTAAGATGAATAATAAGAAACCTTTTCGAAAGAAGAGTCTCGAATCAGATTTACATAGGATCAGACATGAGACTTGTGTAGCTTTTCTGTGGGGTAGAATTGTGCACGTCCGGGTTAGACGTATAAACCCCCCCCCCCTGGTTGGCTTGGTAGCCGACCCCGATAGAGGAGGAGATTTACGTTGTTGCGGTGGGGAGGTCGCCGAATTTTCTCGTAGAATGTTCTACGGCGGATCTAAATGTTAATAAGCGCTGTGGCCTTATAGGTTGAAGTACTACGTATGGCGCGATCTACTTGGCTTAAGGAGTAGCCGACGGTTGGAGGTACTGGAGAGTTTTGCTATTAGTCGATACTGCCGCGAGGTATGTGAACCTCTTCCTATCTCTTCTAGCATGATATGTGTGAACTATGTAGTACGGTAGACGCATACGTGCTAAATGTATTTGATTGGTTTAAAACATAAAGTGTTATAACGGCTTTATGGGAAGTTGGTTATAACGACTTTATGTTGGTAAGAAATACTTGTGGTTTTTAAAAGGTAATCGATTTGAACTATAACCGCTTGTTATGTGTTAATAAAGAACTTGAAGTATTTCAAAAGATTTTTGAATCATTTCAAAGAAGAAGTAATACTTGGTTTTGAAAACTTAAGAGTTATACTAGCTTTATGGGAAGTTAGGTAATAACGGCTTAAGAATGTTTTACTTGATTTGAAATCGTAATGTATCGACAAACCACCGCAGTAATAAAAGGAAATGTTTTGACAGATTATGTATTATTAAAACCAAGAGAAACTTCCATCCGCATATAAGCTAAGATGAGACAAAATGATATTTCCTAGATCATGGTCAGTAATAAGAATGTTATAAACAAGAATATCCTACTCACATATAAGGCTTATGTTGCTCGATAGTTTAAAAGAGAATTATATTCTTAAATGAATAAGATCGTGAAATACTGAAACCTTTCTAAAATAAGAACCGTGAACATTTGAAATTAGGCAAACTTGGACGTTTGGAAAATAATGTTGTTACTTGATTTTACAAAGGTAAGTGTTTTGATTTACTTCAAAAGATAATCACTCTATTTTCATATACTACGGGTATTGTGTGGTTTTTGTGAAGTAACATATCTTTAAAGAGTTATTGTATAAAGTACTTTGGGGATAAAAACCCGATCTCGTTAATCATATAGTAGAAAGTACCTTATGTGTGAATAACTTGATTGTATTGGTTTGTGATAGCCTTGTAATACCTTTGTGTTGATTTGATAAGTAATCATATTAGGATGCTACGTGTGTTAGTATTTTGTGATGTTTGTGTAAAGGGATTTCCCCTTGATTGTGCTTATGCTGTCTAAATGATAAACTGTTATGTTGGTATTTATACCACTCACCGTGTTTCCGGGGGTTAAGCTGCCCTCCGATGCGGGGTAGACTCAGGCGGTCTGGGACCATGATTCGAGAATACCTCATGCGGGTCCCGGGGGCCTATGCGGAGCTACGAGAGTTCCGTGTTAGCGCGGCCTTTATGGTCATGCGGTCTACGTGGCCATGCGGATCGCGAGTCCGGGGCGACGCCGGGAGTAGCTACCCTCGACGCGGGTTATACCTCACGCGGCCTATGAGATTGGCCTACGCGAGTCAGCGGAGTTCGTGGCTAGACGCGCACATTTGATATTGCGGGCGGCGACCGCTTTGATCATGTGACGGTCTAGACAGATATCATGATACGCTTTATGACCGTTAGTAATCGTGGGTGTTAGTAGTCGGCTATGCCTTCGCATTTACCCTGCATCGCTTTATTTGGACACGTGGGACCCGTTGTTCATATGTATTCCTTGGTGCTTTTCTATCATCGATCACGGCGGTGAGGAAGGTATTCCACGGGCATGATTGATGTTGTGGGTGAGTCACATTGTTATATTGGAGTGATGACTTCGAGTGCGTGAGTCCCTTACTAGACATGACTGCTTATTTATTGTGAACTGTAGTTTGGTTATCATACATGTCTCCTGCTTTCTATAGACTACTATTATTTCATTTACGTGATCTTCATGTTTCACATACTGGTACTGTTGTTATCGACTTCTTCGGGCCGCGTTCATGCCGCAGTAAAGGTACACCGCCGTTGATCCTCGCTCTGTGGTCACAGCTCAGCCGTTTGGGAAGCTCCGCTCCTCCGCAGGCTTATCTTGGTATAGTCCCTGTTGTTGTAGGTGCTACATTCAGGTATGACGGCCCCGCCCGTCGTTGTTGTCATATCATTCGTAGAGGTGCAGAGTAATCGCTGTGGGGTGGTTTGTAAAGAAAGGATTAAACTGTTCATTTTGAAAGAGTTGTTATTATTATTTATGCCGAAAGGCAACTTTCTTCAGATATCTGTGTCTCAATTTATACTGTTTCATATCTTGGTTATTTTATATTCCGCTGGTTACTCTGATGTAGGACTACTGGGGTGCCCGGGTAAGGCACCAGTCACGGGCCCCGGAACGGGTCGTGACAATAACCCGCCTCAACGTTGACTAAAACCCGTCCGGAATAATCCGTCAACCTATCCTTTGAAAATTTTAAGTCTTACCACCTTTCGTACGCTCTCAACGCATGACCTGAACTACGGGGTGTAACATGTAACCTTATCCATCTACTCCATAAATATCTAACCAAACATTGACCAAATGTTTATGGCATTTTCCTTGCAAAAAACGTGCCAAAGAATGCCCACAAAATCGTCCTACCTTTGCCACCTAAGGGTGACACATGTCGCCCTCTCATTGGTCCAAAATATTTCATCTCTCGGAAAAATCCAAAATAAATAAATTATTGATCACGCAAAATTCCTTTACAAGTTTCGGGAAATTTTCTGTCGGAAAAACGAATCCTACATTCTTGTCCTACTAAAGGCTTGTATTTTTGTACGTACGTCCTCACATACTATCACGACCCGACCCCGGGCCCGAGACTGGTGCCCTACCTGGGCACCCTTTTCAGGTATACATCAGAGAATAGCAGCGGAACATACATGAAACTTATAAAATAAAATAACGAGAAATTAAACCACAGGTTAGCCGATAAGGCTACCTTCCTGGACACATATATATATATACATAACAACAGCAGTCACATCCCTTTCCTTTTACAAACCGACCCACAATATGTAACTACAGAACTCTAAGAATTTCAATCACAAGGGACAGGCTCGCCATACCCCTGAATGTACATAAGTCTACCACATCAGGGAAACCGTACCAAAAGATAAGCCTCCGGAGTGAAAGGGCTTCCTTCCAAAAACTGAACAGATATCCTAAGAGCAAGGATCACCAACCCGTGCACCTATCACCTGCGGGCATGAACGCAGCCTCGGCGGGTCGATAACAAAAATTTAGTATGGAAATGTAAATAAAATGCAATAACCAAATCATGTCTGCATAAAAGAATGCCCTTTTAACTCCTGAAATCAATCATATATTAACCGTTCCTTTCCTTTTTTCAATAAAATTTAACAACATATTCTTACATACATACTTAAGGGTTTAATCCAATCTTTTTCACATAACTTACATATCTTACATAACATAATCCGTCCATTTATGGACACTGTCTCGATGAATCATGTGACATAATTTGGCCCGCCCGGGCCTCGGTGCATCGTGGAATCATGTAGCATAATCGCCCGCCGTGGGCTTGTAAGATGACGTAACCCGGCCTATGTGTAGGCTCGGGGTAATATGGCGTAATCCGACCTATTTGTAGGCTCGGTGTATCTCATAACGTAATACGGCCTATTTGTAGGCTCGGTGTATGTCATAACGTAATCCGGCCTATTTGTAGGCTCGGTGTATCTCATAACGTAATCCGGCCTATTTGTAGGATCGGTGTATTTTCCTTACGTAACATTTTAAACCGTCTTATTACTTCTTCTTAAGTCGTCATAACAACTTCCCATAAAGCTGTTATAACAACCTTTCATTTTAGAGAACTTAAGACACTTTTATTCTTACAACATTTATGAAACACTGGATCCAAAGATACTACATACATACATACTTAAAAAGAATCATATCGTTTAAAACTTCATAATCCTTAAAAGACAATCAAAGTTCATAGTCTTAAAACTCCATAACATACTTCCTTTCAAGCCCAATTACTTATACAAAAAAAAAATATAAAGTTCCACACCTTCCAAAACCAAGTAATTTATTCCCTTAAAATCATATAACTTCAAGTCATTCTCGAACATAAAATCCACTTACTTACTTTAAACAAATCAAGGCACATAGCCTTTAAATCAAATCTCAAAATTTCCTAACCATTCTTACCAACGTCTCCCATAAGACCTAGTAAAGACTTAGGACAATTTAAACATACTCTTAATTTAGGATCAACAATGTGAATACTTCTTAACTTCTAAGGGTAGAAGGAATCATGAAATACTATCACATGGATATTTCATACGTAGGATCATGCCAAAGAAAGAAGAGGTTCACATACCTCGCGACGATTGTCGACAAGTAGTAAAAATGCTCCAAAGTACTTCAACCTTGAGCTATTCCATTATTCAAGTAGGATACGCTATACTTAGTTCTTCAACCTATCATGGTCACAATACGTCCATTAACCTCTTACTTGAAACGTAGAATATTCTAAGTGCTAAGTCGCCAAATTCTATAGAAAATCGGACAGCACCTCCTTTGTTTTTACTTACTTTTCCACCTTTTTCAAGGCCGAAATACAATAACCAAACAGCCCCAATTGGCTCACAACAATACAGAAGGTAGTCCAATACAAATGAATAACCAAACAACCCCAATTGGCTCACAATTTAGAAGGTAGTCCAATACAAATGAATAACAAACTACAAGTCCAAATTCGGCCACCTTGAGTTCAA
Source organism: Przewalskia tangutica (assembly GCA_029844215.1). Taxonomy (NCBI): domain Eukaryota; kingdom Viridiplantae; phylum Streptophyta; class Magnoliopsida; order Solanales; family Solanaceae; genus Przewalskia; species Przewalskia tangutica. The sequence continues at coordinate 66,854,961 of CM056726.1, forward strand.
CAATACCTATTCTTATCCTATTTCTATTTCAATCCAAGTTATTAGCCTAACATTATATCAAGTCGCATTTGATTATAACAACCAATTTCTTCAAGTAAGTAACATGCGACGATTTCTTATAAACGACCAATTAGTAATCAAATTTTCAAGTGGCTTGCACAACATTTCGGATTAAGCTACTAGCAATCCATAATACTTATAAACTTCAACATACCAACTTCATGCTATCAACATGTAAAGCTAACAACAACAACATAAATACATAATCTTGTAACACCTTAAAAGACAAGATTATACCTTAACGATTCTTAATCCAAATCCAAATCCGAAGTCGCTCCTTAGTAGTTTAGAGCCTCTCCAATATACTTCAATCCGCTTGTTGAGACCCTTAGAACAACACCAACAACTTTCCTTCCAACTTCCAATCCAAAACCTAGAAAGCCACTAGGTTTTCACTTTGCGACTAATACGAAAACTATCTTTTTACGAGATTTTTCTATTGAGATACACTCAGTATACACTTGGGAACCTTGGTTTAAAGTGGGGAGCTTATAGGACAAGAAACAAATTTTTTTCATGTGGGAGCTAGCCAAACCCGAGACCTCTTTGAGAGAGTTCTTGAAATTCTTGAAAATTATTCTAAGTGTGGAGCTTAGTCTTGCTACTAGTAGTAATATATAGGGACATGGAGGGACAAGATGTAACCATATGGGTGGCTAGGATGAAGTCTTACATAAAAATCAAGACTAATTGACCTTGACTTAGTCAACTTTCTCATGCCACAACTTGCAAGGCATTAGTCATCCAAGACTTATGGTAAATGACCATATTGGCCATGCCTAAATTCGACCAAGGCATCATAAGGGGAGGTGACACGTGTCGCCCTCCCATTCGTCACAATAATTCGTTTTCCGATAAATTTTTACAAGTCTCAAATCTTAACACTTGCGAGTTCTTACGTACTACCTTAAAACATGTCTTGTAAATACGGGGTGTAACATTCTTCCTCCCTTAGAAACATTCGTCCCCGAATGTTCTTTCGGAGCTCAATCTATCATTCCTTGGCATAGTCTCATAAACTTGCACTTAGCAAAACCTAATTATGCCACATATCGCCCTAATATACCGCACTTGCATATTTATCCATCATAAACCAAACGAGGAAACAATCCATAGTGTGCATCATCACTATATACTCACATTCAAGGCCTAAAAAGATTATCTTTTCGTACTTCCAACTTACTTCTAGCATAATGCATAATTTCAATATTATCCTTCTTGATACTTAAACATAAAATAACCTTATCATGCATACAAATCAGAAAGGGCCAAGATATACTGAATTCATATAGGCGGTTCAAAGGACCGCTAAAATCGGGAACTTCCACCACGACTTCGCCACGGCTGCCGGTATGAACATCCCGCCTAGCTATCAAGGCGAAGAACCCGCAATCGATCCAGTGATCGTTTCTATCCTCCCGCAACTCTCCTACTAGGACAATCCTCAACATATGGCCCTCGACGGCCACAGCAAACAGCACCAGAGCACGACGACATTCTGGTGATGCCGCCACACTGCGGAACATCGAGGAAGAGGGCCCCGATCGCTTAGAACCCATGCGCGATACGATCCAAGCCCTCGAGCTCGACCGGCCCCGATTACCCGGCCGATCTAACCTCCCGCCGTAAAATCGAAGGAGCACTCGCGCTACCGAATCAGACCTAGCTCGCCTTGAGGCTCTCCGCGAAAATCACCCCAACCCTCGCTGCTCGCCTCTTGGGCTGGCCTTGTCGGTCGGTCCTCTCTCCTCGCTATCAATCCCTCAGGCATATGTCTGCATCTCCGCAATATCCATTCTGGTGAAGGGCCACTCCCAGGCAAGCAGTGATCATATAACGGTCTAGTCCCATAACATAGCGATGGACTCTATCGGCATGTTAGCCACAATAGTGTGCGCATACCTAGCCAACGATTCAAACTCTAGGTTGTACTCCCTGATGGTCCTCCCATTCTCGCCTCAATGATAAGAACCTATCAACACGGGCTCTCTCATCTCGTGAGGCAAAAGTGACCAAGAAAGGCCTCTGTGAACTCATCCCAAACCGCCGGACGAGCACCCACCCTCTCGACTCCCAAGACTCAAACCGTTCAACGCAATATAGCGTAACCTGAAGAAGCTAACACAACTGATTCTCGACCGAGGCCCTAAGCACTGCATAGTCCGTAGAGCCGAACAAACTCTTGAGGATCATCCTCGATCTCGAACCATAAAACTCGGGTGGACTACAACCCGTAAAGTCCCGGAATCCTCAAACCGCTTGGCTCTGGGTTAGCTACCGCTCCCGTCGTGCCGCCTACCACTATGCTAGTCAAAAGCCCGACCGCTCTCCATAATCTCTAAATTCCGCTGGCCGCGGAATCGGGGCTCTGCACGAACCTCGGAGCTACCGCCGCCTCGCCTCTACTATCGCCGGCGTGGCTGAACTCGCCACCCGCCACTACCTCGTGCATAGTCGTGCCCGACTCTGGTAACTCTTCACGCACCACCGCGCTCGCCGCCGCTTTGCCCTTCGGCCCCGGTCGCTTCCGCGAGGCATAGCTGATTCACATACATAAGAATACGCCGAGACGGATCAACCTATTAATACACTCTCATCGCACGATCTCGAGTGAGAAGAATGGAAACAAATCCTAAATGTCCCGCAGCCTCCGATTATAGATGTGGTGCACAACACACCGATAATCAAGACTCTACTAGACACGGTATGTAGACACTTTCCGAGGACTAATCGCTCGATACCACTTTTGTCACGACCACCCCGGCTCGCGACTAGTGCCCTACCCGGCACCTGTTGTGTATACATCGAGAATAGCAATGAACATACATGAAACTTATAAAATAAAATAACGAAATTAAACCACAAAGTTAGCCGATAAGGCTACCTTCCCGACACATATATATATATATATACATAACAAAGAGCCACATCCCTTTCCTTTACAAACCGACCCACAATATGTAACTACGCACTTAAGAATTTTCAATCACAAGTGACAGTGGTTCGCCATACCCCGAATGTACATAAGTCTACCACATCGTGAAACCGTACTAAAAGATAAGCCTCGGAGTGAAAGGGCTTCCTTCCAAAATCAACAGATCCTAAGAGCAAGGATCACCAACCCGTGTACCTATCACTGCGGCATGAACGCAGCTCAAGCGGGTCGATAACAAAAATTTGTATGGAAATGTAAATAAAATGCAATAACCAAATCATGTCTGCATAAAAGAATGCCCTTTTAACTCCTGAAATCAATCATATATTAACCGTTCCTTTCCTTTTTTTCAATAAAATTTAACAACATATTCTTACATACATACTTAAGGGTTTAATCCAATCTTTTTCACATAACTTACATATCTTATATAACATAATCCGGTCCATTTATGGACACGGTGTCGATGAATCATGTGACATAATCCGCCCGCTTTGGGGCTCGGTGCATCGTGGAATCATGTAGCATAATTCGCCCGCCCGCCTTGTAAGATGACGTAACGACCATGTGTAGGCTCGGGTAATATGGCGTAATCCGCCTATGTGTAGGCTCTGTATCTCATAACGTAATCCGGCCTATTTGTAGGCTCGGTGTATCTCATAACGTAATCCGGCCTATTTGTAGGCTCGGTGTATCTCATAACGTAATCCGGCCTATTTGTAGGCTCGGTTTATTTTCCTTACGTAACATTTTAAACCGTCTTATTACTTCTTCTTAAGTCGTCATAACAACTTCCCATAAAGCTGTTATAACAACCTTTCATTTTAGAGAACTTAAGACACTTTTATTCTTACAACATTTAGGAAAAACTGGATCCAAAGATACTACATACATACATACTTAAAAAGAATCATATCGTTTAAAACTTCATAATCCTTAAAAGACAATCAAAGTTCTTAGTCTTAAAACTCCATAACATACTTCCTTTCAAGCCCAATTACTTATACAAAAAAAAATATAAAGTTCCATACCTTCCAAAACCAAGTAATTTATTCCCTTAAAATCATATAACTTCAAGTCATTCTCGAACATAAAATCCACTTACTTACTTTAAACAAATCAAGGCACATAGCCTTTAAATCAAATCTCAAAATTTCCTAACCATTCTTACCAACGTCTCCCATAAGACCTAGTAAGGACTTAGGACAATTTAAACATACTCTTAATTTAGGATCAACAATGTGAATACTTCTTAACTTCTAAGGGTATAAGGAATCATGAAATACTATCACATGGATATTTCATACGTAGGATCATGCCAAAGAAAGAAGAGGTTCACATACCTCGCGACGATTGTCGACAAGTAGTAAAAATGCTCCAAAGTACTTCAACCTTGAGCTATTCCATTCTTCAAGTAGGATACACTATACTTAGTTCTTCAACCTATCATGGTCACAATACGTCCATTAACCTCTTACTTCAAACGTAGAATATTCTAAGTGCTAAGTCGCCAAATTCTATAGAAAATCGGACAGCACCTCCTTTGTTTTTACTTACTTTGCCACCTTTTTCAAGGCCGAAATACAATAACCAAACAGCCCCAATTGGCTCACAACAATATAGAAGGTAGTCCAATACAAATTAATAACCAAACAGCCCCAATTGGCTCACAATTTAGAAGGTAGTCCAATACAAATGAATAACAAACTACAAGTCCAAATTCGGCCACCTTGAGTTCAACAATACCTATTCTTATCCAATTTCTATTTCAATCCAAGTTATTAGCCTAACATGATATCAAATCGCATTTGATTATAACAACCAATTTCTTCAAGTAAGTAACATGCGACGATTTCTTATAAACGACCAATTAGTAATCAAATTTTCAAGTGGCTTGCACAACATTTCGGATTAAGCTACTAGCAATCCATAATACTTATAAACTTCAACATACCAACTTCATGCTATCAACATGTAAAGCTAACAACAACAACATAAATACATAATCTTGTAACACCTTAAAAGACAAGATTATACCTTAACGATTCTTAATCCAAATCCAAATCCGAAGTCGCTCCTTAGTAGTTTAGAGCCTCTCCAATATACTTCAATCCGCTTGTTGAGACCCTTAGAACAACACCAACAACTTTCCTTCCAACTTCCAATCCAAAACCTAGAAAGCCACTAGGTTTTCACTTTGCGACTAATACGAAAACTATCTTTTTACGAGATTTTTCTATTGATATACACTCACTATACACTTGGGAACCTTGGTTTAAAGTGGGGAGCTTATAGGACAAGAAACAAATTTTTTTCATGTGGGAGCTAGCCAAACCCGAGACCTCTTTGAGAGAGTTCTTGAAATTCTTGAAAATTATTCTAAGTGTGGAGCTTAGTCTTGCTACTAGTAGTAATATATAGGGACATGGAGGGACAAGATGTAACCATATGGGTGGCTAGGATGAAGTCTTACATAAAAATCAAGACTAATTGACCTTGACTTAGTCAACTTTCTCATGCCACAACTTGCAAGGCATTAGTCATCCAAGACTTATGGTAAATGACCATATTGGCCATGCCTAAATTCGACCAAGGCATCATAAGGGGAGGTGACACGTGTCGCCCTCCCATTCGTCACAATAATTCGTTTTCCGATAAATTTTTACAAGTCTCAAATCTTAACACTTGCGAGTTCTTACGTACTACCTTAAAACATGTCTTGTAAATACGGGGTGTAACATTCTTCCTCCCTTAGAAACATTCGTCTCCCTAATCATAGGCCTGCCCTGCAGGGCACATAGCTGTAGAAGGCGATGAACCTGCCACTGATCCGTAGGTCGCGCTACGCCGGCATTCTCCTATAAGCACATTCTCTCGTCACATGGCCCTGACGGCCGCAGGTGAAACAAGCACCAGTAAAAAGACGACATTCCCCGGGATGACGCCTGCCACATCGTGCACACTGAGGGGGACATGAATCCTGCTGGCTAGAACTCACGTATATCTGTGAACCAGAAGCCCTGGAGCCCTGACCAGCTCCCGAATACCCCGAACGTCCTGAAGACTGTGGAGGACCACTCTGTACTGGCGAAGGTGCATAACTAGCTCGCCCGAGGCGGCCCGCTCGCTAGTTACCAAAGGACCTCGCTGCTGGCCTTCTTCTGCTGATCCCGGTTATTCCGTCGACCTCTCCGTGCCTCACATCCAAGTGCATGAGCCTGCATGCGGGCAATGTCCATGCCCGACTGAAGAGCTACACCCGAACAAGCCTCTGCCAAGTAATCATCGAGCCCGTGATGTAGCGGTGCACTCGCCCTCCATATCGGTCACTAAGGCGGGACATACCGAGCCAACGAGTCAAACTCCACGTTGTACTCCCTAACCGACGCCCGGCCCGCTTTAACGCTAAAAATCGTTTACCGAGCCCTCCTCATCCGCGAGGCAAGAAATGTGCAAGAAATGCCTTGAGAACTCGCCCCAAACCGCTGGAGCGCATGTTCCCCGACGCCTCCCATGAATCAAACTACCGATCGCACTATCACGCACTGATGCGAACCCAATACCACCGACTCGCCTCGAGACTCGATCACTCATGATCCGTCAGAGTCGCTTGATAAACTCACGAGGGTCATCCTCGCCTCGATCCATGTAACGCGGCTACAACTCGTAAAGTCCCGTAGTCTCAAACCGTCGCCGGGGTGAACTACGGTGCTATCTGGACTGAATCGCGATCCACTCTCCTCATATCCGCCACGATCGTTATACCCGTATTTCCGCAGTATGTACGTGGGGACGTACGTAGAAATTTTCGAACTTCTTTAGGCTTGGCCGAATTCTTTTTGTGCACAACACCCGGTTAGAGTCATTTTTCGGCGAAACGTTTTCACAGCTTTCGTAGGGGAATTTCCGGCTATGCCATATTTTATTTTTGCGGATTTTTCCGAGAGACGAAACATTTTGGACCAACAAGAGGGCGACACTTGGCACCCTCTCATTGGTAAGAGTGTTGGGCGGTTTGGACGATTTGGGTGAGTGGGAGTAGGTAGGATATTTTGTGTTGGTTGGTGTGGTAGATGGATAAGGTGTACTTGGGTGAATCTTGGCCTTACACTTGTGTAGCACTTGGCTTAATCTTGGCCATTGGTTGGCCATTGGTTGGCCTATAAATACCACCCTAAGTTGAAGACTTCTTCATCCAAAAATATTTCCTAAGTGTTTAAGCCTTCCTCCCCTCTCTTGTGGTGTTCTCGTCCTAGTCTCCCTCCCCCCCCCCCTTTGCCGAGAGCCCCTCCCCCTTGTGAAGGCCTTGTTGGCCGAGAGTAACCCCTAGCCTAGTTGTCTCGTATAAACACCCTTGTTGTGGTATAGAAATACTCTCCTAGTATTGTTATATGTCCAAATACTTGGCCCAAATACCTTGTGGTATTCCCAAGGTTACACTTTTACAAGCCCAGAAAATACCGTTATGCTTTCCCTCAGTCACTAAAACGAAACCCTAAGGAAATCTTCACCCGTTGTTGAAGTTGTAAGTAGAAGTTGGTTAGAACTTCTAAGGGTAGTTTGGAGCGGGTTGGAGCGCACGGAGTTGGAGCTAAACCTTGCTCAGGAGCGACTTTAAACTAGGATAATTTTGGGCTTATCGAGGTAAATATCTTGTCCTTCTGTTGTAATTGGAAATTACATGTTGTAGGAATATATAGTTGAAGTATACTATATAAAGAACTGAACGTAGTAGTCGGCAATGTCTTTTGACTTAAGCCTGAATTTAAATAAGAGAACTGAACTGTAATTACATAGATCAGACATGAGACTTGTGTAGCCTTACCGTAGTAGAATTGTACGCGTCCGGTTAGACGTGTTAACCCCTCGGTTGGCTTGGCAGGCCTCGATAGAGGAGGAGATTTACGCCGCTGGCGGGGAGTGCAATCAATTTTCTGTAGAATATTCTACGTCGGGATCTAAAGGTATTAATAGGCGCTTTGTGGCCTCTATAGGTTGTAGTACTGCGTGTGGAGTGATCTGCTTGACTGAGAGTGTCGCCGACGGTTTGAGGTACTTGGAGCGTTTTGCTATTAGTCGATAATCGTCGCGAGGTATGTGGACCTCTTCCTATCTCTTCTAGCATGATATGTGTGAACTATGTAGTACGGTAGACGCATACGTGCTAAATGTATTTGATTGATTTAAAACATAAAGTGTTATAACGGCTTTATGGGAAGTTGGTTATAATAGCTTTATGTGGATAAGCACATACTTTGTGGTTTTTAAAAGGTAAATCGATTTGAATAATAACCGGCTTGATATGTGTTAATAAAGAACTTGAAGCATTTCAAAAGATCTATGAATCGCTTGAAAGAATGAGTATTACTGGTTTTGAAAGCTTAAGAGTTATACTAGCTTTACGGGAAGTTAGGTATAACGGCTTAAGAATGTTTTCTCGATTTCGAAATCGTAATGTGTATCGACAAACCACCGCAGCGTTAATAAAAGGAAAATGTATTGACTAAAGAAGTATTATTAAAACCAAGAGAAACCTCCATCCGCATGTAGCTAAGATGAGACAAAATGATATTACATTTCCTAGATCATGGCTGCTTAATAAGATTGATTATAAACAAGAATAACCTACTCACTTATAAGACATAGGTTTCTCAAAACGTTTAAAGGAGAATTATGTTTTAAAGGATTTAAAACTATGAACTACGAAACCTTTTTCTAAAATGAGGAACTTGAGCATTCGAAATTAGGCAAACTTGAACGTTTGGAAAATAAGGTTGTCACTCGATTTTACAAAGGAAAGCATTTTGGTTTACTTAACAATGTTAGTCACTCAAATTTTATACTACGGGTATCGGGTGACCTTTGTAAAAGAAATGGATCTTAAAAGGAATTTAACGGATGTAGTACTTTAAGGTTAAAATCCGGACTTTGATATAAAATGAAAGTACATTGAGTCGTGTGTAACTTGCTTATACTTGTTGTTATGAAACTTGACCATGTTACGTGTGATAGCCTTGTTGTGTAAGTACTGTGTTCTACTCGACTACCGGTTCATCCGGGAATGTATATCACTTGACTACCGGGTCATCCGGGAATGTATATCACTTGATTACCGGATCATCCGGGAATGTATTTCACTCGACTACCGGTTCATCCGGGAATGTGTTTCACTTGATTACCGGTTCATCCGGGAATGTATTTCACTTGAGGACCGGTTCATCCGGGAATGTATTTCACTGACTACGGCTCATCCGGAATGTATTCCACTGACTACCGGTTCATGGGATGAACCGAATGTATTCCACCCTTTTTATATTGGGTCCATAAGATGGGCCGAGACTCGTTATACGTATCACATGATTTGTACCTAGATCCGGCAGCTGAGGAAGGAGTTCCACGTACGGCATGGATGACTTTTGTGGCGTGAGTCCACGACTTGACATGATCGCTTCTATGTTGTGGAATCGTAGTTTGGTTATCATACATGTCTCCCGCTTTATATAGACTATTATGATTTCATTTACGATTTTACGCTTTCACATACTTGGTACCGTTGCATCGACCTCCTTCGTGGGGCCGTTCATGCCGCAGTAAAAGGTACATCGGCCGATCCCCGCTTAGGATCACCTTTCAGTATTGAAAGCTCCGTTCCTTCTGAGGCTTATCTTTTGCATGTTACCCGAGTCCGTAGATGCTTATACATTCGTGGGTATGGCGGGCCCGTCCGCCATAGCCGTTGTAAAATCTAGAGGTCCAGAGTAATCGGCAAGTGTGGTTTGTAAAAAGGATAACTGTCGTATTTATGTATATATGATGAAGGCAAATCGCTTTGGTTGGCCTGTTTATTTATCTTTTCTTAATTCATGTTCATGTTTTTATTTCCGCACGATTTTCTCGATGTTGTATCACTAGGGTGCCCGGTAAGGCACCGATCACGCCCGTTTGGGTCGTGACAAAAGTGGTATCGTGAGCGCTTAGTCCTCGGAAAGTGTCTACGCATCGCGTTCAGTAGAGTCTTGATTATCTGTGTCAGGCACCACATCTATAATCGTGAGGTCGCAGGACATTTAGGATTGGTTTCCATCCTTCTCATTCGAGATCGTGCCTTAGAGCCGTGTGATAAATCGACCCTCCGACGTATTCCTTTCCTTTACCGCTATGCCTCGCAGAAGTGCAACCCAGCCCAGACGGGCAAGGCAATCGAGGAGTTAGTGAGATACGAGGAGTACGAGGCGCAGCCCGGCCAAGACTGAGACAAGATTCGACGGAGGGTTTCGCGACGCCGCGCCAAAGACCAAAGAGAGCTAGAGCCGCAGCGGTGGCCGAGACTACAAGACTGAGCCTCCACCCCACACCGAGCCGATGAGATGGGGTACAAGGAGATGGCGCCATCGCCGTGGTCGTGGCAGATATGAGGATAGGCCGACGCAGCAGCTCCACCCGAGCACCCGTAGTACACCCCGAGCGCACAGTTTGAGGCTACGTGACTTCCTGAGTTGTAGCCCTCCAGTGTTCTATGGATCGAGAGCTGAGGACGACCCTCAGGAGTTTATCCGACAGCTACAGCGGATCATGAGAGTGATCAGAGCCTCAGAGGAAGAGTCGGTGGTATTGGGTTCGCATCACCGCGTGATATCGCAGCTGACCGTTTGATTCGTGGAGCTGTCCCCGGAAGAGCATGCACTTCCAGCAGCTTTGGGACGAGTTCTCGAGGCATTTCTTGCACATTTCTTGCCTCCACATGAGGAGGGCTCGGGCCGATGATTTTTGACGCTGAGGCGGGATCGCGACGGTTAGAGAGTACAATGGAGTTCGACTCATTAGCTCGGTATGTTCCCGCCAGAGTAGCGGATATGGAGGACAGAGTACACCGCTACGCCACCGGGCCGGACGATTACTGGCGAGGCTTGTACGGGTGTAGCTCTTCAGCCGGGCATGGACATTGCCCGCATGCAAGCTCATGCACTAGGATGTGAGGCACGGAGAGGTCGACGGAATGACCGAGATCAGCAGAAGAGGGCCAGAACAGCAGGGTCCTTTGGTAACTTTCGAGGCGGACCGCCTCAGCAGCAGTCTAGTTATGTACCTCCACCAGTACAGAGTGGTCCCCTCGCCTTCGGACGCTCAGGTATTCGAGCTGGTCGAGCTCGTGGCTTCGTTCACGTGTATACGCGAGTGCTAGCTACCGGATTCATGTCCCTCGGGCCACGATGCGATGGCAAACATCATCCCGGGAATGTCGCTTTTTATCGGGTGCTTGTTTCACTGCGCCGCCGTGGCCATGTGACGAGATCGTGCTTATAGGAGAGGTACAGGCGGCGCAGCCTCACGGATCGACGCGTGTTCATCGCCTTTCATACGCATTACTGCAGGGCAGACTTATGATTAGAGTGGAGCGGTAGCTTCAGGTATATCCTTAACCATCTAGAGGCTTGTATGTTTTGATGTTATGTTAATGTGTTAAGTGTTATGTTCGGATAGCTTTGTGCTAAGATGTGATTTAGGAACCTGGTTGGGGAAAAAGGGTAAGCCTGGGGGGTGAGAAAATGATGAACCTTAGAATATTACAGTTGAGACCTTAGATGTAAGGCCGTCTTGAGTCCAAGATTTGCGAGTGATCCCCGCCGAGTGCATTTTATGCCTAGAATGTATTGTGTGATAAGTCCTGGTTGGGTAAATGAAAGTGGTAGCTTTATGATGTGTTTTAGCAAGATTGTTCCGTGTCGGCGAGCAAGAGTCGGGCGCGATAGTGGTCGGGTTGGGGCTATGCGGCCAACCCGCGCTCGCTTCGGTGGGGTCACTGGGTGGTCCCGCCAGTGGCGGTGGTCACGAGGGTGCTAGGCCCAAGTTTAGATGACCATCGTATGAGTTCGTGGATACGTTCGACCAGAATCAGTTCGTGAAGGCCGGGAATAGCCTTAAGGAAGATCGAGGCTAATAGGATGACCAAGTTGGGAGGTAGTGACTCCAAGTTTCGGAAACTAAAGTGTGGTACGTATGCTAAAAGAGTTCAAGAGTTCGAGAAGAGTACGACGAGTAAGGGTAGAGGCGAGCATGTATTGCGAGCATAGATACGATCATTTCTTGTAAGGGAGAAGGTGCGAAGGATGTATACTTTAGACCTCAGGAATCGCATGCAGTCCGGTACCATTTGTTGGGTCGCCGGAGTGACACTAGAACCTCGCGGCAAAGTGACAAAAGTTTGTGATGTTAGAGGTGTTTCCTCGTGGACTTGGATATAAGTATTTGCGTGCATATGTTGTTTCGTGGCCAGTTGTGGCGTTGGCAACTTATTAGAAGAACTTTATCGTTATCCGTCTTGAGAAGGAACATTCGGGACGAATGTTTCTAAGGAGGGGAGAATGTTATACCCCGTATTTCCAGAGTATGTACGTGGGGGACGTACGTAGAAATTTTCGAACTTCTTTAGGCTTGGCCGAATTCTTTTTGTGCACAACACCCGGTTAGAGTCATTTTTCGGCGAAACGTTTTCACAGCTTTCGTAGGGGAATTTCCGGCTATGCCATATTTTATTTTTGCGGATTTTTCCGAGAGACGAAACATTTTGGACCAACAAGAGGGCGACACTTGGCACCCTCTCATTGGTGAGAGTGTTGGGCGGTTTGGACGATTTGGGTGAGTGGGAGTAGGTAGGATATTTTGTGTTGGTTGGTGTGGTAGATGGATAAGGTGTACTTGGGTGAATCTTGGCCTTACACTTGTGTAGCACTTGGCTTAATCTTGGCCATTGGTTGGCCATTGGTTGGCCTATAAATACCACCCTAAGTTGAAGACTTCTTCATCCAAAAATATTTCCTAAGTGTTTAAGCCTTCCTCCCCTCTCTTGTGGTGTTCTCGTCCTAGTCTCCTCCCCCCTTGCCGAGAGCCCTCCCCTCGTGAAGGCCTTGTTGCCGAGAGTAACCCCCTAGCCTAGTTGTCTCGTATAAATACCCCTTGTTGTGGTATAGAAATACTCTCCTAGTATTGTTATATGTCCAAATACCTTGGCCCAAATACCTTGTGGTATTCCCAAGGTTACACTTTTACAAGCCCAGAAAATACCGTTATGCTTTCCCTCAGTCACTAAAACGAAACCCTAAGGAAATCTTCACCCGTTGTTGAAGTTGTAAGTAGAAGTTGGTTAGAACTTCTAAGGGTAGTTTGGAGCGGGTTGGAGCGCACGGAGTTGGAGCTAAACCTTGCTCAGGAGCGACTTTAAACTAGGATAATTTTGGGCTTATCGAGGTAAATATCTTGTCCTTCTGTTGTAATTGGAAATTACATGTTGTAGGAATATATAGTTGAAGTATACTATATAAAGAACTGAACGTAGTAGTCGGCAATGTCTTTTGACTTAAGCCTGAATTTAAATAAGAGAACTGAACTGTAATTACATAGGACTGTATTACAGTAGACTTGTGTAGCCTTACTGTGTAGTAGAATTGTACGCGTCCGGTTAGACGTGTTAACCCCCCCCCTGGTTGGCTTGGTAGCCGGCCTCGATAGAGGAGGAGATTTACGCTGTTGCGGGGAGGTGCCGAATTTTCGTAGAATATTCTACGCCGATCTAAAGGTATTAATAGGCGCCAGTGGCCTCTATAGGTTGTAATCGCGTGTGGAGTGATCCGCTGATCGAGTGTCGCCGACGGTTTGAGAGGTACTTGAGCGCTTTTGCTATTAGTCGATAATCGCCGCGGTATGTGGACCTCTTCCTATCTCTTCTAGCATGATATGTGTGAACTATGTAGTACCGGTAGACGCATACGTGCTAAATGTATTTGATTGATTTAAAACATAAAGTGTTATAACGCTTTATGGGAAGTTGGTTATAATAGCTTTATGTGGATAAGCACATACTTTGTGGTTTTTAAAAAGGTAATCGATTTGAATAATAACCGCTTGATATGTGTTAATAAAGAACTTGAAGCATTTCAAAAGATCTATGAATCGCTTGAAAGAATGAGTATTACTGGTTTTGAAAGCTTAAGAGTTATACTAGCTTTATGGGAAGTTAGGTATAACGGCTTAAGAATGTTTTACCGATTTCGAAATCGAACGTATCGACAAACCACTGCAGCGTTAATAAAAGGAAAATGTATTGACTAAAGAAGTATTATTAAAACCAAGAGAAACCTCCATCCGCATAGAAGCTAAGATGAGACAAAATGATATTACATTTCCTAGATCATGGTCGCTTAATAAGATTGATTATAAACAAGAATAACCTACTCACTTATAAGACATAGGTTTCTCAAAACGCTTAAAGGAGAATTATGTTTTAAAGGATTTAAAACTATGAACTACGAAACCTTTTCTAAAATGAGAAACTTGAGCATTCGAAATTAGGCAAACTCAACGCTTGGAAAATAAGGTTGTCACCGATTTTACAAAGGAAAGCATTTTGGTTTACTTAACAATGTTAGTCACTCAAATTTTATACTACTGCATCGGGTGACCTTTGTAAAAGAAATGGATCTTAAAAGGAATTTAACTGATGTAGTACTTTAAGGTTAAAATCCGACTTTGATATAAAATGAAAGTACATCGAGTCGTGTGTAACTTGCTTATACTTGTTGTTATGAAACTTGACCATGTTACGTGTGATAGCCTTGTTGTGTAAGCATCGTTCTACTCGACTACCGGTTCATCCGAATGTATATCACTTGACTACCGGGTCATCCGAATGTATATCACTTGATTACCGATCATCCGGAATGTATTTCACTCGACTACCGGTTCATCCGAATGTGTTTCACTTGATTACCGGTTCATCCGAATGTATTTCACTTGAGGACCGTTCATCCGGAATGTATTTCACTTGACTACGGCTCATCCGAATGTATTCCACTCGACTACGGTTCATGGGATGAACCGAATGTATTCCACCCTTTTTATATCGGGTCCATAAGATGGGCCGAGACTCGTTATACGTATCACATGATTTGTACCTAGATCGCGGCAGTGAGGAAGGAGTTCCACGCATGAGGATGACTTTGTGGCGTGAGTCCCCGACTTGACATGATCGCTTCTATGTTGTGAATCAGTTTGGTTATCATACATGTCTCCCGCTTTATATAGACTATTATGATTTCATTTACGTATTTTACGCTTCACATACTTGGTACCGTTGTATCGACCTCCTTCGGGGCCGCTCATGCCGCAGTAAAAGGTACATCGGCCGATCCTCGCTTAGGATCACCTTTCACGTATTGAAAGCCTGCTTCCTTCGAGGCTTATCTTTGGTATGTTACCTCGAGTCTGTAGATGCTTATACATTCGTGGTATGGCGGCCCCGCCCCGCCATACGTTGTAAAATCTTAGAGGTCCAGAGTAATCGCTGCGTGGTTTGTAAAAGGATAATCGTCGTATTTATGTATATATGATGAAGGCAAATCGCTTTGGTTGGCTCGCTTATTTATCTTTTCTCTTAATTCATGTTCATGTTTTTATTTCCGCTGATTTTCTCTCGATGTTGTATCACTAGGGTGCCCGGTAAGGCACCGCCACGGCCCGGTTCGGTCGTGATAACGACTCGCCGAATCGGGCCATCTCCTTGTACCCATCTCATCTCGCTTCCAGCCGCGGGCCGAGGCTCGTATCAGTAGTCTCGCAGCCATCGATGCGTTTAACTCTGCGCCGCAAAACTCGCCGCCGGAAGCACTATCTCGTAACGACCGGGCCTCTCGCCCAGAACCCTCCGTGCTCTACTCACGCCTCCTCGGCCGCCTTGCCTTCTGGGCCCCGATTTCTGCGCGAGGCATAATCGCACATAAGAATACGCCGAGGAGTCCAACTTATAAGACTCTAAGGCACGATCTCGAGTGAGAAGAATAGAAACTAATCCTAAATGTCTCGCAGCCTCCTCGATTATAGATGTGGTGCACAACACACCGATAATCAAGACTTACTAGACACGGTCTGTAGACACTTTCGAGGACTAATCGCTCGATACCACTTTTGTCACGACTCCAACCGGCCCGTGGATCGTGCCTTACCCCTGCACCCTCGTGATACAACATCGAGAGAATCAATGGAAATAAAAACATAAACATGAAACAAGAGACATGATAAATAAACAGCCAACCAAAACAAATTGCTTCTCAGATATATTCATAAAACCCAACAGCTTATCCTTTTACAAACTCGCCACAACAAGATTCTGCACTTCTAAGAAGTGATAATAACTATGACGGACAGGCCCCGCCATACCCTCAATGTACAAGAACCTACTGCACTGTGGTAACATACCAAAAGATAAGCCTCCGAGAAACGGCTTCCAATACGCTGAAATGTGATCCTATGAGCGAGGATCCACAACCGATGTACTTACCGCAGATGAACGCAGCCCCAAGGAGGTCAAGCATAACAGTACCAAGTATGTGAAATCAAAATATCAGAATGAAATCATAACACCATATAAAACAGAGACATGTATGATAACCAAACTACACCATAACATAAAAGCAAATATGTCAAGTCGTGACTCACGCCTCAAAGTCATCCTCATGCCCGTGGAACTCCTTCCTCACTTCCTAGCTTAGGTACAAACCATGTGATACGATAATATGTCTCGCCCATCTCATGGACCCGATAGAAACGTGTGAAATACATTCCCGCTCATCTCATGAACTCGAGTCGGATGGAATACATTCCCGGCCCATCCTACGGACGCGTAGTCGAGTGAAATACATTCCTGCTCATCACGAACGCGGTAGTCGAGTGAATGCATTCCTGCTCATCCTATGAACGCGTAGTCGAGTGAAATACATTCCTGCTCATCCTACGAACCGGTAGTCGAGTAAAATACAAGACTTGCACAACAAGGCTATCACACGCAAACATAGGCAAGTTACACACAACTTAAGGTACTATCATTTTATGCCAAAATCCTGTTCGACCCTAAAGTATTACATACATTAACTCTTTTAAAAGATACGCTTCTTTCACAAAAGTCACACAATGTTCGTAGTATAAAATAGAGTGACTATCTTTTAAGTAAACTAAAACACTTCCCTTGTAAAATCAAGTAACACATTATTTTCCAAACGCTCAAGTTTGCCTAATTTCAAATGCTCAAGTTTCTCATTTTCAAAGGTTTCAGAGTTCATAGTTTTAATCACTTAAGAATATAATTCTCCTTTAAAACAAATTTGAGAAACATATGCCTTATGTGAGTAGGTTGTTCTTGTCTATTACAATCTTATAAAAGCAGCCATGATCTAGGAAATGTAATATCATTTTGTCTCATCTTAGCTTCTATGCAGATGGAGGTTTCTACTGGTTTTAATAACAATTAGTCAATACATTTCCTTTATTAACGTTGCAATGGTTTGTTCGATACTTAATCTCATTTCCAAATCAAGAAACATTATTCTTTAAAACCAACTACTCATTACTCGCGAATGAGGTTTTTACAACATTTTAACAAAATTCATAACAAGTCAAACTAAGTCAAGTCTCTTATCTTTCAAGATCAAGTCTCTTAACTTTCAAAATCAAGTCGTGTATAAGTCAAGTTTCTTATCTTTCAAGATCAAGTCTCTTAACTTTCAAAATCAAGTCGTGTATAAGTCAAGTCTCTTATCTTTCTACAATCAATAAACCATTCTTTTACCTACATAAAGTCGTTATAACTAACTTCCCATAAAGCTATTATAACACCCTATGTTTTAAACCAACCAAATCACTTAGCACATGACGCCTACCGTATTACATAGTTCACAACAATCATGCTAGAAAAGATAGGAAGAGGTTCACATACCTCGCGACGATTATCGACAAATAGCAAAACGCCCAAGTACTTCAACCCGTCGCTACTCCTTAAGCCAAGTAGATCACGCCACACGTAGTACTCCACTCCTAAAATGGTCATAGTACTTCTATCAAACCTTTCTTACCATCAAGACTTATACCAATAAAAGCCCTCTAATTCTACGGAAAATTCGCAAAGACTTCCCGCTTTTACTCACTTTTCCATCTTTCTCCAAGGCCCGAATAACCGTAATATATATACCATATATATATATAAGGCGTAATAATTAAACAACATAAAGAAGGGGATTACACGCCCAAACGGTAACGCGTTTACTATCACGCCCATAATAACAACAAGTAAAAGAAGGGATTACGCCCAAACGGTAACGCTGTTTACTATCACGCTTCATAACAACAACAAGTAAAAGAAGGGATTACGCTACCAAACGGTAACGCAGCTTTACTATCACGCCTTCATAACAATACAATAATTAAAAAGGGATCACACGCCCAAACGGAACGCGATTGAACAATCTTCCCTTAATGTAAATGTAAATACCCAAAGTAAATACAAACCCAAAGTAAATACAAATTTGTTGGGGTCCTTGGCCAACTTTGTCCATTTTACTTATCCAATTACTTCATTAGTCATCCAACTTATATTCCATCTTAATATAAGTTATAGTTACTTTGTTAATTACTTCTTCACAAGTAAGATACGCTTACCATTTTAATGGCAAACTACCAATCCTTTCTTTTAACAAGTTAACAAGATCCAACTTTTCCAAACTTTACTCCATATTTTATATACTCCATAATATACTTATAATATATGTATAATGACCAATTCACAAAGAGGTTAAGGTTTACTACCTCAAATAGCCCAAAATTATCCAAGAACTTAATGTCGCTCCAAGCAAGTCTTAGCTCCAAATCTTTCCGTTCCAATCCGCTACAAGCAACCCATAGAAGCTCCTAACCAACTTCTCTTCAAGAACCAACTCCAAAAAGTGAAGAACACTTAGGGTTTCCAACTAGTAAGTTTCGGCCAAGGCATGAACAATAGGTTAGGGGTGTGAAATCTTTTCCAACTCTTGGTACACAATCTTCCTAACACCTTAGGGAAGAACACTTGAGAGTTTAAGAATTGTTGGACAAATTTAGGTCAAGAAATGGGCTCAAAAATGAGAGCAAGGTCAAGGGAGATGGGAGGGAATTTCTTGTCTTGAAATGGTTAAGTGTGGAAGTTTTCATCAACTAAGGGTGCATATATAGGACAACCAAGGGCTAGGATGAAGGCAAGTGTGTGTGGGTCCCACAAGCCACTTGTCCACACAAAATATCTAGCAAGACTTGGCCACTTGTCCACACAAAATATCTAGCAAGACAAGGCCACTTGTCTTGCCACTTGTTAGAAAATTTCGCCATGAGGCCACCTAGGGGTGACACGTGTCGCCTCCTACTGGCCCAAAATATTTCATCTTCCAAAATATCCATAAAGGCAAAAATCTCAAAACAAAGTGGCTCCCACAAAACCAGAATTTCTCCCGTGGCCCCACGTGACCAATTCCTAAATAAAATTCCATAATTCTAATATAATTCAAGAAGCCCAAATACCAAACTGGGAATCCAATTCCCATCAACGAACCTTTTTCCTTCACAAAACCCTAAACTTTTCCGTCGAAAATCACATCTTTCTTTCTTTCCAAAATTTCACGTATTCTCGCACGCATATCCTCACCTATATACCCCAGAACTACTGGTATAACATTCTTCCTTAGAAACATTCGTCCCGAATGTTCCTTCTAAGTCTCCAAACGCATTTGCGCTTCGGTATAGTCTTCACTTCTATACTTACAAAGCTGATCATGCCACCAATGGCCAGAATATAACATGTGCGCAAAACTCAAATCCAAGCCAACGAGGAATCATTTCTAATCTCACAACAGCTCCCACTAGCTTCAATTTACTCTAAGGCCATTCCCGGCCTTCACGATCCGATTCTGGTCGAACGCATCCACGAACCCGTACGATGGTTACCTAAACCTGGGCCTAGCACCCTCGTGACCCTACCACCTGGCGGGACCACCTCGAATCGACCACCCCAAACCGGGCTGCGGGTTGACACGCAACCTTGCCTCAACCCGACCCATTTGCCGCGCCAAACTCTTGTTCCCCGATCCGGAACAATCTCACTAATCAAGTTACGCAAACCTAGTGGTCTTCTTATCATAACTATCCTTATATAATTCACACCACTCGGGGACTTATCACACAATTTTTTTTACCCCTCGTATACTATGCACTCCGACAAAGGTCAATCGTAAACAAATCTTTTACTCAAGACGGCCTCGCATCTAAGATCTCCACTTATAATATTCTAAGGTTCACACCTTCCATGACCCCAAACTTACCTCTTCAACTATTCATGTTCTCTAAGTTATACTTAACACAATGCTATCTGTACATAGCACACAATAATAAGATCATCATATCGCGCAAAACAAAACTCTGTAGGTTAAGGATATACTGTATCTACCGCTTCACTCTAATCATAGGCCTGCTCGCAGGCGTAGCTATAGAAGGCGATGAACTCGCCATCGATCCGTAGTCGCGCTACGCCGGCATTCTCCTATAAGCACATTCTTCGTCACATGGGCCTCGACGGCCGCAGTGAAACAAGCACCGCAAAGACGACATTCCCGACGACGCCGCCACATCGCACACCGGCGGGACATGAATCTCACCGCTAGAACTCACGATATATGTGAACTAAGCCCCGAGCCCCGACTAGCTCCCGAATACCCCGAACGCCCCAAGATCGCGAGGACCACTGCATCGGGCGAAGGTGCATAACTAGCTCGCCGCCGAGGCGATGCGCCGCAAGTTACCAAAGGACCGCTGCTCGCCTTCTTCGCTGATCCCGGCCATTCCGCCGACCTCTCCGTGCCTCACATCCAAGTGCATGAGCTGCACGCGGCAATGTCTATGCCCTACCAAGAGCTACACCAACAAGCCTCGCCAAGTAATCATCGAGCCCGTGACGTAGCGGTGCACTCGCCCTCCATATCGGTCACTAAGGCGGGACATACCGAGCCAACGAAGTCAAACTCCACGTTGTACTCTAACCGCACGCCCGGCCTCGCGTAACGCCAAAAATCTGTTGCCCGAGTCAGAACGACTGCCCGGCCCGCATCGTGCCTTACCTCGCACCCTAGTGATACATACATCGAGAAAATCAGCTAACATAAAACATGAGTCATTTAACAAGAGATATCATAAATAAACAAAGCAACCAAACAGCTTGCCTTCAGATATACATAAAACTCCGAGCTTAATCCTTTACAACCCTCGCCACAACAGACTACATGCACTTAAGATTTACAACGACTATGACGGACAGGCCCCGCCATACCCTCGAATGTACAAGAACCTACAACTCAGTGGAACACATACCAAAAGATAAGCCTCCAAGAAACGGAACTTCCCAATACGCTGAATCGTGATCCTAAGAGCGGATCCACGATCGATGTATTTCTACTGCAGATTTAACGCACTTCAAGGAGGTCAAGATAACAGTACCAAGTATGTGAAACAGCATAATATCAGAATGAAATCATACTAGTCTATATAAAGCAGAGACATGTATGATAACCAAACTACGCTCACAACATAAAACAATCATCACTCCAATATAACTATGGGTCTCACGCCCACAACATCAATCGTGTTCGTGACATGGCCGCATGCCCCTAATATCAGACGGTGTAGACATGTCCATGATGCAACAATAATACCAATGTCCCATGGCCACATGCCCCGAATTCTGCATCGGTGTAGACATGTCCATGTGACTCAACAACAAGACAAAGAATCCAAATGGAAGCATACCCGCGCGCTTACGATCGTGTCAAGATGTCCAAAGGGAAAATAAGACAACATTCCAAATGGACGATACCCGCAGCGCTACGATCGTGTCGTGATGTCCAAAGGGAAAATAAGACAACATTCCAAATGGACGATACCCGCAGCGCTACGCATCGCGGTCAAGATGTCCAAAGGGAAATCACAAGGCGATAATCAAATGGAAACATACCCGCGCGCTACGATCGTGTCGAGATATCCAAAGCGATTAACTACAAGACCTTAACCAAAATGGAAGCATATCCGCGCGCTACGCATCGCGGTCGTGATGTCCAAAGCGATTAACAACAATAATACTATCACGAACGCATCTGCGGAATTTCTCCGCCACACGCCGACGCCCAAGTAAGTTCTCAACTACCAACCGACTTTATCGAGACGCCAGAACACGTAAACACAACGATTGTACAATAAAGGCTATCATCACAAGCATAGGCAAGTTTCACAACAACAAGCATAGGCAAGTTTCACACAACTCAAAGTACTTTCATTTTATGCCAAAGTCCGGTTTTTAACCCCAAAGTACTACATACGTTAAGTTCTTTTAAAAGAGATCCATTACTTTTATAAAAGTCACCCGATACCGTAGTATTAGAATGACCAACCCACCTTCCTTTTCAAAATCAAGTAACAACATTCTTTCCTAAGTTCCGCTTGCCTAGTTTCAATTACTCAAGCTTCTCATTTTCAAATGGTTTCATAGTTCCCAAACTTAATCACTGATTCCTTTTAGAACAATTGAGTAACATATGTCATATACGCGAGTAGTTTATTCTGTTTATAACGATCTTATTACAAAGCCATGATCTAGAAAATGTAATATCATTTTGTCTCATCTAGCTTCTATGCAGATGGAGGTTTCTACCGGTTTTAATACAACACATCATTATTCAATACATTTTCCTTTATTAACGCCGCAGTTGGTCCTGTCGATACACATTCTGATTCCCAAATCAAGAAACATTATCCCTTTAAAACCAAGTACTCATTACTCACGAATGAGGTTTCACACAAACATCCACATTAAAACAAATAAGTTAAGTCTCTTATCTTATAAGATCAAGTCTCTTAACTTCTAACATCAAGAAACCATTTTCACTTACATAAGGTCGTTATAACTAACTTCCCATAAAGCTATTATAACACCCTATGTTTTAAACCAACCAAATCACTTAGCACATGTACGCCTACCGCACTACATAGTTCACAACAATCATGCTAGAAAAAGATAGGAAGAGGTTCACATACCGCGACGATTTATCGACAATAAGCAAAATGCTCCAAGTACTACAACCTTGCTAGCCCTTTCCACTCGAGTGTAATACGCTACTCTTAGTACTTTCACCTATAAAGGTCAAAACGCCTATTAACCCCAAAACACAAGTTTCTATCTTTCTATAGAAAATTCAA
Source organism: Przewalskia tangutica (assembly GCA_029844215.1). Taxonomy (NCBI): domain Eukaryota; kingdom Viridiplantae; phylum Streptophyta; class Magnoliopsida; order Solanales; family Solanaceae; genus Przewalskia; species Przewalskia tangutica. The sequence goes on from CM056726.1 coordinate 66,878,044, forward strand.
GAAGACCTCCCCGCAACAACAGAATCTCCTCCTCTATCGAGGCCGACTACCAAGCCAACTGTGGGGGTTTACACGCCTACCCTGACGTGTACAATTCTACTCAAGAATACTACACAAGTCTACCGCAATACACCCTATGTAAATACAGCTCGATTGGGCTTTATTCTTCAGCTTAAGTCAAAAGACATCACGAATACTAAGTAGTTCCATATATAGTATACTTCAACTATACTCTAACAAACATGTAATTTCCAATTACAATAGAGGACAAGATAATTACCTCGATAAGCCCAAAATTATCCAAGTTATAATGTCGATCCCGAGCAAGGTTTAGCTCCACCGCGCGCCCAAACCACTCCAAACAACCCTTAGAAGTTCTAACCAACTTCTACTCACATACTTCAACCAACTATGAAGATTTCCTTAGTGGTTTCGGCTGAGACTAAAGGACAAAAGGTAGTATTTCCTGACTTCACGAAAGAGGTATCTTTGGAATACTACAAGGTACAAGGCTAAGGTATTTTGGGCATTATAACAATACTAGGAGTATTTCTATACCACAACAAGTGGGTATTATACTAAAACAACTAGGCAGTGGGTACCCCACGCTAGACCTCACAAGTGAGTGGAGACTCACCGCCAAAGGCCACTTTCTGGGAGAGGAGCTCTGACGAGAGTCAACAAGAGGGAGGAGGGATTCAAGACTTGGAAACATTTGTGGATGAATGAAGTCTTCACAAAGGGGTATTTATAAGAAACCCAAATGCCAACCAACGGCCAAGATCAAGCCACGCAAGGCAAGTGTAAGGCCTTGATCAAGCCAAGTGCACCCTAACCCCTACTCCACAAAACATGGCACAAGACAAGCCACAAAACAAGGCCAAAACAAGGCACAAAACAAGGAACCAATAGGCCAAAAACGCGAGCCACAATATCAATCCACCCGCGAACCAATCGCCCACTGACGCCACAAGCTTCCAATGCAGGGTGACACATGCCACCCTCCCGTTGGTCCAAAATGTTTCGCCTCTAAAAATCCGCAAAATTAAAAAGGACATAGCGGAATTTTCCCTACGAAAGTCGTGGAAACGCTTCGCCTAAAACGACTTAGCCTGCACTCAGGCTCAAATGTAACTTCGCTAAGCCACTTAGGCGGGGTGACACGTGTCACCCTCCTATTGGCCCTCAAAACGCCTTTCAAAAATATCCACAATGGCCAAAATCTCAAAACAAAGTGGGCCTACAAAACCAGAATTTCTCCCCGTGGCCCCACGTGACCATTTCCAAAAATAAAATTCCATAATTCTCTAATATTCCAGAAGTCCGAATACCAAACTGGGAATCCACCCCATTAACGAACCTTTTTCCTTCTCAAAACCGGAAACTTTTCCGTGGAAAAAATCACCTCTTTCTTCCTTTCCAATCTTTCTCGCCAGATTCTCGCACGCACGCCCTCGCATACATACTCGAAATACGGTATAACATTCTCCTCCTTAGAAACATTCGTCCCGAATGTTCCTTCACAAGACGGATATCGATGAAGCTCTTCTAACAAATTGCCAACGCCATACCGCTGCCACGAAATAACACACGTTATCTTCCTTCCTTACTCGCCGTGCCCTTCTCGAACACTTGAACTCTCCCAAGACGCACCATACTTCCATTACTCCGCTCCCAAAATCTCCGAGTCACTACCTCCAAACTTGGTCATCTTACTAACCTCAAACTTCCTTAAGGCCATTCCCGCCTTTACGAACCGCTTCGTCGAACGCGCCCACGAACTCATACGATGATCATACAAACTTGGGCCTAGCATCCTCGTGACTTACCACCGGCGACCACCCAGAACTGGCCCCACCCCAAACCGGGTTACGGTTTGACCCGCAAATGGTCCTAAACCCGACCCCCAACCGTGCCAAACTCTTGTTCCCCGATCCGGAACAATCTTACTAATTCACATCATGAAAGCTACCACTTCCATCTCACACTACCCATGGACTTATCACACAAATAAATCCCACGTATACTACTCACCCTTATAAAGGTCAAACATAAAACGAATCCTTTTACTCAAGACGACCTTACCTCTAAGGTCTCAGTCGTGAAATAGTCTAAGGTTCACACTTACCATGCCTCCATACGTATCCTTCCAACTAACCATGCATTTTAACTCACACATATCACAATGATATCCGTACATAGCACACAATAATGAGATCATCATAACAAGCATACCAAAACTCTAGAGGGTTAAGGATATACCGGCTACCGCCCACTCTAATCATAGGCCTCGCAGGCGCATACCGTAGGCGTGATGAACCAGCCACGATCCTCGGCGTCGAAGTCGTAACATCCGCGCTCCCTTGGTAGACAGCTTCGCAAATGGCCCCGCTGGCCGCATGCAAAACAAACTCCCAATCTAGCACGACACTCCAAAATGGAGTATACCACAATGGTCACAACGAGGTAGGGTGGCTTCACCGTTAACACCCTCGCTTCTCCCGAAAATCAACCTCGAGCCCCGACCAGATCTCAAGACGGTGGAGGACCACTGCATCGCGGGGTATATAACTAGCTCGCCGAGGCGGTCCGCCGAAGCCACCAAAGGACTCGCCGCCCCGCCCTCTTCGCTGATCCAGTCATTCCGCCGACCTCCGTGCCGCACATCCTAGTGCATGAGCTCGCATGCGGCAATGTCCATGCCCCAAGAGAAACACCCGCACAAGATTCGCCATATAATCATCAAGCCCGTGACGTAGCGATGCACCCTATCCTCCATATCTCGCAACTAGCGCAGGACATATCGAGCCAAAGAATCGAACTCGACATTGTACTTCCCGACAGCGCGCCTCTCTGCCTCAAGAATAAAAATCATTTACCGCGCCCTCCTCATCCGCGGAGGCAAGAAGTGCGTGAGGAAAGCCCCAAAACTCATCCCATACCGCTGAGGTGCATGCTCTCCCGAAAGCTCCTATGAATCAAACCAATCGATCGCGTATCACGCACCGACGCGAACCAAAGGTCACAGACTGGTTTCAAGCTCGATCACCCGCATGATCCGTCAGAATCGCCGGATGAACTCCTCGCGATCATCCTCGTGCCTCACCCAGAAACTCGCGGCTACAACTCGTAAAGTCCCGTAGCCTCAAACTATCTCGCTTCGGTGAACCATCGGTGCTATCGAATCGAATCGCCGATCCAAATTTATCTCATATTCGCCACGACTCGCCAAGAATCGCCATCTCCTTGTAACCCATCTCCTCTCGCCCTGCATCGCTGGACCGAGGCTCGTATCGCGGTCTCAGCGGCCATTGCCGCGCCTAACTCTCGCTGGGCCGGCGGCGCCACAAAACCCGCCGTCAAGCACAACTCAGTCTCGACCGCTCGCGCTCGAACTCCTCTCAGATCTCACTAGCGCCTCCTCGCGCTTTGCCCTTCGGGCTCGCTGCCTTGCGCGGAGGCATAATCGTAAAAACGAGATACGCCGGAGGGTCCAACTTACAACACAAATCTAAGGCACGATCTCGGGATGAGAAGAATGGAAACCAATCCTAAATGTCCTCTCCTCGATTATAGATGTGGTGCACAACACATCGATAATCAAGACTCTACTAGACACGGATCGTAGACACTTTCCGAGGATTAATCGCTCGATACCACTTTTGTAACGACTGCCCGGTTCGCATCGTGCCTTACCCCGCACCCTAGTGATACATACATCGAGAAAATCAGCGAACATAAAACATGAGTCATTTAACAAGAGATATCATAAATAAACAAAGCAACCAAACAGCTTGCCTTCAAGATATACATAAAACTCCGAACGCTTTAATCCTTTACAACCCCGCCCACAACAGACTACATGCACTTAAGATTTACAACGACTATGACGGACAGGCCCCGCCATACCTCGAATGTACAAGAACCTACAACTCAGTGGAACACATACCAAAAGATAAGCCTCCAAGAAACGGAACTTCAATACGCTGAATCGTGATCCTAAGAGCGGGATCCACGATCGATGTACCTCTACTCGCAGATGAACGCATTTCAAGGAGGTCGCATAACAGTACCAAGTATGTGAAACTGCATAATATCAGAAATGAAATCATACTAGTCTATATAAAGCAGAGACATGTATGATAACCAAACTACGCTCACAACATAAAATGCCATCACCCAATATAACTACGGGTCTCACGCCCACAACATCAATCGAGTTCGTGACATGGCCGCATGCCCCTAATCGTGACGGTGTAGACATGTCCATGATGCAACAATAATACCAATGTCCCATGGCCACATGCCCCGGAATCTGCATCGTGTAGACATGTCCATGTGACCTCAACAACAAGACAAAGAATCCAAATGGAAGCATACCCGCAGCGCTTACGATCGTGTCGTGATGTCCAAAGGGAAAAATAAGACAACATTCCAAATGGACGATACCCGCAGCGCTACGCATCGTGGTCGGTATGTCCAAAGTGGAAATCACAAGCGCGATAATCAAAATGGAAACATACCCGCGCGCCACGATCGCGGTCAAGATATCCAAAGCGATTAACCACAAGACCTTAACCAAAATGGAAGCATACCCGCGCGCCACGATCGCGGTCGAGATGTCCAAAGCGATTAACAACAATAATACTATCAACGTGAACGCATCTGCGGAATTTCTCCACACCGCCAGACGCCCAAGTAAGTTCTCAACTACCAACCGACTCTATCGAGAGACGCAGAATACGTAAAACACAACGATTGTACAATAAAGGCTATCATCACAAGCATAGGCAAGTTTCACAACAACAAGTATAGGCAAGTTTCACACAACTCAAAGTACTTTCATTTTATGCCAAAGTCCGGGTTTTTAACCCCAAAGTACTACATACGTTAAGTTCTTTTTAAAAGAGATCCATTACTTTTATAAAAGTCACCCGATACCCGTAGTATTAGAATGACCAACCCACCTTCCTTTTCAAAATCAAGTAACAACATTCTTTTCCTAAGTTCCAGTTTGCCTAGTTTCAATTACTCAAGCTTCTCATTTTCAAATGGTTTCATAGTTCCCAAACTTAATCACTGATTCCTTTTAGAACAATTGAGTAACATATGTCATATACGTGAGTAGTTTATTCTGTTTATAACGATCTTATTACAAAGAAATGCATGATCTAGAAAATGTAATATCATTTTGTCTCATCTTAGCTTCTATGCAGATGGAGGTTTCTACCGGTTTTAATACAACACATCATTATTCAATACATTTTCCTTTATTAACGCCGCAGCGGTCCTGTCGATACACATTCTCGATTCCCAAATCAAGAAACATTATCCCTTTAAAACCAAGTACTCATTACTCACGAATGAGGTTTCACACAAACATCCACATTAAAACAAATAAGTTAAGTCTCTTATCTTATAAGATCAAGTCTCTTAACTTCTAACATCAAGAAACCATTTTCACTTACATAAGGTCGTTATAACTAACTTCCCATAAAGCTATTATAACACCCTATGTTTTAAACCAACCAAATCACTTAGCACATGTACGCCTACCGCACTACATAGTTCACAACAATCATGCTAGAAAAGATAGGAAGAGGTTCACATACCTCGCGACGATTTATCGACAAAGCAAAATGCTCCAAGTACTACAACCTTGCTAGCCCTTTCCACTCTCGAGTAGAATACGCTACTCTTAGTACTTTCACCTATAAAGGTCAAAACGCCTATTAACCCCAAAACACAAGTTTCTATCTTTCTATAGAAAATTCGCAAAGACCTCCTCCCGCAACAGAAATCTCTCTCTCTATCGAGGCCGGCCACCAAGCCAACTGTGTGGTTTACACGCCTACCCGGACGTGTACAATTCTACTCAAGAATACTACACAAGTCTACCGCACACACCCTATGTAAATACAGCTTCGCTTCTTTATTCTTCAGCTTAAGTCAAAAGACATTGCCGAATACTAAGTAGTTCCATATATAGTATACTTCAACTATACTCTAACAAACATGTAATTTCCAATTACAATGAGGACAAGATAATTACCTCGATAAGCCCAAAATTATCCAAGTTATAATGTCGATCCCGAGCAAGGTTTAGCTCCACCGTGCGCCCAAACCACTCCAAACAACCCTTAGAAGTTCTAACCAACTTCTACTCACATACTTCAACCAACTATGAAGATTTCCTTGTGGTTTGGTTTGAGACTAAAGGACAAAAGGTAGTATTTCTGACTCTACGAAAGAGGTATCTTTGGAATACTACAGGTACAAGGCTAAGGTATTTTGGGCATTATAACAATACTAGGGAGTATTTCTATACCACAACAAGGGTATTATACGAAACAACTAGCAGTGTGGGTACCCCACTAGACCTCACAAGGAGTGGAGACCTCACCACCAAAGGCCACTTTCTGGGAGAGGAGCTCTTGGACGAGAGTCAACAAGAGGGAGGGGAGGATTCAAGACTTGGAAACATTTGTGGATGAATGAAGTCTTCACAAAGTGGGTATTTATAAGAAACCCAACGCCAACCAACGGCCAAGATCAAGCCATGTGCAAGGCAAGTGTAAGGCCTGATCAAGCCAAGTGCACCCTAACCCCTACTCCACAAAACATGGCACAAGACAAGCCACAAACAAGGCCAAAACAAGGCACAAAACAAGGAACCAATAGGGCCAAAAACGCGAGCCACAATATCAATCCACCGTGAACTAATCGCCCACTGACGCCACAAGTTTTCAATGCGAGGTGACATGTCACCCTCCCGCTGGTCCAAAATGTTTCGCCTCTCTAAAAATCCGCAAAATTAAAAAGGACATAGCGAATTTTCCTACGAAAGTCGTGGAAACGCTTTCCGGAAACGACTTAGCCTGCACTGCGCTCAAATGTAACTTCGCCGAGCCACTAGGCGGGGTGACACGTGTCACCCTCCTATCGCCCTCAAAACGCCTTCAAAAAAATATCCACAATGGCCAAAATCTCAAAACAAAGTGGGCCCTACAAAATCAGAATTTCTCCCGTGGCCCCACGTGACCATTTCCAAAATAAAATTCCATAATTCTCTAATATTCCAGAAGTCCGATACCAACTGGGAATCCACCCCATTAACGAACCTTTTTCCTTCTCAAAAACCGGAAACTTTTCCGTGGAAAAAAATCACCTCTTTCTTCCTTTCCAATCTTTCTGCCGTATTCTCGTACGTACGTCCTCGCATACATACTCTGGAAATACGGGGTATAACAGAGCCCTCCTCATCTGTGGAGGCAAGAAATGTGCAAGAAATACCCTTGAGAACTCGCCCCAAACTGCTGGGAGCGCATGTTCCCGACGCTCCATGAATCAAACTACGATCGCACTATCACGCGGTGATGCGAACCCAATACCACCGACTGCGCTCGAGACTCGATCACTCATGATCCGTCAGAGCTGTTGGATAAACTCACGAGGTCATCTCGCCTCGATCCATGTAACGGCATGCTACAACTCGTAAAGTCCCGTAGTCTCAAATCGCTCGCCGGGTGAACTACGGTGCTACTGGATCGAACCGCGATTCAAATTCTCTCATATCTGCCACGACTCGCCAAGAATCGCCATCTCCTTGTACCCATCTCATCTCGCTTCCAGCCGCGGGCCGAGGCTCGTGTATCAGAGTCTCGCAGCCATCGACGCGCTCTAAACTCGTTGGCGCTGGGCGGCGCGCGCAAAACTCGCCGGAAGCACTATCTCGTAACGACCGGGCCTTCGCCTGTAGAACCTCCGTGCTCTACTCACGCCTCCTCGCTTTGCCCTTCCGGGCCCCGATTTCTCGCGAGGCATAATCGCACATAAGAATACGCCGAGGAGTCCAACTTATAACACGCCTCTAAGGCACGATCTCGAGTGAGAAGAATAGAAACCAATCGTAAATGTCTCGCAGCCTCCTCGATTATAGATGTGGTGCACAACACACCGATAATCAAGACTCTACTAGACACGGCCTCAGACACTTTCGAGGACTAATCGCTTCGATACCACTTTTGTCACGACCAACCGGCCCGTGGATCGTGCCTTACCCCGCACCTCGTGATACAACATCGAGAGAATCAACAAATAAAAACATAAACATGAAACAAGAGACATGATAAATAAACAGCAACCAAAATAGCTTTCTCAGATATATTCATAAAACCGAACAGCTTATCCTTTACAAACTCGCCACAACAAGATTACATGCACTTAAGAAGTGACAATAACTATGACGGACAGGCCCCGCCATACCCCGAATGTACAAGAACCTACTGCACTGTGGTAACATACCAAAAGATAAGCCTCCGAGAAACAGGCTTCCTAATACGCTGAAATGTGATCCTATGAGCGAGGATCCACAACCGATGTACTCTACTCATGCAGATGAACGCAGCCTCAAGGAGGTCGCATAACAGTACTAAGTATGTGAAACTGAAAATATCAGAAATGAAATCATAACATATATAAAACAGAGACATGTATGATAACCAAACTACACCATAACATAAAAGCAAATATGTCAAGTCGTGACTCACGCCTCAAAGTCATCCTCACGCCCGTGAACTCCTTCCTCACCGCCAGCCTAGGTACAAACCATGTGATACGATAACATGTCTCGCCCATCTCATGGACCCAAAGATAGAAACGCAGAAATACATTCCTGCTCATCTCATGAACTCCTGGAATGGATGGAATACATTCCTGGCCCATCCTACGGACGCGTAGTCGAGTGAAATACATTCCCGCTCATCACACGAACGTGGTAGTCGAGTGAAATGCATTCCTGCTCATCCCATGAACGCGTAGTCGAGTGAAATACATTCCTGCTCATCCCATGAACCTAAGGTCGAGTAAAATACAAGACTTGCACAACAAGGCTATCACACGCAAACATAGGCAAGTTACACACAACTTAAGGTACTATCATTTTATGCCAAAATCCCTGCTTCGAATTCTAAAGTATTACATACATTAACTCTTTTAAAAGATACGCTTCTTTCACAAAAGTCACACAATGTTCGTAGTATAAAATAGAGTGACTATCTTTTAAGTAAACCAAAACACTTCCCTTGTAAAATCAAGTAACACATTATTTTCCAAACGCTCAAGTTTGCCTAATTTCAAATGCTCAAGTTTCTCATTTTCAAAGGTTTCAGAGTTCATAGTTTTAATCACTTAAGAATATAATTCTCCTTTAAAACAAATTTGAGAAACATATGCCTTATGTGTAGTAGGTTGTTCTTGTCTATTACAATCTTATAAAAGCAACCATGATCTAGAAATGTAATATCATTTTGTCTCATCTTAGCTTCTATGCAGATGGAGGTTTCTACCGGTTTTAATAACAATTAGTCAATACATTTCCTTTATTAACGCTGCAATGGTTTGTTCGATACTTAATCTCATTTCCAAATCAAGAAACATTATTCTTTTAAAACCAACTACTCATTACTCGCGAATGAGGTTTTTACAACATTTTAACAAAATTCATAACAAGTCAAACTAAGTCAAGTCTCTTATCTTTCAAGATCAAGTCTCTTAACTTTCAAAATCAAGTCGTATAAGTCAAGTTTCTTATCTTTCAAGATCAAGTCTCTTAACTTTCAAAATCAAGTCGTATAAGTCAAGTCTCTTATCTTTCTACAATCAATAAACCATTCTTTACCTACATAAAGTCGTTATAACTAACTTCCCATAAAGCTATTATAACACCCTATGTTTTAAACCAACCAAATCACTTAGCACATGTACGCTCACCGTACTACATAGTTCACAACAATCATGCTAGAAAAGATAGGAAGAGGTTCACATACCTCGCGATTATCGACAAATAGCAAAACGCCCAAGTACTTCAACCCGTCGGCTACTCCTAAGCCAAGTAGATCACGCCACACGAGTACTCCACTCCTAAAATGGTCATAGTACTTCTATCAAACCTTTCTTACCATTCAAGACTTATACCAATAAAAAGCCCTCTAATTCTACGGAAAATTCTAAAAGACTTCCCGCTTTTACTCACTTTTCCATCTTTCTCCAAGGCCCGAATAACCGTAATATATATACCATATATATATATAAGGCGTAATAATTAAACAACATAAAGAAGGATTACACGCCCAAACGGTAACGCTGTTTACTATCACGCCTACATAATAACAACAAGTAAAAGAAGGGATTACGCTACCAAACGTAACGCGGTTTACTATCACGCCTTCATAACAACAATAAGTAAAAGAAGGGGATTACGCACCCAAACGGTAACGCGGTTTACTATCACGCCTTCATAACAATACAATAATTAAAAAGGGGATCACACGCCCAAACGGAACGCGATTAAAAAATCTTCCCTTAATGTAAATGTAAATACACCAAAGTAAATACATACCCAAAGTAAATACAAATTCTTAAGTTGGGGTCCTGGCCAACTTTGTCCATTTTACTTATCCAATTACTTCATTAGTCATCCAACTTATATTCCATCTTAATATAAGTTATAGTTACTTTGTTAATTACTTCTTCACAAGTAAGATACGCTTACCATTTTAATGGCAAACGACCAATCCTTTCTTTTAACAAGTTAACAAGATCCAACTTTTCCAAACTTTACTCCATATTTTATATACTCCATAATATACTTATAATATATGTATAATGACCAATTCACAAAGAGGTTAAGGTTTACTACCTCAAATAGCCCAAAATTATCCAAGAACTTAATGTCGCTCCAAGCAAGTCTTAGCTCCAAATCTTTCCGCTCCAATCCGCTACAAGCAACCCATGAAGCTCCTAACCAACTTCTCTTCAAGAACCAACTCCAAAAAGTGAAGAACACTTAGGGTTTCCAACTAGTAAGTTTCGGCCAAGGCATGAACAATAGGTTGTGGTGTGAAATCTTTTCCAACTCTTGGTACACAATCTTCCTAACACCTTAGGAAGAACACTTGAGAGTTTAAGAATTGTTGGACAAATTTAGGTCAAGAAATGGGCTCAAAACGAGAGCAAGGTCAAGGAGATGGGAGGGAATTTCTTGTCTGAAATGGTTAAGTGTGGAAGTTTTCATCAACTAAGGGTGCATATATGTGACAACCAAGGGCTAGGATGAAGGCAAGTGTGTGGTTGAGATTGGGGACAAGTGTGTGTGGGTCCCACAAGCCACTTGTCCACACAAAATATCTAGCAAGACTTGGCCACTTGTCCACAAAATATCTAGCAAGACAAGGCCACTTGTCTTGCCACTTGTTAGAAAATTTCGCCACGAGGCCACCTAGGGGTGACACGTGTCGCCTCCTACTGGCCCAAAATATTTCATCTTCCAAAATATCCATAAAGGCAAAAATCTCAAACAAAGTGGCCGCACAAAACCGTAGAATTTCTCCCGTGGCCCCACGTGACCAATTCCTAAATAAAATTCCATAATTCTAATATAATTCAAGAAGCCCAAATACCAAATATGGGAATCCACCCCATCAACGAACCTTTTTCCTTCACAAAACCCGAAACTTTTCCGCCGAAAAATCACATCTTTCTTTCTTTCCAAAATTTCACGATTCTCGCACGCATATCCTCACCTATATACCCTGAACTACGGGTATAACATTCTTCCTTAGAAACATTCGTCCGAATGTTCCTTCTAAGTCTCCAAACGCATTTGCGCTTGCAGATAGTCTTCACTTCTATACTTACAAACCGATCACGCCACCAATGGCCGTAATATAACATGCGCATGAAACTCAAATCCAAGCCAACGAGGAATCATTTCTAATCTCACAACAGCCCCACTAGCTTCAATTTACTCTAAGGCCATTCCCGCCTTCACGATCCGATTCTGGTCGAACGAATCCACGAACCCGCACGATGGTTACCTAAACTGGCCTAGCACCTCGTGACCCTACCACCGGGCGACCACCTCGAATCGACTTACCCCAAACCGGCCGCGGTTGACACGCAACCTTGCCTCAACCCGACCCATTTGCCGCGCCAAACTCTTGTTCCCCGATCCGGAACAATCTCACTAATCAAGTTACGCAAACTTAGTGGTCTTCTTATCATAACTATCCTTATATAATTCACACCACTCGGGGACTTATCACACAATTTTTTTTTTTACCCCTCGTATACTATGCACTCCGACAAAGGTCAATCGTAAACAAATCTTTTACTCAAGACGGCCTCGCATCTAAGATCTCCACTTATAATATTCTAAGGTTCACACCTTCCATGACCCCAAACTTACCTCTTCAACTATTCATGTTCTCTAAGTTATACTTAACACAATGCTATCTGTACATAGCACACAATAATAAGATCATCATATCGCGCAAACAAAACTCTAGAGGGTTAAGGATATACCTGTATCTACCGCTTCACTCTAATCATAGGCCCCCCGCAGGCGCATAACTATAAGGCGATGAACCCGCCATCGATCCGGTAGTCGCGCTATGCCGCGGCATTCTCCTATAAGCACATTCTCTCGCCACATGGCCCCGACGGCCGCAGTGAAACAAGCACCGCAGAAAAGACGACATTCCCGGGATGACGCCGCCACATCGCACACCGGCGGGACATGAATCTCGCCGCTAGAACTCACGATATATGTGAACCGTAAGCCCCGAGCCCTCGACTAGCTCCCGAATACCCCGAACGCCCCAAGATCGCGGAGGACCACTCAGACCGGGCGAAGGTGCATAACTAGCTCGCCGAGGCGATGCGCCTCGCAAGTTACCAGCGACCCCGCTGCTCGCCTTCTTCTCGCCGATCCCGGCCATTCCGCCGACCTCTCCGTGCCTCACATCCAAGTGCATGAGCTCGCATGCGGCAATGTCCATGCCCACAAGAGCTACACCAACAAGCTCGCCAAGTAATCATCGAGCCCGTGACGTAGCGGTGCACTCGCCCTCCATATCGGTCACTAAGGCGGGACATACCGAGCCAACGAGTCAAACTCCACGTTGTACTTCCCTAACCGCACGCCGGCCCGCTTTAACGCCAAAAATCTTACCGAGCCCTCTCATCCGCGAGGCAAGAAATGTGCAAGAAATACCTCGAGAACTCGCCCAAACCGCTGGAGCGCATGTTCTCGACGATTCCATGAATCAAACCGGGCCGATCGCAGATCACGCAATGATGCGAACCCAATACCACCGACTCGCCTCGAGACTCGATCACTCATGATCCGTCAGAGCTGCTGGATAAACTCACGAGGGTCATCTCGCCTCGATCCATGTAACGCCAAGGCTACAACTCGTAAAGTCCCGTAGTCTCAAACCGTCACGGGGTGAACTACGGTGCTACTGGACTGAATCACAGATTCAGCCTTCTCTCATATTCGCCACGACCGCCGCAGAATCGCCATCTCCTTGTACCCCATCTCATCTCGCTTCCAGCCTGGGCCGAGGCTCGTGTATCAGAGTCTCGCAGCCACCGATGCGCGTCTAAACTCGCTGGCCTGGCGGCGCCGCAAAACTCGCCGCTAAGCACTATCTCGTGTAACGACCGCCTTCGCCTCAGAACCCTCCGTGTTTCTACTCACGCCTCGGCCGCTTTGCCCTTCGGGCCCCGATTTCCTGCGCGAGGCATAATCGCACATAAGAATACATCGAGGAGTCCAACTTATAACATGCCTCTAAGGCACGATCTCAGAGTGAGAAGAATAGAAACTAATCCTAAATGTCTCGCAGCCTCCTCGACATAGATGTGGTGCACAACACACCGATAATCAAGACTCTACTAGACACGGTCAGAGACACTTTCGAGGACTAACCGCTCGATACCACTTTTGTCACGACCGAACCGGCCCGTGGATCGTGTCTTACCCCGGCACCCTCGTGATACAACATCGAGAGAATCACGGAAATAAAAACATAAACATGAAACAAGAGACATGATAAATAAACAAAGCAACCAAAAATAGCTTTCTCAGATATATTCATAAAACCCGAACAGCTTATCCTTTACAAACTCGCCACAACAAGATTACTGCACTTAAGAAGTGATAATAACTATGACGGACAGGCCCCGCCATAACCCCCGAATGTACAAGAACCTCATGCACTGTGGTAACATACCAAAAGATAAGCCTCCGAGAAACAGGCTTCCTAATACGCCAAATGTGATCCTATGAGCGAGGATCCACAACCGATATACCTCTACCGCGCAGATGAACGCACTTCAAGGCGAGGTCGCATAACAGTACTAAGTATGTGAAATCAAAATATCAGAATGAAATCATACAATGATATATAAAACAGAGACATGTATGATAACCAAACTACAACTCATAACATAAAAGCAATATGTCAAGTCGTGACTCACGCCTCAAAGTCATCCTCATGCCCGTGGAACTCTTCCTCACCGCATAGCCTAGGTACAAACCATGTGATACGATAACATGTCTCGCCCATCTCATGGACCCAAGATAGAAACGCAGAATACATTCCTGCTCATCTCATGAACTCTGTAGTCGGATGGAATACATTCCCGGCCCATCCTACGGACGCAGAGTCGAGTGAAATACATTCCTGCTCATCATACGAACGCGTAGTCGAGTGAAATGCATTCCTGCTCATCCTATGAACGCGTAGTCGAGTGAAATACATTCCTGCTCATCCTACGAACCGTAGTCGAGTAAAATACAAGACTTGCACAACAAGGCTATCACACGCAAACATAGGCAAGTTACACACAACTTAAGGTACTATCATTTTATGCCAAAATCCCTGCTCAATTCTAAAGTATTACATACATTAAATCTTTTAAAAAGATACGTTTCTTTCACAAAAGTCACACAATGTTCGTAGTATAAAATAGAGGGACTATCTTTTAAGTAAACCAAAACACTTCCCTTGTAAAATCAAGTAACACATTATTTTCCAAACGTTCAAGTTTGCCTAATTTCAAATGCTCAAGTTTCTCATTTTCGAAAGGTTTCGGAGTTCATAGTTTTAATCACTTAAGAATATAATTCTCCTTTAAAACAAATTTGAGAAACATATGCCTTATGTGTGAGTAGGTTGTTCTTGTCTATTACAATCTTATAAAAGCAGCCATGATCTAGAAATGTAATATCATTTTGTCTCATCTTAGCTTCTATGCAGATGGAGGTTTCTACCGGTTTTAATAACAATTAGTCAATACATTTCCTTTATTAACGCTGCAATGGTTTGTTCGATACTTAATCTCATTTCCAAATCAAGAAACATTATTCTTTAAAACCAACTACTCATTACTCGCGAATGAGGTTTTTACAACATTTTAACAAAATTCATAACAAGTCAAACTAAGTCAAGTCTCTTATCTTTCAAGATCAAGTCTCTTAACTTTCAAAATCAAGTCGTATAAGTCAAGTCTCTTATCTTTCAAGATCAAGTCTCTTAACTTTCAAAATCAAGTCGTATAAGTCAAGTCTCTTATCTTTCTACAATCAATAAACCATTCTTTTACCTACATAAAGTCGTTATAACTAACTTCCCATAAAGCTATTATAACACCCTATGTTTTAAACCAACCAAATCACTTAGCACATGACGCCTACCGCACTACATAGTTCACAACAATCATGCTAGAAAAGATAGGAAGAGGTTCACATACCGCGACGATTATCGACAAATAGCAAAACGCTCCAAGTACTTCAACCCGTCGGCTACTCCTTAAGCCAAGTAGATCACGCCACACGTAGTACTCCACTCCTAAAATGGTCATAGTACTTCTATCAAACCTTTCTTACCATCAAGACTTATACCAATAAAAAGCCCTCTAATTCTACGGAAAATTCTACAAAGACTTCCGCTTTTACTCACTTTTCCATCTTTCTCCAAGGCCCAATAACCGTAATATATATACCATATATATATATAAGGCGAATAATTAAACAACATAAAGAAGCGGGATTACACGCCTAAACGGTAACGCTGTTTACTATCACGCCCATAATAACAACAAGTAAAAGAAGGGATTACGCGCCCAAACAGAACGCGTTTACTATCACGCCTTCATAACAACAACAAGTAAAAGAAGGGATTACGCTACCAAACGGTAACGCGTTTACTATCACGCCTTCATAACAATACAATAATTAAAAAGGGATCACACGCCCAAACGAACGCGATTGAACAATCTTCCCTTAATGTAAATGTAAATACAAATTCAAAGTAAATACACCCAAAGTAAATACAAATTCTTAAGTTGGGGTCCTTGGCCAACTTTGTCCATTTTACTTATCCAATTACTTCATTAGTCATCCAACTTATATTCCATCTTAATATAAGTTATAGTTACTTTGTTAATTACTTCTTCACAAGTAAGATACGCTTACCATTTTAATGGCAAACGGCCAATCTTTTCTTTTAACAAGTTAACAAGATCCAACTTTTCCAAACTTTACTCCATATTTTATATACTCCATAATATACTTATAATATATGTATAATGACCAATTCACAAAGAGGTTAAGGTTTACTACCTCAAATAGCCCAAAATTATCCAAGAACTTAATGTCGCCCAAGCAAGTCTTAGCTCCAAATCTTTCCGCTCCAATCCGCTACAAGCAACCCATAGAAGCTCCTAACCAACTTCTCTTCAAGAACTAACTCCAAAAAGTGAAGAACACTTAGGGTTTCCAACTAGTAAGTTTCGCCAAGGCATGAACAATAGGTTGTGGTGTGAAATCTTTTCCAACTCTTGGTACACAATCTTCCTAACACCTTAGGGAAGAACCCTTGAGAGTTTAAGAAGTGTTGGACAAATTTAGGTCAAGAAATGGGCTCAATCACGAGAGCAAGGTCAAGGGAGACGGGCGGGAAGTTCTTGTCTGAAATGGTTAAGTGTGGAAGTTTTCATCAACTAAGGGTGCATATATAGGACAACCAAGGGCTAGGATGAAGGCAAGTGTGTGGTTGAGATTGGGGACAAGTGTGTGTGGGTCCCACAAGCCACTTGTCCACACAAAATATCTAGCAAGACTTGGCCACTTGTCCACACAAAATATCTAGCAAGACAAGGCCACTTGTCTTGCCACTTGTTAGAAAATTTTGGCCACGAGGCCACCTGTGGGGTGACACGTGTCGCCTCCTACTGGCCCAAAATATTTCATCTTCCAAAATATCCATAAAGGCAAAAATCTCGAAACAAAGTGGCCCCACAAAACGTAGAATTTCTCCCGTGGCCCCACGTGACCAATTCCTAAATAAAATTCCATAATTCTAATATAATTCAAGAAGCCCAAATACCAAACTGGGAATCCACCCCATCAACGAACCTTTTTCCTTCACAAAACCCTAAACTTTTCCGCGAAAAATCACATCTTTCTTTCTTTCCAAAATTTCACGATTCTCGCACGCATATCCTCACCTATATACCTCAGAACTACTGGTATAACATTCTTCCTTAGAAACATTCGTCCCGAATGTTCCTTCTAAGTCTCCAAACGATTTGCGCTTCGGATAGTCTTCACTTCTATACTTACAAAGCCGATCACGCCACCAATGGCCAGAATATAACATGGCGCAAAACTCAAATCCAAGCCAACGAGGAATCATTTCTAATCTCACAACAGCTCCACTAGCTTCAATTTACTCTAAGGCCATTCCCGCCTTCACGATCCGATTCTGGTCGAACGAATCCACGAACCCGCACGATGGTTACCTAAACTCGCCTAGCACCTCGTGACCCTACCACCGGGCGACCACTCGAATCGACCCACCCCAAACCGGCCGCGGTTGACACGCAATCGCCACGACTGCTCGGCCCGTGATCGTGCCTCACGGCACCCAAGTAGTCATACATCGAGTAATCAGAAACATAAAGCAAGAAATGAGCTTTATAAAACAAGACATACGACATGGAGAAAACATCGCTTTCTAAGATATATATATAATCATGTTTTAGCAAGCATACATCCGACATCGCATAACATGACCATGCACTCTAAGGAAATATACAACTATGGCGACAGGTTCCGCCATACCCTCGATCAGACAAAAACTATCTACAACAGGAGATCATACCAAAAGTAGAGCTCCAAGAGATGGAGCTCCCGACACCAACGTAGATCCTAAGGATGCGGATCTAGCACTGCTGCCCTTACCGCGGCATGAACGCAGCCCTCGGGCGAGGTCAGTACAACAGGTACTAAGTATGCGAAACTGTAAAGTACTTAAATGAAAACATATCATTTTTAAAACCAGTTTACAAATATGTGTGAAACAACCAAGGAAACCGCACGTAGTGCCACATCACAAACAAGAGCAACAATAGGTAATCAGAATACGTCTTGTCTAGGCTGCGAATGATCGAAGCGGGGCCACTCGCCCACATCCTCATTCTGCAAGCCTAATCCTGGACTCCCGGAGTCCGCATAGGCCACTCGCATGGGCCCGCATGAGGTATAACCCCGCATCGAGGGTAGCTACTCCTGCATCGCCCCGACTTCGTCCGCATGGCCACATAGACCGCATGAGGCATAACCCCGCATACTAACTCGAACTCGTAGTTCCGCATAGCCCTCGACCCGCATGAGGTATTCTCGAATCACGGTCCTGCATCACCGAGTCTACCCCGCATCGGAGGCGCTTAACCCCTGATCATCTCAAGAGGTGAGTGATAGTATACTAACATAACAACTTATCTTCAAGTAACATAAGCATAACAAGGATACTCACCTATACAAACGTTACAAGATACTAACACACATAGCATCATATCATGTCTACCTATCAAACCATCTTTATTATTCTTTTCACAATATAAGTCTTATAAACACATAGGCAAACTTGTTTCTTTTCTCAATCTTAAGTGGTTATACTTACTTCCCATAAAGCTAGTATAACTCTTAAGCTTCGCTTAAAACCAATTAGTTCTCTTCATAATAAATGGTTCAAGAGTCCTTTTGAAATGTTTTCGCTTCTTTATTATTCAGCTTAAGCCGAGGCATCACAGACGTATTATTCAAAGCTTAAGCCGTGAGGCATTGCCGTAAGTATTATTCGCTTAACACATGTACGCTCACCGTACTATATACATATTGTAAAATATCATGCTTTAGGAAGAATCACATACCTTCTACAAATCCACCGCCAAGTCGAGTATGTCGCGCGCAGAGAATCAGCCTATAATAGTCACAGATATCTATCAAAGTCTAGACTATTCGTAGGTCATTCTAAACAGAGGGTCCTCAATTCTACTGAAAGTCTACAGCACAACCCTACCCATGAGCTATATAAGTTCATCAGTGAAAACAAATTCTATGTAAGTACAACAGATATTCTTCTTTATACCCTTCTAAGTGTTACCAATTCTATTCCTTAATAACCTTCTAAGTATTTATACTTATTCTTATTCTACAACAAGAAGTATTCTCTAATTCAAAAGAGGGTTAGGATTAGTTACCTCGTAAGCCCAATAATATCCTAGAAAAGTCACCTGAGCAAGGTTTTGCTCCTAAGTTGTATGCTCCAAGGAAACCTGAAGTTCTTCACAACTTCTACTAAGTACTAAGGTATTTGGGCTAGGTATTTTGGGCATTATAACAATACAAGAAGGCAACTTTTCTACCAAGGGAGGGGGTAGGTTTCTGCTAGTTGTGGGGTAGCCTCGCCAAGCTTCTCAAGGGGAGGGTGTGTTGGACGAATTGCTTACAAAGGGAGAGGAAGGATTTTTAGACTTGAAAGCTTTTGTGGATGAAGAACTCTTCATCTCAAGAGGGTATTTATAGGTCAAGACATGGCCAACCAATGGCCAAGATTTAGCCAAGTGCTAGGCAAGTGTAAGGTCAAGATTAGGCAAGTGTACCAGCCAACTTGCATACAAAATATCTAACCAACTTTATGACAAGGATGGTCATCCATTCGCCCTATTGTCGTGACAAGTCCACCAACGAGGGTGGCAAATGTCGCCTCTCATTGGTCCAAAGTGTTACGCCTCTGGAAAAATCCGCAAAAATTAGAAATGACATAGCCGGAATTTATCCTACAAAAGCCGTGGAAACGCTTCGCCTGAAAAACCGCTCTTTGTAAGTCAGGCCTAAAAATCGCCCAAGGCCTAACTTTAAGACCAAACTTTTGACGTATTCCTTTACGCACATACTGAAATACGGTATAACATTCTCCTCCTTAGAAACATTCATTCCCGAATGTTCCTTCCCAAGACAGATAACGATAAGGTTCTTCAAAACTTAAACAGCTTGCAAAAGCCACACACGCCATAAACAACACTTAGGCATAAACGATAATGAAGATTTACAAGTAGGAAAGTGAATTACCCGGAGGTGGGGAACAGTGAGGATACTTCCGCCTCATGTCCTCCTCGCTTCCCACGCCATCTCCTCCCGAGCTCGCTCCGCCACAAGACTTTGACGGAAGCCACGCCCTTCGTCCGCAGACGCCTAACCCGACGATCGATTATCGCTATGGAATCTCCTCATACGATAACCCCCACACCGACATCGTCAATCGGATGTACTCTAGATGGATCCCCGATACATCTCCTCAGCATAGAAACGTGAAACACCGGATGCACTGCCTCCAGATCGGACGGCAGATCCAACTCATAGGCAACCTTGCCTACCCTGCGGATAATCCAAACGCCCAATGTACCTTGGGCCGAGCTTCCTTCTTCCGAATCTCATCACACCCTTCATGGGTGACACCTTCAGAAAACCCAATCATCAATCGCAAACTCGGATGTCGACGACGATGATCCGTGATACGACTTGCCGACTCGAGTCATTAATAGCCGCCTTGATAAGCTTCACCTTATCCATCGCCGCCGCACCAAATCTGGTCCCACTAGCCGCACTCGCCCACCTCGAACCAACCTATAGGCGACCGCACTTCCTCCCATACAAGGCCTCATAAGGCGCCATCTCAATACCGGAGTGGTAGCTATTATTATACGCGAACTCAACTAGAGGCAAATGATCCTCCCAACTACCATCGAAGTCAATAACACAGCTCGCAGATATCCTCAAGAGTTCGATAGTGCGCTCGCCCGTCTGCCTGCTCAGGATGAAATGCAGACTGTGCTCACCGCCCCTAAACCCTCTCGAAGGACTCTCCGTGTTGGCCAGAATCGGGCCTGTCTCGATATGATCGGGCAGGACTCATGCACCGACGATCTCTGATGTAAAGTTCGCATAATCCTCGGTACCAAAAGTCGCCCCGACGGAAGAAAGTGGCTGATTTCACACCGTCGACGATAACCCATATAGAATCATGTCTCCTCCGAGTGCAGGTAATCCCGTGACGGTCCATGTTGATTACCTCCCACTTCCGTGCGGGATCTCTATCGTCAGAATAAACCACTGTGCCTCGGTGCTCTACCTTCACCGCCGACAACACGCACCGAGCTACGAACTCGCAACGCCCTCTTCAAGCCATCCCACCAATACACGATCTAAGGTCGTGGTACATCTTGGTCGACCGACGGATGTAGTAACGCGCTACCGCGTGCTTCCCCAAGAACTCCGCCAAGTCCTCAAACATCCGAACACACAACCGCCTCAAACCTTAGCACCCCATCAAAGCTACTCAAAAGGACCTCTTGCCTCACGTAAGAGTCAGACACGATATCGAATCAAAGCCGATCTCGAATCGCCTCTTCACCTCCTCAACGACGGAAGACTCAACCTCACGAACTCTAACCCCATTGCTATCGTAATCAATCAAACGACACCAAGGCTCGCTAATCGTGCAAATTACGAACCATGTCCTTCTCTCTAGCCGCACATCCGATAGGCTCCCATCGACCTACGACTAAGGGCATCCGCCACAACATCGCCTTGCCCGTGGTACAGATGTCCACATCGTAATCCTTAAGCAACTCTAACCACCGTGATTCGCCGTAAGTTCACTCCTCCGTCAAGATATACCGAGGCTCTTGTGGTCCGTAAAATATCCACGTGAACCCCATACAAATAGTGCCAGATCTTCAAAGCGTGAATCACAACCGCTAACTCCAAATCACGCGGGTAGTTCCTCTCGTGTTTCTTCACCGTCGGACGCATATGCTATAACTCGCCATGCCGCATCAACACATCCCAACCCGATGCCCGACGATCACAATACACGACATAACCATCCGACCTCCGAAGAGTAAGAACCGGGCGCCGCCTCTTCTTCAAGAATCGAAACCCCGCCACAAGCATCACCATCAAACTTGGCCGCTTCCGAGTCACCTAGTCAACGGTGCGTAGATAGAAGCAAACTTCTCCACGAACCGATAATACCGCAAGGCCCGTAAAATCGCGAACCTCTCGTTGAGTAGTTGGTCTAGGCCAAGTCTCGATCGCCGATCTTCGCCAGATTAACTCGAATGCCATCAGCCCCGGCAATATGCCCAAGAAACGCCATCAAGTTAACCAAAACTCACATTTGGAAAACTTGGCGCATAATCGCTGTCCCGAGAATCACAAGACAGCCTCAAATGCTCCGCATGCTCCCCGCCGAGCGAATAAACCAAGATATCATCAATGAACACTATCACAAACGTGTTCAAAATGGTTTGAACACTGCTCATCAAATCCATGAATACCACGAGCATTGGTCAACCCAAAAGACATGACCCGAACTCATAATGCCCGCATCGTCCGAATGCATCTGTGGACATCCACCTCTCGACTCGCACTGATGATAGCCCGATCGCAGATCAATCTTGAGAAACATCTCGCACTCGCAATCGGTCGAACAAATCATCAATCCTAGGAAGGGGTATTCGTTTAATGGTCACCTTGTTCACCGTCAGATCGACACACATGCGCAGCGCCCCGCCCTTCTTCTTCACGAACAATACCGGCGCTTCCTCGTGAGAAACACTAGCCTAATGAAGCCCTTCTCTAGCAAATCCCTAAGCCGATCCTTCAACTCTCTCAACTCGGCAGTGCCATTCTCAGATGGCGGAATGGAAATAGGCCGAGTATCGTGCAACACATCTATACAAAACTCGATCTCCTCTCGTGAGGATACCCGAGGTCATCCGAAACACGCCCGAACTCTCACGACCATCGAATCGACGAAAATCTGGTACCGCAGCCTTCAAGATCAAACACCCGAACGAGATGGTAGATATACCCTTCCGCACCATCTTCCTAGCCTTGAGGTAGGAAATAAACCTACCCCTACGATACCGCGCTCCTCCCACTCAACAACCGCCTCGTGAAACCGAACCGCATTATTCTCTCTCTCAGCCTACATTGGCGTAAAGAAGCCAGCCAATCCATCCCCATGATCACATCAAGTCAATCATCTCCAACTCTATCAAGTCGGCCAGGTCCGACGATCAGAATGATCACAGACAAGCTCTATATACCCGCCGAGCTACCACCGAATCACCCATCGCGTAGCTACCTCGAAAGTGGTCTATGGACTCGTGCTCTATCCCTATCCTACTAGCAACAAGTGGAGATATATAGACGAGTAGAACCCGATCTATCAAAGAATACACATCAAACCCGTGAACCGATAAGGTACCGTGACGACATCAGCGAGGCCTCCCGATCCCGCTTACCGACAAAGCATAAACGCGTTCTCGAGGACCGCTAGAATCGACCCGAGCCACGGCCGCCGCGACTGGCTGACCCACGAGCACCTCGCCCGGGCGAGTAATCAGAGGAGATGATGAAGCCGGCAATGTAACTCGGCCGAGCTCCTACCACCGCCGCCGGCTTCTGACAAGCCGCAGTGACCTCGCCGCTACAATCAGAATAAGATCCAAAAGTAGTACCACACTTCCCGTAATGGGATCTACCGACGCCACACCGGGTGGTCCCGACGCCGCACTCGCTACTCGACGCTCAAGCCCCCGGGGCCCCGGTCCGCTCAAAATCGCGTGCGGCTGAGGACGGCAGAGTGCTCTGGCCGCCGTGGTGCGACCCAGATCCGGCCACGAGGCCGCCACCACGATAACTACCAAGACCCTCCCGCCCCGCCTTCTTCTCGCCGCTCGCCCACTCGCCGACCTTCGCGCCTCGCATCCAAGGGCGTGAGCTCGCACGCGGTAATGTCCATACCCGGCCGAGAGAAACCCCGCATGACTCGCCATATAGTCGTTTCAGCCCTGACATAGCGGTGCACCCTATCCTCCATATTCGCTACCAATGCCGGGACATATCGAGCCAATGAATCAAACTCGACATTGTACTCCCGACAAGGCCCTCTCTCCTCAGAGTAAAATCTATCACCCGCGCTCTCATCCGCGAGGCAAGAAGTGAGTGAGGAAAGCCTCGAGAACTCATCCCAAGTACTGGGACGCGCTTTCCCCGATAACTCCCATGAATCAAACCAATCGATCGCGGTATCACGCAATTTATGTGACCCAAAGATCACTGACTCGGTCTCCGACGCCCGATCACTCAAAATCCTTCCGCCGACGGATGAACTCCTCGCGATCATCCTCCGCCTCGATCCATAAAACTCCGGCATACTCAAAGTCTCAGAGCCTCAAACCTCGCCTGGGTGAACAACGGCGCGACAAGATCGAGCCGAACTGAATCGCCAGATCCAGCCTTCTCTCAGACGCCACAACTTTAGCCAAAAGTCGGGCCATCTCTTGTACCCTAACTCCTCCGCCTGCATCGCGGGACGAGGCGCGGTACTGTGGTCTCGGCCGGGCCGGCGCCATAGAACTCGCCGCTCGTATAGATCGGGCCCGAGCCTCGTGACTCGGGTGTCTCGCTAGCGCCTCGGCCGCTTTGCCTTCTCGGGCCCGGTTGCCTTACGCGAGGCATAATCATATAGAAAGGAATACGTTAGAGGGTCCAACCTATAACACGCCTTCTAAAGCACGATCTCTGAATGAGAAGAATGAAACCAATCCTAAATATCCTATAGCCTCTCGATTATCGTGTGGTGCACAACACACCGATAATCAAGACTTACTAGATACGGTCAGACACTTTCCGAGATTAATCGCTCGATACCACTTTTGTCACGACTGCCTGGCCCGTGGATCGTGCCTTACCGGCACCCAAGTAGTCATACATCGTAGTAATCACGAAACATAAAGCAAGACATGAAACAGCTTTATAAAACAAGACATACGACATGTGAGAAAACATCGCTTTTCTAAGATATATATATAATCATGTTTTAGCAAAGCATCCGACATCGCATAACATGACTACATGCACTTCTAAGGAAATATACAACTATGGCGACAGGCCCCGCCATACCCCGATCGCATAAAACTATCTACAACAGTGAGATCATACCAAAAGTAGAGCCTCCTAAGAGACGGAGCTCCCGACACCAACGTAGATCCTAAGGACGCGGATCTAGCACTGCGCTTCTTACTCGCGCATGAACGCAGCCTCAAGCGAGGTCAAGACAACAGTACTAAGTATGCGAAATCAGAAGTACTTAAATGAAAACATATCATTTTTAAAACCAGTTTACAAATATGTGAAACAACTAAGGAAACCGCACATAGTGCCACATCACAAACAAGAGCAACAATAGGTAATCGTAATACGTCTTGTCTAGGCTGCGAATGATCGGGCCACTCGCCCACATCCTCATTCCCGCAAGCCTAATCTCGACTCGAGTCCGCATAGGCCACTCGCACGGGCCCGCATGAGGTATAACCCCGCATCGAGGGTAGCTACTCCTGCATCGCCCCGACTCGCTGTCCGCATGGCCACATAGACCGCATGAGGCATAACCCCGCATACTAACCTCGAACTCTCGTAGTTCCGCATAGGCCCTCGACCCGCATGAGGTATTCTCGAATCACGGTCCTGCATCACCGAGTCTACCCCGCATCTGAGGCGCCTTAACCCCTGTGATCATCTCAAGAGGTGAGTGATAGTATACTAACATAACAACTTATCTTCAAGTAACATAAGCATAACAAGGATACTCACCTATACAAACGTTACAAGATACTAACACACATAGATCATATCACGTCTACCTATCAAACCATCTTATTATTCTTTTCACAATATAAGTCCGTTATAAACACATAGGCAAACTTGTTTCTTTTCTCAATCTTAAGTGGTTATACTTACTTCCCATAAAGCTAGTATAACTCTTAAGCTTCGCTTAAAAACCAATTAGTTCTCTTCATAATAAATGGTTCAAGAGTCCTTTGAAATGTTTTCGCCTTTATTATTCGTGCTTAAGCCGAGGCATTGCCAGACGTATTATTCAGCTTAAGCCAGGCATTGCCGTAAGTATTATTCAGCTTAACACATGTACGCTCACCGCACTATATACATATTGTAAAATATCATGCTTTAGGAAGAATCACATACCTTCTACGAAATCCACCGCCAAGTCGAGTATGTCGCGCAGAGAATCACCTATAATAGTCACAGATATCTATCAAAGTCTAGACTATTCTGTAGGTCATTCTAAATAGAGGGTCCTCAATTCTACGGAAAGTCGGGCAGCACAACCCTACCCATGAGCTATATAAGTTCATCGTGAAAACAAATTCTATGTAAGTACAACAGATATTCTTCTTTATACCCTTCTAAGGTGTTACAGTTCAATTCTATTCCTTAATAACCTTCTAAGTATTTATACTTATTCTTATTCTACAACAAGAAGTATTCTCTAATTCAAAAGAGGTTAGGATTAGTTACCTCTGTAAGCCCAATAATATCCTAGAAAAGTCGCACCGAGCAAGGTTTTGCTCCTAAGTCAGATGCTCCATGAAACCTTAAGTTCTTCACAACTTCTACTAAGTACTAAGGTATTTGGGCTAGGTATTTTGGGCATTATAACAATACAAGAAGGCAACTTTTCTACCAAGGGAGGGGGTAGGTTTCAGCTAGGCTGGGGTAGCCTGCCAAGCTTCTCGGCTGGTGTGTTGGACGAATTGCTTACAAAGGGAGAGGAAGGATTTTTAGACTTGAAAGCTTTTGTGGATGAAGAACTCTTCATCTCAAGAGGGTATTTATAGGTCAAGACATGGCCAACCAATGGCCAAGATTTAGCCAAGTGCTAGTGTTGTAAGGTCAAGATTAGGGCAAGTGTACCTAGCCAACTTGCATACAAAATATCTAACCAACTTTATGACAAGGATGGTCATCCATTTGGCCCTATTGCCGTGACAAGTCCACCAATGAGAGGGTGGCAAATGTCGCCCTCTCATTGGTCCAAAGTGTTACGCCTCTAAAAATCCGCAAAAATTAGAAATGACATAGCCGAAATTTATCCTACAAAAGTCGTGGAAACGCTTTCGCCTGAAACCGCTCGCTTTGTAAGTTGTGCCTAAAAATCGCCCAAGGCCTAACTTTAAGACCAAACTTTTGTACGTATTCCTTTACGCATATACTCGAAATACGGTATAACAAAGAACCTTGCCTCAACCCGACCCATTTGTCCGCGCCAAACTCTTGTTCCCGATCCGAACAATCTCACTAATCAAGTTACGCAAACTTGGTCTTCTTATCATAACTATCCTTATATAATTCACACCACTCGGACTTATCACACAATTTTTTTTTACCCTCAGATACTATGCACTCAGACAAAGGTCAATCGTAAACAAATCTTTTACTCAAGACGGCCTGCATCTAAGATCTCCACTTATAATATTCTAAGGTTCACACCTTCCATGACCCCAAACTTACCTCTTCAACTATTCATGTTCTCTAAGTTATACTTAACACAATGCTATCTGACATAGCACACAATAATAAGATCATTATATCGCGCAAACAAAACTCTGAGGGTTAAGGATATACCGTATCTACCGCTTCACTCTAATCATAGGCTGTCTGCAGGCGCATAGCCATAGTAAGGCGATGAACCCGCCATCGATCCTAGAGTCGCTACGCCGCCGGCATTCTCCTATAAGCACATTCTTCGCCACATGGCCCTCGACGGCCGCAGTGAAACAAGCACCAGCAAAGACGACATTCCCGACGACGCCGCCACATCGCGTACACCGGCGGGACATGAATCTCGCCGCTAGAACTCACGATATATGCGAACTAAGCCCCGAGCCCTGACTAGCTCCCGAATACCCCGAACGCCCCAAGATCGCGGAGGACCACTCAGATCGGGCGAAGGTGCATAACTAGCTCGCTACCGAGGCGATTCGCCTCGCAAGTTACCAGCGACCTCGCTGCTCGCCTTCTTCTCGCTGATCCCGGCCATTCCGCCGACCTCTCCGTGCCTCACATCCAAGTGCATGAGCTCGTGCGCGGCAATGTCCATGCCCTACCAAGAGCTACACCCAACAAGCCTCGCCAAGTAATCATCGAGCCCGTGACGTGGCGGTGCACTCGCCCTCCATATCGGTCACTAAGGCGGGACATACCGAGCCAACGAGTCAAACTCCACGCTGTACTTCTAACCGCACGCCGGCCCGCTTTAACGCCAAAAATCTGTTTACCGAGCCTCTCATCCGCGAGGCAAGAAATGTGCAAGAAATACCTCGAGAACTCGCCCCAAACGCTGGGAGCGCATGTTCTCGACGCTTCCATGAATCAAACCACGATCGCAGATCACGCACTGATGCGAACCCAATACCACCGACTCGCTCGAGACTGGATCACTCATGATCCGTCAGAGTGCTGGATAAACTCACGAGGTCATCTCGCCTCTCGATCCATGTAACGGCGGGCTACAACTCGTAAAGTCCCGTAGTCTCAAACCGCTCGCCGGTGAACTACGGTGCACTGGATCGAATCGCCGATCCAGCCTTCTCTCATATCGCCACGACTCGCCGAATCGGGCCATCTCTTGTACTTATCTCATCCGCTTCCAGCCGCGGGCCGAGGATCGTGCATCAGAGTCTCGGCAGCCATCGATGCGCTTCTAAACTCGCTGGCGCAAGGCGCGCCGCAAAACTCGCCGCCGGAAGCACTATCTCGTAACGACCGGGCCTCTTCCCCAGAACCTCCGTGATCTACTCACGCCTCGCCGCTTTGCCTTCCGGGCCCCGATTTCTCGCGCGAGGCATAATCGCACATAAGAATACGTCGGAGGAGTCCAACTTATAACACCTCTAAGGCACGATCTCGAGTGAGAAGAATAGAAACCAATCCTAAATGTCCTGCAAACCTCCGATTATAGATGTGGTGCACAACACACCGATAATCAAGACTTACTAGACACGGCCTCAGACACTTTCGAGGACTAAGCGCTCGATACCACTTTTGTCACGACCAACCGGCCCGTGGATCGGTGCCTTACCGGGCACCCTCGTGATACAACATCGAGAGAATCACGAAATAAAAACATACACATGAAACAAGAGACATGATAAATAAACAGCAACCAAAATAGCTTGTCAGATATATTCATAAAACCCAATGTTATCCTTTTACAAACTCGCCACAACAAGATTACGCACTTAAGAAGGACAATAACTATGACGGACAGTGGCCCCGCCATACCCCGAATGTACAAGAACCTCTGCACTGTGGTAACATACCAAAAGATAAGCCTCCGAGAAACAGGCTTCCAATACGCCAAATGTGATCCTATGAGCGAGGATCCACAACCGATGTACTTCTACCATGCGGATGAACGCAGCCTCGGCGAGGTCGCATAACAGTACCAAGTATGTGAAATCGAAATATCAGAATGAAATCATAATACTATATAAAACAGAGACATGTATGATAACCAAACTCATACCATAACATAAAAGGCCATGTCAAGTCGTGACTCACGCCTCAAAGTCATCCTCACGCCCGTGGAACTCCTTCCTCACCGCCGCAGCCTAGGTACAAACCATGTGATACGATAACATGTCTCGCCCATCTCATGGACCCAAAGATAGAAACGCAGAATACATTCCTGCTCATCTCATGAACTCAGAGTCGGATGGAATACATTCCCTGGCCCATCCTACGGACGCGTAGTCGAGTGAAATACATTCCTGCTCATCACACGAACGCGTAGTCGAGTGAAATGCATTCCTGCTCATCCCATGAACGCGTAGTCGAGTGAAATACATTCCTGTTCATCCTACGAACCAGAGTCGAGTAAAATACAAGACTTGCACAACAAGGCTATCACACGCAAACATAGGCAAGTTACACACAACTTAAGGTACTATCATTTTATGCCAAAATCCTGCTTCGACCTAAAGTATTACATACATTAACTCTTTTAAAAGATACGCTTTTCACAAAAGTCACACAATGTTCGTAGTATAAAATAGAGTGACTATCTTTAAGTAAACCAAAACACTTCCCTTGTAAAATCAAGTAACACATTATTTTCCAAACGTTCAAGTTTGCCTAATTTCAAATGCTCAAGTTTCTCATTTTCAAAGGTTTCAGAGTTCATAGTTTTAATCACTTAAGAATATAATTCTCCTTTAAAACAAATTTGAGAAACATATGCCTTATGAGTAGGTTGTTCTTCTCTATTACAATCTTATAAAAGCAACCATGATCTAGAAATGTAATATCATTTTGTCTCATCTTAGCTTCTATGCATGGAGGTTTCTACTGGTTTTAATAACAATTAGTCAATACATTTCCTTTATTAACGCCGCTGCAATGGTTTGTTCGATACTTAATCTCATTTCCAAATCAAGAAAACATTATTCTTTAAAACCAACTACTCATTACTCGCGAATGAGGTTTTTACAACATTTTAACAAAATTCATAACAAGTCAAACTAAGTCAAGTCTCTTATCTTTCAAGATCAAGTCTCTAACTTTCAAAATCAAGTCGTATAATTCAAGTCTCTTATCTTTCAAGATCAAGTCTCTTAACTTTCAAAATCAAGTCGTATAAGTCAAGTCTCTTATCTTTCTACAATCAATAAACCATTCTTTACCTACATAAAGTCGTTATAACTAACTTCCCATAAAGCTATTATAACACCCTATGTTTTAAACCAACCAAATCACTTAGCACACGTACGCCTCACCGCACTACATAGTTCACAACAATCATGCTAGAAAAGATAGGAAGAGGTTCACATACCGCGACGATTATCGACAAATAGCAAACGCCCAAGTACTTCAACCCGCCGGCTACTCCTTAAGCCAAGTAGATCACGCCACACGTAGTACTCCACTCCTAAAATGGTCATAGTACTTCTATCAAACCTTTCTTACCATCAAGACTTATACCAATAAAAAGCCTCTAATTCTACGGAAAATTCGCAAAGACTTCCGCTTTTACTCACTTTTCCATCTTTCTCCAAGGCCCGAATAACCGTATATATATATATATATGAGTAATAATTAAACAACATAAAGAAGGGGATTACACGCCCAAACGGTAACGCGTTTACTATCACGCCTTCATAATAACAACAAGTAAAAGAAGGGGATTACGCTACCAAACGGTAACGCGTTTACTATCACGCCTTCATAACAACAACAAGTAAAAGAAGGGATTACGCGCCAAACGGTAACGCGTTTACTATCACGCCTTCATAACAATACAATAATTAAAAAGGGATCACACGCCCAAACGGAACGCGATTGAACAATCTTCCCTTAATGTAAAATGTAAATACACCAAAGTAACATACCCAAAGTAAATACAAATTTAAGTTGGGGTCCTTGGCCAACTTTGTCCATTTTACTTATCCAATTACTTCATTAGTCATCCAACTTATATTCCATCTTAATATAAGTTATAGTTACTTTGTTAATTACTTCTTCACAAGTAAGATACGCTTACCATTTTAATGGCAAACGACCAATACTTTCTTTTAACAAGTTAACAAGATCCAACTTTTCCAAACTTTACTCCATATTTTATATACTCCATAATATACTTATAATATATGTATAATGACCAATTCACAAAGAGGTTAAGGTTTACTACCTCAAATAGCCCAAAATTATCCAAGAACTTAATGTCGCTCCAAGCAAGTCTTAGCTCCAAATCTTTCCGGTCCAACTGGCTACAAGCAACCCATGTAAGCTCCTAACCAACTTCTCTTCAAGAACCAACTCCAAAAAGTGAAGAACACTTAGGGTTTCCAACTAGTAAGTTTCGGCCAAGGCATGAACAATAGGTTAGGGGTGTGAAATCTTTTCCAACTCTTGGTACACAATCTTCCTAACACCTTAGGGAAGAACACTTGAGAGTTTAAGAATTGTTGGACAAATTTAGGTCAAGAAATGGGCTCAAAAACGAGAGCAAGGTCAATGGAGAAGGGAGGGAATTTCTTGTCTTGAAATGGTTAAGTGTGGAAGTTTTCATCAACTAAGGGTGCATATATGACAACCAAGGGCTAGGATGAAGGCAAGTGTGGTTGAGATTGGGGACAAGTGTGTGTGGGTCCCACAAGCCACTTGTCCACACAAAATATCTAGCAAGACTTGGCCACTTGTCCACACAAAATATCTAGCAAGACTTGGCCACTTGTCCACACAAAATATCTAGCAAGACAAGGCCACTTGTCTTGCCACTTGTTAGCAAATTTCGGCCATGAGGCCACCTAGGGGGTGACACGTGTCGCCTCCTACTGGCCCAAAATATTTCATCTTCCAAAATATCCATAAAGGCAAAAATCTCAAAACAAAGCTGGTCCCACAAAATCAGAATTTCTCACGTGGCCCCACGTGACCAATTCCTAAAATAAAATTCCATAATTCTAATATAATTCAAGCCCAAATACCAAACTGGGAATCCACCCCATCAACGAACCTTTTTCCTTCACAAAACCCTAAACTTTTCCATCGAAAAATCACATCTTTCTTTCTTTCCAAAATTTCTCAGATTCTCGCACGCATATCCTCACCTATATACCTCGAACTACTGGTATAACATTCTTCCTTAGAAACATTCGTCCCGAATGTTCCTTCTAAGTCTCCAAACGCATTTCAAGGCTTGCAGATAGTCTTCACTTCTATACTTACAAAACCGATCATGCCACCAATGGCCAGAATATAACATGTGGGCAAAACTCAAATCCAAGCCAACGAGGAATCATTTCTAATCTCACAACAACTCCCACTAGCTTCAATTTACTCTAAGGCCATTCCCGGCCTTCACGATCCGATTCTGGTCGAACGAATCCACGAACACGTACGATGTTTACCTAAACTCGCCTAGCACCTCGTGACCCTACCACCGGCGACCACCTCGAACTGACCCCACCCCAAACCGGGCTGCGGGTTGACACGCAACCTTGCCTCAACCCGACCCATTTGCCGCGCCAAACTCTTGTTCCCCGATCCGGAACAATCTCACTAATCAAGTTACGCAAACTTAGTGGTCTTCTTATCATAACTATCCTTATATAATTCACACCACTCGGGACTTATCACACAATTTTTTTTACCACTGTGATACTATGCACTCCGACAAAGGTCAATCGTAAACAAATCTTTTACTCAAGACGGCCTCGCATCTAAGATCTCCACTTATAATATTCTAAGGTTCACACCTTCCATGACCCCAAACTTACCTCTTCAACTATTCATGTTCTCTAAGTTATACTTAACACAATGCTATCTGTACATAGCACACAATAATAAGATCATCATATCGCGCAAACAAAACTCTGTAGGTTAAGGATATACTGTATCTACCGCTTCACTCTAATCATAGCCCGCTCGCAGGCGATACCGTCAGAAGGCGATGAACCCGCCATCGATCCTAGTCGCGCCACGCCACGGCATTCTCCTATAAGCACATTCTTCGCCACATGGCCCTCGACGGCCGCAGTGAAACAAGCACCGCAAAGACGACATTCCCGGATGACGCCGCCACATCGTGCACACCGGGGACATGAATCTCGCCGCTAGAACTCACGATATATGTGAACCGTAAGCCTCGAGCCCGACCAGCTCCCAATACCCCGAACGCCCCAAGATCGCGAGGACCACTCAGATCGGGCGAAGGTGCATAACTAGCTCGCCGCCGAGGCGGTTCGCCGCAAGTTACCAAAGGACCTGCTGCTCGCCTTCTCGCCGATCCGGCCATTCCGCCGACCTCTCCGCGTGCTCACATCCAAGCGCATGAGAGTCGCATGCGGCAATGTCCATGCCCACAAGAGCTACACCAACAAGCCTCGCCAAGTAATCATCGAGCCCGTGACGTAGCGGTGCACTCGCCCTCCATATCGGCCACTAAGGCGGGACATACCGAGCCAACGAAGTCAAACTCCACGTTGTACTCCCTAACCAGACGCCGGCCCGCTTTAACGCCAAAAACTGTTTACCCGAGCCCTCTCATCTGCGAGGCAAGAAATATGCAAGAAATGTGTAACGACCTGCCCGGCCCAAGTATCGTGCCTTATCCTGCACCCTAGTGATACAATCATCGAGAAAACCAAATGAAATAAAACTTTAAACAAGAAACAAGATATATGAACATAAAACAAAGCAACCCAACTGCTACCTTCCAATAACATAAATAAATACAACTCTTTCAAAACGAATGTTTAATCCTTTTACAACCCCGCCCACAACAAGATTACATGCACTTAAGATTTACAACAACTATGACGGACAGTGGCTCGCCATACCCCGAATGTACAAGAACTTACAACTCGTGGAACACATACTAAAAGATAAGCCTCCGAGAAACGGAGCTTCCCAAAACGCCGAATCGAGATCCTAAGAGCGAGGATCCACGACCGATGTATTCTCTACCGCGCAGATGAACGCACTTCCAAGGAGGTCAAGATAACAGTACCAAGTATGTGAAATCAGAAAATATCAGAATGAAATCATACTAGTCTATATAAAGTAGGAGACATGTATGATAACCAAACTACAGTTCACAACATAAAAGCAGTCATGTCCAGTCAGGGACTCACGCCCTCAAGTCATCACTCAAATATAACTATGGGTCTCACGCCCACAACATCAATCATGTTCGCATCATGGCCGCATGCCCCCTGACTCAGATCGGTAGACATGTCCATGATGCAACAATAATACCAATGCCCCACGGCCACATGCCCCGAATTCTACCTGTAGACACGCCCATGTGACATCAACAATAATATCTTGGTGATCAACCCCGCCGCACGCCACATGCCCCGATTCTACCTCGGTGTAGACATGTCCATGTAACCACAATAACAATATATCGTAATCAACCCGACCGCACGGCCGCGTGCCCCCGAATCTCAGACGGTAGACATGTCCATGTGACATCAACAACAAGACAAGAATCAAAATGGAAACATACCCGTGGAATTCTCCATCACCGCCAAAGACGCCCAAGTAAGTTCAACAAGTCGACCGCCTCTATCGAGACGCCAGAATACGTAAATACCACACTTGCACAACAAAGGCTATCATCACAAGCATAGGCAAGTTTCACAACAACAAGCATAGGCAAGTTTCACAACAACAAGCATAGGCAAGTTTCACACAACTCAAAGTACTTTCATTTTATGCCAAAGTCCTGGTTTTTAACCCCAAAGTACTACATACGTTAAGTTCTTTTAAAAGAGATCCATTACTTTTATAAAAGTCACCCGATACCCGTAGTATTAGAATGACCAACCCACATTCCTTTTCAAAATCAAGTAACAACATTCTTTTCCTAAGTTCCAGTTTGCCTAGTTTTAATTACTCAAGCTTCTCATTTTCAAATGATTTCATAGTTCCCAAACTTAATCACTTGATTCCTTTTTAGAACAATTGAGCAACATATGTCATATATGAGTAGTTTATTCTTGTTTATAACGATCTTATTACAACAGCCATGATCTAGAAAATGTAATATCATTTTGTCTCATCTTAGCTTCTATGCAGATGGAGGTTTCTACTAGTTTTAATACAACACATCATTATTCAATACATTTTTCCTTTATTAACGCTGCAGTGGTCTGTCGATACACATTCTGATTCCCAAATCAAGAAACATTATCCCTTTAAAAACCAAGTACTCATTACTCACGAATGAGGTTTCACACAAACATCCACATTAAAACAAATAAGTTAAGTCTCTTATCTTATAAGATCAAGTCTCTTAACTTCTAATATCAGTAAACCATTTTCACTTCATATAAGGTCGTTATAACTAACTTCCCATAAAGCTATTATAACACCCTATGTTTTAAACCAACCAAATCACTTAGCACATGTACGCTCACCGTACTACATAGTTCACAAACAATCATGCTAGAAAAGATAGGAAGAGGTTCACATACCTCGCGACGATTTATCGACAATAAGCAAAATGCTCCAAGTACTACAACCTTGCTAGCCCTTTCCACTCTCGAGTAGAATACGCTACTCATAGTACTTTCACCTATAAAGGTCACAAACGCCTATTAACCCCAAACACAAGTTTCTATCTTTCTACGTAAAATTCGCAAGATTTTCCCGCAACAACAGAAATCTCCTCCTCTATCGAGGCCGCTACCAAGCCAACCAGTGGGTTTATACGCCTAACCTGACGTGTACAATTCTACTCAAGAATACTACACAAGTCTACCGCAATACACCTAAGTAAATACACAGCTTCAGCTTTATTCTTCAGCTTAAGTCAAAAGACATCACGAATACTAAGTAGTTCCATATATAGTATACTTCAACTATATATTCTAACAAACATGTAATTTCCAATTACAATAGA
Organism: Przewalskia tangutica; assembly: GCA_029844215.1. NCBI lineage: Eukaryota > Viridiplantae > Streptophyta > Magnoliopsida > Solanales > Solanaceae > Przewalskia > Przewalskia tangutica. Next base: position 66,914,523 of record CM056726.1, read on the forward strand.
GGGACAAGATAATTACCTCGATAAGCCCAAAATTATCCAAGTTATAATGTCGATCCTGAGCAAGGTTTAGCTCCTACTCCGCGCTCCAAACAACCCTTAGAAGTTCTAACTAACTTCTACTCAAATACTTCAACCAACTATGAAGATTTCCTTGTGGTTTTGGTTTGAGACTAAAAAGGACAAAAGGTAGTATTTCCTGACTCACGAAAGAGGTATCTTTGGAATACTACAAGGTACAAGGCTAAGGTATTTGGGCATTATAACAATACGCGGGGAGTATTTCTATACCACAACAAGGGGTATTATACGAAAACAACTAGCAGTGGTACCCACCGCCAAGGCACCACAAAGGGGAGGGAGGAGGCCTCGCCAAGACTCTCAAAAGAGGGGATGAGTCGACGAACTCAACACTGTATGAGGGAGGGATTTTAGGCTGGAAGGTTTCATTTGTGGATGAAGAGTTCATCAACATAAGTGGGTATTTATAGCAAACCAAAAGCCAACCAATGGCCAAGATCAAGCCATGTGCAAGGCAAGTGTAAGGCCAAGATCAAGCCAAGTGCACCCTAGACCCTACTCCACAAAACAAGCCACAAAACATTGCACAAAACAAGGCATGAATTCGGCCCCACTGAGCTTCACTTTACGTTCACTGGGGGTGACAAGTGTCACCTCTCGTTGGTCCAAAATGTTTCACGCCTGAAAAATCCGCAAAAATACAAAACGACATAGCCGGAATTTTCCTCACAAGTTATAAAACGCTTCGCCGAAAACGACTCTAACCGTGTCAGGCACAAATGTCATTCTACCAAGCCACCTAGGCGGGTGACACGTGTCACCCTCCTATTGGCCCTCAAAAACGCCTTCCGAAAAATATCCACAATGGCCAAAATCTCAAAACAAAGTGGTTCTACAAAACAGAAATTTCTCCCGGGCCCCACGTGACCATTTCCAAAATAAAATCTCAAAATTCTAATATAATCCATGAAGTCCAAATACCAAACTGGGAATCCAATTCCCATTAACGAACCTTTTTCTTCACAAATAACCTTAAACTTTTCCGCCGAAAACTCACATCTTTCTTTCTTTTCAAAATTTCTGCCGTACTCTCGTACGTACGTCATCACATACATACCCTGCAACTACCGGGTATAACATTCTCCTCTTAGAAACATTCGTCCCGAATGTTCCTTCTCAAGCCTGATAACGATAAAGTTTCTTCTAACAAGTTGCCGACGCCACACCGCCAATGCAAATAACACACGCTCTCTTCCTTCCTTACTCGCCGCCCTCTCGAACACTTGAACTCTCCCAAGACGCACCATACTTCGGCCATTACTCGCTCTCAAAATCTCCGAGTCACTACCTCCAAACTTGGTCATCTTACTAACCTCAAACTTCCTTAAGGCCATTCCGGCCTTTACGAACCGCTCGTCGAACGCGCCCACGAACTCATACGATGATCATACAAACTTGGGCCTAGCATCCTCGTGACCTACCACCGGGACCACCCAGAACTGACCCCACCCCAAACCGGTTACGGTTGACCCGCAAATGGTCCTCAACCCGACCCCAATCAAGCCAAACTCTTGTTCCCGATCCTAACAATCTTACTAACTCACATCATGAAAGCTACCACTTCCATCTCACACTACCCACTGACTTATCACACAAATAAATCCCACGTATACCACTACTCGATAAGGGTCAAAAATAAATCTTTAACTCAAGACGACCTTACCCCTAAGGTCTCACCGTGACATAGTCTAAGGTTCACACTTACCCCCGCCCCATACGTATCCTCCCAACTAAGCATGTTTTCCTAACTCACAATTAACACAACGCTATTCGTACATAGCACACAATGAGACCATCATAACAAGCATACCAAAACTCTAGAGGGTTAAGGATATACCAAGCTACCGCCCACTCTAATCATAGGCCCACTGCAGGCGCATAATCGTAGGCGCGGCGAACCACCATCGATCCGGTAGGTCGAGTCGTAACATCCGTGCTACCTTTGGCCTGACAGCTCGCAAATGGCCCCCGCCGCCGCAAAATAACAAGCTCCCGCACCACGACACTCCCAAATGCGGTCTACTACATCGACCACACCGAGGTGGTGACCGATCCGCCAACACCCTTACTTCCTCGAAACTCAACCTCGAGCCCCGACCGCCCCGAATACTCAAGGTCGCGAGGACCACTCGACCGGGCGGAGGTACAAAACTAGTATGCCGAGGCGGTCCGCCTCGAAAGTCACCAAAGGACCTCGTTGTTCTAGCCTCTTCGCACGATTCGTCATTCCATCGACCTCTCCGTGCCTCACATCCCAGCCAGATGAGCTCGCACGCGGCAATGTCCATGCCCTACAAGAGCTACTCCGAACATGCCTCGACATGTAATCATCGAGCCTCAGAATATATCGTGCACTCGATCCTCCATACTAGCTATTAACGCTGACGTACGCCAATGAGTCGAACTCACATTGTACTTCAACCGCACGCCCGCCTCGTCTAAGCATCAAAATCTGTTTACTGCGTTCTCCTCATTCTGAGGCAAGAAGTGAGCGAGGAAAGCCTCAAAACTCATCCCATACCGCTGAGGTGCATGCTCTCCCGAAAGCTCCTATGAATCAAACCAATCGATCGCGGTCACGCAAATTACGCGAACCAAAGGTCATGACTGGTCTCAAGCCTCGATCACCCGCACGATCCGTCAGAATCGCCGGATGAACTCGCGGATCATCCTCGTGCCTCACCCATAAAACTCAAGCGCTAACTCGTAAAGTCCCGTAGCCTCAAACTATCTCGCCGGGGTGAACCATCAGCATCGAATCGAATCACAGATCCAAATTTATCTCATATTCGCCACGACTCGCCAAAGAATCGGGCCATCTCCTTGTAACCCATCTCCTCTCGCCTGCATCGCTGGATCGAGGCTCGTGTATCGCGTCTCAGCCTATTATCGCGCCCTAACCTTCGCTGGGCCGGCGCCACAAAACCCGCCGCTCAAGCACAACTCGTACTGCTCGGCTCGCGCTCGCACTCCTCTCAGATCTCACTAGCGTTCTCGGCCTGTCTTGCCCTTCGTGGCTCTGGTTGCTCGCGAGGCATAACTGTAAAACGAGACACGCTGCAGGGTCCAACTTACAACACAAATTATAAGGCACGATCTCGTAATGAGAAGAATGGAAACTAATCCTAAATGTCTCAGCCTTCCCGATTATAGATGTGGTGCACAACACATCGATAATCAAGACTCTACTAGACACGGTCTCAGACACTTTCCGAGGATTAATCGCTCGATACCACTTTTGTAACGACTGCCCGGCCCGCATCGTGCCTTATCCTGCACCCTAGTGATACAATCATCGAGAAAACCAATGAAATAAAACTTTAAACAAGAAACAAGATATATGAACATAAAACAAAGCAACCCAACAGCTTACCTTCCAATAACATAAATAAATACAACTCTTTCAAAACGAATAGTTTAATCCTTTTACAACCCCGCCACAACAAGATTACAAACCTCTAAGATTTACAACAACTATGACGACAGTGGCTTCGCCATACCCCGAATGTACAAGAACCTACAACTCGTGGAACACATACCAAAAGATAAGCCTCCGAGAAACGGAGCTTCCCAAAACGCCGAATCGAGATCCTAAGAGCGAGGATCCACGATCGATGTACTTACCGCGGATGAACGCACCTCAAGGAGGTCAAGATAACAGTACCAAGTATGTGAAATCAGAAAATATCAGAATGAAATCATACTAGTCTATATAAAGCGGGAGACATGTATGATAACCAAACTACGCTCACAACATAAAAGCAATATGTCGATCTGACTCACGCCTCAAGTCATCACTCAAATATAACTATGGGTCTCACCCACAACATCAATTATGTTCGCATCACGGCCGCATGCCCCATTGCGTGACGGCAGATACATGTCCATGATGCAACAATAATACCAATGCCCCACGGCCACATTCCCGAATTCTACCTCGGTAGACACGCCCATGTGACATCAACAATATATCGGGTGATCAACTCCGCCGCACGCCACATGCCCCTAATTACCTTGTAGACATGTCCATGTAACCACAATAACAATATATCGGGTAATCAACCCGACCGCACGGCCGCGATGCCCCTAATATCAGACGGCAGATACGCCCATGTGACATCAACAACAAGACAAGAATCAAAATGGAAATATACCCGTGGAATTCTCCATCACCGCCAAAGACGCCCAAGTAAGTTCTCAACAAGTCGACCACTTCATCGAGACGCCAGAATACGTAAATACCACACTTGCACAACAAAGGCTATCATCACAAGCATAGGCAAGTTTCACAACAACAAGCATAGGCAAGTTTCACAACAACAAGCATAGGCAAGTTTCACACAACTCAAAGTACTTTCATTTTATGCCAAAGTCCGGGTTTTTAACCCCAAAGTACTACATACGTTAAGTTCTTTTAAAAGAGATCCATTACTTTTATAAAAGTCACCCGATACCCGTAGTATTAGAATGACCAACCCACATTCCTTTTCAAAATCAAGTAACAACATTCTTTTCCTAAGTTCCAGTTTGCCTAGTTTTAATTACTCAAGCTTCTCATTTTCAAATGATTTCATAGTTCCCAAACTTAATCACTTGATTCCTTTTTAGAACAATTGAGCAACATATGTCATATATGTGAGTAGTTTATTCTTGTTTATAACGATCTTATTACAGCAGCCATGATCTAGAAAATGTAATATCATTTTGTCTCATCTTAGCTTCTATGCAGATGGAGGTTTCTACTAGTTTTAATACAACACATCATTATTCAATACATTTTTCCTTTATTAACGCTGCAGTGGTCTGTCGATACACATTCTGATTCCCGAAATCAGTAAAACATTATCCCTTTAAAAACCAAGTACTCATTACTCACGAATGAGGTTTCACACAAACATCCACATTAAAACAAATAAGTTAAGTCTCTTATCTTATAAGATCAAGTCTCTTAACTTCTAACATCAGTAAACCATTTTCACCTACATAAGGTCGTTATAACTAACTTCCCATAAAGCTATTATAACACCCTATGTTTTAAACCAACCAAATCACTTAGCACATGTACGCCTACCGTACTACATAGTTCACAACAATCATGCTAGAAAAGATAGGAAGAGGTTCACATACCTCGCGACGATTTATCGACAATAAGCAAAATGCTCCAAGTACTACAACCTTGCTAGCCCTTTCCACTCCTCGAGTAGAATACGCTACTCATAGTACTTTCACCTATAAAGGTCACAAACGCTCATTAACCCCAAAACACAAGTTTCTATCTTTCTACGTAAAATTCTAAGATTCTCCCGCAACAACAGAAATCTCCTCCTCTATCGAGGCCGCTACCAAGCCAACCAGTGGGGTTTATACGCCTAACCTGACGTGTACAATTCTACTCAAGAATACTACAAGTCTACCGCAATACACCCTAAGTAAATACAGCCTGGGCTTTATTCTTCAGCTTAAGTCAAAAGACATCACGAATACTAAGTAGTTCCATATATAGTATACTTCAACTATATATTCTAACAAACATGTAATTTCCAATTACAATAGAGGACAAGATAATTACCTCGATAAGCCCAAAATTATCCAAGTTATAATGTCGATCCCGAGCAAGGTTTAGCTCCTACCCGTGCGCTCCAAACAACCCTTAAGTTCTAACTAACTTCTACTCAAATACTTCAACCAACTATGAAGATTTCCTTGTGGTTTCTTGAGACTAAAAAGGACAAAAGGTAGTATTTCCGGACTCTACGTAAAGAGGTATCTTTGGAATACTACAAGGTACAAGGCTAAGGTATTTGGGCATTATAACAATACTAGGGGAGTATTTCTATACCACAACAAGGGGTATTATACGAAAACAACTAGGCTAGGGGGGGGGTACCCCACGGCCAAGGCACCACAAAGGGGAGGGGGAGGCCTCGCCAAGACTCTCAAAAGAGGGGATGAGTTGGACGAACTCAACACTGTATGAGGGAGGGATTTTAGATGGAAGGTTTCATTTGTGGATGAAGAGTTCATCAACATAAGGGGGGTATTTATAGCAAAACCAAAAGCCAACCAATGGCCAAGATCAAGCCATGTGCAAGGCAAGTGTAAGGCCAAGATCAAGCCAAGTGCACCCTAGACCCTACTCCACAAAACAAGCCACAAAACATTGCACAAAACAAGGCATGAATTCGTCCCACTTGAGCTTCACTTTACCGTCCACTTGAGGGTGACAAGTGTCACCCTCTCGTTGGTCCAAAATGTTTCGTCTCTCGGAAAAATCCGCAAAAATACAAAACGACATAGCCGGAATTTTCCCCTCACAAGTTATGTAAAACGTTTCGTCGAAAAACGACTCTAACCAAAGGCCAGGCACAAATGTCATTCGCCAAGCCACCTAGGCGGGTGACACGTGTCACCCTCCTATTGGCCCTCAAAAACGCCTTCCAAAAATATCCACAATGGCCAAAATCTCAAAACAAAGTGGGCCACAAAATCAGAATTTCTCCCGTGGCCCCACGTGACCATTTCCAAAATAAAATCTCAAAATTCTAATATAATCCATGAAGTCCAAATACCAAACTGGGAATCCAATTCCCATTAACGAACTTTTTCTTCACAAATAACCTAAACTTTTCCAGTGAAAACTCACATCTTTCTTTCTTTTCAAAATTTCGCGCCACTCAGACGCACGTCTCACATACATACCCCGCAACTACGGGTATAACAAAATGCCCTTGAGAACTCGCCCCAAACGCTGGAGCGCATGTTCTCGGGACGCTCCCATGAATCAAACCCGATCGGCAGATCACGCAATGACGCGAACCCAATACCACCGACCGCTCCGAGACTGATCACTCTACGATCCGTCAGAGCTGTCGGATAAACTCACGAGGGTCATCTCGCCTCGATCCATGTAACGCGGGCTACAACTCGAAAGTCCCGTAGTCTCAAATCGCTCGCTTGGTGAACTACGGTGCTACTAGGATCGAACTGCCAGATCCACTCTCTCTCATATTCGCCACGACTCGCCAGAATCGCCATCTCTTGTACCCATCTCATCTCGCTTCCAGCGGGATCGAGGCTCAGTATCAGAGTCTCAAGCAGCCACCGATGCGCTCTAAACTCGCCGGCCAAGGCGCCGCAAAACTCGCCGTCAAGCACTATCTCGTAACGATCGGGCCTTCGCCTGTAGAACCTCCGTGCTCTACTCACGCCTCCTCGGCCGCTTGCCCTTCGGGCCCCGATTTCTTTGCGTGGAGGCATAATCGCACATAAGAATACGCTGAGGAGTCCAACTTATAACACAGCTCTAAGGCACGATCTCGAGTGAGAAGAATAGAAACTAATCCTAAATGTCTCGCAGCCTCTCGATTATAGATGTGGTGCACAACACACCGATAATCAAGACTCTACTAGACACGGTCTGTAGACACTTTCTCGAGGACTAATCGCTCGATACCACTTTTGTCACGACCGACCGGCCCGTGGATCGTGTCTTACCTCGCACCTCGTGATACAACATCGAGAGAATCACGAAATAAAAACATAAACATGAAACAAGAGACATGATAAATAAACAGCAACCAAAACAGCTTGCCTTCAGATATATTCATAAAACCCAACAGCTTATCCTTTTACAAACTCGCCACAACAGATTTCATGCACTCTAAGAAGTGATAATAACTATGACGGACAGACCCGCCATACCCCAATGTACAAGAACCTACTGCACTGTGGTAACATACCAAAAGATAAGCCTCCGAGAAACGGGCTTCCTAATACGCTGAAATGTGATCCCATGAGCGAGGATCCACAACCGATGTACTTACCGCGCAGATGAACGCACTTCGGGCGAGGTCGATAACAGTACCAAGTATGTGAAATCAAAATATCAGAAATGAAATCATAATCTATATAAAACAGGAGACATGTATGATAACCAAACTACAGCTCATAACATAAAATCAGTCATGTCAAGTCAGGGACTCACGCCCTCAAAGTCATCCCTCATGCCCGTGGAACTCCTTCCTCACTGCCGGCAGTCTAGGTACAAACCATGTGATACGTATAACATGTCTAGGCCCATCTCATGGAGCCAGTATAGAAACGTGTGAAATACATTCTCGGTTCATCTCATGAACTCGGTAGTCGGATGGAATACATTCCCGGTTCATCCTACGGACGCCAGAATGAGTGAAATACATTCCGGCTCATCCTACGAACGCGTAGTCGAGTGAAATACATTCCTGCTCATCCTATGAACGCGTAGTCGAGTGAAATACATTCCTGCTCATCCCATGAACCGGTAGTCGAGTAAAATACAGCACGTGCACAACAAGGCTATCACACGCAAACATAGGCAAGTTACACACAACTTAAGGTACTATCATTTTATGCCAAAATCCTGCTCGATTCTAAAGTATTACATACATTAACTCTTTTAAAAAGATACGTTTCTTTCACAAAAGTCACACAATGTTCGTAGTATAAAATAGAGTGACTATCTTTTAAGTAAACCAAAACACTTCCCTTGTAAAATCAAGTAACACATTATTTTCCAAACGTTCAAGTTTGCCTAATTTCAAATGCTCAAGTTTCTCATTTTCGAAAGGTTTCGTAGTTCATAATTTTAATCACTTAAGAATATAATTCTCCTTTAAAACAAATTTGAGAAACATATGCCTTATGTGTGAGTAGGTTGTTCTTGTCTATTACAATCTTATAAAAGCAGCCATGATCTAGGAAATGTAATATCATTTTGTCTCATCTTAGCTTCTATGCAGATGGAGGTTTCTACTGGTTTTAATAACAATAAGTCAAAACATTTCCTTTATTAACGCTGCAATGGTTTGTTCGATACTTAATCTCATTTCCGAAATCAGTAAAACATTATTCTTTTAAAACCAACTACTCATTACTCGCGAATGAGGTTTTTACAACATTTTAACAAAATTCATAACAAGTCAAACTAAGTCAAGTCTCTTATCTTTCAAGATCAAGTCTCTTAACTTTCAAAATCAAGTCGTGTATAAGTCAAGTCTCTTATCTTTCAAGATCAAGTCTCTTAACTTTCAAAATCAAGTCGTGTATAAGTCAAGTCTCTTATCTTTCTACAATCAATAAACCATTCTTTTACCTACATAAAGTCGTTATAACTAACTTCCCATAAAGCTATTATAACACCCTATGTTTTAAACCAACCAAATTACTTAGCACATGTACGTCTACCGTACTACATAGTTCACAAAAATCACGCTAGAAAAGATAGGAAGAGGTTCACATACCTCGCGACGATTATCGACAAATAGCAAAACGCTCCAAGTACTTCAACCCGCTCATTACTCCTTAAGACAAGTAGATCACGCCACACGTAGTACTCCACTCCTAAAATGGTCATAGTACTTCTATCAAACCTTTCTTACCATCAAGACTTATACCAATAAAGAGCCCTCTAATTCTACGGAAAATTCAAAGACTTCCCCGCTTTTACTCACTTTTCCATCTTTCTCCAAGGCAGAATAACCGTAATATATATACCATATATATATATAAGGCGTAATAATTAAACAACATAAAGAAGGGATTACACGCCCAAAACGGTAACGCGTTTACTATCACACCTCCATAATAACAACAAGTAAAAGAAGGGATTACGCGCCCAAACGGTAACGCGTTTACTATCACGCCTTCATAACAACAACAAGTAAAAGAAGGATTACGCGCCAAACGGTAACGCGTTTTACTATCACGCCTTCATAACAATACAATAATTAAAAAGGGATCACACGCCAAACGGAACGCGATTGAACAATCTTCCCTTAACAAATGTAAATGTACATCCAAAGTAAATACAATTCTTAAGTTGGGTCCTTGGCCAACTTTGTCCATTTTACTTATCCAATTACTTCATTAGTCATCCAACTTATATTCCATCTTAATATAAGTTATAGTTACTTTGTTAATTACTTCTTCACAAGTAAGATACGCTTACCATTTTAATGGCAAACGCCAATCCTTTCTTTTAACAAGTTAACAAGATCCAACTTTTCCAAACTTTACTCCATATTTTATATACTCCATAATATACTTATAATATATGTATAATGACCAATTCACAAAGAGGTTAAGGTTTACTACCTCAAATAGCTCAAAATTATCCAAGAACTTAATGTCGCTCCAAGCAAGTCTTAGCTCCAAATCTTTCCGCTCCAATCCGCTACAAGCAACCCATGTAAGCTCCTAACCAACTTCTCTTCAAGAACTAACTCCAAAAAGTGAAGAACACTTAGGGTTTCCAACTAGTAAGTTTCGGCCAAGGCATGAACAATAGGTTGTGGTGTGAAATCTTTTCCAACTCTTGGTACACAATCTTCCTAACACCTTAGGGAAGAACACTTGAGAGTTTAAGAATTGTTGGACAAATTTAGGTCAAGAAATAGGCTCAAAACGAGCAAGGTCAAGGGAGAAGGGAGGGAATTTCTTGTCTCAAATGGTTAAGTGGAAGTTTTCATCAACTAAGGTGCATATATAGGACAACCAAGGGCTAGGATGAAGGCAAGTGTGTGGTTGAGATTGGGGACAAGTGTGTGTGGGTCCCACAAGCCACTTGTCCACACAAAATATCTAGCAAGACTTGGCCACTTGTCCACATAAAATATCTAGCAAGACAAGGCCACTGTCTTGCCACTTGTTAGCAAATTTCACCACGAGGCCACCTAGGGGGTGACACGTGTCGCCTCCTACTGGCCCAAAATATTTCATCTTCCAAAATATCCATAAAGGCAAAAATCTCAAAACAAAGTGGCCCCACAAAATCAGAATTTCTCCTGGCCCCACGTGACCAATTCCTAAATAAAATTCCATAATTCTAATATAATTGTCACGACTGCCCGGCCCTTTGATCGTGCCTTACCCGAGCACCCTAGTGATACAACATCGAGTAATCAATGAACATAAAGACAATACATGAAACCAATGTAATAAGACAAGGAAATAAGACAAAGCAACCAAAAATGATTACACAAGATATATATATAAATAACAATTTGAACAGCATCCCTTTCTACCACTCGCCATAACAAAGATTACTCTGCACTTCTAAGAATGATATGACAACAACGACGGATGTGGCCCGTCATACCCATGAATGTAAGCACCTACAATCAATGCGGACTATACTAAGATAAGCCTCCGAGGAACTGAGCTTCCCAAACGCCGAATCGTGACCCTAAGAGCGAGGATCAACGATCGTGTACCTTTACTCGCGGATGAACGCAGCCCCGGCGAGGTCGATAACAGTACCAAGTATGTGAAATACGAAGATATCAGAAATGAAATCATAGTAGTCTATGTAAAGCGGAGACATGTATGATAACCAAACTACGCTCACAATAAATAAGCGATATGTCTAGTCGTGACTCACGCCTCAAAGTCATCACTCCAATATAACAATGGGTCTCACGCCCACAATATCAATCATGCCCGTGGAATACCTTCCCATCACGGCAATAATGATAGAAAAGCACCAAGGAATACACATGAACAGCAGTCCCACTCGTGTCCAAATAAAATGAAGACAGGTAAGTACGAAGGCATAGCCGACTACTAACACCCCAAGACTAACAAGGTCCTAAATCAGATCATGATATCTGTCTAGACCGTCACATGATCAAAGCTGGTCGCTCGCCCGCAATATCAAATGTGCGCGTCTAGCCCTGGAACTCCCCGCAGCTCCGCATAGGCCAATCTCATAGGCCCGCATGAGGTATAACCCCGCATCGAGGGTAGCTACTCCCTGGCATCGCCCCGACTCGCACCGCATGGCCACATGCACCGCATGACCATAAAGGCCGCACACTAACTCGAACTCTCGTAGCTCGCGATAGGCCCCCGAGGACCCGCATGAGGTATTCTCGAATCACGGTCCTGCATCACCGAGTCTACCCCGCATCGGAGGGCAGCTTAACCCCCGGAAACACGGTGAGTGGTATAATACCAACATAACAGTCTATCGTTTAAACAACATAAGCACAATCAAGGGAAAACCTCTTTACACAAACATCACAGAATACTAACACACGTAGCATCCTAATATGATTACTTATCAAATCAACACGAAGGTATTACAAGGCTATCACAAACCAATACAATCAAGTTATTCACACATAAGGTACTTTCTACTATATGATTAATGAGATCGGGTTTTTATCCCCAAAGTACTTTATACAATAACTCTTTAAAGATATGCTACTTTCACAAAAGTAACACAATACCCGTAGTATATAACAATAGAGTGATTATCTTTTTAAAGTAAATCAATTACTTCTCTTTGTAAAATCAAGTAGCAACCTTCTTTTCCAATGTTCAAGTTTGCCTAATTTCCAATGTTCAAGTTTCTTATTTTAGGAAGGTTTCGTAGTTCATAGTCTTATTCATTTAAGAATATAATTCTCTTTTTAAGCTATCTGAGAAACATAAGCCTTATATGTGAGTAGGATATTCTTGTTTATAACAATCTTATTACAAAGAAACATGATCTAGGAAATATCATTTTGTCTCATCTTAGCTTCTATGCAGATGGAAGTTTCTACCGGTTTTAATAATACTTAATCACAAAACATTTCCTTTATTAACGCCGCAGTTGGTTTATCGATACACATTCTGATTTCCAAATCAAGAAACATTCTTAAGCCGTTATTACCTAACTTCCCATAAAGCTAGTATAACTCTTAAGTTTTCAAAACCAAGTATTACTTCTTCTTTCAAATGATTCAAAATCTTTGAAATACTTCAAGTTCTTTATTAACACATAATAAGCCGCTTATAGTTCAAATCGCTTACCTTTAAAACCACAAGTATTTTCTTACCAACATAAAGCTGTTATAACCAACTTCCCATAAAGCCGTTATAACACTTTATGTTTTAAACCAATCAATTACATTTAGCACATGTACATCTACCGTACTACATAGTTCACACATATCATGCTCGAAGAGATAGGAAGAGGTTCACATACCTCGCGACGATTATCGACTAATAGCAAAACGCCGCAAGTACCTCAAACCGCCGGCTACTCCCTCAGCCAAGTAGATCGCGCCACGCCAGATTACTCAACCTATAAGGCCATAAGCGCTTATTAATATTTAGATCCCTTCAGAGAACATTCTACGTAAAATTCGGCAAGACTCTCCCGCAACAACAGAAATCTCCTCCTCTATCGGCCGGCTACCAAGCCAACCAGTGGGGTTATACGCCTAAACCGACGTGCACAATTCTACCTCACGAAAGGCTACACAAGTCTCATCAGAATACACCCTATGTAAATACAGCCAAGATTTTCTTTCGAAAAGGTTTCTTATTATTCAGGCTTAAGTCAAAAGACATTGCCGATAACTACGTTCAGTTCTATATATAGTATACTTCAACTATATAATCATACAACATGTAATTTCCAATTACAATAGAGGGACAAGATATTTACCTCGATAAGCCTATAATTATCCGAGTTTAAATGTCGATCCTGAGCAAGGTTTAGCTCCTACTCCGTGCGCTTCAAACAACCCTTAGAATTTCTAACCAACTTCTACTTAAATACTTCAACCAACTATGAAGATTTCCTTAGGGTTTCGGTTTGAGACAAAAAAAGACAAAAGGTAGTATTTCCGGGCTCTACGTATAGAGGTAACTTTTGGAATACAACAAGGTAAAGGCTAAGGTATTTTGGGCATTATAACAATACTTGGAGAGTATTTCTACCAAGAGGGGGGGTGTATTATACGAAAACAACAAGGCTAGTGGGTACCTGACGGCTAGCACCCTGCCGAGGGGAGGGCTCTCGGCCAAGGGGGAGGGGGGAAGGCTCTTGGCCGAACTCAACACAAAGGGGAGGGAGGAGGAATTTAACACTTGGAAATATTTAGGAATGGATGAACAAGTCTTCCATGGGTATTTATAGCAAAACCCAAGGCCAACCAATGGCCAAGATCAAGCCATGTGCAAGGCAAGTGTAAGGCCTAGATCAAGCCAAGTGCACCCTAACCCTACTCCACCAAACATGGCACAAAACAAGCCACAAAACAAGGCCCAAAATAAGGGACCAATCGGCCAAGGCCAACCACCTCGACCGCCTCTAAACCGTCAACGAGGGTGACAAGTGTCACCCTCCCGTTGGCCCAAAATATTTCGCCTCTAAAAATCCGCAAAAATATAAATGACATAGCCGAATTTTCCTACGAAAGTCTGTGGAAACGTTTCATTAAAAACGACTCTAATCGGGTGTCGTGCACAAAGTGAAAATCGGCCAAGCCTACTTAAGCTTCAAAAATTTTCTACGTACGTCCTTACGTACATACACTGGAAATACGGGGTATAACATTCTCCCCTCCTTAGAAACATTCGCCCCGAATGATCCTTCTAAGTCTCAAAACAAACGCGCAGATAGTCCTCACCGCTTATACTTACGAAAAATAATCCTCGCCACGCATGGCTACGTAAACACCCGCAAAATACCTCCATCCAAGTCCACGAGGAAACACTCTAACATAACCACAAACACCTCTCTCTCCGGGTCTAAAATATACTTCCTTCGCACCTTCTCCTTATAAAAGGAATGATCACATCTACGCCCGCCATACATGCTCGCTTCTCCCTTTACTCGTTGTGATACCACTTTTGTCACTTTGCCGCGAGGTTCTAGCGCCACCCGCGACCCAACAAATGGTACCGACTACATGCGATCCTCGAGGTCGCCATACACTGAACTCTTACCACATTTCGACATCGCTTCTTCCAAAACTCGGGTTACTATTTCTAACGTGGTCATCATTAATCGAACACTGACGGATCTCCGATACTTTCTCGATCATATCAATACGAAGACCGGACGCATCGCCTCCTAAGTCGGACGGCAAATGCTAACATATAGGCAACTCGCCTATTCTTCACAAGAACGCCCAACCCGCCCGCATCGTGCCTTACCCCGCACCCTGGTGATACAACATCGAGAAAACCAAGGAAAATAAAACAGAATCATGAAACAAGAGATATAATAAATAAACAAAGCAACCAAAACAGCTTGCCTTCGATATACATAAAACCCAACGCTTTAATCTTTTACAACCCCGCCACAATAAAGCATGCATATCTAAGATTTACAACAACTATGACGGACAGGCCCCGCCATACCTCAATGTATAAGCATCTACTGCACTGTGGTAACATACCAAAGATAAGCCTCCAAGGAACTGAGTTTCCAATACGCTGAAAGGTGATCCTAAAAGCTGGATCGACACCGATGTACCTTTTACTCATGCAGATGAACGCAGCTCAAGGAGGTCAAGATAACAGTACTAAGTATGTGAAATCACAACATCAGAAATGAAATCATAATAGTCTATATAAAGCAGAGACAGTATGATGACCAAACTACAAGATATAACATATAACCGCATATCAAGACATGGACTCACGCTCCAAATTATCACTGTGTTCGTGGAATTTCTTCCTCATCGCTAGCTTTATGATATAACAATACCAAGGATTATACATGAACACCATGTCCCACCTGTGTTATAAAAACCGTGACAGACAAGTATAACTACCAGATCCGACTGTACCAATAATACAATGCAACCAAAACACGGCCGACACGGCAAGTGCGAGAGCCGACTATCGGATACCAAGGCCGGCCACGCACTGACCGGCAAGTACGAGGGTCGACCACCGGGACCAAGGCAGATCACGAAACTTCGCCACTATATCGAATCGGGCAAGTCGAGGGTCGACTACCGATACCAAGGCCGAATCACCACGAGACGGCAGTACGAGAGCCACCACCGATACCCAGCCGAACAAGAAGAAACCTCAACTACCAACCGCCTCTATCGAGACGCGGTAACACGTAAACACCACACTTGCACAACAAAGGCTATCATCACAAGCATAGGCAAGTTTCACAACAACAAGCATAGGAATGTTTCACCACAACAGCATAGGCAAGTTTCACATCACTCAAAGTATCTTCATTTTATGCCAAAGTCCGGTTTCAACTCCTAAAGTACTACGACGTTAAATTCTTTAAAAGAGATCCATTACTTATCAAAGTCACCCGATACCGTAGTATTAGAATGACCGACCCACATTCCTTTTCAAAATCAAGTAACAACATTCTTTCCTAAGTTCCAGCTTTGCCTAGTTTCAATTACTCAAGCTTCTCATTTTCAAATGGTTTCATAGTTCATAAACTTAATCACTTGATTTCTTTTAGAACAATTGAGTAATATATGTCTCACGCGAGAGTAGGTTATTCTTGTTTACAACATTCTTATTACAAAGAAGCCATGATCTAGAAAATGTAATATCATTTTGTCTCATCTTAGTTTCTATGCAGATGGAGGTTTCTACCGGTTTTAATACAATTCATCATTATTCAATACATTTTCCTTTATTAGCGCTCGCAGGGTCCTGTCGATACACATTCTCGATTTCCAAATCAAGAAACATCATTCCCTTTAAATAAAACCAAGTACTCATTACTCACGAATGAGGTTTCACACAAACATTCACATTAAAACAAATAAGTTAAGTCTCTTATCTTATCAGATCAAGTCTCTTAACTTCTAACATCAGTAAACCATTTTCTTTACCTTTCTTAAGACGTTATACCTAACTCTCCATCAAGCTAGTATAACTCTTTTTAAAACCTTTAAAACCAAGTGTTACTCTCCCTTCAAAACGATTTAGAAATCTTTTGAAATACATCAAGTTCTTTATTATAACTAGCCAGTTATAATTCACATCAGTTACCTTTTAAAACCACAAAGTATTTTCTTACCTCCATAAAGCTGTTATAACCAACTTCCCATAAAGCCGTTATAACACTTTATGTTTTAAGAACAATCAAACACAGTTAACACATGTACGTCTACCGTACTACATAGTTCACACATATCATGCTAGAAGAGATAGGAAGAGGTTCACATACCTCGCGACGATTTAACGACAATAAGCAAAATGCTCCAAGTACTACAACCTTGCTAGCCCTTTCCACTCTCGAGTAGAATACGCTACTCTTAGTACTTTCACCTATAAAGGCCACAAACGCTCTATTAAATCTTAAACACACGCTCCCATCTTTCTACGTAAAATTCGAAGACTCTCCCGCAACAGAAATCTCCTCCTTCATCGGTGCCGCCACCAAGCCAACCGTGTGGGTTAACACGCCTAACCTGACGCGCATAATTCTACTATACAAGTCTCATCAGAATACAACCCTAGGTAATTACATTCATCAGATCTTTATTCTTCGTGCTTAAGTCAAAAGACATTGCCGCAAAGATTAAGCTTAGTTCTATATATAGTATACTTCAACTATATATTCTAACAACATGTAATTTCCAATTACAACTAGAGGACAAGATAATTACCTCGATAAGCCCATAATTATCCAAGTTAAATGTCGATCCTTAGCAACGCTTAGCTCCAACTCCGGTGCTCCATCCCGCTCCAAACAACCCTTAGAAGTTCTAACCAACTTCTACTTAAATACTTCAATCAATCAACGAAGATTTTCTTAGGGTTTCGTTTGAGACTAAAGGGACAAAAGGTAGTATTTCCTGACTCTACGTATAGAGGTATCTTTGGGATACTACAAGGTACAAGGCTAAGGTATTTTGGGCATTATAACAATACTTGGAAGACAACTTTCTACCAAGTGGGGTAGGCTCGGCTAGCACAACTAGGCTAGTGAGGGTGTTCTCGCCAAAGGCCACACGAAGTGAGGGTGAAGGCTCTCTGGTTTAGAGCTCACAAAGGGGAGGAGAGGGTTTCAAGACTTGGAAGTTTTGGAATGGATGAAGTCTCCACATCTAGGGGTATTTATAGCAAAACCAAAGGCCAACCAAGGGCCAAGATCCTCCCAAGTGTATAGCAAGTGTAAGTGGCAAGATTAAGCCAAGTGCACCCTAAACCCTACTCCACAAAACATGGCACAAGACAAGGCACAAAACAAGGCCAAAACAAGGCACAAAATAAGGGCCAATAGGCCTCAAACCCGTGACCAATTCGCCAACCCAACGCCCACTGAGGTGACAAGTGTCACCCTCCCATTGGTCCAAAACATTTCGCCTCTGAAAAATCCGCAAAATACCAAATGACATAGCCGGAATTTTTCCAACGTAGTCGTGGAAAACGCTTTCGTCGAAAAACGACTCTCACGGGGTCAGGTACAAAAATTTCAAACATGCCTAACTTAAGGCTCAAAATTGCACGCACGCCCATACGCATATACCGGGAATACGGTATAACATTCTTCCTTAGAAACATTCGTCCGAATGTTCCTTCAAGGTCTCAAACAAACAGCGCCAAGATAGTCTTCACCGCTATACGCATTTAAAATAATCATGCCACACCGCCACAAAACACACGCTCACTTCTCCCTTTCGTAGTACTCGCCACGAACACTCGAACTCGCTCTAGTATCCGCACCACACTTCGCCAACGCTTCGTTTCCAACCTGGAGTCACTACCTCCAAACTTGGTCATCTTACTAACTTCGATCTTCTAAGGCCGCTCCGCCTCCACGATCCGCTTCGTCGAACACATCCACCAACTCATACGATGGTCATACAAACTGGGCCTAGCATCTTCGTGACTTACCACCTGGCGGGACCACCCAGACCGGCCCCACCCCAAACCGGTTACGGTTGACCCGCAAATGGTCCTCAACCCGACTTCAACCGCGCCAACTCTTGTTCCCCGATCCGAACAATCTTACTATTTCACATCATGAAAGCTACCACTTCCATCTCACACTACCTGTGACTTACCCTTTCACTAACTGTGTTTCTAAATCACATTTTAGCACAAAGCTATCCAAACATAACATTAAACACATCAACAACATAAACAAAACTCTAGAGGGTTAAGGATATACTCAAACTAGGCGGTTCAAAGGACCGCTTAAAATCGAACTCCCACCGCGACCTCTACCGGCCTTCCGGTACGAACATCCCGCTCGCTACTTAAGGTGAAGAACCCGCAATCGCTTCTAAGAGTCCATGCTATCCTACCAGCCATACCTCGGTCTGACAGCTTCTGCCGATGGCCCGCTGGGCCGCAAAAATAACAATCTCCCGAGTTAGTACGACACTCTCCCTTATGAAGCTTTCCACAACGCCACACCGAGACAAGGGCAACTCATCCGCGAGCACTCCCGCTCTCCCGAAAATCTGAAACCCGAGCCCCGACCGCCCCGAATATCCCGGCGTCCCGAAGCCGGGAGGACCACTTGCATCGACGAGGTACATAACTAGTTCGCTGCCGAGGCGGTCCGCCTCGAAAGTCACCAAAGGACCTCGCTGCTCGCCCTCTTCGTTGACTTTGGTCATTCCGCCGATTTATCCGCCTCACATCCAAGTGTATACGCCGCACGCGGCATGTCCATGCCCACAAGAACTACACCAACAACTCTCTCGCAAGGCAATCATCGAGCCTCAGAATATATCGGTGCACTCGATCCTCCATATCGCTACTAACGCGGACGCATCGCCAATGAGTCGAACTCACATTGTACTCCCGAACCGCACGCCCGCTCGCCAGAACACCAAAAATCTGTTTACCGAGCCCTCTCATCCGGGAGGCAAGAAATGTGCAAGAAAGGCCTCTCGAGAACTCGTTCCATACCGCTGGAAGTGCATGCTCTCCTCGACAACTCCCAAGAATCAAACTACCGATCATGCGGTATCACGCAGCTGATGTGAACCTGTGGCCACCGACTGATCTCCGATGCCTTGATCACTCTACGATCCAGAAGTGGCGGATGAACTCCTGCGATCATCCTCGTGCCTCGACCCATAAAACTCGCGCCTACAACTCGTAAAATCCCGTAGCCTCGAACTATCGGATCTAGGGTGAACCATCGTGCTATCGAATCGCTACGCCCACTTATCCTCAAGTTCGCCACAACCTCGCCATTAATCGCCCACTTTGTAACTCATCTCCTCTCGCCTGCATCGCGGGATCGAGGCTCAGTATCGTGGTCTCGCCACGCTTTACTCGCAGATCCTTCACGCTTTGCCCTTCTCGCCGGGTTGCCTTACGCAGAGGCATAATCGTAAAAACGAAACACGCCGTAGGGTCCATCTTATCACACGGCTCTAAGGCACGATCTCGAATGAGAAGAATGGAAACCAATCTAAATGTCCTATAGCCTCCTCGATTATAGATGTGGTGCACAACACACCGATAATCAAGACTTACTAGACACGGTCAGAGACACTTTCCGAGGATTAATCGCTCGATACCACTTTGTAACGCCCAACCGGCCCGCATCGTGCCTTACCCCGGCACCCTAGTGATACAACATCGTAGAAAACCAATGAAAATAAAACAGAATCATGAAACAAGAGATATAATAAATAACAAAGCAACCAAAACAGTTGCCTTCAGATATACATAAAACCCAAGCTTTAATCCTTTTACAACCCCGCCACAACAAAGGACATGCACTTAAGATTTACAACAACTATGACGGACAGGCCCCGCCATACCCCGAATGTATAAGCATCTAAAGACTCGTGGTAACATACCAAAGATAAGCCTCAAGGAACGGAGCTTTCCAATACGCAAAGGTGATCCTAAAAGCGGATCGATACCGATGTACCTTTTACTCATGCAGATTAACGCACTTCAAGGAGGTCAAGATAACAGTACCAAGTATGTGAAATCACAACATCAGAATGAAATCATAATAGTCTATATAAAGCGAGAGATGTATGATGACCAAACTACAAGATATAACATATAACCGCTATATCAAGACAGGACTCACGCTCCAAATTATCACTGCGTGCGTGGAATTTCTTCCTCACCGGCAGCTTTATGATATAACAATACCAAGGATTATACATGAACACCATGTCCCACTGTGTTATAAAACCGTGACAGACAAGTATAACTACCAGATCCGACCGTATTCAATAATACAATGCAACCAAAACACGGCCGATACGGGCAAGCGAGAGCCGACACGGATACTAAGGCCGGCCACGCACTGACCGGCAAGTACGAGGGTGACCACCGTGACCAAGGCGTATCACGAAACTTCGCTACTATACTCGAACGGGCAAGTCAGGGTGACTACCGATACCAAGGCCGAATCACCACGAGACGGCGGTACGAGCCGACCACCGATACCCAGCCGAACAAGAAGAAACCTCAACTACCAACCGCCTCTATCGAGACGCGGTAACACAGAAACACCACACTTGCACAACAAAGGCTATCATCACAAGCATAGGCAAGTTTCACAACAACAAGCATAGGAATGTTTCACCACAACAGGCATAGGCAAGTTTCACATCACTCAAAGTATCTTCATTTTATGCCAAAGTCCGGGTTTCAACCCTAAAGTACTACGTACGTTAAATTCTTTAAAAGAGATCCATTACTTATCAAAGTCACCCGATACCCGTAGTATTAGAATGACCGACCCACATTCCTTTTCAAAATCAAGTAACAACATTCTTTTCCTAAGTTCCAGTTTGCCTAGTTTCAATTACTCAAGCTTCTCATTTTCAAATGGTTTCATAGTTCATAAACTTAATCACTTGATTTCTTTTTAGAACAATTGAGTAATATATGTCTCACGTGAGAGTAGGTTATTCTTGTTTACAACATTCTTATTACATTATGATCTAGAAAATGTAATATCATTTTGTCTCATCTTAGTTTCTATGCAGATGGAGGTTTCTACTGGTTTTAATACAATTCATCATTATTCAATACATTTTCCTTTATTAGCGCTGCAGTGGTCTGTCGATACACATTCTGATTTCCGAAATCAGTAAAACATCATTCCCTTTAAATAAAACCAAGTACTCATTACTCACGAATGAGGTTTCACACAAACATTCACATTAAAACAAATAAGTTAAGTCTCTTATCTTATCAGATCAAGTCTCTTAACTTCTAACATCAGTAAACCATTTTCTTTACCTTTCTTAAGACGTTATACCTAACTCTCCATCAAGCTAGTATAACTCTTTTTAAAACCTTTAAAACCAAGTGTTACTCTCCCTTCAAAACGATTTAGAAATCTTTTGAAATACATCAAGTTCTTTATTATAACTAGCCAGTTATAATTCACATCGCTACCTTTAAAACCACAAAGTATTTTCTTACCTCCATAAAGTCATATAACCAACTTCCCATAAAGCCGTTATAACACTTTATGTTTTAAGAACAATCAAACACGCTAACACACGTATCGCTCACCGCACTACATAGTTCACACATATCATGCTAGAAGAGATAGGAAGAGGTTCACATACCTCGCGACGATTTAACGACAATAAGCAAAATGCTCCAAGTACTACAACCTTGCTAGCCCTTTCCACTCCTCGAGTAGAATACGCTACTCTTAGTACTTTCACCTATAAAGGCCACAAACGCCTATTAAATCTTAAACACACGCTCCCATCTTTCTACGTAAAATTCGCAAGACTTCCCCGCAACAACGTAAATCTCCTCCTTCTATCGAGGCCTGGCTACCAAGCCAACCAGTGGGTTAACACGCCTAACCTGACGCTACAATTCTACTATACAAGCTCATCGTAATACAACCCTAGGTAATTACAGCTGATTTCTTTATTCTTCAGCTTAAGTCAAAAGACATTGCCAAAGATTAAGCTTAGTTCTATATATAGTATACTTCAACTATATATTCTAACAACATGTAATTTCCAATTACAACTAGAGACAAGATAATTACCTCGATAAGCCCATAATTATCCAAGTTAAATGTCGATCCTTAGCAACGTTTAGCTCCAACTCCGGTGCTCCATCCCGCTCAAACAACCCTTAGAAGTTCTAACCAACTTCTACTTAAATACTTCAATCAATCAACGAAGATTTTCTTAGGGTTTCGGTTTGAGACTAAAGGGACAAAAGGTAGTATTTCGGACTCTACGTATAGAGGTATCTTTGGGATACTACAAGGTACAAGGCTAAGGTATTTTGGGCATTATAACAATACTTGGAAGACAACTTTCTACCAAGGGGTAGGCTCGGCTAGCACAACTAGGCTAGGGGAGGTGTTCTCGCCAAAGGCCACACGAAAAGGGAGGGTGAAGGCTCTCGGCCAGAGCTCACAAAGGGGGAGGAGAGGGTTTCAAGACTTGGAAGTTTTGGAATGGATGAAGTCTCCACATCTAGGGGGGGTATTTATAGCAAAACCAAAGGCCAACCAAGGGCCAAGATCCTCCCAAGTGTATAGCAAGTGTAAGGGCAAGATTAAGCCAAGTGCACCCTAAACCCTACTCCACAAAACATGGCACAAGACAAGGCACAAAACAAGGCCAAAACAAGGCACAAAATAAGGGGCCAATAGGCCTCAAACCCGTGACCAATTCGGCCAACCCAAACGCCCACTTGAGGGTGACAAGTGTCACCCTCCCATTGGTCCAAAACATTTCGTCTCTCGGAAAAAATCCGCAAAAATACCAAATGACATAGCCGGAATTTTTCCAACGTAAGCTGTGAAAACGTTTCGTCGAAAAACGACTCTCTACGGGGGTTGTGCACAAAAATTTCGAAACATGCCTAACTTAAGGCTCAAAATTCGTACGTACGTCCATACGTACATACTCTGGGAATACGGGGTATAACACTTCACATGAACTCAAAAGGGCCCAAAGTAACTCGGGCTAAGTTCCCTCTGTTTTCCAAAACTCGTCATACCCAACCCGGGGTGGTATTTTCAGGAGGACCGACCGTCAACCTGAACTCTAAGCGTCGTCGCCGATTATCCGCACGATTTCTCTGAGCTGCCAGAACCTCTTCTAGACAAGCTTTACCCTATCCACAGTCTGCTGGAACAAGCCTGAACCAACTATCTGAGTCTTGCCAACATCGAACCAATCGACAGGCATCTTACACTTCCGCCCCTACAAGGCCTCATAAGGCGACATTCGAAAACTGAAATGATAGCTTAAACACTCCCTCCACAGGAGACAACAATCCCCACCACTACCTCTGAATTCCACACACTGGCCCGAGGGCGAATGCGATTCTGAGACTCACCTGAGTTCTTAACCCTGCTTGGTAAAACTTCCAAACAAAAACAATGCACTGGCTCCACTGTCATCATAAGGTGAAGGTAGGCACCCCGTGCAGCCTTACAACCTTTCTGATAAAAATCAACACTGCTGAGTAAACGGTCTTTGCTAGAAGACAAGACGGCTGACCTCCTCGGCCCGACTACTGGTCGAATGCATCCACGAATTCGCACGTTGGTTAACTAAACTCGGGCCTAACACCCTCGTGACCCTACCACAAGACGGGACCACCACAAACCGACTTACCACCAAAACATGCCGCGGGTTGACCCGCAACGTGGCCTCAACCCGACCCGGCAACGCGCTAAACGCTAGCTCTCCGAAGGAAAACTCTCACTAATCACGTTACGAAAACCTAGCGGTCTTCTTAGCTCAACTACCCTCTTCATGCCACACTACTCGTGGACTTATCCCAGAACATAGCTCACGTGCACTATGAACTCCTATAAGGGTCAATCATAAACATACGCCTATACTCGAGATGGCCTTACCTCTAAGGTCTCTACGTATAAAACTCTAAGGCTCACACCTTCTCTATCCCCAAAATCTTACTCTGCTAACCCACCATGATTTCTAATCACAACTAACACACCGCTATAAGAACATAGCACTGAGGTATACTCACCTTATCACACATACGCATCTCTAGAGGGTTAAGGATATATCTATATCTACCGCTTCACTCCCTTAGTCGTTCTAATCAAACCCGCCTGCAGGCGATACCAAGAAAGATGACGAACTACCCACCGATCCTCAAGGCTAAGTCCTCCCGCAGGACACTCTTTCGACATCGCACTGACGGTCATAGGTACAACAAGTACCAACTAAAAGACGACATTCCTCGAGATGACGCCGCCACACATCGTGAACACCGAGAAACACCAATCTGCATGGCCGGAACCTTCGCAGTATCGTGAACCTAAGCTCGAGCTCGACCAACTCGCATACCCCGAACGCCCCGAACACCGCGAGGACCTTTCGCACCGGTGGATGCGCATAATCTAATCTGCCGCGAGGCGACTCGCCGCAAGTTACCAAAGGACCTTGCTACTCGCCCTTTTTGTCGCCCTTCGTTAACCCGTCGATCTCTACGCTTTCGGCCGTGCATAAGCCCGCATACGTGCCATGCTCAAGACTAATCAAGAACTTACTTGCACAACCTTCTCGTTGATATTCATCAAGACTCGCGATACTCGGTATACTCTCGTAGTCAAATCCATAGTTAGTAACAGGTCGCCTCCTTGAAATCTATATTCTCTGCTCTGGCCGTGGAACCAAGGTTCAAATATCATGGCCGCAGAGGAATCGGCCGCCGTGCTAAACTCGCTGGGCTAGTGACGCCGCAGAACTCCCGAATGAAGCACCACCTAAGGTGATAATTGGGCGTGCCCACGTAACCCTCTCAGATTTACTCGCAGCCTCCTGCCGCTTTGCCCTCTGGCCGCTGCTACGCGAGGCATAGCGGTAGTGAAAGAAATACGTTAGAGGTCCAACTTACAACACCGCTCTAAGGCACGATCTCGTGAGTGAGAAGAATAGAAACCAATCCTAAATATCCTATAGCCTCTCGATTATTGGTGTGGTGCACAACACACCGATAATTAAGACTTCATCGATACGATCAGACACTTTCCGAGGATTAATCGCTTCGATACCACTTTTGTCACGACTGCCCGGTTCGTGGATCGTGCCTTACCCGCACCCTAGTGATACAACATCGAGTAATCAGAACATATAGACAATACATGAAACCAATGTAATAAGACAGGTGAAATAAGACAAAGCTAACCAAAAATGATTACCGCAAGATATATATATAAATAACAATTTGAATAGCTACATCCCTTTCTACCACTCGCCCATAACAAGATTTACTGCACTTCTAAGAATGATATGACAACAACGACGGACAGTGGCTCGCCATACCCTGAATGTAAGCACCTACAATCAATGCGGACTATACCAAGATAAGCCTCCGAGGAACGGAGCTTCCCAAACGCTGAATCGTGACCCTAAGAGCGAGGATCAACGATCGTGTACTTTACTCGCGCATGAACGCACCCGGGCGAGGTCGATAACAGTACCAAGTATGTGAAACATGAAGATATCAGAATGAAATCATAGTAGTCTATAGAAAGCGGAGACATGTATGATAACCAAACTACGATTCACAATAAATAAGCGATATGTCTAGTCGGGACTCACGCCTCAAAGTCATCACCCAATATAACAATGGGTCTCACGCCCACAATATCAATCATGCCCGTGGAATACCTTCCTCACCGCCAAATAACGATAGAAAAGCACCAAGGAATACACATGAACAATGCAGTCCCACTGTGTCCAAATAAAACAAAGACAGGTAAGCACGAAGGCATAGCCGACTACTAACACCCCAGACTAACAAGGTCCTAAATCAGATCATGATATCTGTCTAGACCGTCACATGATCAAAGCTGGTCGCTCGCCCGCAATATCAAATGTGCGTGTCTAGCCCTGGAACTCCCCCCAGCTCCGCATAGGCCAGTCTCATAGGCCCGCATGAGGTATAACCCCGCACGAGGGTAGCTACTCCCGCATCGCCCCGACTCGCATCCGCATGGCCACATAGACCGCATGACCATAAAGGCCGCACACTAACTCGAACTCGTAGCTCCGCATAGGCCCCCGAGGACCCGCATGAGGTATTCTCGAATCACGGTCCCGCATCACCGAGTCTACCCCAGACGGAGGGCAGCTAACCCCTAAACACGGTGAGTGGTATAATACCAACATAATACTATCGTTTAAACAACATAAGCACAATCAAGGGAAAACCCTTTACACAAACATCACGAATACTAACACACGTAACATCCTAATATGATTACTTATCAAATCAACACGGCGTATTACAAGGCTATCACAAACCAATACAATCAAGTTATTCACACATAAGGTACTTTCTACTATATGATTAATGAGATCGTTTTTATCCCCAAAGTACTTTATACAATAACTCTTAAAGATATGCTACTTTCACAAAAGTAACACAATACCAGTAGTATATAACAATAGAGTGATTATCTTTTAAAGTAAATCAATTACTTCTCTTTGTAAATCAAGTAGCAACCTTCTTTTCCAATGTTCAAGTTTGCCTAATTTCCAATGTTCAGTTTCTTATTTTAGGAAGGTTTCGTAGTTCATAGTCTTATTCATTTAAGAATATAATTCTCTTTTAAGCTATCCGAGAAACATAAGCCTTATATGTGAGTAGGATATTCTTGTTTATAACAATCTTATTACAAAGACCATGATCTAGGAAATATCATTTTGTCTCATCTTAGCTTCTATGCAGATGGAAGTTTCTACCGGTTTTAATAATACTTAATCACAAAACATTTCCTTTTATTAACGCCGCAGTGGTTTATCGATACACATTACGATTTCGAAATCAAGAAACATTCTAAGCCGTTATTACCTAACTTCCCATAAAGCTAGTATAACTCTTAAGTTTTCAAAACCAAGTATTACTTCTTCTTTCAAATGATTCAAAAATCTTTTGAAATACTTCAAGTTCTTTATTAACACATAATAAGCCGCTTATAGTTCAAATCGCTACCTTTTAAAACCACAAGTATTTTCTTACCAACATAAAGTCGTTATAACCAACTTCCCATAAAGCCGTTATAACACTTTATGTTTTAAACCAATCAAATACATTTAGCACATGACGCTCACCGTACTACATAGTTCACACATATCATGCTAGAAGAGATAGGAAGAGGTTCACATACCTCGCGACGATTATCGACTAATAGCAAACGCCCAAGTACCTCAAACCGCTCGGCTACTCCTTAAGCCAAGTAGATCGCGCCACGCCGTAGTACTCAACCTATAAGGCCACAAGGCGCTTATTAATATTTAGATCCCTTCAGAGAACATTCTACGTAAAATTCGGCAAGACTCCCCGCAACAAAAATCTCCTCCTCTATCTGGGCAGCTACCAAGCCAACCAGGGGGTTATACGCCTAAACCGACGTGCACAATTCTACCTCACGTAAAGGCTACACAAGTCTCATCAATACAGTCCTATGTAAATACAGTTCAGTACTCTTCTTTCGAAAAGGTTTCTTATTATTCAGGCTTAAGTCAAAAGACATTGCCGATAACTACGTTCAGTTCTATATATAGTATACTTCAACTATATAATCATACAACATGTAATTTCCAATTACAATAGAGGGACAAGATATTTACCTCGATAAACCCATAATTATCCGAGTTTAAATGTCGATCCTGAGCAAGGTTTAGCTCCTACTCCGTGCGCTTCAAACAACCCTTAGAAGTTCTAACCAAATTCTACTTAAATACTTCAACCAACTATGAAGATTTCCTTAGGGTTTCGGTTTGAGAAAAAAAAAGACAAAAGGTAGTATTTCCGGGCTCTACGTATAGAGGTAACTTTTGGAATACAACAAGGTAAAGGCTAAGGTATTTTGGGCATTATAACAATACTTGGAGAGTATTTCTACCAAGAGGGGGGGTGTATTATACGAAAACAACAAGGCAGTGGGGTACCCCAGCTAAGACCCCTGCGAGTGGGAGGGCTCTCGCCAGGGGAGGAAGACTCTGGCCGAACTCAACACAAAGGGGAGGGAGGAGGAATTTAACACTTGAAATATTTCTGAATGGATGAACAAGTCTTCCAAGGGGGTATTTATAGAAACCCAAGGCCAACCAATGGCGAAGATCAAGCCATGTGCAAGGCAAGTAAGGCCTAGATCAATCCAAGTGCACCTAACCCTACTCCACCAAACATGGCACAAAACAAGCCACAAACAAGGCCCAAAATAAGGGACCAATCGGCCAAGGCCAACCACCTCGACCGCCTCTAAATCGTCCAACGAGGGTGACAAGTGTCACCCTCCCGTTGGCCCAAAAATATTTCGTCTCTCGGAAAATCCGCAAAAATATAAATGACATAGCCGGAATTTTCCCTACGAAGTCGTGGAAACGCTTTCATTTAAAACGACTCTAATCGGGTGTCGTGCACAAAGTGAAAATCGCCAAGCCTACTTAAGCTTCAAAATTTTCTACGCACGCCCCACGCATATACACCGGAAATACGGTATAACAAATTCAAGAAGCCCAAATACCAAACTGGGAATCCATTCCATCAACGAACCTTTTTCCTTCACAAAACCCTAAACTTTTCTCATTTAAAAATCACATCTTTCTTTCTTTCCAAAATTTCACGTATTCTCGCACGCATATCCTCACCTATATACCCTGGAACTACTGGTATAACATTCTTCCTTAGAAACATTCGTCCCGAATGTTCCTTCTAAGTCTCCAAACGTACTTGCGTCGGTATAGTCTTCACTTCTATACTTACAAAACCGATCATGCCACCAATGGCCAGAATATAACATGTGCGCAAAACTCAAATCCAAGCCAACGAGGAATCATTTCTAATCTCACAACAACTCCCACTAGCTTCAATTTACTCTAAGGCCATTCCCGGCCTTCACGATCCGATTCTGGTCGAACGAATCCACGAACCCGTACGATGGTTACCTAAACTGCCTAGCACCTCGTGACCTACCACCGGGACCACCTCGAATCGACTTACCCCAAACCGGGCTGCGGGTTGACACGCAACCTTGCCTCAACCCGACCCATTTGCCGCGCCAAACTCTTGTTCCCCGATCCGGAACAATCTCACTAATCAAGTTACGCAAACTTAGTGGTCTTCTTATCATAACTATC
The DNA here is from genome assembly GCA_029844215.1 of Przewalskia tangutica. Lineage (NCBI taxonomy): Eukaryota > Viridiplantae > Streptophyta > Magnoliopsida > Solanales > Solanaceae > Przewalskia > Przewalskia tangutica. Next base: position 66,944,459 of record CM056726.1, read on the forward strand.
CTTATATAATTCACACCACTCGGGGACTTATCACACAATTTTTTTTTTACCACTCGTATACTATGCACTCCGACAAAGGTCAATCGTAAACAAATCTTTTACTCAAGACGGCCTCGCATCTAAGATCTCCACTTATAATATTCTAAGGTTCACACCTTCCATGACCCCAAACTTACCTCTTCAACTATTCATGTTCTCTAAGTTATACTTAACACAATGCTATCCGTACATAGCACACAATAATAAGATCATCATATCGCGCAAAACAAAACTCTAGAGGGTTAGGATATACCGTATCTACCGCTTCACTCTAATCATAGCCCACTCGCAGGCATGCTGTTGTAACGACTGCCCGGCCAGCATCGTGCCTTACCCTCGCACCCTAGTGATACATACATCGAGAAAATCAATGAACATAAAACATGAGTCATTTAACAAGAGATATCATAAATAAACAGCCAACCAAACAGCTTGCCTTCAGATATACATAAAACTGAACAATTTAATCCTTTACAACCTCGCCACAACAGACTACAGACTTAAGATTTACAACGACTATGACGGACAGGCCCCGCCATACCCTCGAATGTACAAGAACCTACAACTCAGTGGAACACATACCAAAAGATAAGCCTCAAGAAACGGAACTTCCAATACGAATCGTGATCCTAAGAGGGGATCCACGGCCGATGTACCTCTACCGCGGCATAACGCAAATTCTCAAGGAGGTCAAGATAACAGTACCAAGTATGTGAAACTGCATAATATCAGAATGAAATCATACTAGTCTATATAAAGCGGAGACATGTATGATAACCAAACTACGATTCACAACATAAAACGATATCACTCCGATATAACTATGGGTCTCACGCCCACAACATCAATCGAGTTCGTTATGGCCGCATGCCCCTAATATCGTGACGGTAGACATGTCCATGATGCAACAATAATACCAATGTCCCATGGCCACATGCCCCCGGAATTCAGATCGTGTAGACATGTCCATGTGACTCAACAACAAGACAAAGAATCCAAATGGAAGCATACCCGCGCGCTACGCGATCGTGTCGGTATGTCCAAAGGAAAAATAAGACAACATTCCAAATGGACGATACCCGCGGCGCTACGATCGTGTCGTGATGTCCAAAGGGAAATCACAAGGCGATAATCAAAATGGAAACATACCCGCAGCGCTACGATCGTGTCGAGATATCCAAAGCGATTAACCACAAGACCTTAACCAAAATGGAAGCATACCCGCGCGCTACGATCGCGGTCGCATGTCCAAAGCGATTAACAACAATAATACTATCAGCGAACGCATCTGCGGAATTTCTCCACATCACGCCAGACGCCCAAGTAAGTTCTCAACTACCAACCGAATCTATCGAGAGACGCCAGAATACGTAAACACAACGATTGTACAATAAAGGCTATCATCACAAGATAGGCAAGTTTCACAACAACAAGCATAGGCAAGTTTCACACAACTCAAAGTACTTTCATTTTATGCCAAAGTCCGAAGTTTTAACCCCAAAGTACTACATACGTTAATTTCTTTTAAAAGAGATCCATTACTTTTATAAAAGTCACCCGAAACCCGTAGTATTAGAATGACCAACCCACCTTCCTTTTCAAAATCAAGTAACAACATTCTATTCATAAGTACCAGGTTGCCTAGATTCAATTACTCAAGCTTCTCATTTTCAAATGGTTTCATAGTTCCCCAAACTTAATCACTTGATTCCTTTTTAGAACAATTGAGTAACATATGTCATATACGTGAGTAGTTTATTCTTGTTTATAACGATCTTATTACAGCAGTCATGATCTAGAAAATGTAATATCATTTTGTCTCATCTTAGCTTCTATGCAGATGGAGGTTTCTACTGGTTTTAATACAACACATCATTATTCAATACATTTTCCTTTATTAACGCTGCAGTGGTCTGTCGATACACATTCAGATTCCCAAATCAAGAAACATTATCCCTTTAAAACCAAGTACTCATTACTCACGAATGAGGTTTCACACAAACATCCACATTAAAACAAATAAGTTAAGTCTCTTATCTTATAAGATCAAGTCTCTTAACTTCTAACATCAGTAAACCATTTTCACTTACATAAGGTCGTTATAACTAACTTCCCATAAAGCTATTATAACACCCTATGTTTTAAACCAACCAAATCACTTAGCACATGTACGTCTACCGTACTACATAGTTCACAACAATCATGCTAGAAAAGATAGGAAGAGGTTCACATACCTCGCGACGATTTATCGACAATAAGCAAAATGCTCCAAGTACTACAACCTTGCTAGCCCTTTCCACTCCTCGAGTAGAATACGCTACTCTTAGTACTTTCACCTATAAAGGTCAAAACGTCTATTAACCCCAAAACACAAGTTTCTATCTTTCTATAGAAAATTCGCAAAGACTCTCCCCGCAACAGCGTAAATCTCCTCCTCTATCGAGGCCGGCTACCAAGCCAACCAGGGGGGGGGGTTTACACGTCTACCCGGACGTGTACAATTCTACTCAGTAATACTACACAAGTCTACTGCAATACAGTCCTATGTAAATACAGTTCAGTTCTTTATTCTTCAGGCTTAAGTCAAAAGACATTGCCGAATACTAAGTAGTTCCATATATAGTATACTTCAACTATACTCTAACAAACATGTAATTTCCAAGTACAATAGAGGGACAATATAATTACCTCGATAAGCCCAAAATTATCCAAGTTATAATGTCGATCCTGAGCAAGGTTTAGCTCCACTTCGTGCGCCCAAACCACTCCAAACAACCCTTAGAAGTTCTAACCAACTTCTACTCACATACTTCAACCAACTATGAAGATTTCCAGTGGTTTCGGTTTGAGACTAAAAGGACAAAAGGTAGTATTTCCTGACTTCACGTGAAAGAGGTATCTTGGAATACTACAAGGTACAAGGCTAAGGTATTTTGGGCATTATAACAATACTAGGGAGTATTTCTATACCACAACAAGGGGTATTATACTAAAACAACTAGCAGTGGTGGTACCCTACGCTAGACCTCACATGGAGTGGAGACCTCACCCGCCAAAGGCCACTTTCATGGGAGAGGAGCTCTTGGACGAGAGTCAACAAGAGGGAGGAGGGATTCAAGACTTGGAAACATTTGTGGATGAATGAAGTCTTCACAAAGTGGGGGTATTTATAAGAAACCCAAATGCCAACCAACGGCCAAGATCAAGCCACGCAAGGCAAGTGTAAGGCCTTGATCAAGCCAAGTGCACCCTAACCCCTACTCCACAAAACATGGCACAAGACAAGCCACAAAACAAGGCCAAAACAAGGCACAAAACAAGGAACCAATAGGGCCAAAAACGTGAGCCACAATATCAATCCAATTCGTGAACTAATCGCCCACTGACGCCACAAGTTTCCAATGCGAGGTGACACATGTCACCCTCCCGCTGGTCCAAAATGTTTCGCCTCTGGGAAAATCCGCAAAAATTAAAAAGGACATAGCCGAATTTTCCTACGAAAGTGTGGAAACGCTTCGCCTGAAAACGACTTACTGCATCTGTGCCCAAACGTAACTTCTCGCCAAGCCACTTCAGGCGGGTGACACGTGTCACCCTCCTATTGGCCCTAAAAACGCCTTCAAAAAAATATCCACAATGGCCAAAATCTCAAAACAAAGTGGGCCTACAAAATCAGAATTTCTCCCGTGGCCCCACGTGACCATTTCCAAAATAAAATTCCATAATTCTCTAATATTCCAGAAGTCCGAATACCAAACTGGGAATCCACCCATTAACGAACCTTTTTCCTTCTCAAAACCGAAACTTTTCCGTGGAAAATCACCTCTTTCTTCCTTTCCAATCTTTCTCACAGATTCTCGCACGCACGCCCTCGCATACATACTGGAAATACTGGTATAACATTCTCCTCCTTAGAAACATTCATCCCGAATGTTCCTTCACAAGACGGATATCGATGAAGCTCTTCTAACAAATTGCCAACGCCATACCGCCAATGCAAATAACACACGTTATCTTCCTTCCTTACTCGTCGTGCCCTTCTCGAACACTTGAACTCTCCCAAGACGCACCATACTTCACCATTACTCGCTCCCGAAAATCTGAGTCACTACCTCCAAACTTGGTCATCTTACTAACCTCAAACTTCCTTAAGGCCATTCCCGCCTTTACGAACCGCTTCGTCGAACGCGCCCACGAACTCATACGATGATCATACAAACTGGGCCTAGCATCCTCGTGACTTACCACCGCGGGACCACCCAGAACTGGCCCCACCCCAAATCGTTACGGTTTGACCCGCAAATGGTCCTAAACCCGACTTCAACCGTGCAAACTCTTGTTCCCGATCCGAACAATCTTACTAATTCACATCATGAAAGCTACCACTTCCATCTCACACTACCCATGGACTTATCACACAAATAAATCCCACGATACTACTCACCCTTATAAAGGTCAAACATAAAACGAATCTTTACTCAAGACGACCTTACCTCTAAGGTCTCACGTGAAATAGTCTAAGGTTCACACTTACCATGCCTCCATACGTATCCTTCCAACTAACCATGCATTTTAACTCACACATATCACAATGCTATCCGTATATAGCACACAATAATGAGATCATCATAACAAGCATACCAAAACTCTAGAGGGTTAAGGATATACCTGAAGCTACCGCCCACTCTAATCATAGGCCCACTGCAGGCGATAGTCAGTAGGCGTGATGAACCACCACAGATCCTCGGCGTCGAGTCGTAACATCCGCGCTTCCTTGGCAGATACCGCAAATGGCCCCGCTTGCCGCATGCAAAACAAACTCCCAATCTAGCACGACACTCTCCAAAATGGAGTCTACCACAATGGTCACAACGAGGTAGGGTGGCTTCACCGTTAACACCCCGCTTCTCCCAAAATCAACCTCGAGCCCCGACCAGATCTCAAGACGGTGGAGGACCACTCAGATCGCGGGGTATATAACTAGCTCACCGAGGCGGTCCGCCTCAAAGCCACCAGCGACCCCGCCGCCCGGCCCTCTTCTCACGATCCAGTCATTCCGCCGACCCTCCGTGCCTCACATCCTAGCGCATGAGCTCGCATGCGGCAATGTCCATGCCCGAAGAGAAACACCCGCACAAGATTCGCCATATAATCATCAAGCCTGACGTAGCGATGCACCCTATCCTCCATATCTCGCAACTAGCGCAGGACATATCGAGCCAAAGAATCGAACTCGACATTGTACTCCCGACGGCGCCTCTCTGCCTCGTGAATAAAATCATTTACCGCGTGCCTCCTCATCCGCGGAGGCAAGAAGTGCGTGAGGAAAGCCCCAAAACTCATCCCATACTGGAGGTGCATGCTCTCCCGAAAGCTCCCATGAATCAAACCAATCGATCGCGTATCACGCACCGACGCGAACCAAAGGTCACAGACTTGGTTTCAAGCCTTGATCACCCGCGTGATCCGTCAGAATCGCCGGATGAACTCCCGCGATCATCCTCGTGCCTCACCAGAAAACTCGTGCTACAACTCGTAAAGTCCCGTAGCCTCAAACTATCTCGCCGGGGTGAACCATCGTGCATCGAATCGAATCGCCAGATCCACTTATCCTCATATTCGCCACGACTCGCCAAGAATCGCCATCTCCTTGTAACCCATCTCTCTCGCCTGCATCGCTGGACCGAGGCTCGTGTATCGCGGTCTCAGCAGCCATTGTTGCGCCTAACTCTCGCTGGGCCGGGCGCTACAAAACCCGCCGTCAAGCACAACTCGTCTCGACCGGCTCGCGCCGAACTCCTCTCAGATCTCACTAGCGCCTCGCCGCTTTGCCCTTCTGGCTCGTTGCTTGCGCGAGGCATAACCGTAAAAACGAGATACGCTCGGGGTCCAACTTACAACACGCCTCTAAGGCACGATATCGATGAGAAGAATGGAAACTAATCCTAAATGTCTCAGCCTCCGATTATAGATGTGGTGCACAACACATCGATAATCAAGACTCTACTAGACACGGCTCAGACACTTTCCGAGGATTAATCGCTCGATACCACTTTTGTAACGACTGCCCGGCCCGCATCGTGTCTTACCTCGCACCCTAGTGATACATACATCGAGAAAATCAGCGGAACATAAAACATGAGTCATTTAACAAGAGATATCATAAATAAACAAAGCAACCAAACAGCTTGCCTTCAAGATATACATAAAACTCCGAACAGCTTAATCTTTACAACCCCGCCCACAACAGACTACGCACTTAAGATTTACAACGACTATGACGGACAGGCCCCGCCATACCCTCAATGTACAAGAACCTACAACTCAGTGGAACACATACCAAAAGATAAGCCTCCAAGAAACGGAACTTCCTAATACGCTGAATCAGGATCCTAAGAGCGGATCCACGATCGATGTACTTACTCGCAGATGAACGCAGCCTCAAGGAGGTCGATAACAGTACCAAGTATGTGAAATCGCATAATATCAGAATGAAATCATACTAGTCTATATAAAGCAGAGACATGTATGATAACCAAACTACGCTCACAACATAAAATACCATCACTCCAATATAACTATGGGTCTCACGCCCACAACATCAATCGTTCGTGACATGGCCGCATGCCCCTAATATCGTGACGGTAGACATGTCCACGATGCAACAATAATACCAATGTCCCATGGCCACATGCCCCTGACCTGCATCGGTGTAGACATGTCCATGTGACTCAACAACAAGACAAAGAATCCAAATGGAAGCATACCCGCAGCGCTACGATCGCGGTCGCGATGTCCAAAGGGAAAATAAGACAACATTCCAAATGGACGATACCCGCAGCGCCACGATCGTGTCAAGATGTCCAAAGGGAAATCACAAGGCGATAATCAAATGGAAACATACCCGCGCGCCACGATCGTGTCGAGATATCCAAAGCGATTAACCACAAGACCTTAACCAAAATGGAAGCATACCCGCGCTACGATCGTGTCGTATGTCCAAAGCGATTAACAACAATAATACTATCATCGTGAACGCATCTGCGGAATTTCTCCGCCATCACGCAAGACGCCCAAGTAAGTTCTCAACTACCAACCGACCTCTATCGAGACGCGTAAATACGTAAAACACAACGATTGTACAATAAAGGCTATCATCACAAGATAGGCAAGTTTCACAACAACAAGCATAGGCAAGTTTCACACAACTCAAAGTACTTTCATTTTATGCCAAAGTCCGGTTTTTAACCCCAAAGTACTACATACGTTAAGTTCTTTTAAAAGAGATCCATTACTTTTATAAAAGTCACCCGATACCCGTAGTATTAGAATGACCAACCCACCTTCCTTTTCAAAATCAAGTAACAACATTCTTTTCCTAAGTTCCAGTTTGCCTAGTTTCAATTACTCAAGCTTCTCATTTTCAAATGGTTTCATAGTTCCCAAACTTAATCACTGATTCCTTTTAGAACAATCGAGTAACATATGTCATATACGCAGTAGTTTATTCTTGTTTATAACGATCTTATTACAAAGGCCATGATCTAGAAAATGTAATATCATTTTGTCTCATCTTAGCTTCTACGCAGATGAGGTTTCTACCGTTTTAATACAATACATCATTATTCAATACATTTTCCTTTATTAACGCCGCAGCCGTCCTGTCGATACACATTCTCGATTCCCAAATCAAGAAACATTATCCCTTTAAAACCAAGTACTCATTACTCACGAATGAGGTTTCACACAAACATCCACATTAAAACAAATAAGTTAAGTCTCTTATCTTATAAGATCAAGTCTCTTAACTTCTAACATCAGTAAACCATTTTCACTTACATAAGGTCGTTATAACTAACTTCCCAGAAAGCTATTATAACACCCTATGTTTTAAACCAACCAAATCACTTAGCACATGTACGTCTACCGTACTACATAGTTCACAACAATCATGCTAGAAAAGATAGGAAGAGGTTCACATACCTCGCGACGATTTATCGACAATAAGCAAAATGCTCCAAGTACTACAACCTTGCTAGCCCTTTCCACTCCTTGAGTAGAATACGCTACTCTTAGTACTTTCACCTATAAAGGTCAAAACGTCTATTAACCCCAAAACACAAGTTTCTATCTTTCTATAGAAAATTCGGCAGCACCTCCCCCCCCCGCAACAGCGTAAATCTCCTCCTCTATCGAGGCCGGCTACCAAGCCAACCAGGGGGGGTTTACACGTCTACCCGGACGTGTACAATTCTACTCAGTAATACTACACAAGTCTACCGCAATACAGTCCTATGTAAATACAGTTCAGTTCAGTTCTTTATTCTTCAGGCTTAAGTCAAAAGACATTGCCGAATACTAAGTAGTTCCATATATAGTATACTTCAACTATACTCTAACAAACATGTAATTTCCAATTACAATAGAGGGACAAGATAATTACCTCGATAAGCCCAAAATTATCCAAGTTATAATGTCGATCCTGAGCAAGGTTTAGCTCCACTCCGTGCGCTCCTACCACTCCAAACAACCCTTAGAAGTTCTAACTAACTTCTTCTCACATACTTCATCCAACTATGAAGATTTCCTTAGGTTTCGATTTGAGACTAAAAGGACAAAAGGTAGTATTTTCTGACTCTACGAAAGAGGTATCTTTGGAATACTACAAGGTACAAGGATAAGCTATTTTGGGCATTATACCAATACTAGGAGTATTTCTATACCACAACAAGGGGTATTATACTGAAAACAACTAGGCAGTGGGTACCCACCATTAGACCTCACAAGGGAGAGGAGACCTCACGCCAAAGGCCACTTTCAAGGGAGAGAGCTCTTGGACGAGAGTCAACAAGAGGAGGAGGGATTCAAGACTTGGAAACATTTGTGGATGAATGAAGTCTTCACAAAGGGGGTATTTATAAGAAACCCAAATGCCAACCAACGGCCAAGATCAAGCCACGCAAGGCAAGTGTAAGGCCTTGATCGCCAAGTGCACCCTAACCCTACTCCACAAAACATGGCACAAGACAAGCCACAAAACAAGGCCAAAACAAGGCACAAAACAAGGAACCAATAGGCCAAAAACGTGAGCCACAATATCAATCCAATTGAACCAATCGCCCACTCGACGCCACAAGCTTCAATGTGAGGGTGACACATGTCACCCTCCCGTTGGTCCAAAATGTTTCGCCTCTCGGAAAAATCCGCAAAATTAAAAAGGACATAGCCGAATTTTCCTACGAAAGTCGTGGAAACGTTTCGTCGGAAAACGACTCTACAGACTGCGCCCAAATGTAACTTCGGCCAAGCCAGGCGGGGTGACACGTGTCACCCTCCTATCGCCCTAAAAACGCTCTTCGAAAAATATCCACAATGGCCAAAATCTCAAAACAAAGTGGGCCCACAAAATCAGAATTTCTCCCGTGGGCCCCACGTGACCATTTCCAAAATAAAATTCCATAATTCTCTAATATTCCGGGAAGTCCGAATACCGTCGGGAATCCAATTCCATTAACGAACCTTTTCCTTCTCAAAACCGGAAACTTTTCCGTGGAAAAATCACCTCTTTCTTCCTTTCCAATCTTTCTCGCGTTCAGACGCACGTCCTCGCATACATACTGGAAATACGGGTATAACAGCTATGAAGGCGATGAACCTTCCACCGATCCGTAGGGTCGCGCCATGCCGCGGCACTCTCCTATAAGCACATTCTCTCGCACGGCCCGACGCAGTGAAACAAGCACCGCAGATAAAAAGCGACATTCCCGGATGACGCCCGCCACATCGTGCACCGAGGACATGAATCCTGGCTAGAACTCACTCACGATATATGTGAACGAAGCCACTGAGCCGACCCGACTCCGTGTTATACCCCGTATTTCCAGAGTATGTACGTAAGGACGTACGTAGAAAAGTTTGGACTTTAAAGTGGCTTGGCCGATTTATTTTTGTGCACAACACCCGATTAGAGTCGTTTTTTTGACGAAACGTTTCCACAGCTTTCGTAGGGAAAATTACGGCTATGTCATTTCTAATTTTTGCGGATTTTTCCGAGAGACGAAACATTTTGGACCAACAAGAGGGCGACACTTGTCACCCTCTCATTGGATAGGCTTGGGCGGTCAAGGGTGGACGAATTGGGTGAGTTTTTGTCAAGTAGTAGGTAGGATATTTTGGTGGTAGATGGATAAGGTGCACTTGGCATGATCTTGGCCCTACACTTGCTATGCACTTGGCATGATCTTGGCCATTGGTTGGCCTTTGCTAGACCTATAAATACCCCCCTTTGGAAGACTTCTTCATCCATTCCAAATATTTTCCTAAGTGTTAAAATCCTCCTCCCTCCCCTTTGTGTTGAGTTCGGCCGAGAGCCCCTCTTCCCCGCCCCTCGGCGAGAGTACCCCAGTGGTAGGCCGGGTATACACCCCCTCCTTGTGGTGCTAGCCATGGTACCCCAGCCTAGTTGTTTTTGTATAAATACCCTCCTTGGTAGAAATACTCAAAAGTATTGTTACTATACCCAAATTACCTTAGCCGTATACCTTGTAGTATTCTAAGGTTATACTTATACGAAAAGCCCAGAAATACTATTATACTTCCCTTCAGTCACAAAACCGAAACCCTAAGGAAAATCTCCATAGTTAGTTGGAGTTTTAAGTAGAAGTTGGTTAGAACTTCTAAGGGTGGTTCAGAGCGGGTTGAGCGCTCGTAGTTGGAGCTAAACGTTGCCCAGATCGACTTTATACTTGGATAATTATGGGCTTATCGAGGTAATTATCTTGTCCCCATTGTAATTGGAAATTACATGTTGTTAGAATATATAGTTGAAGTATACTATATATAGAACTGAACGTAGTTATCGCAATGTCTTTGGACTTAAGCTGAATAATACTTCATGCAATGTCTCGCGACTTAAGCTGAATAATAAGAAACCTTTTCAAAAGAAGAGTGAATCAGTAATTACATAGGATCAGACATGAGACTTGTGTAGCTTTTCTGTGAGATAGAATTGTGCACGTCCGGTTTAGACGTATAACCCCCCCGGTTGGCTTGGTAGCCGGCCCCGTTAGAGGAGGAGATTTACGCTGTTGCGGGGGGGGGGGGGGGGGGAGGTGCTGCCGAATTTTATGTAGAATTTTCTACGATTATACCTAGATGTTAATAAGCGCCTTGTGGCCTTATAGGTTTAATTACCATGCGTGGCGCGATCTACTTGGCTTAAGGAGTAGCCGACGGTTTGAGGTACTTGGAGCGTTTTGCTATTAGTCGATAATCGTCGCGAGGTATGTGAACCTCTTCCTACCTTTTCTAGCATGATATGTGTATAACTATGTAGTACGGTAAATGTACATGTGTTAAACGTATTTGATTGGTTTGAAACATAAAATGTTATAACGGCTTTATGGGAAGTTGGTTATAACAGTTTTATGTAAGTAAGAAAATGCTTTATGGTTTTAAAAGGTAACTGATTTGACTTATAACTGACTTAGTGTGTAATAATAAAGAATGCTGAATCATTTTTAACAGAAGAATAACCTACTCACGTATCAGATATATGTTTCTCAAATTGCTTTTAAGGGAGAATTATATCATTAAGTGATTAAAATTATGAACTACGAAGCCTTTCGAAAATGAGAAACTTGAGTAATTGAAATTAGGCAAACTTGAAACATTTGGAAAAGAATGTTGTTACTTGATTTTACGAAGAGAAGTGTTTTGATTTACTTCAAAAGATAATTACTCTATTTTCATATACTACGGGTATTGTGTGACTTTTGTAAACATAACGTATCTTTTAAAGAGTTAATGTATGAAATACTTTGGGGATAAAAATCCGAACTTGTTGACATATAGTAGAAAGTACCTTGTGTGTATAACTTGATTGTGTTGGTTTGTGATAGCCTTGTAATACTTTCTTGTTGATTGATAAGTAAACATGCTAGGATGCTACGTGTGTTAGTATCTTGTGATGTTAGTGTAAAGGGTTTTTCCTCGACTTTTAAAGTTGTTTGACTATCACCGTTATGTTGGTATTGTACCACCACCTTGACTTATTTCCGAGGTTGTCGCCTCCGACGCGGGTAGACTCGCGGCCGGGGACCATGATTCGAGAATACCTCATGCGGGTCCAGGATCCATGCGGAACTACGGAGTTCCGGGTTAGTTTGCGCCCTCGCGTCATGCGGTCTCTGGCGCTGCGGATCGCGGTCCGGGACGATGCCGAGGAGTAGCTACCCTCGATGCGGGTTACATACCTATGCGGCCTATATGAGTGGCCTATGCGGACTACGGAGTCCGAGATTAGGCTTGCATGGGGATACTACGCATTGGCCCCGCCGATCATTCGCAGCCTAGAAAAGACACTGAGTTTACCTATTGCTCTTGTCTATGATATGGCACTATGCGGTTACCTGGTTGTTTCATACATACTTGCAAAACTGATTTTAAAATGATATGTTTTCATTTAAGTACTTTACGCTTCACATACTTGGTACTGTCTTGACCTCCTTGGGGCCGTTCATGCCGCAGTTGAGGTACACCGCCGTTGATCCTAGTTCTCGTGGTCACGATTCAGATGGGAAGCTCGTTTCTCCGAGGCTTATCAGTGGTATAGTACCATCGTTGTAGGTATTTACATTCAGGTATGGGGCCCTGTCCCGCCATTATTGTCATATCATTCTGTGAGGTCCAGCAATCGCCAGGCGAGTTGTAATGGGATGTAATCGTCGTTTTAAAAATTGATTTATATATATGCCGTAAGGCAAGTTTTCTCCGACATCGTTTCTTACTTCTTAATATTTTCATGTCTTGTTTTATGTTCCGACATTACGATGTTGTATCACTAGGTGCCCGGTAAGGCACGATCACGCCCGTTCGGTCGTGACATCCCGAATACCGAACGCCCCAAGATCGCGAGGACCACTGCATCGCGAAGTGCATAACTAGCTTGCCGAGGCGCGCCTCGCAAGTTACCAAAGGACCTGCTGCTCGCCTTCTGCTGATCCCATTCCATTCCGACCTTTCCGTGCCTCACATCCAAGTGCATGAGCTGCGCGGGCAATGTCCATGCCTACCGGAAGAGCTACACCGAACAAGCCTCGCTAAGTAATCATCGAGCCGGTGGCGTGGCGGTGCACTCGCCCTCCATATCTCCACTAAGGCGGGACATACCGAGCCAACGAGTCAAACTCCACGTTGTACTCCTAACCGTGACGCCCGGCCGCCTTAACATCAAAAACTGTCGGCCCGAGCCCTCTCATCTGTGGAGGCAAGAAATGTGCAAGAAATGCCTTGAGAACTCGCCCCAAACTGGCTGAGCGCATGTTCCTCGGGACGCTCCCGTGAATCAAACAAGTCGATCGCAGATCACGCGGTGATGCGAACCCAATACCACCGACTGCGAGACTCGATCACTCTCTTGATGCGTCAGTAGCTTGATAAACTCATGAGGTCATCCTCGCCTCGATCCATGTAACGGGCGGCTACAACTCGAAAGTCCCGTAGTCTCAAGCCCATGCGCTCGGGGTGAACTCACGGCTCTTGGACTGGAATCGCCAGATCGCCTTCTCTCATATTCGCCACGACTGGCCGAATCGGGCCATCTCTTGTACTTATCTCATCTCGCTTCCAGCCGCGGATGGAGGCTCAGTATCAGAGTCTCGGCCAGCGTCGATGCGCTAAACTCGCTGGCCGTGGCGCGCGCAAAACTCGCCGGAAGCACTATCTCGTAACGACCGCCTCTGCCGTAACCCTCCGTGCTCTACTCACGCCTCCTCCGCTTGCCCTTCTGGGCCCCGATTGCCTTGCGTGGAGGCATAACTGGCACATAAGAATACGTCAGAGGGAGTCCAACTTATAACACAACTCTAAGGCACGATCTCAGAGTGAGAAGAATAGAAACCAATCCTAAATGTCCTGCAGCCTCCTGATTATAGATGTGGTGCACAACACACCGATAATCAAGACTTACTAGACACCTCAGACCGCTTCGAGGACTAATCGCTCGATACCACTTTTGTCACGACTGCACGGCCCGTGGATCGTGTCTTACCCCGGGCACCCTCGTGATACAACATCAGAGAGAATCAGCGGAAATAAAAACATAAACATGAAACAAGAGACATGATAAATAAACAAAGCAACCAAAGCAATTGCTTCTCAGATATATTCATAAAACCCAACGATTATCCTTTTTACAAACTCGCCACAACAAAGATTTTCTGCACTCTAAGAAGTGACAATAACTATGACGGACAGGGCCCCGCCATACCTGAATGTACAAGAACCCATGCATTGTGGTAACATACCAAAAGATAAGCCTCCGAGAAACGGCTTCCTAATACTGTTGAAATGTGATCCTATGAGCGAGGATCCACAACCGATGTACCTCTACTGCGGCATGAACGCAGCCCGGGAGGTCGATAACAGTACCAAGTATGTGAAATCAAAATATCAGTAAATGAAATCATAATCTATATAAAACAGAGACATGTATGATAACCAAACTACACTCATAACATAAAAGCGGCCATGTCAAGTCGTGACTCACGCCTCAAAGTCATCCTCACGCCCGTGGAACTCCTTCCTCATCGCCATAGCCTAGGTACAAACCATGTGATACGTATAACATGTCTCGCCCATCACATTGACCCAAAGATAGAAACGCAGTGAATACATTCCTGTTCATCTCATGAACTCGGTAGTCGGATGGAATACATTCCCGGTCCATCCAGTGGACGCGGTAGTCGAGTGAAATACATTCCCTGTTCATCCGTACGAACGCTGGTCGAGTGAAATACATTCCGGCTCATCCATGAACGCGGTAGTCGAGTGAAATACATTCCGGTTCATCCTACGAACCGTAGTCGAGTAAAATACGATTTGCACAACAAGGCTATCACACGCAAACATAGGCAAGTTACACACAACTTAAGGTACTATCATTTTATGCCAAAATCCTGCTCGGACTTCTAAAGTATTACATACATTAACTCTTTTAAAAGATACGTTTCTTCCACAAAAGTCACACAATGTTCGTAGTATAAAATAGAGTGACTATCTTTTAAGTAAACCAAAACACTTCCCTTGTAAAATCAAGTAACACATTATTTTCCAAACGTTCAAGTTTGCCTAATTTCAAATACTCAAGTTTCTCATTTTCGAAAGGTTTCGTAGTTCATAGTTTTAATCACTTAAGAATATAATTCTCCTTTAAAACAAATTTGAGAAACATATGTCTTATGTGTGAGTAGGTTGTTCTTGTCTATTACAATCTTATAAAAGCGATCATGATCTAGAAATGTAATATCATTTTGTCTCATCTTAGCTTCTATGCAGATGGAGGTTTCTACTGGTTTTAATAACAATTAGTCAATACATTTCCTTTATTAACGTTGCAATGGTTTGTTCGATACTTAATCTCATTTCCAAATCAAGAAACATTATTCTTTAAAACCAACTACTCATTACTCGCGAATGAGGTTTTTACAACATTTTAACAAAATTCATAACAAGTCAAACTAAGTCAAGTCTCTTATCTTTCAAGATCAAGTCTCTTAACTTTCAAAATCAAGTCGTGTATAAGTCAAGTCTCTTATCTTTCAAGATCAAGTCTCTTAACTTTCAAAATCAAGTCGTGTATAAGTCAAGTCTCTTATCTTTCTACAATAAATAAACCATTCTTTTACCTACATAAAGTCGTTATAATTAACTTCCCATAAAGCTATTATAACACCCTATGTTTTAAACCAACCAAATCACTTAGCACATGTACGTCTACCGTACTACATAGTTCACAACAATCATGCTAGAAAAGATAGGAAGAGGTTCACATACCTCGCGATGATTATCGACAAATAGCAAAACGCTCCAAGTACTTCAACCCGCTCTACTCCTAAGCCAAGTAGATCACGCCACACGTAGTACTCCACTCCTAAAATGGTCATAGTACTTCTATCAAACCTTTCTTACCATTGAAGACTTATACCAATAAAAAGCCCTCTAATTCTACGGAAAATTCTAAAAGACTTCCCGCTTTTACTCACTTTTCCATCTTTCTCCAAGGCCGAATAACTGTAATATATATACCATATATATATATAAGGCGTAATAATTAAACAACATAAAGAAGGGATTACACGCCCAAACGGTAACGCGGTTTACTATCACGCCCATAATAACAACAAGTAAAAGAAGGGATTACGCGCCAAACGGTAACGCGTTTACTATCACGCCTTCATAACAACAACAAGTAAAAGAAGGGGATTACGCCCAAACGGTAACGCGTTTACTATCACGCCTTCATAACAATACAATAATTAAAAAGGGGATCACACGCCCAAACGGAACGCGATTGAACAATCTTCCCCTTAACAGAAATGTAAATACAGTCCAAAGTAAATACAGTCCAAAGTAAATACAATCCTTAAGTTGGGGTCCTTGGCCAACTTTGTCCATTTTACTTATCCAATTACTTCATTAGTCATCCAACTTATATTCCATCTTAATATAAGTTATAGTTACTTTGTTAATTACTTCTTCACAAGTAAGATACGTTTTTACCATTTTAATGGCAAACGGCCAATCCTTTCTTTTAACAAGTTAACAAGATCCAACTTTTCCAAACTTTACTCCATATTTTATATACTCCATAATATACTTATAATATATGTATAATGACCAATTCACAAAGAGGTTAAGGTTTACTACCTCAAATAGCCCAAAATTATCCAAGAACTTAATGTCGCTCCAAGCAAGTCTTAGCTCCAAATCTTTCCGCTCCAATCCGCTACAAGCAACCCATGAAGCTCCTAACCAACTTCTCTTCAAGAACTAACTCCAAAAAGTGAAGAACACTTAGGGTTTCCAACTAGTAAGTTTCGCCAAGGCATGAACAATAGGTTGTGGTGTGAAATCTTTTCCAACTCTTGGTACACAATCTTCCTAACACCTTAGGGAAGAACACTTGAGAGTTTAAGAATTGTTGGACAAATTTAGGTCAAGAAATAGGCTCAAAACGAGAGCAAGGTCAAGGGAGAAGGGAGGGAATTTCTTGTCTCAAATGGTTAAGTGTGGAAGTTTTCATCAACTAAGGGTGCATATATAGGACAACCAAGGGCTAGGATGAAGGCAAGTGTGTGGTTGAGATTGGGGACAAGTGTGTGGGTCCCACAAGCCACTTGTCCACACAAAATATCTAGCAAGACTTGGCCACTTGTCCATTAAAATATCTAGCAAGACAAGGCCACTGTCTTGCCACTTGTTAGCAAATTTCGGCCATGAGGCCACCTAGGGGTGACACGTGTCGCCTCCTACTGGCCCAAAATATTTCATCTTCCAAAATATCCATAAAGGCAAAAATCTCAAAACAAAGTGGGCCCCACAAAATCAGAATTTCTCCCGTGGCCCCACGTGACCAATTCCTAAATAAAATTCAATAATTCTAATATAATTCAAGAAGCCCAAATACCAAACTGGGAATCCACCCCATCAACGAACCTTTTTCCTTCACAAAACCCGAAACTTTTCCGAAAAATCACATCTTTCTTTCTTTCCAAAATTTCGTCAGATTCTCGCACGCATATCCTCACCTATATACCCGAACTACGGTATAACATTCTTCCTTAGAAACATTCGTCCGAATGTTCCTTCTAAGTCTCCAAACGTATTTGCGTCGGTATAGTCTTCACTTCTATACTTACAAAACCAATCACGCCACCAATGGCCGAATATAACATGTGCGCAAAACTCAAATCCAAGCCAACGAGGAATCATTTCTAATCTCACAACAGCCCCACTAGCTTCAATTTACTCTAAGGCCATTCCCGCCTTCACGATCCGATGCGTCGAACGAATCCACGAACCCGCACGATGGTTACCTAAACTGGGCCTAGCACCCTCGTGACCTACCACCGCTGACCACTCGAACCGACCCCACCCCAAACCGGCCGCGGTTGACACGCAACCTTGCCTCAACCCGACCCATTTATCGCGCCAAACTCTTGTTCCCGATCCGAACAATCTCACTAATCAAGTTACGCAAACTTAGTGGTCTTCTTATCATAACTATCCTTATATAATTCACACCACTCGGGACTTATCACACAATTTTTTTTTACCCTCGTATACTATGCACTCCGACAAAGGTCAATCGTAAACAAATCTTTTACTCAAGACTACCGCATCTAAGATCTCCACTTATAATATTCTAAGGTTCACACCTTCCATGACCCCAAACTTACCTCTTCAACTATTCATGTTCTCTAAGTTATACTTAACACAATGCTATCTGTACATAGCACACAATAATAAGATCATCATATCGCGCAAACAAAACTCTGTAGGGTTAAGGATATACCGTATCTACCGCTTCACTCTAATCATAGCCCACTGCAGGCGATACCGCAGGGCGATGAACTCGCCATCGATCCGTAGTCGCGCCATGCCGCTGCACCCTCCTATAAGCACATTCTCTCGTCACATGGCCCTGACGGCCGCAGGTGAAACAAGCACCAGTAAAAAAGACGACATTCCCCGGGATGACGCCTGCCACATCGTGCACACTGAGGGGGACATGAATCCTGCTGGCTAGAACTCACGTATATATGTGAACCAGAAGCCCTGGAGCCCTGACCAGCTCCCGTGTTATACCCCGTATTTCCAGAGTATGTACGTAAGGACGTACGTAGAAAAGTTTGGACTTTAAAGTGGCTTGGCCGATTTATTTTTGTGCACAACACCCGATTAGAGTCATTTTTTTGACGAAACGTTTCCACAGCTTTCGTAGGGAAAATTACGGCGATGTGATTTGTGATTTTTTGGGATTTTTCCGAGAGACGTAAAAATTTGGACCAACAAGAGGGCGACACTTGTCACCCTCTCATGGATAAAGGCTTGGTCAGGGTGGGACGAATTGGGTGAGTTTTTGTCAAGTAGTAGGTAGGATATTTTGGTGGTAGATGGATAAGGTGCACTTGGCATGATCTTGGCCCTACACTTGCTATGCACTTGGCATGATCTTGGCCATTGGTTGGCCTTTGCTAGACCTATAAATACCCCCCTTTGGAAGACTTCTTCATCCATTCCAAATATTTTCCTAAGTGTTAAAATCCTCCTCCCTCCCCTTTGTGTTGAGTTCGGCCGAGAGCCCCTCTTCCCCTGGCCGAGTACCCCCAGTGGTAGGCCAGGCGGGTATACACCCCTCCTTGTGGTGCTAGCCGTGGGTACCCCCCAGCCTAGTTGTTTTTGTATAAATACCTCCTCTTGGTAGAAATACTCTCAAAAGTATTTACTATACCCAAATTACCTTAGCCAGATACCTTGTAGTATTCTAAGGTTATACTTATACGAAAAGCCCGTAAATACTATTATACTTCCTTCAATACAAAACCGAAACCCTAAGGAAAATCTCCATAGTTAGTTGGAGTTTTAAGTAGAAGTTGGTTAGAACTTCTGGGTGGTTCGAGCGGGTCGAGCGCCAGAGTGGAGCTAAACGTTGCCCAGGATCGACTTTATACTTGGATAATTATGGGCTTATCGAGGTAATTATCTTGTCCCCCTATTGTAATTGGAAATTACATGTTGTAGAATATATAGTTGAAGTATACTATATATAGAACTGAACGTAGTTATCGGCAATGTCTTTGGACTTAAGCCTGAATAATACTTGCGGCAATGTCTCGCGACTTAAGCCTGAATAATAAGAAACCTTTTCAAAAGAAGAGTGCTGAACTGTAATTACATAGGACTGTATTACAGTAGACTTGTGTAGCTTTTCTGTGAGATAGAATTGTGCACGTCCGGTTTAGACGTATAACCCCCCCCGGTTGGCTTGGTAGCCGGCCCCGTTAGAGTAGCCGACGGTTTGAGGTACTTGGAGCGTTTTGCTATTAGTCGATAATCGTCGCGAGGTATGTGAACCTCTTCCTACCTTTTCTAGCATGATATGTGTATAACTATGTAGTACGGTAAACGTACATGTGTTAAACGTATTTGATTGGTTTGAAACATAAAGTGTTATAACGGCTTTGTGGAAAGTTGGTTATAACAGCTTTATGTAAGTAAGAAAATGCTTTATGGTTTTAAAAGGTAACTGATTTGACTTATAACTGACTTAGTGTGTAATAATAAAGAATGCTGAATCATTTTTAACAGAAGAATAACCTACTCACGTATCAGATATATGTTTCTCAAATTGCTTTTAAGGGAGAATTATATCATTAAGTGATTAAAATTATGAACTACGAAGCCTTTCGAAAATGAGAAACTTGAGTAATTGAAATTAGGCAAACTTGAAACATTTGGAAAAGAATGTTGTTACTTGATTTTACGAAGAGAAGTGTTTTGATTTACTTCAAAATATAATCACTCTATTTTCATATACTACGGGTATTGTGTGACTTTTGTAAACGTAACGTATCTTTTAAAGAGTTAATGTATGAAATACATTGGGGATAAAAACCCGAACTTGTTGACATATAGTAGAAAGTACCTTGTGTGTATAACTTGATTGTGTTGGTTTGTGATAGCCTTGTAATACTTTCTTGTTGATTGATAAGTAAACATGCTAGGATGCTACGTGTGTTAGTATCTTGTGATGTTAGTGTAAAGGGGTTTTCCCCTCGACTGCGCTTAAAGTTGTTTGACTATCAGCCGTTATGTTGGTATTGTACCACTCACCTTGACTTATTTCCGGAGGTTAAGCTGCCCTCCGATGCGGGGTAGACTCAGGCGGTCTGGGACCATGATTCGAGAATACCTCATGCGGGTCCAAGGGATCCATGCGGAACTACGGGAGTTCCAGGTTAGTTTGCGGCCCTTGTGGTCATGCGGTCTCTGTGGCCATGCGGACTGCGGGTCCAGGACGATGCCGAGGAGTAGCTACCCTCGATGCGGGGTTACTGTTATACCCCGTATTTCCAGAGTATGTACGTAAAGGAATACGTACAAAAAGTTTGGCCTTAAAGTTAGCCTTGGACGTTTTTTTTGTACACAACTCACTAAAAGAATCGTTTTCCGACGAAACGTTTCCACAGCTTTCGTAAGGAAAATTCCGGCTATGCCATTACTAATTTTTGCGGATTTTTCCGAGAGACGAAACATTTTGGACCAACGGGAGGGCGACACTTGGCACCCTCCCATTGGTGGACTTGAATCGTCCATTTGGACGAATTGGAATGCCTGGCACGCTTTTTGTGCTCAGGCACAAGTCAAGGAGTTGGTAGGATATTTGTGTTTAGTTAATCCTCACCCTACACTTTCCTTGCACTTGTCTTCATCTTGGCCATTGGTTGGCCAAGGCTTGAGCTATAAATACCCCCTTAGAGATGAAGAGTTCTTCATCCACAAATCTTCCAAGTCTTGAAAAATCCTCCTCTCCCTTAGCCTTCGTCCAACACCTCTCCCCTTGAGCGAGTTTGGCCGAGGCCTACCCCTAGCCTAGCCGAAATCTACCCCCTCCCTTGGTAGAAAAGTTGTCTTCTAGTATTGTTATAATGCCCAAAATACCCTAGCCCAAATCCCTTAGTCCTTAGTAGAAGTTGTGAAGAACTTCTAAGGTTTCTTAGCACTGAGCGCATAAACTTAGAGCTAAACCTTGCTCAGCGCGACTTTATCTAGGATATTATTGGGCTTACCGAGGTAACTAATCCTAACCTCTTTTGAATTAGAGAATACATACCGTAGTAGTATTAGAATAAGTATTAAATACTTAGAAGAATATCGCAGAATAGGATTGAACTGCTACCACGTAGAAGGGTTTAAAAGAAGAATAATCAAATCAGACTCACATAGACTGTTTTCACAGAGACTTATATAGCTCACCGGTAGGAAGTGCGCCCAACTTTCCATAGAATTGTGAACCCTCTGCTTAGAATGACCTTCAGTAGTCTTTGATAGATGTCTGTGACTATTATAGTCGACTCTCTGCGACATATTCGACTTGGCGGTGGTTTTCACGGAAGGTATGTGATTCTTCCTAAAGCATGATATTTTACAAAATATATAGTACGTAGACGCATACGTGTTAATCAATAATAACTACGGCAATGTCTTTGACTTAAGCCCGAATAATACTTATGGTAATGCCTCACGCTTAAGCTCGAATAATACTTACTAATGCCTCACGCTTAAGCCCAATAACAAAGAATCAAAACATTTCAAAAGAATATCGAATCATTTTTAATGTAAGATAAATATTTGGTTTTTAAAACAAAAGCTTAAGAGTTATACTAGCTTTACGGGAAGTTAGGTATAACAACTTAAGAAGATAAAAAGGAACTGCTTACTTGTTTGTTTATAAAAGCCTTGTATTGATTTCATTAAGTGTAGTAAGATTTGTGTGATAAGTAGACATATTATGATGCTACCGGGTTAGTGTCTTGAAATGCCGTAAAGCGGTCATTCTGCGTGCTTACGTTGCTATAACCGTAAGTCCGTTGTCTCGTTATTGTATCACCTACCCTCGATCGTTATACAGGTGGCTTGCCCTCGACGCGGGTCTATACGGCCTACGCGGTCTGTGAGACTACGCGAGCAGCCGTATGCTCCGGGATTGATCATTCCGGTGTTTAGCCCGACGCGGGATTTCTACGCGCGGTCTGCTGAGACTACGCGTCTTTTGAGGCTATGCGTCGCGGAGCCTAGCGGATGCCGGGTTGCTGCCCTCGATGCGGAGGATACCTCACGCGTCTCGCGTGACCTGCGGCCGCGAAGTCCAGACTAGGCACGCAGAATGATACTATGGGCGATTGGCCTTGCTTCGATCATTCGCGCCTAGAATAGACTGCTACGCTTTTCCTATTACGGTTGTTGTTTGTGATGTGGCACTATGTGCAATTGAACCGATTGTATTTGTGAAAAGGTTTTAAATACTTTGATTTCATTTCGCTTTATAGTTTCACATACTTGGTACCGTTGTATCGACCTCTTCGGGGCCGCTCATGCCGCAGTAAAGGCAAGCAGTGCTAGATCCGCATCCTTAGGATCTTTTGCGTCGTGAGCTCCATCTTCTCCGAGGCTCTACTTTGGGTATGATCTCCCCGTATTGTAGATAGTTTTGTCAGATAGTGGTATGGCGGGCCCCGTCCCGCCATAGTTGTTTACTTCCTTAGAGGTCTCAGAGTACTATTATACAGTTGGGATGTAATCGCAAAACTTGATTATTTATATATGCCGAAAGGCGACGTTTTCTTACATAAGTCGTGTCTTATTTTATAAACTGCTTCGCCTTGGTTTATATTTCCGCCGTTACTCGATGTATGGCTACTTGGGTGCCCCTGCAGGCACACCACGCCCCGAACGGTCGTGACAAAAGTGGTATCGAGCGCTTAATCTCTGAAAGTGTCTCTGCATCGTATCTAGTAGAGTCTTGATTATCGGTGTTGTGCACCACACCAATAATCGTGAGGCTATAGGATATTTAGGATTGGTTTCATTCTTCTCATTCCGAGATCGTGCTTTAGATCCGTGTTATAGTCGACTGTAACGCCCAACCCGCCCGCATCGTGCCTTACCCCGCACCCTAGTGATACAACATCGAGAAAACCAATGAAAATAAAACATGAATCATGAAACAAGAGATATAATAAATAAACAAAGCAACCAAAACAGCTTGCCTTCAAGATATACATAAAACCCGAACAGCTTTAATCCTTTTACAACCCCGCCACACAACAAGCATGCACTTAAGATTTACAACAACTATGACGGACAGGGCCCGCCATACCCCAATGTATAAGCATCTACGCACTCGGTAACATACCAAAAGATAAGCCTCAAGGAACGGAGCTTTCCAATACGCCAAAGGTGATCCTAAAAGCGGATCGACAAATGACGTACTCTACCGCGCATGAACGCAGCTCAAGGAGGTCGATAACAGTACCAAGTATGTGAAATCAGAATATCAGAAATGAAATCATAATAGTCTATATAAAGCGGGAGACATGTATGATGACCAAACTACAAGATATATCATATAACCGATATCAAGACATGGACTCACGCCTCCAAATTATCACTGTGCGTGGAATTTCTTCCTCACCGCAGCTTATGATATAACAATACCAAGGATTATACATGAACACCGTGTCCCACTGTTATAAAAACCGTGACAGACAAGTATAACTACCAGATCCGACCGTACTAATAAAACAATGCAACCAAAACACGGCCGACACGGCAAGCGCGAGCCGACTATCGGATACAAGGCCGGCCACGCACCGACCGGGCAAGTACGAGGTCGACCACCGGGACCAAGGTCAGATCACGAAACTTCACTATAATCGAACGGGCAAGTGCGAGGGTGACTACCGATACCAAGGCCGAATCACGAGACGGCAGTACGCAGAGCCGACCACCGGGGACCAAGGCGAACAAGAATAAACCTCATGGAGAGCTAGTCCATGGAATAACACTATCAACAGAATCATACCCGTGGAATACTCAATCACTGCCAGCACGTCCAAGTAAGTTCTCAACAAGTCGACCGGCCCTCTATCGAGACGCCAGAATACATAAATACCACACTTGCACAACAAAGGCTATCATCACAAGCATAGGCAAGTTTCACAACAACAAGCATAGGCAAGTTTCACACAACTCAAAGTACTTTCATTTTATGCCAAAGTCCGGGTTTTTAACCCCAAAGTACTACATACGTTAAGTTCTTTTAAAAGAGATCCATTACTTTTATAAAAGTCACCCGATACCCGTAGTATTAGAATGACCAACCCATATTCCTTTTCAAAATCAAGTAACAACATTCTTTTCCTAAGTTCCAGTTTGCCTAGTTTCAATTACTCAAGCTTCTCATTTTCAAATGGTTTCATAGTTCATAAACTTAATCACTTGATTCCTTTTTAGAACAATTGAGTAATATATGTCGCACGTGAGATTATGTTATTCTTGTTTACAACATTCTTATTACAGCAGACATGATCTAGAAAATGTAATATCATTTTGTCTCATCTTAGTTTCTATGCAGATGGAGGTTTCTACTGGTTTTAATACAATTCATCATTATTCAATACATTTTCCTTTATTAACGCTGCAGTGGTCTGTCGATACACATTCTGATTTCCGAAATCAGTAAAACATTATCCCTTTAAATAAAATCAAGTACTCATTACTCACGAATGAGGTTTCACACAAACATTCACATTAAGACAAATAAGTTAAGTCTCTTATCTTATAAGATCAAGTCTCTTAACTTCTAACATCAAGAAACTATTCTAAGCCGTTATACTTAACTTCCCATAAAGCTAGTATAACTCTTAAGTTTTCAAAGCACAATAATAAACTTATTTAAAAACGATTCATAAATCTTTTGAAATACTTCAAGTTTTATTATAACGCCTGCCGCTTATAAATCAAATCAATTATCTTTAAAACCACAACCCATTTTCTTACCTACATAAAGTCGTTATAACCAACTTCCCATAAAGCCGTTATAACACTTTATGTTTCAAACCAATCAAATACATTAAACACACGTACGCTCACCGCATTACATAGTTACACACATATCATGCTAGAAGAGATAGGAAGAGGTTCACATACCTCGCGACGATTATCGACAATAAGCAAAAAGCTCCAAGTACTACAACCTTGCTAGCCCTTTCCACTCCTCGAGTAGAATACGCTACTCTTAGTACTTTCACCTATAAAGGCCACAAACGTCTATTAACTCTTAAACACATGTCTTCATCTTACTACGTAAAATTCGCAAAGACTCTCCCCGCAACAGCGTAAATCTCCTCCTCTAACGAGGCCGGCTACCAAGCCAACCAGGGGGGGGGTTTTACACGCCTAACCGGACGTGTACAATTCTACACAAGTCTACTGCAATACAGTCCTATGTAAATACAGTTCAGTTCTTTTCTATATTCTTCAGGCTTAAGTCAAAAGACATTGCCGCAGTACTAAGCTTAGTTCTATATATAGTATACTTCAACTATATATTCTAACAACATGTAATTTCCAATTACAACTAGAGGGACAAGATAATTACCTCGATAAGCCCATAATTATCCAAGTTAAATGTCGATCCTTAGCAACGTTTAGCTCCAACTCCGGGTGCTCCATCCCGCTCCAAACAACCCTTAGAAGTTCTAACCAACTTCTACTTAAATACTTCAATCAAACAATGAAGATTTTCTTAGGGTTTCGGTTTGAGACTAAAGGGACAAAAGGTAGTATTTCCGGACTCTACGTATAGAGGTATCTTTGGGATACTACAAGGTACAAGGCTAAGGTATTTTGGGCATTATAACAATACTTGGAAGACAACTTTCTACCAAGGGGGTAGGCTCTAGCACAACTAGGCTAGGGGAGGTGTTCTCGCCAAAGGCCACACGAAAGGGGAGGGTGAAGGCTCGGTTTAGAGCTCACAAAGGGGGAGAGAGGGTTTCAAGACTGAAGTTTTGGAACGGATGAAGTCTCCACATCTGTGGGGTATTTATAGCAAAACCAAAGGCCAACCAAGGGCCAAGATCCTCCCAAGTGTATAGCAAGTGTAAGGGCAAGATTAAGCCAAGTGCACCCTAAACCCTACTCCACAAAACATGGCACAAGACAAGGCACAAAACAAGGCCAAAACAAGGCCCAAAATAAGGGCCAATAGGCCTCAAACCGTGACCAATTCGCCAACCCAAACGCCCACTGAGGTGACAAGTGTCACCCTCCCATTGGTCCAAAACATTTCGCCTCTCGGAAAAATTCGCAAAAATACTAAATGACATAGCCGGAATTTTCCTACGAAAGTCCGTGGAAAACGCTTTCGCCGAAAACGACTTCTACGGGGTTGTACAAAAATTTCAAACATGCCTAACTTAAGGCTCAAAATTGACGCACGCCCATACGCATACTGCGGAAATACGGTATAACATTCATCCTCTTAGAAACATTCGTCCCGAATGTTCCTTCAAGGTCTCAAAACAACAGCGCCGTGATAGTCTTCACCGCTATACGCATTTAAAACAATCATGCCACACTGCCACAAAACATACGCTCACTTTTCCCCTTTCTCGTAGTACTCGCCACGAACACTGAACTCGCTCTAGTATCCGTACCACACTTCGCCAACGCCGTTTCCAACCCTCGAGTCACTACTCCAAACTTGGTCATCTCACTAACCTCGATTTCCCTAAGGCCATTCCCGCCTTCACGAACCGATTCTCGATCGAACGCATCCACGAACTCATACGATGGTCATCTAAACTGGGCCTAGCACCCTCGTGACCCTACCACCGTGACCACCCAGAATCGACCCCACCCCTAAACCGGTTACGGTTGACCCGCAAATGGTCCTCAACCCGACCCCAATCAGCTAACTCTTGTTCTCCGATCCGAACAATCTTACTATTTCACATCATGAAAGCTACCACTTCCATCTCACACTACCTGTGACTTACCCTTCTCACTAACCAGGTTTCTAAATCACATTTTAGCACAAAGCTATCCAAACATAACATTAAACACATCAACAACATAAACAAAACTCTAGAGGGTTAAGGATATACCTGAAACTAGGCGGTTCAAGGACCGCTAAAACTGGGAACTCCCACCGCGACCCCTACCGGGGCCTCCCGGTGTACAAACATCCTGCCTGGCTACGGAAGGTGAAGAACCCAGAATCGCTCTAGTAGTCCATGCTATCCTACCAGCTACTCGGTCGGACAGCCTTCTGCCGATGGCCCCGCTGCCGCAAAAATAACAATCTCCCGAGTTAGTACGACACTCTCCTTATGAAGCTTTCCACAACGCCACACCGAGACAAGGGCACTCATCCGCGAGCACTCGCTTCTCAAAATCTGAAACCCGGGAGCCCCGACCGCCTCGAATATCCCGGCGTCCCAAGCCGCGAGGACCACTCAGCATCGACGGAGGTACATAACTAGTTCGCTGAGGCGGTCCGCCTCGAAGTCACCAAAGGACCTCGCTGTTCTCGCCCTCTTCTCACGACTTTGGTCATTCCGCCGATTTATCCGCCTCACATCCAAGTGTATACGCCGCATGCGGCAATGTCCATGCCCTACCAAGAGCTACACCAACAACTTCTCGCAAGGCAATCATCGAGCCCTCAGAACATATCGGTGCACTCGATCCTCCATACTAGCTACTAACGCGGACGCACGCCAATGAGTCGAACTCACATTGTACTCAACCGCACGCCTGCTCGCCAGAACACCAAAAATCTGTCGCCCGAGCCCTCTCATCCGGGAGGCAAGAAATGTGCAAGAAAGGCCTCGAGAACTCGCTCCATACCGGAAGTGCATGCTCTCCTCGACAGCTCCAAGAATCAAACCACCGATCGCGGTATCACGCATTGATGTGAACCTAGTGGCCACCGACTGATCTCCGATGCCTTGATCACTTACATGATCCGTCAGAATCGCTTGATGAACTCCTCGCGATCATCCTCGTGCCTCACCCATAAAACTCGCGGCCTACAACTCGTAAAATCCCGTAGCCTCGAACTATCTGGATCTAGGTGAACCATCGGTGCTATCGAACCGCCGGCCCACTTATCCTCAAGTCTGCCACAACCCCGCCATTAATCGGGCCCACTTGTAACTCATCTCTCCGCCTGCATCAGCGGATCGAGGCTCGTGCATCGGGTCTCGCCACGCTTTACTCGCAGATCCTTCACGCTTTGCCCTTCTCGGGCCCGGTTGCCTTCGCAGAGGCATAATCGTAAAAACGAAACACGCCGTAGGGTCCAATCTTATCACACACTCTAAGGCACGATCTCGTAATGAGAAGAATGGAAACCAATCCTAAATGTCCTATAGCCTCCTCGATTATAGATGTGGTGCACAACACACCGATAATCCGGACTTACTAGACACGGTTCAGAGACACTTTCCGAGGATTAATCGCTCGATACCACTTTGTAACGCCCAACCCGCCCATCGTGCCTTACCCCGCACCCTAGTGATACAACATCGAGAAAACCAATGAAAATAAAACATGAATCATGAAACAAGAGATATAATAAATAAACAGCAACCAAAACAGCTTGCCTTCAAGATATACATAAAACCCGAATAGCTTTAATCCTTTTACAACCCCGCCTACAACAAAGGCATGCACTTAAGATTTACAACAACTATGACGGACAGTGGCCCCGCCATACCCCCGAATGTATAAGCATCTACTGCACTGTGGTAACATACCAAAAGATAAGCCTCCAAGGAACGGAGCTTTCCAATACGCTGAAAGGTGATCCTAAAATGGATCGACAAATGATGTACTCTCTACCGCAGATTAACGCACCTCGGGCGAGGTCAAGATAACAGTACTAAGTATGTGAAATCAGAATACTGTAAATGAAATCATAATAGTCTATATAAAGCGGGAGACATGTATGATGACCAAACTACGTGATATATCATATAACCAAGATATCAAGACAGTGGACTCACGCCTCCAAATTATCACTGTGCGTGGAATTTCTTCCTCACCGCCATAGCTTATAATATAACAATACCAAGGATTATACATGAACACCGTGTCCCACCTGTGTTATAAAACCGCACAGACAAGTATAACTACCAGATCCGACCGCACTAATAAAACAATGCAACCAAAACACGGCCGATACGGCAAGTGCGAGCCGACTCATCGGATACCAAGGCCGGCCACGCACCGACCGGCAAGTACGAGGGTGACCACTGGGACCAAGGTCAGATCACGAAACTTCGCCACTATAATCGAACGGGCAAGTGCGAGGGTCGACTACCAGATACCAAGGCCGAATCAGTCACGAGACGGGGCAGGTACGAGAGCCGACCACCAGGGACCAAGGCCGAACAGTAATAAACCTCATGGAGAGCTAGTCCATGGAATAACACTATCAACAGGAGCATACCCGTGGAATTCTCCATCACTGCCAGCACGTCCAAGTAAGTTCTCAACAAGTCGACCGGCCCTCTATCGAGACGCCAGAATACGTAAATACCACACTTGCACAACAAAGGCTATCATCACAAGATAGGCAAGTTTCACAACAACAAGCATAGGCAAGTTTCACACAACTCAAAGTACTTTCATTTTATGCCAAAGTCCGGGTTTTTAACCCCAAAGTACTACATACGTTAAGTTCTTTTAAAAGAGATCCATTACTTTTATAAAAGTCACCCGATACCCGTAGTATTAGAATGACCAACCCATATTCCTTTTCAAAATCAAGTAACAACATTCTTTTCCTAAGTTCCAGTTTGCCTAGTTTCAATTACTCAAGCTTCTCATTTTCAAATGGTTTCATAGTTCATAAACTTAATCACTTGATTCCTTTTTAGAACAATTGAGTAATATATGTCGCACGTGAGAGTAGGTTATTCTTGTTTACAACATTCTTATTACAGCAGCCATGATCTAGAAAATGTAATATCATTTTGTCTCATCTTAGTTTCTATGCAGATGGAGGTTTCTACTGGTTTTAATACAATTCATCATTATTCAATACATTTTCCTTTATTAACGCTGCAGTTGGTCCTGTCGATACACATTCGATTTCCAAATCAAGAAACATTATCCCTTTAAATAAAATCAAGTACTCATTACTCACGAATGAGGTTTCACACAAACATTCACATTAAGACAAATAAGTTAAGTCTCTTATCTTATAAGATCAAGTCTCTTAACTTCTAACATCAAGAAACTATTCTTAAGCCGTTATACCTAACTTCCCATAAAGCTAGTATAACTCTTAAGTTTTCAAAGCACAATACTACACTTCTTTCAAAACGATTCATAAATCTTTTGAAATACTTCAAGTTTTATTATAACGCCCAAGCCGCTTATAAATCAAATCAATTATCTTTTAAAACCACAACCCATTTTCTTACCTACATAAAGTCGTTATAACCAACTTCCCATAAAGCCGTTATAACACTTTATGTTTCAAACCAATCAAATACATTAAACACACGTAACGCCTACCGCACTACATAGTTACACACATATCATGCTAGAAGAGATAGGAAGAGGTTCACATACCTCGCGACGATTATCGACAATAAGCAAAAGCTCCAAGTACTACAACCTTGCTAGCCCTTTCCACTCCTCGAGTAGAATACGCTACTCTTAGTACTTTCACCTATAAAGGCCACAAACGCTCATTAACTCTTAAACACATGTCTTCATCTTTCTACGTAAAATTGGCAAAGACTCTCCCGCAACAACAGAAATCTCCTCCTCTCTAACGAGGCCGCCACCAAGCCAACCAGGGGTTTTACACGCCTAACCTGACGTGTACAATTCTACACAAGTCTATCGCAATACACCCCATGTAAATACAGTCATTCTTTTCTATATTCTTCAGCTTAAGTCAAAAGACATTGCCATAAAGATTAAGCTTAGTTCTATATATAGTATACTTCAACTATATATTCTAACAACATGTAATTTCCAATTACAACTAGAGGACAAGATAATTACCTCGATAAGCCCATAATTATCCAAGTTAAACGTCGATCCTTAGCAACGCTTAGCTCCAACTCCGGTGCTCCATCCCGCCCAAACAACCCTTAGAAGTTCTAACCAACTTCTACTTAAATACTTCAATCAAACAATGAAGATTTTCTTAGGGTTGGTTTGAGACTAAAGGGACAAAAGGTAGTATTTCCTGACTCTACGATAGAGGTATCTTTGGGATACTACAAGGTACAAGGCTAAGGTATTTTGGGCATTATAACAATACTTGGAAGACAACTTTCTACCAAGGGGGTAGGCCTGGCTAGCACAACTAGGCTGGGGAGGGTGTTCTCGCCAAAGGCCACACGAAAGGGAGGGTGAAGGCTCTCGCTTAGAGCTCACAAAGGAGGAGAGGGTTTCAAGACTGGAAGTTTTGGAATGGATGAAGTCTCCACATCTGGGGTATTTATAGCAAAACCAAAGGCCAACCAAGGGCCAAGATCCTCCCAAGTGTATAGCAAGTGTAAGTGGCAAGATTAAGCCAAGTGCACCCTAAACCCTACTCCACAAAACATGGCACAAGACAAGGCACAAAACAAGGCCAAAACAAGGCACAAAATAAGGGCCAATAGGCCTCAAACTCGTGACCAATTCGCCAACCCAACGCCACTGAGGGTGACAAGTGTCACCTCCCATTGGTCCAAAACATTTCGCCTCTCGGAAAAATTCGCAAAAATACTAAATGACATAGCCGGAATTTTCCTACGAAAGTCGTGGAAAACGCTCGCCAAAAACGACTTCTACGGGGTTGTGCACAAAAATTTCAAACATGCCTAACTTAAGGCTCAAAATTGTGACGCACGCCCATACGCATATACTGAAATACGGTATAACAGACCCTCTAACATATTCCTTTCCTCGTAATGCTTATGCCTCCACGTAAGGCAACCCGCCCGAAGGGCAAGGCGGCGGAGCCGCTAGCAGACACCCAGAGTCACGAGGGCTCGTGCCCGCCTATACCGAGACGGCGAGTTCTATGACGCCGCCGGCCCCAAAGAGAGACCACGCACCCACACCTCATGTCCCACACCGGGCGGAGGAGTTGGGGTACAGGAGATGGCCCAACTATTGGCTAAAGTTGTGGCCCTATACGAGGAGAGGCTGGATGCGACAGTTCCAGCTCCAGCTCCAGTCGCACCCGTAGTGCACCCGAGGGCCGATAGTTTGAGGCTACGAGATTTCTTGAGTTGTAGCCCGCCAGAGTTTTACGGGTCGAGGCCGGAGGATGATCCGCAGGAGTTCATCCGTCACCGCAGAGGATTACGCGGTGATCGTGGCTTCAGAGACCGAGGTCGTGATATTCGGTCGCATCGGCCGCGTGATACCGCAGCCGATTGGTTTGATTCAGGAGCTTTCCCGGGAGAGCATGCACTCCAGCAGATGGGATGAGTTTTCAGAGTATTTTCTCACTCACTTCTTGCCTCCGCAGATGAGGAGGGAACGATATTATTGATTCTTTTTGCTGAGACAGGGAGGACGCACAGTGAGGGAGTACAATGTCTAGTTTGATTCTTTGGCTAGATATGTCCCTCGACCGTAGCGAGATGGAGGACATGGTGCATCGCTATGTCACCGGGCTAGATGATTACATGGCCGAGTCTTGTGCGGGTGTCCCTTCACCAGTAATGGACATAACCCGTATGCAGCTCATGACCGATGTGAGGAGCGTAGACCACGGGTAGAGCGATATCGCAGCAGGTAAGGCCAAGACGGCCGGTTCTTTGGTGGTCCTCGTGGTGGGCGGCATCGCCAGGTCCAGATTTGCACCACAGCGCAGAGCGCCCTACCTCATTTTCGCGACAACCAGAGCGGGGCGTGTCGTGGCCCCAGACTTGGATTTCCGCAGTGGGTGCTAACTGCTCGAGGTCCGCTCAAGCCCGCTCATGCAGATACCATTCGAGTCAGACCGAGCCCGCTATACTTGTGGCCGCAGGTCATTTCGCGAGAGTTTGTCCGACCGGAGCGCGCGTAGTAGGGCCCGGGCCATGTGGTCTGTTGCCGCTTCTTCATCCTCGACAGCTACTCGCCGAGGGCAAGGTACTCATGGACCAGCGGTCGCGCAGGTCGTGGCGCGGTCCAGCTTCTAGCGGTCCTCGAACCGCATTTATGCTTTGTCCAAACCGACAGATCGTGAGGCCTCACCGATGTCGCCATGTACCTTATCGGGCCGGGTTTGATGTGTATGCTTTGATAGATCCGGTTCTACTCATCCTATATATCTCCCTTGTTGCTAGTAGGATAGGGATAGAGCCCGAGTCCATAGACCCTTTCGAGGTAGCTACGCCAAGAGTGATTCTGGTAGCTCGGCGGTGTATAGAGCTTGTCCCGTGACCATTTACGCCGTCGGACCTCAGCCGACTTGATAGAGTTGGAGATGATTGACTTCGACGTGATTATGGGATGGATTGGCTAGCTTCTTGCTACGCCAATGTAGACCGCAGAGAGAGAGTAGTACGGTTCCAGCTTTCCCGAGAGCCATTGTTGAGTGGAGGAGCACCAGACGCCGGTGGTAGGTTTATTTCCTACCTCAAGGCTAGGAAGATGGTGCGCAGGCGGTATAT
The DNA here is from genome assembly GCA_029844215.1 of Przewalskia tangutica. Lineage (NCBI taxonomy): Eukaryota > Viridiplantae > Streptophyta > Magnoliopsida > Solanales > Solanaceae > Przewalskia > Przewalskia tangutica. The sequence goes on from CM056726.1 coordinate 66,978,532, forward strand.
CTACCATCTCGTCGTGTTTGATAATCAAGTCGCGTACCAGATTTTCACCGGCCCAGAGTCACGAGTTCCCGCACGTGTTTCCGCATGACCTCCGGGTATCCTCCCGAGAGGGAGATTGAGTTTTGTATTGACATATTGCGCACACTCGCCTATTTCCATTCCGCCATACGTAATGGCACCCGCCGAGTTGAGAGAGTTGAAGGATCACCTTAGAGATTTGCCGGAGAAGGGCTTCATCAGCCTAGTGTTTCTCCCCGGGAGCGCCGTATTGTTCGTGAAGAAGAAGGACAGACGCGCACGTGTGTTGATTACAGTCAACAAGGTGACCATTAAGAATGATACCCTTCCTGTGATTGATGATTTGTTCGACTACGAGGTGCGAGATGTTTTCCAAGATTGATCCGCGATCGGGCTATCATCAAAGTGCGAGTCGAGAGGTGGATGTCCCTAGGATCGCATTCAGACCCAGACGGGCATTATGAGTTCGTGGTCATGTCTTTGGTTGACCAATGCTCCGCGCAGATTCATGGATTTGATGAACCGAGTGTTCAAACCATTTTTGGACACGCTGTGATAGTGTTCATCGATGATATCTTGGTTTATTCTCGCCAGAGCAGGATCACGCGAGCATTTGGCGTCAGGCCGACGCTTCTCCAGACTGCAGCTTGACGCCAAGTTTTCCAAATGTGAGTTTTGCTGACTTGATGGCAGCATGCTGGGCATATTATCGGGCCGATGGCATTCGAGTGGATACGCCAAGATCGAGGCGATCAATGACTGCCTGCACCTACTACTCCGGCAGAGGTTCGCAGCTCGGGCCTCGCAGATATTATCGGCGTTCGTAGAGAAGTTTGCTTCTATCTCTCGCACCATTGACTAGGCCGACTCGTAAGGCGCCAAGTTTCAGCCGATCGATGCTTGTGAGCGTGGTTTCCAGCTTTGAAAGAGAGACCGACCGCCTCGCTTCTTACTCTTCCGCAGGTCCGATGGTTATGTCGTGTATTGTGATGCGCCGCATCGGTTGGGATGTGTGTTGATGCAGATGGCAGGTTATAGCATATGCATCCCGACACCAAGAAACACGAGGAACTACCCCACCCATGATTGGAGTCGCACCGTGATTCACGCTTTCAAGATCCGAGGCACTATTTGTACGGGGTTCACGTGGATATTTATACGCACTCACAAGAGCCTCCAAAGATATCTTCACCAGAGGAGCTGAACTTACGATGCAGACGGTGGTTAGAGTTGCTTAAGGATTACGATGTTGATATCCCGTACCACCCGGGAAGGCCAATGTTAGGCGTATGCCTTAGTCGTAGGTCGACGGGAGCCTATCGATGTGCAGCTAGAGAGGAGGGACATGGTTCGTGATTTTCATCGCCAGCGAGCCTCGTGTCCGCTTGATTGATTCGATAGCAGCGGTTAGAGTTCGTGAGGTTGCCGAGTCTTCCATCGCCGAGAGGTGAAGAGGCAACAATTCGAGGATCCACTTTGATTCGATATCGTGATACAACTCTTCGTGAGGGCAAGCGGTCCTTTGAGGTAGCACCGATGGGGTGCTAAGGTTTGAGGGCGCATCGTGTGTTCCAGATGTTTCGTGACTTCTGCAGCGGGTTCGGGGAAGCACACAATACAAGCATTCTATCCATCCGGTCGACCAAGATGTACCACGACCTTAGATCCGTGTATCGTGGGATGGCTTGAAGAGGGACGCTGCGAGTTCGTAGCTCGCCCGTGTTGTCGCAGTGAAGGTAGAGCACCGGAGGCCCGTGGTTTGTTCTGACGCATTTATCGAGATCCCGACCGGAAGTGGGAGGTAATCAACATGGACTTCATCACAGGATTACCTCGCACTCGGAGGAGACATGATTCTATATGGGTTATCGCCGACAGTCGACTAAATCAGCCCACTTTCTTCCCGTCAGACGACTTTTCTACCGAGGATTATGCCGCATTTACATCCGAGAGATCGCCGAACGCACGAGTCCATACTTCGATCATATCGCATAAAGGAGCCCGCCACGCTAACTTCTGGAGGTCCTTCCAGGGGTTTAGGACGCAGTGAGCCCGAGTAATCGCATTTCATCCACGCATGCACGGACAGCAGAGCGCAGCGCACTATCCGCACTTCGAGGATATGTCATGAGCCTGTGTTATTGACTTCAGTGGTAGTTGGGAGGATCATTTGCCTCTAGTTGAGTTCGCATATAATAATAGCTACCACTCCAGTATTCAGATGGCGCCTTATGAGGCCTTGTATGGGAGGAAGTGCAGATCGCCTATAGGTTGGTTCGATGTGGGCGAGGTGCAACTAGTGGGACCAGATTTGGTGCAGCAGTGCCGGATAAGTGAAGCTTATCCGAGAGCTTTGATACTCGTAGTCGATGTAAGTCGATGCAGATCATCGCCGTCGGCATCTTGAGTTCGAGGTTCATGATTGGGTTTTCCTAGGTGTCACCCATGAAGCGGTGTGATGAGATTTGGGAAGGGGAAACTCACCAGCGTACATCGGGCCGCTTCGCATTGTCCGCAGTAGGCAAGGTTGCCTATGAGTTGGATCTGCCGTCCGATCCGGAGGCGGTCATCCGGTTTTTCACGTATCTACGCCGGAGGAGATGTATCGGGATCCATCTCGTACACCCGATTGACGATGTCCAGTGACCGAGGTTATCGTATGGCGAGACTCCATAGCGATAGTCGATCGTCGTTAGGCGCTCGCGACGAAGGACGTGGCTTCCACAAAGTCTGCGCGAACGATCTCGTGGAGGAGATGACGTGGGAAGCCGAGGAGGACATGAGGCGTAAGTATCCTCATCTATTCCCCACACCTCCAGGTAATTCACTTTCCTACTTGTAAATTTTCGTTATCATTTATGCCTAAGTGTTATTTTTTGTGGCCATGTGTGGCACTTACAAACTGTTTAAGCTTCTTCGATAATCGTTTGAGAAGGAACATTCGACGAATGTTTCTAAGAGGGAGAATGTTATACCTCAGATTTCCGCAGTATGTACGTAAAGGAATACGCATAAAAGTTTGGCCTTAAAGTTAGCCTCGACGCTTTTTTGTACACAACTCACTAAAAGAATCGCTTTCCGACGCAAACGCTTTCCACGCTTTTCGTAAGGAAAATTCCGCCATGCCATTACTAATTTTTGCGGATTTTTCCGGAGACGAAACATTTTGGACCAACGAGGGCGACACTTGGCACCCTCCCATCGTGGACTCAATCGCCCATTTGGACGAATTGGAATGCCTTGGCACGTTTTTTGTGCCTTGTGCACAAGTCAAGGAGTTGGTAGGATATTTGTGTTTAGTTAATCCTCACCCTACACTTGCCTTGCACTTGTCTTCATCTTGGCCATTGGTTGGCCAAGGCTTGAGCTATAAATACCCTTAGAGATGAAGAGTTCTTCATCCACAAATCTTCCAAGTCTTGAAAAAATCCTCCTCTCCCTTAGCCTTTCGTCCAACACCTCTCCCCTTGAGTGAGTTTGGCCGAGGGCCTACCCCCCCTAGCCTAGCCGAAATCTACCCCCCACCATTGGTAGAAAAGTTAACTACTAGTATTGTTATAATGCCCAAAAAACCCTAGCCCAAACCCCTTGTTCCCTAGTAGAAGTTGTGACGTAATTCTAAGGTTTCTGAGCTACCGAGCGCATAAACTTAGAGCTAAACCTTGCTCAGCGCGACTTTATCTAGGATATTATTGGGCTTACCGAGGTAACTAATCCTAACCCTCTTTGAATTAGAGAATACATACCGTAGTAGTATTAGAATAAGTATTAAATACTTAGAAGAATATCGCAGAATAGGATTGAATGCTACCACAGTAGAAGGGTTTAAAAGAAGAATAATCAAATCAGACTTCACATGGGACTGCTTTTCACAAGAGACTTATATAGCTCACCTGCAGGGAAGTGTCGCCCAACTTTCCATAGAATTGTGAACCCTCTGCTTAGAATGACCTTCAGAGTAGTCTTTGATAGATGTCTGTGACTATTATAGGTCGACTCTCGCGACATATTCGACTTGGTGTGGTTTTCACGGTAAGGTATGTGATTCTTCCTAAAGCATGATATTTTACAAAATATATAGTACTGTAGACGTACGTGTTAATCGAATAATAACTACGCAATGTCTTTGACTTAAGCCCGAATAATACTTATGGTAATGCCTCACGCTTAAGCTCGATAATACTTACAGAATGCCTCACGCTTAAGCTCAATAACAAAGAATCAAAACATTTCAAAAGAATATCAATCATTTTTAACGTAAGATAAATATTTGGTTTTAAACAAAAGCTAAGAGTTATACTAGCTTTATGGGAAGTTAGGTATAACAACTTAAGAAGATAAAAGGAACTGTTTACTTGTTTGTTTATAAAAGCCTTGTATTGATTTATGTTAAGTGTAGTAAGATTTGTGTGATAAGTAGACATATTATGATGCTACCTGGGTTAGTGTCTTGAAATGCCGTGTAAAGGGTCATTCTTTGCGGCTTACGTTGCTAACCTGTAAGTCCGCTGTATCGTTATTGTATCACCTACCCTCGATCGTTATACCGGTGGCTTGCCCTCGACGCGGTCTATACGCCTACGCGGTCGTGAGACTACGCGAGCAGCGGTATGCTCCGTGATTGATCATTCCGGTGTTTAGCCCGACGCGGGATTTCCTACGCGGTCCGCTGAGACTACGCGGCTTTTGAGGCTATGCGCGGCCGCGGAGCCTAGGCGGACGCCGGGGTCAGCTGCCCGACGCGAGGATACCTCACGCGGTCTGTGTGACCTATGCGGCCGCGAAAGTCCGTGACTAGGCACGCAGAATGATACTACGGGCGATCGCCTTGCCGATCATTCGCGCCTAGAATAGACCTGTTACAGTTTTCCTATTACGGTTGTTGTTTGTGATGTGACACTATGTGCAATTGAACTGATTGTATTTGTGAAAAGGTTTTAAATACTTTGATTTCATTTCAGTTCTTTATAGTTTCACATACTTGGTACTGCAGATCGACCTCCTTCGGGGCCGCTCATGCCGCAGGTAAAGGCAAGCAGGTGCTAGATCCGCATCCTTAGGATCTTTTGCGTTGGTGTCAGGAGCTCCATCTTCTCCGGAGGCTCTACTTTTGGGTATGATCTCCCCGTATTGTAGATAGTTCTGTACAGCTGGTATGGCGGGCCCCGCCCCACCATAGTTGTTTACTTCCTTAGAGGTCCAGAGTACTATTGTACAGCTGGGATGTAATCGCAAAACTTGATTATTTATATACGCCGAAAGGCGACGCTTACATAAGCCGTGTCTTATTTTATAAACTGCTTCGCTCGTTTATATTTCCGCCGTTACTCGATGTATGGCTACTGGGTGCGCAGAGGCACTACCACGCCCCGAACGGGTCGTGATGCTACATACCCTACGCGCCTATATGAGTGGCCTATGCGGACTACGGAGTCCGTGATTAGGCTTGCATGGTGATACTACGGAAATCGCCCCGCTTCGATCATTCGCAGCCTAGAAAAGACTCGCTGATTTACCTATTGTTGTTTTGTTTATGATATGGCACTATGCGGTTACCTTGGTTGTTCCATACATACTTGCAAAACTAATTTTAAAATGATATGTTTTCATTTAAGTACTTTACAGTTTCACATACTTGGTACTGCAGATCGACTCCTTCGGGCCGCTCATGCCGCAGTCGAGGTACACCCGCCGTTGATCCTAGTTCTCTGGTCACAGCCAACAGATGGAAGCTCCGCTTTCCCGAGGCTTATCAGCCGTATAGTCCGCCGTTGTAGGTATTTACATTCGTGGTATGGCGGGCCCCGCCCCGCCATTATTGTCGTATCATTCTGTGAGGTCCAGAAATCGCTGGGCGAGTTGTAATGGGATGAATCGCTCGGCTTTAAAATTGATTTATATATATGCCGTAAGGCAAGTTTTCTCCGACATCGCTTACTTCTTAATATTTTCATGTCTTGTTTTATGTTCACTGACACTGATGTTGTATCACTAGGTGCCCGGTAGGCACCACGCCCGGTTCGGTCGTGACAAAAGTGGTATCGAGCGCTTAATCCTGGAAAGTGTCTGCACCGTGTCCAAGAAGTCTTGATTATCGGTGTCGCGCACCACACCAATAATCGTGAGGCTATAGGATATTTAGGATTGGTTTCTATTCTTCTCACTCGAGATCGTGCCTTAGTAGTCGTGTTGTAAGTCAACCTCTCACGTATTTCTTTCCTTACCGCTATGCCTCCGCGTAGGCAACCCGCCCGGTGAGGCGCGCAATGGCGGAGTCGCGAGTAGAGTTCGAGGGTTACGAGGCACGCACTCCAACCATCACCCGAGTTAGGTGCTTCATTCGGGAGTTCTGCGACGCCACTAAGCCCCAAAGAGTTTAGCACGGCGGCAGCTCCATCGCGACCATGATGTTTGAACCTTCGCCCACGACTGTAAACAGAATATAGATTGCGAAAAGAAAACCTCACATTAGCTATGGATTTGGCTACCAGAGAGCATACCGATGTACCGCGAGTCTTGACGAATATCTTAGAAAGGGCTGGGAGAGTAATTCTTCGCTTAGGCTTCGAGCATGGCTCGAGTACGTCAGGCGCAGCAGCCAAGAAACGTAGAGATCGACGGGTTAACGGCGACAGAAGAGGGCCAGAGCAAAGAAGGTCCTTTAGTAACTTTTGAGGCTAGTCGCCACCAATGGATTAGATTATGCACATCCACCAAGGCGTAAAGGTCCTCCACAGGTTCGTAACGCTCGGTATGCAGGAGTTGGTCGAGCTCCGCAGCTTCCGCTCACGCCTACACGTAGGTTCCAGCCACCGATTCGCTTTTTCCCAAGATTCACAGCGATGCACGCCATCCCGGAATGTCATCTTTAGTTAGTACTTGTTTTACCTACGACCGCCGTGGTCCGATGTCGAAAGAGTGTCCTCAGGAGGACTTAGCCTTCAGATCGATGGGTAGTCGCCACCTTCCTTAGCTATGCGCTTCACGGGTGTTTGATTAGAACGACTTGGTGGAGCGAGCAAGAGATACTGTGTTTATCCTTAACCTCTGAGATTAGTAGCGATGATGAGACGAGTATATCTTAAGTGCTATGTTCTCGATAGCAAGGTGTAATTTGTGATTAGAAATCATGGTTCTCAGAATCGGAAGATTGGGGATAGAGAAAGTGTGAGCCTTAGAGTGTTATACGTAGAGACCTTAGAGGTAAGGCCATCCCGAGTAAAAGATGTATTGTTTATGTTTGACCCTTATAGGAGTGCATAGTGCACGTGAGTTATGTTCATGGGATAAGTCCCCGAGAAGTGTGGAATGAAAGAGGTAGTTGAGCTAAGACCGCTAGGTTTTCGTAAAGTGATTAGCGAGAGTTTTCCTGTCGGTTAATGTCTTCGCGTTGCGTCGGGTTGAGGCCACGCCGCGGGTCAACCCGCGGCATGTTTGGCGGGTCAGTGGTGGTCCCGCCTTGTGCTAGGGTCATAAGGGTGTTTGGCCCAAGTTTAGTTAACCAAACAGACGAGTTCGTGGACGATTCGACCGAGAGTCGCCGGTAGGTCACCGCCTTGTCTTCTAGCAAAGACCGCTTACTCGGCGTTGTTGATTTATCTGAAGGTTGTAAGGCTGCACGGTGCCTAACTTTACCTTATGGCGCATGTGGAGCCCGTGGTACACTGCTTTTGTTTCGGAAGTTTTACCAAGCAGGTTAAGAACTCGCGTGAGTCTCAGACCGCATTCGCCTCTGGCCAGCGTGGATTTCGGGTAGTTGGAGATTGTTGTCTCCCGTGGAGGAGTGTTTAAGCTACCATCTCGGTGTTCGATGTCGCCTTATGAAGCCTTGCAGGGCGGATGTGTAAGTCGCCGGCCGATTGGTCTGATGTTGGCAAGATTCAGATAGTTGGTTCAGCTTGTTCCAACAGATCGTGGATAGGGTAAAGCTTGTCTAGAAGAGGTTCCGGCACTCGGAGAAATCGTATGATAATCGGACGACGCCGAGTTCGTGATCGACGGCGGTCTTCTTGAAAGTACCACCCCGTCATGTGGCGAGTTTTGGAAAACAGAGGAACTTAGCCCGAGTTACTTGGGCCCTTTTGAGTTCATGGAAGAATAGGTCGTTGCCTATATGTTAGCTTTTGCCGCTCGACTTAGAGGCAATACGTCCGCCTTTCGTATTATTATGATCGGAAAGTATCTGAGATCCATCCAGAGTGTTCCCGCTAATGATGACCACGTTAGAGATAGTAACCCCAGTTTTGGAAATCAAGATCGTAAATGTGGTAAGAGTTCGAGTGTACAACACCTCGTGGATCGCACGCAGCCCGGCACCATTTGTTAGGTCACGAGTGACACTAGAACCTCGCGCAAAGTGACAAAAGTGGTATCACGACGAGTAAAGGGAGAAGCGAGCATGTATGAGCAGAGATGTGACCATTTCTTTTGTATGGAGAAAGTGCGAAGGAATTATATTTTAGACCTCGACGGGAGCGTTGTGATGTTAGAGGTGTTTGTGGTGATGTTAGAGGCGTTTCCTCGTGGACTTGGACGTAAGTATTTTGGCGCAGTGTTGTTGTGGCCAGGCGTGATTGTTCGTAAGTATAGTAGTGAAGACTATCAAGACGCTTGGTTTGAGATTTTAGAAGGAACATTCGGACGAATGTTTCTACGAGGAGAATGTTATACCCTATTTGCAGTATGTACGTAAGGACGCACGTGAAAAGTTTGGACTTTAAAGTGGCTTGCCGATTTATTTTTGTGCACAACACCCGATTAGAGTCGTTTTTGACTAAACGCTTCCACAAATTTCGTAGGAAAATTACGCTATGTCATTTCTAATTTTTGGATTTTTCCGAGAGACCAAACATTTTGGACCAACAAGAGGGCGACACTTGTCACCCTATCCGTGGATAGGCTTGGGCGGTCATGGGTGGCCGAGTTGGGTGAGTTGTTGTCAAGTAGTGGGGAGGCTATGTTGGTGGTAGATGGATAAGGTGCACTTGGCATGATTCGCCCTACACTTGCTATGCACTTGGCATGATCTTGGCCATTGGTCGCCTTTGCTAGACCTATAAATACCCCTGGAAGACTTCTTCATCCATTCCAAATATTTTCCTAAGTGTTAAAATCCTCCCTCCTCCTTTGTGTTGAGTTCGACCGAGAGCCCTCTTCCCCGCTGTCGAGAGTACCCCCAGCTGGTAGGCCGGGTATACACCCCCTCCTCAGGTGCTAGCCGGGTACCCCTAGCCTAGTTGTTTTTGTATAAATACCCTCCTCTTGGTAGAAATACTCTCAAAAGTATTGTTACATTATACCCAAATTACCTTAGCCAGATACCTTGTAGTATTCTAAGGTTATACTTATACTAAAAGCCCGTAAATACTATTATACTTCCCTTCACCACAAAACCGAAACCTTAAGGAAAATCTCCATAGTTAGTCGAGTTTTAAGTGAAGTTGGTTAGAACTTCTGGCGGTGGTTCTGAGCGGTCGAGCGCCAGAGTCGAGCTAAACGTTGCCCAGATCGACTTTATACTTGGATAATTATGGGCTTATCGAGGTAATTATCTTGTCCCCTATTGTAATTGGAAATTACATGTTGTTAGAATATATAGTTGAAGTATACTATATATAGAATCAACGTAGTTATCGCAATGTCTTTGGACTTAAGCTCGAATAATACTTCATGCAATGTCTCGCGACTTAAGCCCAATAATAAGAAACCTTTTCAAAAGAAGAGTGCTGAATCAGAATTACATAGACTGCTTACAAAGAGACTTGTGTAGCTTTTCTCGTGAGATAGAATTGTGCACGCCCGTTTAGACGTATAACCCCGGTTGGCTTCGTAGCTACCCGTTAGGAGAGAGATTTACGCTGCCATGGGGGAGGTGCGAATTTTCTCGAGAATGTTCTACGATTAGACCTAGATGTTAATAAGCGCCTGTGGCCTTATAGGTCAAGTACCACGCGTGGCGCGATCTACTTGGCTTAAGGAGTAGCCGACGGTTTGAGGTACTTGGAGCGCTTGCTAGTAGTCGATAATCGTCGCGAGGTATGTGAACCTCTTCCTACCTTTTCTAGCATGATATGTGTATAACTATGTAGTACGGTAGACGTACATGTGTTAAACGTATTTGATTGGTTTGAAACATAAAGTGTTATAACGGCTTTATGGGAAGTTGGTTATAACAGCTTTATGTAAGTAAGAAAATGCTTTATGGTTTTAAAAGGTAACTGATTTGACTTATAACTGACTTAGTGTGTAATAATAAAGAATGCTGAATCATTTTTAACAGAAGAATAACCTACTCACGTATCAGATATATGTTTCTCAAATTGCTTTTAAGGGAGAATTATATCATTAAGTGATTAAAATTATGAACTACGAAGCCTTTCGAAAATGAGAAATTTGAGTAATTGAAATTAGGCAAACTTGAAACATTTGAAAAAGAATGTTGTTACTTGATTTTACGAAGAGAAGTGTTTTGATTTACTTCAAAATATAATCACTCTATTTTCATATACTACGGGTATTGTGTGACTTTTGTAAACGTAACGTATCTTTTAAAGAGTTAATGTATGAAATACATTGGGGATAAAAACCCGAACTTGTTGACATATAGTAGAAAGTACCTCGTGTATAACTTGATTGTGTTGGTTTGTGATAGCCTTGTAATACTTTCTTGTTGATTGATAAGTAAACATGCTAGGATGCTACGTGTGTTAGTATCTTGTGACATTAGTGTAAAGGGGTTTTCCCCTCGACTGCGCTTAAAGTTGTTTGACTATCAGCCGTTATGTTGGTATTGTACCACTCACCTTGACTTATTTCCGAGGTTGTCGCCTCCGACGCGGTAGACTCAGCGTCCAGGACCATGATTCGAGAATACCTCATGCGGGTCCGTGGATCCATGCGAACTACGGAGTTCCGTGTTAGTTTGCGCCCTCGCGTCACGCGGTCTCGTGGCTACGCGGATCGCGGGTCCGTGATCGACGCCGAGGAGTAGCTACCCTCGATGCGGGTTACATACCCTACGCGGCCTATATGAGTGGCCTATGCGACTACGGAGTCCGTGATTAGGCTTGCATGGTGATACTATGGGCAATTGGCCCCGCTTCTATCATTCGCAATTTAGAAAAGACACATTCGCTTACCTATTGTTGCTCTTGTCTATGATATGGCACTATGCGTTACCTTGGTTGTTTCATACATACTTGCAAAACTGATTTTAAAATGATATGTTTTCATTTAAGTACTTTACGCTTCACATACTTGGTACCGTTGTAATCGACTTCGGGCCGCTCATGCCGCAGTCGAGGTACACCGCCGCTGATCCTAGTTCTCGGGTCACGCCAACAGATGGGAAGCTCCGCTTCTCCGAGGCTTATCGGGTATAGTCCCCGTCGTTGTAGGTATTTACATTCGTGGTATGGCGGGCCCCGTCCCGCCATTATTGTCGTATCATTCTTAGAGGTCCAGTAGCATCGCAGGCGTAGTTGTAATGGATGTAATCGCTCGGTTTTAAAATTGATTTATATATATGTCGTAAGGCAAGTTTTCTCCGACATCGCTTTCTTACTTCTTAATATTTTCATGTCTTGCTTTATGTTCCACTGATTACTCGATGTCAGATCACTAGGTGCCCGGTAAGGCACCAACACGGCCCGTTCGGTCGTGACATCCCGAATACCGAACGCCCCAAGATCGCGGAGGACCACTCAGACTAGCGGCGTGCATAACTAGCTCGCGCCGAGGTGGTCCGCCTCGCAGTTACCAAAGGACCTCGCTCGCCTTCTTCTCGCTGATCCCGGCCATTCCGCCGACCTCTCCGTGCCTCACATCCAAGTGCATGAGCTCGCATGCGGCAATGTCCATGCCCTACCAAGAGCTACACCAACAAGCCTCGCCAAGTAATCATCGAGCCCGTGACGTAGCGGTGCACTCGCCCTCCATATCGGTCACTAAGGCGGGACATACCGAGCCAACGAGTCAAACTCCACGCCAGACTTCCTAACCGCACGCCCGGCCGCTTTAACGCCAAAAATCTGTTTACCGAGCCCTCTCATCTCGCGAGGCAAGAAATGTGCAAGAAATGCCTCGAGAACTCGCCCCAAATCTGGGAGCGCATGTTCCCCTCGACGCTTCCATGAATCAAACCACGATCGCAGATCACGCACCGATGCGAACCCAATACCACCGACCGCCTCGAGACTCGATCACTCACGATCCGTCAGAGTCGCTTGATAAACTCACGAGGTCATCTCGCCTCGATCCATGTAACGCGGGCTACAACTCGAAAGTCCCGTAGTCTCAAACCGCTCGCCGGGGTGAACTACGGTGCTACTGGATCGAACCGCCGTGATCCAGCCTCTCCTCATATTCTGCCACGACTCGCCAGAATCGCCATCTCCTTGTACTTATCTCATCTCGCTTCCAGCCGCTGGACCGAGGCTCGTGTATCAGAGTCTCGCAGCCATCGATGCGCTTCTAAACTCGCTGGCCGGGCGGCGCCGCAAAACTCGGGCCGGAAGCACTATCTCGTGTAACGATCGCCTTCGCCTGCAGAACCTCCGTGCTCTACTCACGCCTCCATCGGCCGCTTGCCCTTCGGGCCCCGATTGCCTGCGCGAGGCATAATCGCACATAAGAATACGCCGAGGAGTCCAACTTATAACACAACTCTAAGGCACGATCTCAGAGTGAGAAGAATAGAAACCAATCCTAAATGTCCTGCACTCTCCTCGACATAGATGTAGTGCACAACACACCGATAATCAAGACTTACTAGACACGGTCTGTAGACACTTTCGAGGACTAATCGCTCGATACCACTTTTGTCACGACTAACCGGCCCGTGGATCGTGCCTTACCCTGCACACTCGTGATACAACATCGAGAGAATCACGGAAATAAAAACATAAACATGAAACAAGAGACATGATAAATAAACAGCCAACCAAAACAATAGCTTTCAGATATATTCATAAAACCCAACAGCTTATCCTTTTACAAACTCGCCACAACAAGATTTCATGCACTTAAGAAGTGATAATAACTATGACGGACAGTGGCCCCGCCATACCCTCAATGTACAAGAACCTGCTGCACTGTGGTAACATACCAAAAGATAAGCCTCCGAGAAACGGCTTCCCAATACGCTAAATGTGATCCTATGAGCGAGGATCCACAACCGATGTACTTACCGCAGATGAACGCAACCCCCAAGGAGGTCGCATAACAGTACCAAGTATGTGAAACTGAAAAATATCAGAAATGAAATCATAATACTATATAAAACAGAGACATGTATGATAACCAAACTACACCATAACATAAAAGCGCCATGTCAAGTTAGGGACTCACGCCTCAAAGTCATCCTCACGCCCGTGGAACTCCTTCCTCACCGCCGGCAGCCAGGTACAAACCATGTGATACGTATAACATGTCTCGCCCATCTCATGGACCCAAAGATAGAAACGCAGAATACATTCCCTGCTCATCTCGCGAACTCGGAATGGATGGAATACATTCCTGGCCCATCCTACGGACGCGTAGTCGAGTGAAATACATTCCTGCTCATCCTACGAACGCAGAGTCGAGTGAAATACATTCCCGGTTCATCCCATGAACGCGGTAGTCGAGTGAAATACATTCCTGCTCATCCTACGAACCTAGAGTCGAGTAAAATACAAGATTTGCACAACAAGGCTATCACACGCAAACATAGGCAAGTTACACACAACTTAAGGTACTATCATTTTATGCCAAAATCCTGCTCGACCTAAAGTATTACATATATTAACTCTTTTAAAAGATACGCTTTTCACAAAAGTCACACAATGTTCGTAGTATAAAATAAAGTGACTATCTTTTAAGTAAACCAAAACACTTCCCTTGTAAAATCAAGTAACACATTATTTTCCAAACGTTCAAGTTTGCCTAATTTCAAATGCTCAAGTTTCTCATTTTCGAAAGGTTTCGTAGTTCATAGTTTTAATCACTTAAGAATATAATTCTCCTTTAAAACAAATTTGAGAAACATATGCCTTATGTGTGAGTAGGTTGTTCTTGTCTATTACAATCTTATAAAAGCAGCCATGATCTAGGAAATATAATATCATTTTGTCTCATCTTAGCTTCTATGCAGATGGAGGTTTCTACTGGTTTTAATAACAATTAGTCAATACATTTCCTTTATTAACGCTGCAATGGTTTGTTCGATACTTAATCTCATTTCCAAATCAAGAAACATTATTCTTTTAAAACCAACTACTCATTACTCGCGAATGAGGTTTTTACAACATTTTAACAAAATTCATAACAAGTCAAACTAAGTCAAGTCTCTTATCTTTCAAGATCAAGTCTCTTAACTTTCAAAATCAAGTCGTGTATAAGTCAAGTCTCTTATCTTTCAAGATCAAGTCTCTTAACTTTCAAAATCAAGTCGTGTATAAGTCAAGTCTCTTATCTTTCTACAATCAATAAACCATTCTTTTACCTACATAAAGTCGTTATAACTAACTTCCCATAAAGCTATTATAACACCCTATGTTTTAAACCAACCAAATCACTTAGCACATGTACGTCCACCGTACTACATAGTTCACAACAATCATGCTAGAAAAGATAGGAAGAGGTTCACATACCTCGCGACGATTATCGACAAATAGCAAAACGCTCCAAGTACTTCAACCCGTCGGCTACTCCTTAAGCCAAGTAGATCACGCCACACGTAGTACTCCACTCCTAAAATGGTCATAGTACTTCTATCAAACCTTTCTTACCATTGAAGACTTATACCAATAAAAAGCCCTCTAATTCTACGGAAAATTCGGCAGCACTTCCCCCATTTTTACTCACTTTTCCATCTTTCTCCAAGGCCCGAATAACCGTAATATATATACCATATATATATATATAAGGCGTAATAATTAAACAACATAAAGAAGGGGATTACACGCCCAAACGGTAACGCGGTTTACTATCACGCCTCCATAATAACAACAAGTAAAAGAAGGGGATTACGCGCCCAACCAGAACGCGTTTACTATCACGCCTTCATAACAACAACAAGTAAAAGAAGGGGATTACGCGCCCAAACGATAACGCGGTTTACTATCACGCCTTCATAACAATACAATAATTAAAAAGGGGATCACACGCCCAAACGGAACGCGATTGAACAATCTTCCCCTTAACAGAAATGTAAATACAGTCCAAAGTAAATACAGTCCAAAGTAAATACAGTCCTTAAGTTGGGGTCCTTGGCCAACTTTGTCCATTTTACTTATCCAATTACTTCATTAGTCATCCAACTTATATTCCATCTTAATATAAGTTATAGTTACTTTGTTAATTACTTCTTCACAAGTAAGATACGCTTACCATTTTAATGGCAAACGGCCAATCCTTTCTTTTAACAAGTTAACAAGATCCAACTTTTCCAAACTTTACTCCATATTTTATATACTCCATAATATACTTATAATATATGTATAATGACCAATTCACAAAGAGGTTAAGGTTTACTACCTCAAATAGCCCAAAATTATCCAAGAACTTAATGTCGCTCCAAGCAAGTCTTAGCTCCAAATCTTTCCGTTCCAATCCGCTACAAGCAACCCATAGAAGCTCCTAACCAACTTCTCTTCAAGAACCAACTCCAAAAAGTGAAGAACACTTAGGGTTTCCAACTAGTAAGTTTCGGCCAAGGCATGAACAATAGGTTAGGGGTGTGAAATCTTTTCCAACTCTTGGTACACAATCTTCCTAACACCTTAAGGAAGAACACTTGAGAGTTTAAGAATTGTTGGACAAATTTAGGTCAAGAAATGGGCTAAAAAACGAGAGCAAGGTCAAGGGAGAAGGGAGGGAATTTCTTGTCTTGAAATGGTTAAGTGTGGAAGTTTTCATCAACTAAGGGTGCATATATAGGACAACCAAGGGCTAGGATGAAGGCAAGTGTGTGGTTGATATTGGGGACAAGTGTGTGTGGGTCCCACAAGCCACTTGTCCACACAAAATATCTAGCAAGACTTGGCCACTTGTCCACACAAAATATCTAGCAAGACAAGGCCACTTGTCTTGCCACTTGTTAGCAAATTTCGGCCATGAGGCCACCTAGGGGGGTGACACGTGTCGCCCTCCTACTCGTCCAAAATATTTCATCTTCCGAAAATATCCATAAAGGCAAAAATCTCGAAAACAAAGTGGGCCCCACAAAACCGTAAATTTCTCCCGTGGGCCCCACGTGCCCAATTCCGGAAATAAAATTCCATAATTCTAATATAATTCAAGAAGCCCAAATACCAAATCTGGGAATCCAATTCCCATCAACGAACCTTTTTCCTTCACAAAACCCGGAAACTTTTCCGTCGAAAAATGACATCTTTCTTTCTTTCCAAAATTTCTGTCGTATTCTCGCACGTAAATCCTCACATATACCCTGGAACTACGGGGTATAACACCAGGTAGGGCACCAGTCACGGGCCCGGGGTTCGGGGCGTGACATATACATCAGAGAAAACAGCGGAACATACATGAACTTAACAGTAAATAAATAACAGGTTAGCCGATAAGGCTACCTCCCTGAATATATATATATAAATCCAAAAGCAGTTACCTTTTTTTTACAGACGACCCACATGATATGACTACAGACCTCTAAGAGTTTTGACATAACAACTGTGACGGGACAGGGCCCCGCCATACCCATGAATGTACATAAATCTACAACCTCAGGGAACCGTACCAAAAGACAAAGCCTCCGGAGAAATAGAGCTTTCCAAGAACTGAACAGTGATCCTAAGAGTGCGGATCAGCAAGCGATGTACCTCAACCTGCGGCATGAACGCAGCCCCCCGAAGGAGGTCAGTACAAAATATGTACCAAGTATGTAAAACTGAAAGTACTGTAATTTAAATCATAATAGTCTAAAATAAAGTTGGAGACATGTATGATAACCAAATTAACAATACCACCGTGCCTTGCCGAAATAAAAGTAATGAAAGTCAGTTTTACCTTTTAAAGACTATTTCAACACATGAACAATAGTCACACCATAGCTAGGGACACAAGCCCTCAACATCATCACACAGTCCAGCAAGGGTCGCAGGCCCTCAAAACCTCAAGGCGTGCCCGTGGAATCTTCCATCACTACCGACAGTCGTAAGTGTATAATATATACATATAACAAGCCCGTGGCATCCTACCTCACTGTCGGCGTGCACACATATAAACTACAGATATATATATATATATATATATATATATATATATATATATATATATATCATGCCCGTGGAATCCCTCATCTCGGGTACATGACTTCATGGAGAGCTAATCCATGGGGTAATAATCGTATATAACATGCCCGTGGAATCCCTCATCTCGGGTACATGACTTCATGGAGAACTAATCCATGGAGTAATTGTTACACCCCGTAGTTCCATAGTATGTATATGAGGACGTACGTACGTAAATACGACATTAAAATTGGAAAGGAAGAAAGATGTGATTTTTCGACGGAAAAGTTTCCGGATTTTGTGAAGGAAAAATGTTCATTAATGGGAATTGGATTCCCAGATTTGGTATTCGGACTTTTTGGAATATTTGAGAATTATGGAATTTTATTTCCGAAATCGGTCACGTGGGGCCCACGGGAGAATTTACGGTTTTGTGGGGCCCACTTTATTTTCGGATTTTTGGCATTACGGATATTTTTTCGGAAGACGAAATATTTTGGACGAGTAGGGGGGCGACACGTGTCACCCCCCCTTGAGGCCATGTGGGCCGATTGTGTGGCGTGTGTTGGGCGGTTTGAGCGGACAAGTGGCTTGCCACTTGTCCCATTGTTATGGTGGACAAATGGTTGGCCAACTACCCACACACATGTACCCCATCCTCACCACACACTTGCCTAGATCTTGGCCATTGATTTTCCTATAAATACCCCATTGATTTCAAGACTTCTTCATCCACTTAAATGTTTCTAAGTCACAAAATTCCCTCTGTGTAGCTCGTCCAAATCCCCTCCCCTTTGTAGAAAAATTCTTCAAGTGTTGGTATAGTCCCAAATACCTTAGCCTAGTATTCCTAGTAGTTTTCCAAAGTTATTTCAAGTACTAAGAGTCTTAAAAATACTACTTTATTCCTATAGTCGCAAAAACGGCCCTCGAAAAATCTTCAGAGCTTACAGGAAGTGGTAAGAGAAGTTGTTTGGAAACTTCTAAGGGTTGCTTGGAGCGGGTTGGAGCGTCAGGAATTGGAGCTAAACATTGCTCAGGATAGACTTATATCTTGGATAATTTTGGGTTTATCGAGGTAATGATCTTTGTCCCCCTATTGTAATTGGATATTACATGTTGTAGTAATGTATAGTTGGGTATACTATATGTAGAATGAATATGGATAAGAATTGAATCAGATTTACATAGGACCGTATTTACTGAGACTTATAGTATTATTGTGGAGTAGAATTGTACACGTCCCAGGTTAGACGTGTAACCCCCGGGATTGTTGGTTCGCAGCAGCCTCGTTGTGGCGAGGAGATTTATGTGGTTGTGGTGGGGAGGTGCCGAATTTTCCGTGAGAATAAGGAATCTTGTATCTAGAATTATTCTACGAAGAGATCTAGAGGTTGATAGACGCTTGTGGCCTTTATAGGTCAAGTACTACGAGTAGCGTATTCTACTTGGGCGGTGGAAAAGGCGAGCAAGGTTTGAGTACTTTGGAGCGTTTTGCTAATTGTCGATAATCGTCGCGAGGTATGTGAACCTCTTCCTATCCTTTCTAGCATGATATTTGTGAAATATATTTAGTTCGGTAGACGCACGGGTGTTTAAAGGAAGTTGATTTTCCTTTTGTGTCCTTGACTTGATTCCAAAGTTAAGTGACTTGTTATGAAATATTAAGGACTTGAAATATGTTAAAAAGTTGTAAAACCTCACTCATGAGTAATGGGTGTGTGGTCTTTTAAAGAATAAAGTTACCTTGATTTCGAAAATAAGAATAGTTTTATCATTGGATTTAAAATGATAACTTGACTTATAAACAACTTGATTTTGGGAAAGGAGAAGTAACTTGATTTAAAGGTATAGGTTACTTGTTTTTAAAAGAGTAAGACACTTGGTTTAAAAAGTATATTGCTACTTGACTTAAAAAAAGAAAAGTGTCTTTGTTTTAAAGGAAGGCATGGTTTTGTCTTAAAAATGGTTTAAAAAGGAAGGCATGCTTTTGTCTTAAGATTGGTTTTAAAATAAGGTATGGAAATTGTTTTGGTTTTACTTTGATGTCTTTTGACTTGAGTTTTAAATAAAAAGAATCTTGAAGTTATTTCAAAAGAGTTATGAATCATCTTTGAAAGAAAAGAAATACTTGGTTTTAAAAGCTTAAGTGTTATACTAGCTTTTTGGGAAGTTAGGTATAACGACTTAAGGAAGATAGAAGGAACGGTTTACTTATTTGTTTATGAAAGTCTTGTATTGATTTCTGGAAAGTGTAGTAAGATGGTTTGATAAGTAAACATGTTACGATGCTACGTGTGTTAGTGTCTTGTGATATTTGTGTAAGGGGGTTATTCTTGTTGTGCTTACGTTGTTAAACGCTAAGCCCGCCAGATCGCTTATTATATCACATACCCCGACTTGTTATGATGCCGGCGACTTGCCACCCTCGATGCGAGGAATACCTCATGCGGTCCGCGTGACTATGCGAGTCGCGGAGTTCCAGATGATCACCCGTGTGTTACCCGACGCGAGGAATACCTCACGCGTCCGCGTGACTATGATGCGAGGAATACCTCACGTGGTCTCGCAGTGACTACGCGGATCATGGAGTCCGCGAGGATGCCGCGTTAGCTACCCCGATGCGGCGAATACCTCACGCGGTCTCGGTGACCTACGCGGATCGCGGAGTTCCAGATTAGGTACGCATAATGATACTATGGGCGATCGCCTTGCTTCGATCATTAGCGCCTAGAAAAGACCGCTACGTTATATCTATTTTGCTCTTGTTTACGCCGGCACTATGTGCGCTTTAATCGTTGTTCAGACGTATTTGTAATTGGTTTTAAAATGTTATGATTTGATTTCAAGATTTACGCTTCACATACTTGGTACTGTTGTGATCGACTCCTTCGGGCCGCTCATGCCGCAGTAGAGGTACACCACCGCCGATCCTCGCCATAGGATCACGCTCAAAGATTGGGAAGCCCGCTTTCCGGCGCTTATTCGTATAGTCCCCTCGTTGTAGGTACTTACATTCGTGGTATGGTGGGCCCGTCCCGTCGTTGTTGTTATAACAATCTTAGAGGTCTGTAGTAATGTTGTGGGCATAGTTTGTAAAAGGGATGTAAATGTTCGTGTTCAATTTTTATTTATATATTCGTAAAGGTAACCGCTGGTTAGCCTGCTTTTCTTATTTCATTATCAGATATCTTGTTTCATGTGTAAGTTTTCATTTCACGATTTTCTCGATGTTGTATCACTAGGGTGCCCGGTAAGGCACGACCACGGCCCGGTCGGGTCGTGACAAAAGTGGTATCAAAACGCTTAATCCTCGAAAAGTGTCTACCGACCGTATCTAGTAGAGTCTTGATTATCGGTGTTGTGCACCACACCTATAATCGTGAGGTCGCAGGATATTTAGGATTGGTTTCCATTCTTCTCACTCGAGATCGTGCCTTAGAGTTGTGTTATAAGTTGGACTCCTCCGACGTATTCTTTTCACCCGCTATGCCTCACGCAGGCAACCAGAGCCCGGGCGGCAAGGCACAGAGGAGCCGCGAGTAGAGCACGTAGGGTTACTGTGGCACGCCCGCCATTATCCGAGATAAAGCTTCATTCGGGAGTTCTCGCGACGCCGCTAGCCCTGTGAGAGTTTAGAGCAAGAGTGAGCTACCGAGACCACGATACCGAGACTCTAGTCCCACGGCCAGAACAAAGGATATGAGTTACAAGGAGACGGCCCGCTTACTAGCTAGTCCGTGGCCGGAATGAGGACGGACGGGAGCCGGTGGTTCCGGCAGTACCAGTGGTTTACCCTAGATCTGATAGTTTTGAGACTTTAGGACTTCTTGAGTTGCAGTCCACCCGAGTCCTATGGATTGAGGACTGAGGAAGATCATCAGGAGTTTATTCGACAGCAATGATCATGAAAGTGATCAAGACCTCAGAGGCATTTCTTACACACTTCTTGCCCTCGCAGATGAGGAGAGCTCGGGCAGATAGATTTATGAGGTTGAGGCAGAACGGGCGGACGATTCGGGAATACAGTATAGAGTTTGACTTATCGCTCGCATGTCCCCGTTAGTGGCGCATACGAGGATAGAGTGCACCGATATGTCACAGACATGACGATTATCTAGCGTAGAGTTGTACAAGAGTAGCTCTTCACCGACACGACATTGCCCGCAGACAGCTTACGCGCAGATCGAGGAACGTGGAGATCGACGGATTAACCAAGATCAGCAGAAGAGGGCCAGAACAACAGGGTCCTTTGGTAACTTTCGAGGCGGACCTTCTCAAGAGCCAGATCGTTATGCGCCTCCGCCAAGATGAGTGGTCCTCCACGACTTCGTGACGCTCGGTATTTAGGAGTTGGTCAACTCCGTGGTTTCGATTCACGATTTGCATAGGTTCTAGCCACCGATTCGCTTTTCTCGTTGTTCACTATGTGGTAGACGTCATCCCGAGGAAATGTCGTCTTTTTACTAATGCTTGTTTTACCAGCGGTCGTCAGGGCCATGTGAGGAGAGAATGTCCTAGTAGGATGGATACAGGTGGGGTGACTTAGCCTACCAAATCAAGTTGCAGATTCAGTGGGTCGGAGAGGAAGGGGTGTTAGCCAGAGGAGGTCGCCCCCACCTCGGTATGGTCGTTGTGGTAAGTGTTCTTATGGGGAGTGTCGTACTACTTAGATAGCTTGTTAGGCCATGCGGCCAGGCCATTTTGGCGAAATTGTCCGAGCAGGTGGCGCGATGTTACGACTCACCTTCAGATCGCGGCTAGTTCATCACCGTCAGAGTTACGCGCCACAGAGCGTGATTTGATTAGAGCGCAAAGGAAAGCGAGGCAAGAGTTACAGAGATATCTTCACTTAAGAGACTTGTTTAGTCGTTATGGTAGATACATGCGAGTGCTATGTTTGGTTAGAATTGTGTAAGTTGTGATTAGAAAACATGGGTAGTTGAAAAGGGTAAGTCCGGGGACGAAAACGGGAGCCTTAGAATTTATAACGCTGGGACCTCGATGCAAGCGCCGCCCCGAGTGGATGTTACGGCTGGTCTTTATCAAGTACTTGGTATGCGTGATATATATTGTGGGATAATTCCATGGGTAGTGTGAGATGGAAGTGGTGGCTTTCATGACGTGAATCGTAAGATTGTTCCGGATCGGGAACGAGATTAGTACGGTTGGTCGGTTGAGGCCATATCGCGAGTCAACCCGCAGCAGACGGAATGTGGTGGGTCAATTTGAGGTGGTCCCGCTTAGATGATAGGTCACGAGGGTGTTAGGCCCAAGTTTAGGTAACCATCGTATGAGTTTGTGGATGCGTTCGACCAGCATAGTGATGGGGTCAGCCCATCTTGTCTTTTAGTCGACTGCTTACTCGGCGGAGGTTATGCGAGATGTTGTATATCGTGAAGGTTGTAAGGCGCATCGGTTCCTACTTTTATTTTATGGCAGCAATGGAGCCCGCTTTATGGCTATTTCTTTTCGAGGTTTTACCGGGAGGGTTAGGAACTCAGTGAGTCTCGTGATCGATTCACCTCGCCGACGGACGAACAACGCGCTTTATCCGCATATTTGAGGATAGGTTACGGGCCGGTGTTTTGATTTCAGGGGTAGCTGTGAGGATTATTTGCCTCTTGTTGAGTGAGTATTATATAGCTACCATTTTAGTATTCGGATGGTGCCTTATGAAGCCTTGTATGGGCGGAAGTGTAGGTTGCCAGTCGATTGGTTCGATGTTGGCAAGGTTCAGATAGTTGGTCCCTACTTGATTCAGCAGGATGTGGGTAAGGGGAAGCTTATCCAGAAGAGGTTTTTAGTAGCTCAGAGTCAACAGGAGTCATGCGGGAAATCGGCGTCGACACTTGGAGTTCAGGTTGACGGTGGGTCTTCTTGAAGCTACCACCCCTGGAAGGGTGTGACGAGATTTGGAAAGCAGGGGAAACCTAGCCCGAGGTACTTTGGGCATTTTCAGATCGTTTGTAAAATAGGCCAGGTTGCCTATAAGTTAGCACTGTCGTCCGACTTAGGAGACAGTACGTCCGGTCTCCCAGGTTACTATGTTTCGAAAGAGTATCAGAGATCCATCCAGAGTGTTCCCAGTTAATGATGACCAAGTTAGAGATAGTAACCCCGAGATTTTGGAAACTGAAGCAATGATAGAAATGTGGTACGTATAGTAGGAAGAGGTCGAGTGTACGAGGAAGGTACGACGAGTAAGAAAAGAGGCTAAGATGCGTTAAGAAGATGGAAGTGTCCTTTTTATAAGTGAAGATGGGAAGAAAATATCCTTTGGACCATGGGTGGAAGCTTTAGTGTTGTTATACACATTGGAGGTGGTTCTTCGTTGACTCGGAAGTGAGTTTTACAGATGTCAGATTATGGCCATGTGGCATAATTGGTTTCGTAAGCATAATAGGGAAGACTATACCGACAGTATGTTTGGAGGTTAGAAGGAACATTCGACGAATGTTTCTAAGGGGAAGAATGTTACACCTCGTAGTTCCGGAGTATGTATATGAGGACGACGCACGTAAATACGACATTAAAATTGGAAAGAAGAAAGACGTGATTTTTCACTAAAAGTTTCCTGATTTTGTGAAGGAAAAAGGTTCATTAATGGGAATTGGATTCTCGATTTGGTATTCGGACTTTTTGGAATATTTGAGAATTATGGAATTTTATTTCCGAATTGGTCACGCTGGGCCCACTGGAGAATTTACGCTTTGTGGGGCCCACTTTATTTTCGGATTTTTGGCATTACGGATATTTTTTCGGAAGACGAAATATTTTGGATGAGTAGGGGGGCGACACGTGTCACCCCCTCGAGGCCATGGCCGATCATTGTGTGGTCGCTGATTTGTTGAGCGGACAAGTGGCTTGCCACTTGTCCCATTGTTATGGTGGACAAATTGTTGGCCAACTACCCACACACATTTACCCCATCCTCACCACACACTTGCCTAGATCTTGGCCATTGATTTTCCTATAAATACCCCATTGATTTCAAGACTTCTTCATCCACTTAAATGTTTCTAAGTCACACAAATTCCCTCCCCCCCCCCCCCTCTTGTGTAGCTCTCGTCCAAATCCCCTTGTAGAAAAATTCTTCAAGTGTTGGTATAGTCCCAAATACCTTAGCCTAGTATTCCTAGTAGTTTTCCAAAGTTATTTCAAATACTAAGAGCCCGGAAAAATACTACTTTATTTCTATAGTCGCAAAAATGAAGCTCCTAGAAAAATCTTCATAGCTTAGATGAAGTGTTAAGAGAAGTTGTTTGGAAACTTCTAAGGGTTGCTTGAGCGGTTGGAGCGTCAGAATCGAGCTAAACATTGCTCGTGATCGACTTATATCTTGGATAATTTTGGGCTTATCGAGGTAATGATATTTGTCCCCTATTGTAATTGGATATTACATGTCAGAGTAATGTATAGTTGAGTATACTATATGTAGAATGAATATGGATAAGAATTGAATCAGATTTACATAGGATCAGATTTACTGAGACTTATAGTATTATTGTGGAGTAGAATTGTACACGCCCGGTTAGATGTGTAACCCCGGGATTGTTGGTTTTGCAGCAGCCTCGTTAGAGAGGAGATTTATGTGGTTGCGGGGAGGTGTTGCCGAATTTTCCGTAGAATAAGGAATCTTGTATCTAGAATTATTCTACGAAGAGATCTAGAGGTTGATAGACGCTTGTGGCCTTTATAGGTTGAAGTACTACGAGTGGCGTATTCTACTTGAAGGTGGAAAAGGCAAGCAAGGTTAGAGTACTTTGGAGCGTTTTGCTAATTGTCGATAATCGTCGCGAGGTATGTGAACCTCTTCCTATCCTTTCTAGCATGATATTTGTGAAATATATTTAGTGCGGTAGACGCACGGGTGTTTAAAGGAAGTTGTTTTTCCTTTTGTGTCCTTGACTTGATTCCAAAGTTAAGTGACTTGTTATGAAATATTAAGGACTTGAAATATGTTAAAAAGTTGTAAAACCTCACTCATGAGTAATGGGTGTGTGGTCTTTTAAAGAATAAAGTTACCTTGATTTCGAAAATAAGAATGGTTTTATCATTGGATTTAAAATGATAACTTGACTTATAAACAACTTGATTTTGAGAAAGGAGAAGTAACTTGATTTAAAGGTATATGTTACTTGTTTTTAAAAGAGTAAGACACTTGGTTTAAAAAGTATATTGCTACTTGACATAAAAAAAGAAAAAGTGTCTTTGTTTTAAAGGAAGGCATGGTTTTGTCTTAAAAATGGTTTAAAAAGGAAGGCATGTTTTGTCTTAAGATTGGTTTAAAAATAAGGTATGGAAATTGTTTTGGTTTTACTTTGATGTCTTTTGACTTGAGTTTTAAATAAAAAGAATCTTGAAGTTATTTCAAAAGAGTTATGAATCATCTTTGAAAGAAAAGAAATACTTGGTTTTAAAAGCTTAAGTGTTATACTAGCTTTATGGGAAGTTAGGTATAATGACTTAAGGAAGATAGAAGGAACGATTTACTTATTTGTTTATGAAAGTCTTGTATTGATTTCTGGAAAGTGTAGTAAGATGGTTTGATAAGTAAACATGTTACGATGCTACGTGTGTTAGTGTCTTGTGATGTTTGTGTAAGGGGGTTATTCTTGTTGTGATTACGTTGTTAAACGCTAAGCCCGTTGTACTGCTATTATATAACATACCCCCCTGACTTGTTATGATGCCGAGGACTTGCCACCCTCGATGCGAGGAATACCTCATGCGGTCTGTGTGACTATGCGAGTCGCGGAGTTCGGGATGATCACTCGGTGTGTTACCCGATGCAAGAATACCTCGCGCGTGCATGTGACTATGATGCGAGGAATACCTCACGCGTGCATGTGACTATGCGGATGCGAGTCCGGGAGGATGCCGCGTTAGCTACCCCGATGCGAGAATACCTCATGCGGTTCGCGTGACCTATGCGGATCGCGGAGTTCGAGGATTAGGCACGTAATGATACTATGGGCGATTGGCCTTGCTTCGATCATTAGCGGCCTAGAAAAGACCCGATTCGTTATATCTATTTTGCTCTTGTTTATGTTGTGGCACTATATGCGATTTAATTGGTTGTTAAATGCGTATTTGTAATTGGTTTTAAAATGTTATGATTTGATTTCAAGATTTACGCTTCACATACTGCAACTGTTAGATCGACCTCCTTCGGGGCTGCGTTCATGCCGCGGTAGAGGTACACGATCGTCGATCCTCGCTCATAGGATCACGCCAAGATTTCGGGAAGCCCGCTTCTCCGAGGCTTATCTTTCGTATAGTCCTGTCGTTGTAGGTACTTACATTCGGGGTATGGCGGCCCTGTCCGTCGTTGTTGTTATAACATTTGAGGTGCAGAGTCTTGCTGGGCGTAGTTTGTAAAAGGGATGTAATCGTCGTTCAAGTTTTATTTATATATTCAGAAAGGTAACCGTTTTGGTTAGCCTATTTTCTTATTTCATTATTGTATCTTGTTTCATGTGTAAGTTTTCATTTCCGCTGATTTTCTCTGATGTTGTATCACTAGGGTGCCCGGGGTAAGGTACCAGTCACGGGCACGGGGTCGGGTCGTGACAGTAATAATCGTATATAACATGCCCGTGGAATCCCTCATCTCGGGTACATGTCTTCATGGAGAGCTAATCCATGGAGTAATAATCGTATATAACATGCCCGTGAAATCCCTCATCTCGGGTACATGTTGTCACGACCCGACCACGGGCCCGCGACTGGTGCCTTTCCCCGGGCACCCTAGAGATACAACATCAGAGAAAATCAGCGGAAATAAAAACTTAAACATGAAACAAGATATAAAAAGAAACAGACTAACCAAAATGGTCACCTTTTTGCATATATATATAAATATACCTGAACAGTTACATCCTTTACAAACCCTGCCCACAACAGTACTACAGACCTCTAAGAATGTAACAACAACTATTGTTACACCCCGTAAGTCCAGGACTTGTATAAGAGAATGTATGTAAGGAATCAAGACTTGAAAATTGGTACGAAAGGAAGAATTGTTTTTCCGGCGGAAAATCTTCCGAACGTCGGAAAGGAAAAATGTTCGTTGTTGAGAATTGGATTCTCAAAATGAATTATTTGAAGAATATGGAACTTATTAACATTATGGAAATTTATTTTTACGGATTTGGTCATGTGGGGCCCACCCGAGGAATTTTATGTTTTGTGGGGCCCACGAGGGTTACGGAATTTTATGGACGAATGAGAGGGCGACACGTGGCACCCCCACACTTGGTCTTGGTCGAAATTTTGTAAGGGTAAAATGGCCATTGACCATCAAGGAAGATAAGTCTTGCTAGCTTGAGATTGTTGACCAAGTCAACTTGTCCACTTGGCTACTATCCATGTGTTCTTCATCCTAGCCACACAATTGTTATAATCTTGACCCTCCATTGTGTTATATATACTAGACTAGTGCAAGACAAGGTCTTCCAACAATTAGAATTCTTTCACTCTTTCTTGTTCTTGTAGATTGCTCTCGGGTTTGATGACTTTTCCACACAATTTTTTTTAGATTGTGGTCCTTTATTCACAAGACTTAAACCCAAGGTCCCTAAGGGTGTTGTAAGGTTATCTCAATAGAAATATTGCGGAAAAATGACGTTTTCGTATTAGTCGCAAGGCGGAAACTTAAGGAGTTCTTCAACTTTGGAGTTGGAACTTGAAGATGGGTTCTTCATAGGCTCTAAGGAGTGCTTGGAGCGGATTTGGAACATAAGGAAAGGAGCTAAGAATTTGCTAAGGAGCGACTTTGAATCTTGGAATTCTTTTAGGGCTTATAAAGGTATAAATTTTGTCGTTTTAGTAGTTAAGACTTACTTATTGTTGTAGCTATGGATATTAGCAAGCATGAGGTATTTAGTATAAGGTTTGATAAGTTTATTGGCTATTGGAACCCTAATCCGAAGACTAGCATGTTTAGCCTTAAGATTACAATTCAAGTCGATTATTAGTTTAAGTCGTCGCATGTTGTATAAAGAAGGAAATTGTAGTTGTTGAAGTTGTTTATGACTATATAACATGTTAGACCTTAGAACTTGGAATTGAAAAGGAATTGGAAAGGACTTGTGTTGAGCTATTGTTGGCCGAGAATGGCTTGTGAGTATATAACTAGTTGGTATTAATTATGGGGTGGAATTTTACACGTATTGTAAGGCGTGTAATCCCCTTTGGTTGGTTGTTGTTTTGAGCCTTAAATGTGGCGTGTTGGTTATTATATTCGGCCTTGAAAAAGGTGGCAAAGTGAGTAGAAACAAAGGAAGTGCTGCCCGATTTTCCGTAGAATTAGAGATCGTATACTTAGTATTATTCTACGTTAGAGACTAGAAGTTGATAGTCATGTTGTGACCATTATAGGTTGACACTTCTACGTGCGGCGTATTCGGCTTTGCTTGTGGATTTAGCCGAAAAGGTATGTGAACTATCTCCTCTTCTAGCATGATTCCTTAAGATAAAGAAAGTATGTCCTACTCCTTAAATGATCCATTCCTTGGTTGTATTTGGTTTGCCTAAAATAGAATTCGTTCTATGTACTCCCTTGATTGTACTTTGATGTCAAATTGTAAGTTGTATGATCCATTTCCTTAGTGAAGTTTGGATTCTTAAAAGTGAAAGTATTTTAGTTAAAGTACATAGAGTCTTGAAAGGGAAGTGGTTTCCAAACCTTTTGGCTAGTGTCTTAGTTCCAAAACCTAATAGTCGTTTTAATGACTTTAGGGGAGTCAAATGAGTGATTTACTTAATTGTTTTAAAAGAGGAGAAATGACATGATTTAAGAGAAGTAACTTGTTTTAAAGGTGTGAGTTACTTGAGGTTTAAAAGTAGAAGAAACTTGTTTTCTAAATATTAAGAGACTTGAAGTATTTTGGAAAGTTAAGAACTTGATTTATAAGTATGTGATACTTGATTTTAAGTATAAGTCTCTTGGTTATCAAAAGGAATGAATATGTCTAAAACCATAAAGGGTTATAACGGCTTTATGGGAAGTTGGTTATAATGGCTTTATGGAAGGTTAAGAAAGTTGTCTATTTTGATTATTGGACATAAGTTGCCTAGATTGTGAAGATTTGAAGTTACTTGATTTCAAGCTTTGAAATGAGTTTTCTAAAAGTGTAGTAACTTACTTTGAAAAATAGACACACCTTGATACTACGGGTGTTAGTATCTTGGGGTTTTACATAAAAAGGAGTCTTTGGAAAAGAATGCACGTACGTAGTACTTTGGCTTGTTTAATTGAGAATTATTATGTGTGTGCCTTGATAAGTACTTTGGCTTGGTTAATTGAGAATTATTCTATGTGTGCCTTGATAAGTACTTTGGCTTGATTAATTGAGAATTATTCTATGTGTGCCTTGATAAGTATTTTGGCTTGATTAATTGAGAATTGCCTATATGTGCTGGTGATAGCCTTTGAGTGCAAGTATTATGTTTTATTACGTTGCCGCGACTCTCGGTTGGAGGGTCGGCTGCCTTGTTGTAAGTTTACTTGGACATACCGACAGTGAGGTAGGATTCCACGGGTATGCTTCCATTATTTGTGTTACCTTACGGTCATGCTTATACGATGTGGGATGCCGGGGCATGCGACCGCGAGGGATACCCTATGGTCATGCTTATACGATGTGGGATGCCGGGGCATGCGACCACGAGGGATACTCCTTGGACATGCTTATACGATGTGGGATTCCGGCATGTGACCCGAGTCGGGTTAGATTCGGTTGTTTGTGTTACCCTAAGGTCATGCTTATACGATGTGGGATGCCGGGGCATGCGACCGCGAGGGATACCCTATGGTCATGCTTATACGATGTGGGATGCCGGGGCATGCGACCACGAGGGATACTCCTTGGACATGTTTATACGATGTGGGATTCTGGGGCATGTGACCAGGAGTTGGGTTAGATTCCCGGATTTGTTTGTGTTACCCTACGGTCATGCTTATACGATGTGGGATGCCGGGGCATGCGACCGCGAGGGATATCCTATGGTCATGCTTATACGATGTGGGATGCCGGGGCATGCGACCACGAGGGATACTCCCTGGACATGCTTATACGATGTGGGATTCCGGGGCATGTGACCAGGAGAGGGTTTGATTCCCGGATTTGTTTGTATACCCCATGGTCATGCTTATACGATGTGGGATTCCGGGGCATGCGACCACGAGGGATACTCCTTGGATATTCTTATTGGTGTTATATTGTTATATCATGGACTGCCGGCAGTGAGAAGGGATTCCACGGGCATGCTTGATATTATGGGCTTGAGACCCATAGTTATATTTGAGTAGTGACTTTGAGGCATCGTCCACGACTTGATATGATCATTATGTATTGTATCGTAGGTTGGCTATCATACATGTCTCCTGCTTTGTTTAGATGTTATGATTTCATTACGCATTTCATGCTTCACATACTTGGTACATTCTTCGTCTCGACCTCCTTCGGGTGCGTTACATGCCATGCGAGTTTAGGTACGCTGCTTGGTGATCGGCAGGTGTAGGACCCTGCTCAAAGTTTTTGGATATCTCCCTCTGTTCGGGAGTTTATCTTTTTGGTATAAGTTTCTTCAGTACATGCTTTTGTACAGTTATGGGTACGGCGGGGCCTTGTCCCGTCATAGTTCAGTATAACTCTTAGAGGTCTGTATTCATATGTGGGATTGGACTCATGTACGGTGTAGTGTCTTTTGTTTATGTATATTATATGGCAGCCTTGTCGGCTTTGCCCTTGCACGTACGATTGGTTTAAAAAAAATGAGGTGTTATTTAATTTCCGCAGTTTACTTAGTTGTTAAGGTAGAAGGGTGCCCAGGTAGGGCACCAGTCACGGGCCCGGGGTTCGGGGTGTGACAGAGTGGTATCAGAGCAGTCAGTCCTCGGAATGTCTACAGACCGTGTCTAGTAGAGTCTTGATTATCGGTGTGTTGCGCGCCACACCCATAAACAGGAGGCTACAGGACATTTAGGAGTTGGTTTCTATTCTTCTCACTCTAAGATCGTGCCATAGAGCTGTGTTAGTAAGATAATTCCTCTCTGACGTAATTTTGTGTTACAGTTATGCCTCCAAGGAGGGCAACAGCCGCCCAGAAGGGCAAAGGAGTAGCAGGAGCTACTAGTCAGACTCAGAGAGTTGATAGGGCTTATGCCCAGGGTATACCGGATGTTGTCTTGCCGGCGAGCTCTTACGCGCCAGTTTTGAGACCAGACTGCAGAGCCTCCGTTTCCGATTAGGAGAAGACTATAGGGTCGTGAGGAAGCGATTATGTTATTGACCAAGATAAGCGGTGCTCGTTTCATCACAGGAGGTTATTCGCCAAGCATGGGCCAGGTTATGCAGAGGGTAGAGGGCCAACGCGGAGATCAACGTAAGAGGACTAGACCGGTTGGTTATCCCGGTGAGTTTTTGGACGAGCTGCCTCAGCAGCGAGTGAGATATTCGTCCTAGCCTACCCAGTACATACCCCTGCAGCTCACAGGTGGGAGATTTGACCCCACGAGGTATTTAGGAGCCGGTCCAAGCTCCAGGAGTCGAGGTTCTCAGAGGAGCGGAGGACTTTCTCGATCGAGGCCACCTATTCCTCAGTGTTCCCAATGTAGTAAGCGTCATTTGGGGAAATGCCATCATGCCACAGGTGTTTGTTATTATTGTGACCGTCCGGGCCACAAGAAGTGGGAATGTCCTGTTAGAAAGAGCACCGGTAAGGTGGCTCAGCCTATGAGGCCGATGGTTGGTTACCTTTCCTCCACGGTATCGTCCCCTGCGGTGTTGGATGTCGACCGATCGTGGTAGAGGTCAGGGTGGAGTTTATAGTTCTGGCGGTCCTTCGAACCGCATAGATGACGTGACTACTGGACAGGATCAGGAGGCGACATCGCATGGGGTTACAGGCATATGTCGATTATTTTGAATCATACGTGCATTGTTAGATTCAGATTTTGCCCTAGCATATATGTTTTCCCTGTGTTGCTAGCAGTTGTAAGTGATAGTACCCCCAGAGGTAGAAATACTTTGATTAGTAAAGTGAAAAGTTAAGAATGTTGACAAGAATGGTAAGTGAACTGAGACTATAGTTGTGTAGAGTTCACAAGTAGTAATTGCCCCATAACAGTGTAAGACCAATTGGGAAGATTGTACAGTAGAAATACTTGGACCTATGTGACGAACCTCTAGTGAATAGGGGGGTAGGGTGAGAAGTACCTTGAGATAAGATAAAGATTTATTTCAGACTAAGAATGAGAAGTTAAGTGTGACGATGAGTCGGGAATGGGGTGATGTCAGTTAGAAATGGTCCCGTTATGTGATAGGGTCCCGAGGATGAAAGGCCCAAGTTTAGTGAATCATTGTACGAGTTCGTGGATGCGTTCCACCGGAACTAGGTCGTAAGGACCGAGGAGGGCCTTAGCTGAAATTCAAGTAGCATAGTGGCCAAGTTTGGATAGTAACTCCAATGATTGGAGGACAGAAACAATATTGAGATTTTGTACGTATGTTATGTGGTGGCCATGTGTGGCATCGTTGGTCTTGTGCAGTTTTGATTGATAGGCATAGTGTAGAGTTTATGCCGGAGTTTGTATAGCTTGACAACCGACTAAGAACATTCGGGGATGAATGTTTCTAAGGGGGGAAGAATGTTACACCCCGTAAGTCCAGGACTTGTATAAGAGAATGTATGTAAGGAATCAAGACTTGAAAATTGGTACGAAAGGAAGAATTGTTTTTCCGGCGGAAAATCTTCCGAACGTCGGAAAGGAAAAATGTTCGTTGTTGAGAATTGGATTCTCAAAATGCATTATTTGAAGAATATGGAACTTATTAACATTATGGAAATTTATTTTTACGGATTTGGTCATGTGGGGCCCACCCGAGGAATTTTACGTTTTGTGCCCATGAGGTTCTGAATTTTATGGACGAATGAGAGGGCGACACGTGGCACCCCCACACTTGGTCTTGGTCGAAATTTTGTAAGGGTAAAATGGTCATTGACCATCAAGGAAGATAAGTCTTGCTAGCTTGAGATTGTTGACCAAGTCAACTTGTCCACTTGGCTACTATCCATGTGTTCTTCATCCTAGCCACACAATTGTTATAATCTTGACCCTCCATTGTGTTATATATACTAGACTAGTGCAAGACAAGGTCTTCCAACACTTAGAATTATTTCACTCTTTCTTGTTCTTGTAGATTGCTCTCGGGTTTGATGACTTTTCCACACAAAATTTTTTAGATTGTGGTCCTTTATTCACAAGACTTAAACCCAAGGTCCCTAAGGGTGTTTTAAGGTTATCTCAATAGAAAGATTGCGGAAAAACGACGTTTTCGTATTAGTCGCAAGGCGGAAACTTAAGGAGTTCTTCAACTTTGGAGTTGGAAGTTGAAGATGGGTTCTTCATAGGCTCTAAGGAGTGCTTGGAGCGGATTTGGAACATAAGGAAAAGAGCTAAGAATTTGCTAAGGAGCGACTTTGAATCTTGGAGTTTTTTAAGGGCTTATAAAGGTATAAATTTTGTCGTTTTAGTAGTTAAGACTTACTTATTGTTGTAGCTATGGATATTAGCAAGCATGAGGTATTTAGTATAAGGTTTGATAAGTTTATTGGCTATTGGAACCCTAATCCGAAGACTAGCATGTTTAGCCTTAAGATTACAATTCAAGTCGATTATTACTTTAAGTCGTCGCATGTTGTATAAAGAAGGAAATTGTAGTTGTTGAAGTTGTTTATGACTATATAACATGTTATACCTTAGAACTTGGAATTGAAAAATAATTGGAAAGGACTTGTGTTGAGCTATTGTTGGCCGAGAATGGCTTGTGAGTATATAACTAGTTGGTATTAATTGTGGGGCGGAATTTTACACGTATTGTAAGGCGTGTAATCCCCTTTGGTTGGTTGTTGTTTTGAGCCTTAAATGTGGCGTGTTGGTTACTGTATTCGGCCTTGAAAAAGGTGGAAAACTGAGTAGAAACAAAGGAAGTGCTGCCCGATTTTCCGTAGAATTAGAGACCGTATACTTAGTATTATTCTACGTTAGAGACTAGAAGTTGATAGTCATGTTGTGACCATTATAGGTTGACACTTCTACGTGCGGCGTATTCGTCTTAGCTTGTGGATTTAGCCGAAAAGGTATGTGAACTATCTACTCTTCTAGCATGATTCCTTAAGATAAAGAAAGTATGTCCTACTCCTTAAATGATCCATTCCTTGGTTGTATTTGGTTTTCCTAAAATAGAATTCGTTCTATGTAGTCCCTTGATTGTAATTTGATGTCAAATTGTAAGTTGTATGATGTTATAACCCGTAGTTCCAGGGTATGTATGTGAGGACGTACGTACGAGAATACGACAGAAATTTTGGAAAGAAAGAAAGATGTGATTTTTCGACGGAAAAGTTTCCGGTTTTTATGAAGAAAAAGGTTCGTTAATGGGAATTGGATTCCCAGATTTGGTATTTGGACTTCTTGGATTATTTTAGAATTATGAGATTTTATTTTCGGAAATGGTCACGTGGGCCCACGGAGAAATTCTACTTTGTAGGGCCCGCTTTGTTTTGAGATTTTCGGTATTTTGGATATTTTCGGAAGACGAAATATTTTGATTTAGTCGGGGCGACACGTGTCACCCCATGTGGCACCTTGGCCGAAATGGTGGGACAAGTGGCTAGCCACTTGTCCCTTGGCCGAAATGGGTTAACAAGTGGCAAGCCACTTGGCCCTTGTTTTCGTTGGCCATGTGGTGTGGTGGGACCCACACACACATGGCCCAATCTTGACCCTATACTTACCTTGATCTTGGCCCTTGAATCCTATATTGTTATACCCCGTATTTCCAGAGTATGTACGTGATGGCGTACGTATAATAATTTGAGCCTTAAGTTAGGCAAGTTTCAAATTTGTACACAACACCCGATTAGAGTCGTTTTCTGACGAAACGTTTCCACAGCTTTCGTAGGGAAAATTCCGGCTATGTCATTTAAAAATTTTGCGGATTTTTCCGAGAGACGAAATATTTTGGACCAACGGGAGGGTGACATATGTCACCCTCACATTGGATGAAGGTTGGACGGCATTTGGACGAAATGGAGCACTTTAGTTGGTAGGATATTTTGTGCAAGTGGTTGTGGTAGATGGATAAGGTGCACTTGGCTTAAATCTAGCCCTACACTTGCCTTACACTTGGAAGAATCTTGGCCATTTGTTGGTCCTTTCTTGACCTATAAATACCCCCCTTGTTGAAGAGTTAATTCATCCTAAAGTGAGCAATCTTTCGATGTCTCAAATACTCCCGCCCTCTTGTTTTAAAATCGTCCAAAGCCCTCCCCCTTTGAGAGCATAGCCGAGGCGAAACCCTCGAGCCAGGTGAGGCTTGGCCGTGGGGTACCCACTAGCCTAGTTGTCTCGTATAAATACCCCTTTGTGGTATAGAAATACTCTCCTAGTATTGTTATAATGCCCAAAATACTCTGCCCATATACCTTATAGTACTTTCCAAAGTACCCTTTATACGAAAAACCGGAAAGTACGATTATACCTCCTTTAGCCACGAAACGATACACGAAGGAAAAATATTCACCGTAGTTGAAGTATTAAGTAGAAGTTGTGTAGACACTTCTAAGGGTTTCTTGGAGCGTTTTGAGCGCACGGAGTAGAGCTAAACCTTGTTCGGGAGCGACGTTTAACTCGGATAATTTTGGGCTTATCGAGGTAAATATCTTGTCCCTATTGTAATTGGAAATTACATGATTGTTAGAATATATAGTTGAAGTATACTATATATAGATTGAATATTGAATAGAATCGAGCGTAGTTCGTCAGAATGTCTTTTGACTTAAGCTGAATAAGAATTGAGCAGAATCACATGAAGGATAATAAAGAGAAGAATCAACTGAATCAGTAATTACATGTCTGACATGAGACTTGTGTAGCATTCTTGTGTAGTAGAATTGTACACGTCCAGGTTAGGCGTGTTAACCTGGTTGGCTTGGTAGCGGCCTCGATAAGGAGGAGATTTACTGGCTGCGTGGGGAGGTCTTGCCGAATTTTCTCGTAGAATATGGAGCGATGAGATCTAGATGTTAATAAGCGCGTGGCCTTATAGGTTGAAGTACTACGTGTGGTGCAATCTACGTGGCTTAAGGAGTAGCCGACTGTTTGAGGTACTTGGAGCATTTTGCTATTAGTCGATAATCGTCGCGAGGTATGTGAACCTCTTCCTATCTTTTCCAGCATGATATGTGTATAACTATGTAGTGCGGTGAGACGCATACGTGTTAAATGTATTTGATTGGTTTAAAACATAAAGGGTTATAACGGCTTTATGGGATGTTGGTTATAACAGCTTTATGTAGGTTAAGAAATGCCTTGTGGTTTTTAAAGGGTAACTGATTTGACTTATAACTGACCTCCTTCGGGGGGCTGCATTCATGCCGCAGGTAGAAGTACATTGGTTGTCGATCCCCGCTTTTAGGATCACCTTTCAGCGTATTGGGAAGCTCCGTTCCTTCGGAGGCTTATCTTTTGGTATGTGTTCCCTGAGTTGTAGGTTCTTGTACATTCAGGGGTATGGCGGGACCCTGTCCCGTCATAGTTGTTATAAATCTTAGAGGTCTGTAGTACTGTTGTGGGCAGGGTTGTAAAAAGGATTAAACTGTTTAGGGTTTGTATATATTTATGCAGAAGGCAACTGTTTTGGTTGGCCTGTTTACTTATTATATCTCTTATTTCATGTTCATGTTTTATTTCCGCTGATTTTCTCTGATGTTGTATCACTAGGGTGCCCGGGGTAAGGCACGATCACGCCCGGTTCGGTCGTGACAAAAGTGGTATCGAGCGATTAATCCTCGGAAAGTGTCTACGCACCGTGTCAGTAAGTCTTGATTATCGATGTTTTGTGCACCACATCTATAATCGTGAGGTCGCGAGACATTTAGGATTGGTTTCCATTTCTTCTCATTCTGAGATCGTGCCTTAGAGCTGTGTGATAAGTTGGACCCCTCTGACGTATTTCGTTTTACCAGTTATGCCTCCGCGTAAGCGCCCGGGCGGGCAAGGCAAATGAGGAGCTGCTAGTGAGATATAAGTACGAGGCGCAGCCCGGCCAAGACTGAGACAAGATTCCGACGGCGCGAGTTTCGCGACGCCCAAAGACCAGCAGAGTTTAGAGTCGCAGCAGCCGTGCCGAGACTACAAGACTGAGCCTCGATCCAATGCGGGAAAAGAGATGGGTTACGAGATGGCGCCATCGCCGGTCGTGGCCGATATGAGGATAGCCGGACGCAGCAGCCCAAAGAAGACCATGGTTCACCTTAGATCGGATAGTTTGAGGCTACAGGACTTCCTGAGATGTATCCCGCCAGAGTTCTACGGTCGAGGCACGAGGATGATCCGCAGGAGTTCATCAAGCGATTCTGCAATCATGAGTGATCAAGGCTTCGAGACCGAGTCGATGGTCCTAGGTTCGCATCGTGCGTGATACCGCATGATCGTTTGATTCGTGGGAGCCGCCCCGGGAGAGAATGCACTTCCACCGTTTGGGACGAGTTTTCGGGGCCTTCTGGCACATTTCATGCCTCGCATTTGAGAGGGCTCGGCCGGCGATTTTGATGTTGAGGCGAGCAGGCGTCTGATTCGGGAGTACAATTTGGAGTTTGACCTATCGGCGGTATGTTCCGCATTAGTAGCTAGTATGGAGGATCGAGTGCACCGATATATTACAGGCTTGATGATTACCTAGCGAGAGTTGTTCGGTGTAGCCCTTCACCGCATGGACATCGCTCGCACGCAGCTTATGCACTGGATGTGAGCGGAGAAATCGACGGAATGACCGAGATCGCAGAAGAGGGCCGTAATGCAGGATCCTTTGGTGACTTTCGAGGCGGACCGCAGCCAGCGATCTAGTTTTGTACCTCCGCCCGTGCAGAGTGGTCCTCCACAACCTTCAGGGCATCCAGAGTATTCGGAGCGGTCGAGCTCGGGGTTCAGTTTCGAGAGTAGGTGTTGGCGGATGCACACCCTACCTCGGTGGTCGATGGTAGACCGCATTTCGGGAGTGTCGTGGTGCCAAGG
This sequence comes from Przewalskia tangutica, assembly GCA_029844215.1. Taxonomy (NCBI): domain Eukaryota; kingdom Viridiplantae; phylum Streptophyta; class Magnoliopsida; order Solanales; family Solanaceae; genus Przewalskia; species Przewalskia tangutica. Next base: position 67,016,866 of record CM056726.1, read on the forward strand.
AGCTTGTTATTTTTGCGGCAGCGGGGCCATTTTGCGAAGAATCGTCCGACGGCGAGGTAGCACGGATGTTACGACTCACCTTCGTGATCGCCGTGGTTCATCGCCTTCATACTGATGCGCTGCAGGCGTGCCTATGATTAGAGTGGAGCGGTAGATTCTGGTATATCCTTAACCCTCTAGAGACTTGTATGTATTAATGTTATGATGATGTGTTAAGTGTTATGTTCGGATAGCTTTGTGCTAAAATGTGATTTAGGGACCTGGTTGGTGAAAAAGGGTAAGCACAGGGTGAGAAAATGATGAACCTTAGGATATTACAGTTGAGACCTTAGATGTAAGCGCCGTCTTGAGTACAAGATTTTGCGAGTGATCCTTGTCGGAATACATTTTATGCCTAGAATGTGTTGTGTGATAATTTCCTTGAGTAGTGTAAAATGGAAGTGGTAGCTTTCATGACCTGTAGAGGTAAGATTGTTCCGGATCGGGGAACAAGAGCGTGATGCGTAAGTGGGTCGGGTTGGGGCCATGTTGCGGGCCAACCCGCGGCCTGTTCGGTGGGGTCAGCTCTGGGTGCTCCTGCCAGGTGGCAGGGTCACGAGGGTGCTAGGCCCAAGATTAGATGACCATCGTATGAGTTCGTGGATACGTTCGACCAGAATCAGTTCGTGAAGGCCGAGAATGGCCTTAGAGGAGATCGAGGCTAGTAAGATGATCAAGTTTGGAGGTAGTGACTCCAAAGTTTTGGAAACTGAAGTATGGTATGTATACTAGAGAGAGTTCGAGTGTTCGAGAAGGATACAACGAGATAGGGGAGAAGTGAACGTGTGTGATCGTTTCTTTTGAGAAATGAATGTGCGAAGGGATTATGTTTTTAGACCTTGGTGGGAACTCTTGTGATAAACAGAGGTAATTCCTTGTTGGCTTGGATTTGGGTTTTCGCGCGCATGTTATTTTGTGGCCAGATGTGGCATGTTTGGTTTCGTAAGTATAGTAGTGAAGGCTATACCGGCACGTGTTTGTTTTGAGACTGAGAAGGAACATTCGGGACGAATGTTTCTAAGGGGGGAAGAATGTTATACCCCGTATTTCCAGAGTATGTACGTGATGGCGTACGTATAATAATTTGAGCCTTAAGTTAGGCAAGTTTCAAATTTGTACACAACACCCGACAGAGTCGTTTTACGACGAAACGTTTCCACGCTTCGTAGGGAAAATTCCGCTATGTCGTTTAAAAATTTTATGGATTTTTCCGAGAGACGAAATATTTTGGACCAACGGGAGGGTGACATGTTTCACCTCACATTGGATGAAGGTTGACGGCATTTGGACGAAATGGAGCACTTTAGTTGGTAGGATATTTTGTGCAGTGGTTGTGGCGGATGGATAAGGTGCACTGGCTTAAATCTAGCCCTACACTTGCCTTACACTGGAAGAATCTTGGCCATTGGTCGTCCTTTCTTGACCTATAAATACCCCCTTGTTGAAGAGTTATTTCATCCTAAAGTGAGCAATCTTTCTAAGTCTCAAATACTCCTCCTCTTGTCTTAAAATCGTCCAAAGCCCTCCTTTGAGAGCCTAGCCGAGGCGAAACCCCCTCGAGAGTGAGGCTTGGCCGTGGGTACCCTAGCCTAGTTGTCTCGTATAAATACCCCCCCTTTGTGGTATAGAAATACTCTCCTAGTATTGATATAATGCCCAAAATACTCTAGCCCATATACCTTATAGTACTTTCCAAAGTACCCTTTATACAAAAAAACCCAGAAAGTACGATTATACCTCCTTTAGCCACTAAACGAAACCCTAAGGGAAAATATTCACCCGTAGTTGAAGTATTAAGTAGAAGTTGTGTAGACACTTCTAAGGGTTTCTTGGAGCGTTTTGGAGCGCACGGAGTAGGAGCTAAACCTTGTTCAGGAGCGACATTTAACTCGGATAATTTTGGGCTTATCGAGGTAAATATCTTGTCCCCCTATTGTAATTGGAAATTACATGATTGTTAGAATATATAGTTGAAGTATACTATATATAGATTGAATATTGAATAGAACTGAACGTAGTTCGTCGGCAATGTCTTTTGACTTAAGCCTGAATAAGAATTGAACAGTAATCACATAGAAGGATAATAAAGAGAAGAATCGAATCGAATCAGAATTACATAGGCTGTATTACATGAGACTTGTGTAGCATTACCGTAGTAGAATTGTACACGTCGGTTAGGCGTGTTAACCCCTCCGGTTGGCTTGGTAGCACTCGATAAGGAGGAGATTTACGCTGCATGTGGGGAGGCTTCTTGAATTTTCAGAGAATATGGAACGATGAGATCTAGATGTTAATAAGCGCATTGTGGCCTTATAGGTTGAAGTACTACGTGGTGCAATCTACGTGGCTTAAGGAGCCGATCGTTTGAGGTACTGGAGCATTTTGCTATTAGTCAATAATCGCCGCGAGGTATGTGAACCTCTTCCTATCTTTTCCAAAGATGATATGTGTATAACTATGTAGTACGGTGAGACGTACGTGTTAAATGTATTTGATTGGTTTAAAACATAAAGGGTTATAACGGCTTTATGGGAAGTTGGTTATAACACTTTATGTAGGTTAAGAAATGCCTTGTGGTTTTAAAGGGTAATCGATTTGACTTATAACCGACCTCCTTCGGGCCGCATTCATGCCGCAGTAGAAGTACATCGTCGTCGATCCCCGCTTTAGGATCACCTTTCAACAGATTGAAGCTCCGTTCCTTGGAGGCTTATCTTTTGGTATGTGTTCCTCGAGTTGTAGGTTCTGTACATTCGTGGTATGGCGGGCCCTGTCCGTCATAGTTGTTATAAATCTTAGAGGTCCAGAGTAATCGCTGTGGGCGTGGTTGTAAAAAGGATTAAACTGCTCGTGGTTTGTATATATTTACGCAGTATGCAACTGCTTGGTCAGCTTGCTTACTTATTATATCTCTTATTTCATGTTCATGTTTTATTTCCGCTGATTTTCTCTGATGTTGTATCACTAGGGTGCCCGGGGTAAGGCACCAGTCACGGGCCCGGGTTCGGGTCGTGACATATATATAAACCCCCCTTAAGTTGAAGAGTAATTCATCCCTCACTTGAAAACTTTCCAAAGGCAAATATTTCCCTCCCTTTGTAGTGCTTTTCGTCCCCCTCCCCTCTTGTGTAGAACTACTTGGTGTATTATTGTATAATCCCAAATACCTTGGCCTAGTATCCCTAGTAGTATTCCAAGGTTATTTCAATACTAGGAGCCCGGAAATACTACTTTATTCCAATAGCCGTAAAGTGAAACCCTAGAAAAATCTTCCTAGCTTGGTTGAAGTTTTTAGAGAAGTTGTTGGAAACTTCTAAGGGTCGCTTGGAGCGGGTTGGAGCGTAAGGAGTTGGAGCTAAACGTTGCCCAGGATCGACTTATAAACTTGGATAATTTTTGGGCTTATCGAGGTAATAATCTATGTCCCCCTATTGTAATTGGAAATTACATATTGTAGTAATATATAGTTGAGTATACTATATATAGAATGAGTATTAAAAAGAATTGAACTGTATTTACATAGAATGTATTTACGTGATCGTTGTATTATTGTGGAGTAGAATTGTACACGTCCCGTTAGGCGTGTAATCCTCGGGAGTTGTTGCCTAGTAGCGGCCCGGATAGGAGGAGTTTTATGAGATAAGCGGGGAGGTGCTGCCGAAGGTTCTGTAGAATAAGGAATCTTGTATTTAGAATATTCTACGAAGAGAACTAGAGATTGATAGATATATTGTGGCCTTTATAAGTGGATCTTCTACGCGCGGCATACTTGACTTGTCTTGTGGTTTAAGCTAAAAAGGTATGTGATTCTTCCTATACTCTTGAGCATGATTGTTGTGAACTATATAGTACGGTAGACATACGTGTGTGAAATGAGTTTTGTTTGTTTTAAACATAAGGTGTTATAATGGCTTTATGGGAAGTTAGTTATAACGACCTTATGAAAATAAAAGAAAGATTTGATATTGAAAGTTAAGAGACTTAATCTTGAAAGATAAGAGACTTGACTTATAACGACTTGTTTTCGGAAAAGGAGAAGTAACTTGATTTAAGTATAGGTTACTTTTTTTGAAAAGAGTAAGTTAATTGGGTTTTAAAAGAGTATACTTGATGTTGTTCTAAAAGAAAAGCACTTGGTTTGAAAAGTATAGAGTACTTGATTTTAAAAGCCTTGTAAAGATTTTTACGAAGGTGAAGTAATTTGGTGTTAAAAGTAAAACGTGTTTTCTTTATATACTACGAGTATTAGTATCATGTGGCTTTTACGTAAAAAGAGGTCTTTTTGAAAGAATAAATGTATGTTGAACTTGCCTATGCTTGTTGTGATAGTCTTTGATGTGCAAGTGTTTTGTTGATATGCTGCCGTGACTCTCTGGGAGGGCCGGCTATCTGATTGATTGATTGGACATACTGACGTTGGCTGGTCCATGAGTATGCGTCCACTTTGAGTATTGACTGGTTGTTTCTGTACTGCCGTGACTCTCTGGGAGGGCCGACTATCTGATTTATTTCCTTTGGACATGCTGACGCGATGGATGTTCCACGGGCATGCGTCCAGTAGGATGGTTTCATGGCCATGACTTCCGAGGTGAGATGTCGGGGCATGCGGTCATTATGAGGTTCAGATTGTTAGTCCATGGACCGCTAATCCATGAAGCTTGCCGCGGTGACGGCGATCACGCTTGATTTATGCGTGGTTCGCATACTTTAGATACTTGTCGTCATTTTCGTACCGCAGAGCCTCCGTAGATAGCTTAAGATACTTGCCTCGGTCATATCATGTGAGACGGTAGGCTATCAGACGTTAGCTTAAGATACTTGCCTCGGCCATTGCGTGGCTAGCTTTTGATGGTAGTGGCTTCCGCCTTGCCCGTGATGGGTTATGACTAGCTTTTGACCGGTAGTTGGCTATTCTACTTGCCCGACGGTTTTGATGACGCAGCGTGATCTAGTGTTCGTTCACATACGGGTGTTGTTTTACATCATGTATCACGGCGATGAGGAATGAATTCCACGCGTGAGTGGTATTATGGGCGTGAGACCCATAGTTATGTGTGAGTGATTATTCGGGATATCGTCCCCTTACTTGACATAATCACTTATTGCGAAATGGTTTTATAAAATAATGAAATGTGATTTCATTACAGCATTTTCAGTTTCACATACTTGGTACCTGTTGTACTGACCTCCTTCGGGGGGCTGCGTTCATGCCGCAGTAGGTACATCGGTGTGGATCCTCGCCATAGGATCACGCCAAAGATATCGGAAGCTCCGCTTCTCCGAGGCTTATCTTTTGTATGTTTCCGAGTTGTAGGTTCTTGTACATTCGTGGTATGGCGGCCCCGTCCCGTCATAGTTGTTATTACACTCTTAGAAGTGCAGAAATCTGTTGTGGCGGGGTTGTAAAGGATTATAATCGTCGTTATATATATATACATGAAGCGGCCGCTTGGTTGGCCTATTTTCTTATGATGTATCTTGTTTCCTGTTTAAGTTTTTATTTCCGCTGATTTTCTCTGATGTTGTATCACTAGGGTGCCCGGGGTAAGGCACCAGTCACGAGCCCGAGGTCGGGTCGTGACAAAAGTGGTATCAGAGCAGTTAATCCTCGGAAGGTGTCTACAGACCGTGTCTAGTAGAGTCTTGATTATCGGTGTGTTGTGCACCACATCTATAATCAGGAGGCTGCAGGACATTTAGGATTGGTTTCCATTCTTCTCATTCTGAGATCGTGCCTTAGAGCTGTGATATAAGTTGGACCTCTCTGACGTATTTCGTTTTTACCAGCTATGCCTCCGCGCAAGGCAACCCGGGCCCAGAAGGGCAAGGCAGCCGTGGGAGCTGCTAGTAGGATACAGAGGAGTACGAGGGCGCAGGCCCGGTCAGTACCTGAGATAGTGCTTCAGACGGCGAGTTTTATGACGCCGCCAGCCCCAGCAGAGTTTAGAGGCGCAGTAGTGGCTACAGAGACCACGGTACCTGAGCCTCCAGTCCCACAGCCGGGAGCAGAGGAGATGGGTTACAAGGAGATGACCCACCATCGCCGAGATCGTGGCTTGACACGAGATAGGCCGGATGCAGCAGTTCGATTCCCAGAGCCCCGTAGTTCACCCCGGACGGATAGTTTGAGGCTACGGGATTTTCGAGTTGTATCCCGCCGAGTTTTACGGTCGAGGCACGAGGATGATCCGCAGAGTTCATCCGCCGATTCTGAAGGATCATGCGAGTGATCAAGGCTTGAGACCGAGTCCGTGATTTTCGGTTCGCATCGGCCGCGTGATACCGCATGATCGGCGGTTTGATTCGTGGGAGTGTCCCGGGGAGCATGCGCCTATTTGGGGACGAGTTCTCGAGGCATTTCGGCCATTTCTTGCCTCCACGGATGAGGAGGCACGCCGGCGAGTTTTGATCTTTGAGACAGGAGGGCGCATTCGGGAGTACAACGTAGAGTTCGACTCGTTGGCTCGATATGTCCTGCGTTAGTAGCTAATATGGAGGACCGAGTGCACCGCCACGTCACAGGCTTGATGACTACTGGCGAGTCTTGTTGGTGTATCGCTTCACCGGGCATGGACATTGCCCGCACGCAGCTCATGCACTAGGTGTGAGACGGAGAGACCGACGGATTGACCAATACCAGCAGAAGAAGGCCAGGACGGCAGGGTCCTTTGGTGACTTTCAAGGCGGACCGCCGCAGCAGCAGACTAGTTATACGCCGTCGCCAGTACAGAGTGGTCCTCTACAGTCTTCAGGGCCTCCAGAGCATTCAGGAGCGTCGTGGCTCCAAGGGTTGAGTTTTCGGGAGTTGGGTCTTGGCGGATGAAGCCACCCCGACCTAAGTGTAGCCAGTGTGGTAAACCCCATTCGGGGGAGTGTCAGAGGACTTGTTTTACATGTGGCCAGCGGGGCCATTTTGCGAGGAATTGTCCTACCAGAGGTAGCGCGGATGTTGAGACTCGGCCTTCGGGATCTGTTGCGGGTTCTTCGCCTTCGATAGCTAGGCAGGGTGTTCATATACCGGCAGGCCAGGGCAGGGGTCGTGGTGGTAGTTCCCAGTTCTAGCGGTCCTTGAAACCGCCTATTCTTTTGATATCAGGTATATCCTTGACCCTCTAGAGACTAGTATGCATTTGTGTTAAGATGAGTATATTTTAATTGTTATGTTCTGATAGCATTATGTTGTTGTGATTAGAAAACATGGGCAGTTGAGAAAGGGTAAGTCTGGGGACGTGAAAGTTTTGAACCTTAGAATATTATACATTGAGACCTTAGATGTAAGGCCGTCGTGAGTAAAAGATTTTTCGGTTGATATTGGTCGAAGTGCGTTATATGCGTGGTGTATTGGTGTGATAATTCCATGGGTAGTGTAAGATGGAAGTGGTAGCGTTCATGACGTGAATTAGTAAGATTGTTCCGGATCGGGGAACGAGAGAGTTTGGGCGCGATAGCGGGTCGGGTTGAGGCTGTCGCGGTCAACCCGCACCGAATAAGGTGGTCGGTTCGAGGTGGTCCCACAGTGGTAGGTCACGGCGTGCTAGGCCCAAGTTTAGATAACCATCGTATGAGTTCGTGGATGTGTTCGACCAGAATCGGATCTTGAAGGCCGAAGATAGGCCTTAGAGTAAATTGAAGCTAGTGGGGGCTGTTGTGAGATTAGAAATGATTTCCTCGTTAGCTTGGATTTGTATGATATACTTTGGCCATTGATGGCGTGATTGGTTTCGTAAGTATAGTAGTGAAGACTATACCGGCACACGTTTGTTTGGAGACTTAGAAGGAACATTCGGGACGAATGTTTCTAAGGGGGGAAGAATGTTATACCCCGTAGTTCCAGGGTATGTATGTGAGGACGTACGTACGAGAATACGACATAAATTTTGGAAAGAAAGAAAGATGTGATTTTTCGACGGAAAAGTTTCCGGTTTTTATGAAGAAAAAGGTTCGTTAATGGGAATTGGATTCCCAGATTTGGTATTTGGACTTCTTGGATTATTTTAGAATTATGAGATTTTATTTTCGGAAATGGTCACGTGGGGCCCACGGGAGAAATTTACGGTGTTGTGGGGCCCGCTTTGTTTTTGAGATTTTCGGTATTTTGGATATTTTCGGAAGACGAAATATTTTGGACGAGTCGGGGGGCGACACGTGTCACCCCCATGTGGCACCTTGGCCGAAATGGTGGGACAAGTGGCTAGCCACTTGTCCCTTGGCCGAAATGGGTTAACAAGTGGCAAGCCACTTGGCCCTTGTTTTCGTTGGCCATGTGGTGTGGTGGGACCCACACACACATGGCCGAATCTTGACCCTACACTTACCTTGATCTTGTCCCTTGAATCCTCTATATAAACCCCCCTTAAGTTGAAGAGTAATTCATCCCTCACTTGAAAACTTTCCAAAGGCAAATATTTCCCTCCCTTTGTAGTGCTTTTCGTCCCCCTCCCCTCTTGTGTAGAAATACTTGGTGTATTATTGTATAATCCCAAATACCTTGGCCTAGTATCCCTAGTAGTATTCCAAGGTTATTTCAATACTAGGAGCCCGGAAATACTACTTTATTCCAATAGCCGTAAAGTGAAACCCTAGAAAAATCTTCCTAGATTGGTTGAAGTTTTTAGAAGTTGTTGGAAACTTCTAAGGTCGCTGAGCGGGTTGGAGCGTAAGGAGTGGAGCTAACCGTTGCCCAGGATCGACTTATAAACTTGGATAATTTTTGGGCTTATCGAGGTAATAATCTATGTCCCCCTATTGTAATTGGAAATTACATATTGTAGTAATATATAGTTGAGTATACTATATATAGAATGAGTATTAAAAAGAATTGAACTGTATTTACATAGAAATGTATTTAGAGATCGTTGTATTATTGTGGAGTAGAATTGTACACGTCAGGTTAGGCGTGTAATCCTCGGGAGTTGTTGGCACAGTAGCGGCCTGGATAGGAGGAGTTTTATGAGATAATGGGGAGGTCTTTGCCAAATTTTCTGTAGAATAAGGAATCTTGTATTTAGAATATTCTACGAAGAGAACTAGAGATTGATAGATATATTGTGGCCTTTATAGGTGGATCTTCTACGCGCGGCATACTTGACTTGGCTTGTGGTTTAAGCTAAAAAGGTATGTGATTCTTCCTATACTCTTGAGCATGATTGTTGTGAACTATATAGTACGGTAGACGTACGTGTGTGAAATGAGTTTTGTTTGTTTTAAACATAAGGTGTTATAATGGCTTTATGGGAAGTTAGTTATAACGACCTTATGAAAATAAAAGAAAGATTTGATTTTGAAAGTTAAGAGACTTAATCTTGAAAGATAAGAGACTTGACTTATAACGACTTGTTTTCGGAAAAGGAGAAGTAACTTGATTTAAGTATAGGTTACTTGTTTTGAAAAGAGTAAGTTAATTGGGTTTTAAAAGAGTATACTTGATGTTGTTCTAAAAGAAAAGCACTTGGTTTGAAAAGTATAGAGTACTTGATTTTAAAAGCCTTGTAAAGATTTTTACGAAGGTGAAGTAATTTGGTGTTAAAAGTAAAACGTGTTTTCTTTATATACTACGAGTATTAGTATCATGTGGCTTTTACGTAAAAAGAGGTATTTTTGAAAGAATAAATGTATGTTGAACTTGCCTATGCTTGTTGTGATAGTCTTTGATGTGCAAGTGTTTTGTTGATATGCTGCCGTGACTCTCTGGGAGGGCCGGCTATCTGATTGATTGGTTGGACATGCGGCGTTGGGTGGTCCACGAGTATGCGTCCACTTTGAGTATTGGTCGGTTGTTTGCATCGCCGTGACTCTGGGAGGGCCATTATCCGATTTATTTCCTTTGGACATCCGACGCGATGGATGTTCCACGCACGCGTCCGTAGGATGGTTTCATGGCCATGACTTCCGAGTGAGATGTCGGGCATGCGGTCATTATGAGGTTCAGATTGTTAGTCCATGGACCGCTAATCCATGAAGCTTGCCGTGACGAGCGGTCACGCTTGATTTATGCGTGTGGTTCGTGCTCACTTTAGATACTTGTTCGGTCATTTTCTCGTGTCCGTAGCCTCGGTAGATAGCTTAAGATACTTGCCTCGGTCATATCTTGTGAGAGCGTAGGCTATTAGACGTTAGCTTAAGATACTTGCCTCGGCGATTTGCGTGGCTAGCTTCGACGGGTAGTGGCTTCCGTACCTTGCCCGTGATGGGATATGACTAGCTTTTGGACTGGTAGTTGGCTATTCTACTTGGCCCGATCTATTTTGATGACGCAGGCCGGATCTAGTGTTCATGTTCACATATGGGTGTTGTTTTACATCATGCGCATCACGGCGATGAGAATGAGTTCCACGGGCATGAGTGGTATTATGGGCGAGACCCATAGTTATGTGAGTGATTATTCGGGATATCGCGCCCCTTACTTGACATAATTGTTTACTTATTGCGAAATGGTTTTACAAAATGATGAAATGTGATTTCATTACAGTATTTTCGCCACATACTTGGTACTGTCGACCTCTTCGGGGCTGCGTTCATGCCGCAGTAGAGGTACATCGGTTGTGGATCCTCGCTCATAGGATCAGCCAAAGATATTGGGAAGCTCCGTTTCTCCGGAGGCTTATCTTTTGGTATGTTTCCCTGAGTTGTAGGTTCTTGTACATTCAGGGGTATGGCGGGGCCCTGTCCCGTCATAGTTGTTATTACACTCTTAGAGGTTTGTAGTACTGTTGTGGGCAGGGTTGTAAAGGATTGTAACTGTTTGGTTATATATATATACATGAAGGCGACCGTTTTGGTTGGCCTATTTTCTTATGATGTATCTTGTTTCCTATTTAAGTTTTTATTTCCGCTGATTTTCTCTGATGTTGTATCACTTGGGTGCCCGGGGTAAGGCACCAGTCACGAGCCCGAGGTCGGGTCGTGACGTATGATCCATTTCCTTAGTGAAGTTTGGATTCTTAAAAGTGAAAGTATTTTACTTAAAGTACATAGAGTCTTGAAAGGGAAGTGGTTTCCAAACCTTTTGGCTAGTGCCTTAGTTCCAAAACCTAATGGTCGTTTTAATGACTTTAGGGGAGTCAAAGGAGTGATTTACTTAATTGTTTTAAAAGAGGAGAAATGACATGATTTAAGAGAAGTAACTTGTTTTAAAGGTGTGAGTTACTTGAGGTTTAAAAGTAGAAGAAACTTGTTTTCTAAATATTAAGAGACTTGAAGTATTTTGGAAAGTTAAGAACTTGATTTATAAGTATGTGATACTTTGTTTTAAGTATAAGTCTCTTGGTTATAAAAAGGAATGAATATGTCTAAAACCATAAAGGGTTATAACGGCTTTATGGGAAGTTGGTTATAACGACTTTATGGAAGGTTAAGAAAGTTGTCTATTTTGATTATTGGGCATAAGTTGCCTAGATTGTGAAGATTTCAAGCTACTTGATTTCAAGCTTTGAAATGAGTTTTCTAAAAGTGTAGTAACTTACTTTGAAAAATAGACACACCTTGATACTACGGGTGTTAGTATCTTGGGGTTTTACATAAAAAGGAGTCTTTGGAAAAGAATGCACGTACGTAGTACTTTGACTTGTTTAATTGAGAATTATTCTGTGTGTGCCTTGATAAGTACTTTGGCTTGGTTAATTGAGAATTATTCTATGTGTGCCTTGATAAGTACTTTGGCTTGATTAATTGAGAATTATTCTATGTGTGCCTTGATAAGTACTTTGGCTTGATTAATTGAGAATTGCCTATATGTGCTGGTGATAGCCTTTGAGTGCAAGTATTATGTTTTATTACGTTGCCGCGACTCTCGGTTGGAGGGTCACGCCTTGTAAGTTTACTTGGACGCGTCAAGCGGTGGTGGGATTCCACGGGTATGCTTCCATTATTTGTGTTACCCTACGGTCATGCTTATACGATGTGGGATGTCGGGGCATGCGACCGCGAGGGATACCCTATGGTCATGCTTATACGATGTGGGATGCCGGGGCATGCGACCACGAGGGATACTCGGACATGCTTATATCGATGTGGGATTCCGGCGTGACGACCGAGTCGGGTTAGATTCGGTTGTTTGTGTTACCTTACGGTCATGCTTATACGATGTGGGATGCCGGGCATGCGACCGCGAGGATACCCTATAGTCGTGCTTATACGATGTGGGATGCCGGCGTGCGACCACGAGGATACTCATGGACATGCTTATACGATGTAGGATTCGGCATATGACCGGAGTCGGGTTAGATTCCCGGTTGTTTGTGTTACCTACGGTCATGCTTATACGATGGGATCTTTGGGGCGTGCGACCGCGAGGATACCCTATGGTCATGCTTATACGATGTGGGATGCCGGCGTGCGACCACGAGGATACCTCGACATGCTTATACGATGTGGGATTCGGCATGTGACCGAGAGAGGTTTGATTCGGTTGTTTGTATACCCTACGGTCATGCTTATACGATGGGATTCCGGCACGCGACCACGAGGGATACTCCTTGGATATGCTTATTGGTGTTATATTGTTATATCATGGACTGCCGGCAGTGAGAAGGGATTCCACGGGCATGCTTGATATTATGGGCTTGAGACCCATAGTTATATTTGAGTAGTGACTTTGAGGGCATGCGTCCCTGACTTGATATGACCGCTATGTATTGTGTCTGCAGTTGGCTATCATACATGTCTCCTGTTTTGTATAGACTGTTATGATTTCATTACAGTATTTTACTGTTTATATACTTGGTACATTCTTTCAGATCGACCTCCTTCGAAGTGCGTTCATGCCGCAGTTTAGGTACGCTGCTTGGTGATCGCAGTGTAGGACCGCCTTTCGAGTTTTGGATAGCTCCTCTGTTCGAGTTTATCTTTTTAGTATAAGTTCCTTCCGATGTGCTTTTTGTACAGTTTTGGGTACGGCGGGGCCTTGTCCCGTCATAGTTCTGTATAACTCTTAGAGGTCTGTATTCATATGTGGGATTGGACTCATGTACGGTGTAGTGTCTTTTGTTTATGTATATTATATGGTAGCCTTGTCGGCTTTGCCCTTGCACGTACGATTGGTTTAAAAAAAATGAGGTGTTATTTAATTTCCGCAGTTTACTTAGTTGTTAAGGTAGAAGGGTGCCCAGGTAGGGCACCAGTCACGGGCCCGGGGTTCGGGGTGTGACAACTATGACGGGACAGGGCCCCGCCATACCCCTGAATGTACAAGTACCTACAATGGTAGGGGGACTATACCAAAAGATAAGCCTCCGGAGAAACGGAGCTTCCCAAATGCGTAATCTGATCCTAAGGCGAGGATCAAGAATCGGTGTACTCTACCTGCGGCGTGAACGCGGCCCAGGCGAGGTCAAGACAACAGTACCAAGTATGTGTGAAATCAAAATATTGTAATGAAATCATAATAGTCTATATAAAGCGGGAGACATGTATGATAGCAAACTACGATTACCTGACATATAAGCAGTCATGTCAAGTCAGGGACTCACGCCCTCAAAGTCATCACTCCAATATAACCATGGGTCTCACGCCCACAATATCAATCATGCCTGTGGAATTCCTTCCTCACTGCCGACTGTCTATGATATAACAACACCAAGGAGCACATATGAACACCAGGTCCCACCTGTGTCATAAGAACCGTACGGGGCAAGTACGAAGGCATAGCTACCAGAACCAACCTGCATCATCAACTGACCGGGGCAAGTACGAAAGCCAACTACCAGATACCTACCGTACCAACAATACTATATAACTGTATCACGAAGCTGACACGAGGCAAGTACGAAGGCCGACTACCAGATACCAACCGCGCCACGTAGCTGACGGGGGCAAGTACGAAGGCTAACTACCAGATACCACCAGTATCACGAGACTTCGCCACAATACTGCTATAAAACTAACTCACGAAACTGACACGAGGCAAGTACGAAGGCCGACTACCAGATACCAACCGCGCCACGTAGCTGACGGGGGCAAGTACTGTTACACCCCGGAATTTCAGGATATGTTTCTAAGAACGTACGTAAGAACTCAAAAATGTTAAGGTTTGAGACGAGTAAAAATTTATCGGAATTATGGAATTGTCGGAAAACGAAATATTGTGACGAACGGGAGGGAGACACGTGTCACCCCCCCATTTATGGACATGGACGAAATGTGCAAGGGTGAAATGGTCATTTGACCATAATTTATGATGAAAGTCTTGCAAGGCTTAGAGCTTGACAACATTGACCAAGTCAATGACCCAACATAGCTTGATATTTAAATGAATCTCATCCAAACCACACAAGTGTTCTAATCTTAACCCTCCATTTGGTTATATAATCATCCTTAGTAGCAAGACAAGGCCATTTACACTTAGAAAAATTTGAAGAACTCTTGTTCTTGCTAGCATGCTCTCGGGTTTGGGCACTTTGCCAAGACAAAAATTTTCAATTGTTGTCCAATAATATCCCCACTTTAAACCAAGGTTCCTAAGGGTATTGTAAGGGTACCTCAACAGAAAGATCCCGAAAAAATGGCGTTTTCGTATTAGTCGCAAGGCGAAAACCTAGTCACTTTCTAGGTTTTGTTTGGAAGATTGAAGGAAAGTTGTTTGTGTTATTCTAAGGGTCTCAAGTAGCGGATTGAAGTGTCTAGAAGAGGCTCTAAGTTTCTAAGGAGCGACTTCGGATTGGGAAGTTGGACTAAAAATCGTTGAGGTAATAATCTTGTCTCTTAAGTGTTACAAGATTACATATTGTTGTTAGCTTTTGTCACGACCCGAACCCGGGCCCGTGACTGGTGCCTTACCCCGGGCACCCAAGTAGACATACATCAGAGTAAATCAGCGGAATATAAAACAAGACATGAAATAACATGAAGTGTAAAACAGTTTATCTGAGAAAAGTTGCCTTTCGGCATATATATATATAAAAACTTGAATCCGAACAGTTACATCCCTTTTACAACTCTGCCCATAACAGTACTAAAGACCTCTAAGAAAGATATAACAACAATGGCGGGACAGGGCCCCGCCATACCCCTGAATGTAAGTACCTACAACGACAGGGGACTATACCCAAGATAAGCCTCCGGAGAAACGGAGCTTCCCAAACGTGACTGTGACCACATGAGCGAGGATCAACATCGGTGTACCTCTACGTGGCATGAACGCAGCCCGAAGTCGATAACAGTACCAAGTATGTGGCGAAAATCGTAAATGAAATCATAGTAGTCTATATAAAGCGGGAGACATGTATGATAACCAAACTACGATTCACAATAAATAAGCGATCATGTCAAGTCGGGGACTCGCCTCAAAGTTATCACTCAAATATAACTATGGGTCTCACGCCCACAACATCAATCATGCGTGGAATACCTTCTCATTTGCGCAATCTATGATATAAAAGCACGAGGAATACACATGAACACGAGGTCCGCGTGTCATAATAAAACCGTCTGGGGTAATGCGAAGGCATAGCCGACTACTAAAACCCACAGTACCAACATTGTCATAAAACTGTATCACAAGGTCTTTCTAGACCACCACATGATCGGCCGCCACTCGCGCATGATATCAAATGTGCGCGTCTAATCTCGAATTTCCGCGACTCGCATAGGCCACACACATAGGCCCGCGTGAGGTATTCCGCGTCGAGGGTAGCTACTCCGGCATCGCCTGGACTCGCGATCGCGTAGGCCACATGAACCGCGTGGCCATATGGACCCGCACTAACACGGAACTCGTAGCTCGCGTAGGTCCCTTGGACCGCGTGAGGTATTCTCGAATCATAGTCCCAGGGCACGAGGTATACCCGCGTCGGAGGCAGCTTAACCCCCGGTATCATGTCAAGAGGTGAGTGGTACAATACTATCATAACGGCTTATCGTTAAACAACATAAGCCTGATCAGAAACCCCTTTACACAAACATCACAAGATACTAACACATGTAGCATCCTAAACATGTTTACTTATCAAATCAACAAGCAAGTATTACAAGGCTATCACAAACCAACACAATCAAGTTATTGACACAAGGTACTTTCTACTTTATGTTAACAAGTTCGGGTTTTTATCCCCAAAGTACTTCATACATTAACATATAAATACCCCCCCTTGTTGAAGAGTTATTTCATCCTAACTTGAGCAATCTTTCTAAGTCTCAAATACTCCCTCCCTCTTGTTGCTTTCGTCCGCCACACCCCCCTCCCCCTTTGAGAAGGCCGCTTGGCCGAAAGTATTCCCCCCCCCCCCCCTCCTTGTGGTGCTAGCCGTGGGGTACCCCCCCCCCTAGCCTAGTTGTTTTCGTATAATACCCCTTGTTGTGGTATAGAAATAATCTCCTAGTATTGTTATAATGCCCAAATACCTTGGCCCAAATACTTTGTAGTATTCCCAAGGTTACACTTATACAAAAGCCCAGAAAATACTATTATACTTCCTTTAGTCACAAAAACGAAACCCTAAGGAAATCTTCACTGATAGTTGAAGTAATTGAGTAGAAGTTGGTTAGAACTTCTAAGGGTTGTTTGGAGTGGATTGGAGCACTCGGAGTAGGAGCTAAACGTTGCAAAGGAGCGACATTAAACTCGGATAATTTTGGGGCTTATCGAGGTAAATACTACTGTCCTTCTAGTGTAATTGGAAATTACATACTATAGTAGTATAGAAATAAATATAACATTCATAAGAAGAGAGTTGAACTGTAATAGAAGGATATTACAGAAAAGACTTGAACTGAAATCACTTCAAAAGAATATAAGTAGAAGTTAAACTGTACTTACATAGAATTTGTATATCTGATGGTGATAACCTTTATTGGTTGAATGTTACGCAAGTAGCATGGGCTACTTAGAAGGTGGACCAGGCTAGCGGGTTATGGCCGTGGGCGTTTTGCTTATAGTCGATAATCGTCGCGAGGTATGTGATTCTTCTTATACTCTTGAGCATGAAGTATTTTAAAAGTATATATATATAGTACGGTAGACGTACGTGTGGCAATGTCTTTTGACTTAAGCCTGAATAATATATATATGTAGTACGGTGACGTCGTGTGCTAACTGAATATAATTGTACGGCAATGTCTTTTGACTTAAGCCTGAATAATAAGAACCTTGAAATATTTTAAAGGAACATATATATAGTACGGTAGACGTACGTGTGTTAACTGAATGTAGTATTATGGAGATGTCTTTTGACTTAAGCCTGAATAATAAAGAATCTTGAAGTATTTCAATGAATTAGAAACCTTTTGAAAGAAGAGTAATGCTTGGTTTTGAAAACATAAGAGTTATACTAGCTTTATGGGAAGTTAGGTATGACGTCTTAAGAGAGATAAAGAGAATGGTTTACTGATTATTAGAAGTTAAGAGACTTGATCTTATAAGATAAGAGACTTAACTTAAATGAATTAATATGAGTTTTGTGTGAAACCTCATTCGTGAGTAATGAGTACTTGGTTTTAAAAGGGAATAATGTTTCTTGATTTGGAAATCAGAATGAGTATCGACGAACCACTGCAGCGTTAATAAAGGAAAATGTAATGAATAATGAAGTATTATTAAAACCAGTAGAAACCTCCATCTGCATAGAAGCTAAGATGAGACAAAATGATATTACATTTCCTAGATCATGGCTGCTTTAATAAAGATGGTTATAAAATAAACTACTCACACATATGGCATATGTTATTCAATTGTTTTAAAGGAGATTAATACATTGAACTATGAAACTTTTCTAAAAAGAGACTCGGGTAATTGGAATTAGGCAAACTGGAACTTTAGGAAAAAGAAAGGCATTGTTATGTCTTAAATTGGTTTAAAACATAAAGTGTTATAACAACTTTATGGGAAGTTAGTTATAACGACTTTATGAAAACAAAAGAAGGGTCTTATCATTGGTTTTAATGTGATAACTTGGCTTTAATAAGAGAAGTGTTTTGGTTTGCTAAAAATGTGAGTCACTCTATTTTATACTACGGGTATTGGGTGACCTCTATAAAAGGAATGGATCTCTTTAAAAGGAATTTAACGTACGTAGTACTTTAGGGTTAAAACCGGGACTTTGATATAAAATGGAAGTACCTCGAGTTGTGTATAACTTGCATATGCTTGTTGTTGTGTAACTTGCCTATGCTTGTTGTGATAGCCTTTGTTGTAGAATTGTGTTTCTATACTACGCCTCGTTGGAGGGCGGTTGACTTGTTGAGAACTTACATGGACATGTCTACACCGATGCATTCCGGGGCATGTGGCGTGCGGCGAGTTGATCACCCGATATATTGTTGTTGATGTTACATGGACATGTCTACACCGATGTAGAATTCCGGGGGCATGTGGCTGTCACGACCCGAACCCGGGCCCGTGACTGGTGCCTTACCCCGGGCACCCTAGTGATACAACATCAGAGTAATCAGCGGAACATAAAACACATACATGAAACCAATGTAAGAAGACAGTGAAATAAGAAGACAGCTAACCAAAAGCGATTACATCGGTATATATAAATAACAACTCTTTCCAAATGAGCAGTTTAATCCTTTTACAAACCCCGCCACAGCGTACTACTGCACCTCTACGAATGATATGACAACAACGACGGGGCGGGGCCGTCATACCACGAATAGCACCTGACAACGAGGACTATACCAAGATAAGCCTCGAGAAGCGGAGCTTTCCCAAACGCTGACTGTGACCCTAGAGCGAGGATCAACAATCGTGTACCTCAACTGCGGCATGACGCGGCCCCGAAGGAGGTCGATTACAACAGTACCAAGTATGTGAAAGCGAAAATCAGAAATGAAATCATAATAGTCTATAAAGCAGAGACATGTATGATAACCAAACTACGATTCCTGAAATAAGCGCCATGTCTAGTCGGGACTCACGCCTCAAAGTCATCACTCGATATAACAATGGGTCTCACGCCCACAACATCAATCATGCGTGGAATACCTTTCTGCCGGCGATCGATGATAGAAAAGCACGAGGAATACACGTGAGCAATGGGTCCTACACGTGTCCAAGTAAAAGCGATGCGAGGGTAAATCACGAAGGCATAGCCGACTACTAACACCCAGTACTAACAAGGTCATAAATCGTATCATGATGTCTGTCTGCACCGTCACATGATCAAAGCTGGTCGCCGCGCAATATCAAATGTGCGCGTCTAGCCACGAACTCCCCGCAGCTCCGCATAGGCGGATCTCATAGGCCCGCATGAGGTATAACCCGCGTCGAGGTAGCTACTCCCGACATCGCCTGGACTCGCATCCGCGTAGCCACATGACCGCGTGACCATAAAGGCGCGCACTAACACGGAACTCTCGTAGCTCGCATAGGCCCGGGACCCGCGTGAGGTATTCTCAAATCATGGTCCCGCATCACTTTGAGTCTACCGCGTCGGAGGCAACTTAACCCGGAAACACGGTGAGTGGTATAAATACCAACATAACGGTTTATCGTTTAGACAACATAAGCACAATCAAGGAAAATCCCTTTACACAAACATCACAGAATACTAACACACGTAGCATCCTAATATGATTACTTATCAAATCAACACGAAGGTATTACAAGGCTATCACAAACCAATACAATCAAGTTATTCACACATAAGGTACTTTCTACTATATGATTAACGAGATCGGGTTTTATCCCCAAAGTACTTTATACAATAACTCTTTAAAGATATGTTACTTCACAAAAACCACACAATACCCGTAGTATATGAAAATAGAGTGATTATCTTTTGAAGTAAATCAAAACACTTACCTTTGTAAAATCAAGTAACAACATTATTTTCCAAAAGTCCAAGTTTGCCTAATTTCAAATGTTCACGGTTCTTATTTTTGTAATGTTTCGTCTTTCATAGTCTTATTAATTTAAGAATTTAATTCTCTTTTAAACTATCGAGAAACATAAGCCTTATATGTGAGTAGGATATTCTTGTTTATAACAATCTTATTACAATGACCATGATCTAGGAAATATCATTTTGTCTCATCTTAGCTTCATGCGGATGGAAGTTTCTCTTGGTTTTAATAATGCTTAATTATTCAAAACATTTCCTTTTATTGACGCGATGGGTTGTCGATACACATTCGATTTCGAAATCAGAAACATTCTTAAGCCGTTATACCTAACTTCCCATAAAGCTAGTATAACTCTTAAGTTTTCAAAAACCAAGTATTACGCTTCTTTCAAAATGATTCAAAATCTTTTGAAATACTTCAAGTTCTTTATTATCACATAACAAGCCGATTATAGTTCAAATCGATTTACCTTTTAAAAACCACAAGTATTTTCTTCCTACATAAAGTGTTATAACCAACTTCCCATAAAGCCGTTATATCACTTTATGTTTTAAACCAATCAAATACATTTAGCACATGCGTCTCACCGTACTACATAGTTCACACATATCATGCTAGAAGAGATAGGAAGAGGTTCACATACCTCGCGACGAGTATCGACTAATAGCAAAAGCGCTCAAGTACTTCCAAACGTCGGCTCCTTAAGCCAAGTAGATCGCGCCACACGTAGTACTTCAACCTATAAGGCCACAAGGCGCTTATTAACATTTAGGTCTAATCGTAGAACATTCTACGTAAAATTCGACCTCCTCCCGCCACATCAGAAATCTCCTCCTCTCTATCGGGGCCGGCTACCAAGCCAACCAGGGGGGGGTTATACGTCTAAACCGGACGTGCACAATTCTACCTCACAGAAAAGCTACACAAGTCTCATGTCTGATCCCATGTAAATCTGATTCAGTACTCTTCTTTCGAAAAGGTTTCTTATTATTCAGGCTTAAGTCAAAAGACATTGCCGATACTACGTTCAGTTCTATATATAGTATACTTCAACTATATAGTCTAACAATCATGTAATTTCCAATTACAATAGAGGGACAAGATATTACCTCGATAAGCCCATAATTATCCGAGTTTAAATGTCGATCCTGAGCAAGGTTTAGCTCTACTCAGCGCTCCAAACAACCCTTAGAAGTTCTAACCAACTTCTACTTAAATACTTCAACCAACTATGAAGATTTCCTTAGGGTTTCGGTTTGAGAAAAAATGACAAAAGTTAGTATTTCCAGTCTCTACGTATAGAGGTAACTTTTGGAATACAACAAGGTAAAGGCTAAGGTATTTTGGGCATTATAACAATACTTGGAGAGTATTTCTACCAAGAGGGGGGGTGTATTATACGAAACAACTAGGCTAGGGGGGGGTACCCCATGGCAAGACACCACAAAGGGGGAGGGGAACCCCTCGGCCAAAGGCCACACGAAAAATGGGGGGGAGAGGGGGAAGCTCTCGGCTAGAGCAACAAGAAGGGAGGAGAGGGTTTCAAGACTTGGAAGTTTTTGGATGAATGAAGTCTTCAAGCCTAGGGGGGTATTTATAGCAAAACCCAAGGCCAACCAATGGCCAAGATCAAGCCATGTGCAAGGCAAGTGTAAGGCCTAGATCAAGCCAAGTGCACCCTAACCCTACTCCACCAAACATGGCACAAAACAAGCCAAAACAAGGCCCAAAATAAAGGGACCAATCGGCAAGGCCAACCAACCCTTGACCGCCTCTAAATCGCTCAATGAGGGTGACAAGTGTCACCCTCCCATTGGCCCAAAATATTTCGCCTCTCGGAAAAATCCGCAAAAATATAAATGACATAGCCGAATTTTCCTACGAAAAGTGGAAACGTTTAGTCAAAACGACTATAATCGGGTGTTGTGCACAAAGTGAAAATCGGCCAAGCCTACTTAAGCTTCAAAATTTTTCTACGTACGTCCTTACGTACATACACTGGAAATACGGGGTATAACATTCTCCCCTCCTTAGAAACATTCGTCCCGAATGTTCCTTCTATGTCTCAAAACAAACGCCGCCAAGATAGTCTTCACTACTATACTTACGAGAACAATCCGCCACACATGGCCACGTAAACACCAGCGCAAATACCTCCATCCAAGTCCACGAGGAAACACCTCTAACATTACCACAAACACCTCTCTCCGGGGTCTAAAATATACTTCCTTCGCACCTTCTCCTTACAAAAGAAATGATCACATCTATGCTCGCCATATATGCTCGCTTCTCCCTTTACACGTCGTGATACCACTTTTGTCACTTTGCCGCGAGGTTCTAGTGTCACTCCGGCGACCCAACAATTGGTACCGGGCTGCATGCGATCCCTGAGGCTGTCGTACACTCGAACTTACTACATTTTCAAATCGCTTGCTTCCAAAACTCGGGGTCACTATCTCTAACGTGGTCATCATTAACTGGGAACACTCTGGATGGATCTCCGATACTTTCCCGATCATAACAATATGAAAGACCGGATGTACTGCCTCCTAAGTCGGACGGCAAAAGCTAACCTATAGGCAACCTGGCCTATTCTTCACATGAACCCAAAAGGGCCCAAGGTAACTCGCTAAGTTCCTCTGTTTTCCAAAACTCGCCACACCCAACCCGGGTACTTTCGAAGACCGACCGTCAACTCAACTCTAAGCGTCGCCGATTATCCGCACGATTTCTCCGAGCCGCCGAACCTCTTCTAGACAAGCTTTACCCTATCCACACCACCGGAACAAGCCTCAACCAACTATCTCAATCTTGCCAACATCGAACCAATCGACGCGACTTACACATCCGCCCCTACCAAAGCTTCATAAGGCGACATCCGAACACCGAAATAGTAACTTAAACTCTCCTCCACAGAGACAACAATCCCACAACTACCCCGAAATCCACACACCGCCCGAGGCGAATGCGATTCTGAGACTCACCTGAGTTCTTAACCCTGCTTGGTAAAACTTCCAGAAACAAAAACAGCCGTACCCTGGGCTCCACTGTCTGTCATAAGGTGAAGGTAGGCACCCCGTGCAGCCTTACAACCTTTCTGATAAAATCAACACTGCTGAGTAAACGGTCTTTGCTAGAAGACAAGACGGCTGACCTCCTCGGCCCGACTACTGGTCGAATGCATCCACGAACTCGTACGCTGGTTAACTAAACCTGGGCCTAACACCCTCGTGACCCTACCACAAGGCGGGACCACCACAAACTGACCCCACCACCAAACATGCCGCGGGTTGACCCGCAACGTGGCCTCAACCCGACCCGGCAATGCGCAAAACGCTAGCTCCCCGAAGGAAAACTCTCACTAATCATGTTACGAAAACCTAGCGGTCTTCTTAGCTCAACTACCCTCTTTCATTCCACACTACTCGGGGACTTATCCCACAATATATCTCACGTGCACTAAGCACTCCGATAAGGATCAAACATAACACTACACCTTTTCTCGAGATGGCCTTACCTCTAAGGTCTCTACGTATAAAACTCTAAGGCTCACACCTTCTCTATCCCCAAAATCTTACTCGGTTAACCCACCATGACTTCTAATCACAACTAACACACGCTATCGAACATAGCACTTAAGGTATACTCACCTTATCACACATACCGATCTCTAGAGGTTAAGGATATATCTATATCTACCGCTTCACTCCCTTAGTCGTTCTAATCAAACTCGCCTGCAGGCGATAGCTGGAAGATGACGAACTACCCACCGATCCTCAGGCTAAGTCCTCCTACAAGGACATTCTCACGATATCGACTCGACGGTCGCCAGAAACGAAAGCACCAACAAAAAGACGACATTCCCGAATGACGTCACATCCGAACCTAAGCCCCGAGTTCGACCACCTCGCATACCGAACGCCCCGAATCCGTGGAAGTCCACTCTGACCGCGAGGTGCATATCTAATTCACGCGAGGCGACTTGCCTCGAGAGTTACTAAAGGACCTTGCCGCTCGCCCTCTCCTCGTCGCCCTTCGTTAACCCGTCGATCTACGCTTTCGCCTGCGCATAAGCCCGCATACGTGCCATGCCAAGCCTAATCAAGAATTATTCTTGCACAACCTCTCTTAGATAGTCATCAAGACTCGCAGTACATCGGTATACTCTCCGTAGCCACATCCATAGCTAGTAACATGGTCGCTTTGCAATCTATATTCTCTCGCCCCCGGCCGTGGAAGGTTCAAATATCATGGCCGCAGCAGAATCGCCGCCGCTGCTAAACTCTTGGGGCTAGTGACGTCGCAGAACTCCCCAAATGAAGCACCATCCCAGTGATGATTGGGCTGTGCCTCGTAACCTCTCAGATTTACCGCAGCCTCCTGCCGCTTTGTCCTCTGGGCCGTTGCACGCGAGGCATAACGGTGAGGAAAGAAATACGTTAGAGGTCCAACTTACAACACCGCTCTAAGGCACGATCTCGAGTGAGAAGAATAGAAACCAATCCTAAATATCCTATAGCCTCACGATTATTGGTGTGGTGCACAACACACCGATAATCAAGACTCATCGATACGGCTCAGAGACACTTTCCGAGGATTAATCGCTTCGATACCACTTTTGTCACGACCGAACCGGCCCGTGGATCGTGCCTTACCCTGCACCCTAGTGATACAACATCGAGTAATCGCGGAACATAAAAACATACATGAAACCAATGTAAGAAGGTGAAATAAGAAGACAAAGCAGCCAAAACGATTACCGGTATATATAAATAACAACTCTTTCCAAATGAATGCTTTAATCCTTTTTACAAACCCCGCCACAATAGCATTACATGCACTTACGAATGATATGACAACAACGACGGACAGTGGGCCGCCATACCCCGAATGTAAGCACCTACAACAACAGTGGACTATACGAAGATAAGCCTCCTGAGAAGCGGAGCTTTCCCAAACGCCGAATCGTGACCCTAAGAGCGAGGATCAATAATCGTGTACCTCAACTCGCGATGAACGCAGCCTCGGGCGAGGTCAAGATAACAGTACCAAGTATGTGAAATCAAAATATCAGAAATGAAATCATAATAGTCTATAAAGTGAGACATGTATGATAACCAAACTACGCTCACAAGAAATAAGCGAATATGTCTAGTCGTGACTCACGCCTCAAAGTCATCACTCCAATATAACAATGGGTCTCACGCCACAACATCAATCATGCCCGTGGAATACCTTCCTCACGCCGCCAATAATGATAGAAAAGCACTAAGGAATACACATGAACAGCAGTCCTACCGTGTCCAAGTAAAACAAGACAGGTAAGTGCGAAGGCATAGCCGACTACTAACACCTACAAGACTAACAAGGTCATAAATCAGATTACGATGTCTGCTTCAGACCGCCACATGATCAAAGCCGGTCGCCGCTCGCAATATCAAATGCGCGCGTTTAGCCCCGAACTCCCCCGCACTCGCATAGGCGCCTCATAGGCCCGCATGAGGTATAACCCCGCATCGAGGGTAGCTACTCCCGCATCGCCCCGACTCGCGATCGCATGGCCACATGCATCGCATGACCATAAAGGCCGCACACTAACTCGAACTCTCGTAGCTCGCATAGTCCCCCGGGACCCGCATGAGGTATTCTCGAATCATGGTCCCAGACCGCCTGAGTCTACCCCGCATCGGAGGGAAGCTTAACCCCCGGAAACACGGTGAGTGGTATAAATACCAACATAACAGTTTATCGTTTAGACAACATAAGCACAATCAAGGGAAAATCCCTTTACACAAACTTAACAGAATACTAACACACGTAGCATCCTAATATGATTACTTATCAAATCAACACGAAGGTATTACAAGGCTATCACAAACCAGTACAATCAAGTTATTCACACATAAGGTACTTTCTACTATATGATTAACGAGATCGGTTTTTTTATCCCCAAAGTACTTTATACAATAACTCTTTAAAGATATGTTACTTCACAAAACCACACAATACCCGTAGTATATGAAAATAGAGTGATTATCTTTTGAAGTAAATCAAAACACTTACCTTTGTAAAATCAAGTAACAACATTATTTTCCAAACGCCCAAGTTTGCCTAATTTCAAATGTTCACTGTTCTTATTTTAGAAAGGTTTCAGATTTCATAGTCTTATTCATTTAAGAATATAATTCTCTTTTAAACTATCTGAGAAACATAAGCCTTATATGTGAGTAGAATATTCTTGTTTATAACAATCTTATTACAGCAGCCATGATCTAGGAAATATCATTTTGTCTCATCTTAGCTTCTATGCAGATGGAAGTTTCTACTGGTTTTAATAATGCTTAATTATTCAAAACATTTCCTTTTATTGACGCTGCAGTGGGTTGTCAATACACATTCTGATTTCCGAAATCAGTAAAACATTCTTAAGCCGTTATACGTAACTTCCCATAAAGCTAGTATAACTCTTAAGTTTTCAAAAACCCAAGTATTACGCTTCTTTCAAAATGATTCAAAAATCTTTTGAAATACTTCAAGTTCTTTATTATCACATAACAAGCCGCTTATAGTTCAAATCGCTTACCTTTTAAAACCACAAGTATTTTCTTCCTACATAAAGTCGTTATAACCAACTTCCCATAAAGCCGTTATATCACTTTATGTTTTAAACCAATCAAATACATTTAGCACACGACGCTCACCGCACTACATAGTTCACACATATCATGCTAGAAGAGATAGGAAGAGGTTCACATACCTCGCGACGAGTATCGACTAATAGCAAAACGCCCAAGTACTTCCAAACGCCGCTACTCCTTAAGCCAAGTAGATCGCGCCACACGTAGTACTTCAACCTATAAGGCCACAAGGCGCTTATTAACATTTAGGTCTAATCGTAGAACATTCTACGTAAAATTCGCAAAGACTCTCCCGCCACAACAGAAATCTCCTCCTCTATAGGGGCCGGCTACCAAGCCAACCAGGGAGTTATACGTCTAAACCGGACGTGCACAATTCTACCTCACATAAAAGCTACACAAGTCTCATCAGAATACACCCATGTAAATACAACAAGACTTTCTTTCGAAAGGTTTCTTATTATTCAGCTTAAGTCAAAAGACATCACGATACTACGCTCTTCTATATATAGTATACTTCAACTATATAGTCTAACAATCATGTAATTTCCAATTACAATAGAGGGACAAGATATTACCTCGATAAGCCCATAATTATCCGAGTTTAAATGTCGATCCTGAGCAAGGTTTAGCTCCTACTCCGTGCGCTCCAAACAACCCTTAGAAGTTCTAACCAACTTCTACTTAAATACTTCAACCAACTATGAAGATTTCCTTAGGGTTTCGGTTTGAGACAAAAAGACAAAAGGTAGTATTTCCGGGCTCTACGTATTGAGGTAACTTTTGGAATACAACAAGGTAAAGGCTAAGGTATTTTGGGCATTATAACAATACTTGGAGAGTATTTCTACCAAGAGGGGGGTGTATTATACGAAACAACTAGGCTAGGGGGGGGTACCCCATGGCAAGACACCACAAAGGGGAGGGAACCCTCGCCAAAGGCCACACGAAAAGTGGGAGAGGGGAAGCTCTGCCAGAGCAACAAGAATGAGGAGAGGGTTTCAAGACTTGGAAGTTTTTGGATGAATGAAGTCTTCAAGCCTAGGGGGGTATTTATAGCAAAACCCAAGGCCAACCAATGGCCAAGATCAAGCCATGTGCAAGGCAAGTGTAAGGCCTAGATCAAGCCAAGTGCACCCTAACCCTACTCCACCAAACATGGCACAAAACAAGCCACAAAACAAGGCCCAAAATAAGGGACCAATCGCCAAGGCCAACCAACCTTGACCGCCTCTAAATCGCTCCAACGAGGGTGACAAGTGTCACCTCCCGCTGGCCCAAAAATATTTCGCCTCTGAAAAATCCGCAAAAATATAAATGACATAGCCGAATTTTCCTACGAAAAGTCGTGGAAACGTTTCGAAAAACGACTCTAATCGTGTCAGGCACAAAGTGAAAATCGGCCAAGCCTACTTAAGCTTCAAAATTTTTCTACGTACGTCCTTACGTACATACACTGGAAATACGGGGTATAACATTCTCCCCTCCTTAGAAACATTCGTCCCGAATGTTCCTTCTAAGTCTCAAAACAAACGCGCGCCAGTATAGTCTTCACTACTATACTTACGAGAACAATCGCCACACATGGCCACGTAAACACCCGCAAATACCTCCATCCAAGTCCACGAGGAAACACCTCTAACATTACCACAAACACCTCTCCGGGGTCTAAAATATACTTCCTTCGCACCTTCTCCTTACAAAAGAAATGATCATATCTATGCTCGCCATATATGCTCGCTTCTCCCTTTACACGTCGTGATACCACTTTTGTCACTTTGCCGCGAGGTTCTAGTGTCACTCCGGCGACCCAACAATTGGTACCGGGCTGCATGCGATCCCCGAGGTGTCGTGACACTCGAACTCTTACCACATTTCAAATCGCTTCGCTTCAAAACTCGGTCACTATCTCTAACGTGGTCATCATTAATCGAACACTGATGGATCTCCGATACTTTCCGATCATAACAATACGAAAGACCGGACGATCGCCTCCTAAGTCGGACGGCAAAAGCTAACCTATAGGCAACCTGGCCTATTCTTCACATGAACCCGTGCGGCCCAAGGTAACTCGCTAAGTTCCTCTGCTTTCCAAAACTCGCCACACCTAACCCGGTACTTTCAAGAAGACCGACCGTCAACTCGAACTCTGCCGCCGCCGATTATCCGCACGATTTCTCCGAGCCGCGAACCTCTTCTAGACAAGCTTTACTCCTATCCACACCGGAACAAGCTCAACCAACTATCTGAATCTTGCCAACATCGAACTAATCGACCGCGACTTACACATCCGTCCCTACCAGGCTTCATAAGGCGACATCCGAACACTGAAATGATAACTTAAACTCTCCCTCCACAGGAGACAACAATCCCCACAACTACCCCGGAAATCCACACACTGGCCCGAGGGCGAATGCGATTCTGAGACTCACCTGAGTTCTTAACCTCGCTGGTAAAACTTCCAAACAAAAACAGCCGCACTGGCTCCACTGTCATAAGGTGAAGGTAGGCACCCCGCAGCCTTACAACCTTTCCGATAAAATCAACACCGCCGAGTAAACGGTATTTGCTGTAAGACAAGACGGCCGACCTCTCGCCCGACCATCGGTCGAACGATCCACGAACTCGCACCGGTTAACTAAACTCGCCTAACACCCTCGTGACTTACCACAAGGCGACCACCACAACCGACTTCACCACCAAACATGCCGCGGGTTGACCCGCAACGTGGCCTCAACCCGACCCGCAATGCGCGAAACGCTAGCTCCCAAGGAAAACTCACTAATCATGTTACGAAAACCTAGCGTCTTCTTAGCTCAACTACCCTCTTTCATTCCACACTACTGTGGACTTATCCCACAATATATCTCACGTGCACTAAGCACTCCGATAAGGATCAAACATAACACTACACCTTTCTCGAGACGGCCTTACCTCTAAGGTCTCTACGTATAAAACTCTAAGGCTCACACCTTCTATCCCCAAAATCTTACTCGGTTAACCCACCATGATTTCTAATCACAACTAACACACCGCTATCGTAACATAGCACTTAAGGTATACTCACCTTATCACACATACCGATCTCTGAGGTTAAGGATATATCTATATCATCGCTTCACTCCCTTAGTCGTTCTAATCAAACTCGCCCGTAGGCGATATCTGGAAGATGACGAACTACCCACCGATCCTCAAGGCTAAGTCCTCCTACGCGACATTCTCACGATATCGCACTCGACGGTCGCCAGAAACGAGCACCAACAAAAAGACGACATTCCCTAATGACGCGTCACATCGTGAACCGAAGCCTCGAGTCCACCACCTCGCATACCCCGAACGCCCCAATCCGCGAAGTCCACTCTGACCGGGCGGAGGTGCATATCTAATTCGGCCGTGAGGCGACTTGCCTCGAGTTACTAAAGGACCTGCCGCTCGCCCTCTCCGCCCTTCGTTAACCCGCCGATCTCTACGCCGCATTGCGCGCATAAGCCCGCATACGTGCCATGCTCGCTTCAATCAAGAATTACTCTTGCACAACCCTCTCTTAGATATTCATCAAGACTCGCGGTACATCGGTATACTCTCTAGTAGCCAAATCCATAGCTAGTAACAGGGTCGCCTCTTTGCAATCTATATTCTCTGTCCCTGGTCGTGGAACTGAAGGTTCAAATGTCATGGCCGCAGCAGAATCGCCGCCGCAGCTAAACTCACGGCTAGTGACGTCGCAGAACTCCCAAATGAAGAACCATCCAGTGATGATTGGGCTGTGCCTCATAACCTCTCAGATTTACTCGCAGCCTCCTCGGCCGCTTTGTCCTCCCGGGTCGGCCGTTTCACGCGAGGCATAACGGTAAGTGGAAAGAAATACGTTAGAGGTCCAACTTACAACACCGCTCTAAGGCACGATCTCGAGTGAGAAGAATAGAAACCAATCCTAAATATCCTATAGCCTCGATTATTGGTGGTGCACAACACACCGATAATCAAGACTTCATCGATACGGCGTAGACACTTTCCGAGGATTAATCGCTCGATACCACTTTTGTCACGACCAACCTGCCCGTGGATCGTGCCTTACCGGGCACCCTAGTGATACAACATCGAGTAATCACGGAACATAAAACACATACATGAAACCAATGTAAGAAGACAATGAAATAAGAAGACAAAGCAACCAAAAACGACATCACAAGTATATATAAATAACAACTCTTTCAACATGAACAGTTTAATCCTTTTTACAAACCCTGCCCACAACAGCACTACAGACCTCTACGAATGATATGACAACAACGACGGGACAGGGCCCCGTCATACCCCTGAATGTAAGCACTTATAACAACAGGGGACTATACCAAGATAAGCCTCGAAGCGGAGCTTTCCCAAACGCTGAATCGTGACCCTAAGAGCGAGGATCAACAATCGGGTGTACCTCAACTGCGGCATGAACGCAGCCGAAGGAGGTCGACAATGTACCAAGTATGTGAAATCGAAAATCGTAAATGAAATCATAATAGTCTATAAAGCGAGAGACATGTATGATAACCAAACTACGATTCACAAGAAATAAGCGATCATATCTAGTCGTGACTCACGCCTCAAAGTCATCACTCAATATAACAATGGGTCTCACGCCCACAACATCAATCATGCCCGTGGAATACCTTCCTCACTGCCGGTAGTCAATGATAGAAAAGCACCAAGGAATACACATGAACAGCAGGTCCTACCTGTGTCCAAGTAAAATAAAGATGCGAGTAAGTGCGAAGGCATAGCCGACTACTAACACCACGGTGCTAACAAGGTCATAAATCGTATCATGATGTCTGCCTGGCCGTCGCATGATCAAAGCCGGTCGCCGCCCGCAATATCAAATGCGCGCGTAGCCTGAACTCCCGCAGCCTCGCATAGGCGATCTCATAGGCCCGCATGAGGTATAACCCCGCATCGAGGTAGCTACTCCGGCGCGTCGCCCCGACTCGCATTCGCATGGCCACATGCACCGCGTGACCATAAAGGCCGCACACTAACACGAACTCGTAGCTCCGCATAGGCCCGGGACCCGCATGAGGTATTCTCGAATCATGGTCCTGCATCGAAGTCTACCCCGCATCGGAGGGCAGCTTAACCCCCGGAAACACGGTGAGTGGTATAAATACCAACATAACAGTTTATCGTTACAATAGAGGGACAAGATATTACCTCGATAAGCCCATAATTATCCGAGTTTAAATGTCGATCCTGAGCAAGGTTTAGCTCCTACTCCGTGCGCTCCAAACAACCCTTAGAAGTTCTAACCAACTTCTACTTAAATACTTCAACCAACTATGAAGATTTCCTTAGGGTTTCGGTTTGAGACAAAAAGACAAAAGGTAGTATTTCCGGGCTCTACGTATTGAGGTAACTTTTGGAATACAACAAGGTAAAGGCTAAGGTATTTTGGGCATTATAACAATACTTGGAGAGTATTTCTACCAAGAGGGGGGGTGTATTATACGAAACAACTAGGCTAGGGGGGGGTACCCCATGGCAAGACACCACAAAGGGGGAGGGGAACCCCTCGGCCAAAGGCCACACGAAAAAGGGGGGGGGGGGGGAGAGGGGGAAGCTCTCGGCTAGAGCAACAAGAAGGGAGGAGAGGGTTTCAAGACTTGGAAGTTTTTGGATGAATGAAGTCTTCAAGCCTAGGGGGGTATTTATAGCAAAACCCAAGGCCAACCAATGGCCAAGATCTATCCATGTGCAAGACAAGTGTAAGGCCTAGATCAAGCCTAGTGCACCCTAACCCTACTCCACCAAACATGGCACAAAACAAGCCACAAAACAAGGCCCAAAATAAGGGACCAATCGGCCAAGGCCAACCAACCCTTGACCGCCCCTCTAAACCGTCCAATGAGGGTGACAAGTGTCACCCTCCCGTTGGCCCAAAAATATTTCGTCTCTCGGAAAAATCCGCAAAAAATATAAATGACATAGCCGGAATTTTCCCTACGAAAGCTGTGGAAACGTTTCGTCGAAAAATGACTCTAATCGGGTGTTGTGCACAAAGTGAAAATCGGCCAAGCCTACTTAAGCTTCAAAAGTTTTCTATGTACGTCCTTACGTACATACACTGGAAATACGGGGTATAACAGTGGCCATGCGGCATTGTTATTATTATTGTTGCATCATTGACATGTCTACACCGATGCAGAATTCCGGGGGCATGTGGCCATGATGCGAACATGATTGATGTTGTGGGCGTGAGACCCATAGTTATATTTGAGTGACGACTTTGAGGGCGTGAGTCCATGACTTACATGACTGCTTGTTTATCGTGAACTGTATTTTGGTTATCATACATGTCTCCTGCTTTATATAGACTGTTATGATTTAACTGCAGTATTTTCAGTTTCACATACTTAGTACATGTTGACCTCTCCTTCGGGGCTGCGTCATGCCGCAGTAGAAGTACATCGTCGCTCGATCCCCGCTTAGGATCACCTTCACAGATCGGAAGCTCCGTTCCTTCGAGGCTTATCTTTTGGTATGTGTTCCTGAGTTGTAGGTTCTTGTACATCTGAGGGTATGGCAGGCCTGTCCCGTCATAGTTGTTGTAAATCTTAGAGGTCCGTAATCTTGTTGTGCGGGGTTGTAAAAAGGATTAAACTGTTCAAGTTTTAGTTTTATATATATGCCGAAAGGCGATTTTCTCTCAGATAAAATGTGTCTCATTTTACAGTTGTTTCATGTTTTATTTTATGTTCCGCTGATTACTCTGATGTATGACTACTTGGGTGCCCGGGTAAGGCATCCACGCCCCGAACGGGTCGTGATGTAAGTGGTATCGAGCGATTAATCCTCGGAAAGTGTCTACGCAGCGTGTCAGTAGAGTCTTGATTATCGGTGTGTTGTGCACCACATCTATAATCGTGAGGTGCAGGACATTTAGGATTGGTTTCATTTCTTCTCATTCGAGATCGTGCCTTAGAGTGTGATAAGTTGGACCCTCCGGCGTATTCTTTTCCTTTACGATTATGCCTCGCGTAAGGCAACCTGAGCCCAGATGGGCAAGGCGATGAGGAGCTATTAGTGGGATACTGAGGAGTACGAGGCGCGCCAAGATCGAGACGAGCAGTGCTCCGACGGCGAAGTTTCGCGCCAAAGCCAGCGAGTTTAGAGCGCAGCAGCGTGGCTGCCGAGACTCTGATACGAGCCTCGGTCCACGATGCAGAGGCGTAAGAGATGGGTTACAAGGAGATGGCCCGCCATCGCCGTGGTCGTGGCCGATATGAGGATAGCCGGACGCAGCAGCCGAGCGCCGCGTGGTTCACCCTAGATCGGATAGTTTGAGGCTACAGGACTTTTCGAGACGTAGCCCGCCAGAGTTCTACGTCGAGGCACGAGGATGATCCGCAGGAGTTCATCCGAAGCGACTGGATCATGAGAGTGATCAAGGCTTGGAGACCGAGTCGGTGGTCTTAGGTTCGCATCGGCCGCGTGATACCGCGATCGGTTTGATTCGTGGAGCCGTCCGGGAGAGAATGCACTTCCACCGTTTGGGGACGAGTTTTGGGCCTTCTGGCACATTTCTTGCCTCCGCAGATGAGGGCTCGGGCCGGCAGATTTTTGATGTTGAGGCGAGCGGCGATACGGGAGTACAATGTGGAGTTCGACTCATTGGCCCGGTATGTTCCCGCATTAGTAGCTAATATGGAGGATCGAGTGCACCGATATATTACAGGGCTTGATGATTACCTAGCAGAGAGTTGTTCGGGTGTAGCCCTTCAGCCGGGCATGGACATTGCCCGCATGCAGGCTTATGCACTTGGATGTGAGGAGCGGAGAAATCGACGGAATGACCGAGATCAGCAGAAGAGGGCCAGAACAGCAGGGTCCTTTGGTGACTTTCGAGGCGGACCGCCTCAGCAGCAGCCTAGTTTTGTACCTCCGCCAGTGCAGAGTGGTCCTCCACAACCTTCAGGGCGTCCAGAGTATTCAGGAGCAGGTCAGAGCTCCATGGGTTCAAGTTTCCAGGGGAGTAGGGGTGTTGGCCAGGTGCAGTCACCCCTACCTCGGTGTGGTCGATGTGGTAGACCGCATTTTGGGGAATGTCGTGGTGCCAAGGGAGCTTGTTATTTTTGCGGCCAGCAGGGCCATTTTGCGAGGAACTGTCCGACCAAGGGTAGCACGGATGTTACGACTCAGCCTTCAGGATCAGTGGCTGGTTCATCGCCTTCACTAGCTATGCGCCCTGCAGGGCAGGACGGTGATTAGAAAAGCGGTAGAGACAGGTATATCCTTAACCCTCTAGAGACTTGTATGTATTTTTTTTTTATGTAAATGCAAATATTATTACTAATAATGAAAAGGAAGTGGCTACAATCAGTCGTTGAGGTATCTCAAGCCTCAACGTAATGCAAACAAGAATAGATAGAGGGGAGGGGTGGTCACTCAAAAGGTGCCACTACAAGAGGGGATAAAATCATAGAGAACTCTATAAGATGTATGTATTGATGCTATGATAATGTGTTAAGTGTTATGTTCGGATAGCTTGTGCTAAAATGTGATTTAGAAACCTGGTTAGTGTAAACGGGTAAGCCTGGGGGTGAGGAAATGATGAACCTTAGAATATTACAATTGAGACCTTAGATGGAAGGCCGTCTTGAGTGCCAGATTTTGCAAGTGATCCTTGTCGGAGTGCATTTTATGCCTAGAATGTATGGTGTGAAAATTCCTTGGGTAGTGTAAATGGAAGTGGTAGCTTTCATGACATGTATAGGTAAGATTGTTCCGGTTCGGGGAACAAGAGCTTGATGCGGTAAGTGGGTCGGGTTGGGGCCATGTTGCGGGCCAACCCGCCCGCTTCGAGGCAGGTCAGCTCTGGGTGGTCCCGCCAGGTGGTAGGGTCACGAGGGTGATAGGCCCAAGTTTAGACGACCATCGTATGAGTTCGTGGATATGTTCGACCAGAAGCGGATCGTAAAGGCCGGGAATGGTCTTAAGGGAGATTGCGGCTAGTAAGATGACCAAGTTTGGAGGTGGTGACTCCAAAGTTTGAGAACTAAAGCGATGACTGAAGTGTGGTACGTATACTAGAAGAGTTCAAGTGTTCGAGAAGGGCACAACGAGTAAGGAAGGAAGAGAACGTATGTTATTTCGTGGCCAGGCGTGGCGTTGGCAACTTGTTAGAAGATCTTCATCGTTATCCGTCTTGAGAAGGAACATTCGGGACGAATGTTTCTAAGGAGGGGAGAATGTTATACCCCGTATTTCCAGAGTATGTACGTGAGGGCGTACGTATTATAATTTAAGCCTTAAAGTAGGCAAGGTTCGAAATTTAGGCACAAGTGCCGAAAAGAGTCATTTTTCGACGAAACGTTTTACTAAACTTGCGAAGGGAAAATTCCGGCTATGTCATTGAGAATTTTTGCGGATTTTTCCGAGAGACGAAACATTTTGGACCAACGGGAGGGTGACATGTGTCACCCTCACATTGGAAGGAATAGTGGGCGGTACTTGGACGAATTGGGCAATGGGTTAGGTAGGATATTTTGTGCAAGTTGTTGTGGTAGATGGATAAGGTGCACTTGGCTTAAATCTAGCCCTACACTTGCCTTACACTTGGATGAATCTTGGCCATTGGTTGGTCATTTCTTGACCTATAAATACCCCCCCTTGTTGAAGAGTTATTTCATCCTAACTTGAGCAATCTTTCTAAGTCTCAAATACTCCCTCCCTCTTGTTGCTTTCGTCCGCCACACCCCCCTCCCCCTTTGAGAAGGCCCCTTGGCCGAAAGTATCCCCCCCCCTCCTTGTGGTGCTAGCCGTGGGGTACCCCCCTCTAGCCTAGTTGTTTTCGTATAATACCCCTTGTTGTGGTATAGAAATACTCTCCTAGTATTGTTATAATGCCCAAATACCTTGGCCCAAATACCTTGTAGTATTCCCAAGGTTACACTTATACAAAAGCCCAGAAAATACTATTATACTTCCTTTAGTCACAAAAATGAAACCCTAAGGAAATCTTCACTGATAGTTGAAGTAATTGAGTAGAAGTTGGTTAGAACTTCTAAGGGTTGTTTGGAGCGGATTGGAGCACTCGGAGTAGGAGATAAACGTTGCAAATGAGCGACATTAAACTCGGATAATTTTGGGGCTTATCGAGGTAAATACTACTGTCCTTCTAGTGTAATTGGAAATTACATACTATAGTAGTATAGAAATGAATATAAGATTCATAAGAAGAGAGTTGAACTGTAATAGAAGGATATTACAGAAAAGACTTGAACTGAAATCACTTCAGAAGAATATAAGTAGAAGTTAAAATGTACTTACATAGAATTTGTATATCTGATGGTGATAACCTTTATTGGTTGAATGTTCTGCAAGTAGCATGGGCTACTTAGAAGGTGGACCAGGCTAGCCGGGTTATAGCCGTGGAGCGTTTTGCTTATAGTCGATAATCGTCGCGAGGTATGTGATTCTTCTTATACTCTTGAGCATGAAGTATTTTAAAAGTATATATATATAGTACGGTAGACGTACGTGTGGCAATGTCTTTTGACTTAAGCCTGAATAATATATATATGTAGTACGGTAGACGTACGTGTGCTAACTGAATATAATTGTACGGCAATGTCTTTTGACTTAAGCCTGAATAATAAGAACCTTGAAATATTTTAAAGGAACATATATATAGTACGGTAGACGTACGTGTGTTAACTGAATGTAGTATTATGGCGATGTCTTTTGACTTAAGCCTGAATAATAAAGAATCTTGAAGTATTTCAACAGAATTAAGAAACCTTTTTGAAAGAAGAGTAATGCTTGGTTTTGAAAACATAAGAGTTATACTAGCTTTATGGGAAGTTAGGTATGACGTCTTAAGAGAGATAAAGAGAATGGTTTACTGATTATTAGAAGTTAAGAGACTTGATCTTATAAGATAAGAGACTTAACTTAAATGAATTAATATGAGTTTTGTGTGAAACCTCATTCGTGAGTAATGAGTACTTGGTTTTTAAAAGGGAATAATGTTTTACTGATTTCGGAAATCAGAATGAGTATCGACGAACCACTGCAGCGTTAATAAAGGAAAATGTAATGAATAATGAAGTATTATTAAAACCAGTAGAAACCTCCATCTGCATAGAAGCTAAGATGAGACAAAATGATATTACATTTCC
This sequence comes from Przewalskia tangutica, assembly GCA_029844215.1. Lineage (NCBI taxonomy): Eukaryota > Viridiplantae > Streptophyta > Magnoliopsida > Solanales > Solanaceae > Przewalskia > Przewalskia tangutica. The sequence continues at coordinate 67,054,490 of CM056726.1, forward strand.
TAGATCATGGCTGCTTTAATAAAGATGGTTATAAAATAAACTACTCACACATATGGCATATGTTATTCAATTGTTTTAAAGGAGATTAAGACATTGAACTATGAAACTTTTCTAAAAAGAGACTCGAGTAATTGGAATTAGGCAAACTGGAACTTTAGGAAAAAGAAAGGCATTGTTATGTCTTAAATTGGTTTAAAACATAAAGTGTTATAACAGCTTTATGGGAAGTTAGTTATAACGACTTTATGAAAACAAAAGAAGGGTCTTATCATTGGTTTTAATGTGATAACTTGGCTTTAATAAGAGAAGTGTTTTGGTTTGCTAAAAATGTGAGTCACTCTATTTTATACTACGGGTATTGGGTGACCTCTATAAAAGGAATGGATCTCTTTAAAAGGAATTTAACGTACGTAGTACTTTAGGGTTAAAACCGGGACTTTGATATAAAATGGAAGTACCTCGAGTTGTGTATAACTTGCCTATGCTTGTTGTTGTGTAACTTGCCTATGCTTGTTGTGATAGCCTTTGTTGTAGAATTGTGTTTCTATACTACCGCGCCTCTCGTTGGAGGGCCGGTTGACTTGTTGAGAACTTACATGGACATGTCTACACCGATGCAGAATTCCGGGGGCATGTGGCCATGCGGCAGGGTTGATCACCCGATATATTGTTGTTGATGTTACATGGACATGTCTACACCGATGCAGAATTCCGTGGGCATGTGGCCATGCGGCATTGTTATTATTATTGTTGCATCATGGACATGTCTACACCGGCGCACTCCGGGCATGTGGCCATGATGCGAACATGATTGATGTTGTGGGCGAGACCCATAGTTATATTTGAGTGACGACTTTGAGGCGTGAGTCCACGACTTACATGATCGCTTGTTTATCGTGAATCGTATTTTGGTTATCATACATGTCTCCGCTTTATAGATCGTTATGATTTAACTGCAAGATTTTCGGTTCCACATACTTGGTACCTGTTATCGACCTCCTTCGGGGCCGTTCATGCCGCAGTAAGTACATTCGCTGTCGATCCTCGCGTTAGGATCACCCTTCGCCAGACGGAAGCTTCGTTCCTTCGGAGGCTTATCTTTTGGTATGTGTTCCCTGAGTTGTAGGTTCTTGTACATTCAGGGGTATGGCGGGGCCCTGTCCCGTCATAGTTGTTGTAAATCTTAGAGGTCTGTAGTACTGTTGTGGGCAGGGTTGTAAAAAGGATTAAACTGTTCAAGTTTTAGTTTTATATATATGCCGAAAGGCGATTTTTCTCTCAGATAAAATGTGTCTCATTTTACAATTGTTTCATGTTTTATTTTTATGTTCCGCTGATTACTCTGATGTATGACTACTTGGGTGCCCGGGTAAGGCACCAGTCACGGGCCCCGGAACGGGTCGTGACAGTAGTTTATTCTTGTTTATAACAATCTTATTAAAGCAGCCATGATCTAGGAAATGTAATATCATTTTGTCTCATCTTAGCTTCTATGCAGATGGAGGTTTCTACTGGTTTTAATAATACTTTATTAGTCAATACATTTCCCTTTATTAGCGCTGCTGTGGTTTGTTCGATACTTATTCTCATTTCCGAAATCAATATAAGGCGTTCATAAACAATTAAGTAAACCGTTCCTTTTATCTCTCTTAAGTAGTTATACCTAACTTCCCATAAAGCTAGTATAACTCTTAAGTTTTTAAAACCAAGCATTACTCTTCTTTCAAAACGATTCTTAATTCTTTTGAAATACTTCAAGATTCTTATTATTCAGACTCAAGTCAAAAGGCATCGCAGTAAAACCACGTTCAGTTAACACACGTACGTCTACCGTACTATATATATTCTTTTAAAATATCATACTCAAGAGGATAGGAAGAATCACATACTTCGCGACGATTATCGACAATTAGCAAAACGCTCCACGACTATAACCCGGCTAGCCTTGTCCACCCTTCAAGTAGAACATGCTACTCGCAGAACATTCAACCTATAAAGGCCATATACGTCTATCAACGTCTAGACTACTCTGTAGAATATTCTAAGCAGGGGGTTCTCTATTCTACGGAAAAATCGGGCAATACTTTCCTACCCGTTAAACTACACAAGTCTACTGCAAATACAGTCCTATGTAAGTACAGTTTAATCTTCTTCTTTAATATTCTTCTGATGTGAATTCAGTTCAATTCTCTTCTGTAATATCCTTCTATTACAGTTCAATTCTCTTCTGTAATATCCTTCTATGTATCTTATATTCATTTCTATACTACTACAGTATGTAATTTTCAATTACAATAGAAGGACAAGAGTATTTACCTCGGTAAGCCCAAAATTATCCAAGTTTAAATGTCGATCCTGAGCAACGTTTAGCTCCTACTCTGGGTGCTCCAACCCACTCCAAACAACCCTTAGAAGTTCTACGCAACTTCTTCTTAATACTTCAACCAACTGTGAAGATTTTCCTTAGGGTTTCGTTTTGTGACTGAAGGGAAGTATAGTAGTATTTACGGGCTTTTAGTATAGGGTAACCTTGGAATACCACAAGGTATTTGGGCCAAGGTATTTTGGAATAGTAACAATACTTGAGAGTATTTTCTACCAAGGGGTATGTTTGGACGAGAGCAACTCTCAAGAGTGGGGTACTTTCGGCCAAGGCTTCTCAAAGGGGAGGTTGCTCTTTGACGAGCTTCTACTAAGAGGGGAGGATTGTCAAGACTGAGAAATGTTTTAGGGATGAAGAATTCTTCAACTCAAGGGGGGTATTTATAGGCCAATCAATGGCCAAGATTAAGACAAGTGGTGGGCAAGTGGAGGGTGAGGATTTGGACAAGTGTTGTGTGGGTCCCACTTACTCATCTACCACACAAATATCCTATCAAACATTGACCAAATGTTTTAGGCACAAAAAATGAAAAAAACGTGCCAAAGGAAGCCCACAATTTCCGTCCACTTGAGGGTGACAAGTGTCGCCCTCTCGTTGGTCCAAAATATTTTATCTCTCGGAAAAATCCGCAAAAATTATTAATGTTGCAATCGTAATTTTCCCTTCGCAAAGTTTGGAAAACGTTTCATCGGAAAACAATTCTTTTCGGTAGTTGTGCACAAATTTTGTCCCTTGCCTAACTTAAGGCTTAACTTTTGTACGTACGTCCTCACGTACATACTCAGGAAATACGGGGTATAACATTCTCCCCTCCTTAGAAACATTCGTCCCGAATGTTCCTTCTAAGTCTCAAAAACATACATGCGCCAGTATAGTCTTCACTACTATACTTACGAAAACAATCATGCCACACCTGGCCATAAAATAACAACGCGCAAATACTTAATCCAAGTCCACGAGGAATCACCTCCATCACTACAAAAGCTCCCACCCAAGGGCTAAAAGATATTCCCTTCGCACCTTTTCTTTACAAAAGAAATGATCACATCTATGTTCTTAACACATGCTCGCTTCTTCCCTTACTCGTCGTACCATTCTCGTACATTCGAAATCTTTCTCATAACTTACCACATTTCTGTTACTGCTTCTATTTCCAAAATCTCTGGGTTACTACCTCCAACTTGGTCATCATTAACTGGGAATACTCTGGATGGATCTCCGATACTTTTCCGAACATAACAACATGAAAGACCGGACGCACTGCCTCCCACGTCAGACGGCAAAGCTAACTTATAGGCAACCTGGCCTATCCTCCAAAGGATCTGAAAACGCTCCAAGTACCTCAGGCTAAGTTTCCTCTGTTTTCCAAAACTCGTCATACCCTTTCCGGGGTGGTACCTTCAAGAAGACCCACCGTCAACCTGAACTCCAAGCGTCGTCGCCGATTATCCGCACGACTTCTGTTGACTCTGAGCTGCCAATAACCTCTTCTGGATATGCTTTACCCTATCCACCTCCTGCCGAAACAAGTATGAACCAACTATCTGAACCTTGCCAATATCGAACAATCGACCGGCAACCTACACTACCGCCCATACAAGGCTTCATAAGGCGACATCCGAATACTGAAATGGTAGCTATAAAACACTCCCTCAACAGGAGACAACAATCCTCACAATACCCACGAAATCCAAACACTGGCCCGATGGCGAATGCGATACTGAGACTCACCTGAGTTTCTAACCCTGCCTGGTAATACTTCCAGAAAATGAAATAGCCGTAACCTGGGCTCCCCTGCCCGTCATAAGGTGAAAGTAGGCACCTCGTGCAGCCTCACAACCTTCCGGATATAATCATCTCGCATAACCCTCTGCCGAGTAAACGGTCTTGACTAAAAGACAAGATGGGCTGACCTCATCGGCCCGACTACTGGTCGAACGCATCCACGAACTCGTACGATGGTTAACTAAACTTGGGCCTAACACCCTCGTGACCCCACCACCTGGCGGGACCACCTCGAACTTGTTACACCCCGTATTTTCAAGACATGTTTTAAGAACGTACGTAAGAACTCACAAGTGTTAAGAATTGAGACTTGCAAAAATTTATCGGAATTATGAAATTGTCGGGAAAACGTACTATTGTGACGAATGGGAGGGCGACACGTGTCACCCCCCCTTAAGTGAGCCTTGGACGAATTTGAACTTGGACACAAGGGTCATTTGACCCTTGTTAGGAAGACTAATCTTGCAAGTAGTAAAGCTTGACAATGTTGACTTGGTCAATGGGACCACTTGTTGATATTTACTAAGACTTCATCCAAACCTCACATTTGTGCTAATCCCAACCCTCCATGTCCCTTTATTATACTACTAGTAGCAAGAGAGAGCCAACACTTAGCCACATTTCACAAGAATTTGAAGAACTAGAGCAAGAAGCTCTCGGGTTCTACATGGGAAAGAAAGAAAAAATTTCGTTTCTTGTTCTTTAAGCTCCAAACTTTAAACCAAGGTTCCTATGTGTATTGTAAGCATATCTCAATAGAAAAATCTTGGAAAAAGGTAGTTTACGGGTTAGTCGCAAAGCGGAAACCTAGTTGTCTTTCTAGATTTTGCTTAGAAGTTGAAGGAAAATTGTTGGTGTTGTTCTAAGGGTCTCAAGGAGCGGATTGAAGTGTCTTGAAGAGGCTCTAGGTTGCTAAGGAGCAACTTCGGTTTTGAATATTGGATTAAGAATCGTTGAGGTATAATCTTGTTCTTTGAAAGTGTTACAAGATTATTTATATTGTTGATTAGCTTTACTTGTTGCTAGCATGAGGTATATGTGTTGAAGTTATAATGATTATGGATCGATTTTTAGCCTTGGAAATCCGTAATGTAATGTGAAGCCATGTTAAGTTGGATTACAAATTGGTCGTTTATTAGAAATCGTCGCATGTCACTTATTTGAAGATTATGGTAGTTATAATCAAATGCGACTTGATGTCATGTTATGCTACCAATTTGGATTGAAATAGAAATTTGATAAGAATTGGTATTGTTGTTTTCATTATGGCCGAAAATTGGACTAGTAGTTGCATAGTTTGTTATTCATTTGTATTAGACTACCTTATAGATTGTGGTGAGCCAATTGGGGCTGTTTGGTTATTGTATTCGGCCTTGAAAAAGGTGGCAAAGTTAGTAAAAACAAAGGAGGTGCTGTCCGATTTTCCGTAGAATTTAGTGACTTGGCACTTAGGATATTCTACGTTTAAAAGTAAGAGGTTAATGGACGTATTGTGGCCATGATAGGTTGAAGTACTAAGTTTAGCGTATCCTACTTGAAGAATGGAATAGCTCAAGGTTGAAGTACTTTGGAGCATTTTGCTACTTGTCGACAATCGTCGCGAGGTATGTGAACCTCTTCTTTCTTTGGCATGATCCTACGTATGAAATATCCATGTGATAACATTTTAAGATTCCTTCTACTCTTAGAAGTTAAGAAGTATTTACATTGTTGAATCTAAGTTAAGAGTATGTTTAAATTGTCCTAAGTCCTTACTAGGTCTTATGGGAGACGTTGTGTCACGACCCGACCCCGGGCCACGACTGGTGCCCTACCTGGGCACCCTGTTCAGGTATACGTCAGAGAATAGCAGCGGAACATACATAACATAAAGACACGTGTAAACAATAGAACAACACAGGCTAGCCGATCAGGCCGCCTTCCATAATATAAACAAAGTCAAAAGTACAACTTACAACTCGCTTACACCCAACCACATATGTGAATACGCACCTCTAGGAATAACAAGCGTGGCGGACAGTGGCCGCCATACCCCGAATGTACATAATCTACAACATCGGGAAAGATCACTAAAAGAAAGACAAGCCTCCGGAGAATGGAGCTTCCGACGTCGGATAGGTGGTCCTAAGAATGTGGATCCGCAACCTGCTTACCCTTTCCTGCGGCATGAACGCAGCCCCCGAGGAAGGGGGTCGATACAATATGTACTAAGTATGAAAACTGGAAAATCTGTAATTACAACAAGTTTAAAAGAAAGCGAGACATGTATGCTAACAAAATTACAAGACTCGATTGCCTTACTAACAATGAGAGTATTAACAGGTGTATACTTACAACGAAAAATAGGATTGGAATCCTACTCACGACTATTTCACCCGCGTAGGTCCGGTGGACTGCGTGAGGTATTCCTCGCATGGGACTATTTCACCCGCATAAGCCCTTACGGACTCGCATGAGGTATTCCTCGCGATAGGTTGGACCCGCCCGCGTGGGACTATTTCACCGCATAAGCCCTTACGGACTCGCATGAGGTATTCCTCGCATCGTGGTTAGCACATCCACGGAAATATACAATGCCACAATCCCGGGGAATATATCATTAGCCCAAATCCGCTATCACACATAACATAAGCTCTATCGGCTTATCAAGCAATATATAAGCAAGTTAAGAAATCCCCTAACTTCTTACTATTCTTATTCATATACACTCTCATTTTAGTTTACCTAAGGCACTATCATGTCTTTTATGAAAATCCGGGAATTTAACCCCAAAGTACTACGTACTTCTATTCTCTTAAAATGACTCATTTCATTATAAAACTTCCAAGATACTACTAGCCGTAGTATCAAGTGACAATTTCATTTCAAGACAAGTCACAATACTTTTAGAAATAAAATATGGCTTCTAAATCAAGTGACTCGTGTCTTATAAAACCTTAGGCAATTGATGCCTTAAAATCGAATTGCCTTCCATTAAATCAAGTCATTTATCTTTCCATAAAGTCAATATAACCAACTCCCCATAAAGTCGTTATATTCACTTTATACCTTAGTCCTGTACAATTGCCTATCCAAGGGAATTATACGTTTTTAAAACGACCCAAGTATTACATACTTTAAAATTCTTCAAGTCCCTTATCTTTAACAAGACTTAAGACATCTTTAATATTCTCAAAGAAGTGAGTTAATCTCCTAACTCACCCGACTTGGCATTTCATAAAACAAGTAAAGAATGTCAAAGTCTTGTACGTCTACCGTACTATATACGTGAAACTAGTCATGCTCAAAGATAGGAAAAGTTCTACATACCTTGTCGGGTCAAACCACTTTGCCAAGTACGAAGTCCCGCCCGTACTATGTCAACCTATAATATTCACAATACGTCTATTAAAGCCCTACATCAAACGTAGAATATTATAAGTGTTAAGTCTCTAATTTCTACGGAAAATCGGACAGCACCTCCTTTGTTTTTACTTACTTTGCCACCTTTTCCAAGGTCGAAATATAATAACCAAACAGCCCCAATTGGCTCACAACAATATAGAAGATAGTCCAATGCCAATGACTAACTAAACAGCCCCAATTGGCTCACAATCAATATAGCAGGTAGTCCAATACAAATGACTAACTAAACAACCCCAATTGGCTCACAATCAATATAGCAGGTAGTCCAATACAAATGACTAACTAAACAGCCCCAATTGGCTCACAATTATATTTCAACCCAAATTTGTAGCATAACAAGATATCAAGTCGCATTTGATTATAATAACCATAATCCTTAAGTCAATGACATGCGACGGTTCTAACAACGATTAAATTGTAATTCAACTTAGTAATGGATTACATTACATTTCGGATTTCCAAGGCTATAATCAATCCATAATCTTTATAACTTCAATATAACAATTTCATGCTTGCAACATACAAAGCTAACAACAATAAAATGAATAATCTTGTAATACTTTCAAAGAACAAGATTATACCTCAATGATTCTTAAACCAACTCCAATCCGAAGTCGCTCCTTAGTAGTTTATAGCCTCTCCAAGACACTTCAATCCGCTTGTTGAGACCCTTAGAACAACACCAACAATTATCCTTCAAGTCTTCAAATAAAACCTAGAAAGACCCTTAGGTTTTCGTTTGCGACTAACCCGTAAACAATCTTTTTCCAAGATTTTTCTATTGAGATGTGTTTACAATACACCTAGGAACCTTGGTTTAAAGTGGGGAACTAAATGGATCACAAACAAAGATTTTTTTTTTTTTTGATGAACCCGAGAGCACCTTGCCTAAGTTCTTCAATTTGTGCAATTTTTTCTAAGTGTTGGCTCTCTCTAGCACTACTAGTAGTAATATATAGCACCTTGGAGGGTTATGATAATAACACATGGTTGGTTTGGATGTAGTCTTGCTAAATATCAAGACAATGTGGGACCTTTGACTTTAGTCAATAAACTCATGCTACAAGTTGCAAGTCTTAGCCTTAAAAGACTTATGGTAAATGACCAAAATGGCCATGCCATTTCGTCCAAGGCATCATCTAAGGGGGGGTGACACGTGTCGCCCTCCCATTCGACACAACACAAAGTTTTTCCGACAATTTCATAATTTCCGATAAATTTTTACAAGTCTCGAATCCTTATCATTTGTGAGTTCTTACTTACGTTCTAAGGCATGTCCTGTAATTACTGGTGTAACATTCTTCCCCTTAGAAACATTCGTCCCGAATGTTCTTTCTGAGTCACACTTACTATTAGCGACATAGTTTCCTTTCACACTCGACATACCAAAAATGCCACTCGTGGCCACATAAAAGCATTTAAGCAAAAGAAACACTTCAATTAAAGCCCGACAAGTAAGGGCAAAATGAAATACACAAGGTATAGGAAATAAGTGAGGATACCTCCTCAACATGTCCTCCTCCGCTCCCAAGTCATCTCTCCCTGTTATCATTTCTCCACAGACTTTGTGGAAGCTACATCCTTGGTCCGCAGTCATGACCTGGCGATCGAGTATCGCGGGACTCTCCTCATATGATAACCCCTCTCACACTGGACCTCACTAGTAGGAAAACTCTCGGATCACCGATACACTTCCGCAACATAGAAACATGGAAGACCGGATGTACCGCCTCTAACTCTGATGGCAGATCCAACTCATAAGTAACCTGTCACACTCTACGGAAGATCTGGTAGGGCCCAATGTACCTTAGGCCGAGTTTCTTCTTACGAATCTCATCACACCCTTCATGGGTGACACCTTCAAGAAGACCCAATCGCTCACCAAACTCCAAATGCCGACGCCGATTATCCGCATATGACTTCGCCGATTCTCGAGCCGCTATCAGCCTCCCGGATAAGCTTCACCTTATCCACGCTTTCTTTACCAAGTCCGCCAACTAACTGTACCTCGCCCACGTCGAACCAACCGATCGGCGACCTGCATTTCCGCCCATATAAAGCCTCGTATGGCGCCATCTGTATGCTGGAATGGTAGCTGTTGTTGTAAGCAAACTCCACAAGAGGCAAATGATCCTCCCAGCTACCACTGAAATCAATCACGCAGGCTCGCAGCATATCCTCGCGTTCGATAGTGCGCTCGCTGCCCGCTCCGAGGGTGAAATCTTTGTCTTTGAGACTCACCTGTGTCCCTAAACCCTTCTGGAAAGACCTCCAGAAGTTAGGCAGAACCAGGCTCCCTATCGATATAATCGACACCGAACACCGCGGCACCTCACTATCTCTGATGTACAATCGGCATAGTCCTCACCAAAACGCCGTCCCGATCGAAGGAAATGGGCTGATTTCGTCACCACAACAATAACCCAAATGGAGTCGTATTTCCTCCGAGTACGAGGTAACCTGTAACAAAGTCCATGTTGATCATCTCTCACTTCCAAGTCGGAATCTCGATAGACCGCATAATCCATCGGGCCTCGTGCTCGACCTTGACTGGCGGCAATTAGGACATCAGTGCAACAAAACTCGCCACGTCCCTCTTCAGGCCATCCCACCAATACAAACATCTGAGGTCATGATACATCTTGGTCGACCCCGGATGAATAGAATAACGAATCGTGTGCCTCCCGAATCTGCGACGAAGTCCTCGCTACATCGGGAACACACAACCGCCTCAAATCTCGACTTCATCAGCGCTACCTCGAATAGACTCTTCTCTCCCAAGAGTGCATCACGGTACCGTATCAACACCGGGTCCTCAAATCGCCGCTCTTCACCTCATCAATGATGGAAGACTCGGCAACCTCACGAACCCGCATCTACTATCGTCGGTATCGATTAATCGAACCCCAAGGCTCGCTAATCGTGGATCTCGACGGACCATGTCCTGTTTCTCTGGCCGCACTCGATAGGCTCCCATCGATCTACGACTCAAGGCATCAAGAACTACGTTGGCCTTCCCGGATGGTATAGAATATCAACATCATAATCTTTCAACAACTCTAACCACCGCCTCTGCCTCAAATTCAGCTCCTCGCTCAAGATATACCGAGGCTCTTGTGGTCTGTATAAATATCCACATGAACTCCGCACAAATAATGTCTCCAAATCTTCAAGGCATGAATAAGCTGCGGCAACTCTAAGTCATGGGTAGGGTAATTCCTCTCATGCTTAGAATCGCCGGAAGCATAGGCTATAACCTTGCCGTCGCATCAAAACACACCCTAGCCTGATACCCGAGGCATCACAATAGATCACGTACCCATCTAACCTCCTAAGAGTAAGAACCGAGTCGTAGTCAACCTTTCCTTCAACAACTGGAAACCCTTCTCGCAAGCCTCGCCCATCGGAACTTGGCCGCTTTCTCGAGTCGGCTAGTCAGCGGTCTGAAATCAAGCAACCGCTTCCACAAACTCGCGATAATAACTCGCCATCTAAGAAACTGCGCACCTCGGTCGGATTAGTAGGTCTCGGCCAAGACTTGACTGCCTCAATCTTTGCCGTATCTACCCGAACACCATCAGCCCCAATAATATGCCCCAGGAATGCCACTGAGTCCAACCAAAACTCACACTTGGAGAACTTGGCGAATAATCGCCGGCCCGAGAATCCCAAGTACCTTCTCAAGTGATCTGCATGCTCCTCGCCTCGTCGCGAATAAACCAGATGTCATCAATGAATACAATCACAAATGTATCCAAGAATGACTTGAACACCCGGTTCATCAAATCCATAAATACTACCGAGCGTTGGTCAAACCGAAAGACATAACCCCGAACTCATAGTGCCCATACCGAGTCCCGAATGCGCCTTTGGGATATACGCCTCGAACTCGAACTCGATGATAACTGCATCGCAGTCTATCTTTGAGAAACACCTCGCACCCTGCAACTGGTCAAACAAATCATCAATCCTGGGGAGGGGGTACCTATTCTTAATGGTTACCTTATTCAGCTGCCTGTAGTCAACACACATACGCAGCGTCCCATCTTTCTTCTTCACAAATAACACCGGCGCTCCCCAGGGAGATACACTAGGCCTGATAAAGCCTTTCTCCAGCAAATCTTTCAGCTGGTCCTTCAGCTCCCTCAACTCCGCAGGTGCCATCCTGTATGGCGGAATGGAAATAGGTCGAGTGTCTGGCAACGTGTCAATACAAAACTCGATCTCCCTCTCAGGAGGGATACCCGGAAGATCATCTGGGAACACTTCTGGAAACTCCCTAACCACTGCATCGATCAAGAACTGGCACCTCAGCCTCTGTATCAAATACCCGCACCAGATGATAGATGTACCCTTTCTGCACCATCTTCCTAGCCTTGAGGTAAGAAATAAACCTACCCCTCGGCGATGCTGTGTTGCCCCTCCACTCGATAACTGGCTCGCCAGGAAACTGGAACCGAACCAACCTGTCTCTACAGTCAACGTTGGCATAACAAGAAGCCAACCAGTCCATACCCATAATGACATCAAAATCTGTCATCTCCAGCTCTATCAAGTCTGCAAGGGTCTGACGACTGTAAATAAATACCGGACAACCTCTATACACCCGCTCAGCTAACACCGAATCACCCACTGGCGTAGCTACCTCAAACGGCTCTATCGACACCGGCTCTATCCCGATTCTACCCGCAATAAGAGGGGACACGTAGGACAAGGTAGAACCTGGATCTATCAATGCATAAACATCACAGCCTGAAATCAGTAATGTACCTGTAACGACGTCAGGGGAAGCCTCCTGATCCTGGCGGCTGGCTAGAGAATATATGCGGTTCTGGGGACCGCTAGAACTGGAACCACCACCACGCCCTCTACCGCGGCCTGCCTGTCCGCAGTACTCGCCTCGGCGCATAACCACAGAAGGAGAAGAAGACCCAGCAACTGATCCCGTCGGCTGTGCTGTACCACCCATGCTGCCTCTAGACGGACAATCTCTCTTCAAATGGCCCAGCTGGCCACAAGAGTAACAACCTCCTGCAGGAACACGACATTCGCCTGGGTGAGATCTGCCGCATCGAGCACACCGAGCTGTGGATGGTCTCGATCGGCGAGATCTCTCGCCTCCTCGAAACCACGAAGACCTGGAGCCACGACTGCTCTGATCGACCTGCTGATCGGACCTCCCGCCGTAAAACCGTGGCGGAGCACTCGCTTTGGCCGGAAAGTGGACCTAGTTCGCCGAGGCCGCCTCGATAATCGCCCTGAGACACGATGTCTCGCCTCTTTGGGCCGCTGCGTCAATCTGGTCCTCCCTTTCTATCCTCTATCCCCGAGCATAGGCTGCATCCTAGCAATGTCCATACCGGTGAAGAGCCACCCCAAACATCTTTGTAATCATATGACGGTCTAGCCCCATCACATAACGATGAACTCTATCCGCCATGCTAGCTACAATAGTGTGAGCATGCACGCCAAGGAGTCAAACTCGGTGTACTCCCTAACAGCCCTCCTGCTCGCCGCAAGGTCAAAAACTGTCTACCCGGCTCTCCTCATCTCGGAGGTAAAAGTGATCCATAAAGGCCTCAGTAAACTCCTCCCAAACAGCCGGAAGAGCATCATCACCTCTCTAAAGCAACCACGACTCAAACCAGTTCAAGGCAATATCGCGCAACCGTAAGAGGCTAGTGTAACAGACTCGTCTCAAGCCCTAAGGACTGCATGGTCGGTCCATCAGAGCTGTCGAGCGAACTCCTGCGGATCCTCATCGACCTCGAACCATAAAACTCATGTGGATGACATCCCAGAAAATCCCTAATCCGCAAACCGCTTGATCTAGGGCCGCTCGCTCTGTGGCGCCGCCGCTACTATATCTTGTCAATAACCGAACCGCTTCCCGTAGTCTCTATACTCGCACCGGGCCGGGAACTGAGGCTCGCACGGAACCTCTGAGCTACCGCGCTCGGATCTCTAAAACTGCAGGCGTGGCTGAACTCGCCGACCCGCCTACTACCTCAGGCATAGTCTGTGCCTGAGCCCGTGTAACCCTCTGAGTACCGCTAGCAGCTCCTGCTGCTGCCTTGCCCTTCTGGGCCCTGGTAGCTTTCCGTGGAGGCATAGCTGTTTCATAAGAAGAGGTCAGAGAGGATTCAACCTAATAAGACAGCTCTACTGCACGATCTCAGAGAGAGAAGAATGGAAACCAATCCTAAATGTCCTGTAGCCTCCTGATTATAGATGTGGTGCACAACACACCGATAATCAAGACTCTACTAGACACGGTCTGTAGACACTTTCCGAGGACTAACTGCTCTGATACCACTTTTGTCACGACCCGACCCCGGGCCGCGACTGGTGCCCTACCTGGGCACCCTGTTCAGGTATACGTCAGAGAATAGCAGCGGAACATACACAACATAAAGACACGTGTAAACAATAGAACAACACAGGCTAGCCGATCAGGCCGCCTTCCATAATATAAACAAAGTCAAAAGTACAACTTACAACTCGCTTACATGTACCAACCACATATGTGAATACGCACTTAGGAATAACAACTGTGGCGGGACAGGGCCCCGCCATACCCCTGAATGTACATAATCTACAACATCAGGGAAAGACTGTACCAAAAGAAAGACAAGCCTCCGGAGAATGGAGCTTCCGACGTCGGATAGGTGGTCCTAAGAATGTGGATCCGCAACCTGCTTACCCTTTCCTGCGGCATGAACGCAGCCCCCGAGGAAGGGGGTCAGTACACAATATGTACTAAGTATGAAAAACTGGAAAGTACTGTAATTACAACAAGTTTAAAAGAAAGCCGGAGACATGTATGCTAACAAAATTACAGTACTCAGTGCCTTACTAACAATGAGAGTATAAATAGGTGTATACTTACAACGAAAAATAGGATTGGAATCCTACTCCTGGGACTATTTCACCCGCATAGGTCCAGTGGACCTGCGTGAGGTATTCCTCGCATGGGACTATTTCACCCGCATAAGCCCTACGGACTCGCATGAGGTATTCCTCGCATAGGCTGGACCCGCCCGCATGGGACTATTTCACCCGCATAAGCCCTTACGGACTCGCATGAGGTATTCCTCGCATCGTGGTTAGCAAATCCACGGAAATATACAATGCCACAATCCCGGGGAATGACCCCGCAACGAATAATATATCATTAGCCCAAATCCGGCTATCACACATAACATAAGCTCTATCGGCTTATCATGCAATATATAAGCAAGTAAATAAATCCACTAAATACTTACTATTCTTATTCATATACACTCTCATTTTAGTTTACCTAAGGCACTATCATGTCTTTTATGAAAATCCGGGAATTTAACCCCAAAGTACTACGCACTTCTATTCTCTTAAAATGACTCATTTCATTATAAAACATCCAAGATACTACTAGCCATAGTATCAAGTGACAATTTCATTTCAAGACAAGTCACAATACTTTTAGAAATAAAATATGGCTTCTAAATCAAGTGACTCGTGTCTTATAAAACCTTAGGCAATTGATGCCTTAAAAATCGAATTGCCTTCCATTAAATCAAGTCATTTATCTTTCCATAAAGTCAATATAACCAACTCCCCATAAAGTCGTTATATTCACTTTATACCTTAGTCCTGTACAATTGCCTATCCAAGGGAATTATACGTTTTTAAAACGACCCAAGTATTACATACTTTAAAATTCTTCAAGTCCCTTATCTTTAACAAGACTTAAGACATCTTTAATATTCTCAAAGAAGTGAGTTAATCTCCTAACTCACCCGACTTGGCATTTCATAAAACAAGTAAAGAATGTCAAAGTCTTGTACGTCTACCGTACTATATACGTGAAACTAGTCATGCTCAAAGATAGGAAAAGTTCTACATACCTTGTCGGGTCAAACCACTTTGCCAAGTACGAAGTCCCGCCCGTACTATGTCAACCTATAATATTCACAATACGTCTATTAAAGCCCTACTTCAAACGTAGAATATTATAAGTGTTAAGTCTATAATTTCTACGGAAAATCGGACAACACCTCCTTTGTTTTTACTTACTTTGCCACCATTTCCAAGGTCGAAATATAATAACCAAACAACCCCAATTGGCTCACAACAATATAGAAGATAATCCAATGCCAATGACTAACTAAACAACCCCAATTGGCTCACAATCAATATAGCAGGTAGTCCAATACAAATGACTAACTAAACAACCCCAATTGGCTCACAATCAATATAGCAGGTAGTCCAATACAAATGACTAACTAAACAACCCCAATTGGCTCACAATTATATTTCAACCCAAATTTGTAGCATAACAAGATATCAAGTCGCATTTGATTATAATAACCATAATCCTTAAGTCAATGACATGCGACGGTTCTAACAACGATTAAATTGTAATTCAACTTAGTAATGGATTACATTACATTTCGGATTTCCAAGGCTATAATCAATCCATAATCTTTATAACTTCAATATAACAATTTCATGCTTGCAACATACAAAGCTAACAACAATAAAATGAATAATCTTGTAATACTTTCAAAGAACAAGATTATACCTCAATGATTCTTAAACCAACTCAATCCAAGTCGCTCCTTAGTAGTTTATAGCCTCTCCAAGACACTTCAATCCGCTTGTTGAGACCCTTAGAACAACACCAACAATTATCCTTCAAGTCTTCAAATAAAACCTAGAAAGACCCTTAGGTTTTCGTTTTGACTAACCCGTAAACAATCTTTTCCAAGATTTTTCTATTAAGATGTGTTTACAATACACCTAGGAACCTTGGTTTAAAGTGGGGAACTAAATGGATCACAAACAAAGATTTTTTTTTTTTTTGATGAACCCGAGAGCACCTTGCCTAAGTTCTTCAATTTGTGCAATTTTTTCTAAGTGTTGGCTCTCTCTAGCACTACTAGTAGTAATATATAGCACCTTGGAGGGTTATGATAATAACACATGGTTGGTTTGGATGTAGTCTTGCTAAATATCAAGACAAGGTGGGACCTTTGACTTTAGTCAATAAACTCATGCTACAAGTTGCAAGTCTTAGCCTTAAAAGACTTATGGTAAATGACCAAAATGGCCATGCCATTTCGTCCAAGGCATCATCTAAGGGGGGTGACACGTGTCGCCCTCCCATTCGACACAACACAAAGTTTTTCCGACAATTTCATAATTTCCGATAAATTTTTACAAGTCTCGAATCCTTATCATTTGTGAGTTCTTACTTACGTTCTTAAGGCATGTCCTGTAATTACGGGGTGTAACACGTTGGTAAGGATGTTTAGGAAATTATGAGATTTGATTTAAGGGCTATGTATCTTGATTTATTTAAAGTAAGTATGTAAGTTGATTTTTATGTTTGAAAATGACTTGAATTTATATGTGAAAAGGGGATTGGTTTTAAAAGTGTAGATGACATGATTTTACAAGTATAAGTAAACGGACTTTAAAGAATGTATGTTATGAAGTTTTAAGACTATGAACTTTGATTTTCTTTAAAGGATTATGAAACTTTATTTTTCAAGTTATGGGACTTGATTTCTAAAGTATAAGCGACATGATTTGAAAGAGTGTATGCTACGAGGTGTTAAGGCTATAAGCCTTGATTTTATAAGTGGAAATGACTTAATTTTACAAAGTATGGCTTCTTAATTTATTTCAAAAGATAAGAAGATGGCTTCCAAAAGAGTGTGTGACTTGAGCTTTAAAAAGAAAGGAGTTCTATGATTCTTTTTAAGTATGTATGTACGTAGTATTTTTGGATCTAGTTTTCCTAATGTTGTAAGAATAAAAGTGTCTTAAGTTCTCTAAAATGAAAGGTTGTTATAATAGCTTTATGGGAAGTTGTTATGACGACTTAAGAAGAAGTGAAAAGATGGTTTGAAAATGTTATGTAAGGAAAATCACACCGAGCCTACAAATAGGCCGGATTACGTTATGAAATACACCGAGCCTACAAATAGGCCGGATTACGTTATGAGATACACCGAGCCTACACATAGGCCGGATTACGCCATATTACCCCGAGCCTTCACATAGGCCGGGTTACGTCATCTTACACCGAGCCCCACAGGCGGGCCGGATTATGTTATATGATTCCACAGTACACCGAGCCCCACAGGCGGGCCGGATTATGTTATATGATTCCACAGTACACCGAGCCCCACAGGCGGGCCGGATTATGTTATATGATTCCACAGTACACCGAGCCCCACAGGAGGGCCGGATTATGTTATATGATTCCACAGTACACCGAGCCCCAAAGGCGGGCCGGATTATATTATATGATTCCACAGTACAACGAGCCCCACAGGCGGGCCGGATTATGTTATGTAAGATATGTAAGTTATGTGAAAAAGGCTGGATTAAACTCTTAAGTAAGTATGTAAGAATTTGTTGTTAAATCTTATCGAAAGAAGGAAAGGAACGGTTAATATATGATTGGTTTCAGGAGTTAAAAGGACATTCTTTTATACAGATATGATTTGGTTATTGCATTTTATTTCTGTTCCATATTCGGTACCTGTTGTACTGACCCCCTTCGGGGGGCTGCGTTCATGCCCGCAGGTGTTAGGTACACATGTTGGTGATCCTTGCTTTTAGGATCTCTGTTCAGTTTTGGAAAGAAGCTCCTTTCACTCCGGAGGCTTATCTTTTGGTACGGTTTCCCTGATGTGGTAGACTTATGTACATTCAGGGGTATGGCGGGGCCCTGTCCCGCCGCAGTTGTAATTCCTAGAGGTCTGTAGTCACATGTTGTGGGTCGGTTTGTAAAAAGAAAGGGATGTAACTGCTGTTGTTATGTATATGTATATGTGTCCAGGAAGGTAGCCTTATCGGCTAGCCTGTGGTTTAATTTCTCGTTATTTTATTTTATAAGTTTCATGTATGTTCCGCTGCTATTCTCTGACGTATACCTGAACAGGGTGCCCAGGTAGGGCACCAGTCGCGGGCCCGGGGTCGGGTCGTGACAAAAGTGGTATCAGAGCAGTTAGTCCTCGGAAAGTGTCTACAGACCGTGTCTAGTAGAGTCTTGATTATCGGTGTGTTGTGCACCACATCTATAATCAGGAGGCTGCAGGACATTTAGGATTGGTTTCCATTCTTCTCACTCTGAGATCGTGCGATAGAGCTGTGTTGTTAGGGTCGTCTCTCCCTAACGAGTTATGTTGTTTGCAGCTACGAGAAAGGCAGCAGTGACCCAGGAAAGACTATGTGGATTGCGTATCCAGGTTGGTAATGATTGTAGTATAGTGGTATTGTGACATACATCTATACGGAGTTATGTATGAGGGTCAGACGCGTGTTGCCTAGAATGATGTTAGATTTCCAGGAATTGGTAAAGACTAACTAGATACCGGGAAGGTATGGGATAGTTAATGAATTCTCGCCAAGATCTTATGTTTTATTTGAGATAATTGGGAAAGGATGAGCTGTCTGATAGGGTAGTGAACCCTTAAGAAGCCATGTTAAGGAACCTAACGGAATGTCATGTTAATAGATTAAGCTGCGTAGTAGGCTTAAGAGAATTGTACGGATGAGGTCCGCATAGAGTGAGTAATGGGTGTTGTGATGGAGACAACATGGTTTTGGTTTTATGAGAAGTTTTTGTACCCGCTATTGGGGATGGTAAGGTAGGCTTGGAGCATGGAAATTGCGAGCCTAAGAATATTGATTACTGCCGAGACCTTAGGTATATAAGGCTTTCTCTGGCAATAAGATTTTAAGTCAGACCAAGGATAAGAGTTAAGTGCGACGCTGAGTCGGGTGGAGGACTGCATGGTCTCCCATGGCCTGGAATAGAGTAGGATCAGTTGGTAGTAGTTCCTCTACGTGACAGGGTCACGAGGGTGCAAGGCCCAAGTCTAGTTAATTGTTTTACTGGTTCGTGGACGTTCCACCGAACCAGTCATGGCCGGAAATGGCCTTATATTGTTTTATAGAGTTACTCCAAAGATTTGAGGCCAGAATTGGTATGGAAGTTATGTATGTATGCTAGTATGAGTTGGAAGTACGAAAAGATAATCTCTTTTGGGCTTATGATGGACAGTTATGCGTGTGCGAGGAATTAGGGCCATGTGTGGCATTATTAGTATGTCGGGGTTGTGAAAGGAAACTATGTCGCTAATTTTAAGTTTGACTCCGAAAGAACATTCGAGGACGAATGTTTCTAAAAGGGGAAGAATGTTACACCCCGTATTTTCAAGACATGTTTTAAGAACGTACGTAAGAACTCACAAGTGTTAAGAATTGAGACTTGCAAAAATTTATCTAATTCGAAATTGTCGGAAAACGTACTATTGACGAATGGGAGGGCGACACGTGTCACCCCCCCTTAAGTGAGCCTTGGACGAATTTGAACTTGGACACAAGGGTCATTTGACCCTTGTTAGGAAGACTAATCTTGCAAGTAGTAAAGCTTGACAATGTTGACTTGGTCAATGGGACCACTTGTTGATATTTACTAAGACTTCATCAAAACCTCACATTTGTGCTAATCCCAACCCTCCATGTCCCTTTATTATACTACTAGTAGCAAGAGAGAGCCAACACTTAGCCACATTTCACAAGAATTTGAAGAACTAGAGCAAGAAGCTCCTGTTCTACATGGGAAAGAAAGAAAAAATTTCGTTTCTTGTTCTTTAAGCTCCACACTTTAAACCAAGGTTCCTATGTGTATTGTAAGCATATCTCAATAGAAAAATCTTGGAAAAAGGTAGTTTACGGGTTAGTCGCAAAGCAGAAACCTAGTTGTCTTTCTAGATTTTGCTTAGAAGTTGAAGGAAAATTGTTGGTGTTGTTCTAAGGGTCTCAAGGAGCGGATTGAAGTGTCTTGAAGAGGCTCTAGGTTGCTAAGGAGAAACTTCGGTTTTGAAGATTGGATTAAGAATCGTTGAGGTATAATCTTGTTCTTTGAAAGTGTTACAAGATTATTTATATTGTTGATTAGCTTTACTTGTTGCTAGCATGAGGTATATGTGTTGAAGTTATAATGATTATGGATCGATTTTTAGCCTTGGAAATCCGTAATGTAATGTGAAGCCATGTTAAGTTGGATTACAAATTGGTCGTTTATTAGAAATCGTCGCATTTCACTTATTTGAAGATTATGGTAGTTATAATCAAATGCGACTTGATGTCATGTTATGCTACCAATTTGGATTGAAATGGAAATTTGATAAGAATTGGTATTGTTGTTTTCATTATGGCCGAAAATTGGACTAGTAGTTGCATAGTTTGTTATTCATTTGTATTAGACTACCTTATAGATTGTGGTGAGCCAATTGGGGCTGTTTGGTTATTGTATTCGGCCTTGAAAAAGGTGGCAAAGTTAGTAAAAACAAAGGAGGTGCTGTCCGATTTTCCGTAGAATTTAGTGACTTGGCACTTAGGATATTCTACGTTTAAAAGTAAGAGGTTAATGGACGTATTGTGGCCATGATAGGTTGAAGTACTAAGTTTAGCGTATCCTACTTGAAGAATGGAATAGCTCAAGGTTGAAGTACTTTGGAGCATTTTGCTACTTGTCGACAATCGTCGCGAGGTATGTGAACCTCTTCTTTCTTTGGCATGATCCTACGTATGAAATATCCATGTGATAACATTTTAAGATTCCTTCTACTCTTAGAAGTTAAGAAGTATTTACATTGTTGAATCTAAGTTAAGAGTATGTTTAAATTGTCCTAAGTCCTTACTAGGTCTTATGGGAGACGTTGGTAAGGATGGTTAGGAAATTATGAGATTTGATTTAAGGGCTATGTATCTTGATTTATTTAAAGTAAGTATGTAAGTTGATTTTTATGTTTGAAAATGACTTGAATTTATATGTGAAAAGGGGATTGGTTTTAAAAGTGTAGATGACATGATTTTACAAGTATAAGTAAACGGACTTTAAAGAATGTATGTTATGAAGTTTTAAGACTATGAACTTTGATTTTCTTTAAAGGATTATGAAACTTTATTTTTCAAGTTATGGGACTTGATTTCTAAAGTATAAGCGACATGATTTGAAAGAGTGTATGCTACGAGGTGTTAAGGCTATAAGCCTTGATTTTATAAGTGGAAATGACTTAATTTTACAAAGTATGGCTTCTTAATTTATTTCAAAAGATAAGAAGATGACTTCCAAAAGAGTGTGTGACTTGAGCTTTAAAAAGAAAGGAGTTCTATGATTCTTTTTAAGTATGTATGTACGTAGTATTTTTGGATCTAGTTTTCCTAATGTTGTAAGAATAAAAGTGTCTTAAGTTCTCTAAAATGAAAGGTTGTTATAATAGCTTTATGGGAAGTTGTTATGACAACTTAAGAAGAAGTGAAAAGATGGTTTGAAAATGTTATGTAAGGAAAATCACACCGAGCCTACAAATAGGCCGGATTACGTTATGAAATACACCGAGCCTACAAATAGGCCGGATTACGTTATGAGATACACCGAGCCTACACATAGGCCGGATTATGCCATATTACCCCGAGCCTTCACATAGGCCGGGTTACGTCATCTTACACCGAGCCCCACAGGCGGGCCGGATTATGTTATATGATTCCACAGTACACCGAGCCCCACAGGCGGGCCGGATTATGTTATATGATTCCACAGTACACCGAGCCCCACAGGCGGGCCGGATTATGTTATATGATTCCACAGTACACCGAGCCCCACAGGCGGGCCGGATTATGTTATATGATTCCACAGTACACCGAGCCCCACTGGCAGGCCGGATTATGTTATATGATTCCACAGTACACCGAGCCCCACAGGCGGGCCGGATTATGTTATGTAAGATATGTAAGTTATGTGAAAAAGGCTGGATTAAACTCTTAAGTAAGTATGTAAGAATTTGTTGTTAAATCTTATCGAAAGAAGGAAAGGAACAGTTAATATATGATTGGTTTCAGGAGTTAAAAGGACATTCTTTTATACGGATATGATTTGGTTATTGCATTTTATTTCTGTTCCATATTCGGTACCTGTTGTACTGACCCCCTTCGGGGGGCTGCGTTCATGCCCGCAGGTGTTAGGTACACATGTTGGTGATCCTTGCTTTTAGGATCTCTGTTCAGTTTTGGAAAGAAGCTCCTTTCACTCCGGAGGCTTATCTTTTGGTACGGTTTCCCTGATGTGGTAGACTTATGTACATTCAGGGGTATGGCGGAGCCACTGTCCGCAGATTGTAATTCCTAAGTGCAGTAGTCACGTGTTGTGGGTCGGTTTGTAAAAGAAAGGGATGTAATCTTTGTTGTTATGTATATGTATATGTGTCGGGAAGGTAGCCTTATCGGCTAGCCGTGGTTTAATTTCTCGTTATTTTATTTTATAAGTTTCATGTATGTTCATTGCTATTCTCTGACGTATACGAACAGGGTGCGTGTAGGACACGATCGCGGGCCCGGGTCGGTCGTGACAAAAGTGGTATCAGGCGCTTAGTCCTCGGAAAGTGTCTACGCCGTGTCTAGTAGAGTCTTGATTATCGGTGTGTTGTGCACCACATCTATAATCAGGAGGCTGCAGGACATTTAGGATTGGTTTCCATTCTTCTCACTCTGAGATCGTGCGATAGAGCTGTGTTGTTAGGGTCGTCTCTCCCTAACGAGTTATGTTGTTTGTAGCTACGAGAAAGGCAGCAGTGACCCAGGAAAGACTATGTGGATTGCGTATCCAGGTTGGTAATGATTGTAGTATAGTGGTATTGTGACATACATCTATACGGAGTTATGTATGAGGGTCAGACGCGTGTTGCCTAGAATGATGTTAGATTTCCAGGAATTGGTAAAGACTAACTAGATACCGGGAAGGTATGGGATAGTTAATGAATTCTCGCCAAGATCTTATGTTTTATTTGAGATAATTGGGAAAGGATGACCTGTCTGATAGGGTAGTGAACCCTTAAGAAGCCATGTTAAGGAACGTAACGGAATGTCATGTTAATAGATTAAGTTGCGTAGTAGGCTTAAGAGAATTGTACGGATGAGGTCCGCATAGAGTGAGTAATGGGTGTTGTGATGGAGACAACATGGTTTTGGTTTTATGAGAAGTTTTGTACCGTTTATTGGGGATGGTAAGGTAGGCTTGGAGCATGGAAATTGCGAGCCTAAGAATATTGATTCTGCGAGACCTTAGGTATATAAGGCTTTCTCTGCAATAAGATTTTAAGTCGGACCAAGGATAAGAGTTAAGTGCGGCCCGAGTGGTGGAGGACTTCACGGGTCTCCCGGCTGGAATAGAGTAGGATCAGTTGGTAGTAGTTAAAGCTCGTGACGAGTCACGAGTGCAAGGCCAAGTCTAGTTAATTGTTTCTGGGTTCGTGGACGCGTTCCACCTTTCCAGTCATGAAACCCGGAAATGGCCTTATATTGTTTTATAGAGTTACTCCAAAGATTTGAGGCCAGAATTGGTATGGAAGTTATGTATGTATGCTAGTATGAGTTGGAAGTACGAAAAGATAATCTCTTTTGGGCTTATGATGGACAGTTATGCGTGTGCGAGGAATTAGGGCCATGTGTGGCATTATTAGTATATCGGGGTTGTGAAAGGAAACTATGTCGCTAATTTTAAGTTTGACTCCGAAAGAACATTCGAGGACGAATGTTTCTAAGAGGGGAAGAATGTTACACCCCGTATTTTCAAGACATGTTTTAAGAACGTACGTAAGAACTCACAAGTGTTAAGAATTGAGACTTGCAAAAATTTATCGGAATTATGAAATTGTCGGGAAAACGTACTATTGTGACGAATGGGAGGGAGACACGTGTCACCCCCCTTAAGTGAGCCTTAGACGAATTTGAACTTGGACACAAGGGTCATTTGACCCTTGTTAGGAAGACTAATCTTGCAAGTAGTAAAGCTTGACAATGTTGACTTGGTCAATGGGACCACTTGTTGATATTTACTAAGACTTCATCAAAACCTCACATTTGTGCTAATCCCAACCCTCCATGTCCCTTTATTATACTACTAGTAGCAAGAGAGAGCCAACACTTAGCCACATTTCACAAGAATTTGAAGAACTAGAGCAAGAAGCTCTCGGGTTCTACATGGGAAAGAAAGAAAAAATTTCGTTTCTTGTTCTTTAAGCTCCACACTTTAAACCAAGGTTCCTATGTGTATTGTAAGCATATCTCAATAGAAAAATCTTGGAAAAAGGTAGTTTACGGGTTAGTCATGGCGGAAACCTAGTTGTCTTTCTAGATTTTGCTTAGAAGTTGAAGGAAAATTGTTGGTGTTGTTCTAAGGGTCTCGAGGCGGATTGAAGTGTCTTGAAGAGGCTCTAGGTTGCTAAGGAGAAACTTCGGTTTTGAAGATTGGATTAAGAATCGTTGAGGTATAATCTTGTTCTTTGAAAGTGTTACAAGATTATTTATATTGTTGATTAGTTTTACTTGTTGCTAGCATGAGGTATATGTGTTGAAGTTATAATGATTATGGATCAATTTTTAGCCTTGGAAATCCGTAATGTAATGTGAAGCCATGTTAAGTTGGATTACAAATTGGTCGTTTATTAGAAATCGTCGCATGTCACTTATTTGAAGATTATGGTAGTTATAATCAAATGTGACTTGATGTCATGTTATGCTACCAATTTGGATTGAAATGGAAATTTGATAAGAATTGGTATTGTTGTTTTCATTATGGCCGAAAATTGGACTAGTAGTTGCATAGTTTGTTATTCATTTGTATTAGACTACCTTATAGATTGTGGTGAGCCAATTGGGGTTGTTTGGTTATTGTATTCGGCCTTGAAAAAGGTGGCAAAGTTAGTAAAAACAAAGGAGGTGCTGTCCGATTTTCCGTAGAATTTAGTGACTTGGCACTTAGGATATTCTACGTTTAAAAGTAAGAGGTTAATGGACGTATTGTGGCCATGATAGGTTGAAGTACTAAGTTTAGCGTATCCTACTTGAAGAATGGAATAGCTCAAGGTTGAAGTACTTTGGAGCATTTTGCTACTTGTCGACAATCGTCGCGAGGTATGTGAACCTCTTCTTTCTTTGGCATGATCCTACGTATGAAATATCCATGTGATAACTGTTATACCCCGTATTTCCAGAGTATGTACGTAAGGACGTACATAGAAAAAATTGAACTTGTGATTTAGGCTTGGCCGAATTCTTTTTGTTCACAACACCCGATTAGAGTCGTTTTTCGACGAAACGTTTTCACAGCTTTCGTAGGGGAATTTCCGGCTATGTCATTTTTAATTTTTGCGGATTTTTCCGAGAGACGAAACATTTTGGACCAACAAGAGGGCGCCACTTGGCACCCTCTCATTGGAGCACATTGTGGGCGGTTGGCTTGGATGATTGGTGACTATTTTTGTCAAGTAGTAGCTAGGATATTTTGTGTGTAGTTGGATAAGGTGCACTTGGCAAGATCTTGGCCCTACACTTGCCTTGCACTTGGCAAGATCTTGGCCATTGGTTGGCCTTCACTTGACCTATAAATACCCACCCCTTTGAAGACTAATTCATCAACAAAATTGCCTAGTCTTGAAAGCTTCTTCCTCCCCCCTTAGGGTAGTGTGTTGGCCGAGAGCCCTCTTCCCCTCAGAGAGTTCCCCAGTGGGGTAGGCGAAGGGTATACACCACTCCTTGGGGTGCTAGCCGTGGGGTACCCCCCCTAGCCTAGTTGTTTTCGTATAATACCCCCCTCTTGGTAGAAATACTCTCAAAAGTATTGTTATAATGCCCAAATTACCTTAGCCGTATACCTTGTAGTATTCTAAGGTTATACCTTTACAAAAAGCCCAGAAATACTATTATACTTCCCTTCAGTCACAAAACCGAAACCCTAAGTAAATCTTCACCCGTAGTTGAAGTAGTAAGTAGAAGTTGGTTAGAACTTCTAAGGGTTGTTTGGAGCGGGTCGGAGCGCACGGAGTAGGAGCTAAACCTTGCTCAGGATCGACATTTAAACTCGGATAATTATGGGCTTATCGAGGTAAATATCTTGTCCCTCTATTGTAATTGGAAATTACATGTTGTATGATTATATAGTTGAAGTATACTATATATAGAACGAACGTAGTTATCGGCAATGTCTTTTGACTTAAGCTGAATAATAAGAAACCTTTTGAAGAAGAGTGAATCTTGGCGTATTTACATAGGGTGTATTCTGATGAACTTGTGTAGCTTTTACGTGAGGTAGAATTGTGCACGTCCGGATTAAGCGTATAACCCCGGTTGGCTTGGTAGCGGCCGATAGAGGAGGAGATTTACTGATTGCGGGGAGAGTCTTTGCGAATTTTATGTAGAATGTTCTACGAAGGGATCTAAAGGTTAATAAGCGCCTTGTGGCCTTATAGGTTGAAGTACTACGTGTGGCGCGATCTACTTGGCTTAAAGGAGTAGCCGACAGTTGGAAGTACTTGGAGCGTTTTGCTATTAGTCGATACTCGTCGCGGTATGTGAACCTCTTCCTATCTCTTCTAGCATGATATGTGTGAACTATGTAGTACGATAGACGTACATGTGCTAAATGTATTTGATTGGTTTAAAACATAAAGTGTTATAACAACTTTATGGGAAGTTAGTTATAACGACTTTATGTTGGTAAGAAAATACTTGTGGTTTTAAAAGGTAATCGATTTGAACTATAAGCGGCGTGTTATGTGTTAATAAAGAACTTGAAGTATTTCAAAAGATTTTGAATCATTTGAAAGAAGAAGTAATACTTGATTTGTTTTGAAAACTTAAGAGTTATACTAGCTTTATGGAAAGTTAGGTATAACGTCTTAAGAATGTTTCTTGATTTTGGAAATCGAATGTGTATCGACAAACCAACTGCGGCGTTAATAAAAGGAAATGTTTTTAATAATTAAGTATTATTAAAACCAGTAGAAACTTCCATCTGCATAGAAGCTAAGATGAGACAAAATGATATTTCCTAGATCATGGCTGCTGTAATAAGATTGTTATAAACAAGAATATCCTACTCACATATAAGACTTATGTTTCTCAGATAGTTTAAAGGAGAATTATATTCTTAAATGAATAAGACTATGAACTACGGAACCTTTCTAAAAAAGGCAAACTTGAACATTGGAAACTAGGCAAACTTGAACATTGGAAACTAGGCAAACTTGAACATTGGAAATTAGGCAAACTTGAACATTGGAAAAGAATGTTGCTACTTGATTTTACAAAGAGAAGTAATTGATTTACTTTAAAAAGATAATCACTCTATTTTCATATACTACGGGTATTGTGTGGTTTTGTGAAGTAACGTATCTTTTAAAGATTTAATGTATGAAGTACTTTGGGGATAGGTATCCGAACTTGTTAGTAGAAAGTACCTTGTGTGAATAACTTGATTGTATTGGTTTGTGATAGCCTTGTAATACTTTCTTGTTGATTTGATAAGTAAGCATGTTAGGATGCTACGTGTGTTAGTATCTTGTGATTATTGTGTAAGGGGGTCACTCTTGTTGTGCTTACGTTGTCAATCGTTAAGCCCGGTGTACTGGTATTGTATCACATACCCCCTGGACTTATGATACCGAGGGCGTGCCACCCGATGCGGGTCTCTACGGCTATGCGATCCTTGTGACTATGCGAGTCGCGGTAGCCGAGGATTGATCATTCCGGGTGTTTAGCCTGATGCGGGGGATTCCCTATGCGGTCTGTTGAGACTATGCGGTCTTTTGAGACTATGCGGGCTGCGGGAGCCTAGGCGGATACCGAGGGTTAGCTGCCTTCGATGCGGGGTATACCTCGGTGATGCAGGACCATGATTCGAGAATACCTCATGCGGTCCGTGGGTGACCTATGCGGGCTGCGAGAGTTCGAGGATAGACGCACATTGATATTGCGGGCGAGTGGCGCCTTCGATCATGTGGTGCGGTGCAGAAAGACCTCGGGATCTGATTTGTGGTATTTTTGTGCGTGGGTCTTAGTAGTCGGCTATGCCTTCGTACTTGCCGTCACGGTTTTATTGTGATAACTTTGAGGCGTGAGTCCACGACTTGACATATTTGCTTATTTATTGTGAGCGTAGTTTGGTTATCATACATGTCCCTGCTTTATATAGACTACTATGATTTCATTTCTGATTTATTTTCGATTTCACATACTTGGTACTGTTATCTGACCTCCTTGGGCTGCGTTCATCCGCGAGTAAAGGTACACCAGTCGTTGATCCTCGCTCTTAGGGTCACAGTTCAGCGTTTGGGAAAGCTCCGTTTCTCCGGAGGCTTATCTTGGTATAGTCCACTGTCGTTGTAGGTATTTACATTCAGGGGTATGGCGGGGCCCTGTCCCGCCATTGTTGTCGTATCATTTCTTAGAAGTGCAGTAATCTTGTTGTGGGCGGGGTTGTAAAAGGATTAAACTGTTCATTTGTAGGAGTTGTTATTTATATATATGCCGAAAGGCAAGTTTTCCTCAGATTACTGTTTTGTACTTCATTTGTTTCATGTATGTGTTTTATGTTCCGCTGATTACTCTGATGTTGTATCACTAGGGTGCCCGGGGTAAGGCACCAGTCACGGGCCCAGATTCGGGTCGTGACAATAACATTTTAAGATTCCTTCTACTCTTAGAAGTTAAGAAGTATTTACATTGTTGAATCTAAGTTAAGAGTATGTTTAAATTGTCCTAAGTCCTTACTAGGTCTTATGGGAGACGTTGGTAAGGATGGTTAGGAAATTATGAGATTTGATTTAAGGGCTATGTATCTTGATTTATTTAAAGTAAGTATGTAAGTTGATTTTTATGTTTGAAAATGACTTGAATTTATATGTGAAAAGGGGATTGGTTTTAAAAGTGTAGATGACATGATTTTACAAGTATAAGTAAACGGACTTTAAAGAATGTATGTTATGAAGTTTTAAGACTATGAACTTTGATTTTCTTTAAAGGATTATGAAACTTTATTTTTCAAGTTATGGGACTTGATTTCTAAAGTATAAGCGACATGATTTGAAAGAGTGTATGCTACGAGGTGTTAAGGCTATAAGCCTTGATTTTATAAGTGGAAATGACTTAATTTTACAAAGTATGGCTTAATTTATTTCAAAAGATAAGAAGATGACTTCAAAAGAGTGTGTGACTTGAGCTTTAAAAGAAAGGAGTTCTATGATTCTTTTTAAGTATGTATGTCGTAGTATTTTTGGATCTAGTTTTCCTAATGTTGTAAGAATAAAAGTGTCTTAAGTTCTCTAAAATGAAAGGTTGTTATAATAGCTTTATGGGAAGTTGTTATGACGACTTAAGAAGAAGTGAAAAGATGGTTTGAAAATGTTATGTAAGGAAAATCACAAGAGCCTACAAATAGGCGGATTACGTTATGAAATACACAGGAGCCTACAAATAGGCGGATTACGTTATGAGATACAGGAGCCTATACATAGGCGAATTACGCCATATTACCCCGAGCCTTCACATAGGCCGGTTCGTCATCTTACCGAGCCCCACAGCGGGCGGATTATGTTATATGATTCCACGATGCACCGAGGCCCAGCGGGCGGATTATGTTATATGATTCCACGATGCACCGAGCCCACAGCGGGCGGATTATGTTATATGATTCCACGAGACACCGAGGCCGCGGGCGGGCGGATTATGTTATATGATTCCACGATGCAGAGCCCCATGGCGGCCGGATTATGTTATATGATTCCACGACACCGAGCCACAGGGCCGGATTATGTTATGTAAGATATGTAAGTTATGTGAAAAAGGCTGGATTAAACTCTTAAGTAAGTATGTAAGAATTTGTTGTTAAATCTTATCGAAAGAATGAAAGGAACGGTTAATATATGATTGGTTTCAGGAGTTAAAAGGACATTCTTTTATACAAATATGATTTGGTTATTGCATTTTATTTACGTTCCATATTAAATTTTGTTATCGACTTCTTCCGGGCTGCGTTCATGCCCGCAGGTGTTAGGTACACATGTTGTTGATCCTTTCTTATATGATCTCTGTTCAGTTTTGGAAAGAAGCTCCATTCACTCCGGATGCTTATCTTTTGGTACGGTTTCCCTGAAGAGGTAGACGTATGTACATTCAGGGGTATGTCGGGCCACTGTCCGCAGATTGTAATTCCTAAGTGCAGTAGTCACATGTTGTGGGTCGGTTTGTAAAAAGAAAGGGATGTAGCTTTGTTGTTATGTATATGTATATGTGTCGGGAAGGTAGCCTTATCGGCTAGCTTTGTGGTTTAATTTCTCGTTATTTTATTTTATAAGTTTCATGTATGTTCATTGCTATTCTCGACGTATACGAACAGGTGCGGGTAGGGCACGATCGCGAGCGCCCGCGATCGGTCCTCAACCCGACCCGCTATCGCGCAAAACTCTTGTTTCCCCCGATCCGGAACAATCTCACTAATCAAGTTACGAAAACCTAGTGGTCTTCTTAGCTCAACTACCCTCTTTCATTTCATACTACTCAGGGACTTATCACACAAACATATCTCATGTGTACTATGCACTCCGATAAGGGTCAAACATAAAAATATAAATCTTTTACTCGAGAAGGCCTTGCCTCTAAGGTCTCCACGTATAACATTCTAAGGCTCACACTTTCCCTTATCCCCAATCTTACCCTTTTAACTAACCATGATTTCTAATCACAATTAACACAATGCTATTTGAACATAACACTTAAGATATATTCATCTTATCACACATACCCATCTCTAGAGGGTTAAGGATATACCTATATCTAATGCTTCACTCCCCTTTGTCGTTCTAATCAATCACCTTACTGTTGGGCGCATAGCTAGGGGAGGTGATGAACTAGCCACTGATCCTGAAGGCTGAGTCTCTACATCCGCGCCACCTCTGGTCGGACAATTCCTCGCAAAATGGCCCTGCTGGCCGCAAGCATAACAAGCTGTCGAAGAAGTACGACACTTCCCACAATGACACTTACCACAATGGCCACACCGAGGTGTGGGTGGCCTCCTCTGGCTAACACCCCTTCCTCTGCGAACCACTGAATCCGCAACTGATCTAGTAGGCTGAGTCCTCCTACCTACATCCCTCCTACTAGGACATACTTTCGACACATGGCCCTGACGACCGCAGTTAAAACAAGCACCCAACAAAAGGCGAGATTCCCCGGGATGACGTCTGCCACACTGTGAACACTGAGGGAAAACTGAACCCGGCTGGCTAGAACCTACGTATAGCTGTGACCCAGAAGCCCTGGAGCTCTGACCAACTCCGGCATACTCCGAACGTCCTGAACCCTGTGGAGGACCACTGCGATCGGGCGGAGGCGCATATCTAGTCTGCTGGTGAGGCGATTCGCCTCGAAAGTTACCAAAGGACCCTGCTGTTCTGGCCCTCTTCTGCTGATCTTGGTTAACCCGTCGATCCCTACGTTTCTCGGCCTGGAGCGCATAAGCCGTCTGTGAGCCATGCTCAATCTTGATCAAGAGCTACTCTTGCACAACCTCTCTTAGATAGTCATCAAGACCGTGATAAATCGATACATAATATACTCTGCAGGTTGCTAACTCCACTAGCTAATGTGGTCGTCTCTTTGCAATCTATTCTTTCGCTCAGTCGTGGGCCCGAAGGTGTAAATGCCATGGCGATGGGAGCTAACTGTCGCCGTGCTAAACTCTGTTGGGGCTGGCGATGTCGCAGAACTCCCCGAATGAAGCACCACTCTAGGTGATGATTGGGCCTGTTCCCTCGTAACCCTCTGTGCTCTACTCGCAGCTCCCTGGGCTGCCTTGCCCTTCTGGGCCCGGGTTGCCTTACGCGGAGGCATAACTGGTACGGGAAAGAAATACGTTAGAGGGGTTCAACTTATAACACGGCTCTAAGCACGATCTCAGAGTGAGAAGAATGGAAACCAATCCTAAATATCCTATAGCCTCCTGATTATTGGTGTGGTGCACAACACACCGATAATCAAGACTCTACTAGATACGGTCTGTAGACACTTTCCGAGGATTAACTGCTCTGATACCACTTTTGTCACGACCCGAACCCGGGCCCGTGACTGGTGCCTTACCCCGGGCACCCAAGTAGACATATATCAGAGTAAATCAGCGGAATATAAAACAAGACATGAAATAACATGAAGTGTAAAACAGTTTATCTGAGAAAAGTTGTCTTTCGGCATATATATATATATAAAAACTTGAATCCGAACAGTTATATCCCTTTTACAACTCTGCCCATAACAGTACTACAGACCTCTAAGAAAGATATAACAACAATGGCGGGACAGGGCCCCGCCATACCCCTGAATGTAAGTACCTACAACGACAGGGACTATACCCAAGATAAGCCTCCGGAGAAACGGAGCTTCCCAAATGCTGAATTGTGACCCTATGAGCGAGGATCAACACTGGTGTACCTCTACCTGCGGCATGAGCGGCCCCGAAGAAGTCGATAACAGTACCAAGTATGTGGCGAAAATCAGTAAATGAAATCATAGTAGTCTATATAAAGCGGGAGACATGTATGATAACCAAACTACGATTCACAATAAAGAAGCGATCGTATGTCAAGTCGTGACTCACGCCTCAAAGTCATCACTCAAATATAACTATGGGTCTCACGCCCACAACATCAATCATGCGTGGAATACCTTTCTCACCGTGATCTATGATATAAAAGCACCAAGGAATACACATGAACACCAGGTCCCACCTGTGTCATAATAAAACCGTACGGGGTAAGTACGAAGGCATAGCCGACTACTAAAACTCACAGTACCAACAATGCCATAAAATTGTATCACAAGGTCTTTCTAGACCGCCACATGATCGAAGCTGGCCACTCGCCCGCAGTATCAAATGTGCGCGTCTAATCCTGGAACTTCCCGCAGCTCCGCATAGGCCACACATATAGGCCCGCATGAGGTATTCCGCGTCGGGTAGCTACTCCGGCATCGTCCCCGACTCGCGATCCGCATGGCCACATAGACCGCATGGCCAGATAGAGCGCAGACTAACCTGGAACTCTAGCAGCTCCGCAGAGGTCCCGTGGACCAGCATGAGGTATTCTCGAATCATAGTCCTGCATCGCCGAGGTATACCCGCGTCGGAGGCGACTTAACCCCGGTATCATGTCAAGAGTGAGTGGTACAATACTATCATAACGGCTTATCGTTAAACAACATAAGCACAATCAAGGGAAACCCCTTTACACAAACATCACAAGATACTAACACACGTAGCATCCTAAACATGTTTACTTATCAAATCAACAAGCAAGTATTACAAGGCTATCACAAACCAACACAATCAAGTTATTGACACAAGGTACTTTCTACTTTATGTTAACAAGTTCGGGTTTTTATCCCCAAAGTACTTCATACATTAACTCTTTTAAAAGATCCGTTTCTTTCACAAAAGTCACACAATATCCGTAGTATAAAAATAGAGTGACTATCTTTTTAAGTAAACCAAAACACTTCCCTTTGTAAAATCAAGTAACAACATTATTTTCCAAACGTTCAAGTTTGCCTAATTTCAAATGCTCAAGTTTCTCATTTTCGAAAGGTTTCGTAGTTCATAGTTTTAATCACTTAATAATATAATTCTCCTTTAAAACAATTTGAGAAACATATGCCTTATGTGTGAGTAGGTTATTCTTGTTTATAACAATCTTATTAAAGCAGCCATGATCTAGGAAATGTAATATCATTTTGTCTCATCTTAGCTTCTATGCAGATGGAGGTTTCTACTGGTTTTAATAATACTTTATTAGTCAATACATTTCCCTTTATTAGCGCTGCTGTGGTTTGTTCGATACTTATTCTCATTTCCGAAATCAATATAAGGCGTTCATAAACAATTAAGTAAACCGTTCTTTTTATCTTTCTTAAGTCGTTATACCTAACTTCCCATAAAGCTAGTATAACTCTTAAGCTTTTAAAACCAAGCATTACTCTTATTTCAAAACGATTCTTAATTCTTTTGAAATACTTCAAGATTCTTATTATTCAGACTCAAGTCAAAAGGCATCGCAGTAAAACCACGTTCAGTTAACACACGTACGTCTACCGTACTATATATATTCTTTTAAAATATCATGCTCAAGAGGATAGGAAGAATCACATACCTCGCGACGATTATCGACAATTAGCAAAATGCTTCATGGCTATAACCCGGCTAGCCTTGTCCACCCTTCAAGTAGAACATGCTACTCGCAGAACATTCAACCTATAAAGGCCATATACGTCTATCAACGTCTAGACTACTCTGTAGAATATTCTAAGCAGGGGGTTCTCTATTCTACGGAAAAATCGGGCAGCACTTCCTGCAGTTAAACTACACAAGTCTACTGCAAATACAGTCCTATGTAATTACAGTTTAATCTTCTTCTTTAATATTCTTCTGATGTGAATTCAGTTCAATTCTCTTCTGTAATATCCTTCTATGTATCTTATATTCATTTCTATACTACTACAGTATGTAATTTCCAATTACAATAGAAGGACAAGAGTATTTACCTCGGTAAGCCCAAAATTATCCAAGTTTAAATGTCGATCCTGAGCAACGTTTGGCTCCTACTATGGGTGCTCCAACCCGCTCCAAACAACCCTTAGAAGTTCTACGCAACTTCTTCTTAATACTTCAACCAACTGTGAAGATTTTCCTTAGGGTTTCGTTTTGTGACTGAAGGGAAGTATAGCAGTATTTCTGGGCTTTTAGTATAGGGGTAACCTTGGAATACTACAAGGTATTTGGGCCAAGGTATTTTGGAATAGTAACAATACTTGGAGAGTATTTTCTACCAAGGGGGAGGTATGTTTGGACGAGAGCAACTCTCAAGAGGGGGGGGTACTTTCGGCCAAGGCTTCTCAAAGGGGGAGGGGTTGCTCTTTGGACGAGAGCTTCTACTAAGAGGGGGGAGGATTTTCAAGACTTAGAAATGTTTTAGGGATGAAGAAGTCTTCAACTCAAGGGGGGTATTTATAGGCCAATCAATGGGCAAGATTAAGACAAGTGGTGGGCAAGTGCAGGGTGAGGATTTGGACAAGTGTTGTGTGGGTCCCACTTACTCATCTACCACATAAATATCCTACCAAACATTGACCAAATGTTTTAGGCACAAAAAATGAAAAAAACGTGCCAAAGGAAGCCCACAATTTCCGTCCACTTGAGGGTGACAAGTGTCGCCCTCTCGTTAGTCCAAAATATTTTATCTCTCGGAAAAATCCGCAAAAATTATTAATGTTGCAACCGTAATTTTCCCTTCGCAAAGTTTGGAAAACGTTTCGTCGGAAAACAATTCTTTTCGGTAGTTGTGCACAAATTTCGTCCCTTGCCTAACTTAAGGCTTAACTTTTGTATGTACGTCCTCACGTACATACTCAGGAAATACGGGGTATAACAGCTTTACATGTTGCTAGCATGAAGTATGTGTTGAAGTTTATAGGTATTATGGATTGATTGTAGCCTTAAAATCTGAAATGTCATTTAAGCCATGTGAAGTTGGATTACAATTTGGTCGTTTATTAGAATCGTCGCATGTTACTTACTTGAAGATTATAGTAGTTATAATCGATTGCGACTTGATATCATGTTATGCTAACAACTTGGATTGAAATGGCAATTGGATAAGAATTGGTGTTATTGTATTCAATATGGCCGAATTGGACTAGTAGTTTGTATTAGTTTGGTATCTTTTGTGGGGCGGAATTTCACACGTCTAGTAGGCGTGTAATCCCCTATTGTTAATTGCATTGATTGGGCCTTAAATGTGGCGTGTTTGGTTATTGAATTCGGCCTTGAAAAAGGTGGCAAAGTGAGTAGAAACAAAGGAGGTCTTTGTCAGATTTTCCGTAGAATTTAGAGACTTTACACTTATAATATTCTACGTTTGAAGTAAGATGTTAATAGACGTACTATGGTCATTATAGGTTGACATACTACGTACGGCGAATTGGACTTAGCAAGTGGATTAAACCGAAGAGGTATGTGGAACTTTCTTATCTTTTGAGCATGAATAAGTTGTAAATGTATAGTACGGTAGACGTACAAGAGTTTGACAATTTAGTCTATTTGATATCCTTGGCTTATTTTAAGAATGTCCAAGTTGGTTGAGTTAGGGAGTTAACTCACTTGTTAAATATTAAGGATATCTTGGTTTTCAAAAGTTGAGAGACTTTAAGTATGTTGAAAGTATTATTGATACTTGTTTTGTTGGAAAGTTTAAGCCTCTTGGTTATAAAGAAGTGTAAGTTGCTAATGTATAAAGCTAGTATAACGGCTTTATGGGAAGTTGGTTATAATAGCTTTATAGAAGGTTAAAAAGAGTGGTTTACTCTAAGTAATTTAAGTATGTTAAATGACTTGAAATAACGAAAGGCAAATTGATTTAAAGGCATCAATTGCTTAAGGTTTTAAAAGAAAGAAGTCACTTGATTTAGAAGCCCGAAAATGTATTTTCTAAAAAGGTATTGTGACTTGTCTTAAAATGTAGTTATGACTTGATACTACGGTTATTAGTATCTTGGAAGTTCTATTTGAAAATGAGTCATTTTAAAAGAATAGAAGTACGTAGTACTTTGGGTTAAACTCCCGGATTTATAATGTCATGTTAGTACCTTAAGTAAACCAAAATGAGAGTGTATATGAATAAGACTAATAAGAAGTTAGGGGGATTTCTTAACTTGCTTACTTATTGTGTGATAAGCCGGTAGTGCTTATGTTATGTATGATGGC
Source organism: Przewalskia tangutica (assembly GCA_029844215.1). Taxonomy (NCBI): domain Eukaryota; kingdom Viridiplantae; phylum Streptophyta; class Magnoliopsida; order Solanales; family Solanaceae; genus Przewalskia; species Przewalskia tangutica. Next base: position 67,091,710 of record CM056726.1, read on the forward strand.
CAGTTGAGGTAGGGTAAGAGTATATATGAGGGGTAAGTCCCCAAGATAGTTATACCACCTGCTTTACCACCTTCTCCAGGGTTAAGAGTATATTTTAGGGGTAAGTCCCCAAGATAGTTATACCACCTGCTTTACCACCTTCTCCAGGGTAAGAGTATATCTGAGGGGTAAGTCCCCAAGATAGTTATACCACCTGCTTTACCACCTTCTCCAGGGTAAGAGTATATCTGAGGGGTAAGTCCCCAAGATAGTTATACCACCTGCTTTACCACCTTCTCCAGGGTAAGAGTATATCTGAGGGGTAAGTCCCCAAGATAGTTATACCACATATTTCCGTGGATTTTCTACCTATACTTTTGATTACTCTCATTATTAGTAAGGCATTGTGTACTGTTAATTGAGTTATCATACCTGTCTCCAGTTTTATTATAGACTTATGATTTCATTACAGTACTTTCAGTTTCACATATTTGGTACATGTTGTACTGACCTCCTTCGGGCCGCGTCACGCCGCAGTAGAGTGAGATGCTCTTGATCCGCTCTTAGGATCATTGTTCGGCTATTGAGAAGCTCCTTTATTCCGAGGCTTATCCTCGTATTGTCGGTTGTTGTACATTCAGGTATGGCGGGGCCCCGTCACTTGAGTTGTTATTCTTAGAGGTCTGTAGTCACATTGTGGTTTGGATTGTAAAGAAAAAAAATGTACTGTTTTATTTGTATAGTTTACGGAAGGTGGCCTTATCGGCTAGCCTGTTGTTATTTTATGTTTCAGCATTTTATCAGTTGTGTATGTTCCGCTGCTATTCTCTGATGTATCAGAAAGGGTGCCTGTAGGGCACCATCACGAGCCGGGTGGTCGTGACAAAAGTGGTATCGAGCGCTTAGTCCTCGGAAAGTGTCTAGACATCGTGTCTAGTAGAGTCTTGATTATCGGTGTGTTGTGCACCACATCTATAATCAGGAGGCTGCAGGACATTTAGGATTGGTTTCCATTCTTCTCACTCTAAGATCGTGCGATAGAGCTGTATGGTTAGGGTCGCCTCTCCCTAACAAGTTATGTTGTTTGCATTTCACGAGAAGCGTGATGACCAGAAAGATTATGTGGATTGCGTATCCAGGTTGGTAATGTTTGTAGTATAGTTGGTATTGGGACATACAACTATACAGATTTATGTATGGGGGTCACATATGTGTTGCCTAGGATGATTTTAGATTACCAGGATTTGGTAAGGACTAAATAAATACCGGGAAGGTATGAACAGTTAAGGAACTCTCATCAAGGTTTTACGTGCTAATTTGAGATAATTAGGTAATGATGAGTTGTGTGAGAATGTAATGGACCCTTAAGAAGTTATTATTAAGGTAATTAATGGAAGACTATGTTAATAGATTGAGCTACGTAGTAGGATTTCGAAAATGGTACGGGTGAGATCCGTATGGAGTAAGTATGATTGTTGTGGTCTAGACAACACGATTATGGTATTACGATAAGTTTTGTACCCGTTTACGGGGGGACTGATAAGGTAGGCATGGAGCATGGAAATTGCGAGCCTAAGAATGTGATAACCATCGAGACCTTAGGTATATAAGGCCTTCTCGGGTAGTAAAAAGTTAAGACAGACCAAGGAAAAGAGTTAAATACGACGCCGAGTCGGGTTGGGGACCTATTAAGGGTCGCCCCATAGCTTGAAATGAAATGGGATCAGTTGGAAGTAGTCCCGCTACGTGACAGGGTCACAAGGGTACAAGGCCCAAGTCTAGTTGATCATTTTACGGGTTCGTGGACGTGTTCCACCGGAACCAGGGTGTGAGAGCCGGAAATGGCCTTATGTTGTTTAGATATTTACTGGACCGCAAGAAAACCCTGTGATTAGGGTTGTGACTCCAAGGAAAGTTTAAGTAAGGGAGATAAGTTCTCTCCCCTACGTAAAAAGGACAGATTTACGTATTATGGGGTTGCGTGTACCCATGTTGTTAGACGAAGGATATGAGACTGGTAAAGTCTTCAGTATCGTCATGCCATAGGTTACAATTGTGGATAACCGTGGGAAAAGTGTTGTGTTGGGGAAATTAAGAACGACGTCTTAATTGGTCGTGAGTATCGTAAAGATATAAATGCAGATTATGCGCTCGTATGAAGCATGCGATTATGAATCAAGTTAGAAATACTTTTGCTAATAATAAGCCTAAGGTAAGGATATGGCCGGAATGATAAAAGAGATTACGACTATGGTTATGTAAGTTGCACGAGATATGACTACCCCAGACTAGTGTAAAGACCATTAGTAAATAATGGGAAGTAAGAACATTTCGAGGAAATGTGGTAACACCTAGCTATAGGCTCTACAAACTGGGAAACGAAAATCGGGTTACTCTTATCACGACCGTTCGGGGCCGTGGATCGTGCCTTACCCGCACCAAGTAGTCATACATCGAGTAACCAATGAATATAAAAACAAGACATGAAACAATGTAATATGAGACACAGTTTATCTGAGAAAAAGGCGCCTTTCGGCATATATATATAAACATCAAGTTTGGCAGTTACATCCCAACTTTACAATAGGACTACAGACCTCTAAGGAAGTAAACAACTATGGCGGGACAGGGCCCCGCCATACCCTGAATGTACATAAATCTACAACATCAGGGAGAACCATACCAAAAGTCGAGTCTCCGGAGAAGATGGAGCTCCTGACACCAAAGTAGAGATCCTAAGGATGTGGATCTAGCACATGTTTTCCCTTACCTGCGGCATGACGCGGCCAAGGAGTCGATAACAGTACCAAGTATGTGAAACTGTAAAGTACTGAAGTAAAATCAAAGTATTTAAAACCATTTGCAAATACAACCAGTTCTGTCACGACCCGTTCCGGGGCCCGTGACTGGTGCCTTACCCCGGGCACCCTAGTGATACAACATCAGAGAAAAACCAGCGGAAATAAAAACGTTAAACATTCAAATAGACATGGATCAAGATAAAAGAAAATAGGCCAACCAAAAACGGTTGCCTTTCAACATATATATATATAGACATTTGAACAGTTACAATCCTTACAACCACAATTACATCTGCACCTCTAAGATTTATACAACAACTATGACGGACAGGGCCGCCATACCACGAATGTACAAGAACCTGCTGCACTCAGGGTAACATACCAAAGATAAGCCTCCGAAGGAACGGAGCTTCCCAAGACGCTGAAATGTGATCCTACAAGCGGGGATCGACAGTCGATGTACCTCTACCTGCGGCATGAACGCAGCCGAAGAGGTCAAGACCAGTACCAAGTATGTGAAATCGTAAAATCAGAATGAAATCATAACAGTCTATATAAAGCAGGAGACATGTTTGATAACCAAACTACAGTTCATAACATAAAAGCAGTCATGTCAAGTCAGGGTCTCACGCCCCCAAGTCATCCCTCATGCCCGTGGAACTCCTTCCTCACTGCCGGCAGTCTAGGTACAAATCATGTGATACGTATAACATGTCTCGGCCCATCTCATGGACCCAGTATAGAAACGTGTGGAATACATTCCCGGTTCATCTCATGAACTCGGTAGTCGGATGGAATACATTCGGCCCATCCCGGGACGCGGTAGTCGAGTGAAATACATTCTGCTCATCCCATGAACGCGGTAGTCGAGTGAAATACATTCCCGGTTCATCTCATGAACGCGGTAGTCGGGTGGAATACATTCCCGGTTCATCCCATGAACGCGGTAGTCGAGTGAAATACATTCCCGATTCATCCCATTAACCGGTAGTCGAGTGAAATACAGTACTTGCACATCAGGTCTATCACACGCAAACATAGGCAAGTTACACACAACTTAAAGTACTTTCATTTTATGACAAAGTCCGGGTTTTAACCCTAAAGTACTACGTACGTTAAATTCCTTTTAAGAGATCCATTCCTTTTATAAAAGTCACCCGATACCCGTAGTATAAAAATAGAGTGACTTACATCTTTTAAGTAAACCAAAACAACTTCCATACTTTCTTTTTTTTAAACCAAATTAAGGCAATACCATGCCTTCTTTTTAGACTAAAACACTTCTCTTTTTAAAGTCAAGTTACCACATTAAAACCAATGATGAGACCCTTTTTTTGTTTTCATAAAGTCGTTTATAACTAACTTCCCATAAAGCTGTTATAACACTTTGTTTTCAAAACCAATTTAAGACAAAACAATGCCTTTCTTTTCCCTAGAGTTCCAGTTTGCCTAATTTCAATTACTCAAGTCTCTTTATTTTAGAAAAGTTTCATAGTTCGATGTCTTAATCTCCTTTAAAGCAATTGAGTAACATATGCCATAGGCGTGAGCAGTTTATTCTTGTTTATAACCATTTATTAAAGCAGCCATGATCTAGAAAAATGTAATATCATTTTGTCTCATCTTAGCTTCTATGCAGATGGAGGTTTCTACTGGTTTTAATACTTCATTATTCAATACATTTTCCTTTATTAACGCTGCAATGGTTTGTCGATATTCATTCGATTTCAAATCGGAAAGATTATTCCTTTTAAAACCAAGTACTCATTACTCACGAATGAGGTTTCACACTTTTAACAAACTTCATATCAATACAATTAAGTCAAGTCTCTTATCTTTTAAGATTAAGTCTCTTAACTTCTAAAAATCAGTAAACCATTCTTTTTATCTCTCTTAAGACGTTATACCTAACTTCCCATAAAGCTAGTATAACTCTTATGTTTTTAAAACCAAGTATTACCCTTCTTTCAAAAAGGTTTCTTATTTCCTTTGAAATACTTCAAGATTCTTCTTATTCAGCTTAAATCAAAAGACATTGCCGTAACACTACATTCGATTAACACGTATGCGTCTACCGTACTATATATATATTCCTTTTAAAATATTTCAAGGTTCTTATTATTCAGGCTTAAGTCAAAAGACATTGGCGTACAACTATATTCAGTTAACACACGTACGTCTACCATATTATATATACATATTATTCAGGCTTAAGTCAAAAGACATTGCCACGCGTCTCCGTACTATATGTATTCTTTTAAAATACTTCATGCTCAAGAGTATAGGAAGAATCACATACCTCGCGACGATTATCGACTATAAGCAAAACGCTCCACGGCTATAACCCGGCTAGCCTTGTCCACCTTCTAAGTAGCACATGCTACTTGCAGAACATTCAACCAATAAAGGTTATCAGTCTACTGTAAATACAGTCATATGTACATACAGTTTAAATCTTCTACTATATATTCTTCTGATGTGATTTCAGTTCAAGTCTTTTCTGTAATATCCTTCTATTACAGTTCAATTCTCTTCTATGAATCTTATATTCATTTCAATTCTACTACAATATGTAATTTCCAATTACAATAGAAGGACAGTAGTATTTACCTCGATGAGCCCAAAATTATCCAAGTTTAATGTCGCTCCTGAGCAACGTTAAGCTCTCGCGCACTCCAACCCGCTCCAAACAACCCTTAGAAGTTCTACACAACTTCTACTTAACACTTCAACCGACTATGAAGGTTTTCCTTAGGGTTTTTTTTAGTGGCTAAAGGAAAGTATAATAGTATTTCCGGGCTCTACGTATAGAGGTAACTTTGGAAAGTACTACAAGGTATAAGGGCTAAAGTATTTGGGCATTATAACAATACTTGGAGAGTATTTCTATACCACAAAAGGGGGTATTATACGAAAACAACTAGGCTAGGGGGGGTACCCCTCGGCTAGGGCACCACAAAGGGGAGGAGGCTCTCGGCAAGACTTCTCCAAAGGGGGCTTTGGACGAACACAACACTAAAGGGAGAGGGTTTTAGACTTGGAGAATGATTTTAGGATGAAGAAATTCATCAACCAAGGGGGTCTTTATAGGTCAAGAAATGGCCAACCAATGGCCAAGCTTCATCGAAGTGTAAGGCAAGTGTAGGGCTTGATTTCAACCGTGGGTCCCTTATCCAGCTACCACACAACTTGCACAAAATATCCTACCTAACCCATCCCACCCTTTTCGTCCAATTGCGCCACTTCCTTCCAATGTGTGGTGACACATGTCACCCTCCCGTTGGTCCAAAATGTTTCGTCTCTCGGAAAAATCCGCAAAAATTATAAATGTCATAGCCGTATTTTTCCCTTCGCAAGTTTAGTAAAACGTTTCGTCGAAAAACGACTCCTTTCGGCACTTGTGTACAAATTTCGAGACTTGCCAAATCTTAAGGCTTAAATTTTCATACGTACGCCCTCGCGTACATACTCTGGAAATACGGGGTATAACATTCTCCCCTCCTTAGAAACATTCGTCCCGAATGTTCCTTCTCAAGACGGATAACGATAAAGTTCTTCTAACAAGTTGTCAACGCCACGCCTGGCCACGAAATAACACACGTTCTCTTCCTTCCTTACTCGTCGTGCCCTTCTCGAACACTTGAACTCTTCTAGTATACGTACCACACTTCAGTCCTCGCTTCAGTTTCCAAAACTTTGGAGTCACCACCTCCAAACTTGGTCATCTTACTAGCCTCAATCTCCCTTAAGGCCATTCCCGGCCTTCACGATCCGCTTCTGGTCGAACATATCCACGAACTCATACGATGGTCATCTAAACTTGGGCCTAGCACTCGTGGCCCTACCACCTGGCGGGACCACCCGAGCCGACCCACCTCGAAAGCAGCCGCGGGTTGGCCCGCAACACATGGCCCCAACCCGACCCACTTAACGCATCAAGCTCTTGTTTCCCGATCCGGAACAATCTTACCAAATCACGTCATGAAAGCTACCACTTCCCTCTCACACTACCCATGGACTTATCCTTTCAACTAACCATTTTTTTTTTGACTCATAACTAACATAACGCTATCCGTTCATAGCACACAACAACAGATCATCATATCAAGCATGCAAAACTCTAGAGGGTTAAGGATATACCTGTATCTACTGCTGCACTCTAATCATAGGCACGCCTGCGGTGCAGGTATGAAGGCGATGAACCGCCATCGATCCGGTAAGGCTGCGCCAAGCTGCGGTGCCCCTCTATAAGCACGCTCGTCACATGGCTCGACGGCGCAGTGAAACAAGCACGATAAAAGACGACATTCCCGGGATGGCGTCGCCACATCACGCACACCGAGGGACATGAATCCTGCTGGATAGAACTCACGTATACCGGAACTAAGCCCGGAGCTCACCGGCTCCGAATACCCGAACGTCCCGAAGGCGCGGAGGACCACTCATCTTGGCGGAGGTACATAACTAGCTCTTCTTTGGCGGTCCGCCTCGCAAGTTACCAAAGGACCTGCTGTCACGGCCTCTTCTCGCGATCTCGGCCATTTCGCCGACCTCTCGTGCCTCACATCCTAGTGCATGTGCTTGCATGCGGGCAATGTCCATGCCGGTGAAGAGCTACACCGCATAAGCCTCGCCAAGTAATCATCTAGCCCGGTGACGTAGCGGTGTACTCTGTCCTCCATATCAGCTACTACAGCGGGGACATACCGAGCTAATGAGTCAAACTCCACATTGTACTCGCTAACCGTCCGCCCGTCCTGTCTCAACGTCAGAAATATGTCGGCCCGAGCCCTCCTCATCTGTGGAGGCAAGAAGTGTGCAAGAAATGCCTTTGAGAACTCGTCCCATATAGCTGGAAGTGCATCCTCTCCCCGGGATAGCTCCCACGAATCAAACCAGTCGACTACGGTATCACGCAGCCGATGCGAACCTAGGACCACTGACTCGGTCTCCGATGCCTTGATCACTCTCATGACCCGCTGTAACTGCCGGATGAACTCCTGCGGATCATCCTCAGGCCTCGACCCATAAAACTCAAGGGTTACATCTCGTAAAATCCCGTAGTCTCAAATCGTGCGCTCGGGGTGAACTACGGTGCTACTGGATCGAATCTGCCGATCCATTTATCCTCATATTCGCCACGACCAAGGCGATCGCCATCTCCTTGTAACCCATCTCCTCGCCTGCATGGGTGGAGGCTCAGTGCAGTAGTCTCGGCAACCATCGCTGCGGCTCTAAACTCTTTGGTCTTTGGCGGCGTCGCGAAACTCGCCGTCGGAAGCTGTCTCAGTCTTGGCCAGGGCTGCGCCCTCGTACTCTATGAATCCCACTAGCGCCTCCTCGGCCTTGCCCCTGGGCGGGGTTGCCTTGCAGGCATAATCGGTAAAGGAAAGGAATACGTCAGAGGGGTCCAACTTATCACACAGCTCTAAGGCACGATCTCAGAATGAGAAGAATGGAAACCAATCCTAAATGTCCTATAGCATCCTGATTATAGAGGTGGTGCACAACACACCGATAATCAAGACTCTACTAGACACGGTCTGTAGACACTTTCCGAGGATTAACTGCACTGATACCACTTTTGTCACGACCCGTTCCGGGGCCCGTGACTGGTGCCTTACCCCGGGCACCCTAGTGATACAACATCAGAGAAAAACCAGCGGAAATAAAAACGTTAAACATTCAAATAGACATGGATCAAGATAAAAGAAAATAGGCCAACCAAAAACGGTTGCCTTTCAACATATATATATATAGACATTTGAACAGTTACAATCCTTACAACCCTGCCCACAACAGTGCTACAGACCTCTAAGATTTATACAACAACTATGACGGACAGGGCCCGCCATACCCCGAATGTACAAGAACCTGCTGCACTCGTGGTAACATACCAAAGATAAGCCTCGAAGGAACGGAGCTTCCCAAGACGCTGAAATGTGATCCTGGCGGGGATCGACGATCGATGTACCTCTACTGCAGCATGAACGCAGCCCGGGGAGGTCGATAACAGTACCAAGTATGTGAAATCGTAAAATCAGAAATGAAATCATAACAGTCTATATAAAGCGGGAGACATGTTTGATAACCAAACTACAGTTCATAACATGAAAGCAGTCATGTCAAGTCAGGGTCTCACGCCCCCAAGTCATCCCTCATGCGTGGAACTCCTTCCTCACCGCCGTGATCTAGGTACAAATCATGTGATACGATAACATGTCTCGGCCCATCTCATGGACCCGATAGAAACGTGTGGAATACATTCCCGATTCATCTCATGAACTCGGTAGTCGGATGGAATACATTCGGTCCATCCTGGGCCGGTAGTCGAGTGAAATACATTCCCGGTTCATCCCATGAACGCGGTAGTCGAGTGAAATACATTCCCGGTTCATCTCATGAACACGGTAGTCGGGTGGAATACATTCCCGGTTCATCCCATGAACGCGGTAGTCGAGTGAAATACATTCCCGGTTCATCCCATGAACCGGTAGTCGAGTGAAATACAGTACTTGCACATCAGGTCTATCACACGCAAACATAGGTAAGTTACACACAACTTAAAGTACTTTCATTTTATGACAAAGTTCGGGTTTTAACCCTAAAGTACTACGTACGTTAAATTCCTTTTAAGAGATCCATTCCTTTTATAAAAGTCACCCGATACCCGTAGTATAAAAATAGAGTGACTTACATCTTTTGAGTAAACCAAAACAACTTCCATACTTTCCTTTTTTAAAACCAAATTAAGGCAATACCATGCCTTCTTTTTAGACCAAAACACTTCTCTTTTTAAAGTCAAGTTACCACATTAAAACCAATGATGAAACCCTTCTTTTGTTTTCATAAAGTCGTTTATAACTAACTTCCCATAAAGCTGTTATAACACTTTGTTTTCAAAACCAATTTAAGACAAAACAATGCCTTTCTTTTCCCTAGAGTTCCAGTTTGCCTAATTTCAATTACTCAAGTCTCTTTATTTTAGAAAAGTTTCATAGTTCGATGTCTTAATCTCCTTTAAAGCAATTGAGTAACATATGCCATAGGCGTGAGCAGTTTATTCTTGTTTATAACCATTTATTAAAGCAGCCATGATCTAGAAAAATGTAATATCATTTTGTCTCATCTTAGCTTCTATGCAGATGGAGGTTTCTACTGGTTTTAATACTTCATTATTCAATACATTTTCCTTTATTAACGCTGCAATGGTTTGTCGATATTCATTCTGATTTTCGAAATCAGTAAAACATTATTCCTTTTAAAACCAAGTACTCATTACTCACGAATGAGGTTTCACACTTTTAACAAACTTCATATCAATACAATTAAGTCAAGTCTCTTATCTTTTAAGATTAAGTCTCTTAACTTCTAAAAATCAGTAAACCATTCTTTTTATCTCTCTTAAGACGTTATACCTAACTTCCCATAAAGATAGTATAACTCTTATGTTTTTAAAACCAAGTATTACCCTTCTTTCAAAAAGGTTTCTTATTTCCTTTGAAATACTTCAAGATTCTTCTTATTCAGGCTTAAATCAAAAGACATTGCCGTAACACTACATTCAGTTAACACATGTACGTCTACCGTACTATATATATATTCCTTTTAAAATATTTCAAGGTTCTTATTATTCAGGCTTAAGTCAAAAGACATTGCCGTACAACTATATTCAGTTAACACACGTACGTCTACCATATTATATATACATATTATTCAGGCTTAAGTCAAAAGACATTTGCCACACGTACGTCTACCGTACTATATGTATTCTTTTAAAATACTTCATGCTCAAGAGTATAGGAAGAATCACATACCTCGCGACGATTATCGACTATAAGCAAAACGCTCCACGGCTATAACCCGGCTAGCCTTGTCCACCTTCTAAGTAGCACATGCTACTTGCAGAACATTCAACCAATAAAGGTTATCAGTCTACTGTAAATACAGTCATATGTACATACAGTTTAAATCTTCTACTATATATTCTTCTGATGTGATTTCAGTTCAAGTCTATTCTGTAATATCCTTCTATTACAGTTCAATTCTCTTCTATGAATCTTATATTCATTTCAATTCTACTACAATATGTAATTTCCAATTACAATAGAAGGACAGTAGTATTTACCTCGATGAGCCCAAAATTATCCATGTTTAATGTCGCTCCTGAGCAACGTTAAGCTCCTACTCCGCGCACTCCAACCCGCTCCAAACAACCCTTAGAAGTTCTACTTAACACTTCAACCGACTATGAAGGTTTTCCTTAGGGTTTTGTTTAGTGGCTAAATGAAAGTATAATAGTATTTCCGGGCTCTACGTATAGAGGTAACTTTGGAAAGTACTACAAGGTATAATGGCTAAAGTATTTGGGCATTATAACAATACTTGGAGAGTATTTCTATACCACAAAATGGGGTATTATACGAAAACAACTAGGCTAGGGGCTAGGGCACCACAAAGGGGAGGGGGCTAGGGCACCACAAAGGGGAGGAGGCTCTCGCCAAGACTTCTCCAAAGGGGGCTTTGGACGAACACAACACTAAAGGGGGAGAGGGTTTTTAGACTTGGAGAATGATTTTAGGATGAAGAAATTCATCAACCAAGGGGGGGTATTTATAGGTCAAGAAATGGCCAACCAATGGCCAAGATTCATCCAAGTGTAAGGCAAGTGTAGGGCTAGATTTCAACCATGTGTACCTTATCCATCTACCACACAACTTGCACAAAATATCCTACCTAACCCATCCCACCCTTTTCGTCCAATTGCGCCTTCCTTCCAATGTGAGGTGACATGTCACCCTCCCGTTGGTCCAAAATGTTTCGTCTCTCGGAAAAATCCGCAAAAATTATAAATGTCATAGCCGTATTTTTCCCTTCGCAAGTTTAGTAAAACGTTTCGTCGAAAAACGACTCCTTTCGGCACTTGTGTACAAATTTCGAGACTTGCCAAATCTTAAGGCTTAAATTTTCATACGTACGCCCTCGCGTACATACTCTGGAAATACGGGGTATAACAAGTTCAACTGCACATAGTGCCACAACATAAACAAGAGAAAAATAGATATAGTGTAACTGGTCTTTTCTAGGCGGCGAATGATCGAAGCAAAGCCAATCGCCCATAGTATCATTATGCGTGCCTAATCCTGGACTTCCCGCAGTCCGCATAGGTCACACACAGACCCGCATGAGGTATTCCTCGCATCGGGGGTAGCTAACCCCGGTACCCTCCTGGACTCCCGCAGTCCGCATAGTCTCAATAGACCGCATAGTCACACGCATCGCATAGGCATCCTCGTGACGGATAAAACACTCGTAATGATCAACTCGAACTCCGCACTCGCATAGTCACACAGACCGCATAGGCCGTATAGACCCGCATCAAGGGTGGCAAGCCCTCGGTATAACAAGTCAAGGGGGTATGTGATATAATAACAGTACAACGGTCTTAACGTTTAACAAGGTAAGCACAACAAGAATGACCCTCTTACACAACATCACAAGGCACTAACACACGTAGCATCATAACATGTTCTCCTATCAAACCATCTTACTACACTTTGCAGAAATTAATACAAGATTTTCATAAACAATAAGTAAAACCGTTCCTTTTATCTTTCTTAAGTCGTTATACCTAACTTCCCATAAAGCTAGTATAACTCTTAAGCTTTCTGTTTAAAAATCAAGTATTACTCTTCTTTCAAAAATGATTCATAATTCTTTTGAAATACTTCAAGGTTCTTATTATTTAGACTCAAGTCGAAAGACGTCAAGTAAAACCATGTTCAGTTAACACACGTACGTCTACCGTACTATATATATATTTAAAATATCATGCTCAAGAGGATAGGAAGAATCACATACCTCCTCGGCGAAAACCACCTGCTAAGTCGAATATGTCGCGCGCAGAGTATCGACCTATAACAGTCAAATACGTCTATCAACGTCTAGACTATACTGTAGAATATTCTAAGCAGAGGGTTCTCTATTCTACGGAAAATTGGGCAGCATTTCCCTACCCGTCAAACTACTCAAGTCTACTGTAAATACAGTCCTATGTAAGCACAGTTCAATTCTCTTCTTTTATACCCTTCTACTGTGATTACAGTTCAATTCTATTCTTTAATATCCTTCTATATCTTATACTCAACTCTTAACTATTCTTATATGTAATCTCCAATTACAATAGAAGGACAAGAGTATTTACCTCAATAAGCCCAAAATTATCCAAGTTAAATGTCGATCCTGAGCAAGGTTTAGCTCCTAATTTGCACGCTCCGATAGCTCCAAGAAAACCTTAGAAGTTCTACACAACTTCTACCTAAATACTATAAGGGATTTAGGGCTAGGGTATTTTGGAAATAGTAACAACACTTGGAGAATATTTTCTACCAAGGGGGGGGGGGGCTCTCGGCCGAAGCATACTAGGAAGGGGGGAGGGAGTTGGGACGAGGAAGCAACTAAGGGGGAGGTATTTTTTTTTGAGACTTAGAGAAGTTTGGAGTGGATGAAGAAGTCTTCACTCAAGGGGGGTATTTATAGAGCCCTCAAAGGCCAAGATTAAAACAAATAGAGGGTTGAGATTATGATCCAAGTGAAAGATGAGGTCTTCCAACCAAGTGTCTCCCACAACATTTGGAAATATGTCCACCACAATATTGGAACACATGCCCACCACAACAATGAGCCATGTGGACTCCACTATCACACCAAAACCGTCCAAGCCTCACCTACTCCCACTCACACAATTCAACTTGCAAGACTTGATCAATTGACTTGTCCACTAGCCTCACCCAATTCGTCCAACCTAAGCCAACTAAGGGTGACACATGTCGCCCTCCCATTGGCCCAAAATATTTCGTCTCTCGGAAAAATCCGCAATCGGTTAAAATATTAAAAACGTAGAATTTCCTTCACAAGGTTCGGAATCTTTTCCGTCGAAAGCTTACAATTTCATTCTTAACCTAATTAGGGTTTGTACAAATGTACGTACGTCCTCACGTACATACTCCGGAAATACGGGGTATAACATTCTCCCTTCCTTAGAAACATTCGTCCCGAATGTTCCTTCTCAAGACAGATAACGATATAGGTCCTCATAACTTAACAGTTTGCAAATGCCACACATGGCCACAATACAATATTTAAACAAATATGATAATTTAAAACCAGCAAGTAGGAAAGTAAGTTACCTGGAGGTGTGGGGAATAAGTGAGGGTACCTCTGCCTCATGTCCTCCTCAGCTTCTCACGTCATCTCCTCCCTGAGCTCGTTCCGCCACAAGACTTTGACGGAAGCCACGTCCTTGGTCCGCAGACGCCTAACCTGACGATCGATTATCGCTATGGGAATATCCTCATACGATAACCCCTCGGTCACCTGGACATCGTCAATCGGGTGTACCCTAGATGGATCCCCGATACATCTCCTCAGCATAGAAACATGGAAAACCGGATGCACTATCTCCAGATCGGACGGCAGATCCAACTCGTAGGCGACCTTGCCTACCCTGCGGACAATCTGATAAGGCCCAATGTACCTTGGGTTGAGCTTCCCTTTCCTTCCAAATCTCATCACACCCTTCATGGGTGACACCTTAAGGAAAACCCAATCATCAACCTCAAACTCCAGATGCCGACGACGATGATCTGCATACGACTTCTGTCGACTCTGAGCTGTCAATAGCCGCTCCTGGATAAGCTTCACCTTATCCACTGCCTGCTGTATCAGGTCTGGTCCCACTAACTGCACCTCGCCTACATCAAACTAGCCTATCGACGATCTGCACTTCCTCCCATACAAGGCCTCATAAGGCGCCATCTGAATACTGGAGTGGTAACTATTATTATAAGCACACTCAACTAGAGGAAAATGATCCTCCCAGCTACCCCTGAAGTCAATAACACAGGCTCGCAGCATATCCTCAAGATTCTGGATAGTGCGCTCTGCCTGTCCGTTTGTCTGAGGATGGAATGATGTACTCAGGCTCACCTGCGTCCCTAAACCCTTCTGGAAAGACCTCCAGAAGTTAGCGAAACCGGCTCCTGCATGCGATATGATAAAAATAGGGACCCCATGCGATCGACGATCTCTCGGATGTAAAGTCCGCATAATCCTCACTAAAAGTCGTCCGACGGAAGAAAGTGGGCTGATTTCGTCAGCCTGTCGACGATAACCCAAATAGAATCATGTTTCCTCGGAGTGCGAGGTAACCCTGTGATAAAGTCCATGTTGATCACCTCCCACTTCCAGGTCGGGATCTCTATCATCTGCAACAAACCACCAGGCTTCTGGTGCTCTACCTTCACCTGCTGACAACACGGGCCGAGCCACAAACTCGCAACGCCCTCTTCAAGCCATCCCACCAATACACCGATGCGAGGTCGTGGTACATCTTGGTTGACCGGATGGATAACGTACGCCGCGGTGCTTCCCTAGAACCTCGCCAAGTCCTGCAATATCTGGAACACACAACGTGCCCTCGAACCTTAGCACCCCATCGTGCTACCTCAAAGGACCCTTTCCTCACGGCGGTCGTATCGCATACCATGTCAAAACCGGATCCTCAAATGTTGCCTCTTCACCTCGCCGACGATGGAAGACTCGGCAACCTCTCGAACTCGGACCCATCGCTATCGTAATCAATCAATCGGACTCGAGGCTCGCTGGCGATGCAAATCGCGAACCATGCCCCTCTTCTCTCGGCTGCACATCCGATAGACTCCCCGACCGACTCGACTAAGGGCATACGCCACAACATTGGCCTTCCCGGGTGGTACAGATGTCGACATCGTAATCCTTGAGTAACTCTAACCACCGTCTCGCCGTAAGTTCACTCCTCTGGTCAAGATATACCGAGGCTCTTGTGGTGCAGTATAAATATCCACATGAACTCCGCACAAATAGTGCCTCAGATCTTGAGGTGTGAATCACCGCGCTAACTCAAATCATGGGTGGGGTAATTCCTCTCATGCTTCTTAAGTCGGGATCGTGACGCTTATAACCTTGCCCTGCTGCATCAACACACATCCCAACCCGATGCCTGACGCATCACAATACACGACATAGTCGTCTGGACCCTCTGGAAGAGTAAGAACGGGGGCGGTCGTCGGCCTCCTTCAAGAATCGAAACCCCGCTCCACAAGCATCACCATCAAACTTAGCGCCTTACGAGTCGGCTAGTCAATGGTGCAGAGATAGAAGCAAACTTCTCCACGAACCACCGATAATAACCTGCAAGGCCCAGAAAACTGCGCACCTCTGTCGGAGTAGTAGGTCTAGGCCAACTCCTGACTGCCTCGATCTTGGCCGTATCCACCTGAATACCATCAGCCCCGACAATATGCCCAAGAAAAGCCACCGAAGTCAACGTAACTCACACTTCAAAACTTGGCGTAAATCGCTGGTCTGGAGAACTCTCAAGACACCTCAAATGCTCGCATGCTCGCCGAGCGAGAATAAACCAAGTTGTCATCGATGAATACTATCACAAACGTATCCAAAAATGGTTTGAACACTCGGTTCATCAAATCCATAAAAACTGCCAGAGCATTGGTCAAACCGAACGACATAACCCTGAACTCATAGTGCCCGTACCGGGTCCGGAATGCAGTCCTAGGGACATCCGCCTCTCTGACTCGTACCTGATGATAGCCCGATCGCAGATCAATCTTGGAGAAACATCTCGCACTCAGAATCGTCGAACAAATCATCAATCCAGGAAGGGGTATTCGTTCTTAATGGTCACCTTGTTCAGCTGCCTGTAATCAACACACATGCGCAGCGTCCCATCCTTCTTCTTCACGAACAATACCGGCGCTCCCCAGGGAGAAACACTAGGCCTACTGCAGCCCTTCTCCAGCAAATCTCTCATTTGGTCCTTCAACTCTCTCAACTCGGCAGGTGCCATTCTGTATGGCGGAATGGAAATAAGTAAGTGTCCGCAGCACATCGATACAAAACTCTATCTCCTCTCGTGAGGATACCGGAGGTCGTCTGAAACACATCCGGGAACTCTCGACTCTCGAATCGATCAAAATCTGGTACCGCAGCCTCACAATCGAATACCCGAATGAGATGGTAGATGTACCCCTTCTGCACCATCTTCCTAGCCTTGAGGTAGGAAATAAACCTACCCCTCGACGACACAGTGTTCCCCTCCCACTCAATAACCGGCTCCCAGAACTGAACCGTACCACTCTCTCCTGCAGCCTACCGGGCGTAGAAGCTAACTAATCCATGCCCATGATCACATCGAAATCAGTCATGTTCAACTCTATCAAGTCGGCTAGGGTCTGACGACTGCATAAAGTCACTGGGCAGGCCCTATATATCCGCCGAGCTACTACCGAATCACCCACTGGCGTAGCTACCTCAAAAGGGTCTATGGACTCAGGCTTTATCCCTATCCTACTAGCAATAAGGGGAGATATATAGGACATAGTAGAACCCGGATCTATCAAGGCATACACATCACAACTAACCGATAAAGTACTCAGCAGCGGCGTCAGAGACGCCCGGTCTGCCGCTGGACAAGGCATAAATGCGATCGAGGACCGCTAGGCGGGACCAGCGCCACGACCTCTGCCGCGACCTGCTGGTCCATGAGTACCACGCCCTCGGCGAGTAATCAGGAGATGAGACCGCAGCGCACTCGTAGTGACCCTACCATCGTGCGCCGCTGGACAGGCTCTCGCATAATGACCCTGCTGGCCACAAGTGTAGCAAGGGCCCGAAGTAGTACCACAACCTCCTGAATGGAATCTACCACATCGGACACACTGAGCGGACCTCGATCGGTTAGCACCCTTGCTACCCTGGAAATCCGAAGTCCTGGGGCCCTGACCTGCCCCCGAATACTCTGGCTGTACCGAAAACGATGTAGGAGTGCTCTGAGCTGGCTGGGGTGCAAATCTAGGCTACGCTTTGGTCGCCCACCGAGAGCTACCAAAAGATCCGGCCGTCTTGGCCTTCTTCTGCTGCTGAAATCTGTCGACCCGTCGGTCTCTACGCTCCTCGCATCCAAGTGCATGAGCCTGAATGCGGGCAATGTCCATGCCCGGCTGAAGAGCCACACCTGAGCAAGACTCTGCCAGATAATCATCTAACCCAGTGACGTAGCGGTGCACTCGGTCCTCCATGTCTGCTACTTGCGCATGGACATATCGAGCCAACGAATCGAACTCAACGTTGTACTCCCTAACGGTGCGCCCTCTCTGTCTCAGCATCAAAAACTTATCGGCCCGTGCCCTCCTCATCTGCGGAGGCAAGAAGTGAGTGAGAAAAGCCTCCGAGAACTCGTCCCATACTGCTGGAGGCGCATGCTCTCCCCGGGAAAGCTCCCACGAGTCAAACCAGTCGACTGCGGTATCACGCAGCCGATGCGAACCGAAGATCACAGACTCGGTCTCGGAAGCCTTGATCACCCGCATGATCCTCTGTAACTGACGGATGAACTCCTGCGGGTCATCCTCAGGCCTCGACCCGTAGAACTCTGGCGGGCTACAACTCAGAAAATCCCGTAGCCTCAAACTATCTGATCTCGGGTGAACCATGTGCTGCTGGGCTGAACTGCTGATCCACCTATCCTCATGTTCGCCACGATCTCGGCAAGAATGGCGCCATCTCCTTGTACCCTAACTCCTTTGCCCGGTGTGGGATGGAGGTGCGGTCGTGGTCTCTTTGGGCGGCGGCGTCATGGAACTCGCCGTCGAGGTATCGCCTCGGGTAAGAATCGGGCACGTGCCTCGTGACTCGGTGTCCTACTAACGCCTCCTATTTGCCTTGCCATTCGGGCGGGTTGTCTTACGTGGAGGCATAACTGTTAAAGAAAGGAAATACGTTAGAGGGGTTCAACGTATAACACAGCTCTAAGGCACGATCTCAGAGTGAGAAGAATGGAAACCAATCCTAAATATCCTATAGCCTCCTAATTATTGGTGTGGTGCACAACACACCGATAATCAAGACTCTACTAGATACGGTCTGTAGACACTTTCCGAGGATTAACTGCTCTGATACCACTTTTGTCACGACCGCCCGGGGCGTGGATCGTGCCTTACCCGGGCACCCAAGTAGTCATACATCAGAGTAACCAGCGGAATATAAAAACAAGACATGAAACAATGTAACATGAGACACAGTTTATCTGAGAAAAAGGCGTCTTTCGGCATATATATATAAACATCAAGTTTGGCAGTTACATCCCAACTTTACAATAGGACTACAGACCTCTAAGGAAGTAAACAACTATGGCGGGACAGGGCCCCGCCATACCCTGAATGTACATATATCTACAACATCAGGGAGAACCATACCAAAAGTCGAGCCTCCGGAGAAGATGGAGCTCCTGACACCAAAGTAGAGATCCTAAGGATGTGGATCTAGCACCTGCTTTCCCTTACCTGCGGCATGAACGCAGCCCCCCGAAGGAGGTCAGTACAACAGGTACCAAGTATGTGAAACTGTAAAGTACTGAAGTAAAATCAAAGTATTTAAAACCATTTGCAAATACAACCAGTTCAACTGCACATAGTGCCACAACATAAACAAGAGCAAAATAGATATAGTGTAACTGGTCTTTTCTAGGCCGCGAATGATCGAAGCAAGGCCAATCGCCCATAGTATCATTATGCGTGCCTAATCCTGGACTTCCCGCAGTCCGCATAGGTCACATGGACCGCATGAGGTATTTTCGCATCGGGGTAGCTAACCCTGTACCTCTCGACTCCGCGACCGCATAGTCTCATAGACCGCGTAGTCACACGCATCGCATAGGCATCCCGCGTCGGATAAAACACTTAATGATCAATCTCGAACTCCGCACTCCGCGATAGTCACCGCATCGCATAGGCCGTATAGACCAGCATCAAGGGTGGCAAGCCCTCGGTATAACAAGTCAAGGAGGTATGTGATATAATAACAGTACAACGGTCTTAACG
Source organism: Przewalskia tangutica (assembly GCA_029844215.1). Lineage (NCBI taxonomy): Eukaryota > Viridiplantae > Streptophyta > Magnoliopsida > Solanales > Solanaceae > Przewalskia > Przewalskia tangutica. The sequence continues at coordinate 67,111,427 of CM056726.1, forward strand.
TTTAACAACGTAAGCACAACAAGAATGACCCCCTTACACAACATCACAAGGCACTAACACACGTAGCATCATAACATGTTCTCCTATCAAACCATCTTACTACACTTTGCAGAAATTAATACAAGATTTTCATAAACAATAAGTAAAACCGTTCCTTTTATCTTTCTTAAGTCGTTATACCTAACTTCCCATAAAGCTAGTATAACTCTTAAGCTTTCTGTTTAAAAATCAAGTATTACTCTTCTTTTAAAAATGATTCATAATTCTTTTGAAATACTTCAAGGTTCTTATTATTTAGACTCAAGTCGAAAGACGTCAAGTAAAACCATGTTCAGTTAACACACGTACGTCTACCGTACTATATATATATTTACAATATCATGCTCAAGAGGATAGGAAGAATCACATACCTCCTCGGCGAAAACCACCTGCCAAGTCGAATATGTCGCGCAGAGTATCGACTATAATACCAACACGCCTATCAACGCCTAGACTATCTTGTAGAATATTCTAAGCAGAGGGTTCTCTATTCTACGGAAAATTGGGCAGCATTTCCCTACCCGTCAAACTACTCAAGTCTACTGTAAATACAGTCCTATGTAAGTACAGTTCAATTCTCTTCTTTTATACCCTTCTACTGTGATTATAGTTCAATTCTATTCTTTAATATCCTTCTATATTTTATACTCAACTCTTAACTATTCTTATATGTAATCTCCAATTACAATAGAAGGACAAGAGTATTTACCTCGATAAGCCCAAAATTATCCAAGTTAAATGTCGATCCTGAGCAAGGTTTAGCTCCTAATTTGCACGCTCCGATAGCTCCAAGAAAACCTTAGAAGTTCTACACAACTTCTACCTAAATACTATAAGGGATTTGGGCCTAGGGTATTTTGGAAATAGTAACAACACTTGGAGAATATTTTCTACCAAGGGGGAGGGGGCTCTCGGCCGAAGCCTACTAGAAAGGGGGGAGGGAGTTGGGACGAGGAAGCAACTAAGGGGGAGGTATTTTTTTTTGAGACTTAGAGAAGTGTGGAGTGGATGAAGAAGTCTTCACTCAAGGGGGGTATTTATAGAGCCCTCAAAGGCCAAGATTAAAACAAATGGAGGGTTGGGATTATGATCCAAGTGAAAGATGAGGTCTTCCAACCAAGTGTCTCCCACAACATTTGGACATATGTCCACCACAATATTGGAACACATGGCCACCACAACAATGAGCCATGTGGACTCCACTATCACACCAAAACTGTCCAAGCCTCACCTACTCCCACTCACACAAAATCAACTTGCAAGACTTGACCAATTGACTTGTCCACTAGCCTCACCCAATTCGTCCAACCTAAGCCAACTAAGGGTGACACATGTCGCCCTCCCATTGGCCCAAAATATTTCGTCTCTCGGAAAAATCCGCAATCGGTTAAAATATTAAAAACGTAGAATTTCCTTCACAAGGTTCGGAATCTTTTCCGTCGAAAGCTTACAATTTCATTCTTAACCTAATTAGGGTTTGTACAAATGTACGTATGTCCTCACGTACATACTCCGGAAATATGGGGTATAACAACTACTTTACGAGATCAAGGAAACCTTCCCCCCCCTAAATTATGATTGACAGGAAGTCTTAGCCATGGGGCAAGCAAAGGAATCAAATCTAAGTTTAGTGACCAAGTTTGGTTGCAACATAGAAAGGGAAACATGAACCATAAGTGAGATTAAGGATACCCGAATATTTCGCAGGAATGAGAAAGGCTTTCAGTTATTGGAAGATGAGTTGACCACGACTACAGTTCTAACCCCTCCTATGAGACTAGAGGGTTAGGTTATTAGGATAGCACGTTGGGTGTTGGGCTAGGTTGTGTGCTGACGCAACCCGATAAGGATAGGGCCTATGTTTTCCCGGTAGTTAGGGAAGCAGGAAAGGAAATTACGCCACTCACGATTTAGAGTTGGCGGCAGTTAATCATGCCTTAAAGATTTAGAGGCGTGACTTATATAGACTTCATGTGGATATTTGTGCAGACCACAAAAGCCTCCGGTATATCTGCAGACTGAGGCAGTAGAATTTGCGACAGCGACGGTGGTTAGAGTTATTCAAGGATTGTGATATCGATATCCTATACCACCCAGGGAAAGCCAAGACAGTTAAAGATACTCTTAGTCGCGGATCTAAGGGTAGTATGCCAGATGGGCAGCCAGATAGACTGGACGTGGTCCGTGAGATTTTTCAGTTACCGAGCCTAGGGGTTCGATTATTTGTTTCCAAGGTTAATGAAGTTTAGATCCGAGAGGTTGCCGAGTCTTCCGTCATTGAGGAGGTAAAGAGGCGACAGTATGAGGATCCAGTTATGATACGGTATTAAGATACGACTCTCCGAGAAGAGAAGAACCTGTTTGAGTAGCACCGGATGAGGTGCTGTGATATGAGGATAGGTTGTGTGTACCCGGTGCTGCAGGACTAGTCAGCAGGTTTTAGGGGAGGCATACAGTGCTTATTGCTCAAATTGTTCGGGCCGACTAAGTCGTGTCGTGACCTCAGATGTATGTATGGGTAAGATGACCGGAGAAGGGACATAGTGGAGTTTGTTGCTTAATATCCGAGTTAGTAGCAGGTCATGGATGAACACCAGAAGCCCAGTGGGCTATTACAGGCGATTTAGACCCCGACTTAGACATGGGAGGTATTTAAAATGGATCTTGTTACAGGGTGGCATCGTACTCAGGGGAAGTGCGACTCCCTGGGGGTCATAGTAAATATGCTGACGAAACCAACCGTGTTCTTCTGGTTAGGACCACTTACTCGGCTGAGGTTCGTGCTAGCTTTTATAGCAGGGGGATTGTGAGACTGCACGGGGTTCCTACATTGATGATGTCAGACAGATGAGCTCGATTACAGATAACTTCTGGAGGTTTTTCGTAAGGGTTTTTAGGACACAGGTGAGTCTCGGTGTTGCATTACACCTCGCATCGACGGACAGGCAGAGCGTACTATCCAGGCACTTGAGGATAGGTTGCGGGCCGGTGTTCTTAATTTCAGAAATAGCCGGGAGGGTTAATTGCCTCTTGTTGTGTTACGTACGATAACAGATACCCTTCCAGTATTCAGATGGCCCTGTATGAGGCCTTGTATGTAAGAAAGTTTAGATCGCCGGTTGGATGGTTCAACATAGGCGAGGTTCAGTTATTTGGTCCAGACTTGATTCAACGGGCTGTGGATAAGGCGGAGCTTATCCGGGAAAGATTATTAGTAAGCTTAGAGTCAGCAGAAGCTTTATGCAGATAACCGACGTTGACACATGGGGTTCAGCTTGACATCTTTGTGTGAGCATTGTTATGTGGCCACGTGTGGCATTATTGGTATGTAGGGGTTGTAAAAGAAGACTATGTCGCTATCTTTAAGTTTGACTCCCAAAGGAACATTCGGGGACGAATGTTTCTAAGGGGGGAAGAATGTTACACCGGAATTTCGTGATATGTTTCTAAGAACGTGCGTAAGAACTAAAAATGTTAAGGTTTGAGACGAGTAAAAATTTATCTAATTATGGAATTGTCGGAAACGAAATATTGTGATTTAACGGGAGGCGACACGTGTCACCCCCCATTTATGGACATGGACGAAATGTGCAAGGGTGAAATGGTCATTTGACCATAATTTATGATGAAAGTCTTGCAAGGCTTAGAGCTTGACAACATTGACCAAGTCAATGACCCCACATAGCTTGATATTTAAATGAATCTCATCCAAACCACACAAGTGTTCTAATCTTAACCCTCCATTTGGTTATATAATCATCCTTAGTAGCAAGACAAGGCCATGTACACTTAGAAAAATTTGAAGAACTCTTGTTCTTGCTAGCATGCTCTCGGGTTTGGGCACTTTGCCAAAACAAAAATTTTCAATTGTTGTCCAATAATATCCCCACTTTAAACCAAGGTTCCTAAGGGTATTGTAAGGGTACCTCAATAGAAAGATCCCGTAAAAATGGCGTTTTCGTATTAGTCGCAAGGCGAAAACCTAGTCACTTTCTAGGTTTTGTTTGGAAGATTGAAGGAAAGTTGTTTGTGTTATTCTAAGGGTCTCAAGTAGCGGATTGAAGTGTATAGAAGAGGCTCTAAGTTGCTAAGGAGCGACTTCGGATTGGGAAGTTGGACTAAAAATCATTGAGGTAATAATCTTGTCTCTTAAGTGTTACAAGATTACATATTGTTGTTAGCTTTACATGTTGCTAGCATGAAGTATGTGTTGAAGTTTATAAGTATTATGGATTGATTGTAGCCTTAAAATCCGAAATGTCATTTAAGCCATGTGAAGTTGGATTACAATTTGGTCGTTTATTAGAATCGTCGCATGTTACTTACTTGAAGATTATAGTAGTTATAATCGATTGCGACTTGATATCATGTTATGCTAACAACTTGGATTGAAATGGCAATTGGATAAGAATTGGTGGTATTGTATTCAATATGGCCGAATTGGACTAGTAGTTTGTATTAGTTTGGTATCTTTTGTGGGGCGGAATTTCACACGTCTAGTAGGCGTGTAATCCCCTATTGTTAATTGCATTGATTGGGCCTTAAATGTGGCATGTTTGGTTATTGAATTCGGCCTTGAAAAAGGTGGCAAAGTGAGTAGAAACAAAGGAGGTGCTGTCCGATTTTCCGTAGAATTTAGAGACTTTACACTTATAATATTCTACGTTTGAAGTAAGATGTTAATAGACGTACTATGGTCATTATAGGTTGACATACTACGTACAACGAATTGGACTAAGCAAGTGGATTAAACCGAAGAGGTATGTGGAACTTTCTTATCTTTTGAGCATGAATAAGTTGTAAATGTATAGTACGGTAGACGTACAAGAGTTTGACAATCTAGTCTATTTGATATCCTTGGCTTATTTTAAGAATGTCCAAGTTGGTTGAGTTAGGGAGTTAACTCACTTGTTAAATATTAAGGATATCTTGGTTTTCAAAAGTTGAGAGACTTTAAGTATGTTGAAAGTATTATTGATACTTGTTTTGTTGGAAAGTTTAAGTCTCTTGGTTATAAAGAAGTGTAAGTTACTAATGTATAAAGCTAGTATAACGGCTTTATGGGAAGTTGGTTATAATAGCTTTATGGAAGGTTAAAAAGAGTGGTTTACTCTAAGTAATTTAAGTATGTTAAATGACTTGAAATAACGAAAGGCAAATTGATTTAAAGGCATCAATTGCTTAAGGTTTTAAAAGAAAGAAGTCACTTGATTTAGAAGCCCGAAAATGTATTTTCTAAAAAGGTATTGTGACTTGTCTTAAAATGTAGTTATGACTTGATACTACGGTTATTAGTATCTTGGAAGTTCTATTTGAAAATGAGTCATTTTAAAAGAATAGAAGTACGTAGTACTTTGGGTTAAACTCCCGGATTTATAATGTCATGTTAGTACCTTAAGTAAACCAAAATGAGAGTGTATATGAATAAGACTAATAAGAAGTTAGGGGGATTTCTTAACTTGCTTACTTATTGTGTGATAAGCCGGGAATGCTTATGTTATGTATGATGGCCAGTTGAGGTAGGGTAAGAGTATTTCTGAGGGGTAAGTCCCCAAGATAGTTATACCACCTGCTTTACCACCTTCTCCAGGGTAAGAGTATATCTGAGGGGTAAGTCCCCAAGATAGTTATACCACCTGCTTTACCACCTTCTCCAGGGTAAGAGTATATCTGAGGGGTAAGTCCCCAAGATAGTTATACCACCTGCTTTACCACTTTCTTCAGGGTAAGAGTATATCTGAGGGGTAAGTCCCCAAGATAGTTATACCACCTGCTTTACCACCTTCTCCAGGGTAAGAGTATATCTGAGGGGTAAGTCCCCAAGATAGTTATACCACCTGTTTCCGTGGATTTTCTACCTATATTTTTGATTACTCTCATTGTTAGTAAGGCACTGTGTACTGTTAATTGAGTTATCATACCTGTCTCCAGTTTTATTATAGACTTATGATTTCATTACGCATTTCGGTTTCACATATTTGGTACATGTTGTCTCGACCTCCTTGGGGCGTTCACGCCGCAGTGAAGTACTGATTCTTGATCCTCGCCTAGATCATTGTTCACCGCTGAGAAGCTCCTTTATTCCGGAGGCTTATCCCTGGTATTGTCGGTTGTTGTACATTTAGGGGTATGGAGGGGCCCTGTCCCGCCAGAGTTGTTATTCTTAGAGGTCTGTAGTCACATTGTGGTTTGGGTTGTAAAGAAAAAAAATGTACTGTTTTATTTGTATAGTTTACGAAATGTGGCCTTATCGGCTAGCCTGTTGTTATTTTATGTTTCATCATTTTATCAGTTGTGTATGTTCCGCTGCTATTCTCTGATGTATACCGAAAGGGGTGCCCAGGTAGGGCACCAATCACGGGCTCGGGGTCGGGTCGTGACAAGTATGAAGGCTAACTACCAGATACCACCAGCATCACGAGACTTCGCCACAAAACTGATCGGGGCAAGTACGAAGGCTAACTACCAGATACCTCATGCGTCACACCAATGACGGGGGCAACTACGAAAACCAACTACCAGATACCAACCGAATCAGTAAACCTCATGGAGATCTAGTCCATGGAATAACACTATCAACAGGGAAATGAACCCTCATCATGGTCGCATACCCGTGGACCATCCATCGAGAGACTCGGTAACATAAGGATACAACACTTGCACAACAAGGCTATCAAAAGCAAACATAGGCAAGTTACTCACACTCAAGGTACTTTCATTTTATGCCAAAAATCTGGGTTTTAACCCCAAAGTACTACGTACTTTAACTCTTTAAAAAGATCCATTTCTTTCACAAAAGTCACATGATACTAACACTCATAGTATCCAAAATAGAGTAACTATTATTTTAAGTAAACCAAAACAATTTCCATACCTTCTTTTTAAATAAACCAAGACAATACCATGCCTTCTTTTTAAACCAAATCACTTCTCCTTTAAAGTCAAGTTACCATTTTAAATCCAATAATAAAACCATTCTTTTGTTTTCATAAAGTCGTTATAACTAACTTCCCATAAAGCTATTATAACACTTTATGTTTTAAACCAACCAAGAACAACTACTCTCATTTCCGAAATCAAGATAACTTTATTCTTTTAAAGACCAAGTACTCATTACTCACGAATGAGGTTTCACAACTTTTTAACACAATTCAAGTTCTTAACATTTCATATCAAGTCACTTAAATTTAGAATCAAGTCAAGGACACAAAAAGGAAATCAAACTTCTTTAACACACGTGCGTCTACCGCACTATATATTTCACAAATAATCATGCCCAAGAGGATAGGAAGAATCACATACCTCTTCGGCTTAATCCACAAGCCAAGTTGAGTATGTCGCGCGTAGAACACCCACCTATAATAAACAAACACGTCTAGACTTCTTCGTAGAACATTCTAAGTATCAGGTTCCTTATCCTACGGAAAATTCGGTAGCACTTCCCCTGTATCTACTTACCACCACCTTTTTCAAGGTCCGATATCAATAGTCAACATGCCACATTTAAGGCGCAACAATACAACAGTCAAATGGGATTACACGCTTAACTGGACGTGTAAAATTCTGTCCCACAGTATATCAACAGTCTATATCTTTTCAACCTTCTAACCACATACCATATACTCAATTATAAACTACTACAACATGTAATATCCAATTACAATAGAAGGACAAATATCATTACCTTGATAAGCCCAAAATTATCCAAGATTAATAAGTCGATCCTGAGCAACGTTTAGCTCCAATTCCTTACATTCCAACCCACTCCAAGAAACCCTTAGAAGCTCCCAACCAACTTCTCTTCAAGATTCAACTCCAAAAAGTGAAGAACACTTAGGCTTAAAAATGGGCAAGTTTCGGCCAAGGGGTATAACTTAGGCTAGGGGTGTGAAATCTTTTCTAACTCTTGGTTCACAATCTTCCTAACACCTTAAGGAAGAACACTTAAAAGTTTAAGAATTTTTGGACAACTTTAGCTACTAAAATCAGCCCATGGCCGAGAGCACTACACAAGGGGAGGGAGTATTTTCAAGACTTGTAAACTCTCAAGTGTGGATGAAACCTTGCAAGCTCAAGGGGGGGGGGGGGTATTTATAGGGAAATCAAGGGCTAGGAATCAAGGCAAGTGTGTGGTGAGATTGGGGGACAAGTGTGTGTGGGTCCCACCCTCCAAATGTCTACACAAAGCTTGGGACAAATGGCTTGGGACAAGTGGCTTGCCACTTGGCTAAGCATTTCGGCCAAGGCCACTTGTCCACAAGAGACGGCCAACATGGCCACATAGGGGTGACACGTGTCTCCCCCCTACTCGTCCAAAATATTTCATCTCCCGAAAATATCCACAATATCCAAAATCTCGAAAACATAGTGGGCCCCACAAAACCGTAAATTTTCCCCGTTGGCCCCACGTGACCAAATCCGGAAATAAATTTCCATAATTCTATTATATTCCCAGAAGCCGAATACCAAACCTGGGAATCCAATTCCCATTAACGAACTTTTTTCCTTCACAAAATCCGGAAAATTTTCCGTCGGAAAATCAAATCTTTCTTCCTTTCCAATCTTAATGTCGTATTCTCGTACGTACGTCCTCACATACATACCCTGGAACTACCGGGTATAACATTCTTCTCCCCTTAGAAACATTCGTTTCGAATGTTCCTTCTAAGTCTCCAAACACCCATGCGCCGGTATAGTCCTCACTACTATACTTACAAAACCAATTATGCCACACATGGCCATAATATAATACATGTGCCAAACTCAAATCCGAGCCAACGAGGAATCACCTCTAACGTGTATAACAACACTAAAGCTTCCACCCATGGTCTAAAGGATACTCTCTTCACATCTTTACTTCACAAAATGATCAATTCCCTTCTCTTAACACATGTTCACTTCTTCCCTTACTCGTGGTACCCTTCTCGAACACCCGAACTCTTTCTAGTACACGTACCACACTTCCGTCATTGCTTCAGTTTTCAACATCTTGGAGTTACCACCTCCAAACTTGGTCATTACTGTCACGACCCATTCCGGGGCCCGTGACTGGTGCCTTACCCGGGCACCCAAGTAGTCATACATCAGAGTAATCAGCGGAACATAAAAACAAGACATGAAACAACTGTAAAATGAAACACATTTTTTTGAGAGAAAGTCGCCTTTCGGCATATATATAAATACAAAGTTTGAACAGTTTAATCCTTTTTACAACCACGCCACAACAAGATTACTGCACTTAAGAATGTAACACACTATGACGGACAGGGCCGTCATACCCTCAATGTACGTAACCTACAACTCGTGGAAACATACCAAAAGATAAGCCTGCGAGAAACGGAGCTTCCTAATACGCTGAATCGTGATCCTATGAGCGAGGATCAACAACCGGTGTACTCTACCGCGGCGTGACGCAGCCCCCGAAGGAGGTCGATAACAGTACCAAGTATGTGAAATCGAAAAATCAGAATGAAATCATAGTAGTCTATATAAAGCAGGAGACATGTATGATAACAGAACTACAGTTCATAATATAAAAGCAGTTATGTCAAGTCAGGGACTCACGCCCTCAAAGTCATCCCTCATGCCCGTGGAACTCCTTCCTCACTGCCGGCAGTCTAGGTATTAGTTATGTGATACGTGTAACATGTCTCGGCCCATCTCATGGACTCGAGGTGAAATCGTATGGAATACATTCCCGGTCCATCTCATGGACTCGGTATCAAATCAGGTGGTATACATTCCCGGTTCATCCCATGAACGCGGTGTCGCATGAAATACATTCCCGGTCCATCTCATGGACTCGGTATCGTGGTGAAATACATTCCCGGTTCATCCCATGAACGCGGTGTCGTGGTGAAATACATTCCCGGTTCATCCCATGAACGCGGTAGTCGAGTGAAATACATTCGGCTCATCTCGCGAACGCGGTAGTCGAGTGAAATACATTCCCGGTTCATCCCATGAACGCGGTAGTCGAGTGAAATACATTCCCGGTTCATCTCATGAACGCGGTAGTCGAGTGAAATACATTCCTGGTTCATCCCATGAACGCGATAGTCGAGTGAAATACATTCCCGGTTCATCTCATGAACGCGGTAGTCGAGTGAAATACATTCTCGGTTCATCCCATGAACGCAGTAGTCGAGTGAAATACATTCCCGGTTCATCTCATGAACGCGGTAGTCGAGTGAAATACATTCCCGGTTCATCCCATGAACGCGGTAGTCGAGTGAAAAACATTCCCGGTTCATCTCATGAACGCGGTAGTCGAGTGAAATACATTCCCGGTTCATCCCATGAACGTGGTAGTCGAGTGAAATACATTCCCGGTTCATCTCATGAACGCGGTAGTCGAGTGAAATACATTCCCGGTTCATCCCATGAACGCGGTAGTCGAGTGAAATACATTCCCGGTTCATCCCATGAATGCGGTGTCGTGTGGCCATAACATTTAAACGCTCATTTAAGACAGATTAATATAATACCATATTTTCCCTTTAAAACAACTATGGTAATATTATGCCCTTCTTGTTAAACCAAAACACTTTCCTTCTTAAAGTCAAGTAACAACATTATTTTTCAAAAGTTCAAGTTTGCCTAACTTCACATATTCACATCTCTTAATTTCGAAAGGTTTCATAGTTCATAGTCTTAATCATTTAATAACATAATTCTCTTTTAAAAACAGTTGAGTAATATATGCCTTATGTGTGAGTAGGTTATTCTTGTTCATAACAATCTTATTAAAGCAGCCATGATCTAGGAAATGTAATATCATTTTGTCTCATCTTAGCTTCTATGCAGATGGAGGTTTCTACTGGTTTTAATAATACTTTATTAGTCATTACATTTCCCTTTATTAACGTTGCTGTGGTTTGTTCGATACTTATTCTCATTTCCGAAACCAGTAAAACATTATTCCTTTTACAAACCAAGTACTCATTACTCACGAATGAGGTTTCACGCTTTTTAACAAAATTCATATTAAATCAATTAAGTCAAGTCTCTTATCTTTTGAGATCAAGTCTCTTAACTTTTAAAATCAATAAACCATTCATTTTATTACTCTTAAGTCGTTATACCCAACTTCCCATAAAGCTAGTATAACTCTTAACTTTCAAAACCAAGTGTTACTCTTCTTTCAAAACGGTTTCTTAATTCTTTTGAAATACTTCAAGATTCTTATTATTCAGGCTTAAGTCAAAAGACATTGCCGTAAACTACATTCAGTTAACATACGTACGTCTACCGTACTATATATATATTCTTTTAAAATATCATGCTCAAGAGGATAGGAAGAATCACATACCTTGCGACGATTATCGACTATTAGCAAATAGCTCCAAAGTACTGTAATCCTGCTAGCCTTTTCCACCCTTCGAGTAGAATACGCTACTCGCAGTACTTCAACCTATATTGGTCATATAAGTCTATCAACGTCTAGACTACTCTGCAGAATAATTCTAGATACAGATTCCTTTATTCTACGGAAAATTGGGCAGCACTTCCCTACCCGCCAAACTACACAAGTCTACTGTAAATACAGTCCTATGTAAGTACAGTTTAAATCTTCTTCTTTAATATTCTTCTGATGTGATTTCAGTTCAATATTCTTCTGTAATATCCTTCTATTACAGTTCAATTCTCTTCTATGTATCTTATATACATTTCTATACTACAGTATGTAATTCCCAATTACACTAGAAGGATATGATTATTTACCTCGATAAGCCCAAAATTATCCAAGTTAAATGTCGATCCTGAGCAACGTTTAGCTCCTTATTACACCCCGTAAGTGAAGAACATGTAAAAGAGAATGTACGAAAGGAAACAAGACTTGGAAATAGGTACGAAAGGAAGAATTGTTTTTCCGACGGAAAATCTTCCGAACGTCGGAAAGGAAAAATGTTCGTTGTTGAGAATTGGATTCTCAAAATTCATTATTTGAAAAGTATGGAACTTGTTAATATTATGGAAATTTATCTTTACAGATTTGGTCATGTGGGGCCCACCCGAGGAATTTTACGTTTCGTGGGGCCCACGAGGGTTACGGAATTTTATGGACGAATGAGAGGGCGACATGTGGCACCCCCATAAGTGGTCTTGGTCGAATTAGAGGAGGGGTATTATGGTAATTGAATATCTTGGAAGATAAGTCTTCAAAGCTTGACATAATTGACTAGTCAACTTGCCACTTAGGCTTGATCCATGTGATTTTAATCCTAGCCTCACATTTGTTTAAGTCTAAGCCCTCCATTGTGTGTTATAAGGTTAATACTAGTGCAAGACTAGCTCATTTACACTTAGAAAATTTTAGAGAACCATTGTTCTAGCAACATTGCTCTCGGGTTTGCATACTATACCCACACAAAAATTTGTGATTTTGATCCTTTGTTCACAAGACTTAAAACCAAGGTTCCTAAGAGTGTTTTAAGGTTATCTCAATAGAAAGATTTCGGAAAAAACGTATTTTTACGTTAGTCGCAAGGCGGAAACTAAGGGAGTTCTTCAACTTTGAAGTTAGAACTTGAAGATGGGTTCTTCATAGGCCTCTAAGGAGTGCTTGGAGCGGATTGGAACCTAAGGAAAGGAGCTAAGAATTTCTAAGGCGCGGCTTGGAATCTTGGAAATTTTAAGGGTTTTAAAGGTATATTCTTGTCGTTTTAGCAATTAAGGTTTACTTATCATTGTTTCTATGGTTATTAGCAAGCATGAGTTATATAGTATGAAGTTTGATAATTATTTTGACTATTGGAACCCTAATCCGAAATCTAGCATGTTTAGCTTTAAGATTGGAATTCAAGTTGATTATTAGTTTAAGTCGTCGCATGTTGAATAAAAAAGGAAATTGTAGTTGTTGAAGTTGTTTTGACTATATAACATGTTAGACCTTAGAACTTGGAATTGTAAGAAGGATTGGAAAAGACGTAGTGTGATTGGTTATATGTTGGCCGAGAATGGCTAGTGAAGTTTTATACTATTTCGTATGAATTGTGGGGCGGAATTTTACACGTGGTGTAAGGCGTGTAATCCCCTTTGGTTGGATGTTGTTTGGAGCCTTAAATGTGGCTTGTTGGTTATTGTATTCGGCCTTGAAAAAGGTGGCAAAGTAAGTAGAAACAAAGGAGGTGCTGCCCGATTTTCCGTAGAATTAGAGACCGTATACTTAGTATTATTCTACATAGAGACTAGAAGTTGATAGTCTTGTTGTGACCATTATAGGTTGACACTTCTACGTACGGCGTATTCGGCTTAGCTTGTGGATATTAGCCGAAAAGGTATGTGAACTATCTCCTCTTCTAGCATGATTCTTTAGAATAAAGAAAGTAAGTTCTACTCCTTGAATGATCCATTCCTTGCTTGTATTTGGATTGCCTAAAATAGAATTTGTTCTATGTACTTCCTTGAGTGTACTTTGATGTTTAAATTGTAAGTAGTATAATCCATTTCCTTAGGGAAGTTTGGATTCTTAAAAGTGAAGGTATTTTTCTTAAAGTACATAGAGACTTGAAAAGGAAGTGGTTTCCAAATCTTTTGGCTAGTGCCTTAGTTCTAAAACCTAAAGGTCATTATAATGACTTTAGAGTCAAAGTGATTTACTTATTTGATTTAAAAGAGGAGAAATGACATGATTTAAGAGAAGTAACTTGCGTTAAGGGTGAAGTTACTTGAGGTTTAAAAAGTAGAAGAAAACTTGTTTTCTAACTATTAAGAGACTTGAAGTATTTTGAAAGTTGAGAACTTGTTTTGTAAGTATGTGATACTTGGTTTTAATAGTATAAGTCTCTTGGTTATTGAAGGAATGGATACGTCTAAAACCATAAAGGGTTATAACGGCTTTATGGGAAGTTGGTTATAACGGCTTTATGGAAGGTTTAGAAAGTTGTCTATTTTGATTAAATCGGCATAAGTTGCCTAGATTGTGAAAATTTGGAGTTACTTGATTTCAAGCTTTGAAATGAGTTTTCTAAAAGTGTAGTAACTTACTTTGAAAAATAGACACGCCTTGATACTACGGTGTTAGTATCTTGGGGCTTTACATAGAAAGGAGTCTTTTATAAAGGAATGTACGTACGTAGTACTTTGGCTTGTTAAAAGAGAATTATTCTATGTATAACTTGATTAGTACTTTGGCTTGATAAATTGAGGATTTGTCTAAGTGTGCCTTGATAAGTACTTTGGCTTGTTAAAAGAGAATTATTCTATGTATGACTTGATAAGTACTTTGGCTTGTTAAAAGAGAATTATTCTATTTATGCCTTGATTAGTACTTTGGCTTGATAAATTGAGGATTTGTCTAAGTGTGCCTTGATAAGTACTTTGGCTTGTTAAAAGAGAATTATTCTAGGTATGCCTTGATTAGTACTTTGGCTTGATAAATTGAGAATTTGTCTAAGTATGCCGTGATAAGTACTTGGGCTTGTTAATTGAGAATTGCCTATGTGTGCTGGAAATAGCCGGTTGTGTGCTATTGGTATATCAGTCGTTTCGGGGTCATTCCCCGGGTTTGTGGCATTTGCATAATTCCGTGGATTTGCTACCCACGATGCGGCGAATACCTCACGAGTCCGTAGGGCTTATCGGGTGAAATAGTCCCACGCGGGCGGGTCCAACCTATGCGAGGAATACCTCATGCGAGTCCGTAAGGGCTTATGCGGGTGAAATAGTCCTATCTGAGGAATACCTCACGCGGTGCGAAAGGGCTTATGCGGGTGAAATAGTCCCACGCGGGCGTCCAGCCTATGCGAGGAATACCTCATGCGAGTCCGTAAGGGCTTATGCGGGTGAAATAGTCCTATGCGAGGAATACCTCATGCGGGTCCGAAAGGGCTTATGCGGGTGAAATAGTCCCATGCAGGCGGGTCCAGCCTATGCGAGGAATACCTCACGCGGGTCCACGCGACCTATGCGGGTGAAATAGTACCAGGAATAGGATTGCTAAATGATACTGCGGGCGGATGGTCCGCTGATCATGAGCTTCCTAGTTTATATTGTAAGGATACTCTGTTTACTCTCATTGTTAGTAAGGCACAATGTGTTGTATTTTGATTATCATATATGTCCCGGATTTGTTTGTGTTACCCTATGGTCATGCTTTTCGAGGTGGGATTAGGGGCATGGGACCACGAGGTATTGAGGACACGGGTGGGACTTGGTGTTCATGTATCCTTATTGGTGTTATTACATCATGGATCGCGGTGAGGAAGGATTCCACAGTGCATGATTGATATTACGGGCGTGAGACCCATGGTTATATTGAGTAATGACTTTGAGGGCTGCGTCCCGACTTGATATGATCGCTATGTGTTATGTACTGTAGGTTGGATATCATACATGTCTCCTGTGTTATTTAGACTGCTATGATTTTATTACAGTACTTATTGTTCACATACTTGGTACATTCTTCGTACTGACCTCCTTCGGGGGGCTGCGTTCATGTCGCAGGTTTAGGTACGCAGTTTGGTGATCGGCAGGTGTAGGATCCTTCTCAGGGTTTTGGATAAGCTCCTTCTATTCCGGAGTTTATCTTTGGTATATGTCCTTCAGTACAGGCTTTGTATAGTTTTGGGTACGGCGGGGCCTTGTCCCGTCATAGTTCAGTTTAACTCCTAGAGGTCTGTATTCATATGTGAGATTGGACTCATGTACAATGTAGTGTCTTTTATTATGTATATTATATGGCAGCCCTGTCGGCTTTGCCTTGCACGTACGTTGGTTTTAAAGAAAAAAAAATGAGGTGTTATTTCAGTTTCGCAGCTTACTTGTATTGTTAAGGTAGAAGGGTGCCTGTAGGGCACGATCCACGCCCGGTTGGCCGTGATGAGTGGTATCGAGCGATCGATCCTCGGAATGTCTGACCGTGTCTAGTAGAGTCTTGATTATCGGTGTGTTGCGCCACACCCATAAACAGTGAGGCTACAGACATTTAGGAGTTGGTTTCTATTCTTCTCACTCTAAGATCGTGCCATAGAGCCGTGTTAGTAAGATAATTCCTCTCGACGTATTGTTGTGTTCTGATTATGCCTCGAGGAGGGCAACCGCCTGTAAGGGCAAAGGAGTAGCGAGCTACTAGTCGGACTCGAGAGAGTTGATAGGGCTTATGCCCGTGGTATATCGGATGTTGTTCGCGATCGGCGAGTTCTTCGCCCAGTTTTGAGGCCCCAAGCACGAGCCTCCAGCTTCTCGGTTAGGAGAAGACTATAGGTCATGAGGAAGCCGTTGTGTTATTGACCAAGATAGCGGTGCTAGCAATTGTAAGTGATAGTACCCGCAGGTAGGGATACTTTGATTAGTAAGTGAGAAGTAAGAATGTTGACAAGAATGATAGGTGAACCGAGACTATAGTTGTATAAAGTTCACAAGTTGTAATTGCCCCATGTGATTGTAAGACCAATAGGGAAGATTATGCAGTAGAAATACTTTGGCTTATGTGAATCTTTAGTGAATAGGATAGGGTGCAAGTACCTTGAGATAAGAGAGATTTATTCGCACTAAGAACGAAGTTAAGTGACGGTGAGTCGGGTTATGGACTCGCTTCGGTCACCGATAGTATGGAATGGGTAATGTCGATTAGAAATGGTACCGATTATGTGATAGGGTCCCGAGGATGTCGGCCCAAGTTTAGTTAATCGTTATGCGAGTTTGTGGGCCAGCGTTCCACCTAACGTCGTAAGGACCGAGAAGAGCCTTAGCGGAAATTCAAGTAGCTTAATGGCGTGTTTGATTAGTAACTCCAAGAGTGGAGAATGAAACGATATTGAGATTTTGTACGTGTACTAGATAAGTTTGAAAGTACGAGAAAGTATGACAAGTAAGGAAAGAAAGGAACCTCTAAGGATCCCGTATTTTGGGAAGACTGTAACCTTCGAGTTTTGTGAGAAGGGGGTCGCGGACGGAAGGTCCATTGTTATGTTTACGTATGATGTGGTGGCCATGTGTGGCATCGTTGGTCTTGTGCAGTTTTGATCGATAGGCATAGTATAGAGATTGTGCCGGAGTGTGTATAGCTTGGCAACCGACTAAGAACATTCAGGGACGAATGTTTCTAAGGGGGGAAGAATGTTACACCCCGTAAGTGCAGAACATGTAAAAGATAATGTATGAAAGGAAACAAGACTTGGAAATAGGTACGAAAGGAAGAATTGTTTTTCCGACGGAAAATCTTCCGAACGTCGGAAAGGAAAAATGTTCGTTGTTGAGAATTGGATTCTCAAAATTCATTATTTGAAAAGTATGGAACTTGTTAATATTATGGAAATTTATCTTTACGGATTTGGTCATGTGGGGCCCACCCGAGGAATTTTACGTTTCGTGGGGCCCACGAGGGTTACGGAATTTTATGGACGAATGAGAGGGCGACATGTGGCACCCCCATAAGTGGTCTTGGTCAAATTAGAGGAGGGGTATTATGGTCATTGAATATCTTGGAAGATAAGTCTTCAAAGCTTGACATAATTGACTAGTCAACTTGCCACTTAGGCTTGATCCATGTGATTTTAATCCTAGCCTCACATTTGTTTAAGTCTAAGCCCTCCATTGTGTGTTATAAGGTTAATACTAGTTCAAGACTAGCTCATTTACACTTAGAAAATTTTAGAGAACCATTGTTCTAGCAACATTGCTCTCGGGTTTGCATACTATACCCACACAAAAATTTGTGATTTTGATCCTTTGTTCACAAGACTTAAAACCAAGGTTCCTAAGAGTGTTGTAAGGTTATCTCAATAGAAAGATTTCGGAAAAAACGTATTTTTACGTTAGTCGCAAGGCGGAAACTAAGGGAGTTCTTCAACTTTGAAGTTAGAACTTGAAGATGGGTTCTTCATAGGCCTCTAAGGAGTGCTTGGAGCGGATTGGAACCTAAGGAAAGGAGCTAAGAATTGCTAAGGCGCGACTTTGGAATCTTGGAAATTTTAAGGGCTTTAAAGGTATATTCTTGTCGTTTTAGCAATTAAGGTTTACTTATCATTGTTTCTATGGTTATTAGCAAGAATGAGTTATATAGTATGAAGTTTGATAAGTATTTTGACTATTGGAACCCTAATCCGAAATCTAGCATGTTTAGCTTTAAGATTGGAATTCAAGTTGATTATTAGTTTAAGTCGTCGCATGTTGAATAAAGAAGGAAATTGTAGCTGTTGAAGTTGTTTTGACTATATAACATGTTAGACCTTAGAACTTGGAATTGTAAGAAGGATTGGAAAAGACGTAGTGTGATTGGTTATATGTTGGCGGAGAATGGCTAGTGAAGTTTTATACTATTTCGTATGAATTGTGGGGCGAAATTTTACACGTGGTGTAAGGCGTGTAATCCCCTTTGGTTGGATGTTGTTTGGAGCCTTAAATGTGGCTTGTTGGTTATTGTATTCGGCCTTGAAAAAGGTGGCAAAGTAAGTAGAAACAAAGGAGGTCTTTGCCGATTTTCCGTAGAATTAGAGACCGAGTATACTTAGTATTATTCTCGTAGAGACTAGAAGTTGATAGTCTTGTTGTGACCATTATAGGTTGACACTTATGCGTCAGCGTATTCGGCAGCTTGTGGATATTAGCCGAAAGGTATGTGAACTATCTCTCTTCTAGCATGATTCTTTAGAATAAAGAAAGTAAGTTCTACTCCTGAATGATCCATTCCTTGCTTGTATTTGGATTGCCTAAAATAGAATTTGTTCTATGTACTTCCGAGTGTACTTTGATGTTTAAATTGTAAGTAGTATAATCCATTTCCTTAGGGAAGTTTGGATTCTTAAAAGTGAAGGTATTTTTCTTAAAGTACATAGAGACTTGAAAAGGAAGTGGTTTCCAAATCTTTTGGCTAGTGCCTTAGTTCTAAAACCTAAAGGTCATTATAATGACTTTAGGAGTCAAAGGAGTGATTTACTTATTTGATTTAAAGAGGAGAAATGACATGATTTAAGAGAAGTAACTTGCGTTAAGGGTGAAGTTACTTGAGGTTTAAAAGTAGAAGAAAACTTGTTTTCTAACTATTAAGAGACTTGAAGTATTTTGAAAGTTGAGAACTTGTTTTGTAAGTATGTGATACTTGGTTTTAATAGTATAAGTCTCTTGGTTATTGAAGGAATGGATCGTCTAAAACCATAAAGGGTTATAACGGCTTTATGGGAAGTTGGTTATAACGGCTTTATGGAAGGTTTAGAAAGTTGTCTATTTTGATTAAATCGGCATAAGTTGCCTAGATTGTGAAAATTTGGAGTTACTTGATTTCAAGCTTTGAAATGAGTTTTCTAAAAGTGTAGTAACTTACTTTGAAAAATAGACACGCCTTGATACTACGGGTGTTAGTATCTTGGGGCTTTACATAGAAAGGAGTCTTTTATAAAGGAATGTACGTACGTAGTACTTTGGCTTGTTAAAAGAGAATTATTCTATGTATAACTTGATTAGTACTTTGGCTTGATAAATTGAGGATTTGTCTAAGTGTGCCTTGATAAGTACTTTGGCTTGTTAAAAGAGAATTATTCTATGTATGACTTGATAAGTACTTTGGCTTGTTAAAAGAGAATTATTCTATTTATGCCTTGATTAGTACTTTGGCTTGATAAATTGAGGATTTGTCTAAGTGTGCCTTGATAAGTACTTTGGCTTGTTAAAAGAGAATTATTCTAGGTATGCCTTGATTAGTACTTTGGCTTGATAAATTGAGAATTTGTCTAAGTATGCCGTGATAAGTACTTGGGCTTGTTAATTGAGAATTGCCTATGTGTCTTTGAAATAGCCGGTTGTGTGCTATTGGTATATCAGTCGTTTCGGGGTCATTCCCCGGGTTTGTGGCATTTGCATAATTCCGTGGATTTGCTACCCACGATGCGAGGAATACCTCATGCGAGTCCGTAGGGCTTATGCGGGTGAAATAGTCCCACGCGCGGGTCCGACCTATGCGAGGAATACCTCATGCGAGTCGTAAGGGCTTATGCGGGTGAAATAGTCCTATGCGAGGAATACCTCATGCGGGTCGAAAGGGCTTATGCGGGTGAAATAGTCCCGTGCAGCGGGTCCACTATGCGAGGAATACCTCACGCGAGTCCGTAAGGGCTTATGCGGGTGAAATAGTCCTATCACGAGAATACCTCATGCGGGTCCGAAAGGGCTTATGCGGGTGAAATAGTCTCATGCAGGCGGGTCCAGCCTATGCGAGGAATACCTCACGCGGGTCCACGCGACCTATGCGGTTGAAATAGTCCCAGGAATAGGATTTCTAAATGATCTGCGGGCGGATGGTCCGCTGATCATGAGCTTCCTAGTTTATATTGTAAGGATACTCTGTTTACTCATTGTTAGTAAGGCACAATGTGTTGTATTTTGATTATCATATATGTCCCGGATTTGTTTGTGTTACCTATGGTCATGCTTTTTACGAGTGGGATTCCGGCATGGGACCACGAGTATTGAGGACACAGTTTGGACTTGGTATTCATGTATCCTTATTGCTCTTATTACATCATGGACTGCAGGCAGTGAGGAAGGATTCCACAGCATGATTGATATTATGGGCGTGAGACCCATGGTTATATTGAGTAATGACTTTGAGGGCTGCGTCCATGACTTGATATATGGCTTATGTGTTATGTCTTGTAGGTTGGATATCATACATGTCTCTGTGTTATTTAGATCGCTATGATTTTATTACGGTACTTCGCTCACATACTTGGTACATTCTTCGTCTTGACCTCGCCCTTCTGGGCGTTCATCTGCAGTTTAGATGCGCGATTCGGTGATCGGCGGTGTAGGATCCGCTCGGGGTTTTGGATAAGCTCCTTCTATTCTGAGTTTATCTTTGGTATATGTCCTTCAAGCAGCTTTGTATAGTTTTGGAGTGCGGCGGGGCCTTGTCCGTCATAGTTCGATTTAACTCCTGAAGGTCCGTATTCATATGTGGGATTGGACTCGTATGCATGTAGTGTCTTTTATTATGTATATTATATGGCAGCCACTCGGCTTTGCCTTGCGCACGTTGGTTTTAAAGAAAAAAAAAAAAGAGGTGTTATTTCAGTTCCGCAGCTTACTTGTATTGTTACGGTAGAAGGGTGCCCAGGTAGGGCACGATCACGGCTTGGGGTTGGCCGTGACACTCTACTCCGTCTTGCTCAACCCGCTCCAAACAACCCTTAGAAGTTCTACGCAACTTCTTCTTAATACTTCAATGCTATGAAGATTTCCTTAGGGTTTCGTTTTGTGACTAAAGGAAGTATAATAGTATTTCGGGCTTTTAGTATAGGTGTAACCTTGGAATACTACAATGTATTAGGGCAAGGTATTTTGGAATAGTAACAATACTTGGAGAATACTTTTCTACCAAGGGGGGGGGGGGGGGGGTATTATACCAAAAAAACCAGGCAAGGGGGTAAACTCTCGGCCGGGCCTTACCGAGGGAGGACTTGGACGAAAACTTAAGAGGGAGGGAGAGGGATTTCAAGACTTGGAAATTGCTCAAGTGTGGATGAAATAAGTCTTCAACTAAGGGGGTATTTATAGGACTTTCAATGGCCAAGATCAAGCCAAGTGGGGGGCAAGTGGAGGGTCAAGATTTAGACATGTGTTTGTGGGTCCCACTTGCTCATCAACTACACAAAATATCCTACCAACTCCTTGACAAAAACTTAAAGGCAAAAAACGTGCCATTCGTCCCAATTATTTCCGCCCCTTGAGGGTGACACTTGTCACCCTCTCGTTGGTCCAAAATATTTCGTCTCTCGGAAAAAATCCGCAAAATAATAAATGACATAGCCGTATTTTTCCCTTCGCAAAGTCCGGAAAACGTTTCGTCGGAAAACGACTCTTTCCGCTAGTTGTGCACAATTTCGACCCTTATGCCTACTTTAAGGCTAAAAACTTTTGTACGTACGCCCTCACGCACATACTCTGGAAATACGGGGTATAACATTCTCCCCTCCTTAGAAACATTCGTCCCGAATGTTCTTTCTCAAGACGGATAACGATAAAGTTCTTCTTAACTGAAACAAGTTGCCAATGCCACGCCTGGCCATAAAATAACACACGCGAAAGTACTTAACCCAAGTCCACGAGAAATCATTCCTACATCACAAAAGCTTCCACCCCGGTCTAAAGAATACTTCCTTCGCATCTTCACTTCACAACAAAATGATCTCTTTTATTCTGCTAACACACGTCCTCTTCTTTACTCACTCGTCGTACTCTTCTCGAACACTTGAACTCTTTCTAGTATACGTACCATACTTCAGTCATCGCTTCAGTTTCCAAAATCTCTGGAGTCACTACCTCCAAACTTGGTCATCTTACTAGCCTCAATCTCCTTCAAGGACATACCCGACCTTCACGATCCGATTCTGGTCGAACATATCCACGAACTCATACGATGGTTACCTAAACCTGGGCCTAGCACCCTCGTGACCCTACCACCTGGCGGGACCACCTCGAACTGACCCCACCTTAATCCGGGATACGGGTTGACCCGCAATACGTCCTCAACCCGACCCTCCGTCGTGCCGAACTCTCTTGGTTCTCTATCCGGAACAATCTCACAAATCAAGTCAGGAAAACCTAGTGGTCTTCTTAGCTCAACTACCCTCTTTCATTTCATACCACTCAGGGACTTATCACACAAATATATCCCTACGTATACTATGCACTCTGACAAAGGTCAACACAAACATAAATCTTTTACTCAAGATGGCCTCGCATCTAAGGTTTCTACGTATAAAACTCTAAGGCTCACACTTTCCCTATCCCCAAACTTACCCTTAAACATGTTTTCTAAACATAATTTTAACATAATGATATCTGAACATAATACTTAACACTTCATCATATCATCTATGCATACTAGTCTCTAGAGGGGTAAGAATATACCTGTACCATCTGCTCCACTCTAATCATAGGCACGCCTGCAGTATGCGTACCGTAGAAGGCGATGAACACGCGACCGGTAGGATGCGTCATTCTCGGCGCCCTTCCTATAAGCCGCTCGTCACATGGCCACGGCGACGCAGTGAAACAAGCACCCGATGAAGACGACATTCCGGGATGACGCTTGCCACATCGTCGTGCCGAGGGGACATGAATCCTGCCGCTAGAACCTGTATATCTCAGAAACTAAGCCACGGAGCCTCGACCAGCTCCGAATACCCGAACGCCTCGAAGGCGTGGAGGACCACTCTGCTTGGCGGAGGTACATAACTAGCTTCTTCTTGGCGGTCCGCCTCGAAAGTTACCAAAGGACCCTGCTGTCCTGGCCCTCTTCTGCTGATCTCGGTCATTCCGTCGACCTCTCCGCTCTTCACATCCCAGTACATAAGCCTGTATGCGGGCAATGTCCATGTCCGGCTGAAGAGCTACACCCGAACAAGCCTCTGCTAAGTAGTCATCAAGCGGTGGCGTGGCGATTACTCGCCCTCCATGTCGGCTACCAAAGCGGGGACGTACCGAGCTAATGAGTCAAACTCCACATTGTACTCCCGAACCGTACGCCCGGTCTGTCTCAACGTCAAAAATCTGTCGGCCCGAGCCCTTCTCATCTGTGGAGGCAAGAAATGTGCAAGAAATGCCCCTGAGAACTCGCTCCATACGGCTGGGAGTGCATACTCTCCCCGGGACAGCTCCCACGAATCAAACGGTCATTGCGAGATCCGCGCAGCCGATGCGAACCTACGACCACCGACTCAGTCTAGGAAGCCTTGATCACTCTAATGATCCGCTGTAAATGTCGAATGATCTCCTGCGTATCATCCTCAGGACTCGACTCGTAGAACTCTTGCGGGCTACAACTCAGATAGTCCCTTAGCCTCAAACTATCCGATCTTGGGTGAACCGAGTACTCATCGGGCTGCGCATCCGGCCTATCGATGTCGGCCACGATCTGGCGATGGCGGGCCATCTCTTTGTAACCCATCTCCTGCTCCAGTGTGTGGGGCGAAGGCTCGAGTCGTGGTCTCAGCGACCCGCTGCGCCCTAAACTCTCTTTGAAATGGCGGCGTGCAAAACTCGCCGTCCAAGCACTATCTCGGTAATGACGGGCTGTGCCTCGTCTCCTCAGTATCATACTAGCGCCTCCGCCGTCTTGCCCATCTGGCCGGGTTGCCTTCAGCGGAGGCATAATCGGTAACGCAATACGCCGAGAGGGTCCAACTTATAACACGGCTCTAAGGCACGATCTCGTAATGAGAAGAATGGAAACCAATCCTAAATGTCCTGCAACCTCGATTATAGATGTGGTGCACAACACACCGATAATCAAGACTACTGTGAACACGGTCAGTAGACACTTTCCGACGATTAATCGCTCGATACCACTTTTGTCACGACCCATTCGGGGCGTGGTCGTGCCTTACCCGCACCCAGTAGTCATACATCGAGTGTCAATGAACATAAAAACAAGACATGAAACAACTGTAAAATGAAACACATTTTTTTGAGAGAAAGTCGCCTTTCGGCGTATATATAAATACAAAGTTTGAGCAGTTTAATCCTTTTACAACTACGCCACAACAAGTGCTACGCACCTCTAAGAATGTAATAACACCTATGACGGACGGGGCCCGCCATACCCGAATGTACGTAACCTACAACTCGGAAACATACCAAAAGATAAGCCTCGAGAAAGCGGAGCTTCCCAAAATGTTGAACCGTGATCCTATGAGCGAGGATCAACGACCGGTGTACCTCTACCTGCGGCATGAACGCGGCCCAGGAGGTCGACAACAGTACAAAGTATGTGAAATCGAAAAATCAGTAAATGAAATCATAGTAGTCTATATAAAGCGGGAGACATGTATGATAACGAGAACTACGATTCATAATATAAAAGCGATTATGTCAAGTCGTGACTCGCCTCAAAGTCATCCTCATGCCCGTGGAACTCTTTCCTCACCGCGATCTAGGTATTAGTTATGTGATACGTGTAACATGTCTCGGCCCATCTCATGGACTCGAGGTGAAATCGTATGGAATACATTCGGTCCATCTCATGGACTCAGTATCAAATCGGTGGTATACATTCGGTTCATCCCGTGAACGCGGTGTCGCATGAATACATTCGGTCCATCTCATGGACTCGGTATCGTGGTGAAATACATTCCCGGTTCATCCTACGAACGTGGTGTCGGTGAAATACATTCTCGTTCATCCATGACGCGGTAGTCAGTGAAATACATTCCCGGTTCATCTCATGAGCGGTAGTCAGTGAAATACATTCGGTTCATCCCATGAACGCGGTAGTCAAGTGAAATACATTCCCGGTTCATCTCATGAACGCGGTAGTCGAGTGAAATACATTCCCGGTTCATCCCATGAACGCGGTAGTCGAGTGAAATACATTCCCGGTTCATCTCATGAACGCGGTAGTCGAGTGAAATACATTCCCGGTTCATCCCATGAACGCGGTAGTCGAGTGAAATACATTCCCGGTTCATCTCATGAACGCGGGATGCGAGTGAAATACATTCCCGGTTCATCCATGAACGCCGTAGTCGAGTGAAATACATTCGGCTCATCTCATGAACGCGGTAGTCGAGTGAATACATTCGGTTCATCCGTGAACGCGGTAGTCGAGTGAAATACATTCCCGGTTCATCTCATGAACGCGGTAGTCGAGTGAAATACATTCCCGGTTCATCCCATGAACGCGGTAGTCGAGTGAAATACATTCCCGGTTCATCCCATGAACGCGGTGTCGTGTGGCCATAACATTTAAACGCTCATTTAAGACAGATTAAGATAATACCATATTTTCCCTTTAAAACAACTAGGGTAATATTATGCCCTTCTTGTTAAACCAAAACACTTTCCTTCTTAAATTCAAGTAACAACATTCTTTTTCAAAAGTTCAAGTTTGCCTAACTTCACATATTCACATCTCTTATTTTCTAAAGGTTTCATAGTTCATAGTCTTAATCATTTAATAACATAATTCTCTTTTAAAAATAGTTGAGTAATATATGCCTTATGTGTGAGTAGGTTATTCTTGTTCATAACAATCTTATTAAAGCAGCCATGATCTAGGAAATGTAATATCATTTAGTCTCATCTTAGCTTCTATGCAGATGGAGGTTTCTACTGGTTTTAATAATACTTTATTAGTCATTACATTTCCCTTTATTAACGCTGCTGTGTTTTGTTCGATACTTATTCTCATTTCCGAAACCAGTAAAACATTATTCCTTTTACAAACCAAGTACTCATTACTCACGAATGAGGTTTCACGCTTTTTAACAAAATTCATATTAAATCAATTAAGTCAAGTGTCTTATCTTTTGAGATCAAGTCTCTTAACTTTTAAAATCAATAAACCATTCATTTTATTACTCTTAAGTCGTTATACCCAACTTCCCATAAAACTACTATAACTCTTAACTTTCAAAACCAAGTGTTACTCTTCTTTCAAAACGGTTTCTTAATTCTTTTGAAATACTTCAAGATTCTTATTATTCAGGCTTAAGTCAAAAGACATTGCCGTAAACTACATTCAGTTAACACACGTACGTCTACCGTACTATATATATATTCTTTTAAAATATCATGCTCAAGAGGATATGAAGAATCACATACCTTGCGACGATTATCGACTATTAGCAATAGCTCCAAAGTACTGTAATCCTGCTAGCCTTTTCCACCCTTCGAGTAGAATACGCTACTCGCAGTACTTCAACCTATATTGGTCATATAAGTCTATCAACGTCTAGACTACTCTGCAGAATAATTCTAGATACAGATTCCTTTATTCTACGGAAAATTGGGCAGCACTTCCCTACCCGCCAAACTACACAAGTCAGTAAATCTGATCTATGTAAATCTGGTTTAAATCTTCTTCTTTAATATTCTTCTGATGTGATTTCAGTCCAATTTTCTTCTGTAATATCCTTTTATTACAGTTCAATTCTCTTCTATGTATCTTATATACATTTCTATACTACAGTATGTAATTCCCAATTACACTAGAAGGATAGGATTATTTACCTCGATAAGCCCAAAATTATCCAAGTTAAATGTCGATCCTGAGCAACGTTTAGCTCCTACTCCGTGCGCTCCAACCCGCTCCAAACAACCCTTAGAAGTTCTACGCAACTTCTTCTTAATACTTCAACCGGCTATGAAGATTTCCTTAGGGTTTCATTTTTGTGACTAAAGGAAGTATAATAGTATTTCTGGGCTTTTAGTATAGGTGTAACCTTGGAATACTACAAGGTATTTTGGAATAGTAACAATACTTGGAGAATACTTTTCTACCAAGGGGGTATTATCACGAAAACAACTAGGCAAGGGGGTAAACTCTCGGCCAAGGGCCTTCCGAGGGGACTTGGACGAAAACTTAAGAGGGAGGTAGAGGGATTTCAAGACTTGGAAATTGCTCAAGTGTGGATGAAATAAGTCTTCAACTAAGGGGGTATTTATAGGACTTTCAATGGCCAAGATCAAGCCAAGTGGGGGGCAAGTGGAGGGTCAAGATTTGGACATGTGTTTGTGGGTCCCACTTGCTCATCAACTACACAAAATATCCTACCAACTCCTTGACAAAAACTTAAAGGCAAAAAATGTGCCATTCGTCCCAATTATTTCCGCCCCTTGAGGGTGACACTTGTCACCCTCTCGTTGGTCCAAAATATTTCGTCTCTCGGAAAAAATCCGCAAAAATAATAAATGACATAGCCGTATTTTTCCCTTCGCAAAGTCCGGAAAATGTTTCGTCGGAAAACGACTCTTTCCGCTAGTTGTGCACAATTTCGACCCTTATGCCTACTTTAAGGCTAAAAACTTTTGTACGTACGCCCTCACGCACATACTCTGGAAATACGGGGTATAACAATTACGCTAGCTTTAATTTCCTTTAAGGCCATTCCCGGCCTTCACGATCCGATTCTGGTCGAACACATCCATGAACTCGTACAATGGTTACCTAGACTTGGGCCTAGCACCCTCATGACCCTACCACATGGCGGGACTACCTCAAACTGACCCCACCTCAATCCGGGCTGCAGGTTGACCCGCGATCTTGCCTCAACCCGACCCATTACGTATCAAACTCTTGTTCCCGGTCCGGAACAATCTCACTATTCAAGTCATGAAAACCTAGTGGTCTTCTTAGCTCAACTACCCACTTTCACTTCACACTACTCATGGACTTATCACACAAATATTCCCCACGTGTACTATGTACCTCGACAAAGATCACCCGCAAAAAATCTTTTACTCAAGACGGCCTCGCATCTAAGGTCTCCACGTGTAATATTCTAAGGCTCACAATTTCCCAGTCCCCAAACTTACCTTTCCAACTAACCATGTTCTCTAAATCACAATGTTATCCGAACATAACCCTTAACATAAAATCATCATATCACGCATACTAATCTCTAGAGGGTTAAGGATATACCTGTAACTACTGCTTCACTTCCCCTTTGTCGCTCTAATCATAATCCTGTCCTGTTGGGCGCATAGCTATAGAAGGCGATGACCCTCCACTGATCCTGACGGATGAGTCTTAACATCTGCTCTACCTCTGATCGGACAATCCTTCACAAAATGGCCCTATCGGTCACAAGTATAGCAATCTCCCAAACTAGCATGACACTCCCCCTTATGGCTTCTACCACAACTGCCACACTGAGGTAAGGGTGGCCTTATCCGGCCAAAGACTCTCTTCCGCCGAAAACACGAAACCTCGGAGCCACGACCTGCTCCACGAATACTCGGGCGTCACGAAGGCGCGGAGGACCACTCTGAACTGGATGAGGTATATATTCAGTCTGCTGCTGAGGATGCCTTCCTCGAAAGTTACCAAAGGACCCTACTGTCTTGGCCCTCTTCAGCTGATCTTGGTCATTCTGTCGACCTCTATGTTCCTCCGTATGCTGCGCATAAGCCTGTATGCGGGCAATGTCCATGCCCGGCTGAAGAGCTACACCCGTGCAACCCTCTGCTAAATAATCGTCAAGTCCTGTGACATATCGGTGCACTCTATCCTCCATGTTTGCCACTAAAGCGGGGACGTACCGAGCCAATGAGTCAAGCTCTACATTGTAATCCCGAACTGTCCGTCCGTTCTGCCTCAACATCAAAAATCTATCGGCTCGAGCCCTCCTCATCTGCGGAGGCAAGAAATGGCTAATAAACGCCTCTGAGAACTCATCCCACAGGTGAGCGCATGCTCCCGGGGCGGTACCCGTGAATCAAACCGATCATCGACCGTATCACGCAGCCGATGTGAACCTAATACTATCGACTCTGTCTCCGAGGCTTTGATCACTCTCATGATCCGCTGCAACCGTCGAATAAACTCCTGAGGATCTTCCTCAGTTCTCGATCCGTAGAACTCTGGTGGACTGCAACTCAAGAAGTCCCGAAGTCTCCAACTATCGGCTCTGGGGTGCACTACCGGTACCACCGGCTCCCGTCTGTCCTCGTGCCTAGCCACAAGCCTAGCTAGTAACTGGGCCATCTCCTTATAACCCATATTCTCTGTTCCTGGCCATGCGACTGGAGGATCAGGTATTGTGGCCTCGGTAGAGACCGTTGCTGCTCTAAACTCTCCTGGGGCTGGTGTAGTCGTAGCATTCGCCGTCTGTAGCAACACCTCAGGTAAAGACTGGGCATGTGCCCTGGTAACCCTATGTGCTCTACTCGCAGCTCCCTCTGCTGCCTTGCCCTTCTGGGCCCTGGTTGCCTTGAGTAGAGGCATAACTGATAGAAAAGAATACGTCAGAGGGAGTCCAACTTACAACACAGCTCTAAGGCACGATCTCAGAGTGAGAAGAATAGAAACCAATCCTAAATATCCTATAGCCTCCTGATTATAGGTGTGGTGCACAACACGCCGATAATCAAGACTCTACTAGATACGATCTGTAGACACTTTCCGATGATTAACTGCTCTGATACCACTTTTGTCACGACCCGTATGCGCCCGAACGGGCCCGTTCGTGCCTTACCGGGCACCCTAGTGATACAACATCGAGAAAACCAGCGGAAAATAAAACACGAGTCATGAAACAAGAGATATAATAAATAAGCAGGCCAACCAAAAGCGATTGCCTTCGGTATATACATAAAAACCCGACAGTTATCCTTTTACAAACCACGCCTGGCATTACTCTGACCTCTAAGATTTACAATGACTATGACGGGACGGGCCCGCCATACCCACGAATGTACAAGAACCTACAACTCGAGGAAACACATACCAAAAGATAAGCCTCGAGAAAGCGGAGCTTCCAATCTGTTGGCGTGATCCATGGCGAGGATCCACGGCGATGTACCTCACTGCGGCATGAGCGCGGCCCCGAAGGAGTCGATCTGGCGGTACCAAGTATGTGGCGTCAAATCACGTAAATGAAATCATAATAGCTTAAAAAGCGAGACATGTATGATAACCAAAATACGATGCAACATAAAAGCGATCAGTCGTGACTCGCGCCTCAAAGTCACCACTCAAATATAACTATGGGTCTCACGCCCACAACATCCATCATGTTCGCATCATGGCGCGTGCCGGAATCTGCGTCGGTGTAGACATGTCCATGATGCAACAATAATAACAAGGCGCGTGGCCACGCCCCGGAATCTGCGCCGGTGTAGACATGCCCGTGTAACCTCAATAACAATATCTTGGGTGGTCAACCCCGCGCGTAGCCACATGCCGAATCGCATCGTTGTAGACACGTCCATGTTGCAGTAATAACCATATATCGGGTAATCAACCCGGCATCATGGCCGCATGCCCCCGGAATACTGCATCGGTGTAGACATGTCCATGATGCAACAATAATAACAAGGCGCGTGGCACGTACCGAATCTGCGCCGGTGTAGACATGCCCATGTAACCTCAATAACAATATCTTGGGTGGTCAACCCCGCGCGTGGCCACATGCCCGGAATCTGCGTCGGTGTAGACACGCGTCCATGTTGCGGTAATAACCATATATCGGGTAATCAACTCGACGCGTGGCGCGTGCCGGAATCTTGCGTCGGTGTAGACATGTCCATGATGCAACAATAATAACAAGGCCGCGTGGCACGTACCGGAATCTGCGCCGGTGTAGACATGTCCATGTGACATCAACAACAAGACAGTAATCAAAATGGAAACATACCCGTGGAATTCTCCATCACTGCCAGCACGTCCAAGTAAGTTCTCAACAAGTCAACCGCCTCATCGAGAGCGGTAACACAGAAATACCACACTTGCACAACAAAGGCTATCATCACAAGCATAGGCAAGTTTCACAACAACAAGCATAGGCAAGTTTCACAACAACAAGCAAAGGCAAGTTTCACAACAACCAGCAAAGGCAAGTTTCACAACAACCAGCAAAGGCAAGTTTCTCAATAACAAGCAAAGGCAAGTTTCTCAATAACAAGCAAAGGCAAGTTTCACAACAACTCAAAGTACTTTCATTTTATGCCAAAGTCCGGGTTTTTAACCCCAAAGTACTACATACGTTAAGTTCTTTTAAAAGAGATCCATTACTTTTATAAAAGTCACCCGATACGTAGTATTAGAATGACCAACCCATTCCCTTTTCAAAATCAAGTAACAACATTCTTTTCCTAAGTTCGGTTTGCCTAGTTTTGATTACTCAAGCTTCTCATTTTCAAAGGGTTTCAGAGTTTCCAAACTTAATCACTTGATTCCTTTGTAGAACAATTGAGTAATATATGTCTCACGTGAGAGTAGGTTATTCTTGTTTACAACATTCTTATTACAATGACCATGATCTAGAAAATGTATATCATTTTGTCTCATCTTAGTTTACATGCGGATGGAGGTTTCTCTGGTTTTAATACATTTCATCATTATTCAATACATTTTCCTTTATTAACGCTGCGTTAGTGCAGCCGATACACATTACGATTTCCAAATCGGTAAAACATTATCCCTTTAAATAAAACCAAGTACTCATTACTCACGAATGAGGTTTCACACAAACATTCACATTAAAACAAATAAGTTAAGTCTCTTATCTTATAAGATCAAGTCTCTTAACTTCTAACATCGATAAACCATTTTCTTTACCTCACTTAAGACATTATACCTAACTCCATAAAGCTAGTATAACTCTTTTTAAAACCTTTTAAAACCAAGTGTTACTCTCCTTCAAAAACGATTTATAAATCTTTTGAAATACATCAAGTTCTTTATTATAACTAGCGATTATAATTCACATCGATTACCTTTTAAAACCACAAAGTATTTTCTTACCTACATAAAGTCGTTATAACCAACTTCCCATAAAGCGTTATAACACTTTATGTTTTAAGAACAATCAAACACAGTTAACACATGTACGTCTACCGTACTACATAGTTCACATATATCATGCTAGAAGAGATAGGAAGAGGTTCACATACCTCGCGACGATTATCGACAATAAGCAAAAAGCTCCAAGTACTACAACGCACTTGCCCTTTCCACTCCTCGAGTAGGATACGCTACTCTTAGTACTTTCACCTATAAAGGCCACAAACGTCTACTAAATCTTAAACACAAGTTCCCATCTTTCTACGAAAATTGGCAAACTCTCCCGCACAGCGTAAATCTCCTCGCTTTATCGGTCGGCTAACAAGCCAACCAGGGGGGGGTTAATACGTATAACCGGACACGTACCATACTACTACACAGTAATGCTACACAAGTCTCATGTCTGACAGCCTAGGTAATTCTGATTCGATTCTTCTCTTTAATATCCTTCTATGTGATTCTTGTTCAATTCTTTATTCTTGAGCTTAAGTCAAAAGACATTGCCACAATACTAAGTTCATTCTATATATAGTATACAACAACTATATATTCAACACTTATGTAATTTCCAATTACAATAGAAGGACGATGAGTGTTTACCTCGATAAGCCCAAAATTATCCAAGTATAAAGTCGATCACGAGCAACGCTTAGCTCCTACTCAGCGCTCAAACAACCGCCAGAAGTTCTAACCAACTTCTACTTACAACTTCAACAACGGGTGAAGATTTCCTTAGGGTTTCGTTTTTGTGGCTAAAGGAAGTATAATCGTATTTTACGGGCTTTTGTATAAGTGTAACCTTGGGAATACTAAAAGGTATTTGGGCAAGGTATTTGGACATTACAACAATACTAGGAGAGTATTTCTATACCACAAAGGGTATTATCTGAAAACAACTAGGCTAGTGGGTACCCACTAGCACCACTAGAGGGTGTGTACCCGGCTAAGGGGAGGAGGCTCTCGGCTAGCTCACAAGAGAGGGAAGAGGAGCTCTTGGGCGAGAGTCTACAAGAGGGAGGAAGGGATTTATCACTTAGAACAATTTGTGGATGAAGAAAGCCTTCACTTAGAGGGTATTTATAGGTCAAGCCATGGCCAACCAATGGCAAGATCTTGCCAAGTGCATAGCAAGTGTAGGGCTAGATTTCAACCATGTGGACCTTATCCATCTACCACACAACTTGCACAAAATATCCTACCAACTAAAGTGGTCCAAATCGTCCAAGTCAAGCCATGGTTGCCGTCGAGCCTTCGATGTGAGGTGACACTTGTCACCCTCCCGTTGGTCCAAAATGTTTCGTCTCTCGGAAAAATCCGCAAAAATTATAAATGACATAGCGAATTTTCCCAAAAAGCATGGAAGCGTTTAGTCAACGACTCTAATCGGGTGTTGTGTACAAATTTGAAACTTGCCTAACTTAAGGCTCAAATTTTCTACGTCGTCCTCACGTACATACTCAAAATACGGTATAACATTCTTCCCCGCCAGAAACATTCGTCGAATGTTCCTTCTCAAGTCTCAACAAACATGCGCGGTATAGTTCAACGCTATCGTCTGAAAACAATCATGCCACACTGGCCATGAAATAACAAATGCACAAAATACGAAATCCCAAGTCCACGAGGAATCACCTCTGTTATCACAAAAGTTCCACCAAGGTCTAACATATACTCCTCTGCGCCTTCATTTCACAAAAGAAAGCGATCACACTCGTTCACTTCTCCCTACCTCGTCGTACCTGTTCGAACACTCGAACTCTTCCCGATACGCACACTCCAGTCAATGCTTCTGTTTCCAACCCTTGGAGTCACTACCTCCAAACTTGGTCATCTTACTAACCTCGATTTCCTCTAAGGCCATTCTCGGCCTTCACGAACTGATTCTTGTCGAACATATCCACGAACTCATACGATGGTCATCAAAACTTGGGCCTAACACCCTGGTGACCCTACCTCCTGGCGGGACCACCCAGAGCTGACCCCACCTCAATCCGGACTACGGGTTGACACGCAACACGCCCTCAACCCGACCCTTCGTCACGCCAACTCTCTAGTTTCTTGATCCGAACAATCTTACCTCTACAGGTCATGAAAGCTACCACTTCCATTTCACACTACCCAGGGACTTACCCTTTTCACTAACCAGGTTTCTAAATCACATTTTAGCACAAAGCTATCCAAACATAACACTTAACGCATCATTAACATCAATACATATAAGTATCTACAGGGTTAAGGATATACCTGAAACTAGGCGGTTCAAGGACCGCTAAAACTGGGAACTTCCACCGCGACCTATCTGTGGCGGCGCTCTAGTAGTCGTGCTATCCTACAGCGCTACCACAGTCGGGATCTCTCGTCATATGGCCCTGTTGGCGCGCAAGAATAACAAGCTCCTTGGTACTATGACACTTTCCCGAAATGCGGTCTACCATCGACCACACCGAGGTAGGGGTGATGCGTCGCCAACACCCTACTCGCGAACATCTCGAAACACAGGAGCCACGACTGCTCCTGAATATCCCGAGGTCCCGACGCCTGCGGAGGACCACTCTGCAATGGCGCAGGTACATCACTAGTCTGCTCTTGGCGGTCCGCCTTGAAAGTCGCCAAAATATCCGTGCCGTCTTGGCCTTCTTCTGTGGCGGTCCGCTGCGTCGATCTCTGCGCTCGCACCCAAGTGCATGAGCACGAATGCGGGCAATGTCGTGCGGTGAAGAAACACCGAACAACTCTGCTAGGTAATCATCGAGCCTCAGTAACATATCGGTGCACTCGATCCTCCATACTAGCTACTAATGCGGGAACATCACGGGACGATGAGTCGAACTCACATTGTACTCCCGGTATGCGCGGTTCGCCTCAACATCAAAAATCGCCGGCGAGCCCTCGCCATCCGGAGGCAAGAAATGTGCTAGGAAGGCCCCAAAACTCGTCCCAAACGGTGGAAGTGCATTCGCTCCCGGGAGTTCCGCGAATCAAACGATCGGCGGTATCACGCAGCCGATGCGAACCTAGGACCACTGACTCGGTCTCCGAAGCCTTGATCACCCGCATGATCCTCTGCAACTGACGGATGAACTCCTGCGGATCATTCTCCGGCCTCGACAGTAAAACTCAAAGCGGGCTACAACTAAGAAATCCAGTAGCCTCAAATGCGCCTCGGGTGCACTACAGTCTTCTTTGGGCTGAACTGCGTCGGCCTATCGCCATATCGGCCACAACCACGGCCAATAATCGCCATCTCGCGTGACCCGTCTCCGCTCGGTGTGGGGTGGAGGCTCATCGTAGTCTCGGCGACCAGCTGCGGCTCTAAACTCTTTGGTCTTTGGCGGCGTCGCAAAACTCGCCGTCGAAGCACTACCTCGCAGTCTTGGCGGGCTGCGCCTCGTACTCCTCTGAATCCCACTAGCGACTCCTCGGCTGCCTTGCCCGGGCCACTGGTTGCCTTCGCGAGGCATAAGCGGTAAAAACGAAACACGTCGGAGGATCGACTTACAACATGGCTCTAAGGCACGATCTCAGAATGAGAAGAATGGAAACCAATCCTAAATGTCCTATAGCCTCATGATTATAGATGTGTTGCACAACACACCGATAATCAAGACTCTACTAGACACGATCTGTAGACACTTTCCGAGGACTAAGCGCTCGATACCACTTTGTAACGCCCGAACCGGGCGGTATCACAGTGCCTACCCGGGCACCCTAGTGATACAACATCGGAGAAAACCAGCGGAAAAATAAAACACGAGTCATGAAACAAGAGATATAATAAATAAGCAGGCCAACCAAGCAGTTGCCTTGGTATATACATAAAAACCGACGCTTATCCTTTTACAAACCACGCCTACAATTACTCTGCACTCTAAGATTTACAATGACTATGACGGGACGGGGCCGCCATACCAGAATGTACAAGAACCTACAACTCGAGGAAACACATACCAAAAGATAAGCCTCGAGAAAGCGGAGCTTCCTAATCTGTTGAACTGTGATCCTATGGCGAGGATCCACGGTGATGTACCTACTGCGGCATGACGCAGCGGCCCCGGAGGTCGATCTGGTACCAAGTATGTGAAAATGTCAAATACTGTAAATGAAATCATAATAGCTTAAAAAGCAGGAGACATGTATGATAACCAAAATACGATCTGCAACATAAGCGATCAGTCGTGACTCACGCCTCAAAGTCACCACTCAAATATAACTATGGGTCTCGCCCATAACATCCATCATGTTCGCATCATGGCGCGTGCCCGGAATCTTTGCATCGGTGTAGACATGTCCATGATGCAACAATAATAACAAGGCGCGTGGCCACGTACCGGAATCTGCATCGGTGTAGACATGCCCATGTAACCTCAATAACAATATCTTGGGTGGTCAACCTGCGCGTGGCCACGTGCCGGAATCTTGCGTCGGTGTAGAACGCGTCCATGTTGCGGTAATAACCATATATCGGGTAATCAACGGCGCGTGGCCGCGTGCCGGAATCTGCGTCGGTGTAGACATGTCCATGATGCAACAATAATAACAAGCGCGCGTGGCCACATGCCGGAATCTGCGCCGGTGTAGACATGTCCGTGACATCAACAACAAGAAGAATCAAAATGGAAACATACGTGGAATTCTCCATCACCGCCCGGACGCGTCAAGTAAGTTCTCGACAAGTCAACCGCCTCTATCGAGACGCGGTAACACAGAAATACCACACTTGCACAACAAAGGCTATCATCACAAGCATAGGCAAGTTTCACAACAACAAGCATAGGCAAGTTTCACAACAACAAGCAAAGGCAAGTTTCACAACAACCAGCAAAGGCAAGTTTCACAACAACCAGCAAAGGCAAGTTTCTCAATAACAAGCAAAGGCAAGTTTCTCAATAACAAGCAAAGGCAAGTTTCACAACAACTCAAAGTACTTTCATTTTATGCCAAAGTCCGGGTTTTTAACCCCAAAGTACTACATACGTTAAGTTCTTTTAAAAGAGATCCATTACTTTTATAAAAGTCACACGATACAGTAGTATTAGAATGACCAACCCACATTCCCTTTTCAAAATCAAGTAACAACATTCTTTTCCTAAGTTCGGTTGCCTAGTTTGATTACTCAAGCTTCTCATTTTCAAATGGTTTCATAGTTTCCAAACTTAATCACTTGATTCCTTTTAGAACAATTAAGTAATATATGTCTCACGTGAGAGTAGGTTATTCTTGTTTACAACATTCTTATTACAATGACCATGATCTAGAAAATGTATATCATTTTGTCTCATCTTAGTTTCTATGCGGATGGAGGTTTCTCTTGGTTTTAATACAATTCATCATTATTCAATACATTTTCCTTTATTAACGCTTGCGGTGGTGCAGTCGATACACATTACGATTTCGAAATCGGTAAAACATTATCCCTTTAAATAAAACCAAGTACTCATTACTCACGAATGAGGTTTCACACAAACATTCACATTAAAACAAATAAGTTAAGTCTCTTATCTTATAAGATCAAGTCTCTTAACTTCTAACATCGATAAACCATTTTCTTTACCTCACTTAAGACATTATACCTAACTCCATAAAGCTAGTATAACTCTTTTTAAAACCTTTTAAAACCAAGTGTTACTCTCCTTCAAAAGCGATTTATAAATCTTTTGAAATACATCAAGTTCTTTATTATAACTAGCGATTATAATTCACATCGATTACCTTTTAAAACCACAAAGTATTTTCTTACCTACATAAAGTCATTATAACAACTTCCCATAAAGCCGTTATAACACTTTATGTTTAAGAACAATCAAACCACGATTAACACGTATGCGTCACCGTACTACATAGTTCACATATATCATGCTAGAAGAGATAGGAAGAGGTTCACATACCTCGCGACGATTATCGACAATAAGCAAAAAGCTCCAAGTACTACAACGCGCTAGCCCTTTCCACTCCTCGAGTAGGATACGCTACTCTTAGTACTTTCACCTATAAAGGCCCAAACGTCTACTAAATCTTAAACACAAGTTCCCGTCTTTCTACGAAAATTCGGCCTCTCCCCCACAGCGTAAATCTCTCGCTTTATCGAGGTCGGCTACCAAGCCAACCAGGGGGGGGGGTTAATACGTCTAACCGGACACGTACCATACTACTACACAGTAATGCTACAAGTCTAATGTAATACACCTAGGTAATTACGATTCGATTCTTCTCTTTAATATCCTTACATGTGATTCTTGTTCAATTCTTTATTCTTGAGCTTAAGTCAAAAGACATTGCCACAATACTAAGTTCAGTTCTATATATAGTATACAACAACTATATATTCAACACTTATGTAATTTCCAATTACAATAGAAGGACAGTAGTGTTTACCTCGATAAGCCCAAAATTATCCAAGTATAAAGTCGATCTGAGCAGCGCTTAGCTCTACTCAGCGCTCGAACAACCCTTAGAAGTTAAAACCAACTTATACTTACAACTTCAACAACGGGTGAAGATTTCCTTAGGGTTTCGTTTTTGTGGCTAAAGGAAGTATAATCGTATTTTCTGGGCTTTTGTATAAGTGTAACCTTGGGAATACTAAAAGGTATTTGGGCCAAGGTATTTGGACATTACAACAATACTAGGAGAGTATTTCTATACCACAACAAAGGGGTATTATACGAAAACAACTAGCAGTGGGGTACCCCACTAGCACCACTAGAGGGGTGTACCCCTGGCTAAGGGGAGGAGGCTCTCGGCTAGCTCACAAGAGAGGGGGAGAGGAGCTCTTGGACGAGAGTCTACAAGAGGGAGGGGAAGGGATTTATCACTTAGAACAATTTGTGGATGAAGAAAGCCTTCACTTAGAGGAGTATTTATAGGTCAAGCCATGGCCAACCAATGGCCAAGATCTTGCCAAGTGCATAGCAAGTGTAGGGCTAGATTTCAACCATGTGGACCTTATCCATCTACCACACAACTTGCACAAAATATCCTACCAACTAAAGTGGTCCAAATCGTCCAAGTCAAGCCATGGTTGCCGTCCAAGCCTTCCAATGTGAGGGTGACACTTGTCACCCTCCCGTTGGTCCAAAATGTTTCGTCTCTCGGAAAAATCCGCAAAAATTATAAATGACATAGCCGGAATTTTCCCAACAAAAGTCAATGAAGCGTTTTCAAAAACGACTCTAATCGGGTGTTGTGTACAAATTTTGAAACTTGCCTAACTTAAGGCTCAAATTTTCTACGTACGTCCTCACGTACATACTCTGAAAATACGGGGTATAACACCGACCTCGGGCCCGCGACTGGTGCCTTACCCCGGGCACCCTAGTGATACAACATCAGAGAAAATCAGCGGAAATAAAAACATAAACATGAAACAAGATATAAAAAGAAACAGGCTAACCAAAACGGTCACCTTTCTGCATATATATATATATAAATATACCTGAACAGTTACATCCTTTACAAACTCTGCCCACAACAGTACTACAGACCTCTAAGAATGTAAAAACAACTATGACGGGACAGGGCCCCGCCATACCCCTGAATGTACAAGTACCTACAATGACAGGACTATACGAAAGATAAGCCTCCGAGAAACGGAGCTTCCCAAATCTGTTGTGATCCTAAGAGAGGATCAACAAGCGGTGTACCTCTACTGCGGCGTGAACGCGGCCCAAGGAGGTCGATGCATCAGGTACCAAGTATGTGAAACTGAAAATACTGTAATGAAATCATAACAGTCTATATAAAGCAGGAGACATGTATGATAGCCAAACTACAGTACACAACATATAAGCAGTCATGTCAAGTCAGGGACTCACGCCCTCAAAGTCATCACTCCAATATAACCATGGGTCTCACGCCCACAATATCAATCATGCCCGTGGAATTCCTTCCTCACTGTCGGCAGTCTATGATATAACAACACCAAGGAGCACACATGAACACCAGGTCCCACCTGTTTCATAAGAACCGTACGGGGCAAGTACGAAGGCATAGCTACCAGAACCAACCTGCATCATCAACTGACCGGGGCAAGTACGAAAGCCAACTACCAGATACCTACCGTACCAACAATACTATATAACTGTATCACGAAGCTGACACGAGGCAAGTACGAAGGCCGACTACCAGATACCAACCGCGCCACGTAGCTGACGGGGGCAAGTACGAAGGCTAACTACCAGATACCACCAGCATCACGAGACTTCGCCACAATACTGCTATAAAACTAACTCACGAAGCTGACACGAGGCAAGTACGAAGGCCGACTACCAGATACCAACCGCGCCACGTAGCTGACGGGGGCAAGTACGAAGGCTAACTACCAGATACCACCAGCATCACGAGACTTCGCCACAAAACTGACCGGGGCAAGTACGAAGGCTAACTACCAGATACCTCCTGCGTCACGCCAATGACGGGGGCAAGTACGAAAACCAACTACCAGATACCAACCGAATCAGTAAACCTCTTAGAGAGCTAGTCCATGGAATAACACTATCAACAGGGAAATGAACCCTCATCATGGCCGCATACCCGTGGACCATCCATCGAGAGACGCGGTAACATAAGGATACAACACATGCACAACAAGGCTATCACAAGCAAACATAGGCAAGTTACTCATACTCAAGGTACTTTCATTTTATGCCAAAAATCTGGGTTTTAACCTGTCACGACCTGACCTCGGGCCGCGACTGGTGCCCTACCTGGGCACCCTTCTAAACATACAACATAACAAACTGCAGAAGATAAATAACACTCTTTTTTTTAAAAAACTAAGGCCAAGCCGATAAGGCTGTCATAACATAAAAATTACCCGAAAGGGTCTACACTTTTTAACAATGTAAAACCAACTCTAGCTTGATTCATACGGATGAATACGGACCTCTAAGATTTGAACAAATACTATGACGGACAAGGCCCCGTGCACTGAATATACATAGCCATGACAACTCGGAACATTGGAGCCATCTCAAAATGTGAACCAGATCCTAAGCTCGCGACCCACAATCGTACCTAAACTGCGGACATGAACGCGGCCGAAGAAGTCAGAAACAGGTACCGAATATGGAATAGAAATAAAGTACAGTAAACATATCATAACTGTACAAAAGAATGACAGGGGAAAGTATAAAAAGTACATACCAGATCCTGCCGTGTCATTACCACTTATGAACTTAATTGCACATCATTATCTTTTCCATTCCATTAAGAGTTATTGTTACACCCCGTAACTCCAGGACATGTTTAATAAGAATGTACGTAAGGAACACAAGACTTGAAAAGGGTACGAAAGGAAGAATTGTTTTTCCGACGGAAAATCTTCCGAACGTCGGAAAGGAGAAATGTTTGTTGGTGAGAATTAGATTCTCAAAATACATTAATTGAAGAAGTGTGGAACTTATTATCATTATGGAAATTTATTTTTTTACGGATTAGGTCATGTGGGGCCCACCCGAGGAATTTTACGTTTTGTGGGACCCACGAGGGTTACGGAATTTTATGGACGAATGGGGGGCGACACATGGCACCCCTCCCACATGGCTTGGTCGAATTATGTAAGGGGTATTATGGTCATTGACCATGGTAGAAGACTAAGTCTTGCTAATTAAAGAGCTTGACATTGTTGATTAAGTCCAAGGGCCACTTGGCTTGATCTCTTCCCTCCAAGCTTTACATGTGTTGATATCTAGACCCTCCAATGTGTTTTATATACATACTAGTAGAAATACAAGGCTATTTTACACTTAGAAAAATTGAAGAACTCTTGTTCTCCTTAGAGGTGCTCTCGGGTTTGCTAAGAAGGAAAGAAGAAATTTTTTTGTTTGTGGTTCATTAGCCACAAGACTTTAACCCAAGGTTCATGAGTGTATTGTAAGAGTATCTCAATAGAAAAATCTCGGAAAAAGATAGTTTTCGGATTAGTCGCAAAGTGAAAACCTAGTTGCTTTCTAGGTTTTGGATTGGAAGTTTGAAGGGAAGTTGTTGGTATGGTTCTAAGGGTCTCAAGTAGCGGATTGAAGTGTATTGAAGAGGCTCTAAGTTGCTAAGGAAGCGACTTCGGATTTGGAGTTGGATTGAGATTCCTTGAGGTATAATCTTGTCTCTTAATAGTGTTACAAGATTATATATATATTGTTGTTGTTAGCTTTACATATTGCTAGCATGAAGTTGATATGTTGA
This sequence comes from Przewalskia tangutica, assembly GCA_029844215.1. Lineage (NCBI taxonomy): Eukaryota > Viridiplantae > Streptophyta > Magnoliopsida > Solanales > Solanaceae > Przewalskia > Przewalskia tangutica. Next base: position 67,153,869 of record CM056726.1, read on the forward strand.
AGTTTATAAGTATTATGGATTGCTTGTAGCCGAATTGGACTTATAGTTTGATATCTATTGTGGGGCGGAATTTTACACGTCTAGTAGGCGTGTAATCCCTTATTGTTAATTGCATTGATTGGGCCTTAAATGTGGCGTGTTTGGTTATTGTATTCGGCCTTGAAAAAGGTGGCAAAGTAGTAAAAACAAAGGAGGTGCTGTCCGATTTTCCGTAGAATTTAGCGACTTAGCACTTAGAATATTCTACGTTTGAAGTAAAGAGGTTAATGGACGTATTGTGCCCATTATAGGTTGAAGTACTAAGTATAGCGTATCCTACTTGAAGGATGGAATATCTATCAAGGTTGAAGTACTTTGGAGCATTTTGCTACTTGTCGATAATCGTCGCGAGGTATGTGAACCTCTTCCTTCCTTTGGTATGATCCTATGTATGGAATATACCTGTGGTATCATTTCATGTTTCCTTCTACTCTTAGAAGTTAAGAGGTAGTTGTGTGATTTACTCTATGTAGAACTTTTCCTATCTTTTGAGCATGACTAGTTGCACGTATGTAGTACGGTAGACGTACAACATCTTGATATCCTTTACTAGTTTTATGAATAGCCAAGTCGGGTGAGTTAGGAGATTAACTCACTTCTTTGAAAGAATAAAGGATGTCTTAAGTTTTATTAAGTTAAGGGACTTAAGATTTTTAAAGTATGTAATACTTGTTCCGTTTTAAACGTATAAGTCCCTTGGATAGGAAATTATATTTTTGGCTAAGGTATAAAGTGAATATAACGACTTTATGGGAAGTTGGTTATATTTGCTTTATGGAAAGATAAATGACTTGATTTTAGTGAAAAGGCAACTTGATTTTAAGGCATCAATTGCCTAAGGTTTTATAATAAAAGGAGTCACTTGAGTTCTAAAGGTTAAGAGACTAATTGTATTTTTGAAAGTTAAGAGAATTGATTTGAAAGTATTTAATACTTGGTTTCAAAAAGTAGAAGTGTTACACCCCGTAGTTCCAGGGTATGTATGTAAGAAAGTACGTACGAGAATACGACAGTAATATTGGAAAGGAAGAAAGATGTGATTTTTTCGACGGAAAAGTTTCCGAATTTTTGTGAAGGAAAGGTTCGTTATTGAGAATTGAATTCCCAGTTTTGGTATTCAGACTTTTTGGAATATTTGAGAATTATGGAATTATATTTCCGGAATTGGTCACGTGGGGCCCACAGGAGGAATTTACGGTTTGTGGGGCCCACTTTGTTTTCGGATTTTTGGCATTACGGATTTTTCCGAGAGACGAAATATTTTGGACCAATAGGAGGGCGACATGTGGCACCCTTAGGTGGCATGTGGGACGAAACAAGTGGACAAGTCAAATAGTCAAGTCTTGGAAGATAATTTTTGGGATAGTGGGAGTAGGTAAAAACGTTTTTTGTGGGCAAGTGGGGGTTGGGTTTGGACGGTTTTTGGGAGCATGTGGCTAGCCACATGGCTCATTGTTGTGGTGGACATATGTCCCAAAGTTGTGGTGGACATATGTCCCAAAGTTGTGGTGGACACTTGGTGGAAGACTTCACTTGCACAAGCAACCAAATCTACACCTTACACATGTTTTAATCTTGGCCCTTGAGTGTCCTATAAATACCCCCCTTGATAGCAAGACTTCTTCATCCCACACTTGAGAATTTCAAGACTTGAAATACTCCCTCCCCTCTCCTTGTTGTTCTCGTCCAACACCCCTCTCCCTTAACCAAACTTTGTCCAAAAATTCTTAGACTCTTAAGTGTTCTTCCTTAGTGTATTAGGAAGATTTTTAACCAAAAGTTAGAAAAGATTTCACACCCTAGCCCCTAAAGTACCCCCCTTGGCCGAGAGTTGCCACACTTAGAGCCTAAGTGTTCTTCACTTTTTAGAGTTGAAGTGTTAAGAGAAGTTGTTTAGAAACTTCTAAGGGTTGCTTGGAGCGGGTTGGAGCGTAAGGATTTGGAGCTAAACGTTGCTCAGGACCGACATATAATCTTGGATAATTTTGGGCTTATCGAGGTAATGATCTTTATCCCCCTATTGTAATTGGATATTACATGTTGTAGTAATGTATAGTTGAGTATACTATATGTAGAATGAATATTGAAAAGGATTGAACTGTATTTACATTGGACTGGATTTACAGTAGACTTGTGTAGTATATCTGTGAAGTAGAATTGAACACATCCGGTTAGACGTGTAATCCCCTGGGAGTTGTTGGCCTGGTAGCGGGCCTGAGTAGAGGAGGAGATTTATGTGGTTACGGGGAGGTCTTTGCGAATTTTCTGTAGAATAAGGAATCTTGTATTTAGAATATTCTACGAAGAGATCTAGAAGTTGATAGACGTTTTGTGGCCATTATAGGTTGAAGTACTACGAGTAGCGTATTCTACTTGAAGGGTGGAAAAGGCTAGCAAGGTTATAATACTTGGAGCGTTTTGCTAATTGTCGATAACCGTCGCGAGGTATGTGAACCTCTTCCTATCTTTTCTAGCATGATTGTTGTGAACTATGTAGTACGGTAGACGTACATGTGCTAAATGAATTTGGTTGGTTTAAAGCATAAAGTGTTATAACGACTTTATGGGAAGTTTGTTATAACAACTTTAGGTACGTAAAGAATTGGTCTGTGGTTTTTAAAAGATAAGGGACTTGACTTATAAAAGACTTTTATGAAATGTTAAAGACTTAAAGGTGTTAATAAGTTGTGAACCCGCATTCATAAGTATTGGGTACTTAATCTTAAAAAGGATAATGTTATATTGATTTCGAAAATGGGAATAAGTATCGAACAAACCACTGCAGCGTTAATAAAGGAAAATGTTTTGACTATTAATTATCATTAAAACCAGTAGAAACCTCCATCTGCATAGAAGCTAAGATAAGACAAAATTGTATTACATTTTCTAGATCATGGCTGCTTAATAAAACTATTAATAACAAGTATTGATTTTCTTAAATTCCAAGTAAGGAACTGTTTTCTAAAAGAAAAGAGACTCGAGGAATTTGAAGTGTTTTGGTTTGAAAGAAAGACATGGTTTTGTTTTAAGATGGTTTTAAAAGAAGGTATGGAAATTATTTTGGTTTAGTTTAAAAGATAGTTACTCTGTTTTGATACTGCGAGTATCGTATGACCTTTGTAAAAGAAATGGATCTTTTAAAAGAATTTAACGTACGTAGTACTTTGGGGTTAGAACCTGGACTTTGGCATAAAATGAAAGTACCTTGAGTTGTGTGTAACTTGCCTATGCTTGTTGTGATAGCCTTTGTTGGGCAAGTGTTGTATTTCTGTGCCACCGCGTCTCTCGATGGGGGGCCGGCTGATTTGTTAATAACTTACTTGGACGTACCGGCAGTGACGGAGAATTCCACGGGTACGCTTCCATTATTATTATTCCATGGACTAACTCTCCATGAGGTTTTACTGATTCGGCTTGGTATCTGGTAGTTGGCTCTCGTACTTGCCCCGTCTCGTGGCTGATTCGGCTTGGTATCTGGTAGTTAGTCTTCGTACTTGCCCCGTTCAGTTTTGTGACGAAGTCTCGTGATTCCGGCTTGGTATCTGGTAGTTAGTCAGACTTGCCCCGCCACCACGTGGCGCGCAGGTTGGTATCCGTAGTTGGCTTCGTACTTGCCCCGGGTCGCCGTGGTTTGGTTATGTAGTTTTGTTGGTACGGCTTTGGTTTCGGGTAGTTGGCTTTCGTACTTGCCGGCCGATTGATGACGGCTTTGGTATCGGTAGTTAGCCGTACTTGCCGTCACGGTTTTTATGACAGTGGGACACAGTGTTCATGTGTACTCCTTGGTGTTGTTATCATAGATCAGCGGTGAGGAAGGTATTCCACGGGCATGATTGATGCGATGGGCATGAGACCCATAGTTATATTGAGAGTTGACTCGGCGTGAGTCCCCGACGACGCGTGACTTCACATATTATGTAATCGTAGTTTGGTTATCATATATGTCTCTGCTTTATATAGACTACTATGATTTCATTTACGATTTTTAGTTTCACATACTTGGTACTGTTATCGACCTCGCCGGGCCTGCGCTCATGCCGCGGTAGAGGTACATCGGTTGATCCTCACTCTTAGGATCACGATTCAACAGATTAGGAAGCTCCGTTTTCTCCGGAGGCTTATCTTTTGGTATGTTTCCCCGAGTTTGTAAGTTCTTGTACATTCAGGGGTATGGCGGGGCCCTGTCCCGTCATAGTTGTTGTAAAAATCTTAGAGGTCCAGAGCATGTTGTGGGCGGGGTCAGTAAGGATGTAGCTGTTCAAATTTCTGTATATATGCAAAAAGGCAACCGTTTTGGTTAGCCTGTTTTCTTTATCTTTTTTCATATCTGTATGTTTTTATTTCCGCAGGTTTTTCTCTGACGTTGTATCACTAGGGTGCCCAGGGTAAGGCACCAGTCACGGGCCCGGGATCGGGTCGTGACAAAAGTGGTATCAGAGCAGTTAGTCATCGGAAAGTGTCTACAGACCGTGTCTAGTAGAGTCTTGATTATCGGTGTGTTGTGCACCACATCTATAATCAGGAGGCTGCAGGACATTTAGGATTGGTTTCTATTCTTCTCACTCTGAGATCGTGCCTTAGAGTTGTATTATAAGTTGGACCTCTCTGACGTATTTCGTTTTTACCAGTTATGCCTCCGCCAGCGCAACCCGCCCGAGGCAAGGCAAAGCGAGCTGCTAGTAGGATACAGAGGAGTACGAGGGCGCAGACCCGGACATTACCTGAGATAGTGCTTCAGACGACGAGTTTTGCGACGCCGCCGGCCCCAGCACAATTTAGAGCCGCCGCAGAGGCTACTGAGACCACAATACCTGCGCCTCGGTCCCCACTGGAGCGGAGAGATGGGTTACTGAGAGATGGCCCGATTCGCCGTGATCGTGGCGACATGAGGATAGGCCGGATCAGCAGCGATTCAGTAGTACCCATGGTTGGTCAGATAGTTTGAGACTGCGGGACTTTATGAGTTGCAGCCCGCCAGAGTTTTATGGGTCGAGGCCTGAGGATGATCCGCAGGAGTTCATCCGACAGTTACAGCGGATCATGAGAGTGATCAAAGCTTCGGAGACCGAGTCGGTGGTCTTGGGTTCGCATCGGCTGCGTGATACCGCAGTCGACTGGTTTGATTCGTGGGAGCTGTCCCGAGGAGAGCATGCACTTCCTGCAGTATGGGACGAGTTCTCAGAGGCATTCCTCACTCACTTCTTGCCTCCGCAGATGAGGAGGGCACGGGCCGACAGATTTATGATGCTGAGACAGAGAGGGCGTACGGTTCGGGAGTACAATGTGGAGTTTGACTCACTAGCTCGGTACGTCCCCGCGTTAGTAGCCGACATGGAGGACAGAGTGCACCGCTACGTTACGGGGCTCGATGACTACTTGGCAGAGGCTTGCTCGGGTGTAGCTCTTCAGCCGGGCATGGACATTGCCCGCATGCAGGCTTATGCACTTGGGTGTGAGGAGCGGAGAGGTCGACGGAATGACCGGGAGCAGCAGAAGAGGGCCAGAACAGCAGGGTCTTTTGGCGACTTTCGAGGCGGACCGCCTCAGCAGCAGACTAGTTATGCGCCTCCGCCAGTACAGAGCGGTCCTCCACAGTCTTCAGGGCATCCAGAGTATTCAGGAGCAGGTCAGGGCTCCAAGGGTTCAGGTTTTCGGGGGAGTAGTGGTGTTGACCAGATGAGGCCACCCTTACCTCAGTGTGGCCGTTGCGGTAGAATCCATAAGGGGGAGTGTCGTTCTGGTTCGGGAGGTTGTTTTACATGCGGCCAGCAGGGCCATTTTGCGAGAAATTGTCCGACCAGAGGTAGCGCGGATGTAGAGACTCGGCCTTCAGGATCTATGGCTGGTTCATCACCTTCTACAGCTATGCGCCCTGCAGGGCAGGCCTATGATTAGAGTGAAGCGGTAGATACAGGTATATCCTTAACCCTCTAGAGATTAGTATGCTTGATATGATGATCTTATTATTGTGTGCTATGTACGGATAGCGTTGTGTTATTTGTGAGTTAGAAAACATGGTTAGTTGAAAGGATAAGTATGGGGGCATGGAAAGTGTGAACCTTAGAATATTTCACGTTGAGACCTTAGATGTAAGGCCGTCTTGAGTAAAGGATTTTGCAAATGGTCCTTATCGGAGTGCATTATATGCATAGGGTGTATTAGTGTGATAAGTCCATGGGTAGTGTGAGATGGAAGTGGTAGCTTTCATGACGTGAATTAGTAAGATTGTTCCGTATCGGGGAACAAGAGTTTGGCGCGATTATGGGTCGGGTTGAGGACCATTCGCGGGTCAACCCGTAGCCCGACATGAGGTGGGGTCAGCTCGAGGTGGTCCCGCTAGGTGATAGGGTCAAGAGGGTGCTAGGCCCAGGTTTAGGTAACCATCGTATGAGTTCGTGGATGTGTTCGACCAGAATCGGATCGTGAAGGGCGGGAATGGCCTTGGGGGAAATTGAAGCTAGTAAGATGACCAAGTTTGGAGGTAGTGACTCCAAGGTTTTGGAAACTGAAGCAATGACTGAAGTATGGTACGTATACTATAGAAAGTTCGGATATACGAGAAGGGTATGACGACTAAGGAAGGAAGCGAACATGTGTTATGAGAACGGAAGTGATCATTTCTTTTGTGAAGTGAAGATGCGAAGGGAGTATTCTTTAGACCATGGGTGGAAGCTTTTTGTGATGTTAGAGGTGATTCCTCGTTGGCTTGGATTTGAGTTTTGCGCGTATGTTATATTATGGCCACGTGTGGCATAGTTGGTTTCATAAGTATAGTAGTGAAGATTTTACTGGCACAAGTATGTTTGGAGACTTAGAAGGAACATTCGGGACGAATGTTTCTAAGGGGGGAAGAATGTTACACCCCGTAGTTCCAGGGTATGTATGTAAGAAAGTACGTACGAGAATACGACAGTAATATTGGAAAGGAAGAAAGATGTGATTTTTTCGACGGAAAAGTTTCCGAATTTTTGTGAAGGAAAGGTTCGTTATTGAGAATTGGATTCCCAGTTTTGGTATTCAGACTTTTTGGAATATTTGAGAATTATGGAATTATATTTCCGGAATTGGTCACGTGTGTCACGACCCGATCCCGGGCCCGTGACTGGTGCCTTACCCGGGCACCCAAGTAGGCATACATCAGAGTAATCAGCGGAATATAAAAACAAGACATGAAACAAGTGTAAAATGAGACACAGTTTATTTGAGAAAAAGTCGCCTTTCGGCATATATATATAAACCAAGTCTGGCAGTTACATCCCAACTGTACAATAGGACTACAGACCTCTAAGGAAGTAAACAACTATGGCGGGACAGGGCCCCGCCATACCCTGAATGTACAAAACTATCTACAACAACAGGGAGATCATACCCAAAAGTCGAGCCTCCGGAGAAGATGGAGCTCCTGACACCAAAGAAAAGATCCTAAAACTGAGGATCCGCTACCTGCTTCCCTTTACCTGCGGCATGAACGCAGCCCCCCGAAGGAGGTCAGTACAACAGGTACCAAGTATGTGAAACTGTAAAGTACTTTAAATGAAATCATACCATTTTAAAAGCAATTCTACAAATATGTACGAAACAACCAATGTAACCACACATAGTGCCACAGCATAACCAAAAGCAAAATAGATATAACATAACTGGTCTTTTCTAGGCCGCTAATGATCGAAGCAAGGCCAATCGCCCATAGTATCATTATGCGAGCCTAATCCTGGAACTCCCGCAGTCCGCATAGGTCACACACAGACCCGCATGAGGTATTCCTCGCATCGGGGGTAGCTAGCCCGCGGTATCCTCCTGGACTCCCGCAGTCCGCATAGTCACATAGACCGCATAAGGCACTCCTCGCATCGGGATAATACACCCGGAATGATCAATCCTGGAACTCCCGCAGCTCCGCATGGTCACACAGACCGCATAGGCCGTATAGACCCGCATCAAGGGTGGCAAGCCCTCGGTATAACAAGTCAAGGGGGTATGTGATATAAGAACAGTACAACGGGTTTAACGTTTAACAACGTAGGCACAACAAGAATAACCCCCTTACACAACATCACAAGACACTAACACGCGTAGCATCATAACATGTTTACTTATCAAACCATCTTACTACACTTTTCAGAAATCAATACAAGATTTTCATAAACAAATAAGTAAAACCGTTCCTTTTATCTTTCTTAAGTCATTATACCTAACTTCCCATAAAGTTAGTATAACTCTTAAGCTTTCTGTTTAAAAATCAAGTATTACTCTTCTTTCAAAAATGATTCATAATTCTTTTGAAATACTTCAAGGTTCTTATTATTTAGACTCAAGTCAACAGACGTCCAGTAAAACCATGTTCAGTTAACACACGTACGTCTACCGTACTATATATATTTTAAAATATCATGCTCAAGGGGATAGGAAGAATCACATACCTTCTCGAAATCCACCGCCAAGTCGAGTATGTCGCGCAGAGTATCAACCTATATGATCAAATACATCTATCAACGTCTAGACTACTCTGTAGGATATTCTAAACAGAGGGTTCTCTATTCTACGGAAAATTGGGCAGCATTTCCCTACCCGTCAAACTACTCAAGTCTACTGTAAATACAGTCCTATGTAAGTACAGTTCAATTCTTCTTCTTTTATACCCTTCTACTGTGATTACAGTCCAATTCTATTCTTTTATATCCTTCTATATCTTATACTCAACTCTTAACTATTCTTATATGTAATCTCCAATTACAATAGAAGGACAAGAGTATTTACCCCTATAAGCCCAAAATTATCCAAATTAAATGTCGATCCTGAGCAAGGTTTAGCTCCTAATTGCACGCTCCGAAAGCTCCAAGAACCCCTTAGAAGTTTCTAAACAACTTATACTTAAATACTATAAGGGATTTGGGGCTAGGGTATTTTGGAATAGTAACTATACTAGAAGGCAACTTTCTACAAAGGGGTTCTCACTGAAGCCACAAGGAAGGGGGGAGGGAGTTGGGACGAGAACACTACTACAAGGGAGAGGATTTTAAGACTTAGAAATTGTGGAGTGGATGAAGAAGTCTTCACTCAAGGGGGGGTATTTATAGAACACTCAAGGGACAAGATTAAAACAAGTGGAGGGTTGGGATTAGGATCCATGTGAAAGATGAGGTCTTCCAACCAAGTGTCTCCCACAAAATTAAGACATATGTCCACCACAATATTGGAACACATGCCCACCACAACAATGAGCCATGTGGACTCCACTACCTCACAAAAACCGTCCACCTCCTACCTACTCCCACTCACACAAAACCAACTTGCAAGACTTGACCAATTGACTTTCCCACTAGGCCCCTCAATTCGTCCAACCAAAGCCAACTAAGGGTGACACATGTCGCCCTCCTAATGGTCCAAAATATTTCGTCACTCGGAAAAAATCCGCAAAACAATTATAAATGTCGTAGCCGTAATTTTCCCTTCGCAAGTCTTAGAAAACGTTTCGTCGGAAAACAATTATTTTTGTGGGTTGTGCACAAATTTTCGTCCTTATGCCTAACTTTAAGGCTAGACTTTTGTACGTACGCCCTCACGTACATACTCTGGAAATACGGGGTATAACAACGTGGGGCCCACAGGAGGAATTTACGGTTTGTGGGGCCCAATTTGTTTTCGGATTTTTGGCATTACGGATTTTTCCGAGAGACGAAATATTTTGGACCAATAGGAGGGCGACATGTGGCACCCTTAGGTGGCATGTGGGACGAAACAAGTGGACAAGTCAAATAGTCAAGTCTTGGAAGATAATATTTGGGATAGTGGGAGTAGGTAAAAACGTTTTTTGTGGGCAAGTGGGGGTTGGGTTTGGACGGTTTTTGGGAGCATGTGGCTAACCACATGGCTCATTGTTGTGGTGGACATATGTCCCAAAGTTGTGGTGGACACTTGGTGGAAGACTTCACTTGCACAAGCAACCAAATCTACACCTTACACATGTTTTAATCTTGGCCCTTGAGTGTCCTATAAATACCCCCCTTGATAGCAAGACTTCTTCATCCCACACTTGAGAATTTCAAGACTTGAAATACTCCCTCCCCTCTCCTTGTTGTTCTCGTCCAACACCCCTCTCCCTTAACCAAACTTTGTCCAAAAATTCTTAGACTCTTAAGTGTTCTTCCTTAGTGTATTAGGAAGATTTTTAACCAAAAGTTAGAAAAGATTTCACACCCTAGCCCCTAAAGTACCCCCCTTGGCCGAGAGTTGCCACACTTAGAGCCTAAGTGTTCTTCACTTTTTAGAGTTGAAGTGTTAAGAGAAGTTGTTTAGAAATTTCTAAGGGTTGCTTGGAGCGGGTTGGAGCGTAAGGATTTGGAGCTAAACGTTGCTCAGGACCGACATATAATCTTGGATAATTTTGGGCTTATCGAGGTAATGATCTTTATCCCCCTATTGTAATTGGATATTACATGTTGTAGTAATGTATAGTTGAGTATACTATATGTAGAATGAATATTGAAAAGGATTGAACTGTATTTACATTGGACTGGATTTACAGTAGACTTGTGTAGTATATCTGTGAAGTAGAATTGAACACATCCGGTTAGACGTGTAATCCCCTGGGAGTTGTTGGCACAGTAGCGGGCACAGTAGAGGAGGAGATTTATGTGGTTACGGGGGGGAGGTACTGCCGAATTTTCTGTAGAATAAGGAATCTTGTATTTAGAATATTCTACGAAGAGATCTAGAAGTTGATAGACGTTTTTGTGGCCATTATAGGTTGAAGTACTACGAGTAGCGTATTCTACTTGAAGGGTGGAAAAGGCTAGCAAGGTTATAGTACTTGGAGCGTTTTGCTAATTGTCGATAACCGTCGCGAGGTATGTGAACCTCTTCCTATCTTTTCTAGCATGATTGTTGTGAACTATGTAGTACGGTAGACGTACATGTGCTAAATGAATTTGGTTGGTTTAAAGCATAAAGTGTTATAACGGCTTTATGGGAAGTTTGTTATAACAACTTTAGGTAGGTAAAGAATTGGTCTGTGGTTTTTAAAAGATAAGGGACTTGACTTATAAAAGACTTTTATGAAATGTTAAAGACTTAAGGGTGTTAATAAGTTGTGAACCCGCATTCATAAGTATTGGGTACTTAATCTTAAAAAGGATAATGTTATATTGATTTCGGAAATAGGAATAAGTATCGAACAAACCACTGCAGCGTTAATAAAGGAAAATGTTTTGACTATTAATTATCATTAAAACCAGTAGAAACCTCCATCTGCATAGAAGCTAAGATAAGACAAAATTGTATTACATTTTCTAGATCATGACTGCTTAATAAAACTATTAATAACAAGTATTGATTTTCTTAAATTCCAAGTAAGGAACTGTTTTCTAAAAGAAAAGAGACTCGAGGAATTTGAAGTGTTTTTGTTATACCCCGTATTTTTCAGAGTATGTACGTGAGGACGTACGTAGAAAAGTTGAGCCTTAAAAGTAGGCTAGGGCCGAAAACTTTTGTGCACAACACCCGATTAGAGTCGTTTTTCGACGAAACGTTTTACTAAACTTGCGAAGGGAAAAATACGGCTATGTCATTTATAAGTTTTGCGGATTTTTCCGAGAGATGAAACATTTTGGACCAACGGGAGGGTGACATGTGTCACCATCACATTGGGCGTGAATTGGGGCGGCATTTGGACGATTTGGAGCAATGGGTTAGGTAGGATTTTTTGTGTAGTAGTTGGTTAGGGACACATGGTTAAATCCTAGCCCTACACTTGCCTAACACTTGGATTGATCTTGGCCATTGGTTGGCCCTTGGTTGGCCTATAAATACTCCCCTAACTTGAAGACTTTCTTCATCCAAAAATCATTTTTCCAAGTCTTGAAATCCCTCCCCCTTTGAGAGTTGTTCTCGTCTAAGTCCCCCACTCTAAAGAGCTAGCCGAAACCAACCCCCCCTCCCTTAGTAGAAAATACTCTTCAAGTATTGTTGCTATGGCAAAATACTTTAGCCCTTATACTTTGTAGTATTTCCAAAGTCCCCTCTATACTAAAAGCCCAAATACTATATATACTTCCTTAGTCACAAACGAAACCCTAAGAGAAACTTCATTGTTGATTGAAGTAGTAAGTAGAAGTTGTGTAGAAACTTCTAAGGGTTCTTGGAGCGCATTGGAGCGTACGGAGTAGGAGCTAAACCTTGCTCAGGATCGACTTTATCTAGGATAATTTTGGGCTCATCGAGGTAAATACTCTTGTCCTTCTATTGTAATTGGATATTACATATAAGAATAGTTAAGACTTGAGTATAAGATATAGAAGAATATTAAAATATAGAATTGAACTGTACTTACATAGGACCGTATTTACAGTAGACTTATAACCTTCCTTGGTTGAATGTTCTGCGAGTAGCATGTACTACTTGGAAGGAGGACAAGGCTAGCCGGGTTATAGCCGTGGAGCGTTTTGCTTATAGTCGATAATCGTTGCGAGGTATGTGATTCTTCCTATACTCTTGAGCATGATATTTTAAAAGAATATATAGTACGGTAGACGTACGTGTGGCAATGTATTTTGACTTAAGCCTGAATAATAAGAACCTTGAAGTATTTTAAAAGAATATATAGTACGGTAGACGTACGTGTGGCAATGTCTTTTGACTTAAGCCTGAATAATAAGAATCTTGAAGTATTTTAAAAGAATATATATATAGTACGGTAGGCGTACGTGTGTTAACTGAATGTAGTGTTACGGCAATGTCTTTTGACTTAAGCCTAAATAATAAAGAATCTTGAAGTATTTCAAAAGATTAAGAAACCTTGTTGAAAGAAGAATAATGCTTGGTTTTAAAAGCTTAAGAGTTATACTAGCTTTATGGGAAGTTAGGTATAACGACTTAAGAGAGATAAAAAGAATGGTTTATTAATTTTAGAAGTTAAGAGACTTGATCTTAAAAGATAAGAGGCTTGACTTAAATGAATTAATATGAATGTTTGTGTGAAACCTCATTCGTGAGTAATGAGTACTTGGTTGTTAAAAGGAATAATGTTTTACTGATTTCGGAAATCAGAATAAGTATCGAACAAACCACAGCAGCGCTAATAAAGGGAAATGTATTGACTAATAAAGTATTATTAAAACCAGTAGAAACCTCCATCTGCATAGAAGCTAAGATGAGACAAAATGATATTACATTTCCTAGATCATGGCTGCTTAAATAAGATTGATTATGAACAAGAATAACCTACTCACATATAAGGCATATGTTTCTCAAATTGTTTTAAAGGAGAATTATATCATTGAGTGATTAAAACTATGAACTACGAAACCTTTCGAAAATGAGAAACTTGAGCATTTGAAATTAGGCAAACTTGAACGTTTGGAACATAAGGTTGTTACTTGATTTTACAAAGAGAAGTGTTTTGATTTACTTAAAAAGATAGTCACACTATTTTTATACTACGGGTATTGTGTGACTTTCGTGAAAGAAACGGATCTTTTAAAGAGTTATTGTATGAAGTACTTTGGGGATAAACTCCCGAACTTGTTAACATAAAGTAGAAAGTACCTTGTGTGGAGAACTTGATTGTATTGGTTTGTGATAGCCTTGTAATATTTTCTTGTTGATTGGATAAGTAAACATGTTAGGATGCTACGTGTGTTAGTATCTTGTGATATTCTTGTTCTGCTTACGTTGCTAAACTTTAAGCCCGTTGTACTGTTATTATATCACATACCCCCTTGACTTATTATACAGGGCTTGCCACCCGATGCGGTCTATCGGCCTATGCGGTCTATGTGACTATGCGGGCGGCGGTATGCTCCGAGATTGATCATTCCGGTGTTTTAGCCCGTCGCGGGATGCCATATCTGATGCATGTGACTATGCGGGCTGCGGGAGTCCAGGAGGGTACCGGGGTTAGCTACCCCCGATGCGGGTCTAAACGATCTATGTGGGTCTATGTGTGACCTATGCGGGCTGCGGGAAGTCCAGGATTAGGCATGCATAATGATACTATGGGCGATTGGCCTTGCTTCGATCCTTAGCGGCCTAGAAAAGACCGATTCTGATATATCCATTTCGCTCTTGTTTATGTTATGGCGTGAGACCCATAGTTATATTTGAGTGATGGCTTTAGGCGTGAGTCACGACTTGACATATTTGCTTATTTATTGTGAGTAGTTTGGTTATCATACATGTCTCTGCTTTATATAGACTACTATGATTTCATTTCTGATATTTTGATTTCACATACTTGGTACTGTTGTCTTGACCTCCTTGAAGTGCGTTCATCTGCGAGTAAAGGTACTCTGTTGTTGATCCGCTCTTACGATCATCGTTTAGCGTTTGGGAAAGCTCCGTTTCTCGGATGCTTTGCTTTTAGTATGGTCCCTGCCGTTGTAGGTATTTGTATTCAGGGTATGGCGGGGCCTGTCCGCCATTGTTGTTATAAATCATTAAGTGCGTAGCCTGTTAAAAGGTTGGGATATCGTTCACTTTGGGTATTTATATATATATTAGAAAGGCAACTTTTCTTCAGATAAACTGTGTCTCAATTTATACTGTTTCATATCTTGGTTGTTTTATATTCCGCTGATTACTCTGATGTATGACTACTTGGGTGCCCGGGTAAGGCACGATCCACGAACCGGGCAGGTTGTGACAAAAGTGGTATCAGAGCAGTTAATCCTCGGAAAGTGTCTACAGACCGTATCTAGTAGAGTCTTGATTATCGGTATGTTGTGCACCATACCAATAATTAGGAGGCTATAGGATATTTAGGATTGGTTTCCATTCTTCTCACTCAGAGATCGTGCCTTAGAGCTGTGTTATAAGTTGGACCCCTCTAACGTATTCTTTTCCTTTACCAGTTATGCCTCCGCCCGAACTCGGGCCCGAAGAAGCGGCAGCGTAGGAGGCTGCGAGTAAATCTGAGAGAGTTAGAAGGGCACAAGCCCAATCATCACCTGGGGTAATGCTTCATTCGGGAGTTACGAGGCGTCGCCCGGCCCAGTGAGTTTGTACGGCAGCGATTCCTCTGCGGCCATGACATCCGGACCTTGATTCGCGACTAGGAGCAGAAAATATGGATTGCAAGGAGACGGCCCTGTTGCTAGCAAGGGATTTGGCAACCAGAGAATATTTTATGTACCGATATACCAAGGGTATTGATGATTATCTAAAGAAGGGTTGTGAAGAAGTAGCTCTTCAGTCAGGAATGAGCTTGGCTTGCGTTTAGGCTTATGTGCGGCGGTGAGAGGCGTAGAGATCGGACAGTTAACCAAGAACGGAAGAGGGCCCGATTGGCGAGGATCATTTGGTAACTCTCGGCGAACCGCCTCGGCCAATTAGACATGCGCCTCCGCCCGATCTGAGTGTCCCTCGCGAGTTCGATTTTCCTCGTTGTTCACGATGTGGCAGGCGTCATCCAGGGGAATGTCGTCTTTTTATGGTTCTTGTTTTACTGCGGCCGTCGAGCCATGTAGCGAGGAATGTTCTATGAGGAAGGATGCAAGTAGGAGGACTCGGCTGCTATCGGTCGATTCGCGGATTCAGTGGTTCGGAGAGGAAGGGGCGTTAGCCAGAGGAGGCCACCCCCACCTCGGTGTGGCCGTTGTGGTAGGTGTCATTCGGGGGAATGTCGACAGTTTGTTTTTTTTGCGGCCAGCAGGGCCATTTTGCGAGAAATTGTCCAACCAAAGGTGGTGCGGATGTGGAGACTCGACGCCGGGATGCGTGGCTGGTTCATCACCTTCCCGGTATCGCAACAGGGCGGGATTGATTAGAACGACCTAGGGGAAGTGCAGCGTAGATACAAGTATATTCTTAACCCTCTAGAGATTAGTATGTGTGTTAAGATGAGTATATTTTAAGTATAGTGTTAGTTGTGATTAAAAATTATGGTTAGTTAACCGGGTATGTTTGGGGGATAGAGAAAGTGTGAGCCTTAGAATGTTATACGTGGAGACCTTAGAGGTAAGGCCATCTCGAGTAAAGATGTATTGTTATGTTTGATCCTTATCGGAGTGCATAGTGCACGTGAGATATATTGTGTGATAAGTCCCTGAGTAGTGTGGAATGAAAGAGGGTAGTTGAACTAAGAAGACCGCTAGGTTTTCGTAACGTGATTAGTGAGTTTTTTTTTCGGATCGGGGAGCTAGTGTTTTGCGCGTTGCCGGGTCGGGTTGAGGCCATGTTGCGGGTCAACCCGCGGCACGGTGGTGAGGTCGGTTTGTGGTGGTCGCTTTGTGTTAGGATCACGAGGGTGTTAGGCCCAAGTTTAGTTAACCAGCGTACGAGTTCGTGGATACGTTCAACCAGTAGTCGGGCCGATGGGGGCAGCCCATCGTGTTTTCGGTCAGGACCGTTTACTCGGCAGTGTTGATATATCAGGAAGGTTGTAAGGCTGCACGAGGTGCCTACCTTCACCTTATGGCGGCGGTGAAGCCGTGTTATGGCTATTTCTTTTCGGGAAGTTTTACCAGGCAGGGTTAGGAACTCAGGTGAGTCTCCGTATCGCATTCGCCCTCGGGCCAGTGTTTGGATTACAGGGGTAGTTGTGAGGATTGTTGTCTCCTGTTGAGGATGTTTTATAGCTACCATTTGATATTCGGATATCGCCTTATGAAGCCTTGTAGGGCGGAAGTGTAAGTTCTTGATCGATTGGTTCGATGTTGGCAAGGTTGATTGTTGGTTCATCTGGTTCAGTGAATGTGGCTAGGGTGTGACGAGTTTTAGAAAACAGAGGAACTAAGTCCGAGTTACTTTGGGCCTTTTCTGATCATGTGAAAAATAGGCCAGGTTGCCTATATGTTAGGATGCTACGTGTGTTAGTATCTTGTGATATTCTTGTTGTGCTTACGTTGCTAAACTTTAAGCCCGTTGTACTGTTATTATATCACATACCCCCTTGACTTATTATACCGAGGGCTTTCCACCCTTGATGCGGGTCTATACGGCCTATGCGGTCTATGTGACTATGCGGAGCAGCGGTATGCTCCAGGATTGATCATTCCGGGTGTTTTAGCCCGATGCGGGGATGCCATATACGGTCTGTGTGACTATGCGGGCTATTGAGACTATGCGGGCTGCGAGAGTCCAGGAGGGTACCGGGGTTAGCTACCGTCTGGTCTATACGATCTATGCGGGTACATGTGTGACTATGAAGTGCGGGAAGTCGAGGATTAGGCACGCATAATGATCTTATGGGCGATTGGCCTTGTTTGATCCTAGCGGCCTAGAAAAGACCGATTCTGATATATCCATTTCGCTCTTGTTTATGTTATGGGCGTGAGACCCATAGTTATATTTGAGTGATGACTTTAAGGGCGTGAGTCCCTGACTTGACATGACTGCTTATTTATTGTGAACTGTAGTTTGGTTATCATACATGTCTCCTGCTTTATATAGACTACTATGATTTCATTTACTGATATTTTGATTTCACATACTTGGTACTGTTATCTTGACCTCCTTGAAGCTGCGTTAAATCATGCAGTAAAGGTACTCCTGTTGTTGATCCCCGCTCTTAGGATCATCGTTTCAGCATTTGGGAAAGCTCCGTTTCTCCGGAGGCTTTGCTTTTTGGTATGGTCCCCTGCCGTTGTAGGTATTTGTATTCAGGGGTATGGCGGGGCCCTGTCCCGCCATTGTTGTTATAAATCATTAGAGCTCTATAGCCCTGTTAAAAGGTTGGGATATAACTGTTCACTTTGGGTATTTATATATATATGCCGAAAGGCAACTTTTCTTCAGATAAACTGTGTCTCAATTTATACTGTTTCATATCTTGGTTGTTTTATATTCCGCTGATTACTCTGATGTATGACTACTTGGGTGCCCGGGTAAGGCACCAGTCACGGGCCACGGAACGGGTTGTGACAGTTTTGGTTTGAAAGAAAGACATGGTTTTGTTTTAAGATGGTTTTAAAAGAAGGTATGGAAATTATTTTGGTTTACTTTAAAAGATAGTTACTCTGTTTTGATACTGCGAGTATCGTATGACCTTTGTAAAAGAAATGGATCTTTTAAAAGAATTTAACGTACGTAGTACTTTGGGGTTAGAACCTGGACTTTGGCATAAAATGAAAGTACCTTGAGTTGTGTGTAACTTGCCTATGCTTGTTGTGATAGCCTTTGTTGGGCAAGTGTTGTATTTCTGTGCCACCGCGTCTCTCGATGGGGGGCCGGCTGATTTGTTAAGAACTTACTTGGACGTCTGCGGTGTGAGAGGAATTCCACTGCACGCTTCCATTATTATTATTCCATGGACTAGCTCTCCGTGAGGTTTCTTGATTCGGCTTGGTATCGGTAGTTGGCTCGTACTTTCCCGCCTCGTGGTGATTCGGCGGTATCGGTAGTTAGTCTTACTTGCCCGTTCAGTTTTGTGGCGAAGTCTCGTGATTCGGCTTGGTATCGGTAGTTAGTCTTCGTACTTGCCCGACCATTCGTGGCGCGAGTTTGGTATCCGTAGTTGGCTTTCGTACTTGCCCTGGGTCAGCTTCGTGGTATGGTTATGTAGTTTTGTTGGTACGGCTTTGGTATCTGGTAGTTGGCTTTCGTACTTGCCCCGGTTAGTTGATGATGCGTCTTTGGTATCTGGTAGTTAGCGCCCGTACTTGCCGTCACGGTTTTATGACACAGGTGGGACCTGGTGTTCATGTGTACTCCTTGGTGTTGTTATCATAGACTGCCGGCAGTGAGGAAGGTATTCCACGGGCATGATTGATGTTGTGGGCGTGAGACCCATAGTTATATTTGAGTGATGACTTTGAGGGCGTGAGTCCCTGACTTGACATGGCTTATTTATTGTGGCGTAGTTTGGTTATCATACATGTCTCTGCTTTATATATAGACTACTATGATTTCATTTCTGATATTTTGATTTCACATACTTGGTACTGTTATGCCGACCTCGCCCGGGGCTGCGTTCATCTGCGCGGTAGAGTACATCGGTTGATCCTCACTCTTAGGATCACATTCAACGTATTGGAAGCTCCGTTTTCTCCGAGGCTTATCTTTTGGTATGTTTCCCGAGTTTGTAAGTTTTTGTACATTGGGGTATGGCGGGGCCTGTCCGTCATAGTTGTTGTAAAAATCTTAGAAGTGCATGCTTTGTTGTGGGCGGGGTTGTAAAGGATGTAGCTGTTCAAATTTACGTATATATGCAAAAGGCAACCATTTTGGTTGCTTTGTTTTTTATCTTGTTTCATATCTGTATATTTTTATTTCCGCTGGTTTTTCTCTGATGTTGTATCACTAGGGTGCCCGGGGTAAGGCACCAGTCACGGGCCCGGGATCGGGTCGTGACAAGAAGTCTCTTGGTTATAAAAAGGAATGAGTTAGTCTAAAACCATAAAGGGTTATAACGGCTTTATGGGAAGTTGGTTATAACGGCTTTATGGAAAGTTAATAGAATGGTTTTCTCTAATAATGTAAGCAAAGAATTGATTTGAAATAAAGAAGGGCAAATTGTTTTAAAGGTACCAATTGCTTAAGGTTTTTAATAAAGAAGTCACTTGATTTAGAAGCCGGTAATTGTATTTCTAAAAAGGTATTGTGACTTGTCTTGAAAGGTGGATAGGACTTGATACTATAGTTGTTAGTATATGGGAAGTTTTATTTGAAAAAGAATCTTTCTAAAGGAGTAGAGATGCGTAGTACGTTGGGTTAAATTCCCGGATTTTATAAGACATTATCGTCCCAGAAATAGTAGGCGTTATACCTTTATGGGCGGACTATATGACATTTCGTCGAGAAATGGGCGGGCGAGATACCTTCTGGGCGCACTATATGACATTATCGTCCGAAATGGGCAGGCGAGATACCTTCTGCGCGGTATATGACATTATCGTCCCAGAAATGGGCCGGGCAATATACCTTTACGGGCAGACTATATGACATTATCGTCCCAGAAATGGGCCGGGCAGTATACCTTTATGGGAAGACTATATGACATTATCGTCCCAGAAATGGGCCGGGCAGTATACCTGTATGGGCAGACTATGTGACCTTATCGCGCCCCAGATTGGGCCGGGCAGTATAGGCGTCCCTCCATAAAGGGCCGGAGTAGGTTATGTAAGGTAAGTAAGTTATATGGTAGTGAACTTGATGATTTTCCGAAGTAAGTACGTAAGAAAGTGACTATAACTTTTATTGAGAAATGGGAAAAGATAATAAGGTACGATTAAGTTCACGTGATGATAATGACATGGTAGGTTCAGGTATTTACCCTTTTTATACTTACCCATGTCATGCTTTTATACAGATATATTTTGTTTAATGTACCTTATTTCCGTTCCATATTAAATTTTGTTATGCGGTCCGCCGAGTGCGTTCATGTCGCGAGTTTAGGTACGATTGTGGATCCATGAGCTTAGGATCTGGTTCACATTTTGAGATGGCTCGATGTTCGGAGTTGTCATGTTTATGTATATTCGAAGTGCAGCGGGGCCTTGTCGTCACGATATTGGTCAAAAATCTTAGAGGTTTGTATTCACGTGTAAATTTGGGTGGTTAGAGTTGTAATTACATTTTTTGGATAGTGTAAGCTCTTTTGGGTGATTTATATTATGGCAGCCTTATCGGCTTTGCCTAAGTTTTTTTTAAAAAAAATGTGTTACTTATTTTCATGATTTGTTATGTTGTATGATTAGAAGGGTGCCCGTGTAGGGTACGATCGCGGCTTAGTCGGAGTCGTGACAAAAGTGGTATCGAGCGATTAGTCCTCGGAAAGTGTCTGAGGCCGTGTCTAGTAGAGTCTTGATTATCGGTGTGTTGTGCACCACATCTATAATCGGAGGTTGCGGGATATTTAGGATTGGTTTCCATTCTTCTCACTCGAGATCGTGCGATAGAGGCGTGTTGTTAAGTGCTTCTCTCCTAACGAGTTATGTTGATTGCATTCTGAAAAGCGTGATGACCGGGAAGGACTATGTGGATTGCGTATCGGGTTGGTAATGATTGTAGTATAGTTGGTATTGTGACATACATCTATATGGAGTTATGTATGAAGTCGGGCAGCGTGTTGCCTAGAATGATTTTAGATTACAAGAGTTGGTAAAGACTAACTAGATCACAGGAAGGTATGGAGCGATTAATGAATTCGCCAAGGTCTTATGTTTTATGTTGAGATGATTGGGAAAGGATGAGTAATGTCGATAGGGTAGTGAACCCTTAAGAAGCCATGTTAAGGACCTTAATGGAATACCATGTTAATATATTAAGCTACGTGGTAGGCTTAAGAGAATTGTACGGATGAGGTCCGTAAAGAGTAAGTAATGGTTGTTGTGATCAAGACAACACGATTATGGTATTATGAGAAGTTTTTTCTGTACCCGTTTACTGGGGGACTGGTAAGGTAGGCTTGGAGCATGGAAATTGCGAGCCTAAGAATATTGATGACCGCTGAGACCTTTGATGTACAAGGTCTTCTCGGGTAGAAGGATTTATTATAGACCTAGAATAAGAGTTAAGTGCGACGGTGGGACGGGGTGAGGACCTATTGCGGGTCGCCCCATAGTCTGAAATTGTTATACCCCGTATTTCCAGTGTATGTACGTAAGGACGTACGTAGAAAATTTTTGAAGCTTAAGTAGGCTTGGCCGATTTTCATTTTGTGCACAACACCCGGTTAGAGTCGTTTTTCGGCGAAACGTTTTCACAGCTTTCGTAGGGGAATTTCCGGCTATGTCATTTTTAATTTTTGCGGATTTTTCCGAGAGACGAAATATTTTGGGCCAACGGGAGGGTGACACTTGTCACCTCGTTGGAGATTTAGAGGCGGTCAAGGGTGGTTGGCCTTGGCCGATTGGTCCCTTATTTTGGGCCTTGTTTTGTGGCTTGTTTTGTGCCATGTTTGGTGGAGTAGGGTTAGGGTGCACTTGGCTTGATCTAGGCCTTACACTTGCCTTGCACATGGCTTGATCTTGGCCATTGGTTGGCCTTGGGTTTTGCTATAAATACCCCCCCTTGGAAGACTTGTTCATCCATTCCTAAATATTTCCAAGTGTTAAATTCCTCCTCCTCCCCTTAGTGTAGAGTTCGGCCAGAGCCTCCCTCCCCCTTGGCGAGAGCCCTTTCCCACATCTTGGGGTGCTAGCCGTGGGTACCCACTGCCTAGTTGTTTTCGTATAATACCCCCCTCTTGGTAGAAATACTCTCAATAGTATTGTTATAATGCCCAAATTACCTTCGACGTATAGCTTGTATTATTCTAAGGTTATACTTATCTGAAAAGCCGAAATACTATTATACTTCCCTTAGTCACAAAAACCGAAACCACAAGGAAAATCTCCATAGTTAGTTGGAGTATTATGTAGAAGTTGGTTAGAACTTCTAAGGGTTGTTTGGAGGCGGGTCGGGCGCAAGGAGTAGGAGCTAAACCTTGCTCGGGATCGACATTTAAACTCGGATAATTATGGGCTTATCGAGGTAAATATCTTGTCCTCTATTGTAATTGGAAATTACATGATTGTTAGACTATATAGTTGAAGTATACTATATTTAGAACTGAGCGTTGTTTCGCAATGTCTTTTGACTTAAGCTGAATAATAAGAAACCTTTTCGAAAGAAGATCTTGTTGTATTTACATAGGGTGTATTACATGAGACTTGTGTAGCTTTTACGTGAGGTAGAATTGTGCACGTCGGTTTAGACTTATAACCCCCTGGTTGGCTTGGTAGCCGGCCCAGATAGAGGAGGAGATTTCTGTTGTTGCGGGAGGTCTTTGCGAATTTTACGTAGAATGTTCTCTGAAGGGATCTAAATGTTAATAAGCGCCTTGTGGCCTTATAGGTTGAAGTACTACGTGTGGCGCGATCTTGGCTAAGGAGTAGCCGACGGTTTGAAGTACTTGGGCGTTTTGCTATTAGTCGATACTCGTCGCGGTATGTGAACCTCTTCCTATCTCTTCTAGCATGATATGTGTGAACTATGTAGTACGGTGAGCGTACGTGTGCTAAATGTATTTGATTGGTTTAAAACATAAAGTGTTATAACGGCTTTATGGGAAGTTGGTTATAACGACTTTATGTTGGTAGAAGATACTTGTGGTTTTAAAAGGTAATTGGTTTGAACTATAAGCGGCTTGTTATGTGTTAATAAAGAACTTGAAGTATTTCAAAAGATTTTGAATCATTTTGAAAGAAGTAATACTTGGTTTTGAAAACTTAAGAGTTATACTAGCTTTATGGGAAGTTAGGTATAACGGCTTAAGAATGTTTTCTTGATTTGAAATCGAATGTGTATCGACAAACCAACTGCGGCGTTAATAAAAGGAAATGTTTGTGATTAAGTATTATTAAAACCGGTAGAAACTTCCATCTGCATAGAAGCTAAGATGAGACAAAATGATATTTCCTAGATCATGGTCATTGTAATAAGATTGTTATAAACAAGAATATCCTACTCACATATAAGACTTATGTTTCTCAGATAGTTTAAAAGAGAATTATATTCTTAAATGAATAAGACTATGAACTACGAAACCTTTCTAAAATAAGAAACGTGAACATTTGAAATTAGGCAAACTTGGGCGTTTGGATAATAATGTTGTTACTTGATTTTACAAAGATAAGTGTTTGATTCACTTCAAAAGATAATCACTCTATTTTCATATACTACGTATTGTGTGACTTTTGTGAAAGTAACGTATCTTTTAAAAGATAATGTATGAAGTACTTTGGGAATAGATACTCGATCTTGTTAATCATATAATAGAATGTACCTTGTGTGTATAACTGGATTGTGTTGGTTTGTGATAGCCTGGTAATACTTTCTTGTTGATTGATAAGTAAACATGCTAGGATGCTACGTGTGTTAGTATCTTATGATGTTGTGTAAAGGGTTTCCTTTGTTGTGCTTATGTTGCTTAACGATAAATTTGTTGTGTTAGTATTTTACATCACTCATCTCTTGAGATGATTAGGGTTAAGCGCCTCCGTCGGGGTAGACTTCAGCGGGTCGATGGACCTATGATTCGAGAATACCTCATGCAGTCGAGGGCTATCGCGGAGCTACGAGAGTTCGAGTTAGTGTCGTCCTTTATGGGCATGCGGTCCATGTGGCCGTGCGGCTGCGAAGTCGGGGCGATGCCGGGAGTAGCTACCCTCGATGCGGGAATACCTCATGCGGCCGATGAGATTGGCCTATGCGGGCTGCGGAAAGTTCGAGGCTAGACGCGCATTAGATACTGCGGGAAAGTGGCAAGCTTTGATCATGTGATGCAGAGCAGATCTTATGATCTGATTCATGACCTTGTTGATGCGTGGGTGTTAGTAGTCGGCTATGCCTTCGTACTTACCGTCACGGTGTTATTATGGCACAGTGGGACCGGTGTTCATGTGTGTTCCTTGGTGCTTTTATATCATAAAGCTGCCGGTGAGAAGGTATTCCACGGGCATGATTGATGTTGTGGCGTGAGACCCATTGTTATGTTTGAGTGATGACTTTGAGGCGTGAGTCACGACTTGATATATTTGCTTGTTTATTGTGAACTGTAGTTTTGTTATCATACATGTCTCCTGCTTTATATAGACTACTATGATTCCATTTACAGTATTTTCAGTTTCACATACTCGGTACCTGTTGTACTGACCTCCTTTGGGGGGTTGCGTTCATACCGCAGGTTGAGGTACACCAGTCGTTGATCCTAGCTCTCGAGTCACGATTTGGCGTTGGGAAGCTCCGTTTCTCCGGAGGCTTATCAGTGGTATAGTCCCCTGTCGTAGTAAGTGTTTACATTCAGGGGTTTGGCGGGGCCCTGTCCCGCCATGGTTGTCCTATCATTCGTAGAGGTCTGTAGTACTGTTGTGGGCAGGGTTTGTAAAAAGGATTAAACTGTTCATGTTTAAAAAGTTGTCATTTTTTATATATATGCGAAAAGCAAGTTTTCTCAGTTAATGTTTCATATTTCATAATATGTCTTGTATCGTTTATGTTCGTGATTACTCGATGTTGTATCACTAGGGTGCCCGGTAAGGCACGATCCACGGGCGAGAATCGGGTCGTGACAAAAGTGGTATCGAGCGATTAATCCTCGGAAAGTGTCTCTGACCGTATCGATGAAGTCTTGATTATCGGTGTGTTGTGCACCACACCAATAATCAGGAGGCTATAGGATATTTAGGATTGGTTTCTATTTTTTTCTCACTCTGAGATCGTGCCTTAGAGCTTTGTTGTAAGCTGGACCCTCTAACGTATTTCTTTCCCTTACCGTTATGCCTCCGCGTAGGGCAACCGGGCAGAGGCAAGGCAGCGAGGAGGCTGCGAGTAAATCTGAGAGGGTTACGTGGGCACAGCCCAATCATCACTGAGGTGGTGCTTCATTCGGGAGTTTTGCGGCGTCACTGCTAGCAGAGTTTAGTACAAGTGGCGGTTCCTCTGCGGCCATGACATTTGAACGCCGGTTCCACGGCCAGGAGCAGAATTTAGATTGCAAAGCGACCATTACTAGCTATAGATTTGGCTACCGAGAGTATACCGATGTCTGCGAGTCTTGAGGACTATCTAAAAGAGGTTGTGCAAGAGTAATTCTTCATTGGGCTTGAGCATGGCACGTATGCGAGCTTATACGGCAGCCGAAAGCGTAGGTCGACGGGTTAACGAAGGGCGAGAAGAGGGCGAGTAGCAAGGTCCTTTGGTAACTGCGGCGAGTCGCCTCGCGGCCAGATTAGATTATGCGCATCCATCAGTGCAGAAAGGTCCTCCACAGGGTTCAGGACGTTCGGGGTATGCAGGAGTTGGTCAGAGCTCCAGAGCTTCCGGTTCACAGCTACACGTAGGTTCCAGCCATCCGGATTCAGTTTTTCTCAGTGTTCACAATGTGGCAGGCGTCATCCCAGGGAATGTCGTCTTTTAGTTGGTACTTGTTGTACCTATGACCGTCAGGGTCTGATGTCGAAAGAGTGTCCTTGCGGGAGGACTTAGCCTTCAGGATCGGTGGGTAGTTTGTCATCTTCCTTAGCTATGCGCCCTACGGGGCAGGTTTGATTAGAACGACTAAGGGGAGTGAAGCAGTAGATATAGATATATCCTTAACCCTCTAGAGATCTGTATGAGTGATAAGGTGAGTATACCTTAAGTGTTATGTTCAGACTGCATGAGTGTTTATTGTAATTAGAAATCTTGGTTAGTTAACCAAGTAAGATTTGGGGGATAGAGAAGGTGTGAGCCTTAGAGTTTTATACGTAGAGACCTTAGAAGTAAGGCCATCTCGAGTAAAAGACGTATGTTTATGTTTGACCCTTATAGGAGTGCATAGTGCACGTGAGCTATGTTTGTGGGATAAGTCCCTGAGTAGTGTGGAATGAAAGAGGGTAGTTGAGCTAAGAAGACCGCTAGGTTTTCGTAACATGATTAGTGAGAGTTTTCCTTCGGAGAGCTAGCGTTTAGCGCGTTGCCGGGTCGGGTTGAGGCCACGTTGCGGGTCAACCCGCGGTAGGTTTGGTGGTGGGGTCAGGTTGTGGTGGTCCCGCCTTGTGTTAGGGTTGTGAGGGTGTTAGGCCCAAGTTTAGTTAACCAGCATACGAGTTCGTGGATGCGTTCGACCAGTGGTCGGGCCGAGGAGGTCAGCCGTCTTGTTTTCTAGCAAAGACCGTTTACTCGGCAGTGTTGTTTTATCAGAATGGTTGTAAGGCTGCACGGGGTGCCTACCTTCACCTTATGACAGGCAGTGAAGCCCAGGTTGTGGCTATTTTCATTTTTTTCTGGAAGTTATACCAGGCAGGGTTAGGAACTCAGGTGAGTCTCAGAATCACATTCGCCCTCGGGCCAGTGTTTGGATTTCAGGGGTAGTTGCAAGTTTTGTTGTCTCCTGTTGAAGGAGTTTTGTTAGCTACCATTTCAGTGTTCGGATGTCGCCTTATGAAGCCTTGTAGGGGCGGATGTGTGAGTCGCCGGTCGATTGGTTCGATGTTGGCAAGGTTCAGACAGTTGGTTCAGGCTTGTTCCAGCAGACTGTGGTTAGTGAGAAGCTTGTCTAGAAGAAGTTCTGGCAGCTCAGGGGAAATCGTACGGATAATCGGCGACGACGCTTAGAGTTCAGGTTGACGGTCGGTCTTCTTGAAGGTACCACCCCGGGTTGGGTGTGACGAGTTTTGGAAACAGAGGGAACTTAGCCCGAGTTGTTTTGGGCCCTTTTTAAGTTCATGTGAAGAATAGGCCAGGTTGCCTATATGTAAGCTTTCTTAGTCCGACTTATGAGGCAATGCGTCCGGTCTTTCGTATTGTTATGTTCGGAAAATCGGAGATCCATCAGTGTTCCCGATTAATGATGACCACGTTAGAGATAGTAACCGAGTTTTGGCGAAAGCGATGCTCAAGAGTTTGGGTGTCACGATAGCAGATGATCGCATGCGGCCGGTACCATTTGTTGGGTCGCCGGAGTGAACCTCGCGCAAAGTGACAAAGGTGGTATCGGGAAGAAGCGAGCATGTATGGCGAGCATAGATGTGACCATTTCTTTTGTTTGGAAAAAATGTGGAGGAAGTATATTTTAGACCCCGGAGAGAGGTGTTTGTGGTGATGTTAGAGGTGATTTCCTCGTGGACTTGGATGTAAGTATTTTGCGTGATTGTTTACGTGGCCATTGTGGCGAGGATTGTTTCGTAAGTATGGTAGTGAAGACTATCTTGGCGCCGCGTTTGTTTGAGACTTAGAAGGAACATTCGACGAATGTTTCTAAGAAAGGAGAATGTTATACCGTATTTCCGGTGTATGCGTGGGGCGTGCGTGAAAATTTTGAAGCTTAAGTAGGCTTGGCGATTTTCATTTGTGCAACACGGTTAGAGTCGTTTTTAGTGAAAGCGTTTTCCACGACTTTCGTAGGGAATTTCCGCTATGTCATTTTTAATTTTTGCGGATTTTTCCGAGAGACGAAATATTTTGGGTTAACGGAGGGTGACACTTGTCACCTCGTTGGACGATTTAGAGGCGGTCGAGGTGGTTGGCCTTGGCGATTGGTCCCTTATTTTGGGCCTTGTTTTGTGGCTTGTTTTGTGCCATGTTTGGTGGAGTAGGGTTAGGGTGCACTTGGCTTGATCTAGGCCTTACACTTGCCTTGCACATGGCTTGATCTTGGCCATTGGTTGGCCTTGGGTTTTTCTATAAATACCCCTCGAAGACTTGTTCATCCATTCCTAAATATTTCAAGTGTTAAATTCCTCCTCCTCCCCTTAGTGTAGAGTTCGCCAAGAGCCTCCTCCCTTGGCGAGAGCCCTTTCCCCACTCTTGGGGTGCTAATGGGGTACCCACTAGCCTAGTTGTTTTCGTATAATACCACTCTTGGTAGAAATACTCTCAATAGTATTGTTATAATGCCCAAATTACCTTAGCAGTATACCTTGTAGTATTCTAAGGTTATACTTATCTGAAAAGCCGAAATACTATTATACTTCCCTTAGTCACAAAAACCGAAACCAAGGAAAATCTCCATAGTTAGTTGGAGTATTATGTAGAAGTTGGTTAGAACTTCTAAGGGTTGTTTGGAGGCGGAGTCGGGCAAGGAGTAGGAGCTAAACCTTGCTCGGGATCGACATTTAAACTCGGATAATTATGGGCTTATCGAGGTAAATATCTTGTCCTCTATTGTAATTGGAAATTACATGATTGTTAGACTATATAGTTGAAGTATACTATATTTAGAACGAACGTTGTTTAATGATGTCTTTTGACTTAAGCTGAATAATAAGAAACCTTTTCGAAAGAAGAGTCTTGTTGTATTTACATAGGGTGTATTCTGATGACTTGTGTAGATTTTCTGTTAGGTAGAATTGTGCACGACCGGATTAGAATTATAACCACCCCTGGTTTGCTTGGTAGCCGGCCGCGATAGAGGAGGATATTTAAGCTGTTGCGGGGAGGTCTTTGCGAATTTTCGTAGAATGTTCTCTGAAGGGATCTAAATGTTAATAAGCGCCTTGTGGCCTTATAGGTTGAAGTACTACGTGTGGCGCGATCTGCGGCTAAGGAGTAGCCGCGGTTTGAAGTACTTGGGCGTTTTGCTATTAGTCGATACTCGTCGCGAGGTATGTGAACCTCTTCCTATCTCTTCTAGCATGATATGTGTGAACTATGTAGTGCGGTGAGCGTCATGTGCTAAATGTATTTGATTGGTTTAAAACATAAAGTGTTATAACGGCTTTATGGGAAGTTGGTTATAACAGCTTTATGTTGGTAAGAAGATACTTGTGGTTTTTAAAAGGTAACTGGTTTGAACTATAACTGGCTTGTTATGTGTTAATAAAGAACTTGAAGTATTTCAAAAGATTTTTGAATCATTTTGAAAGAAGAAGTAATACTTGGTTTTTGAAAACTTAAGAGTTATACTAGCTTTATGGGAAGTTAGGTATAACGGCTTAAGAATGTTTTACTGATTTCGGAAATCAGAATGTGTATCGACAAACCACTGCAGCGTTAATAAAAGGAAATGTTTTGAATAATTAAGTATTATTAAAACCAGTAGAAACTTCCATCTGCATAGAAGCTAAGATGAGACAAAATGATATTTCCTAGATCATGGCTGCTGTAATAAGATTGTTATAAACAAGAATATCCTACTCACATATAAGACTTATGTTTCTCAGATAGTTTAAAAGAGAATTATATTCTTAAATGAATAAGACTATGAACTACGAAACCTTTCTAAAATAAGAAACGTGAACATTTGAAATTAGGCAAACTTGGACGTTTGGATAATAATGTTGTTACTTGATTTTACAAAGATAAGTGTTTGATTCACTTCAAAAGATAATCACTCTATTTTCATATACTACGGGTATTGTGTGACTTTTGTGAAAGTAACGTATCTTTTAAAAGATAATGTATGAAGTACTTTGGGAATAGATACTCGATCTTGTTAATCATATAATAGAATGTACCTTGTGTGTATAACTGGATTGTGTTGGTTTGTGATAGCCTGGTAATACTTTCTTGTTGATTGATAAGTAAACATGCTAGGATGCTACGTGTGTTAGTATCTTGTGATGTTGTGTAAAGGGGTTTCCTTTGTTGTGCTTATGTTGCTTAACGATAAGCTGTTGTGTTAGTATTTTACATCACTCATCTCTTGAGATGATTAGGGGTTGCCGCCTCCGTCACGGGGGTAGACTCGGGCGGGTCGATGGACTATGATTCGAGAATACCTCACGCAGTCCCGAGGGCTATGCGAGCTACGAGAGTTCGTGTTAGTGTGCATCCTTTATGGGCATGCGGTCCATGTGGCCATGCGGTGCGAAGTCGGGGCGATGCGGGAGTAGCTACCCTCGATGCGGGAATACCTCATGCGGCCGATGAGATTGGCCTATGCGGGTCGCGGAAAGTTCGAGGCTGACGCGCGCATTAGATCCGGGCAAGTGGCGGCTTTGATCATGTGACGATGCAGACATATCTTATGATCTGATTCATGACCTTGTTGATGCGTAGGTGTTAGTAGTCGGCTATGCCTTCGTACTTACCGTGCGGTGTTATTATGGCACAGTGGGACACGGTGTTCATGTGTTCCTTGGTGCTTTTATATCATAAAGCTGGCGGTGAGGAAGGTATTCCACGGGCATGATTGATGTTGTGGCGTGAGACCCATTGTTATGTTTGAGTGATGACTTTGAGGCGTGAGTCCACGACTTGATATATTTGCTTGTTTATTGTGAATCGTAGTTTTGTTATCATACATGTCTCCGCTTTATATAGACTACTATGATTCCATTTACGATATTTTGATTTCGCATGCACACTGTTATCTTGACCTCCTTGAAGCTGCGTTCATGCCGCAGTTGAGGTACACCGATCGTTGATCCTAGCTCTCGAGTCACGATTTCAGCGTTGGGAAGCTCCGTTTCTCGGAGGCTTATCGATGGTATAGTCCCTGTCGTAGTAAGTGTTTACATTCGGGGTTTGGCGGGGCCACTGTCCGCCATGGTTGTCCTATCATTCGTAAGTGCAGTAATCTTGTTGTGGCGGGGTTTGTAAAAAGATTAAAGCTGTTCATGTTGAAAAAGTTGTCATTTATATATATGCGAAAGGCAAGTTTTCTCAGTTAATGTTTCATATTTCATAATATGTCTTGTATCGTTTATGTTCTGATTACTCGATGTTGTATCACTAGGGTGCCCGGTAAGGCACGATCCACGGGCGGAATCGGTCGTGACAAATGGAGTTGGATCGGTTGGTAGTAGTTCGCTCGTGGCGAGTCGCGGTGCAAGGCCCAAGTCTAGTTAATTGTTTTACGGGTTCGTGGACGCGTTCCATCGAACCAGTCGTGGCCGGAAATGGCGTATATTGTTTTATAGAGTGACTCGAGATTAGAGGCCGACATCGGTATGGAAGTTATGTATGTATACTAGTATGAGTTGGAAATATGGAAAGAAATGCGACCCGAAGAAAGATAGCAACCAAGTGTAAAGGAATAGAGCCTGAATCCATAAGAACCTTTCGAGGTAACTACACCCGTGAGTGTTTGGGGTGGTAGCTGAGCGGGTATATGAGAATTGCCTGGTGATTATACAGTCGTCAGACCTTAGTAGACCTAGTAGAGATGATTACGACAGACTTTGAGGTCATTATGAGTATGGACTAGTTGGCTTTGTGAGTGCCAAGGTTGACATCTTAGTATAAGTATTGTTATGTGGCCATGGGTGGCATATGTAGTATGAAGGGTGCAGTAAATGGAGACTATGTCACTATCTAATTAGATTGGACTCCGAAAGAACATTCGAGGACGAATGTTTCTAAGGGGGGAAGAATGTTACACCCCGTAACTCCAGGACATGTTTAATAAGAATGTACGTAAGGAACACAAGACTTGAAAAGGGTATGAAAGGAAGAATTGTTTTTCCGACGGAAAATCTTCCGAACGTCGGAAAGGAGAAATGTTCGTTGGTGAGAATTAGATTCTCAAAATACATTAATTGAAGAAGTATGGAACTTATTATCATTATGGAAATTTATTTTTTTACGGATTTGGTCATGTGGGGCCCACCCGAGGAATTTTACGTTTTGTGGGACCCACGAGGGTTACGGAATTTTATGGACGAATGGGGGGCGACACGTGGCACCCCTCCCACATGGATTGGTCGAATTATGTAAGGGGTATTATGGTCATTGACCATGGTAGAAGACTAAGTCTTGCTAATTAAAGAGCTTGACATTGTTGACTAAGTCGAGGCCACAGCTTGATCTCTTCCCTCCAAGCTTTACATGTGTTGATATCTAGACCCTCCAATGTGTTTTATATACATACTAGTAGAAAGACAAGGCTATTTTACACTTAGAAAAATTGAAGAACTCTTGTTCTCCTTAGAGGTGCTCTCGGGTTTGCTAAGAAGGAAAGAAGAAAATTTTTTGTTTGTGGTTCATTAGCCACAAGACTTTAACCCAAGGTTCATGAGTGTATTGTAAGCGTATCTCAATAGAAAAATCTCGGAAAAATATAGTTTTCGGATTAGTCGCAAAGGGAAAACCTAGTTGCTTTCTAGGTTTTGGATTGGAAGTTTGAAGGGATGTTGTTGGTATGGTTCTAAGGGTCTCAAGTAGCGGATTGAAGTGTCTTGAAGAGGCTCTAAGTTTCTAAGGAAGCGACTTCGGATTTGGAGTTGGATTGAGATTCGTTGAGGTATAATCTTGTCTCTTAATAGTGTTACAAGATTATATATATATTGTTGTTGTTAGCTTTACATATTGCTAGCATGAAGTTGATATGTTGAAGTTTATAAGTATTATGGATTTCTTGTAGCCGAATTGGACTTATAGTTTGATATCTATTGTGGGGCGGAATTTTACACGTCTAGTAGGCGTGCAATCCCCTATTGTTAATTGCATTGATTGGGCCTTAAATGTGGCGTGTTTGATTATTGTATTCGGCCTTGAAAAAGGTGGCAAAGTAGTAAAAACAAAGGAGGTGTTGTCCGATTTTCCGTAGAATTTAGCGACTTAGCACTTAGAATATTCTACATTTGAAGTAAAGAGGTTAATGGACGTATTGTGCCCATTATAGGTTGAAGTACTAAGTATAGCGTATCCTACTTGAAGGATGGAATAGCTATCAAGGTTGAAGTACTTTGGAGCATTTTGCTACTTGTCGATAATCGTCGCGAGGTATGTGAACCTCTTCCTTCCTTTGGCATGATCCTATGTATGGAATATACCTGTGGTATCATTTCATGTTTCCTTCTACTCTTAGAAGTTAAGAGGTAGTTGTGTGATTTACTCTATGTAGAACTTTTCCTATCTTTTGAGCATTACTAGTTGCACGTATGTAGTACGGTAGACGTACAACACCTTGATATCCTTTACTAGTTTTATGAATAGCCAAGTCGGGTGAGTTAGGAGATTAACTCACTTCTTTGAAAGAATAAAGGATGTCTTAAGTTTTATTAAGTTAAGGGACTTAAGATTTTTAAAGTATGTGATACTTGTTCCGTTTTAAACGTATAAGTCCCTTGGATAGGAAATTATATTTTTGGCTAAGGTATAAAGTGAATATAACGACTTTATGAGAAGTTGGTTATATTTGCTTTATGGAAAGATAAATGACTTAATTTTAGTGAAAAGGCAACTTGATTTTAAGGCATCAATTGCCTAAGGTTTTATAATAAAAGGAGTCACTTGAGTTCTAAAGGTTAAGAGACTAATTGTATTTTTGAAAGTTAAGAGAATTGATTTGAAAGTATATAATACTTGGTTTCAAAAAGTAGAAGTCTCTTGGTTATAAAAAGGAATGAGTTAGTCTAAAACCATAAAGGGTTATAACGGCTTTATGGGAAGTTGGTTATAACGACTTTATGGAAAGTTAAGAGAATGGTTTTCTCTAATAATGTAAGCAAAGAATTGATTTGAAATAAAGAAGGGCAAATTGTTTTAAAGGTACCAATTGCTTAAGGTTTTTAATAAAGAAGTCACTTGATTTAGAAGCCGGTAATTGTATTTCTAAAAAGGTATTGTGACTTGTCTTGAAAGGTGGATAGGACTTGATACTATAGTTGTTAGTATCCGGAAGTTTTATTTGAAAAGAGTCTTTCTAAAGGAGTAGAGATCGTGTACGTTGGGTTAAATTCGGATTTTATAAGACATTATCGTCCCGAGAAATGGGTCGGCGAAGATACCTTCTGGGCGGACTATATGACATTATCGTCCCGAAATGGGCGGGCGGTATACCTTCACGCGGACTATATGACATTATCGTCCCAGAAATGGGCGAAGTATACCTTCTGGACGGACTATATGACATTATCGTCCTGAAATGGGCGGGCGGATACCTTTATGGCGGACTATATGACATTATCGTCGAGAAATGGGCAGGCGATACCTTTATGGCGCACTATATGACATTATCGTCCCGAGAAATGGGCGGGCGATATACTGTATGGGCGGACTATGTGACCTTATCGCGCCCAGTTGGGTCGGGCGATATAAGCGTCCTCGTAAAAGCGGCGGAGTAGGTTATGTAAGGTAAGTAAGTTATATGGTAGTGAACTTGATGATTTTCGAAGTAAATGCGTAAGAAAGTGACTATAACTTTTATTGAGAAATGGGAAAAGATAATAAGGTGCGATTAAGTTCACGTGATGATAATGACATGGTAGGTTCAGTATTTACCCTTTTATACTTACCCACTGTCATGCTTTTATACGAATATGTTTTGTTTAATGTACCTTATTTCCGTTCCATATTAAATTTTTGTTATCGACTTCCCGAAGTGCGTTAAATGTCCGCGAGTTTAGCTACGATTGTGGATCCGCGAGCTTAGGATCTGGTTGAGATTTTGAGATGGCTCCAATGTTCGGAGTTGTCATGTTTATGTATATTCGAGAGTGCAGCGGGGCCTTGTCCGTC
The DNA here is from genome assembly GCA_029844215.1 of Przewalskia tangutica. Classification (NCBI taxonomy): domain Eukaryota; kingdom Viridiplantae; phylum Streptophyta; class Magnoliopsida; order Solanales; family Solanaceae; genus Przewalskia; species Przewalskia tangutica. The sequence goes on from CM056726.1 coordinate 67,188,708, forward strand.
ACAATATTGGTCCAAAAATCTTAGAGTCGGTATTCACGTGTAAATTTGGTTAGAGTTGTAATTACATTTTTTGGATAGTGTAATCTCTTTTGGGTGATTTATATTATGGCAGCCTTATCGGCTTTGCCTAAGTTTTTTTAAAAAAAATGTGTTACTTATTTTCCGCAGTTTGTTATGTTGTATGATTAGAAGGGTGCCCAGGTAGGGTACCAGTCGCGGCCCGGGGTCGGGTCGTGACAGTTATAGCCATATCATACGTACATACTTAGGAGAAGTCATTAAGTTCATTACCATCTAACTTACTTATCTTTCATAACATAATCCGGCCCTTTATGGAGGGACGCATATACTACCCGGCCCAATCTGGGACGCGATCAAGTCACACAAATATCAAGTGTGCCCGTGGAATCCCCCATCACTGCCGACAGCTATAAGTGTAAAATATAACCATGTGACGCGCCCGTGGCATCCCAACTCAGTGTCGGCGTACACATACACAACATATATATATATATATATATATATATATATAACGCGGTCACATGCCCCGGAATCCCTCATCGTATAAGCATTGCCATAACGTGCCCTCGACATCCCTCATCGTAGGTGCAGGTCTTTATGGGGAGCTAGCCCATGGAGTAATAATATAACATGCCCCCGGAATCCCTCATCGTGGGTACATGTCTTCATGGGGAGCTAGCCCATGGAGTAATAGTCGTACATAGCATGGTCGCATGCCCCGGAATCCCTCATCGTATAAGCATGGCCATGGGTAATAAAACAAATCCGGGAATCTAACCCGCCTCCTGGTCACATGCCCCGGAATCCCACATCGTATAAGCATATCCAAGGATCAATCATAATGGAAGCATGCCGTGGAATCACATCACCGTCGATGCGTCAAGTAAACTTACAACAAGACAAACCCTCAGTGAGAGTCACGACAACGTAAACATATAATACTTGCACTCAAAGCTATCACAAGCAAACATAGGCAAGTTCATTAAACCTTTAGACTTCCATTTTTATAAACTCATGGCACTTTCGTTTCACACATAAAAATCCGGGAATTTAACCCAAAGTACTACGTGCTTACATTCTTTTCAAAAGACTCCTTTTCATATAAAACCCCAAGATACTAAGACCCGTAGTATCAAGGCTTGTTTACATTTTACATAAGTCACTACACTTTTAGAAATACAATTTTTAAACTAAATCAAGTGACTTCTTTCCTTAAAACTTAAGCAATTGATGCTTTTAAATCCATTTGCCTTTCTTTATTTCAAAACATTTATCATTACTTAGAGTAAACCACTCTTAACTTTCCATAAAGCTATTATAACCCACTTCCCATAAAGTCGTTATACTAACTTTATACTTTAGGAAAATACATTCTTTTTATAACCAAGAGACTTATACTTTCAAAATACTTCAAGTCTCTTATCTTTTAGAATCAAGTTTCGTAGTTCATAGTCTTAACACTTCATAACGTAAACTCTTTAATTTAAGCAACGTATGCCTTATATGTGTGAATAGGTTATACTTGTTTATCTTGATCTCATTAAAGCAACCATGATCTAGAAAATGTAATACAATTTTGTCTTATCTTAGCTTCTATGCAGATGGAGAATTCTACTTGTTTTAATATAATTTATCGTCATTACATTTTCCTTTATTAACGCTGCAATGGCTTGTTCGATACTTATTCTCATTAAATGCAGTAAATTAGCCAAGTCAACTTGGCTCCAAACACCTCCTAACGACTCTTACCAACATCCCCCATAAGACTTGGTAAGAACTTAGGATAACTCAGACATAACATTTACATAGAGTAAATCAACATACATACTTCTTAACTTCTAAGAGTAGAAGGAAACATGAAATAATACCACATGTACATTCCTGTCACGACCCGTTCCGGGGCCCGTGACTGGTGCCTTACCCGGGCACCCAAGTAGTCATACATCAGAGAAATCAGCGGAATATAAAACAACCAAGATATGAAACAGTATAAATAAGACACAGTTTCTGGGAAAAAGTTGCCTTTCGGCATATGTGTATATAAGTACCCCAAAATGAACAGTTACATCCCAACCTTACAGGTCTGGACCTAAGAGTTTAAAACAACAATGGCGGGACAGGGCCCCGCCATACCCCTGAATGCAAATATCTACAACGACAGGGGACCATACCAAAATGCGAAGACTCCGGAGAAACGGAGCTTTCCCAACGCTGAAACGGTGATCCTAAGAATGGGGATCAACAGTAGGAGTACCTTTACCTGCGGCATGAACGCAGCCCCCCGAAGGAGGTCGATCTGGCAAAGTACCAAGTATGTGAAAGCGAAAATCACGTAAATGAAATCATAGTAGTCTATATAAAGCAGGAGACATGTATGATAACCAAAACTACAGTTCACAATAAATAAGCAGTCATGTCAAGTCAGGGACTCACGCCGTCAAAGTCATCATAAAACCGTACGGGGTAAGTACGAGGGCATAGCCGACTACTAAAACCACGATACAACAAGGTCGTAAATCGTATCATGAGATCTGTCTGACCGTCGCATGATCAAAGTGACCACTCGCGCGATGTATCTAATGTGCGCGTCAGCCTGGAACTTCCGTAGCTCGCACGGGCCACTCGATGGCCCGCGTGAGGTATTCCGCGCATCGGGTAGCTACTACTCCCGGCGGCGTCTGGACTCGCCGTCCGCGTAGCCACAAAGACCGCATGACCACGGGCGCATACTAACACTGGAACTCCGTAGTTCCGCATAGGCCATCTGCACTGCATAAGGTATTCTCGAATCATAGGTCACTAGACGCTGAGTCTACCGCGTCGGAGGACAACCCGGAATCATGGTGATATAATATCAACATGACAACTTATCGTTAAACAACCTAAGCACAACAAGGAAAACCCCTTTACACAAACATCACAAGATACTAACTCACGTAGCATCCTAACATGTTTACTTATCAAGTCAACAAGAAAGTATTACAAGACTATCACAAATCAATACAATCAAGTTATTCACACAAGGTACTTTCTACATTATGTTAACAAGTTCGGGTTTTTAGCCCCAAAGTACTTCATGTATTACTCTTTTAAAAGATCCGTTTCTTTCACAAAAGTCACACAATACCCGTAGTATAAAAATAGAGTGATTATCTTTTGAAGTAAATCAGAACACTTCTCTTTGTAAAATCAAGTAACAACATTCTTTTCCCAACGCTCAAGTTTGCCTAATTTCAATTACTCAAGTTTCCCATTTTCGAAAGGTTTCGTAGTTCATAGTTTTAATCCTTTAAAACAATTTGAGGAACATATACCTTATGTGTGAGTAGGTTATTATTGTTCATAATAATCTTATTACAGCAGCCATGATCTAGGAAGTGTAATATCATTTTGTCTCATCTTAGCTCTGTCACGGATGGAAGTTTCTCTTGGTTTTAATAATACTTTATTAGTCAAAACATTTCCCTTTATTAGCGCTGCTGTGGTTTGTTCGACATTCATTCTGATCGGTAAAACATCGTTCCTTTTGAAAACCAAAAATACTATTTACTCACGAATGAGGTTTCACACTTTTTCACATTAGTAATATTTAAGTCAAGTCTCTTATTTTCTTAAATCAATAAATCATTCTTTTTATCACTCTTAAGCCGCTATACCTAACCTCTCATAAAGCTAGTATAACTCTTAAGCTTTTAAAACCAAGTGTTACTCTTAAAAAGGTTTCTTAATTCTTTTGAACTACTTCGGATCCTTTTTATTCAGGCTTAAGTCAGAAGACATTGCCGTAATTATTATTCAGGCTTAAGTCCGATGACATTGCCGTAATTATTATTCAGGCTTAAGTCCGAAGACATTGCCGTAATTATTATTCAGGCTTAAGTCCGAAGACATTGTCGTAATTATTATTCAGTTAACACACGTACGTCTACCGTACTATATACATATTCTTTAAAATATCATGCTCAAGAGGATAGGAAGAATCACATACCTTCTCGCGAAATCCACCGCGAGTTGAATATGTCGCGCAGAGAATCGACTATAACGATCAAATCGTCTATCAACGTCTAGGCATCTTGTCAAAGCTCTAGCGGAGGGTTCGTTATTCTATGGACATTTGGGCAGCACTTCCCTACCGGTGAGCTACTCAAGTCTCATGTGAAAGCAAATCACATGTAAGTACAATTCTATTATTCTTCTTTTAAACCGCCTACTGTGATATCGGTTCAATTCTATTCTTAATATCCTTCTAAGTATTTATACTTATTCCTATACTTACGGTATGTATTTTCTAATTACAAAAGGAGGATAAGGTTATTTACCTCGGTAAGCCCAATAATATCCTAGATAAAAATCGCTCACGAGCAAGGTTTAGCTCTACTCCAAGACGCTCCAATGCGCTCGAGAACCCTAGAAGTTCTTCACAACTTCAACTAAGTACTAAGGGGTTTGGGCTAGGGTAATTTGGGCATTATAACACTACTATAATGAAACATTTATACCAAGGGAAGGGGGGTAGGTTTCGGCTAGGCTAGGTGGGGCCCTCGGCCAAACTACTCAAAGGGGGGGGGAGGGGTTGGACGAAATGCTCACAAAGGGAGAGGGGAGGATTTTTCAAGACTTGAAAGTAATTTGTGGATGAAGAACTCTTCATCACAAGAGGGGTATTTATAGGTCAAGGGATGACCAACCAATGGCCAAGATTATGCCAAGTGCAAGGCAAGTGTAAGGTCAAGATTTGGGCAAGTGTCCTTAGCCAACTTGCACACAAAATATCCTACCAACTCCAAGACCAAAAATGGCCATCCAATTCGGCTCAATGGACGCCTCAAGTCCATCAATTGGAGGGTGACAAGTGTCGCCCTCCCGTTGGGCCAAAATGTTTCGTCTCTCGGAAAAATCCGCAAAAATAATAAATGACATAGCCGGAATTTACCCTACGCGAGTTTAGTAAAACGTTTCGTCGAAAAACGACTCTAATCGGGTGTTGTGCACAAAGTGAAATTCGGCCAAGCCACCTAGGGGGGGGGGTGACACGTGTCGCCCTCCTACTCGTCCAAAATATTTCATCTTCCGAAAATATGCACAATGGCCAAAATCTCAAAAACAAAGTGGGCCCCACAAAACCGTAAATTTCTCCCGTGGGCCCCACGGGACCATTTCCGAAAATAAAATTCCATAATTCTCTAATATTCCAAGAAGTCCGAATACCAAATCGGAATCAATTCCCATTAACGAACCTTTTTCCTTCACAAAAACCGGAAACTTTTCCGTGGAAAAATCACCTCGTTCTTCCTTTCCAATTTCAATGTCGTATTCTCGTACGTACGTCCTCGCATACATACCCTGAAACTACGGGGTATAACAATTCCATACATAGAATCATGTCAAAAGAAGGAAGAGGTTCACATACCTCGCGACGATTATCGACAAATAGCAAAATGCTCCGAAATACTTCAACCTTGATAGCTATTCCATCCTTCAAGTAGAATACGCTATTCTTAGTACTTCAACCTATAATGGCCATAATACGTCCATTAACCTCTAGCTCCGAACGTAGAATATTCTAAGTACAAGGTCACTAAATTCTACGGAAAATCGGGCAGCACTTCCTTTGTTTCTACATACTTTGCCACCTTTTTCAACGCCGAATTCAATAACCAAACGCCACATTTAAGGCTCAATTCAATTCAGCAAATACAAAGGGGATTACACGCCTTACAATACGTGTAAAATTCCGCCCCACAATTAATACGAAACTAGTTCCATAATTTCCATGCCATTCTCGGCTAAAAGGTGCTACAACAAAAATTCTTCCAATTCTTTTCCAATCTAAGTTCTTGGTTCAACATGTTATATAGTCAAAAACAACTTCAACAACTACAATTTCCTTCTTTATATAACATATGACAACTTAACTAGTAACCAACTTGAATTAAAATCTTAAGGGCTAACATACTAGTTTTCGGATTAGGGTTCTAATAATCAATACACTTATCAAACTTCATACTAAATACCTCATGCTTGCTAATATCCATAGCTACAGCAATAAGTAATCTTAATTACTAAAACGACAAGAATTATACCTTTACAAGCCCTTAATCTTTCCAAGATTCAAAGTCGCTCCTTAGCAATTCTTAACTAATTTCCTTATGTTCCAATCCGCTCCAAGCACTCCTTAGAAGCCTATGAAGAACTCATCTTCAAGTTCCAACTTCAAAGTTGAAGAACTCCTTAAGTTTCCGCCTTGCGACTAATACGAAAACGCCACTTTTCTGGGATCTTTCTATTGAGATATCCTTACAATACCCTTAGGGACCTTGGGTTTAAGTCTTGTGAATATTGGACAACAATTGAAAATTTTCTTCTCCTTTTTTTCACTAAAGTCGAGAGCTACAATATCAAGAACAAGGGTTCTTCAATTTTTTCTAAGTGTAAAATGCCAAGTCTTGCTACTTAGGATGATATATAACACATTGGAGGGTCTAGATTACAACACATGTTAAAATTGGATGGATGGGATCAAGCCAAGTGGCTCTTGACTTGGTCAACAATGTCAAGCTCTAGCTTAGCAAGACTTTCCCATCTACACAATGGTCAAATGACCATTCTATCCTTGCTCCAATTCGCCCAAGACCAATGTGGGGGGGGGGGGTGCCACGTGTCGCCCTCTCATTCGTCCATAAAATTCCGTAACCCTCGTGGGTCCCACAAAACGTAAAATTCCTCGGGTGGGCCCCACGTGACCAAATCCGTAAGATTAAATTTCATTAATGATAATAAGTTCCATACTCTTCAATTAATGCATTTTGAGAATTTAATTCTCACCAACGAACATTTCTCCTTCCCGACGTTCGGAAGATTTTCCGTCGGAAAAATAATTCTTCCTTTCGTACCCTATTCAAGTCTTGAGTTCCTTACGTACATACTCTTAACATGTCCTGGAGTTACGAGGTGTAACAATGACAACAAGTTCCGGAACATTGGAGCCATCTCAAAATGCTGAACCAGGATCCTAAGCTCGCGGATCCACAAGTGTGTACCTAAACCTGCGGACATGAACGCAGCCCCCCGAAGGGGGTCAGTACAACAGGAACCGAATATGGAACGAAAAATAAGGTACAGTAATAAATCATAACTGTACAAAAGAATGACAGGGGAAAGTATAAGAAAGGGTAAATACCAGATCCTACCGTGTCATTTCCATCTCGTGAACTTAATCGTACCTTATTATCTTTTCCCATTTTTCCATAAGAGTATAGTCAAATTCTTACGTACATACTTAAGAAAACTCATCAAGTTCATAAACATATAACTTACGTATCTTGCATAACCTTATCCGTCCCTTTATGGAGGAACGCCTATACTGTCGGCCCAATCTGGGACGCGATTGTTACACCCCGTATTTACAGGACATGTTTTAAGAACGTACTTAAGAACTCACAAGTGTTAAGATTTGAGACTTGTAAAAATTTATCAGAATTATGAAATTGTCGGAAAACGTATTATTGTGACGAATGGGAGGACGACACGTGTCACCCCCCCTTATGGTTGCCTTGGACGAAATAGGCATGGCCAAGATGGTCATTGACCATAGTCTTAGGATGGCAAGTCTTGCAAGTAGTGAGCTTGACATTATTGACTTAGTCAATGGGTCCACAATGGTCTTGATATTTGTTAAGACCTCATCCAAACCACCCATTTGTTTATATCTTGACCCTCCATTACACTATATAATACTAGTAGTGCAAGACAAGCTTAACACTTAGCCAAAATTTCATACAAATTTGAAGAACTCCAAGCATTTGCTCTCGGGTTCAAGGCACAAGAAAAAGAAAAAATTTTGTTTCTTGTCCATTAAGCTCCTAACTTTAAACCAAGGTTATTGAGTGTATATAAGCATATCTCAATAGAAACATCTCGGAAAAAGATAGTTTTAAGGTTAGTCGCAAAGCGAAAACCTAGTTGTCTTTCTAGGTTTTGTTTGGAGATTTGAAGGAAATTTGTTGGTGTTGTTCTAAGGGTCTCAACTAGCGGATTGAAGCGTCTTGAAGAGGCTCTAAAGGAGCGACTTCAGATTTGGAGTTGGATTAAGATTCGTTGAGGTATAATCTTGTCTCTTATTAGTGTTACAAGATTATATATATATTGTTGTTGTTAGCTTTACATGTTGCTAGCATGAAGTTGATATGTTGGAGTTTATAGGTATTATGGATTGCTTGTAGCCTTATATCCGAAATTTGTAATGTAAGCCATGCGAAGTTGGATTACAATTTGGTCGTTTACTAGAATCGTCGCATGTTACTTACTTGAAGATTATAGTAGTATAATCGATTGCGACTTGATATCATGTTATGCTAACAATTTGGATTGAAATGGAAATTGTATAAGAATTGGTATTGTTGTACTCAATATGGCCGAAATTGGACTAGTAGTTGTATTAGTTTGATATTTATTGTGGGGCGGAATTTTACACGTCTGGTAGGCGTGTAATCCCCTATTGTTGGTTGCATTGATTGAGCCTTAAATGTGGCGTGTTTGGTTATTGTATTCGGCCTTGAAAAAGGTGGCAAAGTAAGTAGAAACAAAGGAGGTGCTGTCCGATTTTCCGTAGAATTTAGAGACTTTACACTTATAATGTTCTACGTTTGAAGTAAGGCTTTAATAGACGTATTGTGAATATTATAGGTTGACATACTAGGGGCGGGACTTTGTACTTGGCAAGTGGTTTGACCCGGCGAGGTATGTAGAACTTTTCCTATCCTTTGAGCATGACTAGTTGCATTATATAGTGCGGTGACGTCTGAGATCTTGATATCCTTTACTAGTTTTATGAATGGCCAAGTCGGGTGAGTTAGGAGATTAACTCGCTTCTTTGAAAGTATTAAGGATGTCTTAAGTCTTATTAAAGTTAAGGGACTTGAAGAGTTTTAAAGTATGTGATACTTGTTTCGTTTTAAACGTATAAGTCCCTTGGATAGGAAATTGTACTTGACTAAGGTATAAAGTGAATATAACGACTTTATGGGGAGTTGGTTATATTGGCTTTATGGAAAGATAAATGGCTTGATTTAATGAAAGGCAAATTGATTTTAAGGCATCAATTGCCTAAGGTTTTATAAAAAAAAGGAGTCACTTGATTTAGAAACCTAACTTTATTTCTAAAGGTATTGTGACTTGCCTTGAAATGTAATTTGGACTTGATACTATGGTTAATAGTATCTTGGAGGTTTTCTACTAAAAAGAGTCATTTGTTTTAAAGAGTAGAAGTACGTAGTACTTTGGGTTAAATTCCCGGATTTTTATAAAAGACATGTTAGTGCCTTAGGTAAACTAAAATGAGAGTGTATATAAACAAGAATAATAAGAAGTTAGGGGATTTCTTAACTTGCTTATGTATTGTATGATAAGCCGGTAGTGCTTATGTTATGTATGATAGCCGGATTTGTGCTAGTGGTATATTATTCATTACGGGGTCATTCCCCGGGTTTGTGGCATTTGCATATTATGTGGATTTGCTACCCACGATGCGAGGAATACCTCATGCGAGTCCGTAAGGGCTTATGCGGGTGAAATAGTCCCATGCGGGCGGGTCCAGCCTATGCGAGGAATACCTCATACGAGTCCGTAAGGGCTTATGCGGGTGAAATAGTCCCATGCGAGGAATACCTCATGCGGGTCCATGCGACCTATGCGGGTGAAATAGTCCCAGGAGTAGGATTGCTTAATGATACTGCGGGCGGGTGGTCCTGCTTTGATCGTGAGCTTCCTGTTTTATATTGTAAGTATACTACTTTTTACTCTCATTGTTAGTAAGGCACAGTGTACTGTAATTTGATTATCATACATGTCTCTGGCTTTGTTTTAAACTTATGATGTAATTACAGTATTTTCCAGTTTTACATACTTAGTACATATTGTGTACTGACCCCCTTCCTCGGGGGCTGCGTTCATGCCGCAGGAATGGGTAAGCAGGTGGTGGATCCTCATTCTTAGGATCACTTATCAGACATCAGAAGCTCCATTTCTCCGGAGGCTTGTCTCTTTTGGTACAGTTTTTCCCTGATGTTGTAGATTTATGTACATTCAGGGGTATGGCGGGGCCCTGTCCCGCCAAAGTTGTTATCTCTAGAGGTCTGTATTCACATATGTGGTTGGGCTGTAAGAACTGAGTTGTACTTTTGAGTATGTTTATATTATGGAAGGCGGCCTTATCGGCTAGCCTGTGATGTTATTGTTTACACATGTGTTTATGTTGTGTATGTTCCGTTGATATTCTCTGATGTATACTTAAACGGGGTGCCCAGGTAGGGCACCAGTCGCGGTCCCTTGGTCGGGTCGTGACAAAAGTGGTATCAGAGCAGTTAGTCCTCGGAAAGTGTCTACAGACCGTGTCTAGTAGAGTCTTGATTATCGGTGTGTTGTGCACCATATCTATAATCAGAAGGCTGCAGGACATTTAGGATTGGTTTCCATTCTTCTCTCTCTGAGATCGTGCAGTAGAACTGTCTTATTAGGTTGAATCCTCTCTGACCTATTCTTATGAAAGCGATTATGCCTCGCGGAAGGCGACTGGGGCGGAAGGGCAATGCGATGCGAGGCTGCTAGCGGTACTCGGAGGTTACGGACTCGAGCACAGACTATACGAGGTAGTAGGCGGGTCGGCGAGTTAGAACGCCGGCGATATTAGAGCCGAGAGCGGCGGTAGCTCCAATGGTTCGTGCGAGCCTCGATCCACGGCCGGGAGGCGAGTATAGAGACTACGGGAGAAGATTCGGTTATTGACCAAGATAGTAGCGAGCGTGGCAAGCGGAAGCGGCGGCTAACCCAAGTGGCGATTTGCGGATTCGATTTTCCGGGTTGTCATCCGCCAAAGTTTTATGGTTCGAGTGCGAGGAGGATCGCAGCGATTCATTCGGCGACTCTGAGACCATGCGAGTTCTTAGGGCTTTAGAAAGAGTGCATTACGCTAGCCTCTTCAGGTTATGCGATATTGCGTTGAACCGGTTTGAGTCGTGGTTGCTTTCGAGAGGTGAGGATGCCGCTTCCGGTTGTTTGGGAGGAGTTCTGAGAGGCCTTCATGGATCACTTTTGCCTCACGAGATGAGAGAGCCGGGTAGATAGATTCTTGACCTTGGCGAGCAGCGGGACTATCGGGAGTATAGCACGGAGTTTGACTCCTTGGCCGTTTGCGCATACTATTGTAGGCGACATGGCGGATAGGGTTCATCGTTATGTGATGGGGCTAGACCGTCATATGATTCTGCATGCTTGGGGTGGCTCTTCAGCCGGTATGGACATTTCCAGATGCGAGCCTATGAGCGAGGATAGAGGATAGAGAGGAGGACCAGATTGACTCGAGCCACCAAGAGGCGGGACATCGAGTCTCGGGAGCACTTTTCGAGGCGGACAGCCTCGTGGCGAACTAGGTCCATATTCCGGCCCGACAGAGTGCTCTGTCACGACCCGTTCGGGGCCGTGGATCGTGCCTTACCGGGCACCCTAGTGATACAACATCAGAGTAATCAGCGGAACATAAAGACAATACATGAAACCAATGTAATAAGACAGTGAAATAAGAAGACAGGCTAACCAAAAACGGTTACCGTCAGTATATATAAATAACAATTTTGAACAGTTACATCCCTTTTCACCACTCTGCCCATAACAGTACTACAGACCTCTAAGAATGATATGACAACAATGACGGACGGGGCCGTCATACCACGAATGTAAGCACCTACAATCAGCGGGGACTATACCAAGATAAGCCTCGGAGGAACGGAGCTTCCCAAACGGCTGTGACCACAGAGCGAGGATCAACGGCCGGTGTACCTTTACTGCGGCATGAACGCAGCCCCGAAGGAGTCGATCTAACAGTACCAAGTATGTGAAACATGAAGATCAGTAAATGAAATCATAGTAGTCTATAGAAGCGGGAGATATGTATGATAACCAAACTACGATTCCTGATAAATAGCGATCATGTCTAGTCGGGGACTCACGCCTCCAAGTCATCACTCCAATATAACAATGGGTCTCACGCCACAACATCAATCATGCGTGGAATACCTTCCTCACCGCCAGCGATCAATGATAGAAAAACACCAAGGAATACACATGAACAGCAGTCCCACGTGTCCAAATAAAAAAACGATGCAGGTAATGCGAAGGCATAGCCGTCTACTAACACCAGCAGTACTAACAAGGTCATAAAGCGTATCATGATATCTGTCTGACCGTCGCATGATCAAAGCCGGTCGCCGCCCGCAATATCAAATGTGCGCGTCTAGCCACAGAACTCCGCAACTCGCATAGGCCGATCATAGGCCCGCATGAGGTATAACCACGCATCGAGGTAGCTACTCCCGGCATCGCCCCGACTCGCGATCCGCGTAGCCACATAGACCGCATGACCATAAAGGCGCGACTAACACGGAACTCGTAGCTCGCGCAGGCCCCGAGGACCGCGTGAGGTATTCTCGAATCATGGTCCTGCATCGCTGAGTCTACCCGCGTCGGAGGCGACTTAACCGGAAACACGGTGAGTGGTATAATACCAACATAACAGTTTATCGTTTAAACAACCTAAGAACAATCAAGGGAAAACCCCTTTACACAAACATCACAGAATACTAACACACGTAGCATCCTAATATGATTACTTATCAAATCAACACGAAGGTATTACAAGGCTATCACAAACCAACACAATCGATTATACACACAAGGTACATTCTATTATATGATTAACAAGATCGAGTATCTATTCCCAAAGTACTTCATACATTATCTTTTAAAAGATACGTTACGTTTATAAAAGTCACACAATACCCGTAGTATATGAAAACTAGAGTGATTATCTTTTGAAGTAAAGCAAAACACTTCTCTTTGTAAAATCAAGTAACAACATTATTTCTCAAACGTCCAAGTTTGCCTAATTTCAAATGTTCACGTTTCTTACTTTAGAAAGGTTTCGTAGTTCATAGTCTTATTCATTTAAGAATATAATTCTCTTTTAAACTATCTGAGAAACATAAGCTTTATATGTGAGTAGGATATTCTTGTTTATAACAATCTTATTACAATGACCATGATCTAGGAAATATCATTTTGTCTCATCTTAGCTTACATGCGGATGGAAGTTTCTCTTGGTTTTAATAATACTTAATCTGTCAAAACATTTCCTTTTATTAACGCCGCGATGGTTTGTCGATACACATTCGATTTCGAAATCGATAAAACATTCTTAAGCCGTTATTACCTAACTTCCCATAAAGCTAGTATAACTCTTAAGTTTTCAAAACCAAGTATTACTTCTTCTTTGAAATGATTCAAAATCTTTTGAAATACTTCAAGTTCTTTATTAACACATAATAAGCGCTTATAGTTCAAATCAGTTACCTTTTAAAAACCACAAGTATTTTCTTACCAACATAAGGCTGTTATAACCAACTTCCCATAAAGCCGTTATAACACTTTATGTTTTAAACCAATCAAATACATTTAGCACGTATGCGTCTACCGTACTACATAGTTCACACATATCATGCTAGAAGAGATAGGAAGAGGTTCACATACCTCGCGACGAGTATCGACTAATAGCAAAACGCTCCAAGTACTTCCAACCGTCGGCTACTCCTTAAGCCAAGTAGATTGCGTCACACGTAGTACTCAACCTATAAGGCCACAAGCGCTTATTAACATTTAGACCTCATCGTAGAACATTCTAGAAATTCGCAAGACATCCCCGCGACAACAGTAAATCTCTCCTTTATCAAGGCGGCTACCAAGCCAACCGGGGGTTATACATCTAACGAACGGTACAATTCTACTCCACGAAAAGCTACACAAGTCTCATATGTCTGATCTATGTAAAAAGCGATTCGAGACTCTTCTTTCGAAAGGTTTCTTATTATTGGGCTTAAGTCAAAAGACATTGCGATAACAACGTTGATTCTATATATAGTATACTTCAACTATATAGTCTAACAATCATGTAATTTCCAATTACAATAGAGGACAAAATATTTACCTCGATAAGCCCATAATTATCAAGTTATAATGTCGATCTGAGCAAGGTTTAGCTCCTACTCGTGCGCTCAGGCCAGCTCCAAACAACCCTTAGAAGTTCTAACCAACTTCTACTTATTACTCAACTAACTATGGAGATTTTCCTTAGGGTTTCGGTTTTTGTATGACGGAAAGTATAATAGTATTTCGGGCTTTTGTATAAGTATAACCTTAGAATACTACAAGGTATATGGCTAAGGTAATTTGGGCATTATAACAATACTTTTGAGAGTATTTCTACCAAAGGGGTATTATACGAAAACAACTAGGCTAGTGGTACCCCACGGCTAGCACCCAAGGAGGGGAAGGGCTCTCGGTGTTATACCGTATTTCCAGTATGCGTGGGGACGTGCGTAGAAATTTCGAACTTCTTTAGGCTTGGCGAATTCTTTTTGTGCACAACACGGTTAGAGTCGTTTTTCGGAAAGCGTTTTCCACGACTTTCGTAGGGAATTTCCGGCTATGTCATTTATATTTTTGCGGATTTTTCCGAGAGGCGAAACATTTTGGACCAACGAGAGGCGACACTTGTCACCTCTAATTGGAAAAGGTGGACGGACGAAAGTGGGAAGGTTGGCACGTTTTTTGTGTTGAATTGGTGGTCAAGGAGTTGGTAGGATATTTTGGGTAGATGGATAAGGTTGCACATGGCTTAATCTTGACCTTACACTTGCCTAACACTTGGATGGATCTTGGCCATTGGTTGGCCTTCACTTGACCTATAAATACCCCTCTAGTTGAAGACTTTCTTCATCCAAAAACTTGAGCAATCTAACTAAGTCTCAAAATACTCCCTCTCCCTTGAGCTTTCGTCCACCACACCCCCCTCCCCCCTTTGAGAGCCCTTGGCCGAGAGCCACCTCCCTCCCCTTTGAGGTGTTTTGCCGTGGGGTACCCCCCCCCCTAGCCTAGTTGTCTCGTATAAATACCCCCGTTTGTGGTATAGAAAAACTCACCAAGTAATGTTATAATGCCCAAATACCTTGTCCCCAATACCATGTAGTATTCCCAAGGTTACACTTTTACAACAGCACAGAAAATACTATTATACTTCCTCACTACAAAAACGAAACCCTAAGTAAATCTTCACCCGTAGTTGAAGTCATAAGTAGAAGTTGGTTAGAACTTCTAAGGGTTGGTTGGAGCAGTTGGGCGCCGGAGTTGGAGCTTAACGTTGTTCAGGATCGACATATAAACTCGGATAATTTTGGGCTTATCGAGGTAAACATTCTTGACCTTCTGTTGTAATTGGAAATTACATGTTGTAGGAGTATGTAGTTAAGTATACTATATATAGAACTGAACATAGTTGTGCGGCAATGTCTTTTGACTTAAGCCTGAATAATACTTACGGCAATGTCTTGCGACTTAAGCCTGAATTTAAAGAGAATCAACGTAATTACATGGGATGTATTACGGTAGACTTGTATCATTCTTGTGTAGTAGAATTGTACCCGTCCGGTTAGACGTGTTAACCCCCCCCTGGTTGGCTTGGTAGCCGGCCTCGTTAGAGGAGGAGATTTACGCTGTTGCGGGGGGGGGGGGAGGTGCTGCCGAATTTTCTGTAGAATATTCTACGTCGGGATCTAAAGATATTAATAGGAGTTTGTGGCCTTTATAGGTGAAAGTACTAAGAGTAGCGTATTCTACTCGAGGAGTGGAAAGGGCTAGCAAGGTTGTAGTACTTGGAGCTTTTTGCTTATTGTCGATAATCGTCGCGAGGTATGTAAACCTCTTCCTATCTCTTCTAGCATGATATGTGTGAACTATGTAGTACGGTGACGACATGTGCTAAATGTATTTGATTGGTTTAAAATAAAGTGTTATAACGGCTTTATGGGAAGTCGTTATAACACCTTTATGTGGATAAGCAAATACTTGTGGTTTCTAAAAGGTAACGATTTGAATAATAAGCGGCTTGATATGTGTTAATAAAGAACTTGAAGTATTTCAAAAGATTTATGAATCGCTTTGAAAGAATGAGTAGTACTTGGTTTTGAAAGCTTAAGAGTTATACTAGCTTTATGGGAAGTTAGGTATAACGGCTTAAGAATGTTTTCTTGATTTCGAAATCGAATGTATCGACAAACCATCTGCAGGCGTTAATAAAAGGAAAATGTATTGACTAATGAAGTATTATTAAAACCAGAGAAACCTCCATCCGCATAGAAGCTAAGATGAGACAAAATGATATTACATTTCCTAGATCACGGTCGCTTAATAAGATTGATTATAAACAAGAATAACCTACTCACATTATAAGACATATGTTTCTCAAAACGTTTAAAGGAGAATTATGTTTTAAAGGACTAAAACTATGAACTACGAAACCTTTTTCTAAAATGAGAAACTTGAGCATTCGAAATTAGGCAAACTTGAACGTTTGGAAAATAAGGTTGTTACTTGATTTTACAAAGGAAAGCATTTTAGTTTACTTAACAATGTTAGTCACTCCAATTTTATACTACGGGTATCGGGTGACCTTTGTAAAAGAAATGGATCTTAAAAGGAATTTAACGGACGTAGTACTTTAAGGTCAAAATCCGGACTTTGACATAAAATGAAAGTACCTTGAGTCGTGTGTAACTTGCTTATGCTTGTTGTTATGAAACTTGACCATGTTACGTGTGATAGCCTTGTGCAAGCATCGTGTTCTACTCGACTACCGGTTCATCCGAATGTATTTCACTTGATTACCGGTCATCCGAATGTATTTCACTTGACACGGGTCATCCGAATGTATTTCACTTGATTACCGTCATCCGAATGTATTTCACTTGATTACCGGGTCATCCGAATGTATTTCACTTGATTACGGGTCATCCGAATGTATTTCACTTGATTACCGGGTCATCCGAATGTATTTCACTTGATTACACGTCATCCGGAATGTATTTCACTTGACACGGGTCATCCGAATGTATTTCACTTGATTACGTCATCCGAATGTATTTCACTTGATTACCGGTCATCCGAATGTATTTCACTTGATTACACGGTTCATCCGAACGATTTCACTCGACTAGGTTCATCCGGAATGTATATCACTTGACTATGGTTCATCCGAATTTATTTCACCGACTACCGGTTCATCCGGAATGTATTCCACACGCTTTCTATATTGGGTCCATAAGATGGGCCGAGACCGTTATACGTATCACATGATTTGTACCTAGATCGCCAGCGGAGGAAGAAGTTCCACGCACGAGGATGACTTTGAGGCGTGAGTCCACGACTTGACATGATCGCTTCTATGTCAGGAATCGTAGTTTGTTTATCATACATGTCTCCTGCTTTATATAGACTATTATGATTTCATTTACGATTTTACGCTTTCACATACTTGGTACTGTTATCGACCTCCTTCGGGGCCGTTCATGCCGCAGTAAAAGGTACATCGGCCGATCCTCGCTTAGGATCACCTTTCACAGATTGGAAGCTCCGTTCCTTCGAGGCTTATCTTTTGGTATGTTACCCGAGTCCGTAGATGCTTATACATTCGGGGTATGGCGGCCCCGTCCGTCATAGTTGTAAAATCTAGAGGTCTGCAGCATCAAGGCGGTGGTTTGTAAAAAGGATAACTGTTCGGGTATTTATGTATCTATGATGAAGGCAACTATTTTGGTTGGCCTGTTTATTTATCTTTTCTCTTAATTCATGTTCATGTTTTTATTTCCGCTGATTTTCTCTGATGTTGTATCACTAGGGTGCCCGGGGTAGGCACGATCCACGCCCGGTTCGGTCGTGACAAAAGTGGTATCGAGCGATTAGTCCTCGGAAAGTGTCTACTGCATCGTGTCTAGTAGAGTCTTGATTATCGGTGTGTTGTGCACCACATCTATAATCGTGAGGTCGCAGGACATTTAGGATTGGTTTCATTCTTCTCATTCCGAGATCGTGCCTTAGAGTGTGATAAATTGGACCCTCCGACGTATTCCTTTCCTTTACCGCTATGCCTCCGCGTAAACCTTGAGCCCCACGGGCAAGGCGATCGAGGAGTCATTAGTGAGATACTGAGGAGTACGAGCGCGCAGTCTTCGAAGACTGAGACAAGATTTCCGACGGCGGTTTCGCGACGCCACAAAGACCAAAGAGTTTAGAGCCGCGGCAGCTGGCCGAGACTACAAGACTGAGCCTCCGCCCCACACCGGAGCCGATGAGACGGGGTACAAGGAGATGGCCCGCCATCGCCGTGGTCGTGGCCGATATGAGGATAGGCTGACGCAGCAGCCCATTTCAAAGAAGACCCGTAGTTCACCCCGAGCGCATTTGAGGCTACGACTTCCGAGTCAGAGCCTCCGGTGTTCTATGGATCGAGCCGAGGACGACCCTCGGGAGTTTATCCGACACCACGGATCATGAGAGTGATCGAGCCTCGAGGCGAGTCGGTGGTATTGGGTTCGCATCACCGCGTGATACCGCAGCTTGATCGTTTGATTCGCGAGCCGTCCCGAATAGCATGCACTTCCAGCAGTTTGGGACGAGTTCTCGAGGCATTTCTTGCACATTTCTTGCCTCCACGATGAGAGGGCTCGGGCCGGCAGATTTTTGACGTTGAGGCGGGGCGCGGACGGTTAGAGAGTACAATGTGAGTTCGACTCATTAGCTCGGTATGTTCCCGCCGTAGTAGCGGATATGGAGGATGAGTACACCGCTACGCCACCGGCCGGATGATTACTTGGCGAGGCTTGTACGGGTGTAGCTCTTCACCGCATGGACATTGCCCGCATGCAAGCTCATGCACTAGGATGTGAGGCACGGAGAGGTCGACGGAATGACCGAGATCGCAGGAAGAGGCCGTAGCAGCAGGTCCTTTGGTAACTTTCGAGGCGGACCGCCAGTGGCCTAGTTATGTACCTCCGCCAAGATGCAGTGGTCCTCCGCGCCTTCGTGTCGTTCGGTATTCGAGCCGGTCGAGCTCCGGGGCTTCGTTCACGAGTTTACGTGAGTGCTAGCCGCCAGGATTCATGCCCTCGCAGGCACGATGTGGCAAACATCATCCCCGAAATGTCGTCTTTTATCGGGTGCTTGCTTCACTGCGCCGTCGGGGCCATGTGACGAGATCAGGCTTATAGGAGAGGTACCGCAGCTTAGCGCAGCCTCACCGGATCGATGGCGAGTTCATCGCTTTCTACGATTATGCGCCGCAGGCGGACTTATGATTAGAGTGAGCGGTAGCTTGGTATATCTTAACCATCTAGAGGCTTGTATGTTTTGATGTTATGTTAATGTGTTAAGTGTTATGTTCGGATAGCTTTGTGCTAAAATGTGATTTAGGAACCCAGTTGGGGAAAAAGGGTAAGCTCTGGGGTGAGAAAATGATGAACCTTAGAATATTACAAATGAGACCTTAGATGTAAGGCCGCTTGAGTACAAGATTTTGCGAGTGATCCTTGTCAGAGTGCATTTTATGCCTAGAATATATTGTGTGATAAGTCTCTGGGTTGGGTAAATGAAAGTGGTATCTTTCATGATGTGATTTAGCAAGGTTGTTCCGGATCGAGAAACAAGAGAGTTGGCGTGACGGAGGTCGGGTTGAGGCGTGTTGCGTGTCAACCCGTGAGTCTGAATGAGTGGGGTCACCGGGTGGTACCGCCAGGTGGTAGGGTCACCAGGGTGCTAGGCCCAAGTTTTGATGACCATCGTATGAGTTCGTGGATACGTTCGACCAGAAGTAGATCGTGAAGGCCGGGAATGGCCTTAAGGAAGATCGAGGCTAATAAGATGACCAAGTTGGGAGGTAGTGACTCCAAGTTTCGGAAACTAAAGTGTGGTACGTATGCTAAAAGAGTTCAAGAGTTCGAGAAGAGTACGACGAGTAAGGGTAGAGGCGAGCATGTATTGCGAGCATAGATATGATCATTTCTTGTAAAGGGAGAAGGTGCGAAGGATGTATATTTTAGACCTCGTGAATCGCATGCGATCCGGCACCATTTGTTGGGTCGCCGGAGTGACACTAGAACCTCGCGGCAAAGTGACAAAAGTTTGTGGTGTTAGAGGTGTTTCCTCGTGGACTTGGATATAAGTATTTGCGTGCATGTGTTGTTTCGTGGCCAGTTGTGGCGTTGGCAACTTATTAGAAGAACTTTATCGTTATCCGTCTTGAGAAGGAACATTCGGGACGAATGTTTCTAAGAGGAGAATGTTATACCCGTATTTCCGCAGTATGTACGTGGGGACGACGTAGAAATTTTCGAACTTCTTTAGGCTTGGCGAATTCTTTTGTGCACAACACCCGGTTAGAGTCGTTTTCGACGAAACGCTTTCCTGACTTTCGTAGGGGAATTTCCGGCTATGTCATTTATATTTTTGCGGATTTTTCCGAGAGACGAAACATTTTGGACCAACGAGAGGGCGACACTTGTCACCCTCTAATTGGAAGGAGTGGACGGACGAAAGTGGGAAGGTTGGCACGTTTTTTGTGTTGAATTGGTGGTCAAGGAGTTGGTAGGATATTTTGGGTAGATGGATAAGGTTGCACATGGCTTAATCTTGACCTTACACTTGCCTAACACTTGGATGGATCTTGGCCATTGGTTGGCCTTCACTTGACCTATAAATACCCCTCTAGTTGAAGACTTTCTTCATCCAAAACTTGAGCAATCTAACTAAGTCTCAAAATACTCCTCTCCCTTGAGCTGGCCCACCACACCCCTCCCCTTTGAGAGCTTGGCCGAGAGCCACCCCCTCCCCTTTGAGGTGTTTCCACGCGTACCCCTAGCCTAGTTGTCTCGTATAATACCCCCCTTTTGTGGTATAGAAATACTCTCCAAGTATTGTTATAATGCCCAAATACCTTGGCCCAAATACCTTGTAGTATTCCCAAGGTTACACTTTTACAAAAGCCCATAAAATACTATTATACTTCCCTCAGTCACAAAAACGAAACCCTAAGTAAATCTTCACCCGTAGTTGAAGTCATAAGTAGAAGTTGGTTAGAACTTCTAAGGGTTGGTTGAACGATTGAGCGCCGGAGTAGGAGCTAAACGTTGTTCAGATCGACATATAAACTCGGATAATTTTGGGCTTATCGAGGTAAACATTCTTGACCTTCTGTAATTGGAAATTACATGTTGTGAGTATGTAGTTAAGTATACTATATATAGAACTGAACATAGTTGTGCGGCAATGTCTTTTGACTTAAGCTCGAATAATACTTACGGCAATGTCTTGCGACTTAAGCTGAATTTAAAGAAGAGAATCAATCGTAATTACATAGATGTAGACATGAGACTTGTGTATCATTATCGTAGTAGAATTGTACACGCTCGTTAGACGTGTTAACCCCGTTGGCTTGGTAGCCGCCTCGTTAGAGGAGAGATTTACGCTGTTGCGGGGAGGTGCTGCCAAATTTTCTTTAGAATATTCTACGTCGGGATCTAAAGATATTAATAGGCGTTTGTGGCCTTTATAGGTGAAAGTACTAAGAGTAGCGTATTCTACTCGAGGAGTGGAAAGGGCTAGCAAGGTTGTAGTACTTGGAGCTTTTTGCTTATTGTCGATAATCGTCGCGAGGTATGTAAACCTCTTCCTATCTCTTCTAGCATGATATGTGTGAACTATGTAGTGTTATAGTAGACGTACATGTGCTAAATGTATTTGATTGGTTTAAAACATAAAGTGTTATAACGGCTTTATGGGAAGTCGGTTATAACAGCTTTATGTGGATAAGCAAATACTTTGTGGTTTCTAAAAGGTAACTGATTTGAATAATAACTGGCTTGATATGTGTTAATAAAGAACTTGAAGTATTTCAAAAGATTTATGAATCGTTTTGAAAGAATGAGTAGTACTTGGGTTTTGAAAGCTTAAGAGTTATACTAGCTTTATGGGAAGTTAGGTATAACGGCTTAAGAATGTTTTACTGATTTCGGAAATCAGAATGTGTATCGACAAACCACTGCAGCGTTAATAAAAGGAAAATGTATTGACTAATGAAGTATTATTAAACCAAGAGAAACCTCCATCCGCATAAGCTAAGATGAGACAAAATGATATTACATTTCCTAGATCATGGCTGCTTAATAAGATTGATTATAAACAAGAATAACCTACTCACATTATAAGACATATGTTTCTCAAAACGTTTAAAGGAGAATTATGTTTTAAAGGACTAAAACTATGAACTACGAAACCTTTTTCTAAAATGAGAAACTTGAGCATTCGAAATTAGGCAAACTTGAACGTTTGGAAAATAAGGTTGTTACTTGATTTTACAAAGGAAAGCATTTTGGTTTACTTAACAATGTTAGTCACACCAATTTTATACTACGGGTATCGGGTGACCTTTGTAAAAGAAATGGATCTTAAAAGGAATTTAACGGACGTAGTACTTTAAGGTCAAAATCCGGACTTTGACATAAAATGAAAGTACCTTGAGTCGTGTGTAACTTGCTTATGCTTGTTGTTATGAAACTTGACCATGTTACGTGTGATAGCCTTGTTGTGCAAGTACTGTGTTGTACTCGACTACCGGTTCATCCGGGAATGTATTTCACTTGATTACCGGGTCATCCGAATGTATTTCACTTGATTACACGTCATCCGAATGTATTTCACTTGATTACCGTCATCCGAATGTATTTCACTTGATTACCGTCATCCGAATGTATTTCACTTGATTACCGGTCATCCGAATGTATTTCACTTGATTACCGGTTCATCCGAACGATTTCACTCGACTACGGTTCATCCGAATGTATATCACTTGACTACCGGTTCATCCGGGAATGTATTTCACTCGACTACCGGTTCATCCGGGAATGTATTCCACACGTTTCTATATTGGGTCCATAAGATGGGCCGAGACCTGTTATACGTATCACATGATTTGTACCTAGACTGCCGGCAGTGAGGAAGAAGTTCCACGGGCATGAGGGATGACTTTGAGGGCGTGAGTCCCTGACTTGACATGACTGCTTTTATGTTGTGAACTGTAGTTTGGTTATCATACATGTCTCCTGCTTTATATAGACTATTATGATTTCATTTACAGTATTTTACAGTTTCACATACTTGGTACCTGTTGTACTGACCTCCTTCGGGGGGCTGCGTTCATGCCGCAGGTAAAAGGTACATCGGCTGTCGATCCCCGCTTTTAGGATCACCTTTCAGCGTATTGGGAAGCTCCGTTCCTTCGGAGGCTTATCTTTTGGTATGTTACCCTGAGTCTGTAGATGCTTATACATTCAGGGGTATGGCGGGCCCTGTCCCGTCATAGTTGTAAAATCTTAGAGGTCCTTTGTTGTAAGCGTGGTTTGTAAAAAGGATAACTGTTCGGGTATTTATGTATATATGATGAAGGCAACTATTTTGGTTGGCCTGTTTATTTATCTTTTCTCTTAATTCATGTTCATGTTTTTATTTCCGCTGATTTTCTCTGATGTTGTATCACTAGGGTGCCCGGGGTAAGGCACGATCACTGCCCGGTTCGGTCGTGACATCGCCAAGGGGGAGGAGGAGGCTCTGGCCGAATTCTACACTAAGGGAGGGAGGAGGATTTAACACTTAGAATTATTTTAGGAATGGATGAAGAAGTCATCAAAGAGGGGGTATTTATAAGACAAGCCAAAGCCAACCAATGGCCAAGATCTAGCCAAGTGCATAGCAAGTGTAGGCCAAGATTCACCCATGTGTCCTTAACCAACTAACACACAAAATATCCTACCAACTCCTCATCAATTCGCCCAAGGTCCGCCTCACGCCCGCCAATGGGAGGGTGCCAAGTGGCGCCTCTCGTTGGTCCAAAATGTTTCGCCTCTCGGAAAAATCCGCAAAATTAAAAATGACATAGCCGAATTTTCCTCCGAAAGTCGTGAAAACGTTTCGAAAAACGACTCTAATCGGGTGTTGTGAACAAATAAATTTCGCCAAGCCTAATTCTCAAGTTCAAATTTTCTACGACGCCCCACGCATAATCGGAAATACGGTATAACATTCTCCTCTTAGAAACATTCGCCCCGAATGTTCCTTCTAAGTCTCAAACAAACGCGCCAAGATAGTCTTCACTACCATACTTACGAAACAATCACGCCACAATGGCCACGAAACAATCACGCAAAATACTTACATCCCGATCCACGAGGAAACACTCTAACATTACCACAAACACCTCTCTCCGGGTCTAAAATATACTTCCTTCGACCTTCTCCTTACAAAAGAAATGATCACATCTATGCTCGCCATACATGCTCGCTTCTTCCCGATACCACTTTTGTCACTTTGCCGCGAGGTTCTAGTGTCACCCGCGACCCAACAAATGGTGCGGACTACACGCGATCCACGAGGTCGTGACACTCGAACTCTTACCACATTTCGATACTACCGCTTCCAAAACTCGGGTTACTATCTCTAACGTGGTCATCATTAATCGAACACTGGATGGATCTCCGATACTTTCCGATCATAACAATACGAAAGATCGGACGCATCGCCTCCTAAGTCGGACGGCAAAGCTAACATATAGGCAACCCGCCTACTCGCACCAGATCTGTAAGGCCCAAAGTAACTCGGGCTAAGTTCCTCTGCTTTCCAAAACTCGTCACACCCAAACCGGGTGGTATCTTCAAGAAGACCGACCACAACTCAACTCTAAGCGCCGCCGATTATCCGCACGATTTCTCCGAGCCGCGTAACCTCCTCTAGACAAGCTTTACTCCTATCCACAAACCGCTGGAACAAGCCTGAAACAAATATCTGAATCTTGCCTACATCGAACCAATCGACCGGCAGCTTACACTTCCGCATCTACAAGGCCTCATAAGGCGACATTCGAAACTGAAATGGTAGCTTAAACACTCCCTCCACAGGAGACAACAATCCCCACAACTACCCCGAATCCACACACCGCCCGGGGCGAATGCGATTCTCGAGACTCACCTGAGTTCTTAACCCCGCTGTAAAACTTCCAAACAAAAACAGCCGCACTGGCTCCACTGCTCATCATAAGGTGAAGGTAGGCACCTGCAGCCTTACAACCTTTCTCGATAAAACAACATCGCCGAGTAAACGGTCTTTGCTAGAAAACAAGACTGACTCCTCGCCGACCATCTTGGTCGAATGCATCCACGACCAGACGCTGGTTAACTAAACTTGGGCCTAACACCTCGTAACCCCAACCCAAAGCGGACCACCACAAACCGACCCCACCACCAAACTTCCGCGGGTTGACCCGCAACGTGGCCTCAACCCGACCCTAACGCCGCACCATACTAGCTCCCCGAACCTAACAATCTCACTAATCACGTTTAAAACCTAGCGGTCTTCTTAGCTCAACTACCATCTTCATTCCACACTACTCAGGGACTAATCCCACAAACATAACTCACGTGCACTATGCACTCCTATAAGGGTCAAACATAAACAATACATCTTTTACTCGAGATGGCCTTACCTCTAAGGTCTCTACGTATAAAACTCTAAGGCACACACCTTCTCTATCCCCCAAATCTTACTCGGTTAACCCACCATGATTTCTAATCATAACTAACACACTGCTATCAGAACATAGCACTTAAGGTATACTCACCTTATCACACATACTGATCTCAGAGGTTAAGGATATATCTATATCTACCGCTTCACTCCCTTAGTCGTTCTAATCAAACCCGCCTGCAGGCGATAGCTAAGGAAGATGACAAACTACCCACCGATCCTCGGCTAAGTCCTCCCGCAAGGACACTCTTTCGACATCGCACTTCGACGGTCATAGGTACAACACGCATCAACTAAAAGACGACATTCCACGATGGCGCCACATCGCGAACACCGAGAAATCAATCCGGATGGCCGAACCTACGCAGCCGTGGAACCGGAAGGTCCGAGCTCACCAACTCCTCGCATACCCCGAACGCCCCAACCACCGCGACCTTTCGCACTGATGGATGCGCATAATCTAATTCACGCGAGGCGACTCGCCGCAAGTTACCAGCGACCTTGCTACTCGCCTTCTTCTCGTCGCCCTTCGTTAACCCGTCGATCTCTACGCTGCTCGCCGCGCATAAGCCCGCATACGTGCCATGCTCGCCTAATCAAGAACTTACTCTTGCACAACCTTCTCGTTGATATTCATCAAGACTCGCATCGGATACTCTCCGTAGTCAAATCCATAGTTAGTAACAAGGTCGCCTTGAAATCTATATTCTCTGTTCCTGGCCGTGGAACCGGTTCAAATATCATGGCCGCAGAGGAACCGCCGCTGCAGCAAACTCACGGGCTAGTGACGCCGCAAAACTCCCGAATGAAGCACCACCTCAGTGATGATTGGGCTGTGCCCACGTAACCCTCTCAGACTCTACTCGCAGCCTCCTCGGCCGCTTTGCCTCCCGGGTCGGCCGTTCACGCGAGGCATAATGGTAAGGGAAAGAAATACGTTAGAGGTCCAACTTACAACACAAATTTCTAAGGCACGATCTCGAGTGAGAAGAATAGAAACCAATCCTAAATATCCTATAGCCTCCTGATTATTAGTGTGGTGCACAACACACCGATAATCAAGACTCTACTGGATACGGTCTGTAGACACTTTCCGAGGATTAACTGCTCTGATACCACTTTTGTCAGAATCTGCCCGGCCCGTGGATCGTGCCTTACCCTGCACCCTAGTGATACAACATCGTAGTAATCACGGAACATAAAGACAATACATGAAACCAATGTAATAAGACGGTGAAATAAGACAGACTAACCAAAAGCAGTTCACATAGATATAAATAACAATTTTGAATAGCTACATCCCTTTCTACCACTCGCCATAACAAAGATTTGCACTTAAGAATGATATGACAACAACGACGGGACAGGGCCCCGTCATACCCCTGAATGTAAGCACCTACAATCAACAGGGGACTATACCAAGATAAGCCTCCGGAGGAACGGAGCTTTCCAAACGCTGAACTGTGACCCTAAGAGCGAGGATCAACGACTGGTGTACCTTTACCTGCGGCATGAACGCAGCCCCCCGAAGGAGGTCAGTACAACAGGTACCAAGTATGTGAAACATGAAGATATCAGAATGAAATCATAGTAGTCTATGTAAAGCAGAGACATGTATGATAACCAAACTACGATTCACGATAAATAAGCGAATATGTCTAGTCGTGACTCACGCCTCCAAGTCATCACTCAATATAACAATGGGTCTCACGCCCACAACATCAATCATGCCCGTGGAATACCTTCCTCACCGCCAATCGATGATAGAAAAACACCAAGGAATACATGAACAAAGCAGTCCCACCTGTGTCAAATAAAACAAGATGGTAAATGCGAAGGCATAGCCGCTTACTAACACCTACAAGACTAACAAGGTCATAAATCAGATTATGATATCTGTCTGCATCATACATGATCAAAGCCGTCGCCGCTCGCAATATCAAATGTGCGCGTCTAGCCCCGAACTCCCGCAGCCTCCGCATAGGCCGCCTCATAGGCCCGCATGAGGTATAACCCCGCATCGAGGGTAGCTACTCCCGCATCGCCCCGACTCGCACCGCATGGCCACATGCACCGCATGACCATAAAGGCCGCACACTAACACGAACTCGTAGCTCGCATAGCCCCCGAGGACCCGCATGAGGTATTCTCGAATCATGGTCCTGCATCGCTCGAAGTCTACCCCGACGGAGGGCGCTTAACCCCGAAACACGGTGAGTGGTATAATACCAACATAACGATTTATCGCTTAAACAACCTAAGCACAATCGAGGAAAACCCTTTACACAAACATCACGTATCACTAACACACGTAGCATCCTAATATGATTACTTATCAAATCAACACGAAGGTATTACAAGGCTATCACAAACCAACACAATCCAGATTATACACACAAGGTACATTCTATTATATGATTAACAAGATCGAGTATCTATTCCCAAAGTACTTCATACATTATCTTTTAAAAGATACGTTACGTTTACAAAAGTCACACAATACGTAGTATATGAAAACTAGAGTGATTATCTTTTGAAGTAAAGCAAAACACTTCTTTGTAAAATCAAGTAACAACATTATTTCTCAAACGCCCAAGTTTGCCTAATTTCAAATGTTCACGTTTCTTACTTTAGAAAGGTTTCGTAGTTCATAGTCTTATTCATTTAAGAATATAATTCTCTTTAAACTATCCGAGAAACATAAGCTTTATATGAGTAGGATATTCTTGTTTATAACAATCTTATTACAAAGAACCATGATCTAGGAAATATCATTTTGTCTCATCTTAGCTTCTATGCAGATGGAAGTTTCTACCGGTTTTAATAATACTTAATCAAAACATTTCCTTTTATTAACGCCGCAGCTGGTTTGTCGATACACATTCCGATTCAAATCAAGAAACATTCTTAAGCCGTTATTACCTAACTTCCCATAAAGCTAGTATAACTCTTAAGTTTTCAAAACCAAGTATTACTTCTTCTTTCAAATGATTCAAAAATCTTTGAAATACTTCAAGTTCTTTATTAACACATAATAAGCCGCTTATAGTTCAAATCGCTACCTTTTAAAACCACAAGTATTTTCTTACCAACATAAGGTCGTTATAACCAACTTCCCATAAAGCCGTTATAACACTTTATGTTTTAAACCAATCAAATACATTTAGCACATGACGCTCACCGTACATAGTTCACACATATCATGCTAGAAGAGATAGGAAGAGGTTCACATACCTCGCGACGAGTATCGACTAATAGCAAAACGCTCCAAGTACTTCCAACCGTCGGCTACTCCTTAAGCCAAGTAGATTGTGTCACACGTAGTACTCAACCTATAAGGCCACAAGGCGCTTATTAACATTTAGACCTCATCGTAGAACATTCTACCGAAAATTCGGCAGACTCTCCCCGCGACAGCAGAAATCTCCTCCTTTATCGAGGCCGCTACCAAGCCAATCGGGAGTGTCACGACTGCCCGGCCCGTGGATCGTGCCTTACCGGGGCACCCAAGTAGTCATACATCAGAGTAACCAGCGGAATATAAAACAAGACAGGAAACAGTTTATAAAATAAGACACAGTTTTATCTGAAGAAAAGCTTGCCTTTCGGCATAATATAAATAACTCAAGTTTTGCAGTTACACCCCAACTGCATAATAGTGCTGCACTTAAGGAAGTAAACAACTATGGCGGACAGGCCCGCCATACCCGATCAGCATAAAACTATCTACAATACAGTGGAGATCATACCCAAAAGTAGAGCCTCCGAGAAGATGGAGCTCACGACACCAACGCAAAGATCCTAAGGATGTGGATCTAGCACTGCCGCCTTACCGCGGCATGAACGCAGCCCAAGGAGGTCGATAACAGTACTAAGTATGCGAAATCAGAAGTATTTAAATGAAACATATCATTTTTAAAACCGGTTTACAAATATGTATGAAACAATCAGGAAACCGCATATAGTGCCACATCACAAACAAGAGAAACAATAGGTAATCAGAATGAGTCTTGTCTAGGCCGCGAATGATCGAAACAGGCCACTCGCCTCATCATCATTCTCGCAAGCCTAATCTCGACTCGAGTCCGCATAGGCCACTCACGGGCCCGCATGAGGTATAACCCCGCATCGAGGGTAGCTACTCTCGGCATCGCCCCGACTCGCCGTCCGCATGGCCACTGCATCGCATGAGGTATAACCCCGCATACTAACACGAACTCTCGTAGCTCGCGATAGGCCCTGGACCCGCATGAGGTATTCTCGAATCATGGTCCTGCATCGCTGAAGTCTACCCCGCGTCGGAGGCGACTTAACCCCGGATCATCTCAAGAGGTGAGTGATAGTATACTAACATAACAACTTATCTTTAAACAATATAAGCACAACAAGGATACTCACCTATACAAACGTTACAAGATACTAACACACATAGCATCATATCATGTCTATTGATCAAACCATCTTTACTATTCTTTTCACAATACAAGTCCATTATAAACACATAGCAAACTTGTTTCTTTTATAAATCTTAAGTGGTTATACTTACTTCCCATAAAGCTAGTATAACTCTTAAGCTTCGCTTTAAAACCAATTAGTTCTCTTACATTAATATGATTCAAGAGTCTTCAAATGTTTTTAGTTCTTTATTATTCAAAGCTTAAGCCGAGGCATTGCCGTAAGTATTATTCAGCTTAAGCGTGGCATTGCCGTAAGTATTATTCAGCTTAAGTCAAAGACATTGCCGTAGTTATATTGTAAAATATCATGCTTTAGGAAGAATCACATACCTTCTCAATGAAAACCACCGCCAAGTCAATATGTCACACGCAGAGAGTCACCTATAATAGTCACAGATATCTATTAAAGACTACTCAAGGTCATTCTAAACAGGGTTCATAATTCTACGGAAGTCGGGCAGACTTCCTACCCGTGAGCCATATAAGTTCATCGTGAAAACAAATTCTATGTAAGTACAATTTGATTAGTCTTCTTTAAACCCTTCTAAGTGATTAACACTTCAATTCTATTCTGTGATATACTTCTAAGTATTTATACTATTTCTTATACTATAACAGTAAGTATTCTCTAATTCAAAAGAGGGTTAGTATTATTCACTCGGTAAGCCCAATAATATCCTAGAAAAGTCGCCTGAGCAAGGTTTTGCTCCTAAGTTGTATGCTCCAGAACCTTAGAAGTTCTTCACAACTTCTACTAAGTACTAAGGTATTTGGGCTAGGTATTTTGGGCATTATAACAATACAGAAGATAACTTTTCTACCAAGGAGGGTAGATTTTGGCTAGGCTAGGGGTATTCGCCAAGGCCACTTAGGCTAGAGGGGGAAGAGGGCTTTGGACGAATTGGCTAACAAGGGAGATGGAGGATTTTCAAGACTTGGAAAGTAATTTGTGGATGAAGAACTCTTCATCTTAAGGGGGTATTTATAGGTCAAGAAGTGGCCAACCAATGGCCAAGATTTAGACAAGTGCAAGGCAAGTGTAGGGTGAGGATTAACTATACACAAATATCCTACCAACTCCTTGACTTTGAACAAGGCACCAAAACGTGCCTAACTTCATCAATTCGTCCAAATGGGCGATTTCAAGTCCACAAATTGGAGGTGCCAAGTGTCGCCTCCCGTTGGTCCAAAATGTTTCGCCTCTCTAAAAATCCGCAAAATTAGAAATGGCATAGCGGAATTTACCCTACGAAGTCGTGGAAACGCTTTCGTCGGAAAACTATTCGCTTGTGAGTTGTGCCTAAAAAAAAAACTTCAAGGCTTATCATTAAGGCAAGACTTCGTCGTATTCCCCACGTACATACTGGAAATACGGTATAACATTCTCCCTCCTTAGAAACATTCGCCCGAATGTTCCTTCCCAAGACGATTATCGAAGCTTAAACAGTTGTAAATGCCACACACGGCCACAGAGCAACACTTAGGTAAAAATGATAACGAAAATTTACAAGTAGGAAAGTGAATTACCTGGAGGTGTGGGAAATAGGTGAGGGTACCTCTGCCTCATGTCCTCCTCAGCTTCCCACGTCATCTCCTCCCTAAGCTCGTTCCGCCACAAGACTTTGACGGAAGCCACGTCCTTCGTCCGCAGACGCCTAACCTGACGATCGACTATCGCTATGGAATCTCTCATACGATAACCCCTGGCCACCGACATCGCCAATCGGTGCACCCTAGATGGATCCCCGATACATCTCCTCAAAGATAGATACGTGAAACACCGGATGCACCGCCTGTGCTCGGACGGCAGATCCAACTCGTAGGCAACCTTGCCTACCTCGCGACAACTAAACGCCCAATGTACTTGGCCGAGCTTCCCTTCTTCCCGAATCTCATCACACCCTTCATGGGTGACACCTAAGGAAAACCCAATCATGAACCTCGAACTCAAGATGCGACGACGATGATCTCGCATACGACTTCGCCGACTCGAAATGTCAATAGCCGCCTTGATAAGCTTCACCTTATCCATCGCCTCACCGTACCAACCGTCCCACTAGCCGCCCCTCGCCCACATCGAACCAACCTATAGGCGACCGCACTTCCTCCCATACAAGGCCTCATAAGGCGCCATCCGAATACCTGGAGTGGTAGCTATTATTATACGCGAACTCAACTAGAGGCAAATGATCCTCCCAACTACCACTAAAGTCAATAACACAGCTCGCAGATATCCTCAAGAGTCGGATAGTGCGCTCTGCCCGTCTGTCTGCGTGGATGAAATGCGACTCGTGCTCACTCGCCCCTAAACCCTCTGGAAGGACTCTAAGTTAGCCAGAACCGGCTCCTCCTGCGATATGATCAGTAGGGACTCCATGCATCGACGATCTCTGATGTAAAGTCGGCATAATCCTCACCGAAAAGTCGCCCGACGGGAAGAAAGTGGGCTGATTTCACACCGCCGACGATAACCCATATAGAATCATGTCTCTCCGAGTGCGAGGTAATCCGTGATGAAATCCATGTTGATTACCTCCCACTTCCGTGTCGATCTCAATCGTCAGAACAAACCACCGTGCCTCGGTGCTCTACCTTCACCGCCGACAACACGCACCGAGCTACGAACTCGCAACGTCTCTTTTCAAGCCATCCCACCAATACACGATCTAAGGTCGTGGTACATCTTGGTCGACCGGATGGATAGAGTAACGCCGCTACCAGGCTTCCCAAGAACTCACGCCAAGTCCTCAAACATCCGAACACATACCGCCAAACCTTAGCACCCCATCAAAGCTACCTCAAAAGGACCCTTGCCTCACGAAGAGTCAGACACGATAACGTGACAAAACCGATCTCGAATTGCCTCTTCACCTCTCGACGATGGAAGACTCGGCAACCTCACGAACTATAACCCCACCGCTATCGTAATCAAACAAACGGACACCAAGGCTCGCTAATCGATGCAAATCACGAACCATGTCCTCCTCGCCGTCAGTACATCCGATAAGCTCCCATCGACCTACGACTAAGAGCATCCGCCACAACATCGCCTTCCCCGTGGTACAGATATCAACATCGTAATCCTTAAGCAACTCTAACCACCGCCTCGCCGTAAGTTCACTCCTCTCGTCAAGATATACCGAGGCTCTTGTGGTGCGTATAAATATCCACGTGAACCCCATACAAATAGTGCCCGCATCTTCAAAGCGTGAATCACCGCCGCCACTCCAAATCATGGGTGGGGTAGTTCCTCTCGTGTTTCTTCACCGCCGGATGCATATGCTATAACTCGCCATGCCGCATCAACACACATCCCAACCCGATGCCCGACGATCACAATACACGACATAACCATCCGACCTCCGAAGAGTAAGAACGGGCGGTCGCCGCCTCTTTTCAAAGAATCGAACCCCGCTCACAAGCATCACCATCAAACTTGGCGCTTCTCGAGTCACCTAGTCAATGGTGCAGATAGAAGCAAACTTCTCCACGAACCGCCGATAATATCCTGCAAGGCCCGAAATCGCGAACCTCTGCCGGAGTAGAGTTCAGGCCAAGTCCCGATCGCCGATCTTGCCGTATCCACTCGAATGCCATCACCCCGGCAATATGCCCAAGAAACGCCATCAAGTCAACCAAAACTCACATTTGGAAAACTTGGCGCATAATCGGAAGTCTGGAGAATCACAAGATCCTCAAATGCTCCGCATGCTCTCGCCTGAGCGAGAATAAACCAAGATATCATCAATGAACACTATCACAAACGTGTCAAAAATGGTTTGAACACTCGGTTCATCAAATCCATGAATACCACGAGCATCGTCAACCAAAAGACATGACCCTGAACTCATAATGCCCGCATCGGTCCTGAATGCATCCTAGGGACATCCACCTCTCGACACGAACTCGATGATAGCGAACGCAGATCAATCTTGAGAAACATCTCGCGCTCGCAATCGGTCGAACAAATCATCAATCCAGGAAGGGGTATTCGTTTAATGGTCACCTTGTTCACCGTCAGAATCAACACACATGCGCAGGCCCCGCCCTTCTTCTTCACGAACAATACCGCGCTTCTGGAGAAATATCGCCTAATGAAGCCCTTTTCTAGCAAATCCCTAAGCCGATCCTTCGCCTCTCTCAACTCGGGCAGTGCCATTCTCAGATGGCGAATGGAAATAGGCCGAGTATCCGCAATATGTCAATACAAAACTCAATCTCCTCTCGTGAGGGATACCCGGAGGTCATCCGGGAACACGTCTGGGAACTCACGACTACGGAATCGATCAAAACTGTACCGCAACCTCGTGATCAAACACTCGAACTAGATGGTAGATGTACCCTTCTCGCACCATCTTCCTAGCCTCGAGGTAGGAAATAAACCTACCCTACGATACCGCGCTCCTCCCACTCAACAACCGGCTCCTCAGAAACCGAACTGCATTACTTTCTCTGCAGCCTACATTGGCGTAGCAAGAGGCTAGCCAATCCATCCCCATGATCACGCCGGTCAATCATCTCCAACTCTATCAAGTCGCCAGGGTCCGACGATCAGAATGGTCACAGACAAGCTCTATATACCCGCCGAGCTACCACCGAATCACCCACTGGCGTAGCTACCTCGAAAGGGTCTATGGACTCAGGCTCTATCCCTATCCTACTAGCAACAAGGGGAGATATATAGGACTGAGTCGAACCCGGCTCTATCAAGGCATAAACATCAAAACCAGAGACTGATAAGGTACTGCGGACGACATCGGTGAGGCCTCCCGATCCTGTCGGCCGACAGCATAAATGCGTTCGAGGACCGCTAGAATCGGGACTCGAGCCACGACCGCCGCGACTGGCCGACCCACGAGCACTCGCCCCGGCGAGTAATCAGGAGATGATGAAGCCGCCACGTAACCCGGCGTCGGGCCCTACCACCGCCACGCCGGCCTGACAAGCCGCAGTGACTCGCCGCTACAATCAGAATAAGATCCATAAGTAGTACCACACTTCCCGTAATGGGATCTACCGACGCCACACCGGGTGGTCCCGATCGCCGCACTTCGCTACTCGACGCCCAAGCCTCGCCCCGTGCGCTCGAAAACTCGGGCGGCCGAGGACGGCAGCAGAGTGCTCGAGCCGGCCGTGGTGCGACCTAGATCGCCGCCGAGGCCGCCACCACGATAACCACCGTAAGACCCTCCCGCCCCGCCTTCTTCTCGCGCCGTCGCCCGCTGCCGACCTCGCGCCTCGCATCCAAGGGCGTGAGCTCGCACGCGGTAATGTCCATACCCTACCGAGAGAAACCCCGCACATGACTCGCCATATAGTCGTCTCAGCCCGGTGACATAGCGGCACCCTATCCTCCATATTCGCTACAATGCCGGGACATATCGAGCCAAAGAATCAAACTCGACATTGTACTCCCGACAAGGCCCTCGCCGCTCGCAAAGAAGAAAAATCTATCACCCGCGCCTCCTCATCTGCGAGGCAAAAGTGAGTGAGGAAAGCCTCCGAGAACTCATCCCAAGTGGGCCACGTGCTCTCCCGGGATAACTCCCATGAATCAACCAATCGATCGCGTATCACGCACCTATGTGAACCAAAGATCACGGACTCGGTCTCCGACGCTCGATCACTCTCAAAATCCTCGACCGACGGATGAACTCGCGGATCATCCTCCGCCGACCCATAAAACTCCGGCGGCTGACTCAAGAAGTCTCGTAGCCTCAAACTCTCTCGCCTGGTGTACCACGGTGCGATCGAGCCGAGCCGGAATCGCCGTGATCCAATCTCTCTCAGACGGCCACAACTTTAGCCAAAAGTCGGGCCATCTCTCAGACCCTAACTCTCCGCCTGTGCCGCGGGACGAGGTGCTGGTACCGTGGTCTCGCTGGGCCGGGCGGCGCCATAGAACTCGCCGCCTCGTATAGATCGGGCCCGAGCCTCGTGACTGGGTGTCTCGCTAGCGCCTCCTCGCTTTGCCCTTCCAGCCCGGTTGCCTTACGCGAGGCATAATCACAGGAAAGGAATACGTTAGAGGGTCCAACCTATAACACATTTCTAAAGCACGATCTCGTAATGAGAAGAATGGAAACCAATCCTAAATATCCTATAGCCTCCTCGATTATTGGTGTGGTGCACAACACACCGATAATCAAGACTTACTAGATACGGCTCAGACACTTTCCGAGGATTAATCGCTCGATACCACTTTTGTCACGACTGCCTCGGCCCGTGGATCGTGCTCACCGGCACCCAAGTAGTCATACATCGAGTAACCAGCGGAATATAAAACAAGACAGAAATGCTTTATAAAATAAGACACGCTTTATCTCAAGAAAAGCTTGCCTTTCGATAATATAAATAACTCAAGTTTTGCTACACCCCAACTGCATAATAGTGCTGCACTTCTGGAAGTAACAACTATGGCGGACAGGCCCCGCCATACTCGATCAGACAAAACTATCTACAATACAGGAGATCATACCCAAAAGTAGAGCCTCCGAGAAGATGGAGCTCCCGACACCAACGCAAAGATCCTAAGGATGTGGATCTAGCACTGCTGCCTTTACCGCGGCATGAACGCAGCCCCAAGGAGGTCAAGATAACAGTACTAAGTATGCGAAATCAGAAGTATTTAAATGAAACATATCATTTTAAAACCAGGTTTACAAATATGTATGAAACAATCAAGGAAACCGCATATAGTGCCACATCACAAACAAGAGCAACAATAGGTAATCAGAATGAGTCTTGTCTAGGCCGCGAATGATCGAAACAGGCCACTCGCCCCATCATCATTCTCGCAAGCCTAATCTCGACTCCCGAGTCCGCATAGGCCACTCACACGGGCCCGCATGAGGTATAACCCCGCATCGGTGGTAGCTACTCCTCGGCATCGCCCCGACTCGCCGTCCGCATGGCCACACGCATCGCATGAGGTATAACCCCGCATACTAACCTCGAACTCTCAGAGCTCGCATAGGCCCTGGACCCGCATGAGGTATTCTCGAATCATGGTCCTGCATCACCGAAGTCTACCCCAGACGGAGGGCACTTAACCCCTGTATCATCTCAAGAGGTGAGTGATAGTATACTAACATAACAACTTATCTTTAAACAATATAAGCACAACAAGGATACTCACCTATACAAACGTTACAAGATACTAACACACATAGCATCATATCATGTCTATTGATCAAACCATCTTTATTATTCTTTTCACAATACAAGTCTGTTATAAACACATAGGCAAACTTGTTTCTTTTATAAATCTTAAGTGGTTATACTTACTTCCCATAAAGCTAGTATAACTCTTAAGCTTCGCTTTAAAACCAATTAGTTCTTCTCATAATATGATTCAGAGTCTTCAAATGTTTTTAGTTCTTTATTATTCAAAGCTTAAGCCAGGCATTGCCGTAAGTATTATTCAGCTTAAGCCTGAGGCATTGCCGTAAGTATTATTCAGCTTAAGTCAAAGACATTGCCGTAGTTATATTGTAAAATATCATGCTTTAGGAAGAATCACATACCTTCTCAAATAAAACCACCGCCAAGTTGAATATGTCGCACAGAGAGTCACCTATAATAGTCACGTATATCTATTAAAGACTACTCAAGGTCATTCTAAATGGGGTTCATAATTCTACGGTAAGTCGGGCAGCACTTCCTACCCGTGAGCCATATAAGTTCATCAGAAAACAAATTCTATGTAAGTACAGTTTGATTAGTCTTCTTTTAAACCCTTCTAAGTGATTAACACTTCAATTCTATTCTGTGATATACTTCTAAGTATTTATACTATTTCTTATACTATAATAGTAAGTATTCTCTAATTCAAAAGAGGGTTAGGATTATTACCTCGGTAAGCCCAATAATATCCTAGAAAAAGTCGCGCCTGAGCAAGGTTTTGCTCCTAAGTTGTATGCTCCAAGAACCTTAGAAGTTCTTCACAACTTCTACTAAGTACTAAGGTATTTGGGCTAGGGTATTTTGGGCATTATAACAATACAAGAAGATAACTTTTCTACCAAGGGAGGGGGGTAGATTTTGGCTAGGCTAGGGGGGGTATTCGGCCAAGGCCACTTAGGCTAGAGGGGGAAGAGGGCTTTGGACGAATTGGCTAACAAGGGAGAAGGGAGGATTTTCAAGACTTGGAAAGTAATTTGTGGATGAAGAACTCTTCATCTTAAGGGGGTATTTATAGGTCAAGAAGTGGCCAACCAATGGCCAAGATTTAGACAAGTGCAAGGCAAGTGTAGGGTGAGGATTAACTATACACAAATATCCTACCAACTCCTTGACTTTGAACAAGGCACCAAAAACGTGCCCAACTTCATCAATTCGTCCAAATGGACGATTTCAAGTCCACAAATTGGAGGATGCCAAGTGTCGCCCTCCCGTTGGTCCAAAATGTTTCGTCTCTCGGAAAAATCCGCAAAATTAGAAATGGCATAGCCGAATTTACCCTACGAAAGTCGTGGAAACGTTTCGGAAAACTATTCGTTTTGTGAGTTGTGCCTAAAAAAACGCTCAAGGCTTATCTTTAAGGCAAGATTTTCGTGACGTATTCCCTTACGCATATACTGGAAATACGGGGTATAACGAGAGGGGGTTATATATCTAACCCGAACGTACAATTCTACTCCACGTAAAAGCTACACAAGTTCATCAGAATACACCCATGTAAAACAGTTCGATTTTCTTTCAAAAGGTTTCTTATTATTCAGCTTAAGTCAAAAGACATCACGATAACAACGTTCAGTTCTATATATAGTATACTTCAACTATATAGTCTAACAATCATGTAATTTCCAATTACAATAGAGGGACAAAATATTTACCTCGATAAGCCCATAATTATCCAAGTTATAATGTCGATCCTGAGCAAGGTTTAGCTCCTACTCCGTGCGCTCCGACCCGCTCCAAACAACCCTTAGAAGTTCTAACCAACTTCTACTTATTACTCCAACTAACTATGGAGATTTTCCTTAGGGTTTCGGTTTTGTGACTGACGGAAAGTATAATAGTATTTCTGGGCTTTTTGTATAAGTATAACCTTAGAATACTACAAGGTATATGGCTAAGGTAATTTGGGCATTATAACAATACTTTTGAGAGTATTTCTACCAAAGGGGGGGTATTATACGAAAACAACTAGGCTAGGGGGGGGGTACCCCACGGCTAGCACCCCAAGGAGGGGGGGGAAGGGCTCTCGGCCAAGGGGGAGGGAGGAGGCTCTTGGCCGAATTCTACACTAAGGGGAGGGAGGAGGATTTAACACTTAGAATTATTTTAGGAATGGATGAAGAAGTCATCAAAGAGGGGGGTATTTATAGCACAAGCCAAAGCCAACCAATGGCCAAGATCTAGCCAAGTGCATAGCAAGTGTAGGGCCAAGATTCACCCATGTGTCCTTAACCAACTAACACACAAAATATCCTACCAACTCCTCATCAATTCGCCCAAGGTCCGCCTCACGCCCGCTAATGGGAGGGTGCCAAGTGGCGCTCTCGTTGGTCCAAAATGTTTCGCCTTCTAAAAATCCGTAAAAATTAAAATGACATAGCCGGAATTTTCCTCCGAAAGTCGTGGAAAACGCTTTCGAAAAACGACTCTAATCGGGTGTTGTGAACAACTCACTTTCGGCCAAGCCTCAGTCTCAAGTTCAAATCTTCTACGACGCCCCACGCATATACCGGAAATACGGTATAACAAATCGCCACGGTTTTCTCGCGTGAGGTCCGATCAGCTGTCATTCGGGAGCAGGTCGTGGCTCCGTGACTTCGGGTTTCAGCGGCGCAGATCGTCGCCGATCGAGACTACCCACATCTCGGTGTGCTCGATGCGGTAGATCTCACCCAGGAGAGTGTCATGTCCCTGCAGGAGCTTGCTACTCTTGTGGCCAGCTGGGCCATTTGAAGAGAGATTGTTCGTCTAGAGCCAGCATGGGTGTTACGGTGCAGCCGACAGGATCAGTTGCTGGGTCTTCCTCTCCTTCTGTGGTTATGCGCCCCGGAGGGCAGGGTACACACGGACCGGAAGGCCGCGGCAGAGGTCGTGGTAGTGGTTCCAGTTCTAGCGGTCCACAGAACCGCATATATTCTCTAGCCAGCCGCCAGGATCAGGAGGCTTCCCCTGACGTCGTCACAGGTACATTATTGATTTCATGTTGTGACGTTTATGCTTTGATAGATCCAGGTTCTACTTTGTCCTAAGTGTCCCCTCTTATTGCGGGTAGAATCGGGATAGAGCCGGTGTCGATAGAGCCTTTTGAGGTAGCTACGCCAATGGGAGATTCGGTGCTAGCTGAGCGGGTGTATAGAGGTTGTCCAGTGTTTATTTACAGTCGTCAGACCCTTGCAGACTTGATAGAGTTGGAGATGACAGATTTTGATGTCATTATGGGTATGGACTGGTTGGCTTCTTGTTATGCCAACGTTGGATCGTAGGGACAGTTGGTTCGGTTCCAATTTCTGGCGAGCCGCTTATCGAGTGGAAGGGCAACACATACGCCGGCGGTAGGTTTATTTCTTACCTCAAGGCTAGGAAGATGGTGCGAAAGCGGTACATCTATCATCCGTTCGTATTTGATACGCAGGCCGAGGCGATTCTTGATCGCGATTCTTGATCGCCGCTGGTTAGGATTTTCCAGATGTGTTCCCAGATGATCTTCTGGGTATCCCTCCTGAGAGGGAGATTGAGTTTTGTATTGACACGCCGCACACTCGACCTATTTTCCATTCCGCCATACAGACGGCACCGCTTGAGTCGGAGTCAAGGACCAGCTAAAAGATTTGCTGGAGAAAGGCTTTATCAGGCCTAGTGTATCTCCCTGGGGAGCGCCGGTTTTGTTTGTGAAGAAGAAGGATGGGACGCTGCGTATGTGTGTTGATTACAGGCAGCTGAATAAGGTAACCATCAAGAATAGGTACCCCCTCCCAAGGATTGATGATTTGTTTGACCAGTTGCAGGGTGCGAGGTGTTTCTCCAAGATAGATGTCACGACCCGACCCCGGGCCGCGACTGGTGCCCTACCTGGGCACCCTGTTCAGGTATACATCAGAGAATAGCAGCGGAACATACACAACATAAACACAGGTGTAACAATATAACAACACAGGCTAGCCGATCAGGCCGCCTTCCATAATATAAACAAAGTCAAAAGTACAACTTTACAACTCAGTTCTTACAGCCCAACCACATATG
This sequence comes from Przewalskia tangutica, assembly GCA_029844215.1. Taxonomy (NCBI): domain Eukaryota; kingdom Viridiplantae; phylum Streptophyta; class Magnoliopsida; order Solanales; family Solanaceae; genus Przewalskia; species Przewalskia tangutica. Next base: position 67,229,891 of record CM056726.1, read on the forward strand.
TGAATACAGCACTTAGGAATAACAATCGTATGGACAGGGCCCCGCCATACCCCTGAATGTACATAATCTACAACATCAGGGAAAGACTGTACCAAAAGAAAGACAAGCCTCCGGAGAATGGAGCTTCCGACGTCTGATAAGTGATCCTAAGAGTGTGGATCCGCAACCTGCTTACCCTTTCCTGCGGCATGAACGCAGCCCCCGAGGAAGGGGGTCAGTACACAATATGTACTAAGTATGTAAAACTGGAAAGTACTGTAATTACAACATAAGTTTAAAAGAAAGCCGGAGACATGTATGATAACAAAATTACAAAGACACAAAGGCCTTACTAATAATGAGAGTATAAATAGGTGTATACTTACAACAAAAAAAAATAGGATTGGAATCCTACTCCTGGGACTATTTCACCCGCATAGGTCCAGTGGACCTGCGTGAGGTATTCCTCGCATGGGACTATTTCACCCGCATAAGCCCTTACGGACTCGCATGAGGTATTCCTCGCATAGGCTGGACCCGCCCGCATGGGACTATTTCACCCGCATAAGCCCTTACGGACTCGCATGAGGTATTCCTCGCATCGTGGTTAGCAAATCCACGGAAATATACTATGCCACAATCCCGGAATGACCGCAACGAATAATATATCACTAGCCCAACCGGCTATCACACACAACATAAGCTCTATCGGCTTATCATACAATAAATAAGCAAGTTAAGAAATCCCCTAACTTCTTACTATTCTTGTTCATATACACTCTCATTTTAGTTTACTTAAGGCACTAACATGTCTTTATGAAAATCCGGGAATTAACCCAAAGTACTACGTATTTCTCTTCTTTTAAAATGACTCATTTCATTATAAAACTTCCAAGATACTAATAGCCGTAGTATCAAGTGACAATTTCTTTTCAAGACAGGTCACAATACTTTTTAGAAATAAACTATGGCTTCTAAATCAAGTGACTCGTGTCTTATAAAACCTTAGGCAATTGATGCCTTAAAATCGAATTGCCTTCCATAAAATCAAGTCATTTATCTTTCCATAAAGTCAATATAACCAACTCCCCATAAAGTCGTTATATTCACTTTATACCTTAGTCATGTACAATTTCCTATCCAAGGGACTTATACGTTTTTAAAACGACACAAGTATTACATACTTTAAAATTCTTCAAGTCCCTTATCTTTAACAAGACTTAAGACATCTTTAATATTCTCAAAGAAGTGAGTTAATCTCCTAACTCACCCGACTTGGCATTTCATAAAACAAGTAAAGAATGTCAAAGTCTCGTACGTCTACCGTACTATATACGTGAAACTAGTCATGCTCAAAGGATAGGAAAAGTTCTACATACCTTGTCGGGTCAAACCACTTGCCAAGTACAAAGTCCCGCCCGTACTATGTCAACCTATAATATTCACAATACGTCTATTAAAGCCTTACTTCAAACGTAGAATATTATAAGCGTTAAGTCTCTAATTTCTACGGAAAATCGGACAGCACCTCCTTTGTATTTACTCACTTTGCCACCTTTTTCAAGGCCGAAAATACAATAACCAAACAGCCCCAATTGGCTCACAATTATATAGAAGGTAGTCCAATACAAATTAATAACTAAACAGCCCCAATTGGCTCACAATTATATAGAAGGTAGTCCAATGCAAATGACTAACTAAACAGCCCCAATTGGCTCACAATTATATAAAAGGTAATCCAATACAAATGAATAACCAAACAAAACAAACTACAAGTCCAAATTCGGCCACCTTGAGTTCAACAATACCAATTCTATCCAATTTCCATTTCAATCCAAATTGGTAGCATAAAATGATATCAAGTCGCATTTGGTTATAACTACCATAATCTTCAAGTCAATAACATGCGACAATTCTAACAACGATTAGATTGTAATTCAACTTAGTAATGGCTTACATTACATTTCGGATTTCCAAGGCTATAATCAATCCATAATCCTTATAACTTCAATATAACAATTTCATGCTCGCAACATACAAAGCTAACAACAACAATATAAGTAATCTTGTAATACTTTCAAAGAACAAGATTATACCTCAATGATTCTTAATCCAACTCCAATCCGAAGTCGCTCCTTAGTAGTTTAGAGCCTCTCCAAGACACCTCAATCCGCTTGTTGAGACCCTTAGAACAATACCAACAATTATCCTTCAAAACTCCAACAAAACCTAGAAAGACCCTTAGGTTTTCGTTTTGCGACTAACCCGTAAACTACCTTTTTCCAAGACTTTTCTATTGAGATGTGTTTACAATACACCTAAGAACCTTGGTTTAAAGTGGGGAGTTGAATGAACAAGAAACAAATTTTTTTCTTCTTCTTTTTGTGAAACCCGAAACCTCTCAATGTGTTCTTCAATTTGTGCAATTTTTTCTAAGTGTTAAACTCTCCAAACACATGGAAGGCTTAGATGTAGTCTTACAAAAGAATCAAGACCATTGTGGGACCTTTGACCTTAGTCAATATTATCAAGCCTCAAGTTGCAAGACTTGTCTTGCAACAAAGGTCAAATGACCCTTATGCCCTTGCTAAAAATCGTCCAAGGCATAGTAAGGGGTGACACGTGTCGCCTCCCATTCACATACTAATACGTTTTCCGACAATTTCCATAATTTCCGATAAATTTTTACAAGTCTCAAATCTTAACATTTGTGAGTTCTTACTTACGTTCTTAAAACATGTCCTGAAATTACGGGGTGTAACATTCTTCCCCCCTTAGAAACATTCGTCCCCGAATGTTCTTTCGGAGTCAAACTTAAAATAGCGACATAGTTTCCTTTCACAACCCTGACATACCAAAATAACTGCTACACATGGCCACATAATAGCATTTAGGCAAAAGAGATACTCCAATTAAAACTTGACAAGTAAGGGAAGATGAATTACCTGAAGGTATAGGAAATAAGTGAGGATACTTCCTCAACATGTCTTCCTCCGCCTCCCAAGTCATCTCCTCTCGGTTATCATTCCTCCACAGGACTTTGACGGAAGCTACATCCTTGGTCCGCAGTCGCCTGACCTGGCGATCGAGTATCACTATGGGACTCTCCTCATACGATAACCCCTCTGTCACCTGGACCTCACTAGTAGGAAAAACTCTCGCTGGATCTCCGATACACTTCCGCAACATAGAAACATGGAAGACCGGATGTACCGCCTCTAACTCTGATGGAAGATCCAACTCATAAGCAACCTGACCCACTCTACGGACGATCTGGTAGGGCCCAATGTACCTTGGGCTGAGTTTCCCCTTCTTACCAAATCTCATCACACCCTTCATGGGTGACACCTTCAAGAAGACCCAATCGTCTACCTGAAACTCCAAATGCCGTCGCCGATTATCCGCATATGACTTCACGACTGAGCCGCTAATCGTTATACCGTATTTCCAGTATGTACGTGACGACGTAGAAAATTTGAAACTTTTGATTTGGCTTGGCCGAATTAAACTTTGTTCACAACACCCGGTTAGAGTCGTTTTTCGACGAAACATTTTCACAGCTTTCGTAGGGAAAATTCCGGCTATGACATTTCTAATTTTTGCGGATTTTTCCGAGAGACGAAACATTTTGGACCAACAAGAGGGCGACACTTGTCACCCTCTCATTGGAACACCTTGGACGGCATTATGGACGATTTGGGCTTAAGGGAGTAGGTAGGATATTTTGTGTTGGTTGGTGTGGTAGATGGATAAGGTGTACTTGGGTGAATCTTGGCCTTACACTTGTGTAGCACTTGGCTCAATCTTGGCCATTGGTTGGCCTTCACTTGGCCTATAAATACCCATCCCTTTGAAGACTTATTCATCCATTCCTAAATGTTCCTAAGTGTTAAATCTTCTCCCTCCCTTTGTGTTAAGTTCGCCAAGAGGCCTCCCCCTCTCCTCGAGGCCTTGGCCGAGGGGTTTTCCCCCCCTCCTTGTATGGTGGCCGTGGGGTACCCCCCCCCCCCTAGCCTAGTTGCTTTCGTATAATACCCCCCTCTCTTAGTAGAAATACTCAAAAGTATTGTTATAATGCCCAAATTACCTTAGCCTTATACCTTGTAGTATTCTAAGGTTATACCTATCTGAAAGCCCGGATATACTATTATACTTCCGTCACCACCAAATCGAAACCCTAAGGAAAATCTCCATGGTTTGTTGGAGTAGTATGTAAGTTGGTTAGAACTTCTAAGGGTAGTTTGGAGCGGTTGGAGCGCACGGAGTCGAGCTAAACGATTGCCCAGATCGACTTTATACTTGGATAATTATGGGCTTATCGAGGTAAATATCTTGTCCCCTATTGTAATTGGAAATTACATGTTGTTAGATTATATAGTTGAAGTATGCTATATATAGTAATCAACATAGTTATCGGCAATGTCTTGCGACTTAAGCCAGAATAAAACTTACTGCAATGTCTTGCTACTTAAGCCTGACTTAAAAGAAGAATCCGAATCAGTAATTACATAGGTCAGACATGAGACTTGTGTAGTAGTACCGTGGAGTAGAATTGTACCGTTAGGGTTAGATGTATAACCCCCTGGTTGGCTTGGTAGCTACTCGATAGAGTAGGAGATTTACGCTGCATGGGGGGAGGTGCCGAATTTTCTCAGAGAATATTCTACGATTAGACCTAAATGTTAATGCGCCTTGTGGCCTTATAGGTTGAAGTACTACGTGTGGCGCGATCTACTTGGCTTAAGGAGTAGCCGACGTTTGGAAGTACTTGGAGCGTTTTGCTATTAGTCGATACTCGTCGCAAGGTATGTGAACCTCTTTCTATCTCTTCTAGCATGATATGTGTGAACTATGTAGTACGGTAGACGTACATGTGCTAAATGTATTTGATTGGTTTAAAACATAAAGTGTTATAACGGCTTTATGGGAAGTCGGTTATAAACAGCTTTATGTTGGTAAGAAAATACTTGTGGTTTTTAAAAGGTAACTGATTTGAACTATAACTGGCTTGTTATGTGTTAATAGAGAACTTGAAGTAATACTTGGTTTTTGAAAACTTAAGAGTTATACTAGCTTTATGGGAAGTTAGGTATAACGGCTTAAGAATGTTTTACTGATTTCGGAAATCAGAATGTGTATCGACAAACCATCGCAAATACATTAAAAGGAAAATGTTTTGAATAATTAAGTATTATTAAAACCAGAGAAACTTCCATCCTGCATGAAGCTAAGATGAGACAAAATGATATTTCCTAGATCATGGCTGCTGTAATAAGATTGTTATAAACAAGAATATCCTTCTCACATATAAGGCTTATGTTTCTCAGATAGTTTAAAAGAGAATTATATTCTTAAATGAATAAGACTATGAACTACAAAACCTTCTAAGATAAGAAACTTGAACATTGGAAATTAGGCAAACTTGAACATTGGAAAAGAATGTTACTACTTGATATTACAAAGAGAAGTAATTGATTTACTTTAAAAGATAGTCACTCTATTTTTATACTACGGTATTGTGTGACATCAGAAAGTAACGTATCTTTTAAAGAGTTAATGTATGAAGTACTTTGGGGATAAAACCCCGAACTTGTGGGCATATAATAGAAAGTACCTTGTGTGTATGACTTGATTGTGTTGGTTTGTGATAGCCTTGTAATACTTTCTTGTTGATTGATAAGTAAACATGCTAGGATGCTACGTGTGTTAGTATCTTGTGATGTTTGTGTAAAGGGGGTTTTTCCTTTGTTGTGCTTATGTTGTTTAACGATAAGCTGTTATGTTAGTATTTTACATCACTCATCTCGAGATGATTCCGGGTTGCCGCCTCCGACGCGGGTAGACTCAGCGGTCGATGGACCTATGATTCGAGAATACCTACGCAGTCCCGGGGCCTATGCGAGCTACGAGTTCCGTGTTAGCGTCCTTTATGGGCATGCGGTCCATGTGGGCCACGCGGATCGCGAAGTCCGTGACGATGCCGGGAGTAGCTACCTCGATGCGGGAATACCTCACGCGGCCGATGAGATTGGCCTATGCGAGTCGCGGAAGTTCCGGGACTAGACGCGCGACATTAGATACCGCGGGCAAGTGGCCGCCTTTGATCATGTGACGGCCCAGACAGATCTTATGATACGCTTCATGACATTGTTGCTACTGTGGGTGTTAGTACTCGGCAATGCCTTCGCATTTTACCCCGTCACGGTGTTATTATGGCACGTGGGACCCGTGTTCATGTGTGTTCCTTGGTGCTTTTATATCATAAACTGCCGGCAGTGAGGAAGGTATTCCACGGGCATGATTGATGTTGTGGGCGTGAGACCCATTGTTATGTTTGAGTGATGACTTTGAGGGCGTGAGTCCCTGACTTGATATGACTGCTTGTTTATTGTGAATTGTAGTTTTGTTATCATACATGTCTCCTGCTTTATATAGACTACTATGATTCCATTTACGTATTTTCGGGCCACATACTCTGCACTGCCAGATCGACCTCCTGGGCCGTTCATGCCGCAGTCGAGGTACACCGCCGTTGATCCTAGCTCTCGTGGTCACAGTTGGCGTTGGGAAGCTCCGCTTCTCCGAGGCTTATCACGTATAGTCCTGTCGTAGTAAGTGTTTACATTCGTGGTTTGGGCCCCGCCCCGCCACGGTTGTCATATCATTCGTAGAGGTCCAGAGTAATCGCTGCAAGCGTGGTTTGTAAAAAGGATTAAACTGCTCATGTTGAAAAAGTTGTCATTTATATATACGAAAAGGCAAGTTTTTCTCAGTTATTGTTTCATATTTCATAATATGTCTTGTATCGTTTATGTTCCACTGATTACTGATGTTGTATCACTAGGGTGCCCGGTAAGGCACCACGGCCCTAATCGGTCGTGACAAAAGTGGTATCGAGCGCTTAATCCTGAAAGTGTCTACGCATCGATCCAGAGTCTTGATTATCGGTATTGTGCACCACACCAATAATCGTGAGGCTATAGGATATTTTAGGATCGTTTCTATTCTTCTCACTCGAGATCGTGCCTTAGAGTCGTGTTGTAAGTTGGACCTCTAACGTATTTCTTTCCTTACCGCTATGCCTCCGCAGGCAACCCGCCCGTGAGGCGCAAGGCAGGAGCTGCGAGTAGAGTACAGAGGGTTACGTGGGCACAGGCCCAATCATCACCTGGGGTGGTGCTTCATTCGGGGAGTTTTGCGACGTTACTAGCCCCAGCAGAGTTTAGTACAATGCGGCTTCCATCGCGCCATGACATTTGAACCTTCGCCCACGACCGAACAGAGAATTTAGATCGCAAAGAGGCGACTTACATTAGCTATAGATTTGGTTACTGAGAGTATACCGATGTACCGCGAGTCTTGAGGACTATCTAAAAGAGGTTGTGCAAGAGTAATTCTTCATTGGGCTTGAGCATGGCCTGTATGCGGGCTTATGCGCAGCAGCGTCGAAGCGTAGAGATCGACGGGTTAACGGGCGACAGAGGAGGCCGAGCAGAAGGTCCTTTGGTAACTTTCGAGGCAAGTCACCTCACCAGCAGATTTGATATGCACCTCCGCCAGTACAGAGTGGTCTTCCACGGATATCGACGCTCGAGTACGCAGGAGTTGGTCGTAACCTGTGGCTTCCGGTTCACAGCGATGCACGCCATCCCGGAATGTCGCCTTTTAGTTGGTACTTGTTGTACTGCGCCGCCGTGGCCATGTGTCGAGAGAGTGTCCTTGCAGGAGGACTTAGCCTTCGTGATTGGTGGGTAGTTCGTCATCTTCCTTAGCTATGCGCCTACGGCGTGTTTGATTTGAACGACTAACGGGAGAGAAGCACAAGATATAGAAATATCTTTAACCCTCTGAGATCAAGATGTGATAAGGTGAGTATACCTTAAGTGCTATGTTCGATAACATGTGTTAGTCGTGATTAGATCATGGTTGTTTAACCGAGTAAGATTTTGGGGATAGAGGGTGTGAGCCTTAGAGCTTTTTACGTAGACCTTAGAGGTGAGGCCATCTCGAGAAAAGGTGTAGTGTTATGTTTGACCTTATCTGAAGTGCATAGTGCACGTGAGTTATTTTTGGGATAGGTCCCTAGTAGTGTGGAATGAATGGGGGTAGTTGAGGTAAGAAGACCGCTAGGTTTTCGAAACGTGATTTGTGAGATTGTTCCGAATCGGGGAGCTAGTATCATGGCGCGTCGGCCTGTTGAGGCCACGCTGCGTCAACCCGCGTAGGTTTGGTGGTGGGGTCAGTTGTGGTGATCCCGCCGTGTTAGGTTGTGAGGGTGTTAGGCCCAAGTTTAGTTAACCAACAGACGAGTTCGTGGATGCGCTCGACCGATGGTCGTCGATGGGGCAGCCCATCGTGTTCTTCGGTCGACCGCTTACTCGTGTTGAGTTATCCGAAGGTTGTAAGGCTGCACGGTGCCTACCTTCACCTTATGACAGATAAGGAGCCCGTGGGTCATTGTTGTTTCGGAAGTTTTGCCAAGCATGTGTTAAGAACTCAGTGAGTCTCAGACCGCATTCGCCGGGCCGCTGTTTGGATTTCGTGGATAGTTGTGGGATTGTTGTCTCTCGTGGAGGTAGTGTTTAAGCTACCATTTCAGTGTTCTGATGTCGCTTTGAAGCCTTGTAGGGCGGAAGTGTAAGTTGCCGGCCGATTGGTTCGATGTTGGCGCGTTCGATAGTTGGTTCAGCTTGTTCCACAGATCGTGGTTGGGTGTGACGAGTTTTGGTATAACAGCGAACTTAGCCCGTGTTACTGGGCCCTTTGAGTTCATATGAAGGATAGGCCGTTGCCTATATGTTAGCTTTTGCCGTCCGACTTAGAGGCAAGACGTCCGGCCTTTCAGACATTATGCGGAAAGTATCGGAGATCCATCCAGAGTGTTCCCGCTATGATGACCACGTTAGGATAGTAACCCCGAGTTTTGGAAACCGGCCGACGTAACGTGGTAAGAGTTCGAGTGTACGACATCGCCGTGGATCGCATGCAGCCGGCACCATTTGTTGGGTCGCCGAGCAAGGCTCGCGACAAAGTGACAAAAGTGGTACCATTTGTCGGGTCGCCGAGAAGGTTAATGCCTCGTGCAAAGTGTCAAAGTGGTATCTACGACGAGTAAAGAGAGAAGCGAGCATGTATGGCGAGCATAGGTGTGATCATTTCTTTTGTAAAGAGAAGCGCGGGAAGTATATTTTAGACCCCGTGAGAAGTGTTTTGTGGTGATGATTAGAGGTGTTTTCTCGTGGACTTTGATGTAAGCATTTTGCGCGATGGTTCTGCGGGCCGTATGGCAGATTGTTCTCGTAAGTATAGTAGAGAAGACTATACCGCGCGCGTGTTTGTTTTGAGATTTAGAAGGAACATTCGACGAATGTTTCTGGCGAGGAGAATGTTATACCCGTATTTCCGCAGTATGTACGTAAGGACGACGAGAAAATTTGAAACTTTTGATTTGGCTTGGCGAATTAAACTTTGTTCACAACACCCTGCTAGAGTCGTTTTGACTAAACGCTTTCACACTTTCGTAGGGAAAATTCCGCTATGACATTTCTAATTTTTGCGGATTTTTCCGAGAGACGAAACATTTTGACCAACAAGAGGCGACACTTGTCACCCTCTCATGGAACACCTCGACGCATTATGGACGATTTGGGCTTAAGGAGTAGGTAGGATATGTTGGGTTGGGTGGTGTGGGAGAAGGATCAGGTGTACTTGGGTGAATCTTGGCCATACACTTGTGTAGCACTTGGCGCAATCTTGGCGATTGGTTGGCCTTCACTTGGGCTCTAAATACCCATCCCTTTGAAGACTTATTCATCCATTCCTAAATGTTCCTAAGTGTTAAATCTTCTCCTCCCTTTGTGTTGAGTTCGCCAAGAGGCCTCCCCTCTCCTAGAGGCTTGGCCGAGGGTATACCCCTCCTAGTAGTGTGGCCGTGGGTACCCCCTAGCCTAGTTGCTTTCAGATAATACCCCTCTCTTGGTAGAAATACTCTCAAAAGTATTGTTATAATGCCCAAATTACCTTAGCCTTATACCTTGTAGTATTCTAAGGTTATACCTATACGAAAAGCCCAGATATACTATTATACTTCCCGTCAGTCACCAAATCGAAACCCTAAGGAAAATCTCCATGGTTTGTTGGAGTAGTATGTAGTTTGGAGTGGGTTGGAGCGCACGGAGTTGGAGCTAAACGATTGCCCAGGATCGACTTTATACTTGGATAATTATGGGCTTATCGAGGTAAATATCTTGTCCCCCTATTGTAATTGGAAATTACATGTTGTTAGATTATATAGTTGAAGTATGCTATATATAGTACTGAACATAGTTATCGGCAATGTCTTGCGACTTAAGCCCTAATAAAACTTACGCAATGTCTTGCGACTTAATCCCAATTTAAAGAAGAATACCGAATCAGAATTACATAGGTCAGACACAAGAGACTTGTGTAGTAGTACCGTGGAGTAGAATTGTACCTGCTAGGGTTAGATGTATAACCCCGGTTGGCTTGGTAGCCTACTCGATAGAGAGGAGATTTACGCTGTCATGGGGAGTCTTCACGAATTTTCTCAGAGAATATTCTACGATTAGACCTAAATGTTAATAAGCGCCTTGTGGCCTTATAGGTTGAAGTACTACGTGTGGCGCGATCTACTTGGCTTAAGGAGTAGCCGACGTTTGGAAGTACTTGGAGCGTTTTGCTATTAGTCGATACTGTCGCAGGTATGTGAACCTCTTCCTATCTCTTCTAGCATGATATGTGAGAACTATGTAGTACGGTAGATGTACATGTGCTAAATGTATTTGATTGGTTTAAAACATAAAGTGTTATAACGGCTTTATGGGAAGTCTGTTATAAACAGCTTTATGTTGGTAAGAAAATACTTGTGGTTTTTAAAAGGTAACTGATTTGAACTATAACTGGCTTGTTATGTGTTAATAGAGAACTTGAAGTAATACTTGGTTTTTGAAAACTTAAGAGTTATACTAGCTTTATGGGAAGTTAGGTATAACGGCTTAAGAATGTTTTACTGATTTCGAAATCGTAATGTGTATCGACAAACCATCGCAGTACATTAAAAGGAAAATGTTTTGAATAATTAAGTATTATTAAAACCAAGAGAAACTTCCATCCGCATGTAAGCTAAGATGAGACAAAATGATATTTCCTAGATCATGGTCATTGTAATAAGATTGTTATAAACAAGAATATCCTTCTCACATATAAGGCTTATGTTTCTCAGATAGTTTAAAAGAGAATTATATTCTTAAATGAATAAGACTATGAACTACAAAACCTTCTAAGATAAGAAACGTGAACATTGGAAATTAGGCAAACTTGAACATTGGAAAAGAATGTTACTACTTGATATTACAAAGAGAAGTAATTGATTTACTTTAAAAGATAGTCACTCTATTTTTATACTACGTATTGTGTGACATTGTGAAAGTAACGTATCTTTTAAAGAGTTAATGTATGAAGTACTTGGGGATAAAACCCCGAACTTGTGGGCATATAATAGAAAGTACCTTGTGTGTATGACTTGATTGTGTTGGTTTGTGATAGCCTTGTAATACTTTCTTGTTGATTGATAAGTAAACATGCTAGGATGCTACGTGTGTTAGTATCTTGTGATGTTTGTGTAAAGGGGTTTTTCCTTTGTGCTTATGTTGTTTAACGATAAGTCGTTATGTTAGTATTTTACATCACTCATCTCTCGAGATGATTCCGGTTAAGCGCCTCCGATGCGGGTAGACTCAGCGGGTCGATGGACCTATGATTCGAGAATACCTCACGCAGTCCTGTGGGCCTATGCGAGCTACGAGTTCCGTGTTAGCGTGCCCTTTATGGGCATGCGTCCATGCGCCATGCGATCGCAAGTCGTGACGACGCCGGGAGTAGCTACCTCGATGCGGGAATACCTCATGCGGGCCGATGAGATTGGCCTATGCGCGAGTCGCGGAAGTTCCAGACTAGACGCCAGACATTAGATACCGCGCAAGTGGCCGCCTTTGATCATGTGACGGCCTAAACAGATCTTATGATACGCTTCATGACCTTGTTGGTACCGGTGTTAGTAGTCGGCTATGCCTTCGCATTTACCCCGCACGGTGTTATTATGGCACGTGGGACTCGTGTTCATGTGTGTTCCTCGTGCTTTTATATCATAACCGCCACGGCAGCGAAGGTATTCCACGGGCATGATTGATGTTGCGGCGTGAGACCCATCGTTATGTTCGAGTGATGACTTTGAGGCGAGTCCCCGACTTGATATGATCGCTTGTTTATCAGGAATCGTAGTTTTGTTATCATACATGTCTCCCGCTTTATATAGACTACTATGATTCCATTTACGATTTTCGCCACATACTTGCACTGTCAGATCGACCTCTTCGGGCCGCTCATGCCGCAGTCGAGGTACACCGTTGATCCTAGCTCGTGGTCACGCCAGCGTTGGGAAGCTCCGCTTCTCCGAGGCTTATCACGTATAGTCCCCGTCGTAGTAAGTGTTTACATTCGGGGTTTGGCCCCGCCCCGCCACGGTTGTCATATCATTCGTAGAGGTCCAGAGTAATCGCTGCAAGGTGGTTTGTAAAAAGGATTAAACTGCTCATGTTGAAAAAGTTGTCATTTATATATATGACGAAGGCAAGTTTTTCTCGATTATTGTTTCATATTTCATAATATGTCTTGTATCGCTTTATGTTCCACTGATTACTGATGTTGTATCACTAGGGTGCCCGGTAAGGCACCAACACGCCCGACCGGTCGTGACACTAATAGCCTCCTGGATAAGCTTCACCTTATCCACACCGCTGTATCAAGTCCGCCAACTAATCGCATCGCCACGTTGAACCAACCGACGGGCGACTTGCATTTCCGCCATATAAAGCCTCGTATGGCGCCATCTCAGATACCGGAATGGTAGCCGTTGTTATAAGCAAACTCCACAAGAGGCAAGTGATCCTCCCGGCTACCATCGAATCAATCACGCAGCTCGCAGATATCCTCGTGTCCGATAGCGACCGCCGCCCGCCGCCACCGAGGATGAAATGTTGCCGAGACTCACCAGGTCCCCAAACCCTTCTCGAAAGACCTCCGTGGTTAGCCGAACCGCTCTCTATCAGATATAATCGACACTGGAACACCGTGCAGCCTCACTATGTTATACCCCGTATTTCCAGAGTATGTACGTAAGGGAATACGTACAAAAAGTTTGGCCTTAAAGTTAGCCTTGGACGTTTTATTTTGTACACAACTCACTAAAAGAATCGTTTTCCGACGAAACGTTTCCACGCCTTTCGTAGGAAAATTCCGCTATGCCATTTCTAATTTTTGCGGATTTTTCCGAGAGACGAAACATTTTGGACCAACGGAGGGCGACACTTGGCACCCTCCCATTGATGGACTTGAATCGCCCATCGACGAAATTGAGGAGGAGGAGCACGCTTTTGTGCCTTGCACAAAGTCAAGGAGTTGGTAGGATATTTGTGTATAGTTAATCCTCACCCTACACTTGCCTTGCACTTGTCTTCATCTTGGCCATTGGTTGGCCAAGGCTTGAGCTATAAATACCCCCTTAGAGATGAAGAGTTCTTCATCCACAAATCTTCCAAGTCTTGAAAAAAAATCCTCTCCTCTCCCTTAGCCTTTCGTCCAACACCTCTCCCCCCCCTTTGAGTGAGTTTGGCCGAGGGCCTACCCCCCCTTAGCCTAGCCGAAATCTACCCCCCCTCCCTTGGTAGAAAAGTTGTCTTCTAGTATTGTTATAATGCCCAAAATACCCTAGCCCAAATCCCTTAGTCCTTTGTAGAAGTTGTAAAGAACTTCTAAGGTTTCTTGGAGCTACCGGAGCGTACAACTTAGGAGCTAAACCTTGCTCAGGCGCGACTTTATCTAGGATATTATTGGGCTTACCGAGGTAACTAATCCTAACCCTCTTTTGAATTAGAGGATACTTACTGTTATAGTATAAGAATAAGTATAAATACTTAGAAGAATATCACGTATAGAATTGAATCATACCACAGTAGGAGGGTTTAAAAGAAGAATAATCAAACTGTACTTACCTAGGACTGTTTTCACAGTAGACTTATATAACTCACCGGGTAGGGAAGTGCTGCCCAACTTTCCATAGAATTGTGAACCCTCTGTTTAGAATGACCTTCAGAGTAGTCTTTGATAGATGTCGTGACTATTATAGTCGACTCTGCGCGCGACATATTCGACTTGGCGGTGGTGTGGTTTTCACGGAAGGTATGTGATTCTTCCTAAGCATGATATTTTACAATATATATATAGTACGGTAGACGATACGTGTTAATCGAATAATACTTACGGCAATGCCTCACGACTTAAGCTCGACAATACTTACTGCAATGCCTCACTGATTAAGCCTCAATAATAAGAATCAAAACATTTCAAAAGAATATCGAATCATTTTTAATGTAAGATAAATATTTGGTTTTTAAAACAAAAGCTAAGAGTTATGCTAGCTTTATGGGAAGTTAGGTATAACAACTTAAGAATGATAAAAGGAACTGCTTACTTGTTTGTTTATAAAAGCCTTGTATTGATCTCTCTAAGTGTAGTAAGATTGTTTGATAAGTAGACATATCATGATGCTACCGTGTTAGTGTCTTGTAATGTGTAAGGGGTCATTCTTGCCGTGCTTACGTTGCTAACCGGTAAGTCCGCTGTAATCGCTATCAGATCACCTACCCTCGACTATTATACCGGTGGCTTGCCCTCGATGCGGGTCTATACGCCTACGCGGTCTGCGAGACTATGCGAGCAGCGGTATGCTCCAGATTGATCATTCCGGCGCCTAGCCCGACGCGGGATTCCCTGGCGCGTCCGCTGAGACTACGCGGTCTTTTGAGGCTATGCGCTGCGGAGCCTAGGCGGATGCCGGGGGTTCGCTGCCCCGACGCGAGGGCTACCTCACGCGGTCTATGTGTGACTACGGGCCGCGAAGTCCGTGACTAGGCACGCAGAATGATACTATGGGCGATCGCCTTGCTTCGATCATTCGCGCCTAGAATAGACTGCTACGCCTTTTCTATTTCCGCTGTTGTTGTTTGTGATGGCACTATGTGCAATTGAACCGATTGTATTTGTGAAAAGGTTTTAATTACTTTGATTTCATTTCATTCTTTATAGTTTCACATACTTGGTACTGTAATCGACTCTCCTGGGGCCGCTCATGCCGCAGGTAAGGGCAAGGTGCTAGATCCACACTCCTAGATCTCTACGTTGGTGTCGTGAGCTCCATCCTTTCCGAGGCTCTACTTTTGGGTATGATCTCCCCGTAGATAGTTTTGTACAGTGGTATGGCGGCCCCGTCCCGCCATAGTTGTATATTTCCTTAGAGGTCTCAGAGTCCTGTTGTACAAGATCGGATGTAATCGCTAAACCATGTTTTTATATATATGCCGAAAGGCGATGTTTTCTCACTTAAATCGTGTTCTATTTTATAAACTGTTTTATGTCTTGCTTTATATTTCCGCCGATTACTGATGTATGACTACTTGGGTGCCCTGAAGGCACCACCACGCCCCGAACGGGTCGTGACAAAAGTGGTATCGTGAGCGCTAATCCTCTGAAAGTGTCTACGCATCGTATCTAGTAGAGTCTTGATTATCGCGTTGTGCACCACACCAATAATCGTGAGGCTATAGGATATTTAGGATTGGTTTCATTCTTCTCATTCCGAGATCGTGCTTAGAGTCGTGTTATAGGTTGGACCTCTAACGTATTCCTTTCTCAGAATGCTTATGCCTCCACGTAAGGCAACCCGCCCGTGGCGGCAAGGCAGCCGAGGAGTCGCTAGCAGACACCCAGAGTCACGAGGCTCGTGCCCGCCTATACCGTAGACGGCGAAGTTCTATGACGCCGCCAAATTTCAAAGACACCACAGCACTCCACACCTCCCGCCCCACACCGCGGAGGAGTTAGGTACAAGGAGATGGCCCAACTATTGGCTAAAGTCAGGCCCGATACGAGGAGAGATCGACGCGGCAGCCTGGCCCAGCCCACCCAGACCAGTAGTGCACCCGAGGCGTATAGTTTGAGACTACGGATTTCTTAGTTGTAGCCCGCCAGAGTTTTACGTCGAGGCCGAGGATGATCCGCAGGAGTTCATCCGCCACCGCAGAGGATTACGCGTGATCGTGGCTTCAGACCGAGGTCGTGATATTCGGTTCGCATCGGCCGCGCGGACACCGCAATGATTGGTTTGATTCACGAGCTTTCCCGGAGAACATGCACCTCGCGGTATGGGATGAGTTTTCGAGGCTTTTCTCACACACTTCTTGCCTCCGCAGATGGCGAGGGCACGAGCCGATAGATTCTTGTTGCCGAGACAGGAGGACGCAGCCGAGGAGTACAATGTCGAGTTTGATTCTTTAGCTCGATATGTCCCCGCACCGTAGCGTAGATGGAGGACAGGTGCATCGCTATGTCACCGGGCTAGATGATTACATGGCCGAAGTCTTGCGCGTGTGTCCCTTCACTGTGCATGGACATAACCCGTGATGCAGCTCATGCTCGATGTGAGGAGCGTAGATCGCCGGCAGAGCGATATCGCAGCAGGTAAGGCGCCAAGACGCCGGTTCTTTTGGTGGTCCTCGTGGTGGGCGGCATCGCCAGGTCCAGATTTGCACCACACCCAAGCAGAGCGCCCTACCTCATTTTCAAGATACCAGAGCGGGGGCGTGTCGTGGCCCCTGTGACTTCTGATTTCGGTAGCAGGGGTGCTAACTGCTCGAGGTCCGCTTCGGTGCCCTGCAGGGCGTATACCATTCGAGTCAGACCGAGCCCGCTATACTTGTGGCCAGCAGGTCACTCGCGAGTTTGTCCGACCGAGCGGCGCCGGTAGTAGGCCTGGGCATGTGGTCTGCCGCTTCTTCATCCTCGACAGCCACTCGCCCCGAGGGCAAGGTACTCATGGACCAGCGGTCGCGGCAGGTCGTGGCGCGGTCCAGCTTCTAGCGGTCCTCGTAACCGCATTTATGCTTTGTCCACCGACAGATCGTGAGGCCTCACCGATGTCGCCACGTACTTTATCGGGCTCGGTTTGATGTGTATGCGTTGATAGATCCGGTTCTACTGGCCCCATATATCTCCCTTGTTGCTAGTAGGATAGGATAGAGCCCGAGTCCATAGACCCTTTCGAGGTAGCTACGCCAAATGGGTGATTCTGGTAGCTCTACGGTATATGAGCTTGTCCCGTGACTATTTACCGCCGGACCCTAGCCGACTTGATAGAGTTGGAGATGATTGACTTCGACGTGATTATGGGGATGGATTGGCTAGCTTCTGCTACGCCAATGTAGACCGCAGAGAGAGTAAACGTTCCGGCTTCGGTGAGCGGTTGTTGAGTGGGAGCACGGTATCGCCGGTGGTAGGTTTATTTCCTACCTCAAGGCTAGGAAGATGGTACAGGGGTATATCTACCATCTCGCTCGAGTGTTTGATACCGAGGTCGCGTACCAGATTTCCAATGGCCCAGAGTCACGAGTTCCCGCACGTGTTTCCGCATGACCTCCCGGTATCCTCCCGAGAGGGAGATTGAGTTTTGTATTGACATATTGCCGCACACTCGCCTATTTCCATTCCGCCATACGTAACGGCACCCGCCGAGTTGAGAGAGTCAAGGATCACTTAGAGATTTGGCCGAGAAGCGGCTTCATCAGCCTAGTGTTTCTCCCCGGGAGCGCCAGATTGTTCGTGAAGAAGAAGGGACGGACGCTGCGCATGTGTGTTGATTACATGATTGAACAAGGTGACCATTAAGAACAGATACCCTTCCTGTGATTGATGATTTGTTCGACTGGGCCAGGTGCGAGATGTTTCTCCAAGATTGATCTGCGATCGCTATCATCAAAGTGCGAGTCGAGAGGTGGATGTCCCTAGGATCGCATTCGTGACCCAGACGAGCATTATGAGTTCGTGGTCATGTCTTTGGGTTGACCAATGCTCCGGGTATTCATGGATTTGATGAACCGAGTGTTCAAACCATTTTTGGACACGCTTGTGATAGTGTTCATCGATGATATCTTGGTTTATTCTCGCTCGAGAAGGAGCATGCGAGCATTTGGCGATCGGCCGGCGCTTCCAGATCGCAGCTTGTACGCCAAGTTTTCCAAATGTGAGTTTTGCTGACTTCGTGGCATTTCTGCATATTGCCTGGCCGATGGCATTCGAGTGGATACGACCAAGATCGAGGCGCCAGACTTGGCCTAGACCTACTACTCCGGCAGAGGTTCGCAGCTCGGGCCTCGTGTTATTATCGGCGTTCGTGGAGAAGTTTGCTTTATCTCTCGCACCATTGACTAGGTCGACTCGTAAGGCAGCCAAGTTCCGTGGATCGATGTCAGGAGCGTGGTTTCCAGCTTGAAGAGAGATTGACGCATCGCCCCGCTTCTACTCTTCCGCAGGTCCGACGGTTATGTTGTGTATTGTGACGCGCCGTGCATCGGGTTGGGATGTGTTGATGCAGCATGGCAGAGTTATAGCATATGCATCCCGACAAACCAAGAAACACGAGGAACTACCCCACCCATGATTTGGAGTCGCACCGTGATTCACGCCAAGATCCGAGGCACTATTTGTATGGGGTTCACGTGGATATTTATACGCACCACAAGAGCCTCCAAGATATCTTCACCGCAGGAGCCGAACTTACGGCTGCAGAAGGTGGTTAGAGTTGCTTAAGGATTACGATGTTGATATCCCGTACCACCCGGGAAGGCCAATGTCAGGCGTATGCCTTAGTCGTAGGTCGATGGGAGCCTATCGATGTGCAGCTAGAGAGGAGGACATGGTTCGTGATTTGCATCGCTAGTGAGCCTCGTGTCCGTATGTTTGATTCTCGATAGCAATGGGGTTAGAGTTCGTGAGGTTGCCGAGTCTTCCATCGCCGAGGAGGTGAAGAGGCAACAGCCGAGGATCCACTTTGATTCGATATCGCGATACAACTCTTCGCAGGCGCGGTCCTTGAGGTAGCACCACGGGTGCTAAGGTTTGAGGCGCATCGTGTGTTCCGATGTTTCGTGACTTCGCAGCAGGTTCTCGGGAAGCACACAAGCATTACTATCCATCCGGGTCGACTAAGATGTACCACGACCTTAGATCCGTGTATTGGTGGGATGGCTTGAAGAGACGCTGCGAGTTCGTAGCTCGCCCGTGTTGTCGCAGTGAAGGCAGAGCACCGCAGGCCCGTGGTTTGTTACGCATTTATCGAGATCCCGACCGAAGTGGGAGGTAATCAACATGGACTTCATCACAGATTACCTCGCACTCGAGGAGACATGATTCTATATGGGTTATCGCCGACAGTCGAAAATCAGCCCACTTTCTTCCCGTCCGACGACTTTTTCTACCGAGGATTATGCCGCACTTTACATCCGAGAGATCGCCGATCGCATGGAGTCCCTACTTCGATCATATCGCATGCAGGAGCCCGCCTTACGCTAACTTCGAGGTCCTTCCAGAGGGGTTTAGGGACGCAGTGAGCCCGAGCATCGCATTTCATCCACGCATGCACGGACAGCAGAGCGCACTATCCGCACTCTCGAGGATATGTCGCGAGCCCGTGTTATTGACTTCAGTGGTAGTTGGGAGGATCATTTGCCTCTAGTTGAGTTCGTGATATAATAATAGCTACCACTCCAAAGATTCGATGGCGCCTTACGAGGCCTTGTATGGAGGAAGTGCAGATCGCCTATAGGTTGGTTCGATGTGGGCGAGGTGCAGCTAGTGGGACCAGATTTGCGCAAGCAGCGGATAAGGTGAAGCTTATCCGAGAGCGCTATCGACAAAGCAGAGTCGCATGTGTCGATGCAGATCATCGCCGCGGCATCTTGAGTTCGAGGTTCATGATTGGGTTTTCCTAGTGTCACCCATGGCGGTGTGATGAGATTTGGGAAGAAGGAAACTCACCAAGGTACATCGGGCCGCTTCAGATTGTCCGCAGGTAGGCAAGGTTGCCTACGAGTTGAATCTGCCGTCCGATCCGAGGCGCGCATCCGGTTTTTCACGTATCTACGCCGGCGAGATGTATCGGGATCCATCTAGTGGTACACCCGATTGACGATGTCCAGTGACCGAGGGGTTATCGTATGAGGAGATTCCCATAGCGATAGTCGATCGCCGTGTTAGCGCTCGCGACGAAGGACGTGGCTTCCACAAAGTCTTCGGCGGAACGAGCTCAGGAGGAGATGACGGGAAGCCGAGGAGGACATGAGGCAGAAGTATCCTCACCTATTCCCCACACCTCCAGGTAATTCGCTTTCCTACTTGTAAATTTCCATTATCATTTATGCCTAAGTGTTTTTTTTTTGTGGCCATGTGTGGCACTTACAAACTGTTTAAGCTTCATCAGAATCGTTTTGAGAAGGAACATTCGGGACGAATGTTTCTAAGGAGGGGAGAATGTTATACCCCGTATTTCCAGAGTATGTACGTAAGGGAATACGTACAAAAAGTTTGGCCTTAAAGTTAGCCTTGGACGTTTTATTTTGTACACAACTCACTAAAAGAATCGTTTTCCGACGAAACGTTTCCACAGCTTTCGTAGGAAAATTCCGCCATGCCATTTCTAATTTTTATGATTTTTCCGAGAGACGAAACATTTTGGACCAACGGGAGGGCGACACTTGGCACCCTCCCATTGATGGACTTGAATCGTCCATTGGACGAAATTGAGGAGGAGGAGCACGTTTTTTGTGCCTTGCACAAAGTCAAGGAGTTGGTAGGATATTTGTGTATAGTTAATCCTCACCCTACACTTGCCTTGCACTTGTCTTCATCTTGGCCATTGGTTGGCCAAGGCTTGAGCTATAAATACCCCCTTAGAGATGAAGAGTTCTTCATCCACAAATCTTCCAAGTCTTAAAAAAATCCTCTCCTCTCCCATAGCCTTCGTCCAACACCTCTCCCTTTGAGTGAGTTTGGCCGAGGCCTACCCCCTGAGCCTAGCCGAAATCTACCCCCCCTCCCTTGGTAGAAAAGTTGTCTTCTAGTATTGTTATAATGCCCAAAATACCCTAGCCCAAATCCCTTAGTCCTTTGTAGAAGTTGTAAAGAACTTCTAAGGTTTCTTGGAGCTACTGAGCGCATAACTTAGAGCTAAACCTTGCTCAAAGCGACTTTATCTAGGATATTATTGGGCTTACCGAGGTAACTAATCCTAACCCTCTTTTGAATTAGAGGATACTTACTGTTATAGTATAAGAATAAGTATAAATACTTAGAAGAATATCACAGAATATAATTGAATTGTTACCACAAGAGAGGGTTTAAAAGAAGAATAATCAAATCAGATTTACCTAGGACTGCTTTCACAATGAGACTTATATAACTCACCGGTAGGAAGTGCGCCAACTTTCCATGAATTGTGAACCCTCTGCTTAGAATGACCTTCGAGTAGTCTTTGATAGATGTCTGTGACTATTATAGTGACTCTGCGCGACATATTCGACTTGGCAGTGGTTTTCACGGAAGGTATGTGATTCTTCCTAAGCATGATATTTTACAATATATATATAGTACGGAGACGTATACGTGTTAACTGAATAATACTTACGGCAATGCCTCACGCTTAAGCTCGATAATACTTACGAATGCCTCACGCTTAAGCCTGAATAATAAGAATCAAAACATTTCAAAAGAATATGAATCATTTTTAATGTAAGATAAATATTTGGTTTTTAAAACAAAAGCTTAAGAGTTATGCTAGCTTTATGGGAAGTTAGGTATAACAACTTAAGAATGATAAAAGGAATCGCTTACTTGTTTGTTTATAAAAGCCTTGTATTGATCTCTCTAAGTGTAGTAAGATTGTTTGATAAGTAGACATATCATGATGCTACCGTGTTAGTGTCTTGTAATGCCGTAAGGGGTCATTCTTGCCGTGCTTACGTTGCTAACCGGTAAGTCCGCTGTAATCTTCAGATCACCTACCCTTGACTATTATACCGGTGGCTTGCCCTCGATGCGGTCTATACGCCTATGCGGTTCGTGAGACTATGCGAGCAGCGGTATGCTCCGTGATTGATCATTCCGGCGCCTAGCCCGACGCGGGGATTCCCTATGCGGTCCGCTGAGACTACGCGGTCTTTTGAGGCTATGCGGCCGCGGAGCCTAGGCGGACGCCGGGGTTGGCCCCGGCGCGAGGGCTACCTCACGCGGTCTATGTGTTACCTATGCGGGCTGCGAAAGTCCAGTACTAGGCACGCAGAATGATACTATGGGCGATTGGCCTTGCTTCGATCATTCGCGGCCTAGAATAGACCTGTTACAGTGTTTCTATTTCCGTTGTTGTTTGTGATGTGGCACTATGTGCAATTGAACTGATTGTATTTGTGAAAAGGTTTTAATTACTTTGATTTCATTTCAGTTCTTTATAGTTTCACATACTTGGTACCGTTAATCGACTCTTCTGGGCCGCTCATGCCGCAGTAAGGGCAAGCAGTGCTAGATCCACACTCCTAGATCTCTACGCTGTCGTGAGCTTCATCCTTTCCGAGGCTCTACTTTTGGGTATGATCTCCTGTTGTAGATAGTTTTGTACAGTGGTATGGCGGCCCTGTCCCGCCATAGTTGTATATTTCAGAGGTCCAGTAGTCCTGTTGTGCAGATTCGGATGTAATCGCTAAACCATGTTTTTATATATATGCCGAAAGGCGATGTTTTCTCACTTAAAGCGTGTTCTATTTTATAAATCGTTTCATGTCTTGCTTTATATTTCCGCCGATTACTCGATGTATGACTACTTGGGTGCCCCAGAGGCACCGCCACGGGCCCCGAACGGGTCGTGACACACTATCTCTGATGTACAATCCGCATAGTCTCACCAAAACGCTGCCCGACCGAAGGAAATGGGCTGATTTCACACCACAACAATAACCCAAATGGAGTCGTATTTCCTCCGAGTACGAGGTAACCTCAGAACAAAGTCCATGTTGATCATCTCCCACTTCCATGTCGGAATCTCAATAGATCGCAACAATCCACCGGGCCTCGTGCTCGACCTGACTCGCAATTAGGACATCAGGCAACAAAACTCGCCACGCCCTCTTCGTGCCATCCCACCAATACAAACATCCGAGGTCATGGTACATCTTGGTCGACCGGATGAATAGAATATCGAGCGCTGTGCCTCCTGTAATCCGCCGACGGTCCGATACATCGGAACACACAACCGCCCTCAAATCTCAAAGACTTATCAGCGCCACTCGAATAGACTATTCTCCTCCCAAGAGATGCATCACGATATCGCACCAATCGGGTCTCAAACCGTCGCCTCTTCACCTCATCAACGATGGAAGACTCAAGAACCTCACGAACCCGCACCCACTATCGCCGGTATCGAACAATCGAACCACAACGCTCGCTAATCGGTGGATCTGACGACCATGTCCCGCTCTCCGTCGCACCTCGATAGGCTCCCATAGACCTACGACTCAAGGCATCAAGAACTACGCTGGCTTTCCCGGATGGTATAGAATATCAACATCATAGTCTTTCAAAGAACTCTAACCACCGCCTCGCCAAATTCAGCTCCTCTCGCTCAAGATATACCGAGGCTCTGTGGTCTCAGATAAATATCCACATGAACCCTGCATAAATAATATCTCCAAATCTTCAAGGCATGAATAACTGCGGCCAACTCTAAGTCGTGGGTAGGGTAATTCCTCTCATGCTTCCGTAACTGCCGGGAAGCATAGGCTATAACCTTGCCGTGCTGCATCAAAACACACCATAGCCCGATACCCGAGGCATCACAATAGATCACGTACCCGTCTAACCCCTCAGGAAGAGTAAGAACTGAGTCAGAGTCAACCTTTCCTTCAACAATCGAAACCCTTCTCGCAAGCCTCTGTCCACTGGAACTTGGCTGCCTTCTGAGTCAGCCTAGTCAACGGTGCTGAAATCGAAGCAAACTGCTCCACAAACCTACGATAATAACCCGCTAGTCCTAAGAAACTGCGCACCTCGGTCGGAGTAGTAGGCCTCGGCCAAGACTTGATCGCCACCTTTGTCGATCCACGCGAACACCGTCACCCCAATAATATGCCCCAGAATGCCACCGAGGCCAACCAAAACTCACACTTGGAGAACTTGGCGAATAATCGCCGGCCCGAGAATCCTGGCACAATTTCTCGTGATCTGCATGCTCCCGCCCGTCTGCGGAATACACCAGATATCATCAATGAATACAATCACAAATGTATCCAAAAAGGCTTGAACACCCGTTCATCAAATCCATAAATACCGCCGAGCGTTGGTCGACGAAAGACATAACTCAACTCATAGTGCCCATACCGGGTCCCGAATGCGCTTTGGGATGTCTCGCTCGAACTAGAACTCGATGATAACCGCATCGCAGTTCTTTGAGAAACACCTCGCACTCGCAAATCGTCAAACAAATCATCAATCCCGGGAGGGGTACATATTCTTAATGGTTACCTTATTCACCGCTCGTAGTCAACACACATACGCAGCTGCCTCATCCTTCTTCTTCACAAACAACACCGGCGCTCCTGTGGAGATACACTAGGCCCGATAAAGCCTTTCTCCAAAGAAATCTTTCACCGGTCTTTCACTCCTCAACTCAAAGAAAGCCATCCTCAGATGGCGGAATGGAAATAGTCGAGTGTCGTGTCACGACCCGAACCTGGCCCGTGGATCGTGCCTTACCACTGCACCCTAGTGATACAACATCGAGAAAAATCACGGAAATAAAACATGAACATGAATTTAGAGACAAAATGAATAAACAAAGCAACCAAAACAGCTTGCCTTCATCATATATATACATAAATACCCAACAGTTATCCTTTACAAACCACCGCCCACAAAGTACTGCACTTAAGAATTTATACAACAACTATGACGGACAGGCCCCGCCATACCCCCGAATGTACAAGAACCTACAGACTCAGGGTAACATACCAACGATAAGCCTCCGAAGGAACAGAGCTTCCCAATACGCTGAAAAGGTGATCCTAAAAGCGGATCGACACCGATGTACCTTTTACTCATGCAGATGAACGCAGCTTCAAGGAGGTCAAGACAACAGTACCAAGTATGTGAAGTCAGAAATATCGTAAATGAAATCATAATAGTCTATATAAAGCAGGAGACATGTATGATAACCAAACTACAGTTCACAACATAGAAGCAGTCATGTCAAGTCAGGGACTCACGCCCTCAAAGTCATCCCTCATGCCCGTGGAACTTCTTCCTCACTGCCGGCAGTCTAGGTACAAATCATGTGATACGTATAACAGGTCTCGGCCCATCTTATGGACCCAATATAGAAACGTGTGGAATACATTCCCGGATGAACCGGTAGTCAGTGAAATACATTCTCGGATGAACCGGTAGTCCCGTGATATACATTCCCGGATGAACCGGTAGTCAGTGAAATACATTCCCGGATGACCCGGTAATCAAGTGAAATACATTCCCGGATGACCCGGTAATCGAGTAGAACACATTCCCGGATGACCCGGTAATCAAGTGAGATACATTCCCGGATGACCCGGTAATCAAGTGAGATACATTCCCGGATGACCCGGTAATCCAGTGAGATACATTCCCGGATGACCCGGTAATCAAGTGAAATACATTCCCGGATGACCCGGTAATCGAGTAGAACACAGTTCTTGCACAACAAGGCTATTACACGTAACATGGTCAAGTTTCATAACAACAAGCATAAGCAAGTTACACACGACTCAAGGTACTTTCATTTTATGTCAAAGTCCGGATTTTAACCTTAAAGTACTACGTCCGTTAAATTCCTTTTAAGATCCATTTCTTTTACAAAGGTCACCCGATACCCGTAGTATAAAATTTGAGTGACTAACATTGTTAAGTAAACCAAAATGCTTTCCTTTGTAAAATCAAGTAACAACCTTATTTTCCAAACGTTCAAGTTTGCCTAATTTCGAATGCTCAAGTTTCTCATTTTAGAAAAAGGTTTCGTAGTTCATAGTTTTAGTCCTTTAAAACATAATTCTCCTTTAAACGCTTTGAGAAACATATGTCTTATATGAGTAGGTTATTCTTGTTTATAATCAATCTCATTAAGCAAACCATGATCTAGGAAATGTAATATCATTTTGTCTCATCTTAGCTTCTATGCAGATGGAGGTTTCACCGGTTTTAATAATACTTCATTAGTCAATACATTTTCCTTTTATTAACGCCGCAGTTGGTTTGTCGATACACATTCTGATTTCTGAAATCAGTAAAACATTCTTAAGCCGTTATACCTAACTTCCCATAAAGCTAGTATAACTCTTAAGCTTTCAAAACCCAAGTACTACTCATTCTTTCAAAACGATTCATAAATCTTTTGAAATACTTCAAGTTCTTTATTAACACATATCAAGCCAGTTATTATTCAAATCAGTTACCTTTTTGAAACCACAAAGTATTTGCTTATCCACATAAAGCTGTTATAACCGACTTCCCATAAAGTCGTTATAACACTTTATGTTTTAAACCAATCAAATACATTTAGCACATATACGCTCACCGTACTACATAGTTCACACATATCATGCTAGAAGAGATAGGAAGAGGTTCACATACCGCGACGATTATCGACTAATAGCAAAACGCTCCAAGTACCTCAAACCGTCACTACACTCTCGCCAAGGTGTCACTCCACACGTAGTACTACAACCTATAGAGGCAACAAAGCGAATATTAATATCTTTAGATCCCGACGTAGAATATTCTACAGAAAATTCGGAAGCACCTCCCCCCCCGCAACAGCGTAAATCTCCTCCTCGATCGAGGCCGGCTACCAAGCCAACCGGGGTGGGGGGTTAACACGTCGACCGACGCGGTACAATTCTACTACACAGAATGCTACACAAGTTCATCAGAATACAATCCTATGTAATTACAGCTCATTCTCTTATTTAAATTCAGCTTAAGTCGCAAGACATTGCCGTAAGTATTATTCGAGCTTAAGTCAAAAGACATTGCCGCACAATTATAATGTTCAGTTCTATATATAGTATACTTCAACTATATATTCCTACAACATGTAATTTCCAATTACAATAGAAGGTCAAGAGTGTTTACCTCGATAAGCCCAAAATTATCCGAGTTTAAATGTCGATCCCGAGCAAGGTTTAGCTCCTACTCCGAGCGCCCGACTCGCCTCCAAACAACCCTTAGAAGTTCTAACCAACTTCTACTATAACTTCAACTACGGTGAAGATTTACTTAGGGTTTCGCTTTAGTGATCGAGGGAAAGTATAATAGTATTTTCTGGCTTTTGTAAAAGTGGTACTTTGGAAAGTACTACAAGGTATTTGGGCAAGGTATTTGGGCATAATAACAATACTGAGAGTATTTCTATACCACAACAAGGGTATTATACGAAACAACTAGGCAGTGGGGTAGACCTCTCGCCAAGGCTTCTCGTGGGGTAGTGTGGCGGACGAAAGTAAGTAAGAGGAGGAGTATTTTGAGACTTAGGTAGATTGCTCAAGTTTTGATGAAGAAAGTTCATCAACTAAGGGGTATTTATAGGTCAAGTGAAGGCCAACCAATGGCCAAGATGAAGACAAGTGCATAGCAAGTGTAAGGCCAAGATTAAGCCATGTGCAACCTTATCCATCTACACAAAATATCCTACCTAACCCTTGACCACAATTCAACACAAAAACGTACAATCCTTGCCCATTTCGTCCGCCAACCTTCACTATTAGAGGGTGACAAGTGTCGCCTCTTGTTGGTCCAAAATGTTACGCCTCTCTAAAATCCGCAAAATTATAAATGACATAGCCGGAAATTCCCTACGAAAGTCGTGGAAAACGCTTCGTAAAAACGACTCTAACCGTGTTGTGCACAAAAGAATTCGCCAAGCCTAAAGAAGTTCGAAAATTTCTACGTACGTCCCCCACGTACATACTCTGGAAATACGGGGTATAACATTCTCCCCTCCTTAGAAACATTCGTCCCGAATGTTCCTTCTCAAGACGGATAACGATAAAGTTCTTCAATAAGTTTCCAACGCCACAACTGGCCACGAAACAACACATGCACGCAAATACTTATATCCAAGTCCACGAGGAAACACCTCTAACATCACAAACTTTTGTCACTTTGCTGCGAGGTTCTAGTGTCACCCGCGACCCAACAAATGGTACCTGATCGCATGCGACTCCGAGGTCTAAAATATACATCTTCGCACCTTCTCCCTTTACAAGAAATGATCATATCTATGCTCGCAATACATGCTCGCTCTACCCTTACTCGCCGTACTCTTCTCGAACTCTTGAACTCTTCCAAGATACGCACTCACACTTCACCATCACTTGCTTCTCCAAACCTCGAGTCACCACCTCAACTTGGTTATCTTACTAGCCTCGATCTTTCTTAAGGCCACTTCCGCCTTCACGATCCGCTCAGTCGAACATATCCACGAACTCATACGATGGTCATCTAAACTGGGCCTAGCACCCTCGCGTGACCCTACCGCGGGACCACCCAGAGCTGACCCCACCTCATTCCGGCCACGGTTGACACGCAACACGCCCTCAACCCGAGCCTCACACGCCGACTTCTCGTTTCGATCCGAACAACCTTGCTAAATCACATCACGAAGATACCGCTTTCATTTACCCAACCTGCAGACTTATCACACAATATTTTCTAGGCATAAAATGCACTCGACAAGGATCACTGCAAAATCTTGTACTCAAGACGGCCTTACATCTAAGGTCTCAATCGTAATATTCTAAGGTTCATCATTTTCTCACCCCTGTGCTTACCCTTTTTCCCAACTGTGTTCTTAAATCACATTTTAGCACAAAGCTATCCGAACATAACACTTAACACATTAACATAACATCAAAACATACAAGCCTCTAGATGGTTAGGATATACCGCTACCGCCCACTCTAATCATAAGGTCACCGCAGGCGCATAATCGTAGGCGCGGCTTAACTCGCCATCGATCCTAGTCGCGCTGCCGCCGGCATTCTCCTATAAGCACGCTTCGCCACATGGCCTCGACGGCCGCAGTGAAGCAAGCACCGCAAAGACGACATTTCCGATGATGTTTGCCACATCGCGCACACCGGCGGGACATGAATCCCGCCGCTAGCACTCACGTAAACTCGCGGAACTAAGCTCGAGCTCGACCACCCCAATACCCGAACGACCAAGATCGCGGAGGACCACTCAGATCGCGGAGGTACATAACTAGATCGCTGCCGAGGCGTCCGCCTCGAAAGTTACCAAAGGACCTCGCTGCTCGCCTCTTCTCGATCTCGGCCATTCCGCCGACCTCTCCGTGCCTCACATCCTAGTGCATGAGCCAGACGCGGCAATGTCCATGCCCACCAAGAGCTACACCCGCATAAGCCTCGCCAAGTAATCGCCCAGCCTGATGTAGGTGTACTGGCCCTCCATATCGCTACTACAATGGAACATACCGAGCTAATGAGTCGAACTCACATTGTACTCTCTAACCGCTCGCCCGCCCCGCCTCAACGTCAAAAATTGCTTACCCGAGCCTCTCATCCGCGAGGCAAGAAATGTGCAAGAAATGCCTCGAGAACTCGCCCCAATCAGCTGGAAGTGCATGCTCTTCCCGACAGCTCCCACGACCAAAACTACCAATCGCAGATCACGCAATGATGCGAACCCAATACCACCGACTGCCTCGAGGCTCGATCACTCACGATCCGTCAGAGTCGCTTGATAAACTCGAGGTCGCCTCGCCTCGATCCATGTAACACCGGAGGCTACACTCGTGAAGTCCCGTAGCCTCAAACTGCTCGCCGGGGTGAACTACGGTGTGCTGGGCCGAATCGCCAGATCCACTTATCCTCATATTCGCCACGACTCGCCGAATCGCCATTTCTTGTACTTATCTCATCGCTTCCAGTGCCGCGGACCGAGGCTCGTGTATCAGTAGTCTCAGCAGCCACCGCCGCGCTTCTAAACTCACTGGTGCCGGGCGGCCGCGAAACCCGCCGCTTCGGAAGATGCCTCGTCATCGACCGCTCGCGCTCGCATTTCCTCAGATCTCACTAATGCCTCGATCGCTTTGCCCATTCTGGGCTCGCCTTACGCGAGGCATAATCGCAAAGGAAAAGAATACGCTGTAGGGTCCAATTTATCACACATTCTAAGGCACGATCTCGTAATGAGAAGAATGGAAACCAATCCTAAATGTCTCGCAGCCTCCGATTATAGATGTGGTGCACAACACACCGATAATCAAGACTTACTAGACACGGTCTGTAGACACTTTCCGAGGACTAATCGCTCGATACCACTTTTGTCACGACCGAACCTGCCCGTGGATCGTGCCTTACCCCGCACCCTAGTGATACAACATCGATAAAAATCAGCGAAATAAAACATGAACATGAATTTAGAGACAAATGAATAAACAAAGCAACCAAAATAGCTTGCCTTCATCATATATATACATAAATACCAATAGCTTATCCTTTACAAACCCCGCCACACAAAGGCATGCACTTAAGAATTTATACAACAACTATGACGGACAGTGGCCCCGCCATACCCTCGAATGTACAAGAACTCTGCACTGTGGTAACATACCAACAGATAAGCCTCCAAGGAACGGAGCTTCCCAATACGCCGAAGGTGATCCTAAAAGCGGATCGACAAATGTACCTTTTACTCGCAGATGAACGCACTTCAAGGAGGTCAAGATAACAGTACCAAGTATGCTGTCAGAAATATCAGAATGAAATCATAATAGTCTATATAAAGCGAGAGACATGTATGATAACCAAACTACGCTCACAACATAGAAGCGAATATGTCAAGTCGTGACTCACGCCTCAAAGTCATCCTCATGCCCGTGGAACTTCTTCCTCACCGCCAGCCTAGGTACAAATCATGTGATACGATATCGTGTCTCGCCCATCTTATGGACCCAATATAGAAACGTGGAATACATTCTGATGAACCTGAGTCGCGAAATACATTCCCGCATTTAACCCAGAGTCCGATGATATACATTCTGATGAACCTAGTCGAGTGAAATACATTCCTGATGACCCAGAATCAAGTGAAATACATTCCATGACCAGAATCGAGTAGAACACATTCCCTGATGACCCGTAATCAAGTGAGATACATTCCTGATGACCCAGAATCAAGTGAGATACATTCCTGACGACCGTAATCCAGTTGAGATACATTCCCGAATGACCCAGAATCAAGTGAAATACATTCCTGATGACCCAGAATCGAGTAGAACACGCTTCTTGCACAACAAGGCTATTACACGTAACATGGTCAAGTTTCATAACAACAAGCATAAGCAAGTTACACACGACTCAAGGTACTTTCATTTTATGTCAAAGTCCGATTTTAACCTTAAAGTACTACGTCCGTTAAATTCCTTTTAAGATCCATTTCTTTACAAAGGTCACCCGATACCCGTAGTATAAAATTTGAGTGACTAACATTGTTAAGTAAACCAAAATGCTTTCCTTTGTAAAATCAAGTAACAACCTTATTTTCCAAACGCTCAAGTTTGCCTAATTTCAATGCTCAAGTTTCTCATTTTAGAAAAAGGTTTCGTAGTTCATAGTTTTAGTCCTTTAAAACATAATTCTCCTTTAAACGCTTTTGAGAAACATATGTCTTATATGTGAGTAGGTTATTCTTGTTTATAATCAATCTCATTACACCATGATCTAGGAAATGTAATATCATTTTGTCTCATCTTAGCTTCTATGCAGATGGAGGTTTCTACCGGTTTTAATAATACTTCATTAGTCAATACATTTTCCTTTTATTAACGCTGCAGTTGGTTTGTCGATACACATTCTCGATTTCTCAAATCAAGAAACATTCTTAAGCCGTTATACCTAACTTCCCATAAAGCTAGTATAACTCTTAAGCTTTCAAAACCCAAGTACTACTCATTCTTTCAAAACGATTCATAAATCTTTGAAATACTTCAAGTTCTTTATTAACACATATCAAGCCGCTTATTATTCAAATCTTACCTTTTGAAACCACAAAGTATTTGCTTATCCACATAAAGTTGTTATAACCGACTTCCCATAAAGCCGTTATAACACTTTATGTTTTAAACCAATCAAATACATTTAGCACATGTACGCTCACCGCATTACATAGTTCACACATATCATGCTAGAAGAGATAGGAAGAGGTTCACATACCTCGCGACGATTATCGACTAATAGCAAAACGCCCAAGTACCTCAAACCGCTACCTACACTCTCACCAAGTGTCACTCCACACGTAGTACTACAACCTATGTGAGGCCACAAAGCGCCTATTAATATCTTTAGATCCCGACGTAGAATATTCTACGTAAAATTCGCAAGACTCTCCCCGCAACAACAGAAATCTCCTCCTCTATCGAGGCCGCTACCAAGAAAACCTGCGGGTTAACACGTCCGACCGGACGTGTACAATTCTACTACACAAAGAATGCTACACAAGTCTACTATAATACACCCTATGTAATTACATCGGTTCTCTTATTTAAATTCAGGCTTAAGTCGCAAGACATTGCCGTAAGTATTATTCAGGCTTAAGTCAAAAGACATTGCCGCACAATTATAATGTTCAGTTCTATATATAGTATACTTCAACTATATATTCCTACAACATGTAATTTCCAATTACAATAGAAGGTCAAGAGTGTTTACCTCGATAAGCCCAAAATTATCCGAGTTTAAATGTCGATCCTGAGCAAGGTTTAGCTCCTACTCCGAGCGCTCCGACCCGCTCCAAACAACCCTTAGAAGTTCTAACCAACTTCTACTATAACTTCAACTACGGGTGAAGATTTACTTAGGGTTTCGTTTTAGTGACTGAGGGAAAGTATAATAGTATTTTCTGGGCTTTTGTAAAAAGGGTACTTTGGAAAGTACTACAAGGTATTTGGGCCAAGGTATTTGGGCATAATAACAATGTAACGACCCGTTCCGGGGCCCGTTACTGGTGCCTTACCCCGGGCACCCTAGTGATACATACATCAGAGAAAATCAGCGGAACATAAAACATGAGTCATTTAACAAAAGATATAATAAATAAACAGGCCAACCAAAACAGCTTTTCAAGATATACATAAAACTCGAATAGCTTTAATCCTTTTACAACCCCGCCCACAACAAGATTACATGCACTTAAGATATACACGACTATGACGGACAGTGGCTCGCCATACCCCCGAATGTACAAGAACCTACAACTCAGGAACACCTACAAAGATAAGCCTCCGAGAAACGGAGCTTCAAATGCTACCGAACCGTGATCCTATGAGCGAGGATCCACGATCGATGTACTTACCGCGCAGATGAACGCACTTCAAGGAGGTCAAGATAACAGTACCAAGTATGTGAAACTGCATAATATCAGAATGAAATCATACTAGTCTATATAAAGCAAGAGACATGTATGAGAACCAAACTACAGGTCACAACATAATACAGTCATCACTCAAATATAAGTATGGGTCTCACGCCCACCACAGCAATCAGGTTCGCATTATGGCCGCATGCCCCTTAATATCGTGACGGTAGACATGTCCATGATGCAACAATAATACCAATGTCCCATGGCCACATGCCCCTGACTTCAGATCGTGTAGACATGTCCACGTGACTCAACAACAAGACAAAGAATCCAAATGGAAGCATACCCGCGCTACGATCGTGTCGGTATGTCCAAAGGGAAACAATAAGACAACTTTCCAAATGGACGATACCCGCGGCGCTACGATCGTGTCGAGATGTCCAAAAGGAAATCACAAGGCGATAATCGAAATGGAAACATACCCGCGCGCCACGATCGTGTCAAGATATCCAAAGCGATTAACCACAAGACCTTAACCAAAATGGAAGCATACCCGCGCTACGCATCGTGTCGTATGTCCAAAGCGATTAACAACAATAATACTATCAACGAACGCATCTGCGGAATTTCTCCGCCACCGCCGCACGCCCAAGTAAGTTCTCAACTACCAACCGACTTCTATCGAGACGCAAGAATACGTAAACACAACGCTTGTACAATAAAGGCTATCATCACAAGCATAGCAAGTTTCACACAACTCAAAGTACTTTCATTTTATGCCAAAGTCCGTTTTTAACCCCAAAGTACTACATACGTTAAGTTCTTTAAAAGAGATCCATTACTTTTATAAAAGTCACCCGATACCGTAGTATTAGAATGACCAACCCACCTTCTTTTTCAAAATCAAGTAACAACATTCTTTTCCTAAGTTCCAGGTTGCCTAGTTTCAATTACTCAAGCTTCTCATTTTCAAATGGTTTCATAGTTCCCAAACTTAATCACTGATTCCTTTAGAACAATTGAGTAACATATGTCATATATGTGAGTAGTTTATTCTGTTTATAACGATCTTATTACAAAGAACATGATCTAGAAAATGTAATATCATTTTGTCTTATCTTAGCTTCTACGCAGATGGAGGTTTCTACCGGTTTTAATACAACACATCATTATTCAATACATTTTCCTTTTATTAACGCCGCAGGGTCCTGCCGATACACATTCCGATTCCCAAATCAAGAAACATTATCCCTTTAAAACCAAGTACTCATTACTCACGAATGAGGTTTCACACAAACATCCACATTAAAACAAATAAGTTAAGTCTCTTATCTTATAAGATCAAGTCTCTTAACTTCTAACATCAAGAAACCATTTTCACTTACATAAGGTCGTTATAACTAACTTCCCATAAAGCTATTATAACACCCTATGTTTTAAATCAACCAAATCACTTAGCACATGTACGCCTACCGTACTACATAGTTCACAACAATCATGCTAGAAAAGATAGGAAGAGGTTCACATACCTCGCGACGATTTATCGACAATAAGCAAAATGCTCCAAGTACTACAACCTTGCTAGCCCTTTCCACTCCTCGAGTAGAATACGCTACTCTTAGTACTTTCACCTATAAAGGTCAAAACGCCTATTAACCCCAAAACACAAGTTTCTATCTTTCTATAGAAAATTCGCAAGACTCTCCCGCAACAAACAGAAATCTCCTCCTCTATCGAGGCCGCTACCAAGCCAACCAGTGGGTTTACACGCCTAACCTGACGTGTACAATTCTACACAAGTCTACCGCAATACACCCTATGTAAATACAAATTCGCTTCTTTATTCTTCAGCTTAAGTCAAAAGACATTGCCGAATACTAAGTAGTTCTATATATAGTATACTTCAACTATATATGCTAACAAACATGTAATTTCCAATTACAATAGGACAAGATAATTACCTCGATAAGCCCAAAATTATCCAAGTTATAATGTCGATCCCGAGCAAGGTTTAGCTCCAATTGCGCCCAAACCACTCCAAACAACCCTTAGAAGTTCTAACTAACTTCTACTCAAATACTTCAACCAACTATGAAGATTTCCTTAGGTTTCGGTTTGAGACTAAAAGGACAAAAGGTAGTATTTCCTGATTCTACGTAAAGAGGTATCTTTGGAATACTACAAGGTACAAGTGCTAAGGTATTTAGGCATTATAACAATACTAGGAGTATTTCTATACCACAACAAGGGTATTATACGAAACAACTAGGCTAGGGAAGGGTACCCCACGCCAAGCCTCACTCAAAGGGGGCCTTCGCCAAAGCTCCACAAGGGGAGGGCTTTGGACGATTTCAACTCACAAAGGGAGAGATTTCAAGACTTGAAAATGATTTTTGACGAAGAAAGTTCATCAACTAAGGGTATTTATAGCAAACCCAAAGGCCAACCAATGGCCAAGATCTTGCCAAGTGCTACACAAGTGTAAGGCCAAGATATGCCCAAGTGCACCCTAGCCCCTACTCCTTAAAACCTCACAAATATCTACCAAAAATATCTACCCACTGACACCCCAATCGTCCAAGTCACGCCCACCTAGCTTCCAATGCGAGGTGACACATGTCACCCTCCCGTTGGTCCAAAATGTTCCGCCTCTAAAAATCCGCAAAAATACAAAACGACATAGTCGGAATTTTCCTCCGCAAGTTACGCAAAACGCTTCGGTAAAAACGACTCAACCGGCCAGGCACAAATGTTATTTCGCCAAGTGGTGCCACATGGGGTGACACGTGTCGCTTCGATTCGCCAAAGATATTTCGTCTTCCAAAATATCCAAAATACCGGAAAACTTAAAAACAAAGCTGCCCTACAAAATCAGAATTTCTCCCGTGGGCCCCACGTGACCATTTCCAAAATAAAATCTCAAAATTCTAATATAATCTATGAAGTCCAAATACCAAACTGGGAATCCATTCCATTAACGAACCTTTTCTTCACAAAAACCTAAGCTTTTCCGTCGAAAACTCACATCTTTCTTTCTTTTCAAAATTTTCTCGCATTCTCGCAC
The DNA here is from genome assembly GCA_029844215.1 of Przewalskia tangutica. NCBI lineage: Eukaryota > Viridiplantae > Streptophyta > Magnoliopsida > Solanales > Solanaceae > Przewalskia > Przewalskia tangutica. Next base: position 67,266,294 of record CM056726.1, read on the forward strand.
GCACGTCCTCACATACATACCCCGCAACTACGGGTATAACATTCTCCTCTCCTTAGAAACATTCGTCCCGAATGTTCCTTCTCAAGACGGATATCGATGAAGTTCCTCTAACAAGTTGCCAACGCCATACGCCACGAGATAACATACGTTATCTTCCTCCCTTACTCGTTGTACCCTTCTCAACACTCGAACTCTCCCAAGACGCACCATACTTCACCATTACTCGCTCTCGAAAATCTCCGAGTCACTACCTCCAAACTTGGTCATCTTACTAACCTCAAACTTCATTAAGGCCATTCCCGCCTTTACGAACCGCTCGTCGAACGCGCCCACGAACTCATACGATGATCATACAAACTGGGCCTAGCACCTCGTGACCCTACCACCAGCGGACCACCTAACCGACTCACCCCAAACCGGGTTACGGTTGACCCGCAAATGGTCCTCAACCCCCAATCAAGGCTAAACTCTTGTTCCCGATCCGAACAATCTTACTAATTCACATCATGAAAAGCTACCACTTCCATCTCACACTACCCATGGACTTATCACACAAATAAATCCCACGTATACGACTCACCCTTATAAAGGTCAAACATAAAACGAATCTTTTACTCAAGACGACCTTACCTCTAAGGTCTCAGTCGTGAAATAGTCTAAGGTTCACACTTACCATGCCCATACGTATCCTTCCAACTAACCATGCATTCTAACTCACACATATCACAATGCTATCCGCATAGCACACAATAATGAGATCATCATAACAAGCATACCAAAACTCTAGAGGGTTAAGGATATACCGGCTACCGCTCCACTCTAATCATAGGCTCACTGGCAGGCGATAGTCAGTAGGCGTGATGAACCAGCCACAGATCCTCGGCGTCGAAGTCAGAACATCCGTGCTACCCTTGGTCGACAGTTCCGCAAAATGGCCCTGCTGGCCGCATGCAAAACAAACTCCCAATCTAGCACGACACTCTCCAAAATGGAGTCTACCACAATGGTCACAACGAGGTAGGGGTGGCTTCACCGTTAACACCCCGCTCGCCAAAATCTGAACCTCGAGCCCCGACCGCCTCAAGACGGTGGAGGACCACTGCACGGTGGGGTATATAACTAGCTCGCCGAGGCGGTCCGCCTCGAAAGCCACCAAAGGACCCCGCCGCCCCGGCCCTCTTCTCGCGATCCAGTCATTCCGCCGACCCTCCGTGCCTCACATCCTAGTGCATGAGCTCGCACGCGCAATGTCCATGCCCTACCAAGAGAAACACCCGCACAAGACTCACCATATAATCATCTAGCCCTGACGTAGCGATGCACCCTATCCTCCATATCTCGCAACTAGCGCAGGACATATCGAGCCAAAGAATCGAACTCGACATTGTACTCCCGACAGCGCCCTCTCGTCTCAAGAATAAAAATGTTTACCGCGCCCTCCTCATCCGCGAGGCAAGAAGTGCGTGAGAAAGCCCCAAAACTCATCCCATACTGCCGAGGTGCATGCTCTCCCGAAAGCTCCCATGAATCAAACCAATCGATCGCGGTATCACGCAGCCGATGCGAACCAAAGGTCACAGACTGGTCTCAAGCCTTGATCACCCGCATGATCCGTCAGAATCGCCGGATGAACTCCTCGCGATCATCCTCGTGCCTCGACCCATAAAACTCGCGGGCTACAACTCGTAAAGTCCCGTAGCCTCAAACTATCTCGCCGGGGTGAACCATCAGTGCATCGAACCGAATCGCCGATCCACTGCCTCATATCTCGCCACAACCTCGCCAATAATCGCCATCTCTTGTGACCCATCTCCCGCCTGCATCGGGACCGAGGCTCAGTATCGCGGTCTCAGCAGCCATTGCCGCGCCTAACCTTCGCTGGCCGGGCGGCGCCACAAAACCCGCCGTCAAGCACAACTCGTATCGCTCGCTCGCGCTCGCATTCTCTCAGATCTCACTAGCAAGACTCGCCGCTTGCCCTTCTCGCTCGTTGCTTGCGCGAGGCATAATCGTAAAAACGATACGCCGGAGGGTACAACTTACAACACACTCTAAGGCACGATCTCGTAATGAGAAGAATGGAAACTAATCCTAAATGTCTCAGCCTCTCGATTATAGATGTGGTGCACAACACATCGATAATCAAGACTCTACTAGACACGGTCAGACACTTTCCGAGGATTAATCGCTCGATACCACTTTTGTAACGACTGCCCGGCCCGCATCGTGTCTTACCCCGCACCCTAGTGATACATACATCGAGAAAATCAGCGAACATAAAACATGAGTCATTTAACAAAAGATATAATAAATAAACAAAGCAACCAAAAATAGCTTGCCTTGATATACATAAAACTCAATGCTTTAATCCTTTACAACCCCGCCTACAACAAGATTACATGCACTCTAAGATATACATGACTATGACGGACAGGCCCCGCCATACCCCGAATGTACAAGAACCTACAACTCGTGGAACACCTACAAAAGATAAGCCTCCGAGAAACGGAGCTTCAAATGCGCTGAACCGTGATCCTATGAGCGAGGATCCACGATCGATGTACCTTACCGCGCAGATGAACGCAGCCTCGGGCGAGGTCGATAACAGTACCAAGTATGTGAAACTGCATAATATCAGAAATGAAATCATACTAGTCTATATAAAGCAGAGACATGTATGATAACCAAACTACATTCACAACATAAAACAATGCATCACTCAATATAACTATGGGTCTCACGCCCACCACATCAATCAGTTCGCATGGCCGCGTGCCCCTGGAATCAGACGGTGTAGACATGTCCATGATGCAACAATAATACCAATGTCCCATGGCCACATGCCCCGGACTGCATCGGTGTAGACATGTCCACGTGACCTCAACAACAAGACAAAGAATCCAAATGGAAGCATACCCGCGCTACGATCGCGTGTCGATGTCCAAAGGGAAACAATAAGACAACTTTCCAAATGGACGATACCCGCAGCGCTACGCATCGTGTCGCGATGTCCAAAAGGAAATCACAAGGCGATAATCGAAATGGAAACATACCCGCGCGCCACGATCGCGGTCGAGATATCCAAAGTGATTAACCACAAGACCTTAACCAAAATGGAAGCATACCCGCGCGCCACGATCGTGTCGTATGTCCAAAGCGATTAACAACAATAATACTATCAACAGCGAACGCACTGCGGAATTTCTCCGCCACCGCCGCAAGACGCCCAAGTAAGTTCTCAACTACCAACCGACTTTATCGAGAGACGCAGAACACGTAAACACAACGCTTGTACAATAAAGGCTATCATCACAAGCATAGGCAAGTTTCACACAACTCAAAGTACTTTCATTTTATGCCAAAGTCCGTTTTTAACCCCAAAGTACTACATACGTTAAGTTCTTTTAAAAGAGATCCATTACTTTTATAAAAGTCACCCGATACCCGTAGTATTAGAATGACCAACCCACCTTCTTTTTCAAAATCAAGTAACAACATTCTTTTCCTAAGTTCCAGTTTGCCTAGTTTCAATTACTCAAGCTTCTCATTTTCAAATGGTTTCATAGTTCCCAAACTTAATCACTGATTCCTTTTAGAACAATTGAGTAACATATGTCATATATGTGAGTAGTTTATTCTTGTTTATAACGATCTTATTACAGCAGCCATGATCTAGAAAATGTAATATCATTTTGTCTTATCTTAGCTTCTATGCAGATGGAGGTTTCTACCGTTTTAATACAACACATCATTATTCAATACATTTTCCTTTATTAACGCTGCAGTTGGTCTGTCGATACACATTCTCGATTCCCAAATCAAGAAACATTATCCCTTTAAAACCAAGTACTCATTACTCACGAATGAGGTTTCACACAAACATCCACATTAAAACAAATAAGTTAAGTCTCTTATCTTATAAGATCAAGTCTCTTAACTTCTAACATCAAGAAACCATTTTCACTTACATAAGGTCGTTATAACTAACTTCCCATAAAGCTATTATAACACCCTATGTTTTAAATCAACCAAATCACTTAGCACACGTACGCTCACCGTACTACATAGTTCACAACAATCATGCTAGAAAAGATAGGAAGAGGTTCACATACCTCGCGACGATTTATCGACAATAAGCAAAATGCTCCAAGTACTACAACCTTGCTAGCCCTTTCCACTCCTCGAGTAGAATACGCTACTCTTAGTACTTTCACCTATAAAGGTCAAAACGCCTATTAACCCCAAAACACAAGTTTCTATCTTTCTATAGAAAATTGGCAAAGACCTCCCCGCAACAAACAGAAATCTCCTCCTCTATCGAGGCCGCTACCAAGCCAACCAGGTGGTTTACACGCCTAACCGACGTGTACAATTCTACACAAGTCTACCGCAATACACCCATGTAAATACAGCTCATTCAGCTTCTTTATTCTTCAGCTTAAGTCAAAAGACATCATCGAATACTAAGTAGTTCTATATATAGTATACTTCAACTATATATGCTAACAAACATGTAATTTCCAATTACAATAGAGGACAAGATAATTACCTCGATAAGCCCAAAATTATCCAAGTTATAATGTCGATCCTGAGCAAGGTTTAGCTCCACGCGCGCTCCAAACCACTCCAAACAACCCTTAGAAGTTCTAACTAACTTCTACTCAAATACTTCAACCAACTATGAAGATTTCCTTAGTGGTTTTGGTTTGAGACTAAAAAGGACAAAAGGTAGTATTTCCTGATTCTACGTAAAGAGGTATCTTGGAATACTACAAGGTACAAGGCTAAGGTATTTAGTGGCATTATAACAATACTAGGAGTATTTCTATACCACAACAAGGGTATTATACGAAACAACTAGCAGTGGTACCCCACTGCCAAGCCTCACTCAAAGTGGGGCCTCTACCAAAGCTCCACAAGGGGAGGGCTTTGGACGATTTCAACTCACAAAGGAGAGATTTCAAGACTTGAAAATGATTTTGACGAAGAAAGTTCATCAACTAAGGGGGTATTTATAGCAAACCCAAAGGCCAACCAATGGCCAAGATCTTGCCAAGTGCTACACAAGTGTAAGGCCAAGATATGCCCAAGTGCACCCTAGCCCCTACTCCTTAAAACCCTCACAAATATCTACCAAAAATATCTACCCACTGACACCCCAATCGCCCAAGCCGCCCACCTAGTTTCCAATGCGAGGTGACACGCCACCCTCCCGTTGGTCCAAAATGTTCCGCCTCTCGGAAAAATCCGCAAAAATACAAACGACATAGTCGGAATTTTCCTCCGCAGTTACGCAAAACGCTTCGCCAAAAACGACTCCAACCGTGTTGTGCACAAATGTTATTTCGCCAGGGTGCTACACGGGGTGACACGTGTCGCTTCGATTCGCCAAAGATATTTCGTCTTCCGAAAATATCCAAAATACCTAAAACTTAAAACAAAGCTGCCCCACAAAATCAGAATTTCTCCCGCGGCCCCACGTGACCATTTCCAAAATAAAATCTCAAAATTCTAATATAATCTATGAAGTCCAAATACCAAATATGGAATCCAATTCCCATTAACGAACCTTTTCTTCACAAAAACCTAAGCTTTTCCGTCGAAAACTCACATCTTTCTTTCTTTTCAAAATTTTCTGCCGTACTCTCGTACGTACGTCCTCACATACATACCCTGCAACTACGGGGTATAACAATTTGGGCATAATAACAATACTTGGAGAGTATTTCTATACCACAACAAGGGGTATTATACGAAACAACTAGCAGTGTGGGTAGACCTCTCGCCAAGGCTTCTCATGGGGGGTAGTGGCGACGAAAGTAAGTAAGAGGAGGGAGTATTTTGAGACTTAGGTAGATTGCTCAAGTTTTGGATGAAGAAAGTTCATCAACTAAGGGGTATTTATAGGTCAAGTGAAGGCCAACCAACGGCCAAGATGAAGACAAGTGCATAGCAAGTGTAAGGCCAAGATTAAGCCATGTGCAACCTTATCCATCTACACAAAATATCCTACCTAACCCTTGACCACAATTCAACACAAAAACGTGTCAATCCTGCCCATTTCGTCCGCCAACCTTCACCAATTAGAGGTGACAAGTGTCGCCTCTTGTTGGTCCAAAATGTTACGCCTCTAAAAATCCGCAAAAATTATAAATGACATAGCCGGAAATTCCCTACGAAAGTCGTGGAAAACGCTTTCGTAAAAACGACTCTAACCGTGTTGTGCACAAAAGAATTCGCCAAGCCTAAAGAAGTTCGAAATTTCTACGCACGCCCCCACGCATATACCGAAATACGGTATAATACCGCAACGTGTCAATACAAAACTCGATCTCCTCTCGTGAGGATACCCTAAGATCATCCGGGAACACATCCGAAACTCCCTAACCATCGCATCGATCAAGAATCGCACTCGACCAGATCGAATACCCAACCGGATGATAGATGTACCCTTTCTCGCACCATCTTCCTAGCCTCGAGGTAAGAAACCTACCCTACGACGCCGTGTTGCCCTCCACTCGATAATCGCTCGCCAGAAACTCGAACCGAACCAACTCGTCTCACACCAACGTTGGCATAACAAGAAGCCAACCACCCATACCCATAATGACATCAAAATCACCATCTCTAACTCTATCAAGTTCGCAAGTGGTCCGACGATCAGAATATAAACCGGACAACCTCTGTACACCCGATCAGCTAACACCGAACCACCCACTGGCGTAGCTACCTCAAACGACTCTATCAACACCGGTTCTATCCCGGTTCTACCCGCAATAAGAGGGGACACATAGGACAAGGTAGAACCTGGATCTATCAAAGCATAAACATCACGGCCAAATCGCGAATGTACTGCGACGACGCTGGAAGCCTCCCGATCTGGCGGCCGGGCTAGAGAATATATGCGTTCGGGACCGCTAGAATCGAACCACCACCACGACTCTACCGCGCCCGCCTCGTCCGTGAGTACCTCGCCTCCGGCGCATAACCACGTAAGGAGAAGACCCAAAGAATCGATCCCGCTTACCGTGGCTGCACCACCCATGCTGCCTCTAGACGGACAATCTCTCTTCAAATGGCCCAGCTGGCCACAAGAGTAACAACCTCCTGTAGGAACACGACACTCGCCTGGGTGAGATCTACCGTATCGAGCACACCGAGATGTGGTGGTCTCGACGGCGAGGTCTCGCCTCCTCGAAACCTCAAGACTGAGCCCGACCGCCCCGACCGACCGCTGACGGACCTCCCGCCAGAAAACCGCGACGGAGCACTCGGCCGGGCCGGAAAGTGGACCTAGTTCGCCGAGGCCGCCCGCCGATAATCGCCTCTAAGATCGCCACGACCCATTCCGGCCCGAATCGTGCCTTACCGGCACCCAAGTAGTCATACACCGTTCAATTGCACATAGTGCCACATCACAAACAACAAATGAATAGGAAATCAGAATGTCTATTCTAGGCCGCGAATGATCGGGCAAGGCCAATCGCCCATAGTATCATTCTCGCGTGCCTAGTCTCGACTTTCGCACTCGCATAGGTCACACACGCACCCGCACGAGGTATCCTCGCATCGGGGCAGCCAACCCCAGATCCGCCTAGGCTCCCGCACTCGCATAGCCTCAAAAGACCGCATAGTCTCAGCGGATCGCATAGGAAATCCCGCATCGTGCTAAACACCCGAATGATCAATCTCGAGCATACCGCTGCTCCGCATAGTCTCACAGACCGCATAGCCGTATAGACCAGACAAGCGGGCAAGCCCTCGGATAACAAATGGGGGTAGGTGATACAATAACAAGACAACGGACTTACCGTTAGCAACGTAAGCAAGCAAAGAATGACCCCTTTACACAAAGATTTCAAGACACTAACCCAGGTAGCATCATAATATGTCTACTTATCACACAAATCTTACTACACTTAACAGAAATCAATACAAAGCTTTTATAAACAAACAAGTAAACAGTTCCTTTTTATCTTCTTAAGTTGTTATACCTAACTTCCCATAAAGCTAGTACAACTCTTAAGCTTTTGTTTTAAAAACCAAATATTTATCTTCTGTTAAAAAATGATTCAGTATTCTTTTGAAATGTTTTCAGGTCTTTGTTATTCAGGCTTAAGCCGTGAGGCATTGCCGTAAGTTTTATTCAGGCTTAAGCCGTGAGGCATTGCCATAAGTATTATTCAGGCTTAAGTCAAAGACATTGCCGTAGTTATTATTCAGTTAATACATGTACGTCTACCGTACTATATATTGTAAAATATCATGCTTTAGGAAGAATCACATACCTTCTCAAATAAAACCACCGCCAAGTCAATATGTCGCAGAGAGTCACCATAATAGTCACGTATATCTATCAAATACTACTCAAGGTCATTCTAAACAGAGGGTTCACAATTCTATGGAATGTCGGGCAGCACTTCCTACCCATGAGCTATATAAGTTCATCGTGAAAACAAATTCTAGGTAAGTACAGTTTGATTATTCTTCTTTTAAACCCTTCTACTGTGGTAACAGTTCAATTCTATTCTGTGATATTCTTCTAAGTATTTAATACTTATTCTAATACTACTACAGTATGTATTCTCTAATTCAAAAGAGGGTTAGGATTAGTTACCTCGGTAAGCCCAAAAATATCCTAGATAAAGTCGCGCCTGAGCAAGGTTTAGCTCCTAAGTTGTACGCTCCGGTAGCTCCAAGAAACCCTAGAAGTTCTTCACAACTTCTACTAAGTACTATGGGATTTGGGCTAGGGTATTTTGGGCATTATAACGATACTAGAAGACAACTTTTCTACCAAGGGAGGGGGGTAGATTTCGGCTAGGCTAGTGGGTAGCCCTCGCCAAACTCACCTCGGGGGAGAGGTGTTGGACGAAAGGCTAAGGGAGAGGAGAGGATTTTTTTCAAGACTTGGAAGATTTGTGGATGAAGAACTCTTCATCTTTAAGGGGGTATTTATAGGTCAAGAAGTGGCCAACCAATGGCCAAGATTAAGACAAGTGCAAGGCAAGTGTAGGGTGAAGATTTACTCCACACAAATATCCTACCAACTCCTTGACTTGTGCACAAGGCACAAAAAACGTGCCATGGCTCTTCAATTCGTCCAAATGGACGATTCAAGTCCACCAATGGGAGGGTGCCAAGTGTCGCCCTCCCGTTGGTCCGTATGTTTCGCCTCTAAAAATCCGCAAAAATAGTAATGGCATAGCCGAATTTTCCTACGAAAGTCGGAAACGTTTCGTCGAAACGATTCTTTTAGTGAGTTGTGTACAAAAAAACGCCCAAGGCTAACTTTAAGGCCAACTTTTGTACGTATTCCTTACGCATATACTGAAATACGGTATAACATTCTCCCCTCCTTAGAAACATTCGTCCCGAATGTTCCTTCTCAAGACAGTATCGAAGAAGCTTAAACAGTTTGTAAGTGCCACACATGGCCACAAAAAAAATAACACTTAGGCATAAATGATAATGGAAATTTACAAGGAGGAAAGTGAATTACCTGGAGGTGTGGGGAATAGGTGAGGATACTTCTGCCTCATGTCCTCCTCGGCTTCCCACGTCATCTCCTCCCTGAGCTCGTTCCGCCACAAGACTTTGACTAAGCCACGCCCTGGTCCGCAGACGCCTAACTCCGACGATCGACTATCGCTATGGAATCTCTCATACGATAACCCCTGGCCACCGACATCGCCAATCGGTGTACCTTAGATGGATCCCCGATACATCTCTCAAAGATAGATACGTGAAAACCGGATGCACCGCTTCCAGACGGACGGCAGATCCAACTCATAGGCAACCTTGCCTACCTCGCGACATCCAAACGCCCAACGTACTGGGCCGAAGCTTTCTTCTTCCCAAATCTCATCACACCCTTCATGGGTGACACCTTTAGGAAAACCCAATCATGAACCTCGAACTCAAGATGCCGACGACGATGATCTGCATTGTTATACCTCGTAGTTGCAGGGTATGTATGTGAGGACGTACGTACGAGAGTACGGCAGAAATTTTGAAAAGAAAGAAAGATGTGAGTTTTCGACGGAAAAGTTTCCGGTTATTTGTGAAGAAAAAGGTTCGTTAATGGGAATTGGATTCCCAGATTTGGTATTTGGACTTCATAGATTATATTAGAATTTTGAGATTTTATTTTCTGAATGGTCACGCTGGGCCCACGGAGAAATTTACGCTTGGGGCCCGCTTGTTTTTGAGATTTCTATTTTGGATATTTTCTAAGACGAAATATTCTGGCGACCGGGCGACACGTGTCACCCCACGTGGCACCCTTTGGCCGAATTTACCTTTGTGCACAACACCCGACAGAGTCGTTTTCGACTAAACGCTTTGCATAACTTGCGAGGGGAAAATTCGACTATGTCGTTTTGTATTTTTGGATTTTTCCGAGCGACGAACATCTTTGGGCCAACGAGAGGTGACACTTGTCACCCTCAAGTGACGGTTGTAGGCAAGGGGACGCCTTCCTCCTTGTTTTGTGCCTTGTTTTGGCCTTGTTTGGTGCATTGTTTGTGGAGTGTTTTGTGGAGTAGGGTTTAGGTGCACTTGGCTTAATCTTGCCCTTACACTTGCTATACACTTGGAAGGATCTTGGCCCTTGGTTGGCCTTTGGTTTTGCTATAAATACCCCCCTTATGTTGATGAACTCTTCATCCACAAATGAAACCTTCCAAGCCTAAAATCCTCCTCCTCTAGTGTTGAGTTCGCCCAACTCATCCCCTCTTTTGAGAGTCTTGCCGAGGCCTCCTCCCTCCCCTCAGGTGCTGGCAGTGGGGTACCCCTAGCCTAGTTGTTTTCGTATAATACCCTCCTCGTGGTATTGAAATACTTCTCCTAGTATTGTTATAATGCCCAAAATACCTTAGCCTTGTACTCGTAGTATTCCAAAGATACCTCTTTACGTAGAGTCCGGAATACTACCTTTGTCCTTTTAGTCTCAAACCGAAACCCTAAGGAAATCTTCATAGTTGGTCAAGTATTTGAGTAGGTTGGTTAGAACTTCTAAGGGTTGTTTGGAGTGGTTTGAGCGCACAAAGTGGAGTTAAACCTTGCTCAGATCGACATTATAACTTGGATAATTTTGGGCTTGTCGAGGTAATTATCTTGTCCTCTATTGTAATTGGAAATTACATGTTTGTTAGAATATATAGTTGAAGTATACTATATATGGAACTATACTTAGTATTCGCAATGTCTTTTGACTTAAGCCCAAGAATAAAGAATCAATCGCATCGTATTTACATAGACCGTATTGCAGAGACTTGTGTAGTATTGTGTAAAATTGTACACGCCCCATAGACGTGTAAACCCCCGTTGGCTTGGTAGCGGCCTCGATAGAGAGAGATTTACGCTGTCATGTGGGAGGTGTCGCCAATTTTCTCAGAGAAAGATAGAAACTTGTGTTTGGGGTTAATAGACGTTTGTGACCTTTATAGGTGAAAGTACTAAGAGTAGCGATTCTACTCGGCGAGGAAAGTGGCTAGCAAGTTGTAGTAGATTGAGCATTTTGCTTATTGTCGATAAATCGTCGCGAGGTATGAACCTCTTCCTATCTCTTCCAAAGCATTGATACGTGTAACTATGTAGTACTAGACGCATACGTGTTTAATGTATTTGATTGGTTTGAAACATAAAGTGTTATAACGGCTTTATGGGAAGTTGGTTATAACACTTTATGTAGGTAAGAAAATGGTTTATCATGTTAGAAGTTAAGAGACTTGATCTTATAAGATAAGAGACTTAACTTATTTGTTTTAATGTGGATGTTTGTGTGAAACCTCATTCGTGAGTAATGAGTACTTGGTTTTTAAAGGATAATGTTTTACCGATTTCGAAATCGTAACGTATCGACAGCACTAACCGCAGCGTTAATAAAGGAAAATGTATTGAATAATGACGTGTTGTATTAAAACCAAGAGAAACCTCCATCCGCATGAAGCTAAGATGAGACAAAATGATATTACATTTTCTAGATCATGGTCACTGTAATAAGATCGTTATAAACAAGAATAAACTACTCACATATATGACATATGTTACTCAATTGTTTTAAAAGAGATTAAGACTATGAGTTATGAAACCTTTTCTAAAATAGGTGACTCGAGCATTTGAAAATGAGAAGCTTCGAGTAATCAAACTAGGCAAACCGAACTTAGAAAAGAATGTTGTTACTTGATTTTGAAAAGGAACGGGTTGGTCATTCTAATACTACGTATCGTGACTTTATAAAAGTAATGGATCTCTTTAAAAGAACTTAACGATGTAGTACTTTGGGGTTAAAACCCGACTTTGGCATAAAATGAAAGTACTTTGAGTTGTGTGAAACTTGCCTATGCTTGTTGTTGTGAAACTTGCCTATGCTTGTTGTTGTGAAACTTGCCTATGCTTGTGATGATAGCCTTTGTCGCAAGTGTGGTATTTACGTTACCGCTCTCGATGCAGGCCTACGACTTGTCGAGAACTTACTCGACGCGTCGCGTGATGGAGAATTCCACCGTATGTTTCCATTTTGATTATCGCCTTGTTGTTGATGTCACACGGACATGTCTACACCGGTAGAATTCCGGCACGCGTTACGGTCGGGTTGATTACCCGATATATTATTATTGTGGTTACATGGACATGTCTACACCGAGGTAGAATTCCGGGGCACGTGGCCACGCGCGTGGTTGATCACCCAAGATATTATTGTTGATGTCACACGGACGCGTTCACACCGAGGTAGAATTCCGGCACGTGGCTACGCGCAGGTTGATCACCCAAAGATATTATTGTTGATGCCACACGGACGCGTTCACACCGAGGTAGAATTCCGGCACGTGGCTACGCGCAGGTTGATCACCCAAGATATTATTGTTGATGTCACATGGACGGTTCACACCGAGGTAGAATTCCGGCACGTGGCCACGGGCATTGGTATTATTGTTGCATCACGGACACGCCTACACCGGCGCAGACTCCGGCACGCGCCATGACGCGAACATGATTGATGTTGCGGGCGTGAGACCCATAGTTATATTTGAGTGATGACTGAGGCGTGAGTCCTCGATCGACATGATCGCTGTGAATCAGAGTTTGGTTATCATACATGTCTCCCGCTTATATAGACTAGTATGATTTCATTACGATTTTTACGCCACATACTTGGTACTGCCAGATCGACTCTTCTGGCCGCTCATGCCGCAGTAGAGGTACATCGGCCGTGGATCCTCGCCTAGGATCTCGCCAAAGCTGGGAAGCTCCGTTTCCTCCGAGGCTTATCTTTTGCATGTGTTCCCGAGTCAGGTTCTGTACATCTGTGGTATGGCGGGCCCCGTCCCGTCATAGTTGTTGTAAATCTTAGAGGTCCGTAGTACCGCCAAGTGTGGTTGTAAAAAGGATTAAACTGCTCGCTTTGAAAGAGTTGTATTTATTTATGTTATCGAAGGTAACCGCTGGGTTGGCCTGCTTTATGTTCATATATCTTGTTTCTTGTTAAAGTTTTATTTTCCGCGTTTTCTCGATGATTGTATCACTAGGGTGCCCGATAAGGCACCAAGAACGCCCCGAACGGTCGTTACAAAAGTGGTATCGTGAGCGCTTAATCCTCGAAAGTGTCTACGCATCGTGTTCAGTAGTCTTGATTATCGATGTGTTGTGCACCACATCTATAATCGTGAGGTCGCAGGACATTTAGGATTGGTTTCATTCTTCTCATTCCGAGATCGTGCCTTAGAGTCGTGTTGTAAGTCGACCCTCCGACGATCTCGCTTTACCGCTTATGCCTCCGCAAGGCAACCAGAGCCCGGGCGGCAAGGCACCGAGGGTGCCGCTAGTGAGATACAGAGGAGTACGAGGCGCAGTCCCGAAAACACCGAGGTCAGGCTTCGACGGCGGTTTTGTGACGCCGCCACTTCAAAGAAGTTTAGAGTCGCAGCAGCCGCCGAGACCACAGACTGAGCCTCCACCCCACACCGGGCGCAGGAGATGGGTTACGCGAGATGGCCGCTTGCCGCCGTGGTCGTGGGCCGATATGAGGATAGGCCTGACGCAGCAGCCTGGCTCCAAAGAAGACTGCGTGCACCCGAGAGCGAATAGTTTGAGGTCATGGACTTTCGAGTCAGAGCCCGCCATAGTTTTATGGGTCGAGGCCTCGAGGATGATCCGCAGGAGTTCATTCGCAGCCATACGATCACGCGGTGATCAAGGCTTCAGAGACCGAGTCCGTGACCTTTGTTCAGACGGCCGCGTGATACCGCAATGATTGGTTTGATTCATGGAGCTTTCCCGGGAGAGCATGCACTCCAGCAGATGGGATGAGTTTTCGTGGGCTTTCTCACGCACTTCTTGCCTCCGCAGATGGCGAGGGCACGGGCCGGCGATTTTTGATGCTTAGACAGAGCGCGCACGTTCGGGAGTACAATGTGGAGTTCGACTCATCGTCTTGCACGCCCCATTACAGCTAGTATGGAGGATCGAGTGCACCGATATGTTACAGGCTCGATGATTACATGTCGAGGCATGTTCGTGAGTAGCTCTTCACCGCATGGACATTGCCCGCACGCAGCTCACGACCGATGCGAGGCACGAGAGGTCGACTGAATGACCAAGATCAGCAGAAGAGGCCGTAACAACAGGTCCTTTGGTGACTTTCGAGGCGGACCGCCAAGAAGATACTAGTTTTGTACCTCCGCCAGCAGCAGTGGTCCTCCACAACCTTCAGAGTATTCGGAGCAGTCGTGGCTCCAGGGTTTAGGTTTCAGGAAGTGCGGTGTTGGCTGACGCGTCACCCCTACCTCGGTGTGGTCGATGTGGTAGACCGCATTTCGGGAGTGTCGTGGTGCCAGGAGCTTGTTATTTTTGGCGACAGCAGGCCATTTTGCAGGAACTGTCCGACCAAGGGTAGCACGGATGTTACGACTCACCCACCGGATCGCTGGCCGTTCATCTCCTTCTATAGCATACCGCAGGCGTGCCTATGATTAGAGTGAGCGGTAGCTTCGTATATCCTTAACCTCTAGAGTTTTGGTATGCTTGTTATGATGGTCTCATTATTATGTGCTATGTACGAATAGCGTTGTGTTAATTATGAGTTAGAAAACATGCTTAGTCGGGAGGATACGATGGCATGGTAAGTGTGAACCTTAGACTATGTCACGATCGAGACCTTGTGGTAAGGTCGTCTTGAGTTAAAGATTTATTTTATGTTTGACCTTATCAGAGTAGTGGTATACGTGGGATTTATTTGTGTGATAAATCCGTGGGTAGTGTGAGATGGAAGTGGTAGCTTTCATGATGTGAGTTAGTAAGATTGTTCCGGATCGGGGAACAAGAGTTTGGCGCGGTTGGGGGTCGGGTTGAGGACCATTTGCGGGTCAACCCGTAACCCGGTTTGGGGTGGGGTCAGTTCTGGGTGGTCCCGCCAGGTGGTAGGGTCACGAGGATGCTAGGCCCAAGTTTGTATGACCATCGTATGAGTTGGTGGATATGTTCGACCGTGTCGGATCGCGAGGCGCGAATGGCCTTAAGGGAGATTGAAGTTAGTATGATGACCAAGTTTGGAGGTAGTAACTCCAAAGGTTGGAAACAGAAGCATTGACGGAAGTGTGGTACGGATACTAGAAAGAGTTCGAGTGTTCGAGAAGGGTACAACGAGTTAGGGGAGAAGAGAACGTGTGTTAGTTCGCGTTGTGGCGTCGCCAGAACTTGTTAGAGAAACTTTATCGTTATCCGATTGAGAAGGAACATTCGGACGAATGTTTCTAAGGAGGAGAATGTTATACCCCGTAGTTGCAGGGTATGTATGTGAGGACGTACGTACGAGAGTACGACAGAAATTTTGAAAAGAAAGAAAGATGTGAGTTTTCGACGGAAAAGTTTCCGGTTATTTGTGAAGAAAAAGGTTCGTTAATGGGAATTGGATTCCCAGATTTGGTATTTGCACTTCATTGATTATTTTAGAATTTTGAGATTTTATTTTCTGAATGGTCACGCTGGGCCCACTGAGAAATTTACTGCTTCCGGGCCCGCTTTGTTTTTGAGATTTCGATTTTGGATATTTTCTAAGACGAAATATTCGGCGACCGGGGCGACACGTGTCACCCCATGTGGCACCTGGCCGAATTTACCTTTGTGAACAACACCCGACAGTCGCTTTTCGACTAAACGCTTTGCATAACTTGCGAGGGGAAAATTCGACTATGTCGCTTTGTATTTTTGCGGATTTTTCCGAGCGACTTAACATCTGGGCCAACGGAGGGTGACACTTGTCACCCTCAAGTGACGGTTGGGCAGTGGACGCCTTCCTCCTTGTTTTGTGCCTTGTTTTGGCCTTGTTTGGTGCATTGTTTTGTGGAGTGTTTTGTTGAGTAGGGTTTAGGGTGCACTTGGCTTAATCTTGCCCTTACACTTGCTATACACTTGGAAGGATCTTCGCCCTTGGTTGGCCTTTGGTTTTGCTATAAATACCCCTTATGTTGATGAACTCTTCATCCACAAATGAAACCTTCCAAGCCTAAAATCCTCCTCCTCTAGTGTTGAGTTCGCCCAACTCATCCCCTCTTTGAGAGTCTTGGCCGAGGCCTCCTCCTCCCCTCAGGTGCTCGCCATGGTACCCCTAGCCTAGTTGTTTTCAGATAATACCCTCCTCAGTGGTATTGAAATACTTCTCCTAGTATTGTTATAATGCCCAAAATACCTTAGCCTTGTACTCGTAGTATTCCAAAGATACCTCTTTACGTAGAGTCCGAATACTACCTTTTGTCCTTTTAGTCTCAAACCGAAACCCTAAGGAAATCTTCATAGTTGGTCAAGTATTTGAGAGCAAGTTGGTTAGAACTTCTAAGGGTTGTTTGGAGTGGTTTGGAGCGCACAAAGTGGAGCTAAACCTTGCTCAGATCGACATTATAA
Source organism: Przewalskia tangutica (assembly GCA_029844215.1). Classification (NCBI taxonomy): domain Eukaryota; kingdom Viridiplantae; phylum Streptophyta; class Magnoliopsida; order Solanales; family Solanaceae; genus Przewalskia; species Przewalskia tangutica. The sequence continues at coordinate 67,283,196 of CM056726.1, forward strand.
CTTGGATAATTTTGGGCTTGTCGAGGTAATTATCTGTTCCTCTATTGTAATTGGAAATTACATGTTTGTTAGAATATATAGTGAAGTATACTATATATGGAACTATACTTAGTATTCGCAATGTCTTTTGACTTAAGCCCAAGAATAAAGAATCGAATCGCATCAGTATTTACATAGGACCGTATTGCAGAGACTTGTGTAGTATTGTCGTAAAATTGTACACGCCCGCTAGACGTAAACCCCCGTTGGCTTCGTAGCCTACTCGATAGAGAGGAGATTTACGCTGTGTGTGAGGTGCCGAATTTTCTCAGTAGAAAGATAGAAACTTGTGTTTTGGGGTTAATAGACGCTTTGACCTTTATAGGTGAAAGTACTAAGAGTAGCGTATTCTACTCGGCGAGTGGAAAGGGCTAGCAAGGTTGTAGTACTTGGAGCATTTTGCTTATTGTCGATAAATCGTCGCGAGGTATGCGAACCTCTTCCTATCTCTTCCAAAGATGATATGTGTGTAACTATGTAGTACGGTAGACGTACATGTGTTTAATGTATTTGATTGGTTTGAAACATAAAGTGTTATAATGGCTTTATGGGAAGTTGGTTATAACAGCTTTATGTAGGTAAGAAAATGGTTTACTGATGTTAGAAGTTAAGAGACTTGATCTTATAAGATAAGAGACTTAACTTATTTGTTTTAATGTGGATGTTTGTGTGAAACCTCATTCGTGAGTAATGAGTACTTGGTTTTTAAAGGGATAATGTTTTACTGATTTCGGAAATCAGAATGTGTATCGACGCACCACCGCAAATGCGTTAATAAAGGAAAATGTATTGAATAATGATGTGTTGTATTAAAACCAAGAGAAACCTCCATCCGCATAAGCTAAGATGAGACAAAATGATATTACATTTTCTAGATCATGGCTGCTGTAATAAGATCGTTATAAACAAGAATAAACTACTCACATATATGACATATGTTACTCAATTGTTTTAAAAGAGATTAAGACTATGAGTTATGAAACCTTTTCTAAAATAGGTGACTTGAGCATTTGAAAATGAGAAGCTTGAGTAATTGAAACTAGGCAAACCGAACTTAGGAAAAGAATGTTACTTGATTTTGAAAAGGAATGTGGGTTGGTCATTCTAATACTACTGCATCGTGACTTTATAAAAGTAATGGATCTCTTTAAAAGAACTTAACGATGTAGTACTTGGGGTTAAAACCCGGACTGTGGCATAAAATGAAAGTACTTTGAGTTGTGTGAAACGTGCCTATGCTTGTTGTTGTGAAACTTGCCTATGCTTGTTGTTGTGAAACTTGCCTATGCTTGTGATGATAGCCTTTGTTGTGCAAGTGTGGTATTTCGTATTACCGCTGCCTCGAGAGGCCTGGCCGACTTGTCGAGAATTTACTCGACGCCGGGCGTGATGGAGAATTCCACGTATGTTTCCATTTTGATTATCGCTTGTTGTTGATGTCATACGGACATGTCTACACCGAGGTAGAATTCCGGCATGCGTTACGCCACGGGTTGATTACCCGATATATTGTTATTGTGGTTACATGGACATGTCTACACCGAGGTAGAATTCGGGCACGTGGCCACGCGCAGGTTGATCACCCAAAGATATTATTGTTGATGTCACATGGACGTGTCTACACCGAGGTAGAATTCCGGGGCACGTGGCCACGCGCAGGTTGATCACCCAAAGATATTATTGTTGATGTCACATGGACGTGTTCACACCGAGGTAGAATTCGGGGCACGTGGCCACGCGCGTGGTTGATCACCCAAAGATATTATTGTTGATGTCACACGGACGTGTTCACACCGAGGTAGAATTCCGGGGCATGTGGCCACGGGCATTGGTATTATTGTTGCATCATGGACATGTCTACACCGATGCAGAATTCCGGCACGCGCCATGACGCGAACATGATTGATGTTGTGGGCGTGAGACCCATAGTTATATTTGAGTGATGACTGAGGCGTGAGTCCTCGATCGACATGATCGCTTTTTGAATCAGTAGTTTGGTTATCATACATGTCTCCCGCTTATATAGACTAGTATGATTTCATTACGCATTTTTACAGCCTTCACATACTTGGTACTGTCAGATCGACTTTCTGGGCTGCGTTCATGCCGCAGTAGAGGTACATCGGCCGTGGATCCTCGCCTAGGATCTCGCCAGCGCTGGGAAGCTCCGCCCTCCGAGGCTTATCTTTTGGTATGTGTTCCCGAGTTGTAGGTTCTTGTACATCTGTGGTATGGCGGCCCGTCCCGTCATAGTTGTTGTAAATCTTAGAGGTCCGTAGTACCGCGCGTGGTTGTAAAAGGATTAAACTGCTCGCTTTGAAAGAGTTGTATTTATTTATGTTATTGGAAGGTAACCGCTGGGTTGGCCTGCTTTTATGTTCATATATCTTGTTTCTTGTTAAAGTTTTATTTTCCACGGTTTTCTCGATGATTGTATCACCAGGGTGCCCGATAAGGCACCAAGAACGCCCCGAACGGTCGTTACAATACGACTTCGCCGACTCGAGCCGCCAATAGCCGCCTCGGATAAGCTTCACCTTATCCATCGCTCGCCGCACCAAATCTGGTCCCACTAGCCGCACTCGCCCACATCGAACCAACCTATAGGCGACCGCACTTCCTCCCATACAAGGCCTCATAAGGCGCCATCCGAATACCGAGTGGTAGCTATTATTATACGCAAACTCAACTAGAGGCAAATGATCCTCCCAACTACCATCGGTCAATAACACAGCTCGCAACATATCCTCAAGAGTCCGATAGTGCGCTCGCTCGTCCGTCTGCTCGTGGATGAAATGCGACTCAGCTCACCGCCCCTAAACCCTCTCGAAGGACTCTCGTAAGTTAGCCGTAAACCGGGCTCTCGTCGATATGATCGGGTAGGGACTCCATGCACCGACGATCTCTGATGTAAAGTCCGCATAATCCTCACCGGAAAGTCGCCCCGACGGAAGAAAGTGGGCTGATTTCGCCACCGCCGACGATAACCCAAATAGAATCATGTCTCCTCCGTGCGAGGTAATCCCGTGATGAAGTCCATGTTGATTACCTCCCACTTCCGTGTCGGGATCTCTATCGCCGCAACAAACCACCGTGCCTCTCGTGCTCTACCTTCACCGCCGACAACAAGGGCACCGAGCTACGAACTCGCAACGCCCCTCTTCAAGCCATCCCACCAATACACGTATCTAAGGTCGTGGTACATCTTGGTCGACTCGATGGATAGAGTAACGCTGCGCCGTGTGCTTCCCTCAAGAACTCGCCGCCAAGTCCTCAAACATCCGAACACACTACCGCCCTCAAACCTTAGCACCCCATCAGTGCTACTCAAAAGGACCTCTTGCCTCACGAAGAGTCAGATCACGATATCGAATCAAAGCCGGATCTCGAATCGCTGCTCTTCACCTCTCAACGATGGAAGACTCGGCAACCTCACGAACTCTAACCCCACCGCTATCGTAATCAATCAAACGGACACCAAGGCTCGCTAATCGTGCAAATCACGAACCATGTCCCTCCTCTCTAGCCGCACATCCGATAGGCTCCCATCGACCTACGACTAAGAGCATCCGCCACAACATGGCCTTCCGGTTGGTACAGATATCAACATCGTAATCCTTAAGCAACTCTAACCACCGTCTCGCTGTAAGTTCACTCCTCCGTCAAGATATACCGAGGCTCTTGTGGTCTGTAAAAATATCCACGTGAACCCCATACAAATAGTGCCTCCGCATCTTCAAAGCGTGAATCACACCGCCAACTCCAAATCATGGGTGGGGTAGTTCCTCGTGTTTCTTCAAATGCCGGGATGCATATGCTATAACCCCGCCATGCCGCATCAACACACATCCCAACCCGATGCCCGACGCATCACAATACACGACATAACCATCCGACCTCCGAAGAGTAAGAACGGGCGGTCGTCGCCTCTTTTCAAAGAATCGAAACCTCGCCACAAGCATCACCATCAAACTTGGCTGCCTTCGAGTCACCTAGTCAATGGTGCGCAGATAGAAGCAAACTTCTCCACGAACCGATAATATCCTGCAAGGCCCGTAAAATCGCGAACCTCGCGGAGTAGTAGGTCTAGGCCAAGTCCGATCGCCGATCTTGGCCGTATCCACTGAATGCCATCACCCGACAATATGCCCAAGAAACGCCATCAAGTCAACCAAAACTCACATTTGGAAAACTTGGCGCATAAATGCCGGTCCCGAGAATCACAAGATACCCCTCAAATGCTCCGCATGCTCCTCGCTCGAGCGAGAATAAACCAAGATATCATCAATGAACACTATCACAAACGTGTCCAAAAATGGTTTGAACACTCGTTCATCAAATCCATGAATACCGCCGAGCATCGTCAACCCAAAAGACATGACTCGAACTCATAATGCCCGCATCGTCCGAATGCACCCTAGGGACATCCACCTCTCGACACGAACTCGATGATAGCCCGAACGCAGATCAATCTTGAGAAACATCTCGCGCTCGCAATCGGGTCGAACAAATCATCAATCCCGGGAAGGGTATTCGTTTAATGGTCACCTTGTTCACCGCTCAGATCAACACATGCGCAGGCCCCGCCCTTCTTCTTCACGAACAATACCGCGCCTCGTGGAGAAACACTAGGCCTGATGAAGCCCTTTCTCCAAAGAAATCCTCACCGTCCTTCAACTCTCTCAACTCGGCAGTGCCATTCTCAGTATGGCGGAATGGAAATAGCCGAGTATCCGCAAGACATCTAAACAAAACTCGATCTCCTCTCGTGAGGATACCCGGAGGTCATCCGAAACACGCCCGGGAACTCGCCGACCATCGAATCGATCGAAATCGTACCGCAGCCTCGGATCAAACACTCGAACGATGGTAGATATACCCCTTCGCACCATCTTCCTAGCCTTGAGGTAAGAAATAAACTTACCTCTGGCGATACCGCTCCTCCCACTCAACAACCGGCCTCAGAAACCGAACCGCATTACTTCTCTCTCAGCCTACATTGGCGTAGCAAGAAGCTAGCCAATCCATCCCCATAATCACGCCGGTCGGCCATCTCCAACTCTATCAAGTCGCCAGTGGTCCGACGATCAGAATGGTCACAGACAAGCTCTATATACCCGCCGAGCTACCACCGAATCACCCATCGCGTAGCTACCTCGAAGCGGTCTATGGACTCGTGCTCTATCCTATCCTACTAGCAACAAGGGAGATATATAGATGAGTAGAACCCGGATCTATCAAAGCATACACATCAAACCCGCATACATCGATAAGGTACCGTGACGACATCGGTGAGGCCTCCCGATCCTCGCTTACCGACAAAGCATAAATGCGTTCCGAGGACCGCTAGAATCGACCCGCGCCACGACCTGCCGCGACCGCTGGTCCACGAGTACCTTGCCCTCCCGGGCGAGTAATCGGGGACGGGCAAGCCGCAATGCACCGTAGGCCGAGCCCTACCACCGCCGCCGGCCGACAAACTCGCGGCGACCGCCGCCACAAGTATAGCAAGCTCCTGACATGCCTCCCGAATGGTATCTACCACAACGGCACACCGAGCGCACTCAACGGCCGCACTCGCTACCTCGAAATCAAGTCCCGGGCCCCGACCGCTTCGATCGCCCGCATCAAATCGATGTAGAGCGCTCGCGCCGTGGTGCAAATCGACTTCGCGATGCCGCCACCCGAGAACCACTAAAAGAACCGCCGCCTCGCCTTCTTCTCTGCTGATATCTCTACCCGCGGTCTCTACGCCTCGCATCCTAGTGCATGAGCTCGCATGCGTAATGTCCATACCCGAAGAGAAACACCCGCACATGACTCGCCATATAATCATCTAGCCCGCGACGTAGCGGTACTCCTATCCTCCATATTCGCTACCAATGCCGGGACATATCTAGCCAAAGAATCAAACTCGATATTGTACTCGACGGCAAGGCCCCCTGCCTCAAAGAAGAAGAATCTATCACCGTGTTCTTCTCATCCGCGGAGGCAAGAAGTGTGTGAGAAAAGCCTCAAAACTCATCCCATACCGCTGGAGGCATGCTCTCCCGAAAGCTCCCATGAATCAAACCAATCGATCATGTATCACGCACGATGCGAACCGAATGTCACGCACTCGATCATCAAGCCCCGATCACCGCGATAATCCTTCAAATGACGGATGAACTCCTCGGATCATCCTCCCCACCCGACCAGAAACTCGAGGGCTACAACTAAGGAAATCCAGTAGTCTCAAACTATTCGCCTCGGGTGCACTACGGTGCGATCGAGCCGAGCTGAACCGCCGCCTGCCTTCTCTCGTATCGGGCCACAACTTTAGCCAAAAGTCGGGCCATCTCTTGTACCTAACCTCCGCCCAGTGTGCCGCGGGACGAGGCGCTGGTACGCGGTCTCTCGCTGGGCCGGGCGGCGCCATAGAACTCGCCGCCTCTCGTATAGACCGGGCCCGAGCCCTCGTGACTGGGTGTCTCGCTAGCGCCTCTCACTGCCTTGCCCTTCTGGGCCCGGGTTGCCTTACGTGGAGGCATAACTGTTTACAGGAAAGGAATACGTTAGAGGGGTCCAACCTATAACACAGCTCTAAAGCACGATCTCATAATGAGAAAAATGGAAACCAATCCTAAATATCCTATAGCCTCTCGATTATAGTGTGGTGCACAACACACCGATAATCAAGACTCTACTAGATACTTCGTAGACACTTTCCGAGGATTAATCGCTCGATACCACTTTTGTCACGACTCCATTCCGGCCCGTAATCGTGCCTTACCGGCACCCAAGTAGTCATACATCGAGTAATCAACGAAATATAAAACAAGACATGAAACAGCTTTATAAAATAAGACACGCTTATGTGAATAAACGTCGCTTTCTAAGATATATATATAAACAAGGTTTAGCAGCTACATCCGACATCGCATAAATACGACTACGCACTTAAGGAAAAATACAACTATGGCGATGTGGCCCGCCATACCCTCGATCAGACAAAACTATCTACAACAGGAGATCATACCAAAGAGTAGAGCCTCCTAAGAGATGGAGCTCCCGACACCAACGTAGAGATCCTAAGGATGCGGATCTAGCACTGCCGCTGCCTTACCGCAGATGAACGCAGCCCCCCGAAGGAGGTCAGTACAACAGGTACCAAGTATGTGAAACTATAAAGAACTGAAATGTTTCGTCTCTCGGACTGAAATGTTTCCACCAATGGGAGGGTGCCAAGTGTCGCCCTCCCGTTGGTCCAAAATGTTTCGTCTCTCGGAAAAATCCGCAAAAAATAGTAATGGCATAGCCGGAATTTTCCCTACGAAAGCTGTGGAAACGTTTCGTCGGAAAACGATTCTTTTAGTGAGTTGTGTACAAAAAAAAAACGTCCAAGGCTAACTTTAAGGCCAAACTTTTTGTACGTATTCCTCACGCATATACTGAAATACGGTATAACAAAGACCACGATGTCCTCGCCCTCGGGCCGGCTCGTCAATCTGGTCCTCCCTCTCTCTATCATCTATCCCTTGTGCATAGGCCTGCATCCTAGCGATATCCATACCGGGCTGAAGAGCCACCCCCAAGCATGCTGTAATCATATGACGGTCTATCCCCATCACATAACGATGAACTCTATCCGCCATACTAGCTACAATAGTATGCGCATGCCTGGCCAAGGAGTCAAACTCCAAGCTATACTCCCTGACAGTCCTCCCGTTCTGCCTCAAGGTCAAGAATCTGTCTACCCGGGCTCTCCTCATCTCGGGAGGCAAAAAGTGATCCATCAAAGACTGTGTAAACTCCTCCCAAACAGCTGGAAGAGCATCATCACCTCTCGAAAGCAACCACGACTCAAACCAGTTCAGTGCAATATCGCGCAACCGGTAGGAGGCTAGTGTAATGCACTGTCTCAAGCCCTAAGAACTCGCATGGTCCGTAGGCTGCCGAATGAACTCCTGCGATCCTCATCGGACCTCGAACCATAAAACTCGTGTGGATGACATCCCGGAAAATCCCTAATCCGCAAACCGCTTAGTGCTGGCCGCCGCTCGTATGCCGCCTGGCTACTATATTGGTCAACAACCGAATTCTCGTAGTCTCTATACATAGCGGAACATACACAACATAAACACAGTGTAATAATATAACAACACAAAGCAGCCGATCAGGCCGCTTTCCATAATATAAACAAAGTCAAAAGTACAACTTACAACTCGCTTCTACACCAACCACATATGTGAATACTGCACTTAGAATAACAATCGTGGGGACAGGCCCCGCGATACCCCTGAATGTACATAATCTACCACATCGGGAAAGATCGTACTAAAGAAAGACAAGCCTCCGAAATGGAGCTTCCGACGCCCGATAAGTGATCCAAGAGTGTGGATCCGCAACTCGCTACTCTTTCTCGCAGATGAACGCAGCCCCGGAAGGGGTCAGAACACAATATGTACTAAGTATGTAAAACTGGAAAGTACTGTAATTACAACATAAGTTTAAAAGAAAGCCGGAGACATGTATGATAACAAAATTACAGTACACAGTGCCTTACTAACAATGAGAGTAACAATAGGTGTATACTTACAACAACAAAAAAAAATAGGATTGGAATCCTACTCCTGGGACTATTTCACCCGCATAGGTCCAGTGGACCTGCGTGAGGTATTCCTCGCATGGGACTATTTCACCCGCATAAGCCCTTACGGACTCGCATGAGGTATTCCTCGCATAGGCTGGACCCGCCCGCATGGGACTATTTCACCCGCATAAGCCCTTACGGACTCGCATGAGGTATTCCTCGCATCGTGGTTAGAAAATCCACGGAAATATACTATGCCACAATCCCGGGGAATGACCCCGCAATGAATAATATATCACTAGCCCAAATCCGGCTATCACACACAACATAAGCTCTATCGGCTTATCATACAATAAATAAGCAAGTTAAGAAATCCCCTAACTTCTTACTATTCTTGTTCATATACACTCTCATTTTAGTTTACTTAAGGCACTAACATGTCTTTATGAAAATCCGGGAATTAACCCAAAGTACTACGTATTTCTATTCTTTTAAAATGGCTCATTTCATTATAAAACTTCCAAGATACTAATAGCCGTAGTATCAAGTGACAATTTCTTTTCAAGACAGGTCACAATACTTTTTAGAAATAAACTATGGCTTCTAAATCAAGTGACTCGTGTCTTATAAAACTTTAGGCAATTGATGCCTTAAAATCGAATTGCCTTCCATAAAATCAAGTCATTTATCTTTCCATAAAGTCAATATAACCAACTCCCCATAAAGTCGTTATATTCACTTTATACCTTAGTCATGTACAATTTCCTATCCAAGGGACTTATACGTTTTTAAAACGACACAAGTATTACATACTTTAAAATTCTTCAAGTCCCTTATCTTTAACAAGACTTAAGACATCTTTAATATTCTCAAAGAAGTGAGTTAATCTCCTAACTCACCCGACTTGGCATTTCATAAAACAAGTAAAGAATGTCAAAGTCTCGTACGTCTACCGTACTATATACGTGAAACTAGTCATGCTCAAAGGATAGGAAAAGTTCTACATACCTTGTCGGGTCAAACCACTTGCCAAGTACAAAGTCCCGCCCGTACTATGTCAACCTATAATATTCACAATACGTCTATTAAAGCCTTACTTCAAACGTAGAATATTATAAGCGTTAAGTCTCTAATTTCTACGGAAAATCGGACATCACCTCCTTTGTATTTACTCACTTTGCCACCTTTTTCAAGGCCGAAAATACAATAACCAAACAGCCCCAATTGGCTCACAATTATATAGAAGGTAGTCCAATACAAATTAATAATTAAACAGCCCCAATTGGCTCACAATTATATAGAAGGTAGTCCAATGCAAATGACTAACTAAACAACCCCAATTGGCTCACAATTATATAGAAGGTAATCCAATACAAATGAATAACCAAACAAAACAAACTACAAGTCCAAATTCGGCCACCTTGAGTTCAACAATACCAATTCTATCCAATTTCCATTTCAATCCAAATTGGTAGCATAAAATGATATCAAGTCGCATTTGGTTATAACTACCATAATCTTCAAGTCAGTAACATGCGACAATTCTAACAACGATTAGATTGTAATTCAACTTAGTAATGGATTACATTACATTTCGGATTTCCAAGGCTATAATCAATCCATAATCCTTATAACTTCAATATAACAATTTCATGCTCGCAACATACAAAGCTAACAACAACAATATAAGTAATCTTGTAATACTTTCAAAGAACAAGATTATACCTCAATGATTCTTAATCCAACTCCAATCCGAAGTCGCTCCTTAGTAGTTTAGAGCCTCTCCAAGACACCTCAATCCGCTTGTTGAGACCCTTAGAACAATACCAACAATTATCCTTCAAAACTCCAACAAAACCTAGAAAGACCCTTAGGTTTTCGTTTTGCGACTAACCCGTAAACTACCTTTTTCCAAGACTTTTCTATTGAGATGTGTTTACAATACACCTAAGAACCTTGGTTTAAAGTGGGGAGTTGAATGAACAAGAAACAAATTTTTTTCTTCTTCCTTTTTGTGAAACCCGAAACCTCTCAATGTGTTCTTCAATTTGTGCAATTTTTTCTAAGTGTTAAACTCTCCCTCTACTAGTAGTAATATATAAAGCACCTTGGAGGGTTATGATATAAACACATGGAAGGCTTAGATGTAGTCTTACAAAAGAATCAAGACCATCATGGGACCTTTGACCTTAGTCAATATTATCAAGTTCTCAAGTTGCAAGACTTGTCTTGCAACAAAGGTCAAATGACCCTTATGCCCTTGCTAAAAATCGCCCAAGGCATAGTAGGGGTGACACGTGTCGCCTCCCATTCACATACTAATATGTTTTCCGACAATTTCCATAATTTCCGATAAATTTTTACAAGTCTCAAATCTTAACATTTGTGAGTTCTTACTTACGTTCTAAAACATGTCCCGAAATTACTGGTAAATAATAGACCGCGATCCGGTTATCATCGTTCGAGTTCGAGAGGCGATATCCCAAAGATCGCATTCAGACCCGTATGGGCACTATGAGTTCGTGGTTATGTCTTTCGGTTTGACCAATGCTCCAGCGGTATTTATGGATTTGATGAACCGGGTGTTCAAGCCATTTTTGGATACATTTGTGATAGTATTCATTGATGACATCCTGGTTTATTCGCGGACAGAGCAGGAGCATGCAGATCACTTGAGGATCAGATTGGGTCCTCCGAGCCGGCAGCTATTCGCCAAGTTCTCGGTGTGAGTTTTGGTTGGCCTCGGCATTCCCGGGCATATTATCGGGCTGATGGTGTTCGTGGATACGGCAAAGATTGAGGCAGTAAAGTCTTGGCCGAGACCTACTACTCCGACCGAGGTGCGTAGTTTCTTGGGGCTGGCAAGTTATTATCGTAGGTTTGTGGAGCAGTTTGCTTCGATTTCAGCACCATTGACTAGTCGACTCGGGCGACCAAGTTCCGCCGATGAGGTCATGAAGGGTTTCCAGTTGATGAAGGAAAGGTTGACTACAGCTCTAGTTCTTACTCTCCCTGAGGGGTTAGACGGGTACGTGATCTATTGTGATGCCTCTGGTATCGGGCTAGGGTGTGTTTTGATGCAGCACGGCAAGGTTATAGCATATGCTTCCCGGCAGTTACGGAAGCATGAGAGGAATTACCCTACCCATGACTTAGAGTTGACAGCAGTTATTCATGCCTTGAAGATTTGGAGAAATTATTTGTATGGGGTTCATGTGGATATTTATACAGACCACAAGATCCTCCAGTATATCTTCAGGCAGAGAGAGCTGAATTTGCGACAGAGACGGTGGTTAGAGTTGCTGAAAGATTATGATGTTGATATTCTATACCATCCGGGGAAAGCCAACGTAGTTGCTGATGCCTTGAGTCGTAGATCGATGGGGAGCCTGTCAGAGGTACAGCCAGAGAGACAGGACATGGTCCGTCAGATCCACCAGTTAGCGAGCCTTGGGGTTCGTTTGATCGATACCGACGATAGCGGGGTACGGGTTCGTGAGGTTGCCGCGTCTTCCATCGTTGATGAGGTGAAGAGGCGACAGTTTGAGGACCCAGAGTTGGTACGGTATCGAGATTCAGCTCTTCGGGAGGAGAAGAGTTTATTCGAGGTAGCGCCTGACGGGGTGCTGAGATTTGAGGGCCGGTTGTGTGTTCCCGATGTGTCAGGACTTCGTCTGCAGATTCTGGGGGAGGCACACAGTGCTCGTTATTCTATTCATCCGGGGTTGACCAAGATGTACCATGACCTCAGATGTTTGTATTGGTGGGATGGCCTGAAGAGGGACGTGGCAGGTTTTGTTGCACAGTGTCCTAATTGCCAGCAGGTCAAGGTCGAGCACCAGAGGCCCAGTGGATTATTGCAGGCCATTGAGATTCCGACTTGGAAGTAGGAGGTGATCAACATGGACTTTGTTACAGGGTTACCTCGTACTCAGAGGAAGTACGACTCCATTTGGGTTATTGTTGATAGGCTGACGAAATTAGCCCATTTCCTTCCAGTCAGGACGACGTTTTCAGCTGACGACTATGCCAGATTGTACATTAGAGAGATGGTGAGGTTGCACGGTGTCCCGGTGTCGATTATATCTGATAGGGGAGCCTAGTTTATGGCTAACTTCTGGAGGTATTTCCAGAAGGGTTTAGGGACACATGTGAGTCTCAGTACAGCATTTCATCCTCGGTCGACGCGCATGCAGGCGTACTATCCGCATACACGAGGATATGTCGCGAACTCGCGTGATTGATTTTAGGGGTAGCTGGGAGGATCATTTGCCTCTTGTAGAGTTTGCTTATAATAACATCTACCATTCCAGTATACAGATGGCGCCATACGAGGCTTTATATGGGCGGAAATATAGGTCGCCGATTGGTTGGTTCGACGTGGGCGAGGTGCAGTTAGTTGGCCCAGACTTGGTACAGCAGGTTGTGGATAAGGTGAAGCTTATCCAGGAGACCGCAGCGCTTCGTAGTCGCGAAGTCATACGCGGATAATCGGCGCCGGCATTTGGAGTTTCGTGCACGATTGGGTCTTCTTGAAGGTGTCACCCATGGCGGTGTGATGAGATTCGTAAGAAGGGAAACTCACCAAGGTACATCGACCCTACCGATAGTCCGTAGAGTGGGCAAGGTTGCCTACGAGTTGGATCTGCCATCAGAGTTAGAGGCGGTACATCCGGTCTTCCATGTTTCTATGTTGCGGAAGTGTATCGGTGATCCAGCGAGAGTTTTCCCTACTAGTGAGGTCCAGGTGACAGAGGGGTTATCGTATGAGGAGATTCCCATAGCGATACTCGATTTCCAGGTCAGGCGACTGCGGACCAAGGATGTGGCTTCCGTCAAAGTCTTGTGGAGGAATGATAACCGAGAGGAGATGACTTGGGAAGCAGAGGAGGACATGTTGAGGAAGTATCCTCACTTATTTCCTATACCTTCAGGTAATTCATCTTCCCTTACTTGTCAAGTTTTAATTGAAGTATTTCCTTTTGCTTAAATGCTATTATGTGGCCATATGTTGCAGTATTGGTATGTCGGGGTTGTGAAAGGAAACTATGTCGCTAATTATAAGATTGACTCCGAAAGAACATTCGGGGACGAATGTTTCTAATGGGGGAAGAATGTTACACCCCGTATTTACAGGACATGTTTTAAGAACGTACTTAAGAACTCACAAGTGTTAAGATTTGAGACTTGTAAAAATTTATCGGAATTATGAAATTGTCGGAAAACGTATTATTGTGATGAATGGGAGGGCGACACGTGTCACCCCCCCCCTTATGGTTGCCTTGGACGAAATAGGCATGGCCAAGATGGTCATTGACCATAGTCTTAGGATGGCAAGTCTTGCAAGTAGTGAGCTTGACATTATTGACTTAGTCAATGGGTCCACAATGGTCTTGATATTTGTTAAGACGTCATCCAAACCACCCATTTGTTTATATCTTGACCCTCCATTACACTATATAATACTAGTAGTGCAAGACAAGCTTAACACTTAGCCAAAATTTCACACAAATTTGAAAAACTCCAAGCATTTGCTCTCGGGTTCAAGGCACAAGAAAAAGAAAAAAATTTGTTTCTTGTCCATTAAGCTCCAAACTTTAAACCAAGGTTATTGAGTGTATTGTAAGCATATCTCAATAGAAACATCTCGGAAAAAGATAGTTTTCGGGTTAGTCGCAAAGCGAAAACCTAGTTGTCTTTCTAGGTTTTGTTTGGAGATTTGAAGGAAATTTGTTGGTGTTGTTCTAAGGGTCTCAACTAGCGGATTGAAGCGTCTTGAAGAGGCTCTAAAGGAGCGACTTCGGATTTGGAGTTGGATTAAGATTCGTTGAGGTATAATCGTGTCTCTTATTAGTGTTACAAGATTATATTTATATTGTTGTTGTTAGCTTTACATGTTGCTAGCATGAAGTTGATATGTTGGAGTTTATAAGTATTATGGATTGCTTGTAGCCTTAGATCCGAAATTTGTAATGTAAGCCATGCGAAGTTGGATTACAATTTGGTCGTTTACTAGAATCGTCGCATGTTACTTACTTGAAGATTATAGTAGTATAATCGATTGCGACTTGATATCATGTTATGCTAACAATTTGGATTGAAATGGAAATTGTATAAGAATTGGTATTGTTGTACTCAATATGGCCGAAATTGGACTACTAGTTGTATTAGTTTGATATCTATTGTGGGGCGGAATTTTACACGTCTGGTAGGCGTGTAATCCTCTATTGTTGTGTGACGACCAACTCGCCCGTGGATCGTGCCTTACCCCGCACCCCAAAGAGTCATACATCGTAGAAAATCACGAACATAAATCAATAACATGAAATAAATGTAAGTATAAACAATAATCAGGAACACTTGCCTTTCGCATATATATAAACAACAACTCTTTCAAAATGAACACTTCAATCCTTTTTAAAAACCCCGCCACAACAAGCATTACTGCACTTACGAATGATATGATAACAACGACGGGACAGGGCCCCGTCATACCCCTGAATGTAAGCACCTATAACAACAGGGGACTATACCAAGATAAGCCTCCGGAGGAACGGAGCTTCCCAAACGCTGAACTGTGACCCTAAGAGCGAGGATCAACGACTGGTGTACCCTTACCGCGATTTAACGCAGCCCTCAAGGAGGTCGATAACAGTACCAAGTATGTGAAATCAAAATATCAGAAATGAAATCATAATAGTCTATAAAGCAGAGACATGTATGATAACCAAACTACGCCATAATTAAATAAGCGAATATGTCAAGTCGTGACTCACGCCCTCAAAGTCATCACTCAAATATAACTATGGGTCTCAAGCCCATAACATCAATCATGCCCGTGGAATACCTTCCTCACTGCCGGCAGTTTATGATATAAAAGCACCAAGAAATACACATGAACACCAGGTCCCACCTGTGTCCTAATAAAACAGTACAGGTAAGTACGAAGGCATAACCGATTACTAACACCTACAGCATGCAACAAGGTCATAAAGCGTGTCATGATATCCGTCTGCACTGGCCGTCACATGATCAAAGCCGGTCACTCGCCCGCAGATCAAATGTGCGCGTCTAGCCCCGAACTCTCCGCAGCTCGATAGGCCAACCTCATAGGCCCGCATGAGGTATTCTCGCGATCGAGGGTAGCTACTCCCGGATCGCCCCGACTCGCACCGCATGGCCACAAAGACCGCATGACCACGCGGCCGCAAACTAACCGGAACTCCCGTAGTTCCGCATGGATCCTCGACCCGCATGAGGTATTCTCGAATCACGGTCCTGCATCACCGAGTCTACCCCGCATCGGAGGGCAGCTTAACCTCCGGAGACAAGTCAAGGTGAGTGGTACAATATCAACATAACGGCTGATAGTCAAACAACTTTAAGCGCAGTCGAGGGGAAAACCCCTTTACACTAACATCACAAGATACTAACACACGTAGCATCCTAGCATGTTTACTTATCAATCAACAAGAAAGTATTACAAGGCTATCACAAAACAACACAATCAAGTTATACACACAGGGTACTTTCTACTATATGTCAACAAGTTCGGGTTTTTATCCCCAAAGTACTTCATACATTAACTCTTTAAAAGATACGTTACTTTCACAAAAGTCACACAATACCCGTAGTATATAAAAATAGAGTGATTATCTTTTTGAAGTAAATCAAAACACTTACCTTTGTAAAATTAAGTAACAACATTATTTTCCAAACGTCCAAGTTTGCCTAATTTCAAATGTTCACATTTCTTATTTTAGAAAGGTTTCGTAGTTCATCGTCTTATTCATTTAAGAGTATAATTCTCTTTTAAACCATCTGAGAAACATAAGCCTTATATGTGAGTAGGATATTCTTGTTTATAACAATCTTATTACAGCAGCCATGATCTAGGAAATATCATTTTGTCTCATCTTAGCTTCTATGCATGGAAGTTTCTCTGGTTTTAATAATACTTAATCTGTCAAAACATTTCCTTTTATTAACGCTGCAGTTGGTTTGTCGATACACATTCGATTTCAAATCAAGAAACATTCTTAAGCCGTTATACCTAACTTCCCATAAAGCTAGTATAACTCTTAAGTTTTCAAAAACCAAGTATTACTTCTTCTTTCAAAATGATTCAAAAATCTTTTGAAATACTTCAAGTTCTTTATTATCACATAACCAGCCAGTTATAGTTCAAATCAGTTACCTTTTAAAAACCACAAGTATTTTCTTACCTACATAAAGTTGTTATAACCAACTTCCCATAAAGCCGTTATAACATTTTATGTTTTAGACCAATCAAATATATTTAACACATGTACGCCTATCGTACTACATAGTTACACACATATCATGCTAGAAGAGATAGGAAGAGGTTCACATACCTCGCGACGATTATCGACTAATAGCAAAACGCTCCAAGTACCTCAAACCGCTTCGCTACTCCTTGCCAAGTAGATCGCGCCACGCATGGTACTTCAACCTATAAGGCCACAAGGCGCTTATTAACATCTAGGTCTAATCGTAGAACATTCTACGTAAAATTCGCGACTCTCCCGCAACAAACAGAAATCTCCTCCTCTATCGGGCCGCTACCAAGCCAACCAAGGGGGTTTATACGCCTAATCCGGACGCACAATTCTACCTCACGTAAAAGCTACACATGTCTCATCAGAATACATCCTATGTAATTACAGTCAAGATTCTTCTTTCAAAAGGTTTCTAATTATTCAGGCTTAAGTCAAAAGACATTGCCGCTAACTACGTTCAGTTCTATATATAGTATACTTCAACTATATATTCTAATAACATGTAATTTCCAATTACAATAGGGGGACAAGAATATTTACCTCGACAAGTCCAAAATTATCCGAGTTTAATGTCGCTCCTGAGCAACGTTTAGCTCCAACTCCGTGCGCTCCGACCCGCTCCAAACTACCCTTAGAAGTTCTAACCAACTTCTACATACTACTCCAACTAACCATGGAGATTTTCCTTAGGGTTTCGGTTTGGTGACTGACGAGAAGTATAATAGTATTACGGGGCTTTTGTATAAGTGTAACCTTGGAATATTACAAGGTATAAGGCTAAGGTATTTGGGCATTATAACAATACTTGGAGAGTACTTCTCAACCAAGGGCGGGGGGTGTGTTACACGAGAACAACATTCTAAGAGAGGGGCTCTCGCTAAGGCTCACAAAGGGAGAGGGTTTCGGCCAAAGGCCTTGACTAGGGAGGGGGCTCTTGGACGAGAGTCAACAAGAGGGAGGAGAGGGGTTTTCAAGATTTAGACAAGTGAGGAGTGGATGAAGAAGTTTTCACTTCAAGGGGTATTTATAGGCTAAGCAAAGGCCAACCAATGGCCAAGATCAAGCCATGTGCAAGGCAAGTGTAAGGCCTTGATCAAGCCATGTGCACCCTAACCCCTACTCCACAAAACACTCCACAAAACAAGGCACAAAACAAGGCACAAAACAAGGCCAAAAGATCAAGCCAAAATCGTCCCACTGACGCCCAAATCGCCCAAAGCCGCCCCACTTGCTTCCGATGAGGGTGACACATGTCACCCTCCCGTTGGTCAAAAATTTTTCGTCTCTCGTAAAAATCCGAAAAAATTATAAATGACATAGCCGTAATTTTCCATACTAAAGCTGTGTAAACGTTTCGTCCAAAAACGACTCTAATCGGGTGTTGTGCACAAAAATAAATCGGCCAAGCCACTTTAAAGTCCAAACTTTTCTACGCACGCCCCACGCATATACTGAAATACGGTATAACATTCTCCCCTCCTTAGAAACATTCGTCCCGAATGTTCTTTCTAAGTCTCGAAACAAACGTGTGCCAGTATAGTCTTCACTACTATACTTACGAGAACGATCCTGCCACACCTGGCCACAGAAACATCTGCGCAAATTCTTATATCCAAGTCCACGAGGAACACCTCTAACATCACAAACGCTCCCATCCAAGGGTCTAAAATATAATTCCTTCGCACCTTCTCCTTACAAAAGAAATGATCACATCTCTGCTCGCAATACATGCTCGCTTCTCCCTTTACTCGTCGTGATACCACTTTTGTCACTTTGCCGCGAGGTTCTAGTGTCACTCCGGCGACCTAACAAATGGTACCGCCGCATGCGATCCTCGAGGATGTCGTACACTTCTCGACACTCGAACTCTTACCACACTTCACATCGCTTGGTTCCAAATCTCGGTTATTATCTCTAACGTGGTCATCATTAATCGGGAACACTGATGGTCTACTTTCCGATCATAACAATACGAAAGATCGGACGTATTGCCTCCTAAGTCGGACGGCAAAGCTAACATATAGCAACCCGCCTATTCTTCACATGAACTCAAAAGGGCCCAAAGTAACTCGGCTAAATTCCTCTGTTTTCCAAAACTCACACCCAACCCGGGTTGTACTTTCAAGAAGACCGACCATCAACTCAACTCTAAGCGCCGCCGATTATCCGCACGATTTCTCCGAGCCGCCGTAACCTCTTCTAGACAAGCTTTACCTATCCACGTACCGGAACAAGCTCGAACCAACTATCCGAATCTTGCCAACATCGAACCAATCGACGGCCGACTTACACATCCGCCCTACAAGGCTTCATAAGGCGACATCCGAACACCGAAATGGTAGCTTAAACACTCCCTCCACAGGAGACAACAATCCCCACAACTACCCCTGAAATCCACACACTGGCCCGAGGGCGAATGCGATTCTGAGACTCACCTGAGTTCTTAACCCTGCTTGGTAAAACTTCCAGAAACAAAAACAACCGTACCCTGGGCTCCACTGTCTGCCATAAGGTAAAGTTAGGCACCCCGTGCAGCCTTACAACCTTTCCGATAAATCAACACTGCCGAGCAAACGGTCTTTGCTAGAAGACAAGACGGCTGACCTCCTCGCCCGACCATCGGTCGAATCGTCCACGAACTCAGACGGTTAACTAAACTTGGGCCAAACACCCTTATGACCCTAGCACAAGGCGGGACCACCACAAACTGACCCCACCACCAAACATGCCGCGGGTTGACCCGCAACGTGGCCTCATCCCGACCTGGCAACGCGCAAGACATTAGCTCCCCGAACCGGAAAACTCTCACTAATCACTTTACGAAAACCTAGCGGTCTTCTTAGCTCAACTACCCTCTTCATTCCACACTTCTCGTGACTTATCCCACAAACATAACTCACGTGCACTATGCACTCTTATAAGGGTCAAACATAAACAATACATCTTTTACTCGGGATGGCCTTACCTCTAAGGTCTCTACGTATAACACTCTAAGGCTCACACTTTCTCTATCCCCCAATCTTCCCCGGTTACTGAACCATGATTTCTAATCACAAATTACACACTGCTATCAGAACATAGCACTTAAGATATACTCATCTCATCATACGCTACTAATCTCTGCAGGGTTAAGGATAAACTCAGATTCTACCGCTCCACTCTTAAGTCGTTCTAATCAAACTCGCCTGTAGGCGATAGCTAAGGTGACGACTAGCCATCGATCCTGAAGTCTAAGTCCTCGTACAAGGAGACCCTTTCGACATCGACTCGACGGCCGTAGGTAAAACAAGTACTAACTAAAGATGACATTCCCGATGACGGCGTCACATCGCGGAATACCGGGGAAAATCAATCCGGGCCGAACCTACGCAGGTAGCGGAACCTAAGCTCGAGCTCGACCAACTCCTGCATACCCCGAACGCCCCGAACCTCGCGGAGGACGTTTACGCACCGTGGATGTGCATAATCTAATTCACGCGAGGCGACTCGCCTCAAAAGTTACTAAAGGACTTGTTGCTGGCCCTCTTCTGCTGTCCTTCGTTAACCCGTCGATCTCTACGTTTCTTGGCTCGCCGCGCAAGCCCGCATCGTGCCATGCTCAAGCTTAATCAAGAATTACTCTTGCACAACCCTTTCTAAGATATTCATCAAGACTCGCGGTACATCGGTATACTCTCTGGTAGCCAAATCCATAGCTAGTAACAGGGTTGTCTTTTCGCAATCTATATTCTCTGTTTCCGGTCGTGGAACTGAAGGTTCAAATGTCATGGCCGCAGTAGGAACTGCTGCCGCCGTGCTAAACTCTGCTGGGGCTGGTGACGTAGCATAACTCCCCGAACGAAGCACCTAACTCAGGTGATGGTTGGGCCTGTGCCCTCGTAACCCTCTGAACTCTACTCGCAGCTCCCTCGCCTTGCCCTCCGGGCGGGTTTGCCTACGCGAGGCATAACGGTAAGGAAAAGAAATACGTGAGAGGGTCCAACTTACAACACAGCTCTAAGGCACGATCTCAGAGTGAGAAGAATAGAAACCAACCCTAAATATCCTATAGCCTCCTGATTATTGGTGTGGTGCACAACACATCGATAATCAAGACTTCATCGATACGGTGCGTAGACACTTTCCGAGGATTAATCGCTCGATACCACTTTTGACGACCGAACTGGGCGTGATCGTGCCTTACCGGGCACCCCAGTAGTCATACATCAGAGAAAATCAGCGGAACATAAATCAATAACATGAAATAATAGAAGTATAAACAATAATCAGGAACACTTGCCTTTCGCATATATATAAACAACAACTCTTTCAACATGAGCTTCAATCCTTTTACAAACCACGCCACAACGGTACTACATGACCTCTACGAATGATATGATAACAACGACGGACGGGCCCGTCATACCCCGAATGTAAGCACCTATAACAGGACTATACCAAGATAAGCCTCGGAGGAACGGAGCTTCCCAAACGCTGAATCGTGACCCTAAGAGCGAGGATCAACGGCGGTGTACCTTACCTGCGGCATGACGCAGCCGAAGGAGGTCGATAACAGTACCAAGTATGTGAAACTGAAAATCAGTAAATGAAATCATAATAGTCTATAAAGCGAGAGACATGTATGATAACCAAACTACGATTTACAATTAAATAAGCGATCGTGTCAAGTCGGGGACTCGCCTCAAAGTCATCACTCAAATATAACTATGGGTCTCAAGCCCATAACATCAATCATGCCGTGGAATACCTTCCTCACCGCCAGCTTTATGATATAAAAGCACCAAGAAATACACATGAACACCGTGTCCCACGTGTCCTAATAAAACGATGCAGGTAAATCGAAGGCATAACCGACTACTAACACCCACAGCATCAACAAGGTCATAAAGCGTGTCATGATATCTCTGTCTCATCACATGATCAAAGCCGGTCACTCGCCTGCAGATCAAATGCGGCGTCTAGCCACGAACTCTCGCGACTCGCGCATAGGCCAACCTCATAGGCGCGTGAGGTATTCCTCGCATCGAGGGTAGCTACTCCCGGTATCGTCACGGACTCGATCGCGCATGTAGCCACAAAACCGCGTGACCACAAGGCCGCAAACTAACACGGAACTCCGTAGTTCCGCATGGATCCCGGACCCGCATGAGGTATTCTCGAATCATGGTCCCGCATCGCTGAGTCTACCCGCGTCGGAGGCGACAACCTCCGAGACAAGTCAAGGTGAGTGGTACAATATCAACATAACGGTGATAGTCAAACAACTTTAAGCGCGATGAGGAAAACCCTTTACACTAACATCACAAGATACTAACACACGTAGCATCCTAGCATGTTTACTTATCAATCAACAAGAAAGTATTACAAGGCTATCACAAAACAACACAATCAAGTTATACACACAGGGTACTTTCTACTATATGTCAACAAGTTCGGGTTTTTATCCCCAAAGTACTTCATACATTAACTCTTTAAAAGATACGTTACTTTCACAAAAACCACACAATACCCGTAGTATATAAAAATAGAGTGATTATCTTTTGAAGTAAATCAAAACACTTACCTTTGTAAAATCAAGTAACAACATTATTTTCCAAACGTCCAAGTTTGCCTAATTTCAAATGTTCACATTTCTTATTTTAGAAAGGTTTCGTAGTTCATCGTCTTATTCATTTAAGAGTATAATTCTCTTTTAAACCATCTGAGAAACATAAGCCTTATATGTGAGTAGGATATTCTTGTTTATAACAATCTTATTACAGCAGCCATGATCTAGGAAATATCATTTTGTCTCATCTTAGCTTCTATGCAGATGGAAGTTTCTACTGGTTTTAATAATACTTAATCTGTCAAAACATTTCCTTTTATTAACGCTGCAGTGGTTTGTCGATACACATTCTGATTTCCGAAATCAGTAAAACATTCTTAAGCCGTTATACCTAACTTCCCATAAAGCTAGTATAACTCTTAAGTTTTCAAAAACCAAGTATTACTTCTTCTTTCAAAATGATTCAAAAATCTTTTGAAATACTTCAAGTTCTTTATTATCACATAACCAGCCAGTTATAGTTCAAATCAGTTACCTTTTAAAAACCACAAGTATTTTCTTACCTACATAAAGTTGTTATAACCAACTTCCCATAAAGCCGTTATAACACTTTATGTTTTAGACCAATCAAATATATTTAACACATGTACGTCTATCGTACTACATAGTTACACACATATCATGCTAGAAGAGATAGGAAGAGGTTCACATACCTCGCGACGATTATCGACTAATAGCAAAACGCTCCAAGTACCTCAAACCGTCGGCTACTCCTTAAGCCAAGTAGATCGCGCCACGCATGGTACTTCAACCTATAAGGCCACAAGGCGCTTATTAACATCTAGGTCTAATCGTAGAACATTCTACAGAAAATTCGGCAGCACCTCCCCCCCCCCCGCAACAGCGTAAATCTCCTCCTCTATCGGGGCCGGCTACCAAGCCAACCAGGGGGGGGGGGGGGGTTATACGTCTAATCCGGACGTGCACAATTCTACCTCACAGAAAAGCTACACAAGTCTCCTGTCTGATCCCATGTAATTACGATTCGAGACTCTTCTTTCGAAAAGGTTTCTAATTATTCAGGCTTAAGTCAAAAGACATTGCCGCTAACTACGTTCAGTTCTATATATAGTATACTTCAACTATATATTCTAATAACATGTAATTTCCAATTACAATAGGGGGACAAGAATATTTACCTCGACAAGTCCAAAATTATCCGAGTTTAATGTCGCTCCTGAGCAACGTTTAGCTCCAACTCCGTGCGCTCCGACCCGCTCCAAACTACCCTTAGAAGTTCTAACCAACTTCTACATACTACTCCAACTAACCATGGAGATTTTCCTTAGGGTTTCAGTTTGGTGACTGACGGGAAGTATAATAGTATTACGGGGCTTTTGTATAAGTGTAACCTTGGAATACTACAAGGTATAAGGCTAAGGTATTTGGGCATTATAACAATACTTGGAGAGTACTTCTCAACCAAGGGAGGGGGGTGTGTTACACGAGAACAACATTCTAAGAGAGGGGGGGCTCTCGGCTAAGGCTCACAAATGGAGAGGGTTTCGGCCAAAGGCCTTGACTAGGGAGGGGGGGGCTCTTGGACGAGAGTCAACAAGAGGGAGGAGAGGGGTTTTCAATATTTAGACAAGTGAGGAGTGGATGAAGAAGTCTTCACTTCAAGGGGTATTTATAGGCTAAGCAAAGGCCAACCAATGACCAAGATCAAGCCATGTGCAAGGCAAGTGTAAGGCCTTGATCAATCCATGTGCACCCTAACCCCTACTCCACAAAACACTCCACAAAACAAGGCACAAAACAAGGCACAAAACAAGGCCAAAAGATCAAGCCAAAATCGTCCCACTTGGACGCCCAAATCGTCCAAAGCCGCCCCACTTGCTTCCAATGTGAGGGTGACACATGTCACCCTCCCGTTGGTCCAAAATGTTTCGTCTCTCGGAAAAATCCGCAAAAATTAGAAATGACATAGCCGTAATTTTCCCTACGAAAGCTGTGGAAACATTTCGTCAAAAAACGACTCTAATCGGGTGTTGTGCACAAAATAAATCGGCCAAGCCACTTTAAAGTCCAAACTTTTCTACGTACGTCCTTACGTACATACTCTGAAAATACAGGGTATAACATGTTGGTTTCATTGATTGAGCCTTAAATGTGGCATGTTTGGTTATTGTATTCGGCCTTGAAAAAGGTGGCAAAGTAAGTAGAAACAAAGGAGGTGCTGTCCGATTTTTCGTAGAATTTAGAGACTTTACACTTATAATGTTCTACGTTTGAAGTAAGGCTTTAATAGACGTATTGTGAATATTATAGGTTGACATACTACGGGCGGGACTTTGTACTTGGCAAGTGGTTTGACCCGGCGAGGTATGTAGAACTTTTCCTATCCTTTGAGCATGACTAGTTGCACGTATATAGTACGGTAGACGTACAAGATCTTGATATCCTTTACTAGTTTTATGAATGGCCAAGTCGGGTGAGTTAGGAGATTAACTCGCTTCTTTGAAAGTATTAAGGATGTCTTAAGTCTTATTAAAGTTAAGGGACTTGAAGAGTTTTAAAGTATGTGATACTTGTTTCGTTTTAAACGTATAAGTCCCTTGGATAGGAAATTGTACTTGACTAAGGTATAAAGTGAATATAACGACTTTATGGGGAGTTGGTTATATTGGCTTTATGGAAAGATAAATGGCTTGATTTAATGAAAGACAAATTGATTTTAAGGCATCAATTGCCTAAGGTTTTATAAAAAAAAGGAGTCACTTGATTTAGAAACCTAACTTTATTTCTAAAGGTATTGTGACTTGCCTTGAAATGTAATTTGGAGTTGATACTATGGTTAATAGTATCTTGGAGGTTTTCTACTAAAAAGAGTCATTTGTTTTAAAGAGTAGAAGTACGTAGTACTTTGGGTTAAATTCCCGGATTTTTATAAAAGACATGTTAGTGCCTTAGGTAAACTAAAATGAGAGTGTATATAAACAAGAATAATAAGAAGTTAGGGGATTTTTTTTTTTAGGTAAATGCAAATATTATTACTAATAACGGGAAGAAAAGTGGCTACAATCAGTCATTGAGGGTTCTCAATCCTCAACGTAATGAAAAGAAGAAATGGGGGACGGGGGGGTTGTCACTCAAAGGTGCCATTACAAGAGGGGATAAAGTCATAGAGAACTCTATAAGATGTTGTTTTAATCCTTATAATGACCTCTTCTGCCGGTAAGCTTGTGCCTTCAAAGAGTAGTGTGTTTCTTGTCCTCCAAATCTCATAGACCACTATGCAAAGGGCAAGCAAGGTAGCTTTGGCTCGGATTCTTGTCCCACGGTGGTCTTTCTTAATCCACTTGAGAGAGCTTTCAACAGTTGTCATTTCTCTCCTAATACCCAACCAATCTCTTATGCTCTTCCAAATCAAGCGGGTGTAGGGGCAGGTAAAGAAGAGGTGCTCCCTTGTCTCATTAGCTTGCTTGCAGAACCCGCAAGACTTATCCTCCAAGTTTAGATAGGAAAGAGTGTCCTTTGTAGCTAGCCGCTTTCTACAATTAAGCCACATGGTGAACGAAAACTTAGGGGGAATGAACCCTTTCCAAATTTGGGACATCCAAGGCTTTTTATCTTGCGTAGTGCGCAAGATATCATAGACGAGGCTTGAATCAAATTTACCATTGGTACAACACTTTTCCAATCCGGCAATTGCGACTCCTTGGCTACCGTAGATGGAAACAAGTTTGTCACGGATTCCGCAAATCTTTTTGAATAGGGGTGAGTCCCTAGGACGTACCACATATTCCCAAAAAGAATCTCCTCTCAAATAAAAGTTGTTGATCCATTGGACCCATAGTGAATCTGTCTCGTTGTGGGTTTGCCAAATAGTCCGGGATAGCAGGGCATGGTTCCATTCCTTGATGTTCATAAGGCCCAAGCCCCCTTCTGATTGAGGCAAGCAAATAACATCCCAAGCGACTCTTGGTGGTTTCCCTCCCCATAAGAACTGAATACATGCAGACCGTACCTTGTTGAGGACTGTGGCGGGAATAGGAAGTGCCCGGAACCAAAAGCTCTCAACCCCTTGGACGACCGACCTGATAAGTTCTAGCTTACCCGCATATGAAAGCGAGTGGTGCCCCCATTTCTGAATGTAATTCGAAATTGCACTAGTGAAAGGAGCAAATTGATCTACCGAGACTGAAATTGGGGACAAAGGAATCCCCAAGTACCGTACCGGAAAGCAACCGATGTCGAATCCCACTCTGGACAAGATCAAGTCGCGAAAGATCTGCACTCCGCTAAGTAGACGGAGGATTTGGATGGGTTAAGAGTTAACCACGAGACAGCCTCGATTCCTCGCACAATTCATAAGAGTCCCAACTGAAGATACATCACCTTTGGCAAAGAGCATGAGGTCATACGCAAAGGCAATATGAGTAATACCCAACCTTTTACACTTTGGATAATAAGAGAAAGCTCTTGCTTGAGCCTTCAAATTAAGCATCCTTGAAAGGTATTCCATACACAAGATAAAGAGCGAAGGGGACATTGGATCACCTTGTCTTAGGCCGCGCTTACCCTTGAAGTAACCATGTAGCTCACCGTTGATAGAAAGAGAGAAGGAGGTTGAGCAAACACATTCCATGATCCATCTAACAAATCTGTTCGGAAAGTTGAGGCCTCTTAATACCGAATCAAGGAAACTCCAAGAGACCGTGTCAAAAGCTTTCCGAAGATCTACCATAAGCATACACCTTGGTGAGACTCTGGCTCTATTAAATCCTCTCACAAGCTCTTGTGCTATATAGACATTGTCCATCATGTTTCTGCCTTTCACAAAAGCCCCTTGTGATTTGTCAACGAGAGAAGGAAGAACCCTTGCCATTCTGTTAGCTAGAATCTTTGTAATGATCTTATAGACCACATTAGTTAATCCAATAGGCCTAAAATCAGTTACCTTAGGATCCCGATCTGTCTTGGGTAGCAGGGCAATGATGGTATGATTCACTTGCTTCAAAAGAACCCCAGTAGAGAAGAACTCTTGAACACTTCTTACTACGTCATGTCCCACATCTTTCCATCTATTCTTGAAGAAGGCAGCCGAATAACCATCCGGTCCAGGAGCCTTGTCATTTCCTATATCAGAAAGAGCTTCCCAAATCTCATTTGGGGATATGAAATGCAAAAGATGAATACTGTCCTCTTCACTTATCTTCGGGCCAAAGTTGCATACTTCAGGATCGAAGTTCGATGTGGATTGGGATGTGCCTAAAAGATCTTTGTAGAACTTCCCCGGGTGATGTAGTGTTAGCACCATTGGTTTTGACAAGAAAGTTGATGGAGTTTTTGACATTACTTCTCTTGATCAAGCTATGGAAGTATTTGGAGCATTTATCACTTCCAATCAAGTGTTTCTGCCTCGACTTTTGCCTTATGAAGTGTCTTTCGGCTTCTATTAAGGTGTTAGCTTTAACTCTTGAGGACTTAACCTTGGCTTTAAGTTCCTCATCAAAAGGATCTTCCATGTGCGCATTGATAGCCTCCTTAAACTCCATGTTAGCCTCCTTTGCTCTTTGATCAATACTACCAAATTCACTTATATTCAATGCCCTCAGTGGTTGTTTCAAGGCTTTCAATTTTGAGGCTAGGACGAATTGAGCTGTTCCCAATATGTCTTGTCTCCAGCATGAAGTCATAATGTTCTCGAATGCGTGGTGAGAGAGCCACATATTCATGAACTTGAAGGGCGCTTCCCAACATTATAGGATGCAATAACCGTAGCCATCACGGGACAGTGGTCCGAGACAGGTTCCATAGGCAAGAAATTGGCCGTGCATTCTAAGGTCAAATCACTCCAATTTTGATTCATCATTACTCTATCAAGCTTGGACCAAATCGAACCATTGGTCCATGTGTAGAATGAACCGGAAGAAGGAGTGTCTTCTAGTCCATGAGCATTCCTGAAATCACCAAGGTCCTTAAGTGCATAAGGCGTTAGTGGAGGACCCCCCGCCTTATCATGAGGGTAGCAATAAGTGTTGAAATCTCCCATAATCATCCAAGGCCTAGTCATGCCCAAGTGAGTAAGGTGATGCCAAAACTTCCTCCTATCCGTGATGCTATAAACCGGGTACACAAATGTGGCAAGGAAGGACACTTGTGTTATCTGACAACTTGCCTGGACATGGATATGTTGAGAATCCATTCCAAGCACTTCACAACAGACCCTAGAGGGATCCCAAATTAGTAGCATTCTTCCGCCACCAATGAATTCTAGATTTGAGCAAAAGTTCCAATTTTTGAATCTTTGAGTAGAGAAAAACTCAATCCTTTCACTAGAGAGTTTTGTTTCCAACAGACAAATAAATGCCACATCATGCTGTTTAGTGAGACTACACACTAGAGCTTGCGTGGCTGCCCTGTCCCTAAGTCCGCAAAGGCCACGGACATTCCAACAAAGAATTTTCATTAGGAAACAGAGGAGGTTTTGTTAGCACCTCCGCGCTTTGCTGCCTTAGTCTTCCCACTGCCTCTTGTCATGAACTTCTTCGGCATTACTTCTTTCCAACCATCTTCTTTGTTGCTGGAATCCATAGCATGTGTTTCAGCCAAGCTATGTTTCCCGCGTTCAAAGGTAACACTCCGAGATGCCAGCAACGAAACCTCCGTTACACCCTTGTTTGTATTTCCATCCAAAGAGGGTTGCGGGTTTATTGGAACCTCAGAATCAGAATGCTTTGACTCATAACGCATCCTATCAAGTTGCACTCTACCATCCCGTGAATGAGGCCTAGAGGACCTAGCTTGAGCTTCCCGAAAAGATGATGGATCAGAATGACCCAAAACCGAAGGATCCGCAGCATGCGTGGCTTCTCCCAAACAACCGGGACCAGGAGGTGTTGTGTGGTTACTTACATCAACTTCCATCAAGTTATCAGCATCAGCGGGATGTTGCGAAGTTGGTGGATAGGGGGGGAGGCATGGTTCCATCCGTACCTCTGTTGGCATTCGCACAAGTAGAACCTTCCTTGTTGTTAGGAGGTATCACTGTATTGCGTTTTCTAGGAGCATCTTCCGTGTTGGCATCATACCCCAGTATCCTACACTTCAGGTGATTGTGTCCAAAAGCCGCACAATGATAGCAAAAGTCCGGATAATTTTCATAGTTTACCCTTTGAGTATACCTTCTGTTATCGGGGAGTTTGACAACAAACTCCCTTATTGGCTCCTTGCTGACATCCACTTCTACAAGAACTCTAGCATAGTTCATTTTGGATCTTTCCTTAGTAAATTGGTCAGTGTAAAGAGGTTTTCCTACACGTGAAGCAATCTTACTAAGTCCCGTTGCACTCCAGATAGAGAGGGGAATGTCCGGAAATGTGACCCAAATAGGAATATCCATGAATAACTCATCCGTTATAAGAACTCCTTTATTGATAGCTTTGAGCATCATAGTCTTCCCGTAGACCATATAAGGGCCACCATGAAGTACATTAGTGCGCTCTTCCTCCGTCATAAATTTGAACACCGTCCATCCTTTGCCATATGGTATAATACGGCATTTCACTCCCCATCCCTTCACAATGGTATTTAAGGCTTCTCTTCCCGGGAAGGGACCCGTGAAGCAACCAATTAAGCAATAACCCCATGTTTCTATGAATGGAACTTCATCCTCAGCTTCTATGTCCACCTCCACCCCTTGTTGTTCAATATATTGTAGCTTCATTCCTTTTGCTTCAATCCTAGTACCCACAAAGACTCCCGCATAAGTCTTCTTGGGAGGGAAGGGACCTTTGCCATGATTCGGGGGATGATTAATAAAAGTCGAACTCTCGGGTGGAATTTGGTGTTGTTTAGAAGGTGCATTTGTGTGTGAATCAATGGGAGGTATTTCTGGAGGTATAGACAGAGGGGGATGGGTAGAAGGATTTGTGCTAGGGCCCGCAATAGGGGAAAGAATTCGCGTGCCATTTGGTAGGGTAGGGAATGTGTCATGTGTTTTAGGAGGTAAAGAAGGAAGGGATGATAGCAGAGGTGAGGCTAAGTGTGGATCGGGGAGTAGTGAGGAGGTATTGGGTGAGAGAGTGTGTTTGTTTAAGACTTTGTTGGTGCCCAAGGAAGAGTTAAAGACGAAAGGTTTATTCTGGTTCTTGATGTTTGCCCCACTAAGCACACTTGTTAAAGTGGGGAAGGCTTCATTAGTGACACTTAGATTCAGGGGTTGTTGTCTCATTGCACAAGAGGGAGCTTTGGATCCCGCGTCATTTAAGTCTGACCCCTTGGCTCCCGCGTTATTAATGGTCGTGTAGTTCCTAGGTTCATTGGAAATAAAATTCACTTTGTTTCCCATAACTGACTTCGATCCTTGCATTACGGGAATAATTAATGACCCCTGGGCACCCTCCTGACCCGTCTTGGTATTCTGTCCTTCATAATCACCCGTCATTGAAAGAGGCACATTGGTACCCGCAGCCTTAAAGTGTGACGCCTCGGCTCCCACAACATTAATGTAAGGCTCCTTTCCCACAACTGACTTCGAACCTCGCATAACGGGGATAATCAATGTCCCTTGGGCACCCTCCTGAACCATCTTGGTATTCTTACCATCATAAAGACCCGTCATTGAAGGAGGCTCGTTGGTACCCGCAGCCTTAAAGTGTAACGCCTCGGTTCCCACAGCATTGATGCAAGACTCTTTTCCCACAACTGACTTCGATCCTTGCTTAATGGGGATAATCAATGACCCATGGACACCCTCCTGAAACGTCTTGGTATTCTGATCATCATAATGGCCCGTCATTGGAAGAGGCTCGTTGGTACCCGCAATCTTAAAGTGTGACGCCTCGTCTCCCTTAACCTTGACTCCCGCGACAGGCTTATAGGGAATAGGAGTATCATTAATGCTATCCACTGACTTTGAAACTTTCAATACGTGATTAGCCTCAGACCCATTGACATCCGCGACCATACGAGCTCCTGACCCACGCCCATACCCGATTCAGACCCGAGTAGGCCATCACTCCTCATTGCATCAAACACAATGTCTAGCCCAGAATTTGTACCTTTTCCAGCTTGATTGAGTAAATTACCAGGTAGTGTCGGGGTACTAATGCTACCGTGATCGCCTGTTCCTCGTGATAATCCACGAATCAACCAGTTGGCCCGTGATAGGATCTACCACCATAGTAGCAAGTAGCTTCCCGCCTTCAAATACCCTTATATCCAAGCTCTCAGTATCTATACTTTTGCCCCATTCATGAATCTTTTGTAGCGTAGCATAATCTATTACATTCTCTAGAGGGATGCGTGAGTCTGGTGTGACATGAACCAACACAGATGGGTCTGAAATTGCCGGAATGAGATTTTCTTCGGCAATTATTGGACTGCCTCCATTCTTTTTCTTCTTCCTTGTTCTAGCCTTCGTCGAACTTCCTGAACCTCCTGAATCATTACTGGAACGTGTGTAACGTTTAGATTTCTTCATATTGTGAACGTAATACTTCAAACCATGGGGGAACAATCGAATATCATAGGGGGGGGAAGAGGAAAAAAAAACCGAAGGAGCAACTAAGGGAAAACGTTGAGAGCGTTTTCCTTAGTGAGAGAAACTTCTCTCTAACTCCTTTAAGAAACTTTTAAGGTATGGGACTTAAGTTAGGGGATTTCTTAACTTGCTTATGTATTGTATAATAAGCCGGTAGTGCTTATGTTATGTATGATAACCGGATTTGTTCTAGTGGTATATTATTCATTACGGGGTCATTCCCCGGGTTTGTGGCATTTGCATATTCCGTGGATTTGCTACCCACGATGCGAGGAATACCTCATGCGAGTCCGCAAGGGCTTATGCAGGTGAAATAGTCCCATGCGGGCGGGTCCAGCCTATGCGAGGAATACCTCATGCGAGTCCGTAAAGGCTTATGCGGGTGAAATAGTCCCATGCGAGGAATACATCATGCGGGTCCACGCGACCTATGCGGGTGAAATAGTCCCAGGAGTAGGATTGCTTAATGATCTTTGCGCGCGGGTAGTCTGCTGATCGTGAGCTTCCTGTTTTATATTGTAAGTATACTACTATTTACTCTCATTGTTAGTAAGGCACAGTGTACTGTAATTTGATTATCATACATGTCTCCGGCTTTGTTTTAAACTTATGATGTAATTACAGTATTTTCCAGTTTTACATACTTAGTACATATTGTGTACTGACCCCCTTCCTGGGCTGCGTTCATGCCGCGAGAAAATTAGCGGTGGTGGATCCTCATTCTTAGGATCACTTATCAGACGTCAGAAGCTCCATTTCTCCGGAGGCTTGTCTCTTTTGGTACAGTTTTTCCCTGATGTTGTAGATTTATGTACATTCAAGGGTATGGCGGGGCCCTGTCCCGCCACAGTTGTTATCTCTAGAGGTCTGTATTCACATATGTGGTTGGGATGTAAGAACTGAGTTGTACTTTTGAGTATGTTTATATTATGGAAGGCGGCCTTATCGGCTAGCTTGTGATGTTATTGTTTACACATGTGTTTATGTTGTGTATGTTCCGCTGCTATTCTCTGATGTATACCTAAACGGGGTGCCCAGGTAGGGCACCAGTCGCGGTCTCGGGGTTGGGTCGTGACAGCGATAGAGTCACATAAGTCTGCCCATAAAGGTATACTGCCCGACCCAAATCTGGGACGCGATAAAATCACATAAGTCTGCCCATAAAGGTATACTGCATAAAAATAGGAGGCTCATGATCAAAGCAGGGTCCCTCGCCCGTAGTATCGATAAGCAATCCTACTCATGGGACTATTTCACCCGCATAGGTCCTGTGGACCCGCATGAGGTATTCCTCGCATAGGTTGTACCCGCCCGCATGGGACTATTTCACCCGCATAAGCCCATAAGGACTCGCATGAGGTATTCCTCGCATCATGGGTAGCAAATCCACGGAACAGGTGGTATAACGTCTTGGGGGTTTACCCCTCATTTATACTCTTACATTGAAGCAGGTGGTATAACGTCTTGCGGGTTTACCCCTCATTTATACTCTTACCCTGGAGAAGGTGGTATAACGTCTTGGGGGTTTACCCCTCATTTATACTCTTACCCTAACTCAACCGGCCATCATACATAACATAAGCCCTACCGGCTTATCATACATAACATAAGCACTACCGACTCATCATACATAACATAAGCACCACCGGCTTACCATACATAACATAAGCACCACCGGCTTATCATACATTATATAAGAAAGTTAAGAAATCCCCCTAACTTCTTATTAGTCTTATTCGCATACACTCTCATTTTAGTTTACTTAAGGCACTAACATGTCTTTATAAAAAAAATTATCCGGGAATTTAACCCAACGTACTACGTGCCTCTACTCCTTTAAAATGATTCTCTTTCAAATAAAACTTACAAGATACTAATAACCGTAGTATCAAGTCATATCTACTTTTCAAGACAAGTCACGATACTTTTTAGACATACATTTATAGGCTTCTAAATCAAGTGACTTCTTTCTTTAAAATCTTAAGCAAATGGTACCTTTAAAACAATTTGCCCTTCTTTATTTCAAGTCATTTCTTTGCTTACATTACTGAAGTAAACCATTCTTTTAATCTTCCATAAAGTTGTTATAACCAACTTCCCATAAAGTCGTTATAACTCTTTATGTCTTAGACAAATTCATTCCTTTTATAACCAAGAAACTTATACTTTCAAATCAAATCACATAGCTTTCAAAATACTTCAAGTCTCTTAACTTTTAAGAAAACAAGTTTCTTAACGTTAGAATGGCAAGAAATCAATACTTTCCAAATCAAGTATTCTATACTTTTAAATCAATTCATTTCTTCCTTTAAGAATCAAGTCCCATAACTTGAAAAATAAAGTCCCTTAACCTTTTAAAAATTTGAGGTTCATAGCCTTAAAACTTCATACGTAAATTCTTATAAGTTAAGTAACATATACTTTGGTGCGTTGTGAATAAGTTATACTTATTTATAACGATCTTAATCAAGTAGCCATGATCTAGAAAATGTAATACAATTTTGTCTTATCTTAGCTTCTATGCAGATGGAGAATTCTACTCATTTTAACTTAATTGATTGTCATTACATTTTCCTTTATTAACGTTGCAGTGGCTTGTTCGATACTTATTCTCATTTGTGCCGTAAAATTATCCAAGTCAACTTGGCTCCAAATACCTCCTAACGACTCTTACCAACATCC
Organism: Przewalskia tangutica; assembly: GCA_029844215.1. Lineage (NCBI taxonomy): Eukaryota > Viridiplantae > Streptophyta > Magnoliopsida > Solanales > Solanaceae > Przewalskia > Przewalskia tangutica. Next base: position 67,317,887 of record CM056726.1, read on the forward strand.
CCCATAAGACTTGGTAAGAACTTAGGATAACCTAGACATAACCTTTACGTAGATTAAATCAACATACATACCTCTTAACTTCTAAGAGTAGAAGGAATCATGAAATAGTACTACATGTATATTACATACATAGAATAATGTCAAAAGAAAGAAGAGGTTCACATATGTTATACCCCATAGTTCCGGAGTATATATGTGAGGACGTACGTACGAATGTATAATCCCTAATTAGGTTAAGGATGAAAGAATTGTTTTCCGACGGAAAATATTCCGAACCTTGTGAAGGAAGTTTTAAGTTTTCAATATTTTTTTTTCCAATTATGAAATTTTTCCGAGAGATAAAATATTTTAGACCAATAGGAGGGCGACATGTGTCACCCCAAGTGGACATGGGTGGACGTTTTTTTCAAGACTAGTGGGCAAGACAAGTGGTCAAAGTCTTGCATGGCATTTGCATGGCCATATGGACGTTTTTTTCAAGTTAGTGGGCAAGACAAGTAGTCAAAAGTCTTGCATGGCATTTGTGGGACAAGTGGACAAAGGGACCCACACAAACACATGTCCTCAATCTATACCATACACATGCTTCAATCCCAGCCCTTGGTTTTCCTATATAAACACCTCTAGTTGATGAAATCTTCCACACTATGAACATTTCAAGACTTGAAAATATTTTCTCTCCCTTTACTAGTGTTCTCGTCCAAAGCCCCATTTTTTGAGCAATTGTTGTCCAATAATTCTTAAACTTCTAAGTGTTCTTCCTTAATGTATTAGGAAGATTAGTAACCAAGAGTTAGACAAGATTTCACACCCTAGCCTCAAAAATCCCTCCCTTGGCCGAGAGCTTGCAAGAGTGAAACCTAAGTGTTCTTCACTTTTTGGAGTTAATTCTTGAATAGAAGTTGGTTAGGAACTTCTAAGGGTGACTTGTGGTGGTTTGGAACACAAAGATTTGGAGCTAAAACTTGCTTAGGAACGACTTTAAGTTCTTGGATATTTTTGGGCTATTTTGACTTAATAAACCTTAACCTCTTTGTGAAGTTGATTATTATGTATATTGGATATTATACATATATTGGAAGTATATTATGGAGTGTGAGATATAAGGAAAGATTTGGATCTTGTTAAACTTGTTAAAAGGAGAATTGGCATGTTAGCCATTAAAATGGTAAAAATGTATACATTACTTGCTAAGAAGTTAACAACAAAGAAACTATAACTTATATTAAGATTGGAATATAAGTTGGAAGACTAATGAAGTAATTGGATAAGTAAAATTGTAAAAGTTGGCCAAGGACCCCAACTTAAGGACTGTATTTACTTAAGGACTGTATTTACTTTGGACTGTATTTACATTGTTGTTAAGGGGAAGATTGTTAATCGCGTTCCGTTTGGGCGTGTGATCCCCTTCTTTAATTATTGTTGTTGTTAAGGGGAAGATTGTTAATCGCGTTCCGTTTGGGCGTGTGATCCCCTTCTTTAATTATTGTTGTTGTTAAGGGGAAGATTGTTAATCGCGTTCCGTTTGGGCGTGTGATCCCCTTCTTTAATTATTGTTGTTGTTAAGGGGAAGATTGTTAATCGCTTTCCGTTTGGGCGTGTGATCCCCTTCTTTAATTATTGTTGTTGTTAAGGGGAAGATTGTTAATCGCGTTCCGTTTGGGCGTGTGATCCCCTTCTTTAAATTTCAGAATTATTGCGCCTTATTTATGGCATGTTGGTTACTATTATCGGGCCTTGAAAAAGGTGGAGAATTGAGTAGAAACAGGGGAAGTGCTGCCCAATTTTCCGTAAAATTAGAGATCTTACTTAGAAGAATTCTACGTAGAACTAGAAGTTGATAGGCGTGTTTTGACTATTATAGGTTGACACTCTGCGCGCGACATACTCAACTCGGCAAGTGGATTTAGCCGAGGAGGTATGTGATTCTTCCTATCCCTTTGAGCATGATATTTGTGAAATATATATAGTACGGTAGACGTACGTGTGTTACACTAAATTTGGCTTTACTTTTATGTCTTTGGACTTGAGTTCTAAATAATAAGAATCTTGAATATTTCAAAAAGAGTTATGAATCATTTTTGGAAGAAAAGTAATACTTGGTTTTAAATAAAAAGCTTAAGTGTTATACTAGCTTTATGGGAAGTTAGGGATAACGACTTAAGAAAGATAAAAGGAACGTTTTACTTATTTGTTTATAAAAGCCTTGTAATGATTTATGAAGGTGTGGTAAGTTGGTTTGATAAATAAACATGTTATGATGCTAAGTGTGTTAGTATCTTGTGACGTTTGTGTAAGGGGGTTGTTCTTTTTGTGCTTATGTTGTTTAACGATAAGCCCGTTGTGCTGATATTATATCACTTACCCCCCTGACTTGTTACGAGCCGAGGGTTAGCCACCCCCGATGCGAGGAATACCTCATGCGGGTCCATGTGACCTATGCGGAGCTGCGGGAGTTCGTGATGATCACTCGGTGTGTTACGCCGATGCGAGAATACCTCATGCGGTCCATGGCGTGCGGTGCGGAGTCGGGGCGATGACGAGGTTAGCTACGCCGATGCGAGGAATACCTCATGCGGGCCTAGGTGGCCTATGCGGACTGCGGGAGTTCCAGGATTAGGCTCGCATAATGATACTATGGGCGATTGGCCTTGCTTCGATCATTAGCGGCCTAGAAAAGACCAGTTACGTTATATCTATTTTGCTCTTGTTTATGATGTGGCACTATGTGCGGTTAAATTGGGTTGTTTCGTACATCTTTGTGAATTGGTTTTAAAATGTTATGGTTTTATATTATTACAATATTTTCCAGTTTTACATACTTGGTACATATATTGTGTCGACTGCGTTACTGCGTTCATGCCGCAGGTAAGGGAAAGCAGGTGGTGGATCCTCATTCTTAGGATCTTTACTCAGGTGTCAGGAGCTCCATTTCTCCGGAGGCTCGACTTTTGGTACGGTTCTCCCTGGTGTTGTAGATGTTTTGTACATTCTGGGGTATGATGGGGCCCTGTCCCGTCATAGTGTTTACACCTTCTTAGAGGTCTATAGTCCTGTTGTAATTTTGGGATATAACTGTTCACTTTTGGTATTTATATACATGCCGAAAGGTAACCTTTTTATAATTGTTTCATGTTTGCAAAGTTTATATTCCGCTGGTTACTCTGATGTATGTCTACTTGGGTGCCCGGGTAAGGCACGATCGCGCCCGAACGTCGTGACAAAAGTGGTATCAGAGCAGTTAAATCCTCGGAAAGTGTCTACAGACCGTATCTAGTAGAGTCTTGATTATCGGTGTGTTGTGCACCACACCAATAATCAGGAGGTTGCAGGATATTTAGGATTGGTTTCCATTCTTCTCACTCTGAGATCGTGCCTTAGAGCTGTGTTATAAGTTGGACCCCTCTGACGAATTTCTTTTGTTTACCAGTTATGCCTCCACGCAAGGCAACCCGGGCCCAGAAGGGCAAGGCAGCCGAGGGAGCTGCTAGTAGGACACAGAGGGTCACGAGGGCCCAGGCCCAGCCTTTACCCGAGGTGATACCCCAGACGGCGAGTTCCACGACGCCGCCGGCCCCAGCAGGGTTTAGAGCCGCAGCAGTGGCTACTGAGACCCCGACACCTGAGCCTCCAGTCCCACAGCCTGGAGCAGAGGAGATGGGTTACAAGGAGATGGCCCAGTTATTAGCCAGGGTCGTGGCGAGGCACGAGGATAGGCTGGATGCATACGTTCTAGTTCCTGGAGTACCCGTGGTTCACCCGAGGTCGGATAGTTTGAGACTTCGGGACTTTCTGAGTTGCAGCCCGCCAGAGTTCTATGGGTCGAGGCCTGATGATGATCCGCAGGAGTTCATCCGGCGATTCTGACGATCGTAGAGTGATCAAGGCTTCGGAGACCGAGTCAGTGGTCTTAGGTTCACATCGGCTGCGTGATACTGCAGTCGACTGGTTTGATTCATGGGAGCTGTCCCGGGGGGAGCATGCGCCTCCAGCTGTTTGGGACGAGTTCTCAGAGGCATTTCTCACTCACTTCTTGCCTCCGCAGATGAGGAGAGCACGAGCTGACAGATTGTTGATGCTGAGGCAGAGCGGGCGCACAGTTCGGGAGTACAACGTGTAGTTATACTCATTAGCTCGGTATGTCCCCGCGTTAGTGGCAGATATGGAGGACAGAGTGCACCGCTACGTCACAGGGCTTGATGACTACTTGGCAGAGTCTTGCTCGGGTGTATCTCTTCAGCCGGGCATGGACATTGCCCGCACGCAGTTCATGCACTGGGTGTGAGGCGTAGAGGCGGGTTGGCGGTATCAACGTAAGAAGGCCGGGGCAGCGGTCTTTTGGTAGCTCTCGGGGTGGACTATCTCAGCAGCAGACTAGATTTGCACCTCAGCCAGCTCAGAGCACTCCTACACCGTCTTCAGGGAAGCCAGGGTATTCGGGGGCAGGTCAGGGCCCCAGGACTTCGGACTTCCAGGGTAGCAGAGGTGCTAACCGATCGAGACCACCTTCCTCTCAGTGTGTTCGATGTGGTATATCCCATTACGGGAGTTGTGGTACTACTGCGGGAGCTTGTTACACTTGCGGCCAGCAGGGTCACTTTGCGAGAGACTGTCCGACCAAGGGAAGCGCAGATGGTAGGGTTCAGCCTACAGGGTCTTTAGCCGGGTCTTCATCTCCTACAGTTACTCGCCCCGGAGGGCAGGGTGCTCATGGGCCAGCAGGTCGCGGCAGAGGTCGTGGCAAGGTTCCTAGTTCCAGCGGTCCTCAGAACCGCATTTATGCCATGTCCAGCCGCCAGGACCAGGAGGCGTCACTGGATGTTGTCACGACCCGACCCCGGGCCCGCGACTGGTGCCATACCTGGGCACCTCTTTCGGTATACATCAGAGAATAGCAGTGGAACATACACAACTGATAAAAATGCTTAACATAAAATAACAACAGGCTGGCCGATAAGGCCACCTTCCGTAAGCTATACAAATAAAAGCGAGACATTTTTCTTTACAACCCAATCCACAATGTGACTACAGACCTCTAAGAATAACAACTGTGACGGGACAGGGCCCCGCCATACCCCTGAATGTACATCTACCGACAATACCAGGGATAAACCTCCGAAATAAATGAGCTTCTCAACAGCTGAACAGTGATCCTAAGAGCGAGGATCAGCAACATGTACTCTACCTGCGTGACGCGGCCCCAGGAGGTCGATTAACATGTACCAAATATGTGGCGAAATCTTGTAATGAAATCATAAGTCTATAATAAAACTGGAGACAGGTATGATAACTCAATTAACAGTACACAGTGCCTTACTAACAATGAGAGTAAATAGGAGTATGACTACAACATAAAATAGGAAGCTCACGATCAAGAAGGACCACCCGCCCGCAGTATCATTAAGCAATCCTACTCCTGGGACTATTTCACCCGCATAGGTCGTGCGGACCCGCATGAGGTATTCCTCGCATGGGACTATTTCACCCGCATAAGCCCTTACGGACTCGCATGAGGTATTCCTCGCATAGGCTGTATCCGCCCACATGGGACTATTTCACCCGCATAAGCCCTTACGGACTCGCATAAGGTATTCCTCGCATCGTGGGTAGCAAATCCACGGAATATGCAAATGCCACAAACCCGGAATGACCCATGATGAATAATATACCACTAGCACAAACCGGCTATCATACATAACATAAGCACTACCGGCTTATCATACAATATATAAGCAAGTTAAGAAATCCCCTAACTTCTTATTATCCTTGTTCATATACACTCTCATTTTAGTTTACTTAAGGCACTAACATGTCTTTATAAAATCCGGGAATTTAACCCAAAGTACTACGTACTTCTACTCTTTAAAACAAATGACTCTTTTTCCTATAAAACTTCCAAGATACTAATTAACCATAGTATCAAGTCGAAATTACGTTTCAAGACAAGTCACAATACCTTTAGAAATAAAGTTAGGTTTCTAAATCAAGTGACTCATTTTCTTATAAAACCTTAGGCAATTGATGCCTTAAAATCAATTTGCCTTTCATTAAATCAAGTCATTTATCATACTTAAATTACTTAGAGTAAACCACTCTTTTTAACTTTCCATAAAGCTATTATAACCAACTTCTCATAAAGCCATTATACTAGCTTTATACATTTGCAACTTACATACTTCTTTATAACCAAGAGACTTAAACTTTCCAACAAAACAAGTATCAAAAATACTTTCAACATACTTAAAGTCTCTTAACTTTTGAAAACCAAGATATCCTTAATATTTAAACAAGTGAGTTAACTCCCTAACTCAACCAACTTGGACATTCTTTAAATAAGTCAAGGATATCAAATGGACCTAGATTGTCAAAATCTTGTACGTCTACCGTACTATACATTTACAACCTATTCATGCTCAAGAGATAAGAAAGTCCCACATACCTCTTCGGTTTAATCCACTTGCTAAGTCCAATTCGTCGTACGTAGTATGTCAACCTATAATGACCATAGTACGTCTATTAACTTCTAGTTTCAAACGTAGAATATTCCAAGTGCAAAGTCACTAAATTCTACGGAAAATCAGACAGCACTTCCTTTGTTTCTACTTACTTTGCCACCTTTTTCAAGGCCGAATTCAATAACCAAACACGCCACATTTAAGGCCCAACAAAGTAGCTAACAATAGGGGATTACATGCTTAATCAAGACATGTAAAATTCCGCCCCACAATATATAATAACTAGTCTAAACTACAATGTCAATTCGGCAATTTGGGCAACAATACCAATTCTTATCCAATTTCCATTTCAATCCAAGTTGTTAGCATAACATGATATCAAGTCGCAATCGATTATAACTACTATAATCTTCAAGTAAGTAACATGCGACGATTCTAATAAAGCGACAAATTGTAATTCAATTTCAAATGACTCAACATGTCATTTTCGGATTTTGAGCTTCCAAATTTCCATAACACTTATCAAACTTCATAACACATATCACATGATCACTTATAACTTATCATAACATGAAATCTTCAATTACAAAAGTAAAATGAAAGTTATACCTCAATTAGCCCAAATATGATCCAAGAGCACAAGTCGATCCTTAGCAACTTTAGCTCCTCCTTTCGACGTTCCAATCCACTCCAAGCAACCCTTAGAAGCTTATGAATAACTCATCTTCAAGTTCCAACTTCAAAGTTGAATAACTCCTTAGGTTTTCGCCTTGCGACTAATACGAAAACACCATTTTTCCGGGATCTTTCTATTGAGATAACCTTACAATACCCTTAGGTACCTTGGTTTAAAGTGGGGAGATTATTGGACAACAATTGAGAATTTTCCTCTTGGAAACCCACCATTGCCGTGAGCCCTCAAGTGAGCAAGAACAAGTTTCTTGAAAATTTTCTAAGTGTGGGAACTAGTCTTGCTAACAGTATACATATATAACATAATGGAGGGTCAAGATTAGAACAATTGGGTGGCCTAGATGAGTTTCACATGGATCCTAGCCAAGTGTCCTTGACTAAGTCAACAATATCAAGCTATTAGTCTTTGCAAGACTTGGTCATTTAAATTATGGTCAAATGACCATCCTATCCATGTATTTTTCGTCCAAGACCAAGTAAGGGGGGGGTGACACGTGTCTCCCTCCCGTTCGTTGCAATATTTCGTTTTCCGACAATTCCATAATTCCGATAAATTTTTACTCGTCTCAAACCTTAACATTTTTGAGTTCTTACGTACGTTCTTATAAATATGTCCTGGAATTTCCGGGGTGTAACATTCTTCCCCCCTTAGAAACATTCGTCCCCGAATGTTCTTTCGGGAGTCAAACTTAAAGATATCGACATAGTCTTCTTTTACAACCCCTACATACCAAAAATGCCACACGTGGCCACATAACAATGCTCATACAAAGATGTCAAGCTGAACCCCATGTGTCAACGTCGGTTATCTGCATAAAGCTTCTGCTGACTCTAAGCTTACTAATAATCTTTCCCGGATAAGCTTCACCTTATCCACAGCCCGCTGAATCAAGTCTGGACCAAATAACTGAACCTCGCCCATGTCGAACCATCCAATCGGCAATCTATACTTTCTTACATACAAGGCCTCGTACATGGCCATCTGAATACTGGAAGGGTATCTGTTATCGTACGTAACACAACAAGAAGCAATTAACCCTCCCGGCTATATCTGAAATCAAGAACATATGCATGACCTATCCTCGTGTATGCGGATAGTACGCTGCTGTCCGTCGATGCGGTGTAATGCAACACCGAGACTCACCTATGTCCCTAAAACCTTACGAAAAACCCGAAGTTATCATGTCGAGCTCATCTGCGGCATCATAAACGTAGGAACCCCGTGCGATCTCACAATCCACTCGCTATAAAATCTAGCACGAACCTCGGTAGAGTAAGTGGTCCCAAACATGAGAACACGGTGGTTTCGCGACTATTTACCATGACCCCCAGGGAGTCGCACTTCCTCCGAGTACGATGCCACCCTGTAACAAGATCCATTGTAATTACCTCTCATATCTAGGTTGGGATTTCAATCGCCTGCAATAGCCCACTGGGCTTCTTGTCACGACCCGACTCGGGCATGGCGGTGCCTACCAGGCACCCTCTGGTATACATCGTAGAATAGCGTGAACATACACAATCGATAAAAATGCTTAACATAAAATAACAACGCTGGCCGATAAGGCCATCTTCCGTAAGCTATACAAATAAAAGCAGACATTTTTTCTTCTTTACAACCCAAACCACAATGTGACTACGCACCTTTAAGAATGACAACTCGCGGGACGGGGCCCCATACCTCACGAATGTACAAGCATCACGACCGAACCGTGGCGTGCCTACCGAGCACCCAGTAGACATACATCGAGTAATGTGGAATATAAAACAAGACATGAAATAAAAGCAGTTTATCGGAGAAAAGTTGTCTTTTCGGCATATATATATATAAACTTGAGCGATTACATCCCTTTTACAAACCACACAACAATTACTCTGCACTTAAGAATGATATGACAACAATGGCGGGACGGGGCCCGCCATACCCCGAATGTAAGTACCTACAACGATGGGACTATACCACCGATAAGCCTCGAGAAAGCGGCGCTTCCCAACGCTGACGTGACCCTATGGCGAGGATCAACAACGGTGTACCTCCACTGCGGCATGAACGCGGCCCGAAGGAGGTCGACAACAGTACCAAGTATGTGAAATCGAAAATCGTAAATGAAATCATAGTAGTCTATATAAAGCGGAGACATGTATGATAAGCAAACTACGATTCACAATAAATAAGCGATCATGTCAAGTCAGGGACTCACGCCCTCAAAGTCATCACTCAAATATAACTATGGGTCTCACGCCCACAACATCAATCATGCCCGTGGAATACCTTCCTCACTGCCGACAGTCCATGATATCAACACACTAAAGAATACACATGAACACCAGGTCCCACCTGTGTCATAATAAAACCGTCACGGGGTAAATGCGAAGGCATAGCCACTACTAAAACCACAGTACCAACAAGGTCATAAATCGTATCATGAAATCTGTCTAGACCGCCACATGATCGGCCGCCACTCGCCGCAGATATCTAATGTGCGCGTCTAGTCCTGGAACTTCCGCACTCGCATAGGCCACTCACATGGCCCGCGTGAGGTATTCCTCGCATCGAGGTAGCTACTCCCGGCGTCGCCCGGACTCGCGATCGCATGGCCACATAGACCGCATGAGGTATAACCCCGCACACTAACTTGGAACTCTCGTAGCTCCGCATAGATCCCCTGGACCCGCATGAGGTATTCTCGAATCATGATCCCAGACCGCCTGAGTCTACCCCGCATCGGAGGGCAGCTTAACCCCCGGTAACATGTCAAGAGGTGAGTGATATAATACTAACATAACAGCTTATCGTTAAACAACATAAGCACAACAAGGGAAACCCCTTTACACAAACATCACAAGATACTAACACACGTAGCATCCTAACATGTTTACTTATCAAATCAACAAGAAAGTATTACAAGGCTATCACAAACCAACACAATCAAGTTATTCACACAAGGTATTTTCTACTTTATGTTAACAAGTTCGGGTTTTTATCCCCAAAGTACTTCATACATTAACTCTTTAAAAGATCCGTTTCTTTTACAAAAGTCACACAATACCCGTAGTATAAAAATAGAGTGACTATCTTTAAGTAGATCAAAACACTTCCCTTTGTAAAATCAAGTAACAACATTATTTTCCAAACGTTCAAGTTTGCCTAATTTCAAATGCTCAAGTTTCTCATTTTTGAAAGGTTTCGTAGTTCATAGTTTTAATCACTTAAATATATAATTCTCCTTTAAAACAATTTGAGAAACATATGCCTCAGGTGTGAGTAGGTTATTCTTGTTTATAACAATCTTACTAAAACAACCATGATCTAGGAAATGTATTATCATTTTGTCTCATCTTAGCTTCTATGCAGATGGAGGTTTCTACTGGTTTTAATAATACTTTATTAGTCAATACATTTCCCTTTATTAGCGCTGCTGTGGTTTGTTCGATACTTATTCTGATTTCCGAAATCAGTAAAACATTATTCCTTTTAAAAACCAAGTACTCATTACTCACGAATGAGGTTTCACACTTTTTAACAAAATTCAGATTAATTCAATTAAGTCAAGTCTCTTATCTTTTAAGATCAAGTCTCTTAACTTCTAAAATCAATAAACCATTCTTTTTATCTCTCTTAAGCCGTTATACCTAACTTCCCATAAAGCTAGTATAACTCTTAAGCTTTTAAAACCCAAGATACTCTTCTTTCAAAAACGGTTCTTAATTCTTTTGAAATACTTCAAGATTCTTATTATTCAGGCTTAAGTCAAAAGACATTGCCGTAAAACTACGTTCAGTTAACACACGTACGTCTACCGTACTATATATATATATTCTTTTAAAATATCATGCTCAAGAGGATAGGAAGAATCACATACCTCTACGATTATCTACTATTAGCAAAACGCTCCACGGTTATAACTCGGCTAGCCTTGTCCACCTTTCAAGTAGAACATGCTACTCGCAGAACTTTCAACCTATAAAGGTTATACAAGTCTATCAATGTCTAGACTACTCTGTAGAATATTCTAAGCAGTAGGTTCTCTATTTTACGGAAAATCGGGCAGCACTTCCCTACCCGTTAAACTACACAAGTCTACTGTAAATACATCTGTCTGCAAGTCTGATTCAATCTTCTACTTTAATATTCTTACGATGGGATTTCATTCAAGTCTTTTCAGTAATATCCTTCATTACAGTTCAATTCTCTTCTATGAATCTTATATTCATTTCTATACTACTACGATGTAATTTCCAATTACAATATAAGGATAAGAGTATTTACCTCGATAAGCCCAAAATTATCCAAGATTTAATGTCGATCTGAGCAACGCGTTTAGCTCTACTCAGGCGCTCAACCCGCACTAAACAACCCTTAGAAGTTCTACGCAACTTCTTCTTAATACTTCAACCGCCATGAAGATTTTCCTTAGGGTTTCGTTTTGTGGTGAAGGAAGTATAATAGTATTTACGGGCTTTTAGTATAGGTGTAACCTTGGAATACTACAAGGTATTTGGGCGAGTATTTTGGAATAAGTGATACTTGGAGAATACTTTTCTACCAAGGGGGTGTATTTTACTAGACAACTCAAGGTAGTAGGGTACCTCTCGGCCCAAAGCCTTCTCAAGGGGGGAGGTGTTTCTCGGCCAAGGGCCTCACAAAGGGGGAGGGGTTTCGGCTAACACAACTAGGAAGGGAAAGGGATTTCAAGACTTAGAAATGATTTAAGGGATGAAGAAACCCTTCAAGTTAGGGGGGTATTTATAGGGAAATCAATGGCCAAGACAAGCCAAGTGGTAGGCAAGTGTAGGGTGAGGATTCATCCATGTGTACCTTATCCAACTACCACATAAAATATCACAAATATCATACCTACTCCAAGACTTCCAAATCGTCCAAAAGACGCCCACACATCCGCCAATTAGAGGGTGACAAGTGTCGCCCTCTCGTTGGTCCAAAATATTTTATCTCTCGGAAAAATCCGCAAAAATAATAAATGACATAGCCGCATTTTTCCCTTCGCAAGTTTTGTAAAACGTTTCGTCGAAAAACGATTCTTTTCGGTAGTTGTGAACAAAATTTCGTCCTTGCCTAACTTTAAGGCTCAAACTTTTCTACGTACGTCCTCACGTACATACTCTGGAAATACGGGGTATAACAACAACAACCGACAATACCAGGGATAAGCCTCCGAAATAAAGGAGCTTCTCAACAGATGAACAGTGATCCTAAGAGCGAGGATCAGCAACCTGTACTCTACCTGCGGCATGAGCGGCCGAAGGTCGGTCGATAACATATACCAAATATGTGGCCCGAAATCAAAGTTGTAATGAAATCATAAGTCTAAAATAAAACTGGAGACAGGTATGATAACTCAATTAACAGTACGCAGTGTCTTACTAACAATGAGAGTAAATAGTAGTATACTTACAATATAAAATAGGAAGCTCACGATCAAAGCAGGACCACGCTGCGGTATCATTAGCAATCCTACACAGGACTATTTCACCTGCATAGGTCGCGTGGACCCGCATGAGGTATTCCTCGCATGGGACTATTTCACCCGCATAAGCCCTTACGGACTCACATGAGGTATTCCTCGCATAGGCTGTATCCGCCCGCATGGGACTATTTCACCCGCATAAGCCCTTGCGGACTCGCATGAGGTATTCCTCGCATCGTGGGTAGCAAATCCACGGAATATGCAAATGCCACAAACCCGGGGAATGACCCCGAAATGAATAATATACCACTAGCACAAAACCGGCTATCATACATAACATAAGCACTACCGGCTTATCACACAATATATAAGCAAGTTAAGAATCCCCTAACTTCTTATTACTCTTGTTCACATACACTCTCATTTTAGTTTACTTAAGGCACTAACATGTCTTTTATAAAGATCCGGGAATTTAACCCAAGTACTACATACTTCTACTCTTTAAAACAAATGACTCTTTTTAGTATAACACTTCCAAGATACTATTAACCATAGTATCAATTCGCAATTACGTTTCAAGACAAGTCACAATACCTTTAGAAATAAAGTTAGGTTTCTAAATCATGTGACTCCTTTTCTTATAAAACCTTAGGCAATTGATGCCTTAAAATCAAATTGCCTTTCATTAAAACAAGTCATTTATCATACTTAAATTACTTAGAGTAAACCACTCTTTTAACTTTCCATAAAGCTATTATAACCAACTTCCCATAAAGCCGTTATACTAGCTTTATACATTAACAACTTACATACTTCTTTATAACCAAGAGACTTAAACTTTCCAACAAAACAAGTATCAATAATACTTTCAACATACTTAAAGTCTCTTAACTTTTGAAAGCCAAGATATCCTTAATATTTAACAAGTGAGTTAATTCCTAACTCAATCAACTTGGACATTCTTAAAATAAGCCGGGATATCAAATGGACCTAGTTTGTCAAAATCTTGTGCGTCTGCGTACTATACATTTACAACCTATTCATGCTCAAGAGATAAGAAAGTTCCACATACCTCTTCGGTTTAATCCACCGCTAAGTCCAATTAAGCGTCGTAGTATGTCAACCTATAATGACCATAAATGCGTCTATTAACATCTTACTTCAAACGTAGAATATTATAAGTGTAAAGTCTCTAAATTCTACGGAAAATCGACAAAGACCTCCTTTGTTTCTACTCACTTGCCACCTTTTTCAAGGCGAATACAATAACCAAACACGCCACATTTAAGGCCCAATCAATGAAATCAACAATAGGATTACACGCCTACTAGGCGTGTAAAATTCCAGCCCCACAAACGATATCAAACTAATACAACTACTAGGCCAATTCGGCAAACTTGAAGTACTATAACATCAATTCTAATCAAATTTCCATTTCAATCCAAGTTGTTAGCATAACATGATATCAAGTCGCAATCGATTATACTACTATAATCTTCAAGTAAGTAACATGCGACGATTCTAGCAAACGACCAAATTGTAATCCAACTTTACATGGCTTACATTACATTTCGGATTTTAAGGCTACAAGCAATCCATAATACTTATAAACTTCAACACATATACTTTATGCTAGCAACATGTAAAGCTAACAACAATATAAATAATCTTATAACACTTTTAAGAGACAAGATTATACCTCAACAAATCTTAATCCAACTCCAAATCCGAAGTCGCTCCTTAGCAACTTAGAGCCTCTTCAAGACACTTCAATCCGCTAGTTGAGACCCTTAGAACAACACCAACAATTTCCTTCCAACTTCCAAACCAAAACCTAGAAAGCAACTAGGTTTTCACCTTGCGACTAATACGAAAACTCTCTCTTTCCGAGATTTTTCTATTGAGATTACCTTACAATACCCTTAGGAACCTTGGTTTAAAGTGTGGAGCTTAATGAACCAAAAACGAAAAATCTTCTAGTTCATCCAAGGCAAACCCGAGAGCCCCCTCCCTTTGAACTCTAAGTTCTTGATTTTTTTTCTAAGTGTAGAAGTCATCTTGCAGTAGTAGGATGAATATATAACACAACCAAGGGTCTAGATCTAAACACTTGAATGGCTAGGATGAAGGATTTTTAAATATCAAGCTATGTGGGGTCATTGACTTGGTCAATGTTGTCAAGCTCTAAGCCTTGCAAGACTTTCATCATAAATTATGGTCAAATGACCATTTCACCCTTGCACATTTCGTCCATGCCCATAAAGGGGGGTGACACGTGTCGCCCTCCCGTTCGTCGCAATATTTCGTTTTCCGACAATTTTCCAAAATTCCGATAAATTCTTACTCGTCTCAAATCTTAACATTTTTAAGTTTTTACGTACGTTCTTATAAACATATCCTGAAATTCCGGGGTGTAACATTCTTCCCCCCTTAGAAACATTGGTCCCCGAATGTTCTTTCGAGAGTCCAACTTAAAGATAGCGACATAGTCTCCTTACAACCCCTACATACCAATAATACCACACGAGGCCACATAACAATACTCATACTAAAATGTCAAAATTTGAACCCATGTATCAACGTCGGTTATCTGCGTAAAGCTTGTGACTCTAAGCTTACTAATAATCTTTCGGATAAGCCGCTTATCCCTAACGTGAATCAAGTCTGGACCAAATAACTGAACCTCGCCTATGTCGAACCATCCAACCGGCGATCTACACTTTCTTACATACAAGGCCTCATACAGGGCCATCTGAAAACTGGAAGGGTATTTGTTATCGTACGTAACACGACAAGAGGCAATTAACCTTCCCGGCTATTTCTGCAATAAAAAAAACACAGGCCCGCAACCTATCCTCAAGTTCCTGGATAGTACGCTCTGCCTGTCCGTCGGTATGAGGGTGTAATGCAACACTGAGACTCACCTGTGTCCCTAAAACCCTTTTGAAAAACTCCAGAAGTTATCTGTAATCGAGCTCATCTGTCTGACATCATAAACGTAGGAACCCCGTGCAGTCTCACAATCCCTCTGCTATAAAAGCTAGCATAATCCCCAGCCGAGTAAGTGATCCTAACCGGAAGAACACGACTGGTTTCGCCAGCCCATTTACCATGACCCCCAGGGAGTCGCACTTCCTGAGTACGATGCCACCCTGTAACAAGATCCATTTTAAATACCGCCCATGTCTAAGTCGGGGTCTAAATCGCCTGTAATAGCCCACTGGCTTCTGGTGTTCAACCATGACCTGCTACTAATTCGAATATTAAGCAACAACTCTGCTACGTCCCTTTTCCGGTCATCTTACCCATACATACATCTGAGGTCACGACACAACTTAGTCGACCCCGAACAATTTGAGCAATAAGCACTGTATGCCTCCCCTAAAACCTGCTGACTAGTCCTGTAGTACCGGTACACGCAATCTGTCCTCAAATCATAGCACCTCATCCGGTGCTACTCAAACGGGCTCTTCTCCACTCGGAGAGCCGTATCTCGATACCGCATCATAACTGGATCCTCATACTGTCGCCTCTTTACCTCCTCAACGACGGAAGACTCGGCAACCTCTCGGATCTAAACTTCATTAACCTTGGAAACAATTAATCGAACCCCTAGGCTTGGTAACTGAAGAATCTCACAGACCACGTCCAGTCTATCTGGCTGCCTAACTGGCATACTACTCTTAGATCCGCGACTAAGAGTATCTTTAACTGTCTTGGCTTTCCCTGGGTGGTATAGGATATCGATATCACAATCCTTGAATAACTCTAACCACTGTCGTTGTCGCAAATTCTACTGCCTCAGTCTGCAGATATACCGGAGGCTTTTGTGGTCTGCACCAATATCCACATGAAGTCTAAATATACGTCATGCCCCCAAATCTTCAAGGCATGATTTAACTACCGTCAGCTCTAAATAGGAAGTGGCGTAATTTCTTTTCCTGCTTCCCTAATTACCGGGAAAACATAGGCTCTATCCTTATCGGGTTACGTAAGCACACAACCTAGCCCAACACTCGACGTGATATCATAATAACCTAACCCTCTAGTCTTTCAGGAGGAGTTAGAACTGTAGTCGAGTCAACTTATCTTCCAATAACTGGAAGCCTTTCTCATTCCTGTGAAATATTCGGGTATCCTTAATCTCACCTATGGTTCCTGTTTCCCTTTCTCTGTTGCAACCAAACTTGGTCACTAAACTAGACTTAATTCCTTTGCTTGCCTCATGGCTAAGACTTACTGTTAATCACAATTTAGGGGAGGGGTTCTCCTTGATCTCGTCAAGTAATTATCACGACCCGATCTCGGGCCCGCGACTGGTGTCTTACCCCAGGCACCCTAGTGATAACAAAATCAGAGAAAATCAGCGGAAATAAAATTTAAACAGGAAACAAGAGACAACATAAGAAAACAGGCTAACCAAACGGTTACCTTCATGTATATACATATAACTGAACAGTTAAAATCCTTTACAACCACACGCAATAGTACTACAGACTTAAGAATGTAACAACAACTATGACGGGGCGGGGCCATACCCCTGAATGTACAAGTACCTACAATGACAGGGGACTATACCCAAAAGATAAGCCTCTGGAGAAACGGAGCTTCCAATGACTGCGATCCTATGAGCGAGGATCAACAAGCGGTGTACCTCTACTGCGGCGTGAACGCAGCCCGAGGAGGTCGATAACAATTGCAAGTATGTGAAACTGAAAATACGTAATGAAATCACATTTCATCATTTTATAAAACCATTTCGCAATAAGTAAGCAGTTAGGTCAAGTAAGGGCGCGATATCCCGAATAATCACTCACATAACTATGGGTCTCACGCCCATAATATCAATCATGCGTGGAACTCATTCCTCATGCGGCGGTACATGATGTGAAACAACACCCATATGTGAACTCGAACACTAAATCACACTGCGTCGTCAAACCGTCGGGCGAGTAGAATAGCCAACTACCGGTCAAAGCTAGTCATATCCGCCTTCAGGCAAGGTGCGGAAGCCAACTACCGATCCAAGCTAGCCACAACCGCCGAGGCAAGTATCTTAAGCTAACGTGCCACAGCCTACCGTCTCACGAGATATGGCCAGAGGCAAGTATCTTAAGCTATCTACGAGCACTGCCGATACGAGAAATGACCGGGACAAGTATCTAAAGTGTGCGAACCACGTGTACAAATCAAGCCGTGATCGCTCGTCACGCGGCAAGCTTCATGGATTAGCGGTCCATGGACAAATAACAAAACCCTCACAATGACCGCGTGCCGGCATCTTACCTCGGAAAGCATGGTCATGAAACCATCCCATCGGGCATGCGTACGTGGATCATCCATCGCGTCAGCATGTCCAAAGGAAATAACAAGATAATACTCGATAGTGGACGCATACTCGTGGACCATCCAACGTGTCAGTATGTCCAAGAAATCAATCAGATAGCCGATCCTCCCCGAGAGACACGGTAGCACAGAATCAAAACACTTGCACAACAAAGGCTATCACAACAAGCATAGTCAAGTTCAATGTACTTTCATTTTATATCAACAATCCGGGTTTCAACCCCAAAATACTACATACTTTCATTCTTTCAAAAAGACCCCTTTTTACGTAAAAGATACTAATACTCGTAGCATCAAAAACACATTTCCTTTTCAAACCAAATTACTTTACTTTCGTAAAAACCTTTACAAGACTTTTAAAATCAAGTACTGTATACTTTTTAAACCAAGTGCCTTTCTTTTAAAACAACATCAAG
This sequence comes from Przewalskia tangutica, assembly GCA_029844215.1. NCBI lineage: Eukaryota > Viridiplantae > Streptophyta > Magnoliopsida > Solanales > Solanaceae > Przewalskia > Przewalskia tangutica. The sequence goes on from CM056726.1 coordinate 67,336,226, forward strand.
TATACTCTTTAAAACTCAAATACTTACTCTTTTCAAAACAAGTAACATGTTACACCCCGTAGTTCCAGAGTATGTATACGAGGACGTACATACGAGAATACGACATTAAAATTTGAAAGGAAGAAAGATGTGATTTTTCGACGGAAAAGTTTCCGGATTTTGTGAAGGAAAAAGGTTCGTTAATGGGAATTGGATTCCCAGATTTGGTATTCGGACTTTTTGGGATATTTGAGAATTATGGAATTTTATTTTCGAAATTAGTCACGTGGGGCCCGCGGGAGGAATTTACGGTTGTAGGGCCCACTTTATTTTTGAAATTTGTGGCATTACGGATATTTTCGGAAGATGAAATATTTTGGATGAGTAGGAGGGCGACACATGGCACCCCATGTGGCCCTATGGCCGAAAATAGTGTGGCCTTGGACGTTTTTGAGACATGTGGCTAGCCACATGTCTCATTGTTGTGGTGGACACTTGTCACAAAGTTGTGGTGTACATTTGGTTGGAAGAACTCACACACACTTGTCCCTAATCCTCACCATACACTTGCTTTCATCTTGGCCATTGATTGTTCTATAAATAGACCCTTTGAGCTTGCAAGACTTCATCCACAATTAGAGATTTCCAAGCTTGAAAATACTCCCTCCCCTTTAGTGAGTGCTCTCGGTTTTTGGCTAAGTTCTTGACCAAATTGTTGTCCAAAAATTCTAAAAGTTTTAAGTGTTCTTCCTTAGTGTATTAGGAAGATTAGTAACCAAAAGTTAGAAAAGATTTCACACCCTAGCCCCTAAATTACCCCCTTGGGCGAGAGCATGGAAAGAACAAGCCTAAGTGTTCTTCACTTTTTGGAGTTGAAGTGTTAAGAGAAGTTGTTTAGAAACTTCTAAGGGTTACTTGGAACGGGTTGGAGCGTAAGGAAGTGGAGCTAAACGTTGCTCAGGATCGACTTATAAAACTTGGATAATTTTGGGCTTATCGAGGTAATGATCTTTACCCCCTATTGTAATTGGAAATTACATGTTGTTGTAATGTATAGTTGAGTATACTATATGTAGAATGAATATGGATAAGAATTGAACTATATTTACATAGAATTTGTATTCTGATGAGACTTGTAGTATTATTGTGGAGTAGAATTGTACACGTCAGGTTAGGCGTGTAATCCCCGGGATTGTTGGTTTGGTAGCAGGCCTCGTTAGATGAGGAGATTTATGTGGTTGCGGGGAAAATGCTTAGAATTTTCCGTAGAATAAGGAATCTTGTATCTAGAATTATTCTACGAAAGAGATCTAGAGGTTGATAGACGTTTTGTGGCCTTTATAGGTTGAAGTACTACGGGTAGCGTATTCTACTTGAAGGGTGGAAAAGGCGAGCAAGGTTAGAGTACTTTGGAGCGTTTTGCTAATTGTCGATAATCGTCGCGAGGTATGTGAACCTCTTCCTATCCTTTCTAGCATGATATTTGTGAAATATATTTAGTGCGATAGACGCACGTGTGTTTAAAGGAATTTGACTTTCCTTTTGTATCCTTGACTTGATTTCAAAGTTAAGTGACTTGTTATGAAATATTAAGGACTTGAATTAGGTTAAAAAGTTGTAAAACCTCACTCATGAGTAATGGGTGTGTGGTCTTTTAAAGAATAAAGTTATCTTGATTTCGAAAATAAGAATGGTTTTATCATTGGATTTAAAATGATAACTTGACTTATAAACAACTTGATTTTGGGAAAGGAGAAGTAACTTGATTTACAGGTATAGGTTACTTGTTTTTAAAAGAGTAAGACACTTGGTTTAAAAAGTATATTGCTACTTGACTTTTAAAGGAAAAGTGCCTTTGTTTTAAAAGAAGGTATGGAAATTGTTTTGGTTTTACTTTGATGTCTTTTGACTTGAGTTTTAAATAATAAGAATCTGGAAGTATTTCAAAAGAGTTATTAACCATTTTTGAAAGAAAAGAAATACTTGGTTTTAAAAGCTTAAGTGTTATACTAGCTTTATGGGAAGTTAGGTATAACGACTTAAGGAAGATAGAAGGAACAGTTTACTTATTTGTTTATGAAAATCTTGTATTGATTTCTGGAAAGTGTAGTAAGATGGTTTGATAAGTAAACATGTTACGATGCTACGTGTGTTAGTGTCTTATGATATTTGTGTGAGGGGGTTATTCTTGTTGTGCTTACGTTGTTAAACGATAAGCCCGTTGTACTGTTATTATATCACATACCCCCCTGACTTGTTATGATACCGAGGACTTGCCACCCTCGATGCGGGTCTATACGGCCTATGCGGTCTGTGTGACTATGCGGAGCTGCGGGAGTTCCAGGATTGATCATTCCGGGTGTATTATCCCGATGCGAGGGATGCCTCATGCGGTCTGTGTGACTATGCGGTCTATGTGACTATGCGGACTGCGGGAGTCCAGGAGGGTACCGCGGGTTAGCTACCCCCGATGCGAGGAATACCTCATGCGGGTCTGTGTGTGACCTATGCGGAGCTGCGGTAAGTTCGAGTTAGGCGCGCATTGATCACGAGGCGAGTGGCCAGCTTCGATCATGTGGTGCGGTCTAGAAAGACCTCGTGATACAGTTTTATAGCATTATTGGTATTGTGGGTTTTAGTAGTCGGCTATGCCTTCGTACTTACCCCGTACGGTTTTATTATGACACAGGTGGGACCTGGTGTTCATGTGTATTCCTTGGTGCTTTTATATCATGGACTGCCGGCAGTGAGGAAGGAATTCCACGGGCATGATTGATATTGTGGGCATGAGACCCATGGTTATATTTGAGTAATGACTTTAAGGGCGTGAGTCCCTGACTTGACATGACTGCTTACATATTGTGTATCGTAAATTGGTTATCATATATGTCTTCTATTTTATATAGACTACTATGATTTCATTTACAGTATTTTCAGTTTCACATACTTGGTACCTGTTGTACTGACCTCTTTCGGGGGGCTGCGTTCATGCCGCAGGTAGAGGTACACCAGTCGTCGATCCTCGCTCTTAGGATCACAGTTCAGCGTTTTGGGAAGCTCCGTTTCTCCGGAGGCTTATCTTGGGTATAGTCCCCTGTCGTTGTAGGTACTTACATTCAGGGGTATGGCGGGGCCCTGTCCCGTCGTTGTTGTTATAACATTCTTAGAGGTGCAGAAATCTTGTTGTGGCGAGTTGTAAAGGGAAGTAATTGTTGGGTTCAAGTTTTATTTATATATTCGAAGGTAACCGTTTTGGTTGCTTTGTTTTCTTATTTCATTATTGTATATCTTGTTTCATGTGTATGTTTTTATTTCCGCTGATTTTCTCTGATGTTGTATCACTAGGGTGCCCGGGGTAAGGCACCAGTCGCGGGCCCGGGGTCGGGTCGTGACAAAAGTGGTATCAGAGCAGTTAATCCTCGGAAAGTGTCTACAGACCGTATCTAGTAGAGTCTTGATTATCGGTGTGTTGTGCACCACACCTATTGTCACGACCCGACCCCGGGCCCGCGACCGGTGCCCTACCTGGGCACCCTTACAGGTATACATCAGAGATAATCAGCGGAACATTCTTGAAACTTTAAAAATAAACAACAGAAATAAAATAACAGGTTAGCCGATAGGGCTACCTTCCTGGACATGTATATAAACAACCGAAGCAGTTGCCTCCTTTCCTTTACAAACTGACCCACAATATGTGACTACAGACCTCTAAGAGTTTTAACATAACAACTGTGGCGGGACAGGGCCCCGCCATACCCCTGAATATACATGAATCTACAATCTCAGGGAAAACCGTACCAAGAGATAAGCCTCCGGAGCAAATGGAGCTTTCTCCCAAAAACTGAACCGAGATCCTAAGAGCAAGGATCACCAACCTGGGTACCTAAAACCTGCGGGCATGAACGCAGCCCCCCGAAGGGGGTCAGTACAACAGGTACCGAATATGGAACGGAAATAAGGTACAACAATTAAAACATATCTGTATAAAAGCATGACAGGGGTAAGTGTAAAAGAAGTAAATACCTGAGCCTACCATGTCATTACCCCCTCGTGAACTTAATCGTACCTTATTATCTTTTCCCATTTCTCAATAAAGGTTATAGTCACTTCCTTACGTACTTACTTCGGAAAATCATCAAGTTCACTACCATATAACCTACTTATCTTACACAACCTAGTCCGGCCCTTTACGGAGGGACACTATCTTGCCGACCCACGGGACGCGATAAAGTCACATAGTCTGCCCCTAAAGGTATACTGTCCGGCCCATTTCTAGGACGCGATAATGTCCTATAGTCTGCCCATAAAGGTATACTGCCCGGCCCATCTCTGGGTCGATAATGTCATATAGTCTGCCCGTAAAGGTATACTGCCCGGCCCATCTCTGGGTCGATAATGTCATATAGTCTGCCCGTAAAGGTATACTGCCCGGCCCATCTCTGGGTCGATAATGTCATATAGTTGTTATACCCCGTATTTCCGGAGTATGTACGTGAGAGCGTACGTATAAAAATTTAAAGCCTTAAGTAGGCAAAGTGGCGAAATTGTGCACAAGTGCCGAAAAGAGTCGTTTTCCGGCGAAACTTTTCCACAGCTTTTGTAGGGAAAATTCCGGCTATGTCATTTATATTTTTTACGGACCAATTGGAGGGCGACATGTGTCACCCTTAGGTGTCCAAGGTTGGACGAAATTTCCTTGGTGGAAGCTTCTAGGCTTGCACGTTTTTTCATCTTTTGTGCCTAAAATGTTTGGTCAATGTTTGTGAGATATTTTGTGGAGTGGATGACCAAGTGGGACCCACACAACACATGGCTTAATCTTCACCTTACACTTGCCTACCACTTGGCTCAATCTTGGCCTTTGAGTGCCCTATAAATACCCCCTTAGTTGATGAGTTATTTCATCCACACTTGAGCAAATTCCAAGACTCAAAACACTCTCCTCAGTAGTTGTCTCGCCCAACTCCCCCCCCTTTGAGTGGCCTTTTGGCGAGAGCAACCCCCTAGCCTAGTTGTGCTAGTCGAAATACTACCCCCCCCCCTTGGTAGAGAAATACTCTTCAAGTATTGTTATAATACCCAAATACTTTAGCCCAAATACCTTGTAGTATTTCCAAAGTACCCTCTATACGAAAAGCCCGGAAAATACTATTATACTTTCCTTTAGCCACTAAACGAAACCCTAAGGAAATCTTCATTGTTGGTTGAAGTTTTGGAGTAGAAGTTGGTTAGAACTTCTAAGGGTTTCTTGGAGCGGGTTGGGCGCCGCGGAGTAGGAGCTAAACCTTGCTCAGGATCGACATTTAAACTTGGATAATTTTGGGCTTATCGAGGTAAACACTACTGTCCTTCTATTGTAATTGGAAATTACATGTTGTAGGAATATATAGTTGAGTATACTATACGTAGAGCTGATCATAGTATTGCGGCAATGTCTTTTGACTTAAGCCTGAATAATAAGAAACCTTTTCGAAAGAAAATCTTGAATCAGAATTACATAGGGTGTATTACGATGACTTGTGTAGCTTTTCTGTGAGGTAGAATTGTGCACGTCCGGATTAGACGTATAACCCCCCCTGGTTGGCTTGGTAGCCGGCCCCGATAGAGGAGGAGATTTACGCGGTTGCGGGGGGGGGAGGTGCTACCGAATTTTCTGTAGAATGTTCTGCGAAGAGATCTAAATATTAATAAGCGCCTTGTGGCCTTATAGGTTGAAGTACTGCGTGTGGCGCGATCTACTTGGCTTAAGGAGTAGCCGACGGTTGGAAGTACTTGGAGCGTTTTGCTATTAGTCGATACTCGTCGCGAGGTATGTGAACCTCTTCCTATCTCTTCTAGCATGATATGTGTGTAACTATGTAGTGCGATGAGCGTACGTGTGTTAAATGTATTTGATTGGTCTAAAACATAAAGTGTTATAACGACTTTATGGGAAGTTGGTTATAACTTTATGTAGGTAAGAAAATACTTGTGGTTTTAAAAAGGTAATCGATTTGAACTATAATCGCTGGTTATGTAATAATAAAGAACTTGAAGTATTTCAAAAGATTTTTGAATCATTTTGAAAGAAGAAGTATCTTGAGTTTTGAAAACTTAAGAGTTATACTAGCGTTTTGGGAAGTTAGGTATAACGGCTTATGAATGTTTTACTGATTTTGGAAATAAGAATGTGGATCGACAAACCATCTGCGGCGTTAATAAAAGGAAATATTTTGTGATTAAGTATTATTAAAACCGGTAGAAACTTCCACTGCATAGAAGCTAAGATGAGACAAAATGATATTTCCTAAATCATGGTCATTGTAATAAGATTGTTATAAACAAGAATATCCTACTCACATATAAGGCTTATGTTTTCTCGGATGGTTTAAAGAGAATTATATTCTTAAATGAATAAGACTATGAACTACGAAACCTTTCTAAAATAAGAAACGTGAACATTTGAAATTAGGCAAACTTGGACGTTTGGAAAATAATGTTGTTTCTTGATTTTACAAAGGTAAGTGTTTTGATTTACTTCAAAAGATAATCACTCTATTTTCATATCCTACGTATTGTGTGACTTTTGTAAACGTAACGCACCTTTTAAAAGATAATGTATGAAGTACTTTGGGAATAGATACGATCTTGTTAATCATATATTAGAATGTACCTTGTGTGTATAACATGATTGTGTTGGTTTGTGATAGCCTTGTAATACTTTCTTGTTGATTTGATAAGTAAACATGCTAGGATGTTACGTGTGTTAGTATCTTGTGATGTTTTGTGTAAAGGGGTTTTCCTCGATCGCGCTTAAAAGTCGTTTGACTCTCAGATTATGTTGGTATTGTACCACTCACCTTGACTTGTCTCCGAGGTTAAGCCGCCTCCGTCGGGGTAGGCTCGGCGGTGCAGGACCATGATTCGAGAATACCTCATGCGGGTCCAGGATCCATGCGGAACTACGGAGTTCGGGTTAGTTTGCGGCCCTTGTGGTCATGCGGTCTTTGTGGCCACGCGGTGCGAGTCGGGGCGATGCCGGAGTAGCTACCCTCGATGCGAGAATACCTCATGCGGGCTATGAGGTTGGCCTATCTTGCGAGCTACGGAGTTCGGGGCTAGACGCGCACATTTGATCTGCGGCAGTGACCATCTTTGATCATGTGACTGCAGACAGATATCATGATCTGATTTATGACCACTGTTAGTACTATGGGTGTTAGTAGTCGGTTATGCCTTCGCATTTACCTGTCTTGTTTTATTAGGACAGTGGGACACAGTGTTCATGTGTATTTCTTGGTGCTTTTATATCATAAGCTGGCGGTGAGGAAGGTATTCCACGGGCATGATTGATGTTATGGGCGTGAGACCCATAGTTACATTTGAGTGATGACTTTGAGGCGTGAGTCACGACTTGACATATTTATTTATTGTGAATCGTAGTTTGGTTATCATACATGTCTCTGCTTTATAGACTATTATGATTTCATTTCTGATATTTTGATTTCACATACTTGGTACTGTTGTCTTGACCTCCTTCGGGCTGCGTTCATGCCGCAGTAAAGGTACACCGATGTTGATCCTCGCCTTAGGGTCACGATTCACGTGGGAAGCTCCATTTCTCCGGAGGCTTATCAGTGGTATAGTCCCCTGTCGTTGTAGGTATTTACATTCAGGGGTATGGCGGGGCCCTGTCCCGCCATTGTTGTCGTATCATTCTTAGAGGTCTGTAGTACTGTTGTGGGCAGAGTTGTAATGGGATGTAACTATTCGATTTTAAATTGATTTATATATATATGCCGTAAGGCAAGTTTTCTCAGACTATTGTTTCATATTTCATGTTATCGTCTTATGTTCCGCTGATTACTCTGATGTTGTATCACTAGGGTGCCCGGGGTAAGGCACCAGTCACGGGCCCGGGTTCGGGTCGTGACAAAAGTGGTATCAGAGCAGTTAATCCTCGGAAAGTGTCTCAGAACCGTATCGATGAAGTCTTGATTATCGGTGTGTTGTGCACCACACCAATAATCAGGAGGCTATAGGATATTTAGGATTGGTTTCTATTCTTCTCACTCTGAGATCGTGCCTTAGAGCTGTGTTGAAAGTTGGACCCTCTCACGTATTTCTTTCCCTTACCGTTATGCCTCCGCGTAGGGCAACCCGGGCGGGAGGGCAAAGCGATCGAGGAGGCTGCGAGTAAATCTGAGGAGGGTTACGAGCACGAGCCCAACCATCACGAGTTAGGTGCTTCGTTCGGGAGTTCTGCGACGTCACTATCCCCAAGCGAGTTTGTACGCGGCGGCGATTCCTCTGCGGCCATGACATTTGAACCTTCAGTTCCACGACTGGGAACAGAGAATATAGATTGCAAAGAGGCGACCCTGTTACTAGCTATGGATTTGGCTACCAGAGAGTATACCGATGTACCGCGAGTCTTGATGACTATCTAGGAGAGGGTTGTGCAAGAATAATTCTTGATTAGGCTTGAGCATGGCACGATGCGGGCTTGTGCGCAGCAGCCAAGCGTAGAGATCGATGGGTTGAAGGGCGAGAAGGGCGAGCAGCAAGGTCCTTTAGTAACTTTCGAGGCGAGTCACCTCACCAGCGGATTAGATTATGCACATCCACCAGTGCAGAGAGGTCGTCCACGGGGTTCAGGACGTTCGGGGTGTGTAGGAGTTGGTCAGAACTCCAGAGTTTTGCTTCCACGCACACGTAGGCTCGGCCCGGCGGATTCGATTTTCCCGGTGTTCACCGCTGTGTGCGGCGTCGTCCCGGGGAATGTTATCTTTTGTTGATGCTTGTTTTGCCGGCGGCCGTCAGGGCCATGTGTCGAAAGGATGTCCTAGTAGGAATGATGCAAGTAGGGGGACGTAACCTTCACGATCGGTGGGTAGTTCGTCATCTTCCCTAGCTATGCGCCCTACGGGGCAGGTTTGATTAGAACGACTAAGGGGAGTGAGGCAGTAGATATAGATATATCCTTAACCCTCAGAGATGAGTATATAATATGTGCTATGTTTTGATAGCAGTATGTTAGTTGTGATTAGAATCATGGTTAGTAGGAGTAAGTTCGGGTGGCGTATAAAGAGGCCGAGCCTCTACCACGAGAACAGGACCGACGTGGCTCTCCGTATGGCACATCCCGAGATGGTTCATGCCTCGGGGATCGCATGCAGCCGGCACCATTTGTTGGGTCGCCGGAGAAGGTGTTACCTCGCGGCAAAGTGACAAAAGTAAGATTTGGGGGATAGGAAAAGTGTAAGCCTTAGAGCTTTTTACGTGGAGACCTTAGAGGCAAGGCAATCTTGAGAGAAAGATTTATTTTATGTTTGACCCTTATCAGAGTGCATTATGCACGTGAGATATATTGTGTGATAAGTCCCTGAGTAGTGTGTAATGAAAGAGGGTAGTTGAGCTAAGAAGACCGCTAGGTTTTCGTAACGTGATTAGTGAAATTGTTCCGGATCGGGGAGCTGGTGTTTTGCGCGTTGCCGGGACCGGTTGAGGCCATGTTGCGGGTCAACCCGCGGCCTGTTTGGTGGTGAGGTCAGTTTGTGGTAGTCCCGCCTTGTGGTAGGGTCATGAGGGTGTTAGGCCCATGTTTAGTTAACCAGTGTACGAGTTTGTGGATGCATTCGACCAGTAGTCGGGCCGATGGGGTCAGCCCATCGTGTCTTTCAGTCAGGACCGTTGCTTGGCAGTGATGATATATCAGAAAGGTTGTAAGGCTGCACGGGGTGCCTACCTTTACCTTATGACAGACAGTGGAGCCCAGGTTACGGCTGTTTCCTTTTCTGGAAGTTTTACCAGGCAGGATTAGGAACTCAGGTGAGTCTCCGTATCATATTCGCCCTCGGGCCAGTATTTGGATTTCAGGGGTAGCGGTGAGGATCGTTGCCTTCTGTTAGGAAGCGTTTTACGGCTACCATTTGATGTTCGGATATCGCCTGCGGCGCCTTGTAGGGGCGGAAGTGTAAGTTGCGGTCGATTGGTTCGGCGTTGGCAAGGTTCGAATAGTTGGTTCATACGTGTTGGCGGGATGTGGATAGGGTGAAGCTTATCCGTAAGAGGTTTTGGCACTCGGAGAAATCGTGCGGATTATCGGCGACGGCAGAGTTGAGTTGGCCGGTCGGTCTTGAAGGTACCACCGGATAGGGTGTGAGTTTTGGAAGCGAGAGAAACTTAGCCCGAGTTACTTTGGGCCTTTTGAGTTCGTGTGAAGGATAGGCGGGTTGACTATATGTTAGCATTTCTTGCCGTCCGTGAGGAAGCGGTCGTCGATCTTCGTGTTGTTATGTCGGAAAGCATCGGAGATCCACCCAGAGATTTTGGCCCGAATCGATGAAATATGTTAAGAAGGAGTTCGAGTGTACGAGAAGGGTACAACGCGTAAGGAAAGAAGCGAGCATGTATTGCGAGCATAGATGTGATCATTACTTTGGTGATGTTAGAGGTGTTTCCTCATGGACTTGGATGTAAGTATTTGCGCAGGTGTTTCTGTGGCCAGGTATGACAGGTTTGTTCTCGTAAGTATAGTAGTGAAGACTATACTGGCGCGCGTTTGTTTTAAGACTTAGAAGGAACATTCGGACGAATGTTTCTAAGGAGGAGAATGTTATACCCGTATTTCGAGTATGTATGCGTGAGGCGTGCGTATAAAAATTTAAAGCCTTAAGTAGGCAAAGTGGCGAAATTGTGCACAAGTGCGAAAAGAGTCGCTTTCGTGAAAGCGTTTCCCACGACTTTTGTAGGGAAAATTCGGCTATGTCATTTATATTTTTCTGGATTTTTAGAGAGGCGAAACATTTTGGACCAATTGGAGGCGACATGTATCACCGCCAGGTGTCGAGTTGGGACGAAATTTCCTTGGTGGAAGCTTCAGGCTTGCGTTTTTTCATCTTTTGTGCCTAAAATGTTTGGTCAATGTTTGTGAGATATTTTGTGGAGTGGATGACCAAGTGGGACCCACACAACACATGGCTTAATCTTCACCTTACACTTGCCTACCACTTGGCTCAATCTTGGCCTTTGAGTGCCCTATAAATACCCCTTAGTTGATGAGTTATTTCATCCACTTGAGCAAATTCCAAGACTCAAAACACTCCCTCCCTTGTAGTTGTCTCGTCCAACTCCCCCTCCCCCGTTGAGTGGCCTTTTGGCCGAGAGCCACCCCCCCGAGCCTCGGTGTGCGAGTCGAAATACTACCCCCCTTGGTAGAAATACTCTACAAGTATTGTTATTATACCCAAATACTTTAGCCCAAATACCTTGTAGTATTTCCAAAGTACCCTCTATACGAAAAGCCCGGAAAATACTATTATACTTTCCTTTAGCCACTAAACGAAACCCTAAGGAAATCTTCATTGTTGGTTGAAGTTTTGGAGTAGAAGTTGGTTAGAACTTCTAAGGGTTTCTTGGAGCGGGTTGGAGCGCACGGAGTAGGAGCTAAACCTTGCTCAGGATCGACATTTAAACTTGGATAATTTTGGGCTTATCGAGGTAAACACTACTGTCCTTCTATTGTAATTGGAAATTACATGTTGTAGGAATATATAGTTGAGTATACTATACGTAGAGCTGATCATAGTATTGCGGCAATGTCTTTTGACTTAAGCCTGAATAATAAGAAACCTTTTCGAAAGAAATCTTGAGCGTAATTACATGGGGTGTATTCAGATGAACTTGTGTAGCTTTTACGTGAGGTAGAATTGTGCACGTCGGATTAGGCGTATAACCCCACTGGTTGGCTTGGTAGCGGCCCGATAGAGGAGGAGATTTCGCGGTTGCGGGAAAGGAACCGAATTTTACGTAGAATGTTCTGCGAAGAGATCTAAATATTAATAAGCGCCGTGGCCTTATAGGTTGAAATCGCGTGTGGCGCGATCTACTTGGCTTAAGGAGTAGCGGTTGGAAGTACTTGAGCGTTTTGCTATTAGTCGATACTCGTCGCGAGGTATGTGAACCTCTTCCTATCTCTTAGCATGATATGTGTGTAACTATGTAGTACGATAGGCGTACATGTGTTAAATGTATTTGATTGGTCTAAAACATAAAGTGTTATAACGGCTTTATGGGAAGTTGGTTATAACAGCTTTATGTAGGTAAGAAAATACTTGTGGTTTTTAAAAGGTAACTGATTTGAACTATAATCGGCTGGTTATGTAATAATAAAGAACTTGAAGTATTTCAAAAGATTTTTGAATCATTTTGAAAGAAGAAGTATCTTGAGTTTTGAAAACTTAAGAGTTATACTAGCTTTATGGGAAGTTAGGTATAACGGCTTAAGAATGTTTCTTGATTTCGAAATCAAAATGTGTATCGACAAACCAACTGCGGCGTTAATAAAAGGAAATATTTTGACAGATTAAGTATTATTAAAACAGAGAAACTTCCACCGCATGAAGCTAAGATGAGACAAAATGATATTTCCTAGATCATGGTCTTTGTAATAAGATTGTTATAAACAAGAATATCCTACTCACATATAAGGCTTATGTTTTCTCAGATGGTTTAAATGAGAATTATATTCTTAAATGAATAAGACTATGAACTACGAAACCTTTCTAAAATAAGAAACGTGAACATTTGAAATTAGGCAAACTTGGACGTTTGGAAAATAATGTTGTTACTTGATTTTACAAAGGTAAGTGTTTTGATTTACTTCAAAAGATAATCACTCTATTTTCATATACTACGGGTATTGTGTGACTTTTGTAAACGTAACGTACCTTTTAAACGATAATGTATGAAGTACTTTGGGAATAGATACCCGATCTTGTTAATCATATATTAGAATGTACCTTGTGTGTATAACATGATTGTGTTGGTTTGTGATAGCCTTGTAATACTTTCTTGTTGATTTGATAAGTAAACATGCTAGGATGTTACGTGTGTTAGTATCTTGTGATGTTTTGTGTAAAGGGGGTTTTCCCTCGACTGCGCTTAAAGCTATTTGACTCTCAGCCGTTATGTTGGTATTGTACCACTCACCTTGACTTGTCTCCGGAGGTTAAGCTGCCCTCCGATGCGGGGTAGGCTCGGCGATGCAGGACCGTGATTCGAGAATACCTCATGCGGGTCGGGGATCCATGCGGAACTACGGGAGTTCGTGTTAGTTTGCGGCCGCGTGGTCATGCGGTCTTTGTGGCCACGCGGATGCGAGTCGGGGCGATCTTGGGAGTAGCTACCCTCGATGCGAGAATACCTCATGCGGGCCTATGAGGTTGGCCTATGCGGAGCTACGGAGAGTTCGAGGCTAGGCGCGCATTTGATCTGCGGGCGAGTGACCGGCTTTGATCATGTGTGGCCTGCAGACAGATATCATGATACGCTTTATGACCACTGTTAGTACTATGGGTGTTAGTAGTCGGTTATGCCTTTACTTACCTGTCTTCGTTTTATTAGGACACGTGGGACTCGTGTTCATGTGTATTTCTTGGTGCTTTTATATCATAAGCTGCCGGTGAGGAAGGTATTCCACGCATGATTGATGTTATGGGCGTGAGACCCATAGTTACATTTGAGTGATGACTTTGAGGCGTGAGTCCACGACTTGACATATTCGCCTATTTATTGTGAATCGTAGTTTGGTTACCATACATGTCTCTGCTTTATAGACTATTATGATTTCATTTCTGATATTTTCGATTTCACATACTTGGTACTGTTGTCTTGACCTCGCCCGAAGCTGCGTTCATGCGCGAGTAAAGGTACACCGGTGTTGATCCTCGCTCTTAGGGTCACGATTCAGCGTGTGGGAAGATCCGTTTCTCGGAGGCTTATCGATGGTATAGTCCACTGCCGTTGTAGGTATTTACATTCGGGGTATGGCGGGGCCTGTCCGCCATTGTTGTCGTATCATTCTTAGGTGCAGTAATCGCTGTGGCGAGTTGTAATGGGATATCGCTTCGGTTTAAATTGATTTATATATATATGCGTAAGGCAAGTTTTCTCAGACTATTGTTTCATATTTCATGTTATCGTCTTATGTTCTGCTGATTACTCTGATGTTGTATCACTAGGGTGCCCGGTAAGGCACGATCCGCCCGAGTTCGTCGTGACAATAGTCCGCCTGCAGGTATCTTTGCCCGCCCATCTCTCGGTCGATAATGTCATATAGTCCGCGTAAAGGTATACCGTCCGCCCATCTGCGGGTCGATAATGTCATATAGTGCGCGTAAAGGTATACTGCCCGGCCCATCTCTGGGTCGATAATGTCATATAGTCCGCGTAAAGGTATACCGCCCGCCCATCTCTCGGTCGATAATGTCATATAGTGCGCGTAAAGGTATACTGCCCGCCCATCTTCGGTCGATAATGTCATATAGTGCGCGTGTAAAGGTATACCGCCGCCCGTCTCGGTCGATAATGTCATATAGTGCGCCTGCAGAAGGTATACCGCCCGCCCATCTTCTGGGTCAATAATGTCATATAGTTCGCGTGGGTATACTTTGCCCGCCCATTCTCGGGTCGATAATGTCATATAGTTCGCGTGTAGGTATACCGCCTGCCCATCTTCGGGTCGATAACGCCATATAGTTCGCTCAGAATATATATCGCCGACCCATCTGGTCGATAACGTCATATAGTGCGCGTAAAGGTATACCGCCCGCCCATCTCTCGGGTCGATAATGTCATATAGTTCGCCTGCAAAGGTATACCGCCTGCCCATCTCTCGGTCGATAATGTCATATAGTTCGCGTGGGTATACCGCCCGCCCATCTGGGTCGATAATGTCATATAGTGCGCGAAGGTATCTTCGCGGCCCATCTCTCGGTCGATAATGTCATATAGTGCGCGTGAAGGTATCTGCCCGACCCATCTCTCGGTCGATAATGTCATATAGTCCGCCTGCAGGTATACCGCCCGCCCATCTCTCGGTCGATAATGTCATATAAAACCCGAATTTAGCCCAACGTACTCGCACCTCTACTCCTTTAGAAAGACTCTTTTCAATTAAAATTTCCCGGATACTAACAACCGTAGTATCAAGTCATCTCTACCTTCGTGACAAGTCACAATACCTTTTAGAAATACAATTACCGCTTCTAAATCAAGTGACTTCTTTCTTAAAACCTTAAGCAATTGGTACCTTTAAAACAATTTGCCCTTCTTTATTTCAAATCATTTCTTGTTTATATCAAGAAAACCATTCTCTTAACCTCCCATAAAGTTATTATAACCAACTTCCCATAAAGCCGTCATACTAATTTTATGCCTTAAACTAATTCATTCTTTTTATAACCAAGAGACTTCTACTTTTGAAACCAAGTATTATATACTTTCAAATCAATTCTCTTAACTTTCAAAAATACAGTTAGTCTCTTAACCTTTAGAACTCAAGTGACTCCTTTTATTATAAAACCTTAGGCAATTGATGCCTTAAAATCAAGTTGCCTTTTCACTAAAATCCAGTCATTTATCTCTCCATAAAGCAATTATAACCAACTCCCCATAAAGTCGTTATAGTCACTTTATGCCTTAGCCAAATACCATTTCCTATCCAAGGGACTTATACGTTTAAAACAGAACAAGTATCGCATACTTTAAAAATCTTCAAGTCCCTTAACTTAATAAAACTTAAGACATCCTTTATTCTTTCAAAGAAGTGAGTAAATCTCCTAACTCACCCGACTTGGCTATTCATAAAACTAGTAAAGGATATCAAGGTATTGTACGTCTACCGTACTACATACGTGCAACTAGTCATGCTCAAAAGATAGGAAAAATTCTATATAGAGTAAGTCACACAACTACCTCTTAACTTCTAAGAGTATAAGGAAACATGAAATGATACCAGAGGTATATTCCATACATAGAATCATGCCAAAGGAAGGAAGAGGTTCACATACCTCGCGACGATTGTCGACAAGTAGCAAAATGCTCCAAAGTACTTCAACCTTGAGCTATTCCATTCTTCAAGTAGGATACGCTATACTTAGTTCTTCAACCTATCATGGTCACAATACGTCCATTAACCTCTTACTTCAAACGTAGATTATTCTAAGTGCTAAGTCGCCAAATTCTACGGAAAATCGGACAGCACCTCCTTTGTTTCTACTACTACGCCACCTTTTTCAAGGCCGAATACAATAACCAAACACGCCACATTTAAGGCCCAAACAATGCAATCAACAATAGGGGATTACACGCCTACTAGACGTGTAAAATTCCGCCCCACAATAGATAACAAACTACAACAACTACTAGCCCATTTTCGGCCAACTTGAAGTACTACAACATCAATTCTTATCCAATTTCCATTTCAATCCAAGTTATTAGCCTAACATGATATCAAGTCGCAATTGATTATAACCACTATAATCCTCAATTAAACAACATGCGACGATTTCTAATAAACGACCAATTAGTAATCCAACTTCAAGTGGCTAATATAACATTTCGGATTTAAGCTACAAGCAATCCATAATACTTATGAACTTCAACATATCAACTTCATGCTAGCAACACGTAAAGCTAACAACAACAACATATATATAATCTTGCAACACTAATTAAGAGACAAGATTATACCTCAACGAATCTCAATCCAATTCCAAATCCGAAGTCGCTCCTTAGCAACTTAGATACTCTTCAAGACACTTCAATACGCTACTCGAGACCCTTAGAACCACACCAACAACTTTCCTTCAAACTTCCAATCCAAAACCTAGAAAGCAACTAGGTTTTCACTTTGCGACTAACCCGAAAACTATCTTTTTCCGAGATTTTTCTATTGAGATACACTCACAATACACTCATGAACCTTGGTTTAAAGTGTGGAGCTTAAAGAACAAGAAACAAAAAATTTTGCTCTTCAAAGTGCCATGAACCCGAGAGCTCTCAATGTGGAGTCTTCAAATTCTTGAAAATTTTACTAAGTGTTAAGTTCACTCTTGCTACTAGTAGTAATATAAAGCACAATAGAGGGTCAAGATATGAACAATTGGGTGGTTAGGATGAAGTCTTACTAAATATCAAGACTTTGTGGGTCCATTGACCAAGTCAATTATGTCAAGTTCACTATATTGCAAGACTTGTCTTCCTAACAAGGGTCAAATGACCCTTGTGTCCATGTTGAAATCGTCCAAGATCACTTAAGGGGGGTGACACGTGTCGCCCTCCCATTCGTCACAATAATTTGTTTTCCGACAATTCCATAATTCCGATAAATTTTTACAAGTCTCAAATCTTGACACTTATGAGTTCTTACGTACGTTCTTAAAACATGTCCTGTAAATACGGGGTGTAACACCTATAATCAGGAGGCTGCAGGATATTTAGGATTGGTTTCCATTCTTCTCACTCTGAGATCGTGCCTTAGAGTTGTGTTATAAGTTGGACTCCCTCTGACGTATTCTTTTCACCCGTTATGCCTCTACGCAAGGCAACCAGAGCCCAGAAGGGCAAGGCAGCAGAGGGAGCTGCGAGTAGAGCACAGAGGGTTACCAGGGCATGGGCCCAGTCATTATCTGAGACAGCGCTTCATTCAAGGAGTTCTGCGACGCCGCTAGCCCCAGGAGAGTTTAGAGCAGTAGCAGTAGCTACTGAAACCACGATACCTGAGCCTCTAGTCCCACGACCAGGAATAGAGGATATGAGTTACAAGGAGATGGCCCAGTTTCTAGCTAGTCTGGTGGCTAGGAATGAGGATGGACGGGAGTCGGAGGTTCCGGTAGTACCAATAGTTCACCCTAGATCCGATAGTTGAGACTTCAGGACTTCTTGAGTTGCAGTCCATCGGAGTCCTATGGATTGAGGACTGAGGAAGATCATCAGGAGTTTATTCGATAGTTGCAGCGGATCATGAAAGTGATCAAGACCTCAGAGGCATTTCTTACACACTTCTTGCCCTCGCAGATGAGTAGAGCTCGGGCAGACAGATTTATGAGGTTGAGGCAGAACGGGCGGACGGTTCGGGAATACAATGTAGAGTTTGAATTATTGACTCGTTAGGTCCCCGCGTTAGTGGCAGAAATGGAGGATAGAGTGCACCGATATGTCACAGGACGTGACGATTATCTAGCAGAGAGTTGTACAAGAGTATCTCTTCGCCGACACGACATTGCCCGCGTCTGAGCTACGCGCAGCAGATCGAGGGACGGAGATCGACGGATTAACCAAGATCGGAGAGAGGCCAAAGCAAAGCAGGTCCTTTGGTAACTTTTGAGGCGAACCTCTCGCCAGCCAGATCGTTATGCGCCCGCCAAGATGAGTGGGCCTCGCGCACTTCGTGGCGTTCGGGGTATTTAGGAGTTGGTCAGAATTCCAGGGTTTCTGGTTCACAGATTTACATAGGTTCTAGTCACCGATTCGCTTCCTCGGTGTTCACTATGCGGTAGACGTCATCCCGGGAAATGTCGTCTTGTTACTAATGCTTGTTTTACCAGCGGCCGTCAGGGCCATGTGAGGAGAGAATGTCCTAGTAGGAGGGATACAGGTGGGATGACTTAGCCTACCAGGTCAGTTGCGGATTCAGTGGTTCAGAGAGGAAGGGGTGTTAGCCAGAGGAGGCCACCCCCACCTCGGTATGGCCGTTGTGGTAGGTGTTCTTATGGGGAGTGTCGTACTACTTAGATAGCTTGTTAGGCTTGCGGACAGCAGGGCCATTTTGCGAGAAATTGTCCGACTGCAGTGGCGCGCGGATGTTACGACTCACCTTTCGGGATCAGTGGCTGGTTCATCACCTTCTGTAGTTATGCGCCCAGCAGAGCAGGATTTGATTAGAGCGACAAAGAGAAAGTGAGGCAGTAGTTACAGAGATATCTTCAGCCTTAAGAGACTTGTTTAGGTCGTTATGGTAGATACATGTGGTGTGCTATGTTCGGTTAGCATTGTGTAAGTTGTGATTAGAAAACATGGGTAAGTCTGGGGACGAGAAAATGGGGAGCCTTAGAATTTATAATACTGGGACACAGGATGCAAGGTCGTCCTGAGTGGATGATTTTACGGTTGGTCTTTGTCGAAGTACTTGGTATGCGTGATATATATTGTGGGATAATTCCATGGGTAGTGTGAGATGGAAGTGGTAGCTTTCATGACGTGAACTGGTAAGATTGTTCCGGATCGGAACGAGTTTAGTACGGTGGGTCGGGTTGAGGCCATATCGCGAGTCAACCCGCACTCGAATGTAGTGGGTCACTTGAGGTGGTCCCGCTAGATGATAGGTCACGAGGTGTTAGGGCCCAAGTTTAGGTAACCATCGCGAGTTTGTGGATGCGTTCGACCAGCATAAGGCCGATGGGGTCACCATCTTGTCTGCTAGTCGATCGCTTACTCGGCGAGGGTTATGCGAGATGTTGTATATCGTAAGGTTGTAAGGCCGCACGGGTTCCTACTTTATTTTATGGCAGCATGGAGCCCGCTTTATGGCTATTTCTTTTCGGAGGTTTTACCAGCGGGTTAGGAGCTCATTGAGTCTCGATTGCATTCACCTCGCCGACGACGCAACGGCTTTATCCGCATTTGAGGATAGGTTACGGGCGATGTTTTGATTTCGTGGGTAGCCGTGAGGATTATTTTGCCTCTTGTTGAGCGAGTATTATACTAGCTACCATTTCGATTCGGATGGTGCCTTACGAAGCCTTGTATGGGCGGGAGTGTAGTCTTGGCCGATTGGTTCGATGTTGGCAAGGTTCGATAGTTGGTCCATACTTGATTCTCGCAGACGTGGATAAGTGAAGCTTATCCGTAAGAGGTTATTAGCGCATCGAGTCAGTAAGTAGTGCAGATAATCGGCGCCGACACTGGAGTTCGTGCCGACGGGTCTTCAGGTACCACCCGGCGGTGTGACGAGATTTGGAAAGCGGGAACTTAGCCCGAGGTACTTTGGGCCTTTTCAGATCATTGTAGAATAGGCCGGTTGCCTATAAGTTAGCATCGCTGCATTTACTTAGGAGGCAGCACGTCCGGTATTCCATATTGCTATGTTTCGGAAGAGTATCGGATATCCATCCAGAGTGTTCCCAGTTAATGATGACCAAGTTGGAGATAGTAACCCCGAGATTTTGAAAACTGAAGCAATGACAGAAATGTGGTAAGTATATTAGGAAGAGTTCGAGTGTACGAGGAGGGTACGACTGTTATACCCCGTATTTCCAGAGTATGTACGTGAGGGCGTACGTACGAAAGTTTAGCCTTAAAGTAGGCAATGGGACGTTTTTTTGGGCACAACTCATTAAAAGAATCGTTTTTCGACGAAACGTTTTACACAACTCGCGTAGGATAAATTCCGGCTATGTCATTTCTAATTTTTGTGGATTTTTCCGAGAGACGAAACACTTTGGACCAACGAGAGAGCGACACTTGTCACCCTCTCATTGATGGATGTGAGGCGGAAATGGACCGAATTGGATGGCTTATTTTGTCAAGTAGTTGGTAGGATATTTTGTGTGCAAGTTGGCTAGGTACACTTGCCCAAATCTTGACCTTACACTTGCCTTGCACTTGGCATCATCTTGGCCCTTGGTTGGCCATGGCTTGACCTATAAATACCCCCTTAAGATGAAGAGTTCTTCATCCACAAATTCCTTTCCAAGTCTTGAAAATCCTTCCTCTCCTTTGTAGCTTCGCCCAAACACCTTCCCTTGGTGAAGCTTAGCCGAGGCTACCCCCTAGCCTAGCCGAAACCTACCCTCCCTTGGTAGAAAAGTTGCCTTCTAGTATTGTTATAATGCCCAAAATACTCTAGCCCAAATCCATTAGTACTTAGTAGAAGTTGTGAAGAACTTCTAAGGGTTCTTGAGCTATCTGAGCGCATAACTTAGAGCTAAACTCGCTCAGAGCGACGTTTTACTTGGATAATTTTGGGCTTACCGAGGTAAATAAACATGTCCTTCTTTTGTAATTAGAGAATACATCGTAGAAGTATAAGAATAAGTATTAAATACTTAGAAGAATATTACGTAATAGAATTGAATCATATCACAAGTAGAAGGGTTTAAAAGAAGAATAATTGAACTATACTTACTTAGACTGTTTTCACGAGACTTGAGTAGCTCACCGTAGGGAAGTCTGCCCGATTTTCCGTAGAATAAAGGACCCTCTCGCTTAGAATCATGAGAGTAGTCTAGACGCTGATAGGCGTGTCGACTATTATAGGTTGATTCTGCGCGACATATTCAACTCGCGTGGTTTTCACGGTAAGGTATGTGATTCATCCTAAAGCATGATATTTTAAAATATATATATAGTACGGTAGACGTACACGTGTTAACTGAATAATACTTACGGCAATGTCTTTTGACTTAAGCCTGAATAATACTTACGGCAATGTCTTGCGACTTAAGCCTGAATAATAAGGATCTTAAAGCATTTCAAAAGAATATTGAATCATTTTTCTTACAGAAGAGAACTAATTGGTTTTTAAACATCAAGCTTAAGAGTTATACTATCTTTATGGGAAGTTAGGTATAACCTCTTAAGAAAGATAAAAGGGACAGTTATTTATGTGTTTATAACAGACTTATATTGATTTATGGAAAGAATAATAAAATGGTTTGATAAGTAGACATGATATGATGCTATGTGTGGTAGTGACTTGTAACATTTGTATAAGAGGTATTCTTGTTGTGCTTATGTGGTTTAACGATAAGTCATATGTTGGTATTATATCACTCACCTCTTGACATATTCACAGGGGTTAAGTCGCCTCCGACGGGTAGACTCGGGAGGTGCAGGACCATGATTCGAGAATACCTCACGCGGTCCAGGGACCTGCGGCTACGAGTTCCGTGTTAGTGTGCGGGTTATACCTCACGCGATCTATGTGGCGTGCGGACTACGAGTCCAGATTTACGCCGAGGAGTAGCTACCCTCGATGCGGGTTATACCCTACGCGCCTACGTGAGTGGCCTATGCGACTACGGAGTCCGTGATTAGGCTTGCATGGTGATACCACGCAATTGGCCTGCTTCGATCATTCGCACCTAGAAAAGACCTGGCGCTTACCTATTGTTGCTCTTGTTTATGATGTGGCACTATGCGTTACATTAGTTGTTTCGCGCATATTTATAAAATTGGTTTTAAAATGATATGATTTCATTTAAGTACTTTACGCTTTCACATACTTAGTACTGTTAGATCGACCTCTGGCTGCGTTCATGCCGCAGGCAGGGCAAGCAGTGCTAGATCCACATCCTTAGGATCTTTGCGTTGGTGTCGTGAGCTCCATCTTCTCCGAGGCTCTACTGGGTATGATCTCCCAGATTGTAGATAGTTTTGTACATTCAGTGGTATGGCGGGCCCCGTCCCGCCATAGTTGTTTACTTCCTGTGAGGTCTGTAGTCCTATTGTACTTGGGATGTAATCGCAAAACTATGTTTATATATATATGCCGAAAAGGCGGCTTTCCTTCAGATAAATCTGCTTTCCTTTTTAATAATGTTTCTTGTCTTGTTTTATATTTCCGCTGATTTTCTCTCGATGTATCGCTTGGTGCGGGTAAGGCACGATACGCCCCGAACAGTCGTGACAAAAGTGGTATCGTGAGCGCTTAATCCTCGGAAAGTGTCTACAGACCGTATCTAGTAGAGTTTTGATTATCGGTGTGTTGTGCACCACACCAATAATCAGGAGGCTATAGGATATTTAGGATTGGTTTCCATTCTTCTCACTCTGAGATCTTGCTTTAGAGTCGTGTTAAAGTTGGACCCCTCTAACGTATTCCTTTTCTGTAACAGTTATGCCTCCACGTAAGGCAACCCGGGCCCAGAAGGGCAAGGCACCGAGGAGTCGCTAGTGGGACACCTAGAGTCACGAGGCTCGTGCCCGGCCGATACCGAGACGGCGAGTTCTACGACGCCGCCGACCCCAGTAGGGTTTAGGGCCGCAGCAGTGGCTGATGAGACCACAGTCCCTACACCTCCAGTCCCTAGCCTGGAGCAGATGAGATGGGTTACAGAGAGATGGCCCGCCATCGCCGTGATCGTGGCGAACATGACAGCCGATGCGAAGCCAGCCTCGCCCCAAGAGCACCCGCGTGGTTCACCCGAGGCGCATAGCTGAGGCTACGGATTTCGAGTCAGAGCCCGCCAGATTTCTACGGTCGAGGCGCAGGATGATCTGCAGGAGTTCATCCGACAGTTGCAGAGGATCATGCGGGTGATCAAGGCGTCAGAGACCGAGTCCGTGACCTTCGGTTCGCATCAGCTACGTGATACCACAGTCGATTAGCTTGATTCGTGGGAGTTATCCCGGGGAGAGCACGCGTCCCCAGCTACTTGGGATGAGTTCTCGGAGGCTTTCCTCACTCACTTCTTGCCTCCACAGATGAGGAGGGCACGGGCCGATAGATTTTTGTTACTGAGGCAGAGAGGACGCACAGTTAGGGAGTACAATGTCGAGTTAGATTCATTGGCTCGATATGTCCCAGCGTTGGTAGCAGATATGGAGGATAGGGTGCACCGCTACATCACCGGGCTAGATGATTATATGGTCGAATCTTGTGCGGGTGTTTCTCTTCAGCCGGGTATGGACATTACCCGCATGCAGGCTCATGCTCTTGGATGCGAGGAGCGTAGAGACCGACGGGTTGACAGGCAGCAGCAGAAGAAGACCAGGACAGCAGAGTCTTTTGGTGGCTATCGTGGTGGGCGGCCTCAGCAGCAGTCGAGATTTGCACCACACCCACCGAGCACTCCCGCACCGCCCTCGTGATACCGGATATTCGAGGGCGCACTGTGGCCCCGTGACTTCGCACGCCCGCAGAAGCAGGCGATCGCCGACGGACCACCCTCGTGGCCGGCCGATGCGGTAGATCCCACTTCGGGAGTTGTGGTGCTGCTACGGGAGTTGTTTCAGTTGTGGCCAGCAGGGTCACTTTGCTAGGAACTGTCCGACCAAGGCAAGCAGATAGTAGGGTCACTACGAGTTCTTTTGCCGGTCTTCTTCATCCCCGACGATTACTCGCCGAGGGCGTGGTACTCATGGACCAGCAGTTCGCGGCAGAGGTCGTGGCTCGGGTCCCAGTTCTAGCGGTCCCCAGAACCGCATTTATGCCTTGTCCAGCCGGCAGGATCAGGAGGCCTCACCTGATGTCGTCACAGGTACCTTATGTTACACCCCGTAAATTCTAGAGGATAGATAAGTTGGCAAACATGTGTTGGAAGGATTTTGAGTTTATCTTTGAGTATTGGACCCCAGTTGTTAAGGATTGTAAGGTGTTTAAAAGGCCTAGTGTGTAGTCCGTTGAATCTAGGTCCCAACGCAACCAACCGTTCGTCGATTGGACATCGGAGTCAAAAGTTATGGAAGTTTCAAGTTTGCGCGCGATCAGTAAGCGCGACTTGATTGGGGTTGTCAGCACATGCGCCGGAGAGCGTGGGCTGCGCCATTGTACCGAGGGTCTGGCGGTTGCGCGGGCGCGGACGTACGCGCGCAGCGCGCAATTATTTTTTCGAAGTGTTAGCGCTGGCCGGGCGAGGCGCCGAGGCGGATTTTTCATGTAAAGGAGAAAAATCGGGATATTTTTATAGGAGCCTATGGGAGGTGACAAGTGTCCTCCCATCCTTTGACCAAATGATAGAAGCCTATTTTAGGCCAAGTCTTGGAAGACTTGGCCATTTCATTTCAAACCTCCCAAGAGAAAACCCTCTCCTTCTCTCTAGGTTTTTGAGAAACCCGCCTAGGGAACCGCTGAGCGCGCAAGAAGGAAAAGTGTTGGTGAACTTGTGGGAAGCGCTGTGGTTGAGTTGACGGAAGAAGTGGTAGGAAAGGGCTTTTGTGGGCTTTTCTAAAAGGTAAGAGTTTCTTCTCCGGGTTTTGAGTTAGTACTTGTGATAGTAGTATAGATCTGTGAGCCCGAGGTCATTATATTTAGAGTTTGAATAGATTTGTGAGCTGAGGTTATAGTTAAGTTTGAATAGATTTGTGAGCCTGAGGTCGTTATAGTTAAGTTTGTATAGATTTGTGAGCCCGAGGTCATTATAGTTAAGTTGGCTTAGATTTGGATCTTGTAGCCTTGTTGATTTCGCCTTGTGAAGGTGGCAAGTTAATAGAAACAAAGGAAGTTCATCGATTTCCGTAGAATGTAGGGGCCTTGTACTTAGTTTACTCTACGTTCAAACTAGAGTTTGATAGACGCTTTATGGCCCTTATAGGATTGAAGTACTACGTGTAGCATATTCTTCTTAAGGAGATAAGATCGTGGAGCATTTTGCTTAGTGTCGACAATCGTCGCGAGGTATGTGATTCTTCCTATCCTCTTCAAAGATGACTATTTGTGAAATATATAGTGCGGTTGACGCACGTGTGTTAAAGGAAATTGATTTTCCAAATTGTGTCTTGACTTGTTATGAAGTGTAAAGGGCTTCATTAGGTGTAAGAGTAGTAAGTCTTATCCGTTAGTAATGGGCACTCGGTCTTAAAGAATGAGCCCTCTTGGTCTCATAAATGTTTATGTGGTAATTGGTTGGTTTAAAACATAAAGGGGTTATAACGGCTTTATGGGAAGTCAGTTATAACAACTTTATGTGAGTAAAAGAACGGTTGTTGATTGGTAGAAGTTAAGAGACTTGATCTTGTAAGATAAGAGACTTAACTTAGAATTGTGAAAGTTTTGTAATGTATTCAAAAGTTGTAAAACCTCATTCGTGAGTAATGAGTAATACTTGGTTTTTGAAAACTTAAGAGTTATACTAGCTTTATGGGAAGTTAGGTATAACGGCATAAGAATGTGAAATGGATTTCGAAAGTGGGAACAAGTATCGAACACACCATCAAGGCTTAATAAAGGAAATGGTTTCACTAATTGATTATATTAAAACCAGTAGAAACCTCCATCCGCATAGAAACTAAGATAAGACAAAATGATATTACATTTCCTAGATCATGGTCGCTTAAATGAGAATCATTGATAACAAGTTCGACTTTTCTTAAAATTCCAAAGAATGAACTTAATGGATTGCAAAGGATAATGTAATCGGATTTTGGAAAAGAGAAGTAACTTGAGTTTGAAAGTATAAATCACTTGTTTTCAAATATCGAACTTTTCTTAAGGGAAAAGTAAATGACTTGGTTTTAAAAGGTAGGAATACTTGACCTTAAAGGAGTTAATTACTTGGACTTTTAAAAGGTATACTTGACGTTATGTTAATTGTGTTTGAAGTACGTGTTTTAAACATGAATGTGTGTGATACTACGTGTGATAGTATCGTATGGTTTCTACGTAAAGAGAGGTCTTTGAAGGTAGGAAAGAATGTAGTACTTTGGGGTTGGAACCCGGTTTGTCGACTTAAACGAAGGTACTTTGAGTTGTGTGTAACTTGCTTGTGGTGATAGTTTTGTTGTTGTGCAAGTGTTTGACTTTGTGCTACCGAGTCTCTCGACGAGGGCCGGATATCGGGTGGTATGATGGACATATCGACACGTTGGGTAGCCCACGTATGCTTCCACTATATTGATCCTTTGGGACATATCGACACGTTGGGTAGCCCACGTATGCTTCTATTGTGAGTGTTATCTTGTAAACCGTTTGGACATACCGACACGCTGGGTAGCCCACGAGTACGCTGGCCCACAGCGAGTATTATCTGGGTATTTGTTTGGACATACCGACACGTTGGGTAGCCCACGGTATCGTCCACGATGAGTATTATCCGGTATTTGTTTGGACATACCGACCGTTGTAGCCCACGAGTACGCGTCCACGGTGAGTATTATCTTGTTATTGGTTGGGACATACCGACACGTTGGGTAGCCCACGGTATCGTCCACAGTGAGTATTATCTTGTTATCGTTGGGACATACCGACACGCTGGGTAGCCCACGGTATCGTCCACCGCGAGTACTATCTTGTTATTGGGTCGACATACCGACACGTTGGGTAGCCCACGAGTATGCGTCCACTTTGAGTAATGATCTTTCGCGCGAGTCCCCGACTTGATGTGATTTGATTTGATCAATCAGATATACGTGGTGTATCGTAGTTTGGTTATCATACATGTCTCTGCTTTCCTTATAGACTATTATGATTTCATTTACGATATTTTTCGCTTCGCATACTGCACTGTTGTATCGACTTCTCTTCGGGCCGCGTTCATGCCGCAGTTGAGATACATCGCTTGTTGATCCGCACTTTGGATCGCTGTTCGCCTCGAAAGCTCCATTCCTTCTGAGACTTTGTCACTTGGTACGGTTCCTCAAGTTGTAGAACTTTTTGTACATTCGTGGTATGGCGGGCCCCGTCCCGCCGAGATGTTATAAAAATTCTTAGAGGTCCGTAGTAATCGATGTAGGCGAGGATTGTAATCGTCAGTGTTAGTTATTTTTCGTAAAAGGTAACCGCGTTAGCCTGCTTTCTTTTCATTGGTTATCATGTATGAGATTTAATTTCCGCGATTTTCTCGATGTTGTTTGACTACTTGGGTGCGGGTAAGGCACGATCGCGTCTGCCGGTCGCGTGTAAGTGGTATCGAGCGATTAGTCCTCGGAAAGTGTCTACTGCACCGTGTCTAAGTAGAGTCTTGATTATCGATGTGTTGTGCACCACATCTATAATCGTGAGGTCATGGACATTTAGGATTGGTTTCTATTCTTCTCATTCCGAGATCGTGCCTTAGAGCCGTGTAAGTTGGACCCTCCGACGTGTTTCGTTTTTACCGATTATGCTCGCGAAAGGCAACCAGTGGCCCGTAAGGGCAAGGCAGCAGAGGAGTCGAGTAGAGCAAATGGCGCCTCTACAGAGACCACAAGACTGAGCCTCCATCCCACGGCCCAGCGCAGGAGAGATGGGTTACGCGAGTTGGCGATTATTGGCCGTGGTCAGGCCGACACGAGGATAGGCCGGACGCAGCAGCCCAAAGAGCACCGTGGTTCACCCGAGATCGGATAGTTTGAGGTCGCGGACTTTCGAGTTGGCCCGCCAGAGTTCTACGTCGAGGCACGAGGATGATCCGCAGGAGTTCATCCGAAGCGATTCTGGATCATGAGAGTGATCAAGGCATCGGAGACCGAGTCGTGGTCCTAGGTTCGCATCGGCCGCGTGATACCGCATGATCGGTTTGATTCGCGAGCCGTCCCGGGAGGGCATGCACTTCCAGAGATGGGACGAGTTCTCGAGGCATTTCTTGCACATTTCTTGCCTCCACGGATGGCGAGGACTCGGCCGGCAGATTTTTGATGTTGAGGCGCAGCGCGACGGTTCGAGAGTACAACGTGGAGTTTAACTCACTAGCTCAGACGCCCCGCGTTAGTAGCCGACATGGAGGACAGAGTGCACCGCTATGTCACAGGCTTGATGACTATTTGGCGCAGAGTTGCTCGAGTAGCTCTTCACCGCATGGACATTGCCCGCACGCAGCTCATGCACTGGATGTGAGGCACGTAGAGTCGACGGAATGACCAAGATCGCCAGAGTAGGCCAAGGCGCAGGTCCTTTGGTGACCTTCGGGGCAGGCAGCCTCAGCAGCAGGTTAGTTATGCGCCTCCGCCAGTACGGAGTGCTCCACCTCGCCGCCGACGCTCGAAAAATTCGAGAGCAGTCGGGGCTCCAAGGTTTCGGGTTTTTGGGGGATCAGGGATGTTAGTCGGATGGGACCACCCTTACCTCGTTGTGACCATTGTGGTAGGCTCCACGATGGGAGTGTCGTGCTAATAGGGAATCTGCTTTTACATGCGCCACCGCCATTTTGCAAGGAATTGTCCCACCGCAGATAGCGCGAGGTTGAGATTCACTTCGGATCGGGACGATTCACCTCCTCCTTTTGTGCGTCGTGCCGGGAAAGAACATGAGTAGAACGACAAGAAGGGAAGTGAAGCAATAGTTACAGGTATGTTCTTAACCCTCTAGAGTATTGTATGCTTTGATGTTGTGGTGATGTGTTGAGTGCTATGTTCGGGTAGCTTTGTGTATATAATGTGATTTGGAAGCATGGTTAATAAAGAGGGTAAGTTGGGGATGAGAAAAATTTTGAACCTTAGAATTTATAATGATGAGACCTTAGATGTAAGGCCGCTTGGGTAGAAGCCTTTCATCGTTAATCCTTGTCGGAGTGTATGGTATACATGGAGTTTTGTGTGATGATTCCATGGGTAGTTTGCGATGGAAGTGGTAGCTTCCATGACGTGGATTAGTAAGATGGACGAGTTGGAGGTAGTGACTCCAAGGTGGTAGAAACAGGCGATCGAATTGTGGAACGTGTACTAGAGAGGTGTGAGTGTACAAGGAAGGTACGCGAGTAAGGAGAGTATCCTTTAGACCAAGGGAGGAGAAAATAGTGATGTTTGCACGTTAGAGGTGATTTCCGTTAATTGGAATTGGAGACGCGTGATTTCTATATTATGGCCATGAGAGGCATAAATGAGTTTTGGTAGGTATAGTAGTGAAGACTATACCGCGCGTATGTTCTCAAGACTTAGAAGGAACATTCGGGACGAATGTTTCGAGAGGAAGAATGTTACACCAGAAATTCTAGAGGATAGATAAGTTGGCAAACATGTGTTGGAAGGATTTTGAGTTTATCTTTGAGTATTGGACCCCAGTTGTTAAGGATTGTAAGGTGTTTAAAAGGCCTAGTGTGTAGTCCGTTGAATCTAGGTCCCAACGCAACCAACCGTTCGTCGATTGGACATCAGTCAAAAGTTATGGAAGTTTCAAGTTTGGCGCGATCAAGTAAAGCGATGACTTGATTCGGGGGGTTCAGCGCCGGAGAGCGAGGCATGGCGCCGATTATCGAGGGTCTGCGGTGTTGGCGCCCAGCCGCCGAATCTGAGGCAGCGCGTGCAGCGTGCAATTATTTTTCTGAAGTGTTAGCGCCGCGGGGCCGGCGGCCGCGGCGCCGAGGCGGGATTTTCTGCGGGTAAAGGAGAAAAATACGGGCTATTTTTATAAGGAGCCTATGGGAGGGTGAGAAGTGTCCCTCCCATCCTGTGACCAATGATAGAAGCCTATTTTAGGGCCAAGTCTTGGAAGACTTGGCCATTTCATTCAAACCCTCCCAAGAGAAAACCCTCTCCCTTCTCTAGGTTTTGAGAAACCCGCCTTAGGAACCGTTGGGCTGAGCGGCAAGAAGGAAAAAGTGTTGGTGAACTTGTGGAAGCGGTGGTTGAGTTGTGGAAGAAGTGGTAGGAAAGGGCTTTTGTGGGCTTTTCTAAAAGGTAAGAGTTTCCCTTCTCTGGGTTTTGAGTTAGTACTTGTGATAGTAGTATAGATCTGTGAGCCTGAGGCTGTTATATTTAGAGTTTGAATAGATTTGTGAGCTGAGGTATTATAGTTAAGTTTGAATAGATTTGTGAGCTGAGGCTGTTATAGTTAAGTTTGTATAGATTTGTGAGCCCGAGGTCATTATAGTTAAGTTGGCTTAGATTTGGATCTTGTAGCCTTGTTGATTTCGGCCTTGTGAAGGTGGCAAGTTAATAGAAACAAAGGAAGTTCTGTCAATTTCCGTAGAATGTAGGGGCCTTGTACTTAGTTTACTCTACGTTCAAACTAGAGTTTGATAGACGTTTTATGGCCCTTATAGGATTGAAGTACTACGTGTAGCATATTCTTCTTAAGGAGATAGTCTTGTGGAGCATTTTGCTTAGTGTCGACAATCGTCGCGGTATGTGATTCTTCCTATCCTCTTCAAAGATGACTATTTGTGAAATATATAGTGCGGTTGGCCTTACGTGTGTTAAGAAATTGATTTTCCAAATTGTGTCTTGACTTGTTATGAAGTGTAAAGGGCTTCATTAGGTGTAAGAGTAGTAAGTCTTATCCGTTAGTAATGGGCACTCGGTGCTTAAAGAATGAGCCTCTTGGTCTCATAAATGTTTATGTGGTAATTGGTTGGTTTAAAACATAAAGGGGTTATAACGGCTTTATGGGAAGTCGATTATAACAACTTTATGTGAGTAAAAGAACGGTTGTTGATTGGTAGAAGTTAAGAGACTTGATCTTGTAAGATAAGAGACTTAACTTAGAATTGTGAAAGTTTTGTAATGTATTCAAAAGTTGTAAAACCTCATTCGTGAGTAATGAGTAATACTTGGTTTTGAAAACTTAAGAGTTATACTAGCTTTATGGGAAGTTAGGTATAACGGCATAAGAATGTGAAATGGATTTGAAAGTGGGAACAAGTATCGAACACCATCTCAGCGCTAATAAAGGAAATGGTTTCGACTAATTGATTATATTAAAACCAAGAGAAACCTCCATCCGCATAGAAACTAAGATAAGACAAAATGATATTACATTTCCTAGATCACGGTCGCTTAAATGAGAATCATTGATAACAAGTTCGACTTTTCTTAAAATTCCAAAGAATGAACTTAATGGATTGCAAGGATAATGTCTTGGATTTTGGAAAAGAGAAGTAACTTGAGTTTGAAAGTATAAATCACTTGTTTTCAAATATCGAACTTTTCTTAAGGAAAAGTAAATGACTTGGTTTTAAAAGGTAGGAATACTTGACCTTAAAGGAGTTAATTACTTGGACTTTTAAAAGGTATACTTGACGTTATGTTAATTGTGTTTGAAGTCGTGTTTTAAACGTGAATGTGTGTGATACTACGTGTGATAGTATCGTATGGTTTCTACGTAAAGAGAGGTCTTTGAAGGTAGGAAAGAATGTAGTATTTTGGGGTTGGAACCCGGTTTGTCGACTTAAACGAAGGTACTTTGAGTTGTGTGTAACTTGCTGTGCTTGTGGTGATAGTTTTGTTGTTGTGCAAGTGTTTGACTTTGTGCTCCGGAGTCTCTCGACGGAGGCGGATATCGGGTGGTATGATGGACATATCGACACGTTGGGTAGCCAGCGGTATGCTTCCACTATATTGATCCTTTGGGACATATCGACACGTTGGGTAGCCACGGGTATGCTTATTAGGAGTGTTATCTTGTAAACCGGTTTGGACATACCGACACGTTGGGTAGCCCACGAGTATCGTCCACGATGAGTATTATCCGGTATTTGTTTGGACATACCGACACGTTGGGTAGCCAGTATCGTCCACGATGAGTATTATCCGGTATTTGTTTGGACATACCGACCCGTTGGGTAGCCCACGAGTATCGTCCACGGTGAGTATTATCTTGTTATTGGTTGGGACATACCGACACGTTGGGTAGCCGCAGTATGCGTCCACGATGAGTATTATCTTGTTATTGGTTGGGACATACCGACACGTTGGGTAGCCACGGTATCGTCCACCGTGAGTACTATCTTGTTATTGGGTTGGACATACCGACACGTTGGGTAGCCAGCAGTATCGCCCACTTTGAGTAATGATCTTTCGGCGTGAGTCCACGACTTGATGTGATTTGATTTGGTTGAATCACGTATACGTGGTGTCTTGTAGTTTGTTATCATACATGTCTCTGTTTTCCTTATAGACTATTATGATTTCATTTACGATATTATTTTACATTTCGCATACTAAATTTTTGTTATGCGGACCCGCCAGTGCGTTCATCCGCAGTTGAGATACATCGCTTGTTGATCCGCACTTTGGATCGTTCGATTCTCGTAAAGCTCCATTCCTTCGAGACTTTGTCACTTGGTACGGTTCCTGAAGTTGTAGAACTTTTTGTACATTCGGGGTATGGCGGGCCCTGTCCGTCGAGATGTTATAAAAATTCTTAGAGGTCCTGTAATGCGATGTGGCGAGGATTGTAACTGTTCAGGTGTTAGTTATTTTTCAGAAAAGGTAACCGCTTGGTTAGCCTGTTTTCTCTTTTAATTGGTTATCATGTATGAGTTTTAATTTCCGCTGATTTTCTCTGATGTTGTTTGACTACTTGGGTGCCCGGGTAAGGCACCAGTCGCGGGCCCGGTTTCGGGTCGTGACAGAAGTGGAAGACTTGGCCATTTCATTTCAAACCCTCCCAAGAGAAAACCCCTCTCCCTTCTCTCTAGGTTTTTGAGAAACCTGGCCTTAGGGAACTGTTGGAGCGGCGGCAAGGAGGAAAAAGGTGTTGGTGAACTTGTGGGAAGCACTGGTGGACGAGTTTGACGGAAAGGAAGTGGAAGAAAGGGCTTGTGGGCTTTTCCAAAAGGTAAAAGTTTCCCTTCCTCTTGGATTTGAGTTAGTACTTGTGATAGTAGTATAGATCTGTGAGCCTGAGGCTGTTATATTTAGAGTTTGAATAGATTTGTGAGCCTGAGGCTGTTATAGTTAAGTTTGTATAGATTTGTGAGCCTGAGGCTGTTATAGTTAAGTTGGCTTAGATTTGGATCTTGTAGCCTTGTTGATTTCGGCCTTGTGAAAGGTGGCAAGTTAATAGAAACAAAGGAAGTTCATCGATTTCGTAGAATGTAGGGCCTTGTACTTAGTTTACTACGTTCAAACTAGAGTTTGATAGGCGTTTATGGCCCTTATAGGATTGAAGTACTACGTGTAGCATATTCTTCTTAAGGAGATAGTCTTGTGGAGCATTTTGCTTAGTGTCGACAATCGTCGCGAGGTATGTGATTCTTCCTATCCTCTTCAAAGATGACTATTTGTGAAATATATAGTGCGGTTGACCTTGCGTGTGTTAAAGGAAATTGATTTTCCAAATTGTGTCTTGACTTGTTATGAAGTGTAAAGGGCTTCATTAGGTGTAAGAGTAGTAAGTCTTATCCGTTAGTAATGGGCACTTTCGGTGTTAAAGAATGAGCCTCTTGGTCTCATAAATGTTTATGTGGTAATTGGTTGGGTTAAAACATAAAGGGGTTATAACGGCTTTATGGGAAGTCGCTTATAACAACTTTATGTGAGTAAAGAACGGTTTTTGATTGGTAGAAGTTAAGAGACTTGATCTTGTAAGATAAGAGACTTAACTTAGAATTGTGAAAGTTTTGTAATGTATTCAAAAGTTGTAAAACCTCATTCGTGAGTAATGAGTAATACTTGGTTTTTGAAAACTTAAGAGTTATACTAGCTTTATGGGAAGTTAGGTATAACGGCATAAGAATGTGAAATGGATTTGAAAGTGGGAACAAGTATCGAACACACCATCATAGCTAATAAAGGAAATGGTTTCGACTAATTGATTATATTAAAACCAGTAGAAACCTCCATCTGCATAGAAACTAAGATAAGACAAAATGATATTACATTTCCTAGATCATGTCTGCTTAAATGAGAATCATTGATAACAAGTTCTGACTTTTCTTAAAATTCCAAAGAATGAACTTAATGGATTGCAAAGGATAATGTCTTGGATTTTGGAAAAGAGAAGTAACTTGAGTTTGAAAGTATAAATCACTTGTTTTCAAATATCGAACTTTTCTTAAGGGAAAAGTAAATGACTTAGTTTTAAAAGGTAGGAATACTTGACCTTAAAGGAGTTAATTACTTGGACTTTTAAAAGGTATACTTGACGTTATGTTAATTGTGTTTGAAGTACGTGTTTTAAACATGAATGTGTGTGATACTACGTGTGATAGTATCGTATGGTTTCTACGTAAAGAGAGGTCTTTGAAGGTAGGAAAGAATGTAGTACTTTGGGGTTGGAACCCGGTTTGTCGACTTAAACGAAGGTACTTTGAGTTGTGTGTAACTTACTGTGCTTGTGGTGATAGTTTTGTTGTTGTGCAAGTGTTTGACTTTGTGCTACCGAGTCTCTCGACGGAGTAGGATATCGGGTGGTATGATGGACATATCGACACGTTGGGTAGCCACGGGTATGCTTCCACTATATTGATCCTTTGGGACATATCGACACGTTAGGTAGCCCACGGGTATGCTTATTAGAGTGTTATCTTGTAAAGCTGGTTTGGACATACCGACACGTTGGGTAGCCCACAGTATGCGTCCACGATGAGTATTATCTGGGTATTTGTTTGGACATACCGACACGTTGGGTAGCCACGCAGTATGCGTCCACGATGAGTATCCGGGTATTTGTTTGGACATCTTGACCGTTGGGTAGCCAGTATGCGTCCACGGTGAGTAGTATCCGGGTATTTGTTTGGACATACCGACCGTTGGGTAGCCAGTATGCGTCCACGGTGAGTATTATCTTGTTATTGGTTGGGACATACCGACACGTTGGGTAGCCCACGAGTATCGCCCACCGCGAGTACTATCTTGTTATTGGGTTGGACATACCGACACGTTGGGTAGCCCACGAGTATCGTCCACTTTGAGTAATGATCTTTGGCGTGAGTCCACGACTTGATGTGATTTGATTTGGTCGAATCAGATATACGTGGTGTCTTGTAGTTTGGTTATCATACATGTCTCTGTTTTCCTTATAGACTATTATGATTTCATTTACGATATTTTTACATTTCGCATACTCGGTACTGTTATCGACCCCGCCGGCTGCGTTCATGCCGCAGGTTGAGATACATCGCTTGTTGATCCGCACCCTTTGGATCGCTGTTCAGTTCTCAGAAAGCTCCATTCCTTCGGAGACTGTGTCACTTGGTACGGTTCCCTGAAGTTGTAGAACTTTTTGTACATTCGGGGTATGGCGGGCCACGTCCGTCAGAGATGTTATAAAAATTCTTAGAGGCTGTAGAAATGCGATGTGGCGGGGATTGTAATCTGCTCAGTGTTAGTTATTTTTCAGAAAAGGTAACCGCTTGGTTAGCCTGTTTTCTCTTTTCATTGGTTATCATGTATGAGTTTTAATTTCCGCTGATTTTCTCTGATGTTGTTTGACTACTTGGGTGCCCGGGTAAGGCACCAGTCGCGGGCCCTTAAGAAAAGTTCGATATTTGAAAACAAGTGATTTATACTTTCAAACTCAAGTTACTTCTCTTTTCCAAAATCCAGTACATTATCCTTTGCAATCCATTAAGTTCATTCTTTGGAATTTTAAGAAAAGTCAGAACTTGTTATCAATGATTCTCATTTAAGCAGCCATGATCTAGGAAATGTAATATCATTTTGTCTTATCTTAGTTTCTATGCAGATGGAGGTTTCTACTGGTTTTAATATAATCAATTAGTCGAAACCATTTCCTTTATTAGCGCTGCAGTGGTGTGTTCGATACTTGTTCCCACTTTCGAAATCCATTTCACATTCTTATGCCGTTATACCTAACTTCCCGTAAAGCTAGTATAACTCTTAAGTTTTCAAAAACCAAGTATTACTCATTACTCACGAATGAGGTCTTACAACTTTTGAATACATTACAAAACTTTCACAATTCTAAGTTAAGTCTCTTATCTTACAAGATCAAGTCTCTTAACTTCTACCAATCAACAACCGTTCTTTTACTCACATAAAGTTGTTATAATCGACTTCCCATAAAGCCGTTATAACCCCTTTATGTTTTAAACCAACCAATTACCACATAAACATTTATGAGACCAAGAGGACTCATTCTTTAAGCAGAAAGTGCCCATTACTAACGGATAAGACTTACTACTCTTACATAATGAAGCCCTTTACACTTCATAACAAGTCAAGACACAATTTGGAAAATCAATTTCCTTTAACACGTCGTCAACCGCACTATATATTTCACAAATAGTCATGTCAAGAGGATAGGAAGAATCACATACCTCGACGATTGTCGACACTAAGCAAAATGCCCAGATGTTGAACCCTTCAAGTAGGATACGCTACTCGTAGCGCCTCAATCCTATAAGGGTCATAAGACATCTATTAACTTCTAGTTCCGAACGTAGAATAAGCTAAAAGCAAAGCCCCTGGGTTCTACGGAACTTACTACCTTTATCCAAGGTCGAAAACAGTAACCCATTCTAAACCCTTTTCAATTCTCTTTCAATTCAAGTTTTAGGTTAACATGATGTCTAACCCTAAACATCTTCAACTACCACAATTTCCCTTCTATACAACATGCAACGACTAACTTTGTCACCAAAAGGTAGTTACAATCTTAAGGCTAACATGCCCACTTCGGTTTTCCACAGGACAACAAGATCCAAATCCATGCAATATAAAACAGCCTCAGGCTCACATCTATACTACTAAAATAAAACAGCCTTAGGCTCATAACCAAGAGAAAGGGGAAACTTTTACCTTAAGGAATAGCCCACAAAAGCCCCTTTTTCTTCCACCTCTTTCCGTCAAAATCGCCCACCAGCGTTACCCACGAGTTCACCAACACTTTTTCCTTCTTGCCGCCGCTCCAACAGTTCCCTAAGGCCAGGTTTCTCAAAAACCTAGAGAGAAGGGAGAGGGTTTCCATGGAAGGGTTTTGAAATGAAATGAAATGGAATGGCCAAGTCTTCCAAGACTTGGCCCTAAAATAGGACCACTTACTGATAAAAAGGATGGGAGGGACACTTGTCACCCTCCCATAGGTTATAAACGAAATATCCCCTGTTTTTCGTCACTTATCACAAAAATCCGCCTCGGCGCCACGTGGCCACATGGCGCTCCACTTCCAAAAATAAATCTTCCGCGTGTCGCGCGCCACGCATTCCGCCAGCGCGCTGCAACCTCGTGACCCCGATAACAGCGCGCGACCATGCAGTCCGGCGCTGCACTTCGCATCGAATCGCTGCTGCGGCATTGCGCACCAAACTTGAAACTTCCATAACTTTTGACTCAGATGTCCAATCGATTTAACGGTTTGTTGCGTTGGGATCTAGATTTAACGGGCTACACATTAGGCTTTTAAACACCTCGAAATTCTTAACAACTGGGGTACAACACTCCAAGGTAAACTAAAAATCCGTCCAACACATGTTGTCAACTTATCTATCTTCTAGAATTTACGGTGTAACATTCTTCCTCTTAGAAACATTCGTCGAATGTTCCTTCTAAGTCTTCGAACACATGCCGGTATAGTCTTCACTACTATACCTACCAAAAACTCATTTATGCCTCTCATGGCCATAATATAGAAATCACGCATCTCCAAATTCCAATAACGGAAATCACCTGCGTGCAAACATCACTATTTTCTCCTCCTTGGTCTAAAGGGTACTCTCTTACTCTGCGTACCTTCCTTGTACACTCACACCTCTCTAGTACACGCCCACAATTCATCCACGCCTGCTTTCTACCACCTTGGAGTCACTACTCCAACTCGTCCATCTTACTAATCCACGTCATGGAAGCTACCACTTCCATCGCAAACTACCCATGGAATCATCACACAAAACTCCATGTATACCATACACTCGACAAGGATTAACAGTATAGTCTTCTACCCAAGACGGCCTTACATCTAAGGTCTCATCTGTTATAAATTCTAAGGTTCAAAATTTTTCTCATCCCCAAACTTACCCTCTTTATTAACCATGCTTCCAAAACACATTATATACACACAAAGCTACCCAACATAGCACTCAACACATCACCACAACATCAAAGCATACAATACTCTGAGGGTTAAGAACATACATCACTATTGCTTCACCTCCCTTCTTGTCGCTCTACTCATGTTCTTTCCGCACGACGCACAAAGGAGGAGGTGAATCGCCCATCGATCCCGAAGGTGAATCTCAACCTCCGCTATCTCTGGTGGGACAATTCCTTGCAAAATGGTTCGGTGGCGCATGTAAAACAGATTCCCTATTAGCAAGACACTCCCCATCGTGGAGCCTACAACAATGGACACAACGAGGAAAGGGTTGTCCCATCAGACTAACATCCCTGATCACCCAAAAACCCGAAGCCTTGGAGCCCCGACTGCTCCCGAATTTCTCGAGCGTCGACGATCGAGGTGGAGCACTCCGTCTTGGAGGAGGCGTAACTAACTCGCTGCCGAGGTCGCCGAAGGTCACCAAAGGACCTGCGCCTTGGCCTACTCTGCTGATCTTGGTCATTCCGCCGACTCACGTGCCTCACATCCAAGTGCAGCTGCGTGCGGGCAATGTCCATGCCCGGTGAAGAGCTACTCCCGAGCAACTCTCGCCAAATAGTCATCAAGCCTCGTGACATAGCGGTGCACTCGCCCTCCATGTCGGCTACTAACGGGACGTGCAGGCTAGTGAGTTAAACTCACGTTGTACTCCTGAACCGTACGCCCGTTCTGCCTCAACATCAAAAATCTGTCGGCCCGAGTCCTCCTCATCTGTGGAGGCAAGAAATGTGCAAGAAATGCCTCCGAAAACTCGTCCCATCTCGCTGGAAGTGCATGCCCTCCCCGGGACGGCTCACGAATCAAACGATCGGCTGCGGTATCACACGGCCGATGCGAACCTAGGACCACCGACTCAGTCTCCGATGCCTTGATCACTCTCATGATCCGCAGAATCGCTTGATGAACTCCTGCGGATCATCCTCGTGCCTCGACCGTAGAACTCAAGGCGGGCAACTCGTAAAGTCCGCGACCTCAAACTATCCGATCTCGGGTGAACCACGGTGCTATCGGGCTGCTGCGTCGGCCCTATCCTCGTGTCCGCCAACCACTCGCCAATAATCGCCAACTCCTTGTAACCCATCTCCTCGCTCCGCATCGTGGGGCGAGGCTCGTGTCTTGTGGTCTCTGTAGACTGCCGCCGCTTACTCGCTCTCCTCTGCCTTGCCCGTCTGGGCCCTGGTTGCCTTTCGCAGAGGCATAACTGGTAAAAACGAAACACGTCAGAGGGGTCCAACTTACAACACAGCTCTAAGGCACGATCTCAGAATGAGAAGAATAGAAACCAATCCTAAATGCCCCGCAGCCTCCTGATTTCTGGATTTGATGTGTATGCCTTGATAGATCCGGGTTCTACTCTGTCCTATATATCTCCCCTTATTGCTAGTAGGATAGGGATAGAGCCTGAGTCCATAGACCCTTTCGAGGTAGCTACGCCAGTGGGTGATTCGGTGGTAGCTCGGCGGGTATATAGGGCTTGTCCAGTGACCATTTACAGTCGTCAGACCCTAGCCGACTTGATAGAGTTGGATATGATTGATTTCGATGTGATCATGGGTATGGATTGGCTAGCTTCTTGCTACGCCAATGTAGACTGCAGGGAGAGAGTAGTGCGGTTCCAGTTTCCTGAGGAGCCGGTTGTCGAGTGGGAGGGGAGCACTGTATCGCCGAGGGGTAGGTTTATTTCCTACCTCAAGGCTAGGAAGATGGTGCAGAAGGGGTACATCTACCATCTCGTTCGGGTGTTTGATACTGAGGCTGCGGTACCAGATTTTCAGTCAGTTCGATAGTCGAGCAGTTCCCGCACGTGTTTCGGGCGACCTCCCGGGTATCCCTCCTGAGAGGGAGATCGAGTTTTGTATAGATGTGTTGCCAGACACTCGGCCTATTTCCATTCCGCCATACAGAATGGCACCTTCCGAGTTAAGAGAGTTGAAGGATCAGCTTAGAGACTTGCTGGAGAAGGGCTTCATCAGACCTAGTGTTTCTCCCTGGGGAGCGCCGGTATTGTTCGTGAAGAAGAAGGACGGGACGCTGCGCATGTGTGTTGATTACGGTGAACAAGGTGACCATTAAGAACGTATACCCTTCCCGTGATTGATGATTTGTTCGACCCGGTTGCGAGTGCGAGATGTTTCTCCAAGATTGATCTGGTCGGGCTATCATCAAAGTGCGAGTCGAGAGTCGGACATCCCTAGATCGCATTCCGACCGATGCACGCACTACGAGTTTAGGGTTATGTCGTTTGGTTTGACCAACGCTCCGGCGGTATTCATGGATTTGATGAACCGAGTGTTCAAACCATTTTTGGACACGTTCGTGATAGTGTTCATCGATGATATCTTGGTTTATTCGCTCGAGCGAGGAAGCGTGCGAGCATTTGAGGCTGTCTTGTGATTCTCCAGACCAGCGATTATCGCCAAGTTTTCCAAATGTGAGTTTTGGTTAACTTCAGTGGCTTTTCTTGGGCATGTTGTCGGGGCTGATGGCATTCGAGTGGATACGGCCAAGATCGAGGCGATCGATGCCAGCCTGAACCTACTACTCGGCGAGGTTCGCATTTTACGGGCCTTGCGAGTTATTATCGGCGATTCGAGGAGAAGTTTGCTTCTATCTCGCACCATTGACTAGGTGACTCGAAGGCGGCTAAGTTTTGATGGTGATGCTTGTGGCGGGGTTTCCGATTCTTGAAGGAGAGGCGACGACCGCCTCGTTCTTACTCTTCCGCAGGTCGACGGTTATGTCGTGTATTGTGATCGTCGTGCATCGGGTTGGGATGTGTGTTGATGCAGCATGGCAAGGTTATAGCGTATGCATCACGGCGGTGAAGAAACACGAGGAACTACCCACCCATGATTTGGAGTTGGCGGCGGTGATTCACGCCAAGATCTGAGGCACTACTTGTATGGGGTTCATGTGGATATTTATACGCACCACAAGAGCCTCCGGTATATCTTCACCGGAGGAGTGAACTTACGGCGAGACGGTGGTTAGAGTTGCTTAAGGATTACGATGTTGATATCTGTACCACCGGAAGGCCAATGTTGTGGCGTACGCCTTAGTCGTAGGTCGATGGGAGTCTATCGGATGTGCGGCGAGAGAGGAGGACATGGTTCGTGATTTGCATCGATTAGAGAGCCTTGGTGTCCGCTTGATTGATTACGATAGCGATGGGGTTCGAGTTCGTGAGGTTGCCGAGTCTTCCATCGTCGAGAGGTGAAGAGGCAATTCGAGGATCCGATTTTTGCGTTATCGTGATACGGCTCTTCGTGAGGAAGGGTCCTTGAGGTAGCACGATGGGGTGCTAAGGTTTGAGGGCGAGTTGTGTGTTCGGATGTTTCGTGACTTGGCAGGTTCTTGGGGAAGCACACAATACGCGTTACTCCATCCGTGGTCGACCAAGATGTACCACGACCTTAGATCTGTATTGGTGGGATGGCTTGAAGAGGGACGCTGCGAGTTCGTAGCTCGGTGCCCGTGTTGTCGCAGTGAAGGTAGAGCACCGCAGGCCGGTGGTTTGTTCTGACGATAGAGATCCCGACCGGAAGTGGGAGGTGATCAACATGGACTTCATCACGTGATTGCCTCGCACTCGGAGGAGACATGATTCTATATGGGTTATCGTCGGCCGTGTGAAATCAGCCCACTTTCTTCCTATCGTGACGACTTTTGGTACCGAGGATTATGCGGACTTTACATCAGAGATCGTCGATCGCATGGAGTCCCTATTTCGATCATATCGCATGCAGAGCCCGGTTTACGCTAACTTCCAGGTCCTTCCGAAGGGTTTAGTGACGCAGTGAGCACGAGTCTCGCATTCCATCCACGACAGACGGACAGCAGAGCGCACTATCCGCACTCTTGAGGATATGCTTGAGCCCGTGTTATTGACTTCGTGGTAGCCGGGAGGATCATTTGCCTCTAGTTGAGTTCGCGTATAATAATAGCTACCACTCCAAAGATACGATGGCGCCTTATGAGGCCTTGTATGGGAGGAAGTGCGGTCGCCGATAGGCTGGTTCGATGTGGCGAGTGCGATTAGTGGGACCAGATTTGGTGCAGTGAGCGATGGATAAGGTGAAGCTTATCCAGAGAGGTTCTTGACGACTCGAGTCGGCAAGTCTTATGCATATCATCGTCGTCGGCATCTGGAGTTCGAGGTTGATGATTGGGTTTTCCTGAAGGTGTCACCCATGAAGGGTGTGATGAGATTCGGGAAGAAAGAAAACTCAGCCCAAGGTACATTGGGCCATATCAGATTGTCCGCAGGGTAGGCAAGGTTGCCTATGAGTTGGATCTGCCGTCCGATCTGGAGGCAGTGCATCCGGTGTTTCATGTTTCTATGCTGAGAAGATGTATCGGGGATCCATCTAGGGTGCATCCGATTGACGATGTCCAGGTGACCGAGGGGTTATCGTATGAGGAGATTCCCATAGCGATAATCGATCGTCAGGTTAGGCGTCTACGGACGAAGGACGTGGCTTCCGTCAAAGTTCTGTGGCGGAACGAGCTCAGGGAGGAGATGACGTGGGAAGCTGAGGAGGACATGAGGCAGAGGTATCCTCACCTATTCCCCACACCTCCAGGTAATTCACTTTCCTACTTGTAAATCTTCATTATGGTTTATGCCTAAGTGTTATTTTGTGGCCGTGTGTGGCATTTGCAAAAAAATTTAAGTTATGAAGAACCTTATCGTTAACTGTCTTGGGAAGGAACATTCGGGACGAATGTTTCTAAGGAGGGGAGAATGTTATACCCTGTATTTCCAGAGTATGTACGTGAGGGCGTACGTACGAAAGTATAGCCT
The DNA here is from genome assembly GCA_029844215.1 of Przewalskia tangutica. Classification (NCBI taxonomy): domain Eukaryota; kingdom Viridiplantae; phylum Streptophyta; class Magnoliopsida; order Solanales; family Solanaceae; genus Przewalskia; species Przewalskia tangutica. The sequence continues at coordinate 67,379,188 of CM056726.1, forward strand.
TAAAGTAGGCAATGGGACGTTTTTTTGGGCACAACTCATTAAAAGAATCGTTTTCCGATGAAACGTTTTACACAACTCGCGTAGGATAAATTCCGGCTATGTCATTTCTAATTTTTGCGGATTTTTCCGAGAGAAGAAACACTTTGGACCAACGAGAGGGCGACACTTGTCACCCTCTCATTGATGGATGTGAGGCGGAAATGGACCGAATTGGATGGCTTATTTTGTCAAGTAGTTGGTAGGATATTTTGTGTGCAAGTTGGCTAGGTACACTTGCCCAAATCTTGACCTTACACTTGCCTTGCACTTGGCATCATCTTGGCCCTTGGTTGGCCATGGCTTGACCTATAAATACCCCCTTAAGATGAAGAGTTCTTCATCCACAAATTCCTTTCCAAGTCTTGAAAATCCTTCCCTCTCCCTTGTAGCTTTTCGTCCAAACACGTTCCCCGCGGTGAAGCTTAGCCGAGGCTACCCCTAGCCTGGCGAAACCTACCCCCTCCCTTGGTAGAAAAGTTGCCTTCTAGTATTGTTATAATGCCCAAAATACCTAGCCCAAATCCCTTAGTACTTAGTAGAAGTTGTGAAGAACTTCTAAGGGTTCTCGAGCTATCTGAGCGCATAACATAGGAGCTAAACCTTGCTCAGGAGCGACGTTTAACTTGGATAATTTTTGGGCTTACCGAGGTAAATAAACTTGTCCTTCTTTTGTAATTAGAGAATACATACTGTAGAAGTATAAGAATAAGTATTAAATACTTAGAAGAATATTACGAATAGAATTGACTGTTATCACGATAGAAGGGTTTAAAGAAGAATAATTGAACTATACTTACTTAGACTGTTTTCACAGAGACTTGAGTAGCTCACCGGGTAGGAAGTCTGCCCGATTTTCCGTAGAATAAAGGACCCTCTGCTTAGAATCATTTGCAGTAGTCTGACGCGTTGATAGGCGTGTCTGACTATTATAGGGTGATTCTCTGCGCGCGACATCTTCCACTTGGCAGGGGGTTTTCGCCGAGAAGGTATTTGATTCGTCCTAAAGCATGATATTTTAAAATATATATATAGTAATGCGGTGACGCGTGCGTGTTAACTGAATAATACTTACGGCAATGTCTTTTGACTTAAGCCTGAATAATACTTACGGCAATGTCTTGCGACTTAAGCCTGAATAATAAGGATCTTAAAGCATTTCAAAAGAATATTGAATCATTTTTCTTACAGAAGAGAACTAATTGGTTTTTAAACATCAAGCTTAAGAGTTATACTAGCTTTATGGGAAGTTAGGTATAACCACTTAAGAAAGATAAAAGGGACAGTTATTTATGTGTTTATAACAGACTTATATTGATTTATGGAAAGAATAATAAAATGGTTTGATAAGTAGACATGATATGATGCTATGTGTGGTAGTGACTTGTAACATTTGTATAAGAGGGTATTCTTGTTGTGCTTATGTGGTTTAACGATAAGTTGTTATGTTGGTATTATATCACTCACCTCTTGACATGTTACCGGGGGTTAAGCTGCCCTCCGATGCGGGGTAGACTCAGGCGGTCTGGGACCATGATTCGAGAATACCTCATGCGGGTCCAGGGGACCTATGCGGAGCTACGAGAGTTCCAGGTTAGTGTGCGGGGTTATACCTCATACGGTCTATGTGGCCATGCGGACTACGAGTCCAGGACGATGCCGAGGAGTAGCTACCGATGCGGGGTTATACCCTACGCGGGCCTATGTGAGTGGCCTATCCGGACTACGGAGTCGAGATTAGGCTTGCATGGTGATACTACGCAATTGGCCTGCTTGATCATTCGCAACCTAGAAAAGACACATTACGATTTACCTATTGTTGCTCTTGTTTATGATGTGGCACTATGCGATTACATTGGTTGTTTCGTGCATATTTATAAAATTGGTTTTAAAATGATATGATTTCATTTAAGTACTTTCTGATTTCACATACTTAGTACCGTTATCGACCTCCTTCGGGGGGCTGCGTTCATGCCGCAGGTAAGGGCAAGCAGGTGCTAGATCCACATCCTTAGGATTTTTGCGTTGGTGTCAGGAGCTCCATCTTCTCCGGAGGCTCTACTTTTGGGTATGATCTCCCTGTATTGTAGATAGTTTTGTACATTCAGGGTATGGCGGGGCCCTGTCCCGCCATAGTTGTTTACTTCCTTAGAGGTCTGTAGTCCTATTGTACAGTTGGGATGTAACTGCAAAACTATGTTTATATATATATGCCGAAAGGCAGGCTTTCCTTCAGATAAACTGTTTCTCCTTTTTAATAATGTTTCTTGTCTTGTTTTATATTTCCGCTGATTTTCTCTGATGTATGACTGCTTGGGTGCCCGGGTAAGGCACCAGTCATGGGCCCCGGAATGGGTCGTGACAACGACGAGTAAGAAAAGAGGCGTAGATATGTTAAGAAGATGGAAGTGTCCTTTTTATAAGTAAAGATGTGAAAAAGTATCCTTTGGACCATGGGTGGAGCTAATGGTATTGTTATACACTTTAGAGATGATTCTTCGTTGGCTTGGATGTGAATTTTTACGCGTATGTCGTATTATGGCCATGTGTGGCATAATTGGTTTCGTAAGTATAGTAGGGAAGACTATGTCGGCGCAAGCATGTTTGGAGACTTAGAAAGAACATTCGGGACGAATGTTTCTAAGGGGGGAAGAATGTTACACCCCGTAGTTCCAGAGTATGTATACGAGGACGTACGTACGAGAATACGACATTAAAATTTGAAAGAAAGAAAGATGTGATTTTTCGACGGAAAAGTTTCCGGATTTTGTGAAGGAAAAAGGTTTGTTAATGGGAATTGGATTCCCAGATTTGGTATTCGGACTTTTTGGGATATTTGAGAATTATGGAATTTTATTTTCGGAATTGGTCACGTGGGGCCCGCGGGAGGAATTTACGGTTGTAGGGCCCACTTTATTTTCGAAATTTGTGGCATTACGGATATTTTCGGAAGATGAAATATTTTGGATGAGTAGGAGGGCGACACATGGCACCCATCTGGCCCTATGGGCGAAAATAGTGTGGCCTTGTACGTTGATGAGACATGTGGCTAGCCACATGTCTCATTGTTGTGGTGGACACTTGTCACAAAGTTGTGGTGGACATTTGGTTGGAAGAACTCACACACACTTGTCCCTAATCCTCACCATACACTTGTTTTCATCTTGGCCATTGATTGTTCTATAAATAGACCCTTTGAGCTTGCAAGACTTCATCCACAATTAGAGATTTCCAAGCTTGAAAATACTCCCTCCCCTTTAGTGAGTGCTCTCGGTTTTTGGCTAAGTTCTTGACCAAATTGTTGTCCAAAAATTCTAAAAGTTTTAAGTGTTCTTCCTTAGTGTATTAGGAAGATTAGTAACCAAAAGTTAGAAAAGATTTCACACCCTAGCCCCTAAATTACCCCCTTGGGCGAGAGCATGGAAAGAACAAGCCTAAGTGTTCTTCACTTTTTGGAGTTGAAGTGTTAAGAGAAGTTGTTTAGAAACTTCTAAGGGTTGCTTGGAGTGGGTTGGAGCGTAAGGAAGTGGAGCTAAACGTTGCTCAGGATCGACTTATAAAACTTGGATAATTTTGGGCTTATCGAGGTAATGATCTTTACCCCCTATTGTAATTGGAAATTACATGTTGTTGTAATGTATAGTTGAGTATACTATATGTAGAATGAATATGGATAAGAATTGAACTGTATTTACATAGGATTTGTATTCTGATGAGACTTGTAGTATTATTGTGGAGTAGAATTGTACACGTCCAGGTTAGGCGTGTAACCCCCGGGATTGTTGGTTTGCAGCAGGCCTCGTTAGAGGAGGAGATTTATGTGGTTGCGGGGGGGAGGTGCTGCCGAATTTTCCGTAGAATAAGGAATCTTGTATCTAGAATTATTCTACGAAAGAGATCTAGAGGTTGATAGACGTTTTGTGGCCTTTATAGGTTGAAGTACTACGGGTAGCGTATTCTACTTGAAGGGTGGAAAAGGCGAGCAAGGTTAGAGTACTTTGGAGCGTTTTGCTAATTGTCGATAATCATCGCGAGGTATGTGAACCTCTTCCTATCCTTTCTAGCATGATATTTGTAAAATATATTTAGTGCGATAGACGCACGTGTGTTTAAAGGAATTTGACTTTCCTTTTGTATCCTTGACTTGATTTCAAAGTTAAGTGACTTGTTATGAAATATTAAGGACTTGAATTAGGTTAAAAAGTTGTAAAACCTCACTCATGAGTAATGGGTGTGTGGTCTTTTAAAGAATAAAGTTATCTTGATTTCGAAAATAAGAATGGTTTTATCATTGGATTTAAAATGATAACTTGACTTATAAACAACTTGATTTTGGGAAAGGAGAAGTAACTTGATTTACAGGTATAGGTTACTTGTTTTTAAAAGAGTAAGACACTTGGTTTAAAAAGTATATTGCTACTTGACTTTTAAAGGAAAAGTTCCTTTGTTTTAAAAGAAGGTATGGAAATTCTTTTGGTTTTACTTTGATGTCTTTTGACTTGAGTTTTAAATAATAAGAATCTGGAAGTATTTCAAAAGAGTTATTAACCATTTTTGAAAGAAAAGCAATACTTGGTTTTAAAAGCTTAAGTGTTATACTAGCTTTATGGGAAGTTAGGTATAACGACTTAAGGAAGATAGAAGGAACGGTTTACTTATTTGTTTATGAAAATCTTGTATTGATTTCTGGAAAGTGTAGTAAGATGGTTTGATAAGTAAACATGTTACGATGCTACGTGTGTTAGTGTCTTGTGATGTTTGTGTGAGGGGGTTATTCTTGTTGTGCTTACGTTGTTAAACGATAAGCCCGTTGTACTGTTATTATATCACATACCCCCCTGACTTGTTATGATACCGAGGACTTGCCACCCTCGATGCGGGTCTATACGGCCTATGCGGTCTGTGTGACTATGCGGAGCTGCGGGAGTTCCAGGATTGATCATTCCGGGTGTATTATCCCGATGCGAGGGATGCCTCATGCGGTCTGTGTGACTATGCGGTCTGTGTGACTATGCGTTCTATGTGACTATGCGGACTGCGGGAGTCCAGGAGGGTACCGCGAGTTAGCTACCCCCGATGCGAGGAATACCTCATGCGGGTCTGTGTGTGACCTATGCGGAGCTGCGGTAAATTCCAGGATTAGACGCGCACATTGATACTGAGGGCGAGTGTCCAGCTTCGATCATGTGGTGCGGTCTAGAAAGACCTCGTGATACAGTTTTATAGCATTATTGGTATTGTGGGTTTTAGTAGTCGGCTATGCCTTCGTACTTACCCCGTACGGTTTTATTATGACACAGGTGGGACCTGGTGTTCATGTGTATTCCTTGGTGCTTTTATATCATGGACTACCGGCAGTGAGGAAGGAATTCCACGGGCATGATTGATATTGTGGGCATGAGACCCATGGTTATATTTGAGTAATGACTTTAAGGGCGTGAGTCACGACTTGACATATTCGCTACATATTGTGTATCGTAAATTGGTTATCATATATGTCTTCTGCTTTATATAGTATTATGATTTCATTTCTGATCTTTTGATTTCACATACTTGGTACTGTTATCTTGACCTCCTTCGTGGCTGCGTTCATGCCGCGGTAGAGGTACACGATCGTCGATCCTCGCCTTAGGATCACAATTCGATGTTTTGGGAAGCTCCGTTTCTCGAGGCTTATCTTGGGTATAGTCCCTGTCGTTGTAGGTACTTACATTCGTGGTATGGCGGAGCCTGTTAAATCGTTGTTGTTATAACATTCTTAGAGGTCTGTAGTACTGTTGTGGGCAGAGTTGTAAAAGGGATGTAACTGTTCGGGTTCAAGTTTTATTTATATATTCAGAAAGGTAACCGTTTTGGTTAGCCTGTTTTTCTTATTTCATTATTGTATATCTTGTTTCATGTGTATGTTTTTATTTCCGCTGATTTTCTCTGATGTTGTATCACTAGGGTGCCCGGGGTAAGGCACCAGTCGCGGGCCCGGGGTCGGGTCGTGACATAACCTATACTTAAATCAAGTTACTTCTCTTTTCCCGAAAACAAGTCGTTATAAGTCAAGTCTCTTATCTTTCAAGATCAAGTCTCTTAACTTTCAAAATCAAATCTTTTTTTTATTCTCATAAAGTCGTTATAACTAACTTCTCATAAAGCCATTATAACACTTTATGTTTTAAACAACCAAAATCCATTTCACACACGTACGTCTACCGTACTATATAGTTCACAACAATCATGATCAAGAGTATAGGAAGAATCACATACCTTTTTAGCTTAAACCACAAGCCAAGTCAAGTATGCCGCGCGTAGAAGATCCACCTATAACAACCACAATATATCTATCAACTTCTAGTTCTCTTCGTAGCATATTCTAAGTAAACAGTTCCCTATTCTACGGAAAATTCGGCAGCACCTCCCCCCCCGCAAACACATAAATAACCTCCCCCTAACAAGGCCTGCTACCAAGCCAACAACTCCAAGGGGATTACACGTCGAACCGGACGTGTTCAACTCTGTCTCACAATAATACTACACAAGTCTCATCAGAATACAGTCAATGTAAATCTGATTCAATCCTTTATAATCATCCTCCCAATATAACTTATACTCAATTCTAAACTACTACAACATGTAATATCCAATTACAATAGGGGACATGCGGACCATTACCTCGATAAGCCCAAAATTATCCAAGATTATAAGTCGATCCCGAGCAACGTTTAGCTCAAATCGACGCCCAACCCGCCTCAAGAAACCCTTAGAAGCTCCTAACCAACTCCTCTTCAAGATCTAACTCCAACAAGTGAAGAACACTAAGGCTCAACTATGGCAAGTTTCGGCCAAGGTGAAATTCTAAGGCTAGGGGTGTGAAATCTTTTCCAACTCTTGGTACACAATCTTCCTAACACCCTAAGGAAGAACACTTATAAGTTTAGGGATTTTTGGACAACTTTTGCTCAAGAATTTCAAGGCAAAGCCGAGAGCAACCTTGTCACGACCCGATCCCGGGCCCGTGACTGGTGCCTTACCCCGGGCACCCTAGTGATACAACATCAGAGTAATCAGCGGAACATAAAACGATACAAGACATATTATGAAATATGAAACAATGATCTGAGAAAAACTTGCCTTTCGGCATATATAAAAATGACAACTTTTTCAACATGAACAGTTTAATCCTTTTTACAACCCTGCCCACAACAAGATTACTGCACCTCTACGAAGATATGATAACAACGACGACGGGGCCCGCCATACCCCTGAATGTAAGCACCTACGACAACAGGGGACTATACCAAGATAAGCCTCCGGAGAAACGGAGCTTCCCAAACGCTGAAACTGTGACCATGAGAGCTAGGATCAACGACTGGTGTACCTCAACCTGCGGCATGAACGCAGCCCGAAGAGGTCGCATACAGTGCAAGTATGTGAAACTGAAAATACATACTGTAAATGAAATCATAGCAGTCATATAAAGCAGGAGACAATGTATGATAACCAAACTACAGTTTACCACAAAGCAGTCATGTCAAGTTAGGGACTCACGCCCTCAAGTCATCACTCAAGTATAACAATGGGTCTCAGGTGTAACGACCCGTTCCGGGGCCCGTTACTGGTGCCTTATCCCGGGCACCCTAGTGACACAACATCAGAGAAAACCAGCGGAAAATAAAACTTTAAACAAGAAACAAGATATATGATCATAAAACAGGCCAACCCAACGGTTACCTTCCAATAACATGTATACATACAACTCTTTCAAAACGAACAGTTTAATCCTTTTTACAACCCTGCCCACAACAGTACTACAGACCTCTAAGATTTACAACAACTATGACGGGACAGGGCCCCGCCATACCCCTGAATGTACAAGAACCTACAACTCAGGGAACACATACCAAAAGATAAGCCTCCGGAGAAACGGAGCTTCCCAAAACGAATCGAGATCCTAAGAGCGAGGATCCACGACCGATGTACCTCTACTGCGGCATGACGCAGCCCGAAGGAGGTCAATCTGACAAGTACCAAGTATGTGAAATCAGAAAATCAGAATGAAATCATACTAGTCTATATAAAGCAGAGACATGTATGATAACCAAACTACGATTCACAACATAAAAGCAACATGTCGATCGAGGACTCACGCCTCAAGTCATCACTCAAATATAACTATGGGTCTTACGCCCACAACATCAATCATGTTCGCATCACGCGCATGCCGGGTGCGCCGGTGTAGACATGTCCATGATGCAACAATAATACCAATGCCCCATGGCCACATGCCCGGAATTCTACCTCGGTGTAGACACGCCCATGTGACATCAACAATAATATCTTGGGTGATCAACCTGCGCGTGGCCACATGCCCCGAATTCTACCTCGGTGTAGACATGTCCATGTAACAACAATAACAATATACCGGGTAATCAACCCGCCGCATGACCGCATGCCCCCGAATCTGCGACGGTGTAGACATGTCCGTATGACATCAACAAGACAAGAATCAAAATGGAAACATACGTGGAATTCTCTATCACCGCCAAAGACGCTCCAAGTAAGTTCTCAACAAGTCGACCGCCTCTATCGAGAGACGCGGTAAAACATAAATACCACACTTGCACAACAAAGGCTATCATCACCAGAATAGGCAAGTTTAACAACAACAAGAATAGGCAAGTTTCACAACAACAAGCATAGTCAAGTGTCACAACTCAAAGTACTTTCATTTTATGCCAAAGTCCGGTTTTTAACCCCAAAGTACTACATACGTTAAGTTCTTTTAAAGAGATCCATTACTTTTATAAAAGTCACCCTATACCCATAGTATTAGAATGACCAACCCACATTCCTTTTCAAAATCAAGTAACAACATTCTTTTCCTAAGTTCGGTTTGCCTAGTTTCAATTACTCAAGCTTCTAATATTCAAATGCTCAAGTCACTTATTTTAGAAAGGTTTCATAACTCATTGTCTTAATCTCTTTTAAAACAATTGAGTAACATATGTCTTATATGTGAGTAGTTTATTCTTTGTTTATAACGATCTTATTACAAAGACCATGATCTAGAAAATGTAATATCATTTTGTCTCATCTTAGCTTCTATGCAGATGGAGGTTTCTCTTGGTTTTAATACAACACATCATTATTCAATACATTTTCCTTTATTAACGCGCAATGGTCTCTGTCGATACATTCGATTCCCAAATCAAGAAACATTATCCCTTTAAAACCAAGTACTCATTACTCACGAATGAGGTTTCACACAAACATCCACATTAAAACAAATAAGTTAAGTCTCTTATCTTATAAGATCAAGTCTCTTAACTTCTAACATCAAGAAACCATTTTCACTACATAAGGTCGTTATAACTAACTTCCCATAAAGCTATTATAACACCCTATGTTTTAAACCAACCAAATCACTTAGCACATGCGTCTGCGTACTACATAGTTCACAACAATCATGCTAGAAAAGATAGGAAGAGGTTCACATACCTCGCGACGATTTATCGACAATAAGCAAAACGCTCAAGTACTTCAACCCGTCGCTACTCCTTAAGCCAAGTAGATCACGCCACACGTAGTACTCCACTCCTAAAATGGTCATAGTACTCTATCAAACCTTTCTTATCATTGAAGACTTATACCAATAAAAGCCCTCAAAATCTACGGAAATTTCTAAGTGACTTCCGCTTATACTCACTTTTCCATCTTTTACCAAGGCAGAATAACCGTAATATATATACCATATATATATATAAGGCGTAATAATTAAACAACATAAAGAAGGATTACACGCCCAAACGGTAACGCGTTTACTATCACGCCCATAACAACAATAAGTAAAAGAAGGGGATTACGCGCCAACCGTGCGCGGTTTACTATCACGCCTTCATAACAATACAATAATTAAAGGGATCACACGCCCAAACGGAACGCGATTGAAAAATCTTCCCTTAATGTAAATGTAAATATCCAAAGTAAATACCCAAAGTAAATCAAATCCTTAAGTTGGGGTCCTTGGCCAACTTTGTCCATTTTACTTATCCAATTTACTCATTAGTCATCCAACTTATATTTCCATTCTTAATATAAGTTATAGTTACTTTGTTATTAGCTTCTTAGCAAGTAAGATATGTTTTTACCATTTTAATGGCAAACGACCAATCCTTTCTTTTAACAAGTTAACAAGATCCAACTCTTCCAAACTTACTCCATATATTATATAATCCATAATATACTTATATTATATGTATAACAACCAATTCACAAAGAGGTTTAAGTTCCACTACCTCAAATAGCCCAAAAAATATCCAAGTTCTTAAAGTCGCTCCAAGCAAGTCTTAGCTCCAAATATTTACGTTCCAATCCGCTACAAGCAACCCATAGAAGCTCCTAACCAACTTCTCTTCAAGATTCAACTCCAAAAAGTGAAGAACACTTGGGTTTCAAGATGATGACTTTCGGCGCATCCCTTCAAGGCTAGGCGTGTGAAATCTTTTCCAACTCTTGGTACACAATCTTCCTAACACCTTAGGGAAGAACACTTGAGAGTTTAAGAATTGTTGGACAAATTTTTGCTCAAGAAATGGGGCAAAACCGAGCTCTAGGTCAAGGAGAAGGGAGGGTTTTTCAAGTCTTCAAATGTCTAAGTGTGGAAGATTTCATCAACTAAGGGTGCATATATAGGACAACCAGGATAGGATGAAGGCAAGTGTGTGGTTGAGATTGGGGACAAGTGTGGGTGGGACCCACAAGCCACTTGTCCACACAAAATATCTAGCAAGACTTGGCCACTTGTCTTGCCACATCTAGCTAATTTCGGCCAGGGCCACCTAGGGGGTGACACGTGTGTCGCTCCTACTGGCCCAAAATATTTCATCTCCGAAAATATCCATAATGGCCAAAATCTCAAAAACTAAGCGGGCCCCACAAACCGTAAATTTCACCGTGGGCCCACGTGACCATTCGGAAATAAAATTCCATAATTCTCAAATATTCTAAGAAGTCCGAATACCAAATGGGAATCAATTCCATTAACGAACCTTTTCTTCACAAAAAGCGGAAACTTTTGTCACATCCCAAATCGGGCGTGGATGGTGCCTTACCCCGCACCCTAATGACACAACATCGAGTAATCGGAACATAAAACACATACATGAAATGCATGTATACAAAACGATGTCGAGGAAAACTTGCCTTTGGCGATATATAAATAACAACTTTACAAATGCGCTTTAATCCTTTTACAAACCCCGCCACAACAAAGATTACTACGCACTCTAAGAATGATATGACAACAATGGCGGGGACGGGGCCCAAACCCACGAATGTAAACACTTACTACGACAGGACTATACACCGATAAGCCTCGAGAAACGGAGCTTCCCAAACGCTGAATGACCACGAGAGCTAGGATCAACGGCGGTGTACCTCAACTGCGGCGTAACGCGGCCCGAAGGAGTCGACAACAGTGCGAGTATGTGAAACTAAAAATCGTAAATGAAATCATAATAGTCTATAAAGCGGGAGACGTGTATGATAACCAAACTACGCTTTACAATAACTAAGCGATATATCAAGTCGTGACTCACGCCTCAAGTCATCACCAAAGAACATGCGATGGGTCTCACGCCCACAACATCAATCGTGCGTGGGACACATTCCTCACCGGCGGCTTATGATATAAAAGTTCAAGGAACACACATGAACACGTGTCCCACGCGTGCCATAATAACACCGTCTGGGGTAAGTCTGAAGGCATAGCCGACTACTAACACGCAGTACCAACAAGGTCATGAATCGTATCATAAGATCTGTCTGCATCGTCACATGATCAAAGCCGCCACTTGCCCGCGATATCTAATGTGCGCGTCTAGTCCTGGAACTTCCGCGACTCGCGTAGGCCAATCTCATCGGCCGCGTAGGTATCCCGCGTCGGTAGCTACTCCCGGCATCGCCCCGACTTTCGAGTCCGCAGCCTGAGGACCGCATGCCCATAAAGGACGACACTAACACGGAACTCTCGTAGCTCGCGCATAGGCCCCAGACCCGCGTGAGGTATTCTCGAATCATGGTCCTGCATCGCCTGAGTCTACCGCGTCGGAGCGGCTTAACCCGGAATCATCTCAAGAGATGAGTGATGTAAAATATTAACACAACAAATTATCGTTAACCAACATAAGCACAACAAAGGAACACCCTTTACACAACATCACCAGATACTAACACACGTAGCATCCTAACACGTTTACTTATCAAAGCAACAAGAAAGTATTACAAGGTCACACAAACCAATACAATCAAGTTGTTCACACAAGGTACCTTCTACTATATGATTAACAAGATCGGGTTTTATCCCCAAAGTACTTCATACATTAACTCTTTAAAAGATACGTTACTTTCACAAAAGTCACACAATACGTAGTATCTAAAAATAGAGTGATTATCTTTTAAGGTAAATCAATTACTTACCTTTGTAAAATCAAGTAGCAACATTCTTTTCCAATGTTCAAGTTTGCCTAATTTCCAATGTTCAAGTTTCTCATTTTAGAACGGTTTTGTAGTTCATAGTCTTATTCATTTAAGAATATAATTCTCCTTTGAACAACTGAGAAACCTAAGCCTCTATGTGAGTAGGATATTCTTGTTTATAACAATCTTATTACAATGACCATGATCTAGAAATATCATTTTGTCTCATCTTAGCTTATGCGGATGGAGGTTTCTCTGGTTTTATTAGTACTTAATTAGTCAAAACATTTCCTTTTATTAACGCCGTGATGGTTTGTCGATACATTCGATTTCAAATCAAGAAACATTCTTAAGCCGTTATACCTAACTTCCCATAAAGCTAGTATAACTCTTAAGTTTTCAAAAGCCAAGTATTACTTCTTTCAAAATGATTCAAAAATCTTTTGAAATACTTCAAGTTCTTTATTAACACATAACAAGCCAGTTATAGTTCAAATCAGTTACCTTTTAAAAACCACATGTATTTTCTTACCGACATAAAGCTGTTATAACCAACTTCCCATAAAGCCGTTATAACACTTTATGTTTTAAACCACTCAAACACATTTAGCACGTATGCGTCACCGTACTACATAGTTCACACATATCATGCTAGAAGAGATAGGAAGAGGTTCACATACCTCGCGACGAGTATCGACTAATAGCAAAACGCTCAAGTACTTCCAACTGTCGGCTACTCCTTAAGCCACGTAGATCGCGCCACACGTAGTACATCAGCCTATAAGGCCACAAGGCGCTTATTAACATTTAGATCTCATCGTAGAACATTCTACCGAAAATTCGGCACCTCCCACACATGACAGCGTAAATCTCTCCTCTATCGAGGCTACCAAGCCAACCGTGGGGTTATATCTAACCTACCTGTACAATTCTACTCCACGGTACTCTTACTACACAAGTCTCTTGTAATACAACCCTATGTAATTCTGATTCGTAACTCTTCTTTAAATTCAGGCTTAAGTCAAAAGACATTGCCGATAACTATGTTCAGTTCTATTATATAGTATACTTCAACTATATATTCAAGCAATCATGTAATTTCTAATTACAATAGAGGGACAAGATAATTACCTCGATAAGCCCATAATTATCCTAGTTTAAATGTCGATCCTGAGCAATCGTTTAGCTCCAACTCGCGCTCAACCCGCTCCAAACCACCCTTAGAAGTTCTAACCAACTTCTACACACCATACCATTGACTATGGAGATTTCCCTAGGGTTTCGGTTTTGTATTGTGGGAAGTATAATAGTATTTACGGGCTTTTCAGATAGGTATAACCTTAGAATACAACAAGGTATATGGCTAAGGTAATTTGGGCATTATAACAATACTTTTGAGAGTATTTCTACACCACTGGGGGTACCTCACGAGAACACCCCAGGTAGGGGGTGTGCTCTCGGCCAGGCCACTAGGGAGGAAAGTACCCTCTCGGCCACTAGGCCTCACGAAAGGGAGGGGGTAGCTCACGGCCAGAGCACAAGAAAGGGAGGAAGGCTTTCAAGACTTGGTGATTTTGGAATGGATGAAGTCTTGAGCTTAGGGGTATTTATAGCAAAACCAAAGGCCAACCAATGGCAAGATCAAGCCATGTGCAAGGCAAGTGTAAGGCCAAGATCAAGCCATGTGCACCTAACCCTACTCCACAAAACACTCCACAAAACAAGGCACAAAACAAGGCACAATTCAAGGCCATAAAGTGGTCCATTTCGCCAGGTTGCGCCGCGCTTCAATGTGAGGTGACACATGTCACCCTCCCGTTGGTCCAAAATGTTTCGTCTCTCGGAAAAATCCATAAAATTAAAAATGACATAGCCGGAAATTCCCCTACGAAAGCTGTGAAAACGTTTCGTCGAAAAACGACTCAAAACGGGTGTTGTGAACAAAATTAATTCGGCCAAGCCTTAGTACAAGTTTCACATTTTCTACGTACGTCCTTACGTACATACTCTGGAAATACGGGGTATAACATTCTCCCCTCCTTAGAAACATTCGTCCCGAATGTTCCTTCTAAGTCTCAAAACAAGCGGCGTGCGAGATAGTCTTCACTACTATACTTACGAGAACAAACCTGCCATATCTGGCCACAGAAACACCCACACAAGTACTTACATCCAAGTTCACGAGGAAACACCTCCAACATCACCAACATGATACCACCTTTGTCACTTTTCCTGAGGCATCAACCTTCCGAGCGACCCAACAAAGTGCGGTGCGTCGCGATCACGGTATCGCGCACTGAACTCTTACCACATTTTGCAGTGCTGCGTCGGTATCAAAACTCGGGGTTACTATCTCTAACGGGTCATCATTGGGGAACACTCGATGGATTTCGATACTTTCCGATCATAACAATACGAAAGACCGACGTCTCGCCTCCTAAGTCGGACGGCAAAGCTAACATATAGGCAACTGGCCTATTCTTCACATGAACTCAAAGGCCCAAAGTAACTCGGGCTAAGTTCCTCTGTATTCCAAACTCATCACACCCAACCGGGTGGTACTTTGAAAACCGACCGTCGACACGAACTCTCGTCGTCGCCGATTATCCATACGATTTCTCCGGTGCGAACTTCTTCTAGACAAGCCGCACTATACGATCTGTGGAACAAGCTGAACAATATGCGAATCTTGCCAACGTCGAACCAATCGGCCGGCAATTTACACTTCCGCCCCGAGGCTTTAAAAAAAGCGACATCCGAACACCGAAATGATAGCTTAAACACTACCTCACAGAGACAACAATCCCAACTATCCTCGAAATCCAAACATCGGCGAGGCGAATGCGGTCGAGACTCACCGAGTTCTTAACCCGCTGGTAAAACTTTTAGAAAGCGAAAATAGCGCCACACCCGGCTTCATGCGACATAAGGTGAAGGTAGGCACCGTGCACCTTACAACCTTTACGATAACACAATCGCCGAGTAAACGGTCTTTGCTAGAAAACAAGACGGTCGACCTCGCCGGCGACTCATCGTCGAATCGTCCACGAGTTAAATGCATTGGTTAACTAAACTTGGGCCTAACACCTCGTGACCCTACCACAGCGGGACCACCACAACCGACCCACCACCAAACGCGGCGGGTTGACCGCAACGGGGCCAACCCGACCCAGGCCGCGCAATACTAGCTCCGATCCGAACAATCTTACTAATCACGTTTGAAAACCTAGCGGTCTTCTTAGCTCAACTACCTCTTTCATTCCACACTACTAGGGACTATCCCAAACATAACTCACGTGCACTATGCACTCCCAATAAGGGTCAAACATAACACTACACCTTTTCTCGAGATGGCCTCACCTCTAAGGTCTCTAGGTAAAAAGCTCTAAGGCTCACACCTTCTATCCCCAAAATCTTACTCGGTTAAACAACCATGATCTAATCACGACTAACACACCGCTATCGAACATAGCACTTAAGGTATACTCACTTATCATACATCTTGATCTCTAGAGGTTAAAGATATATCTATATTTACTTCTTGCTCCTTAGTCGTTCTAATCAAACCTGCCCGTGCAGGCGTAGCAAGGAAGATGACGAACTACCCGCGTCTGAAGGCAAAGTCCCTTACTAGGTCACCCATTCGACACACCTCGGCGCCACAGTGCAACAAGTACCAACTAAAAGATGACATTCCGGGATGGCGTCATCGCACTGAACCGAAGCCACAGTTTCGACCAACTCCTGCGCGCCCGAACGTCCCGAAATGCGCGGAAGACCACTCTGCGCTGGCGGAGGTGCATATCTAATCTGCTGAGGTGACTCGCCTCGAAAGTTACCAAAGGACCTTCTTGCTCGCCTCTTCGCTCGCTTGGTTAACCCGTCGATCTCTACGTTTCTCGGCCTGCTGCGCATAAGCCTGTACACAGGCCATGCTCAAGCCTAACTGAAGGATTTCTCTTGCACAACCTTCTCTTAGGTAGTCAATAAGACTCGCGATACATCGGTATCTCTCTGGTAGCCAAATCCATAGCTAATGCGGTCGCTTCTTTACAATCCATATTCTCTGTTCGCAGTCGTGGGCGAAGGTTCAAATATCATGGCGCGATAGGAGGCTGTCGCCGTGCTAAACTCTGCTGGGGCTAGTGACGTCGCAGAAATCCCCAAATGAAGCACTACCCTAGGTAAATATTGGGCCCGTGCCCTCGTGACCCTCTGTACTCAACTCGCAGCTCCTCGCCGCCTTGCCTCTGGGCGGGTTTGCCTGCGCGGAGGCATAACGATAAGGAAAGAAATACGTTCGGAGGATCCAACTTACAACACGGCTCTAAGGCACGATCTCGAGTGAGAAGAATAGAAACCAATCCTAAATATCCTATAGCCTCACGATTATTGGTGTGGTGCACAACACACCGATAATCAAGACTCTTGGATACGGTGCGTAGACACTTTCAGAGATTAATCGCTCGATACCACTTTTGTCACATCCGGCGGGCGTGGATCGTGCCTTACCGGGCACCCTAGTGACACAACATCGTAGTGTCACGGAACATAAAACACATACATGAAATGGCAGTACAAAACGATGTCGAGGAAAACTTGCCTTTCGGCATATATAAATAACAACTTTACAAATGCAGTTTAATCCTTTTACAAACTCGCCACACTTGAGATTACTGCACTCTAGAATGATATGACAACAATGGCGGGGCGGGGCCCGCCAAACCACGAATGTAAACACTTACTACGACGGGGACTATACGGCCGATAAGCCTCGGAGAAACGGAGCTTCCCAAACGCTGTGACCACGAGAGCTAGGATCAACGGCGGTGTACCTCAACTGCGGCGCATGAGCGGCCCGAAGAGTCGATCTGGCAGTGCGAAGTATGTGAAACTAAAAATCGTAAATGAAATCATAATAGTCTATAAAGCAGAGACGTGTATGATAACCAAACTACGATTTACAATAACTAAGCGATCATATCAAGTCGTGGACTCACGCCTCAAGTCATCACAAAGAACATAACAATGGGTCTCACGCCCAACATCAATCGTGCGTGGGACACATTCCTCCTTCTTGGCGGTTTATGATATAAAAGTTCAAGGAACACACATGAACACGAGTCCCACTGTGCCATAATAACACCGTGCGGGGTAAATACGAAGGCATAGCCGACTACTAACACCAGCAGTACCAACAAGGTCATGAATCAGATCATAAGATCTGTCTGGGCCGTCACATGATCAAAGGCGGCCACTTGCGCGATATCTAATGTCGCGTCTAGTCCTGGAACTTCCGCACTCGCGTAGGCCAATCTCATCGGCCGCGTGAGGTATCCCCGCGTCGAGGGTAGCTACTCCGGCATCGCCCGGACTTTCGAGTCCGCATGCGCAAGGACCGCATGCCCATAAAGGACGACACTAACACGGAACTCGTAGCTCGCGTAGGCCCCGGGACCGCGTGAGGTATTCTCGAATCATGGTCCCGCATCACTTGAGTCTACCCGCGTCGGAGGCGACAACCGGAATCATCTCAAGAGATGAGTGATGTAAAATATTAACACAACGACTTATCGTTAACCAACATAAGCACAACAAAGGAACACCCTTTACACAACATCACAAGATACTAACACACGTAGCATCCTAACACGTTTACTTATCAAAGCAACAAGAAAGTATTACAAGGTCATGACCAATACAATCAAGTTGTTCACACAAGGTACCTTCTACTATATGATTAACAAGATCGGGTTTTATCCCCAAAGTACTTCATACATTAACTCTTTAAAGATACGTTACTTTCACAAAAGTCACACAATACGTAGTATACGAAAATAGAGTGATTATCTTTTTAAGGTAAATCAATTACTTACCTTTGTAAAATCAAGTAGCAACATTCTTTTCCAATGTTCAAGTTTGCCTAATTTCCAATGTTCAAGTTTCTCATTTTAGAACGGTTTTGTAGTTCATAGTCTTATTCATTTAAGAATATAATTCTCCTTTGAACAATCGAGAAACCTAAGCCTCACATGTGAGTAGGATATTCTTGTTTATAACAATCTTATTACAATGACCATGATCTAGGAAATATCATTTTGTCTCATCTTAGCTTCTATGCGGATGGAGGTTTCTCTTGGTTTTATTAGTACTTAATTAGTCAAAACATTTCCTTTTATTAACGCTGCGATGGTTTGTCGATACACATTCGATTTCAAATCGAAGAAACATTCTTAAGCGTTATACCTAACTTCCCATAAAGCTAGTATAACTCTTAAGTTTTCAAAAGCCAAGTATTACTTCTTCTTTCAAAATGATTCAAAATCTTTGAAATACTTCAAGTTCTTTATTAACACATAACAAGCCAGTTATAGTTCAAATCAGTTACCTTTTAAAAACCACATGTATTTTCTTACCGACATAAAGCTGTTATAACAACTTCCCATAAAGTCGTTATAACACTTTATGTTTTAAACCACTCAAACACATTTAGCACGTATGTCGTCACCGTACTACATAGTTCACACATATCATGCTAGAAGAGATAGGAAGAGGTTCACATACCTCGGCGAGTATCGACTAATAGCAAAAGCGCTCAGTACTTCCAATCGGCTACTCGCCAAGCCACGTGGATCGCGCCACACGTAGTACATCAACCTATAAGGCCACAAGTGACATTAACATTTAGATCTCATCGTAGAACATTCTCAGAAAATTCGGCAAGACTCCCCATGACAGCGTAAATCTCCTCTCTATCGAGGCTGCAAGCCAACCGGGGTTATACATCTAACCTACGGGTACAATTCTACTCCACGGTACTACTACACAAGTCTACTGTAATACAACCCTATGTAATTACAGTTCAGAACTCTTCTTTAAATTCAGGCTTAAGTCAAAAGACATTGCCGATAACTATGTTCAGTTCTATTATATAGTATACTTCAACTATATATTCAAGCAATCATGTAATTTCTAATTACAATAGAGGGACAAGATAATTACCTCGATAAGTCCATAATTATCCTAGTTTAAATGTCGATCCTGAGCAATCGTTTAGCTCGACTCGCGCTCAACCCGCTCCAAACCACCCTAGAAGTTCTAACTAAACTACACACAATACCCCAACTGACTATGGAGATTTCCCTAGGGTTTCGGTTTTGTGACTGACGGGAAGTATAATAGTATTTCTGGGCTTTTCGTATAGGTATAACCTTAGAATACAACAAGGTATATGGCTAAGGTAATTTGGGCATTATAACAATACTTTTGAGAGTATTTCTACACCACTAAGGGGGGGTACCTCACGAGAACACCCAGGTAGGGGTGTGCTCTCGGCCAAGGCCACTAGGAGGGGAAAGTACCCTCTCGGCCACTAGGCCTCACGAAAGGGGAGGGTAGCTCACGGCTAGAGCACAAGAAAGGAGGAAGGCTTTCAAGACTTGGTGATTTTGGAATGGATGAAGTCTTCAAGCTTAGGGGTATTTATAGCAAAACCAAAGGCCAACCAATGGCCAAGATCAAGCCATGTGCAAGGCAAGTGTAAGGCGAGATCAAGCCATGTGCACCTAACCTACTCCACAAAACACTCCACAAAACAAGGCACAAAACAAGGCACAATTCAAGGCCATAAAGTGGTCCATTTCGGCCAGGGTTGCGCCGCGCTTCAATGTGAGGGTGACACATGTCACCCTCCCGTTGATCCAAAATGTTTCGTCTCTCGGAAAAATCCGCAAAATTAAAAATGACATAGCGGAAATTCCCTACGAAAGTCATGAAAACGTTTCGTCGAAAAACGACTCAAAACGGGTGTTGTGAACAAAATTAATTCGGCCAAGCCTTAGTACAAGTTTCAAATTTTCTACGTACGTCCTTACGTACATACTCTGGAAATACGGGGTATAACACTTTTCCGTCGAAAAATCACATCTTTCTTTCTTTCCAAAATTTCTGTCGTAATCTCGCACGTACATCCTCACCTATATACCCTGGAACTACGGGGTATAACATTCTTCCCCCCTTAGAAACATTCGTCCCGAATGTTCATTCTAAGTCTCCAAACGTACTTGTGTCGGTATAGTCTTCACTACTATACTTACAAAACCGATCATGCCACCAATGGCCAGAATATAACATGTGCGCAAAACTCAAATCCAAGCCAACGAGGAATCATTTCTAATCTTACAATAGCTCCCACTAGCTTCAATTTACTCTAAGGCCATTCCCGGCCTTCACGATCCGATTCTGGTTGAACGCATCCACGAACTCGTACGATGGTTACCTAAACTTGGGCCTAGCACCCTCGTGACCCTACCACCTGGCGGGACCACCTCGAACTGACCCCACCTCAATATGGGCTGCGGGTTGACCCGCAAATGGCCCTCAACCCGACCCCTAAACGCGCCAACTCTTGTTCCCGATCCGGAACAATCTTACTAATTCACGTCATGAAAGCTACCACTTCCATCTCACACTACCCATGTAATTATCCCACAATATTTCCCCGCATACCAAGTACATCGGCAAAGACCAACCGTAAAATCACCCACTCAAGACGGCCTCGCCTCTAAGGTCTCCACGTATAAAACTCTAAGGTTCACACTTTCCATGCCCCCCACACTTATCCTTCCAACTAACCATGTTTTCTAACTTACAAACAACACAACGCTATCCGTACATAGCACACAATAATAAGATCATCATATCGCGCAAACCAAACTCTAGAGGGTTAAGGATATACTGGCTACCGCTCACTCTAATCATAGGCACGCCTGCAGTGCATCGCTATAGAAAGCGATGAACCACCAATCGTCCGTGGTGAGTCGTAACATCCGTGCTACCCTTGGTCGGACAGTTCCTCGCAAAATGGCCTGCTGTCGCCAAAAATAACAAGCTCCCGCACTACGACACTCCCGAAATGCGGTCTACCACATCGACCACCAGGTAGGGGTGACGCGTCCGCCAACACTTACTTCCTCGAAACACGAACCTCGAGCCACGACCGCTCCGAATACTCAAGGTTGTGGAGGACCACTCTGCATGGCGGAGGTACAAAACTAGTATCTTTCTTGGCGGTCCGCCTCGAAAGTCACCAAGGACCACATTGTTATGGCCTCTTCGCGATCTTGGTCATTCCGTCGACCTCTCCGTGCCTCACATCCCGGTCGTGAGCTGCGTGCGGGCAATGTCCATGCGGTGAAGAGCTACTCACGAACATGCCTCGACATGTAATCATCGAGCCCTGTAACATATCGGTGCACTCGATCCTCCATACTAGCTACACGCTGGGACGTCACGCCAATGAGTCGAACTCCACATTGTACTCGACCGAATGCGCGGATTCGTCTAAGCATCAAAAATCTGCCGGCGTGCCTCTCATCTGCGGAGGCAAGAAGTGCGTGAGAAAGCCGAAAACTCATCCCATACTGCTGAGGTGCATGCTCTCCCGAAAGCTCATGAATCAAACCAATCGATCGCGGTATCACGCGGCCGTCGCGAACAAAGGTCCGCAGACTCGGTCTCTGAAGCCTTGATCACCGCGTGATCGGCAGAAGCTGCGGATGAACTCCTGCGGATCATCCTCGAGCCTCGACCCATAAAACTCGCGGGCTACAACTCGGAAAGTCCGTAGCCTCAAACTATCGCTCGGGGTGAACCACTGGTGCTCTGGGCTGGGCTGCTGCGTCCGGCCTATCGCCATATCGCCACGACCACGGCGGCAAGAATCGCCATCTCCTTATAACCCATCTCCTGCGCCCGGTGTGGGATGGAGGCTCGGTGCTGCGGTCTCGGCAGCCATTCTTTGCGGCTCTAACCTCTCTTTGGGTGGCGGCGTCCACAAAACCCGCCGTCAAGCCTGACCTCAGTCTTGTGCGGGCTGCGCCTCGTACTCTGTATCTCACTAGCGGTTCCTCGTTTGTCTTGCCGCCGGGCTCTGGTTGCCTCGCGGAGGCATAACGGTAAAAATGAGATACGTCGAGGGTCCAACTTACAACACAACTCTAAGGCACGATCTCGGAATGAGAAGAATGGAAACCAATCCTAAATGTCCTGCGGCCTCACGATTATAGATGTGGTGCACAACACATCGATAATCAAGACTCTACTAGACACGGTGCGTAGACACTTTCCGAGGATTAATCGCTCGATACCACTTTTGTAACGACCGTTCGGGGCCCGTTCATCGTGCCTTATCCGGGCACCCTAGTGACACAACATCGAGAGAAAACAGCGGAAAATAAAACTTTAAACAAGAAACAAGATATATGATCATAAAAGCAGGCCAACCCAGCGGTTACCTTCCAATAACATGTATACATACAACTCTTTCAAAGCGAGCAGTTTAATCCTTTTTACAACCACTTGCAACGATTACTACAGACCTCTAAGATTTACAACAACTATGACGGACAGGGCCCGCCATACCCCAGAATGTACAAGAACCTACAACTCGAGGAACACATACAAAAGATAAGCCTCCGAGAAACGGAGCTTCCCAAAATCTTTGGCGAGATCCTAAGAGCGAGGATCCACGGCCGATGTACCTCTACTGCGGCATGAACGCAGCCGAAGAGGTCGATAACAGTACCAAGTATGTGAAATAAAAAAATCAGAATGAAATCATACTAGTCTATATAAAGCAGAGACATGTATGATAACCAAACTACGATTCACAACATAAAGCGATCATGTCGATCGGGGACTCACGCCTCAAGTCATCACTCAAATATAACTATGGGTCTTACGCCCACAACATCAATCATGTTCGCATCGTGGCGCGTGCCCCGGAATTCTGCCGGTGTAGACATGTCCATGATGCAACAATAATACCAATGCCCATGGCCGTACCGGAATTCTACCTCGGTGTGAACCGTCCATGTGACATCAACAATAATATCTTGGGTGATCAACCTGCGCGTAGCCACATGCCCCGGAATTCTACCTCGGTGTAGACATGTCCATGTAACCACAATAACAATATATCGGGTAATCAACCCGGCGTGACCGCGTGCCCGAATCTTTGCGTCGGTGTAGACATGTCCATGTGACATCAACAACAAGGCGATAATCAAAATGGAAACATACGTGGAATTCTCCATCACCGCCAAAGACGTCAAGTAAGTTCTCAACAAGTCGACTGGCCCTCTATCGAGAGACGCGGTAACACAGAAATACCACACTTGCACAACAAAGGCTATCATCACAAGCATAGGCAAGTTTCACAACAACAAGCATAGGCAAGTTTCACAACAACAAGCATAGGCAAGTTTCACACAACTCAAAGTACTTTCATTTTATGCCAAAGTCCGGGTTTTTAACCCCAAAGTACTACATACGTTAAGTTCTTTTAAAAGAGATCCATTACTTTTATAAAAGTCACCCTATACCCATAGTATTAGAATGACCAACCCACATTCCTTTTCAAAATCAAGTAACAACATTCTTTTCCTAAGTTCCGGTTTGCCTAGTTTTGATTACTCATGCTTCTCATTTTCAAATGCTCAAGTCACTTATTTTAGAAAGGTTTCATAACTCATAGTCTTAATCTCTTTTAAAACAATTGAGTAACATATGTCATATATGTGAGTAGTTTATTCTTTTTTATAACGATCTTATTACAACAGCCATGATCTAGAAAATGTAATATCATTTTGTCTCATCTTAGCTTATGCGGATGGAGGTTTCTCGGTTTTAATACAACACATCATTATTCAATACATTTTCCTTTATTAACGCTGCAATGGTGCAGTCGATACATTACGATTCGAAATCGGTAAAACATTATCCTTTAAAAACCAAGTACTCATTACTCACGAATGAGGTTTCACACAAACATCCACATTAAAACAAATAAGTTAAGTCTCTTATCTTATAAGATTAAGTCTCTTAACTTCTAACATCGATAAACCATTTTCACTACATAAGGTCGTTATAACTAACTTCCCATAAAGCTATTATAACACCTATGTTTTAAACCAACCAAATCACTTAGCACGTATGCGTCTACCGTACTACATAGTTCCACAACAATCATGCTAGAAAAGATAGGAAGAGGTTCACATACCTCGCGACGATTTATCGACAATAAGCAAAACGCTCAGTACTTCAACCCGTCGGCTACTCCTTAAGCCAAGTAGATCACGCCACGTAGTACTCCACTCCTAAAATGGTCATAGTACTCCTATCAAACCTTTCTTATCATTGAAGACTTATACCAATAAAAAGCCCTCAAAATCTACGGAAATTTCGGCAGTACTTCCCCCGTTTATACTCACTTTTCCATCTTTTACCAAGGCGAATAACGTAATATATATACCATATATATATATAGGCGTAATAATTAAACAACATAAAGAAGGGGATTACACGCCCAAACGGTAATGCGGTTTACTATCACGCCTCCATAACAACAATAAGTAAAAAAAAAGGGATTACGCGGCCAACCGGTAACGCGGTTTACTATCACGCCTTCATAACAATACAATAATTAAAAAGGATCACGCCCAAACTAACGCGATTGAAAAATCTTCCCATGTAAATGTAAATCTGATCCAAAGTAAATCTGATCCAAAGTAAATACGATCCTTAAGTTGGGGTCCTTGGCAACTTTGTCCATTTACTTATCCAATTTACTCATTAGTCATCCAACTTATATTTCCATTCTTAATATAAGTTATAGTTACTTTGTTATTAGCTTCTTAGCAAGTAAGATATGTTTTACCATTTTAATGGCAAGCGGCCAATCCTTTCTTTTAACAAGTTAACAAGATCCAACTCTTCCAAACTTACTCCATATATTATATAATCCATAATATACTTATATTATATGTATAACAACAATTCACAAAGAGGTTTAAGTTCCACTACCTCAAATAGCCCAAAAATATCCAAGTTCTTAAAGTCGCTCCAAGCAAGTCTTAGCTCCAAATCTTTACGTTCCAATCCGCTACAAGCAACCC
This sequence comes from Przewalskia tangutica, assembly GCA_029844215.1. Lineage (NCBI taxonomy): Eukaryota > Viridiplantae > Streptophyta > Magnoliopsida > Solanales > Solanaceae > Przewalskia > Przewalskia tangutica. The sequence continues at coordinate 67,404,648 of CM056726.1, forward strand.
ATAGAAGCTCCTAACCAACTTCTCTTCAAGATTCAACTCAAAAAGTGAAGAGAACACTTAGGGTTTCAAGATGACTTTCGGCCAAGGCATCCTTCAAGGCTAGGGGTGTGAAATCTTTTCCAACTCTTGGTACACAATCTTCCTAACACCTTAGGGAAGAACACTTGAGAGTTTAAGAATTGTTGGACAAATTTTTGCTCAAGAAATGGGGCAAAACCAGAGCTCTAGGTCGAGGGAGAAGGGAGGGTTTTCAAGTCTTCAAATGTCTAAGTGTGGAAGATTTCATCAACTAAGGGTGCATATAGGACAACCAAGGGATAGGATGAAGGCAAGTGTGTGGTTGAGATTGGGGACAAGTGTGGGTGGGACCCACAAGCCACTTGTCCACACAAAATATCTAGCAAGACTTGGCCACTTGTCTTGCCACTTGTCTAGCTAATTTCGGCCAAGGGCCACCTAGGGGGGTGACACGTGTCGCCCTCCTACTCGTCCAAAATATTTCATCTCCCGAAAATATCCATAATGGCCAAAATCTCAAAAACTAAGCGGGCCCCACAAAACCGTAAATTTCACCCGTGGGCCCCACGTGACCATTTCCGGAAATAAAATTCCATAATTCTCAAATATTCTAAGAAGTCTGAATACCAAATCTGGGAATCCAATTCCCATTAACGAACCTTTTTCTTCACAAAAACCGGAAACTTTTCCGTCGAAAAATCACATCTTTCTTTCTTTCCAAAATTTCTGTCGTAATCTCGCACGTACATCCTCACCTATATACCCTGGAACTACGGGGTATAACATCAGGCCCACAACATCAATCATGCCCGTGGAATACCTTCTTCACTGCCGGCAGTCTATGATATAAAAGCACCATGGAACACACATGAACACCAGGTCCCACCTGTGTCATAATATCTCTGTACGGGGTAAGTACGAAGGCATAGCCGACTACTAAAAACCCACAGTACCAACAAGGTCATGAACTGTATCATAAGATCTGTCTAGACCGTCACATGATCAAAGCTGGCCACTTGCCCGCAGTATCAATGTGCGCGTCTAACCCTGGAACTCCGCACTCCGCGTAGGCCAATCTCTCGTCGGCGCGTGAGGTATTCCCGCGTCGGTAGCTACTCCCGGCATCGTCACGGACTTCGCGATCGCATGGCCACATGGACGCATGCCCATAAAGGACGTACACTAACACGGAACTCTCGTAGCTCGCGCATAGGCCGGGACTGCGTGAGGTATTCTCGAATCATAGGTCCATCGACGCTTTGAGTCTACCCGCGTCGGAGGCGACAACCCGGAATCATCTCAAGAGATGAATGCCACGATACTATCATAACGACTGATAGTTAATAAGCACAATCAAGGGAAACCCCTTTACCCAAACATCACAAGATACTAACACACGTAGCATCCTAACACGTTTACTTATCAAAGAAATCAAAAAAGTATTACAAGGCTATCACAAACCAATACAATCAAGTTGTTCACACAAGGTACCTTCTACTATATGATTAACAAGATCGGGTTTTATCCCCAAAGTTGTTATACCCCGTAGTTGCAGGGTATATATGTGAGGACGTACGTACGAGAGTACGACTGAAATTTTGAAAAAGAAAGAAAGATGTGAGTTTCGACGGAAAAGTTTCCGGTTATTTGTGAAGAAAAAAGTTCGTTAATAAGAATTGGATTCCCAGATTTGGTATGTGGGCTTCTTAAATTATATTAGAATTTTGAGATTTTATTTTCGGAAATGGTCACGTGGGGCCCACGGGAGAAATTTACGGTTTTGTGGGGCCCACTTTGTTTTAGAGATTTTGGCCATTGTGGATATTTTTCGAAGGACGTTTTTTGAGGGCCAATAGGAGGGTGACACGTGTCACCCCCGCCTAGGTGGCTTGGCCGAAGTTACCTTTGTGCACAACACCCGGTTAGAGTCGTTTTTAAAAAGCGTTTTTGCGTAACTTGCGAAGGAAAATTCGGCTATGTCGTTTTGTATTTTTGCGGATTTTTCCGGCGGCGGAACATTTTTGGACCAACGGGAGGTGACACTTGTCACCTCGTTGTGATTTGAGAGGGCGGTAGGAGGTTTTAAGGCCACTTTTCATGGGTCTTTGTTTTGTGAGGATTTAAGGAGTAGGTTAGGGTGCACTTGTGCCAATCTTGGCCATCCACTTGCCCCCACATGGCTTGATCTTGTCCGTTGGTGTCCCTATAAATACCCCTGCTTGAAGGTTTTCTTCATCCTCATTTCATTCTAAGTCTTGAAATATCCCTCCCCTAGTGTTGTTCTCGTCAGGTCTACCCCTTTTTGAGGAGCTTGGCGAGAGGCTTCCCTCCCTTTGTGAGGCTTGGCCGTGGGTACCCACTGCCTAGTTGTTTTAAGTATAATACCCTTGTGGTGGTATAGAAATACTCCCTAGTATTGTTATAATGACCAAAATACCTTAGCCTTGTACCTTGTAGTATTCCAAAGATACCTCTATCGTAGAGCCGGAAATACTACATTTTGTCCTTTAGTCTCAAACCAAAACCAAGGAAATCTTCATAGTTGGTTGAAGTATGTGAGTAGAAGTTGGTTAGAACTTCTAAGGGTTGTTTGGAGTGGTTTGGAGCGCACGGAGTGGAGCTAAACCTTGCTCAGGATCGACATTATAACTTGGATAATTTTGGGCTTATCGAGGTAATTATCTTGTCCCTCTATTGTAATTGGAAATTACATGTTTGTTAGAATATATAGTTGAAGTATACTATATATGGAACTACTTAGTATTCGGCAATGTCTTTTGACTTAAGCCTGAAGAATAAAGAAGAATCGAATGTATTTACATAGGGCTGTATTGCAGTAGACTTGTGTAGAATTGTACACGTCCGGTTAGACGTGTAAACCCCCCCCTGGTTGGCTTGGTAGCCGGCCTCGATAGAGGAGGAGATTTACGCTGTTGCGGGGGGGGGAGGTGCTGCCGAATTTTCTATAGAAAGATAGAAAACTTGTGTTTTGGGGTTAATAGACGTTTGTGACCTTTATAGGTGAAAGTACTAAGAGTAGCGTATTAAACTCGAGGAGTGGAAAGGGCTAGCAAGGTTGTAGTACTTGGAGCATTTTGCTTATTGTCGATAAATCGTCGCGAGGTATGTGAACCTCTTCCTATCTTTTCTAGCATGATTGTTGTGAACTATGTAGTACGGTAGACGTACAGGTGCTAAGTGATTTGGTTGGTTTAAAACATAGGGTGTTATAATAGCTTTATGGGAAGTTAGTTATAACGACCTTATGTAAGTGAAAATGGTTTACTGATGTTAGAAGTTAAGAGACTTGATCTTATAAGATAAGAGACTTAACTTATTTGTTTTAATGTGGATGTTTGTGTGAAACCTCATTCGTGAGTAATGAGTACTTGGTTTTTAAAGGGATAATGTTTCTTGATTTGGGAATCGAATGTGTATCGACAGCATCAACTGCAGCGTAAATAAAAGGAAAATGTATTGAATAATGATGTGTTGTATTAAAACCAGTAGAAACCTCCATCCGCATAGAAGCTAAGATGAGACAAAATGATATTACATTTTCTAGATCATGGCTGCTGTAATAAGATCGTTATAAACAAGAATAAACTACTCACATATATGACATATGTTACTCAATTGTTCTAAAAAGGAATCAAGTGATTAAGTTTGGGAACTATGAAACCTTTTGAAAATGAGAAGTTGGAGTAATTGAAACTAGGCAACCGAACTTAGGAAAAGAATGTTGGTACTTGATTTTAAAAGGAAAGTGTTAGTTTACTTAAAAATGTGGGTTGGTCATTCTAATACTACGGTATCGGGTGACTTTGATAAAAGTAATGGATCTCTTTTACAATTTAACGTCACGTAGTACTTTAGGAGCTAAAACCGGACTTTGGTATAAAATGAAAGTACTTTGTGTTGTTGTGAAACTTGCCTATGCTTGTTGTTGTGAAGCTTGGCTATGCTTATTGTGATAACCTTTGTTGTGCAAAGCGTTGTATTTACGTGTTACGCGTCTCGATGGAGAATTCGGTTGACTTGTTGAGAACTTACTTGGGCGTCTTGCGGCGATGGCGGAGAAATTCCGCAGTGCGTTCTGTTGATAGTATTATTGTTGTGCATCGCTATGGACATCTCGACCGCGATGCGTGCGCGCGGGTATGCTTCCATTTAGATTACCGCCTTGTTGTTTCCCTTTGGACATACCGACACGATCGTAGCGCGCGGGTATCGTCCATTTGGAATGTTGTCTTATTTTTCCCTTTGGACATCCGACACGATCGTAGCGCGGGTATGCTTCCATTTGGATTCTTTGTCTTGTTGTTGAGGTCACATGGACATGTCTACACCGGATCAGTCAGGGGCATGTGGCCATGGGACATTGGTATTATTGTTGCATCATGGACATGTCTACACCGTCTGATATTAGGGGCATGCGGCCATAATGCGAACTCGATTGATGTTGTGGGCGTGAGACCATAGTTATATTGGAGTGATGAGTATTTTATGTTGTGAATCGTAGTTTGGTTATCATACATGTCTCTGCTTTATATAGACTAGTATGATTTCATTTCTGATATTATGCGATTTCACATACTTGGTACTGTTGTCTTGACCTCCTTGAAGTGCGTTCATCTGCGAGTAAGTACATCGGTCGTGGATCCTCGCTCATGGATCACGATTCAGCGCATTTGAAGCTCCGTTTCTCGGAGGCTTATCTTTTGGTAGGTGTTCCACTGAGTTGTAGGTTCTTGTACATTCGGGGTATGGCGGGAGCCTGTCCGTCATAGTCGTGTATATCTTAGAGTGCAGTAATCTTGTTGTGGGCGGGGTTGTAAAAGGATTAAAGCTGCTCGAGTTTTATGTATATCTGAAGGCAAGCTGTTTTGGTTGCTTTGTTTATTTATTATATCTCTTGTTAAATGACTCATGTTTTATGTTCGCTGATTTTCTCGATGTATGTATCACTAGGGTGCGGGGTAAGGCACGATGCGGGCCGGGCAGTCGTTACAAAAGTGGTATCGAGCGATTAATCCTCGGAAAGTGTCTGAACCGTGTCTAGTAGAGTCTTGATTATCGATGTGTTGTGCACCACATCTATAATCGTGAGGCTGCAGACATTTAGGATTAGTTTCCATTCTTCTCATTACGAGATCGTGCCTTAGAGGCGTGTTGTAAGTTGGACCCTCCGACGTATCTCGTTTTTACGATTATGCCTCCGCGCAGCAACGAGCCCGGAAGGGCAAGGCAAGAGGTGCTGCTAGTGAGATCTGAGGAGTACGAGCGCGAGCCAGGCAGTACAGGGTTGTGCTTGACGGCGGGTTTTGTGGCGCCGCCCGGCCCAGCGAGAGTTAGAGCGCGGCAATGGGCTGCCGAGACCGCGATACTGAGCCCAGTCCCAGATTTAGGCGGAGAGATGGGTTACAAGAGATGGCGATTCTGGCGGTCGTGGCGATATGAGGATAAATTTGAATCTGTGATTCGATTCCGTGCACGATGGTTCACCCCGAGCGAATAGTTTGAGGCTACGGGACTTTACGAGTTGTAGCCCGCGAGTTTTATGGGTCGAGGCGGAGGATGATCGCAGGAGTTCATCCGGCGATTCTGACCGGATCATGCGGGTGATCAAGGCTTCGACCAGTGCAGTGACCTTTGGTTCGCATCGGCCGCGTGATACCGCGATCGATTGGTTTGATTCATGGGAGCTTTCGGGAGAGCATGCACCTCAGCGGTATGGGATGAGTTTTTGGGGCTTTCCACGCACTTCTTGCCTCGCGGATGAGGAGGGCGCGGTAAACAGATTTTTGTTCTTGAGGCAGAGAGGCGCCTTTGTCGGGAGTACAATGTCGAGTTCGATTCTTTGGCTCGATATGTCCTGCGCTAGTTGCGAATATGGAGGATAGGGTGCATCGCTACGTCACGGGCTAGATGATTATATGGTGAGTCTTGTGCGGGTGTTTCTCTTGTCAGGGCATGGACATTGCCGCGTGCGAGCTCATGCACTAGGATGTGAGGCACGGAGGGTCGGCGGAATGACTGGATCAGCGAGAAGAGGGCGGGGCGGCGAGGTCCTTTGGTGGCTTCGAGGCGGACCGCCTCGGCGAGCTAGTTATATACCCACGATGCAGTGGTCCTCCATCGTCTTCGAGGCGGTCGGGCTCGAGGTTCAGATTTTGGCGAGCGGGGGTGTTAACGGTGAAGCCACCCTACCTCGTTGTGACCATTGTGGTAGACTCCATTTTGGAGAGTGTCGTGCTAGATTGGGAGTTTGTTTTGCATGCGGCCAGCAGGCCATTTGCGAGGAACTGTCCGACCAAAGGAGCGCGGATGTTACGACTTCGACGCCCGGGATCTGTGGCTGGTTCATCACCTTCTACTATGCGCCTGCAGGCGTGCCTATGATTAGAGTGGGCGGTAGCTTGGTATATCCTTAACCCTCTAGAGTTTTGGTATGCTTGTTATGATGATCTCATTATTGTGTGCTATGCGGATAGCATTGTGATATGTGTGAGTTAGAATGCATGGTTAGTTGGAAGGATACGTATGGAGGCATGGTAAGTGTGAACCTTAGACTATTTCACGACTGAGACCTTAGAGGTAAGGTCGTCTTGAGTAAAAGATTCGTTTTATGTTTGACCTTTATAAGGGTGAGTAGTATACGTGGGATTTATTTGTGTGATAAGTCCATGGGTAGTGTGAGATGGAAGTGGTAGCTTTCATGATGTGAATTAGTAAGATTGTTCGGATCGGGAACAAGAGTTTAACGCAGTTGGGGGTCGGGTTTAGGACCATTTGCGGGTCAAACCGTAACCCGGTTTGGGGTGGGGCCAGTTCTGGGTGGTCCCGCCAGGTGGTAGGGTCACGAGGGTGCTAGGCCCGAGTTTAGACGACCATCGTATGAGTTTGTGGATGCGTTCGACCAGAATCGTTCGTGAAGGCCGGGAATGGCCTTAGGGGATATTACGGCTAGAGATGACCAAGTTTGGAGGTGGTGACTCCAAGGTTTTGGGAACTGAAGCGATGACTGAAGTGTGGTACGTATACTAGAAGAGTTCAAGTGTTCGAGGAGGGCACGACGAGTAAGGAAGAAAGATAACGTGTGTTATTTTCATGGCTAAGCTGTGGCGTTGACAACTTGTTAGAGGAACTTGATCGTTATCCGACTTGAGAAGGAACATTCGGGACGAATGTTTCTAAGGAGGGGAGAATGTTATACCCCGTAGTTGCAGGGTATATATGTGAGGACGTACGTACGAGAGTACGACTGAAATTTTGAAAAAGAAAGAAAGATGTGAGTTTCGACGGAAAAGTTTCCGGTTATTTGTGAAGAAAAAAGTTCGTTAATAAGAATTGGATTCCCAGATTTGGTATGTGGGCTTCTTAAATTATATTAGAATTTTGAGATTTTATTTTCGGAAATGGTCACGTGGGGCCCACGGGAGAAATTTACGGTTTTGTGGGGCCCACTTTGTTTTAGAGATTTTGGCCATTGTGGATATTTTTCGAAGGACGTTTTTTGAGGGCGATAGGAGGTGACACGTGTCACCCGCCTAGGTGGCTTGGCGAAGTTACCTTTGTGCTGACACGGTTAGAGTCGTTTTTCGCCGAAACGTTTTGCGTTACTTGCGAAGGGAAAAATACGGCTATGTCGTTTTGTATTTTTGCGGATTTTTACGAGCGGCGGAACATTTTTTGACCAACGGGGGGGTGACACTTGTCACCTCATTGTGATTTGAGAGGGCCACGGCTAGGAGGTTTTTAAGGCCCTTTTCATGGGTCTTTGTTTTGTGAGGGATTTAAGGAGTAGGTTAGGGTGCACTTGTGCCAATCTTGGCCATCCACTTGCCCCTCACATGGCTTGATCTTGTCCGTTGGTGTCCCTATAAATACCCCCTTGCTTGAAGGTTTTTCTTCATCCCTCATTTCATTCTAAGTCTTGAAATATCCCTCCCCCCTTTAGTGTTGTTCTCGTCCAAAGGTCTACCCCCCCCCCCCTTTTTGAGGAGCTTGGCCGAGAGGCTTCCTCCCTTTGTGAGGCTTGGCCGTGGGGTACCCCCCCCCTAGCCTAGTTGTTTTTCGTATAATACCCCTTGTGGTGGTATAGAAATACTCCCCTAGTATTGTTATAATGACCAAAATACCTTAGCCTTGTACCTTGTAGTATTCCAAAGATACCTCTATACGTAGAGCCCGGAAATACTACATTTTGTCCTTTTTAGTCTCAAACCGAAACCCTAAGGAAATCTTCATAGTTGGTTGAAGTATGTGAGTAGAAGTTGGTTAGAACTTCTAAGGGTTGTTTGGAGTGGTTTGGAGCGCACGGAGTGGAGCTAAACCTTGCTCAGGATCGACATTATAACTTGGATAATTTTGGGCTTATCGAGGTAATTATCTTGTCCCTCTATTGTAATTGGAAATTACATGTTTGTTAGAATATATAGTTGAAGTATACTATATATGGAACTACTTAGTATTCGCAATGTCTTTTGACTTAAGCTGAAGAATAAAGAAGCCGAGCTGTATTTACATGGGGTGTATTGCGGTGAGACTTGTGTAGAATTGCACGTCAGGTTAGGCGTGTAAACCCCACGGTTGGCTTGGTAGCGGCCTCGATAGAGGAGGAGATTTCTGCTGTTGCGGGGAGTCTTTGAATTTTCTATAGAAAGATAGAAAACTTGTGTTTTGGGGTTAATAGACGTTTGTGACCTTTATAGGTGAAAGTACTAAGAGTAGCGTATTCTACTCGAGGAGTGGAAAGGGCTAGCAAGGTTGTAGTACTTGGAGCATTTTGCTTATTGTCGATAAATCGTCGCGAGGTATGTGAACCTCTTCCTATCTTTTCTAGCATGATTGTTGTGAACTATGTAGTACGGTAGACGTACAGGTGCTAAGTGATTTGGTTGGTTTAAAACATAGAGTGTTATAATAGCTTTATGGGAAGTTAGTTATAACGACCTTATGTAAGTGAAAATGGTTTACTAATGTTAGAAGTTAAGAGACTTGATCTTATAAGATAAGAGACTTAACTTATTTGTTTTAATGTGGATGTTTGTGTGAAACCTCATTCGTGAGTAATGAGTACTTGGTTTTTAAAGGGATAATGTTTCTTGATTTGGAATCGAATGTGTATCGACAGACCAACTGCGGCGTAAATAAAGGAAAATGTATTGAATAATGATGTGTTGTATTAAAACCGGTAGAAACCTCCATCTGCATAGAAGCTAAGATGAGACAAAATGATATTACATTTTCTAGATCATGATTCTTTGTAATAAGATCGTTATAAACAAGAATAAACTACTCACATATATGACATATGTTACTCAATTGTTCTAAAAGGAATCAAGTGATTAAGTTTGGGAACTATGAAACCTTTTGAAAATGAGAAGTTGGAGTAATTGAAACTAGGCAAGCCGAACTTAGGAAAGAATGTTGGTACTTGATTTTAAAAGGAAAGTGTTACGGTTTACTTAAAAATGTGGGTTGGTCATTCTAATACTACGGTATCGGGTGACTTTGATAAAAGTAATGGATCTCTTTTACAATTTAACGTCGTAGTACTTTAGGAGCTAAAACCGGACTTTGGTATAAAATGAAAGTACTTTGTGTTGTTGTGAAACTTGCCTATGCTTGTTGTTGTGAAGCTTGGCTATGCTTATTGTGATAACCTTTGTTGTGCAAAGCGTTGTATTTACGTGTTACGCGTCTCGATGGAGGGTCGGTTGACTTGTTGAGAACTTACTTGGGCGTGCGTGATGGCGGAGAAATTCCGCAGTGCGTTCGCGTTGATAGTATTATTGTTGTGCATCGCTATGGACATCTTGACACGATCGTAGCGCGCGGGTATGCTTCCATTTAGATTACCGCCTTGTTGTTTCCCTTTGGACATACCGACCACGATCGTAGCGCCGCGGGTATCGTCCATTTGGAATGTTGTCTTATTTTCCCTTTGGACATCACCGACGATCGTAGCGCGGGTATGCTTCCATTTGGATTCTTTGTCTTGTTGTTGAGGTCACGTGGACATGTCTACACCGATCTGAATTCGGGGCATGTGGCCATGGGACATTATTATTGTTGCATCATGGACATGTCTACACCGATCTGATTCCAGGGCATGCGGCCGTAATGCGAACTGATTGATGTTGTGGGCGTGAGACCCGTAGTTATATTGGAGTGATGATGTTTTATGTTGTGAGCGTAGTTTGGTTATCATACATGTCTCTGCTTTATATAGACTAGTATGATTTCATTTCTGATATTATGCAGTTTCACATACTTGGTACTGTTGTCTTGACCTCCTTGGGCTGCGTTCATCCGCGAGTAGAGGTACATCGGTCGTGGATCTCGCTCATAGGATCACGATTCAGCGCATTTGAAGCTCCGTTTCTCGGAGGCTTATCTTTTAGTAGGTGTTCCCACGAGTTGTAGGTTCTTGTACATTCGGGGTATGGCGAGGCCTGTCCGTCATAGTCGTCAGATATCTTAGAAGTGCATGTAATCTTGTTGTGGCGGGGTTGTAAAAGGATTAAAGCATTCGGAGTTTATGTATATCAAGGCAAGCTGTTTTGGTTGCTTTGTTTATTTATTATATCTCTTGTTAAATGACTCATGTTTTATGTTCCGCTGATTTTCTCTGATGTATGTATCACTAGGGTGCCCAGGGTAAGGCACCAGTAACGGGCCCCGGAACGGGTCGTTACAAAAGTACTTCATGCATTAACTCTTTAAAAGATACGTTACATTCACAAAAGTCACACAATACCCGTAGTATATGAAAATAGAGTGATTATCTTTTTAAAGTAAATCAATTACTTCTCTTTGTAAAATCAAGTAGCAACATTCTTTTCCAATGTTCAAGTTTGCCTAATTTCCAATGTTCAAGTTTCTCATTTTTAGAAAGGGTTCGTAGTTCATAGTCTTATTCATTTAAGAATATAATTCTCCTTTAAACAATCTGAGAAACATAAGCCTTATATGTGAGTAGGATATCTTGTTTATAACAATCTTATTACAGCAGCCATGATCTAGGAAATATCATTTTGTCTCATCTTAGCTTCTATGCAGATGGAAGTTTCTATTGGTTTTAATAATACTTAATTATTCAAAACATTTCCTTTTAATGTATTGCGGTGGTTTGTCGATACATTCGATTTCAAATCGATAAAACATTCTTAAGCCGTTATACCTAACTTCCCATAAAGCTAGTATAACTTTTAAGTTTTCAAAACCAAATATTACTTCTTCTTTGAAATGATTCAAAATCTTTTGAAATACTTCAAGTTCTTTATTAACACATAACAAGCGGTTATAGTTCAAATCGATTACCTTTTCAAGACCACAAGTACTTTCTTACCAACATAAAGTCGTTATAACCAACTTCCCATAAAGCGTTATAACACTTTATGTTTTAAACCAATCAAATACGTTTAGCACGTATGCGTCTCCGTACTACATAGTTCACACATATCATGCTAGAAGAGGTAGGAAAAGGTTCACATACCTCGCGACGAGTATCGACTAATAGCAAAGCGCTCAGTACTTCAAACCGTCGGCTACTCCTTAGCGATGGGATCGCGCCATCGTAGTACTTGACTATAAGGCCACAAGGCGCATTAACATTTAGACCTTATCGCGAGAACATTCTACCGAAAATTCGGGCACCTCCCCATGGCAGCGTAAATCTCTCGCTTTAACGAGGCTACGAAGCCAACCAGGGGTTACATCTAACCCGAGCGGGTACAATTCTACTTCACGAAAAGCTACACAAGCCTCATGTAATACACCTATGTAAAAACGATTCGATTCGATTCTTGAGCTTAAGTCGCAAGACATTCTGTAAGTATTATTCAGCTTAAGTCAAAAGACATTGCCAATAACTACGTTCAGTTCTATATATAGTATACTTCAACTATATATTCTAACAATATGTAATTTCCAATTACAATAGAGGACAAGATAATTACCTCGATAAGCCCATAATTATCCGAGTTTAAAGTCGATCTGGGCAATCGTTTAGCTCGACTCCGGCGCTCAACCCGGCTCTAAACCACCCTTAGAAGTTCTAACCAACTTCTACACAATACTCCAACGGACTATGGAGATTTTCCTAGGGTTTTGGTTTTGTGACTGAAGTGAAGTATAATAGTATTTATGGGCTTTTCGTATAGGTATAACCTTAGAATACAACAAGGTATACTGCTAAGGTTATTTGGGCATTATAACAATACTTTTGAGTATTTCTACACACAAAGGGGGTATTATCTGAAAGCAACTAGGCTAGGGGTACACTCTCGGCTAGCACCCACAGAGGGGTGCTCTCGACCACAAGGGAGGCCATGGCGAACTCAACACAAGGGAGGAGAAGGAGAGCTTTCAAGACTTAGGCAAATTTATGGATGAAGAAGTTCATCAAAGGGAGGGTATTTATACTACAAGCCAAGGCCAACCAATGGCAAGATCTAGCCAAGTGCTACACAAGTGTAAGGCCAAGATTCACCCAAGTGCCCGCAGACCCTACTCCTTAAAACCCTCACAAATATCTACACAAAAATATCTACCACTGACACCCCAAAGTCGTCAAGCGCCACCTTGCCCACAATGAGAGGGTGCCAAGTGCCGCCTCTCGTTGGTCCAAAATGTTCCGTCTCTCGGAAAAATCCGCAAAAATAAGAAAAGACATAGCCGAATTTTCCCTCAAGTTATGTAAAGCGTTTAGTCGAAAAACGACTCTAACAGGGTGTTGTGCACAAATGCCATTCGGCGAGCCACTAGGCGGGGTGACACGTGTCACCTCATATTGGCCCAAAATAAAACATCTTCGAAAATATCCACAATGGCCAAAATCTAGAAAACAAAGTGGGCCCACAAAACAGTAAATTTCTCAGTGGGCCCACGTGACCATTTCAAAATAAAATTCCATAATTCTCTAATATTCAGAAGTCCGAATACCAAATCTGGGAATCAATTCCCATTAACGAACCTTTTCCTTCACAAAACGGAAACTTTTAGTGGAGAAATCACTCTTTCTTCCTTTCCAATCTTTTTACATCGTATTCTCGTGCGTGCGTCCTCGCATACATACCGGGAACTACGGGTATAACATTCTTCCCTTAGAAACATTCGTCCGAATGGTCCTTCTAAGTCTCAAAACATACGTGCGCCAGTATAGTCTTCACTTTTATACTTACGAAACAATCCTGCCATACCTGGCCACAGAAAATACCTGCGCAACATACTTATATCCAAGTCTACGAGGAAACACCTCTAACATCACCACAAATAATACCACTTTTGTCACTTTGTCGCGAGCCTTGCTCGGCGACCCAACAAATGGTGCCGGCCGCGTGCGATCACTGAAGGTATCGTGCACTCGAACCGCTTACCACATTTACGATCTCGCTTTAGTTTCCAAAACTCGGTTACTATCTCTTTCGTGGGCATCATTAATCGGGAACACTGGATGGATCTTCGATATTCCCCGAACATCACCATACGAAAGACCGGACGTCCTGCCTCCTAAGTCGGACGGCAAAAGCTAACATATAGGCAACCTAGCCTATTCTTCACATGAACTCTTAAAGGCCCAAAGTAACTCGGGCTAAGTTCATACATTTCAAAACTCGTCACACCTGTCCGGTGGTACTTTCAAGAAGACCGACCGTCGGCCTGAACTCTGGCGTCGTCGCGATTATCCATACGATTCCTCCGAGCCGCGTAACTTCTTCTAGGCGAGCTTTACCTATCCACGATCTGTGGAACAAGCTGATCAACTATCGAACCTTGCCAACATCGAACCAATCGGCCGGCAACTTACATACGCCCTCTGAAGGCTTCGTAAGGCGACATCCGAACACCGAAATGGTAGATCAAACACTACCTCCACGAGACAACAATCCCACAACTATCCACGAAATCCAAACAACGGCGAGGCGAATGCGGTCGAGACTACACTGAGTTCCTAACCTGCTGGTAAACTTTTAGAAAGCGAAAATAGCCACAACACAGGCTTCGTGCGACATAAGGTGAAGGTAGGCACCGTGCAGCCTTTCAACCCGCGGATAACTCAACACACCGGTAAGCGGTCGAGCGAAGAACACGATGGGCTGCCCCATCGACCGACCACCGGTCGAATCATCCACGAACTTCGTCTGTTAGTTAGCGAACATGGGCCTAACACCTCGTGACCCTACCACGGCGGGACCACCACAAACCGACCCCACCACCAAAAGCGCGCGGGTTGACCCGCGTGGCCTCAACCCGACCGGCGCGCGCGTCATACTAGCTCCCGAACGGAACAATCTCACTAATCACGTTACGAAAACCTGGCGGTCTTCTTAGCTCAACTACCCTCTTTCATTCCACACTACTAGGGACTGTCCCAACATAACTCACGTGCACTATGCACTCCGATAAAGTCAAACATAACACTACACCTTTTTCTCGAGATGGCCTCACCTCTAAGGTCTCTACGTATAAAGCTCTAAGGCTCACACTTTCTCTATCCCCCAAAATCTTACTCGGTTAAACAACTATGATTTCAAATCACAACTAACACACTGCTATCAGAACATAGCACTTAAGGTATACTCACCTTGAAAGTTCCGAAGGACCTTTGCTCCGGCCTCTTCATCCTGGTTAACGTCGATCTCTACGTTTTCGGCTGCTGTACATAAGCCCGTACAGGCCATGCTCAATCAAGAATTACTCTTGCACCTCTCTTAGGTAGTCATCAAGACTCGTGGTACATCGGTATAATCTCTGGTAGCCAAATCCATAGCTAATGTGGTCGCCTCTTTGCAATCTATATTCACTGTTCGGTCGTGGGCGAAGGTTCAAATATCATGGGCCAGCGATAAGGCTGCGTCGCCGTGCTAAACTCTGCTTTGGGGCTAGTGGCGTCGCGAGAAAATCCCGAATGAAGCACTACCTAGGTAATGATTGGGTGCGTGCCCTCATGACCCTCCGAACTCAACTCGCGACTCCGCCATTGCGCCTCTGGGCGGGTTGCCTGCGGAGGCATAACGATAAGGAATGAATTTCGTCGGAGGGTCAACTTACAACACGGCTCTAAGGCACGATCTCGGAGTGAGAAGAATAGAAACTAATCCTAAATATCCTATAGCCTCACGATTATTGGTGTGGTGCACAACACACCGATAATCAAGACTCTTGAATACGATCGTAGACACTTTCAGGATTAAGCGCTCTGATACCACTTTTGTCACGACCGATCCGGGCCGTGGTGGTGCCTACCGGGCACCCTAGTGATACAACATCAGTGTCAATGGAACATAAAGCGATACAAGACATATTATGAAATATGAAACAATGATCGAGAAAAACTTGCCTTTGGCGTATATAAAAATGACAACTTTTTCAACATGAACAGTTTAATCCTTTTTACAACCCCGCCACAACAAGATTACTACATACCTACGAAAGATATGACAACAACGACGGGACGGGGCCCGTCATACCCGAATGTAGCACCTCGACAACGAGGACTATACGAATAAGCCTCGGAGAAGCGGAGCTTCCCAATATTGGCTGTGACCACGAGAGCTAGGATCAACGGCGGTGTACCTCAACTGCGGCATGAGCGCGGCCCCGAAGGAGGTCGATCTGGCAGTGCAGTATGTGGCTGAAAATACATCGTAAATGAAATCATAGCGATCATATAAAGCGAGAGACAATGTATGATAACAAACTACGATTTACCACAAAAGCGATGTCGAGTTAGGGACTCACGCCTCAAGTCATCACTCAAGTATAACAATGGGTCTCGGGCCCACAACATCAATCATGCGTGGAATACCTTCCTCACTGCCGGCAGTCTATGATATAAAAGCACCATGGAACACATGAACACCAGGTCCCACCTGTGTCATAATATCTCTGTACGGGGTAAGTACGAAGGCAGAGCCGACTACTAAAAACCCACAGTACCAACAAGGTCATGAACTGTATCATAAGATCTGTCTAGACCGTCACAGGATCAAAGCTGGCCACTTGCCCGCGATATCAATGTCTGCGTCTAACCTGGAACTCCGCGACTCCGCGTAGGCCAATCTCATCGACCGCGTGAGGTATTCCCGCATCGAGGGTAGCTACTCCGGCGTCGCACCGACTGTCGCGTAGCCACGCATGGACGCGTGCCCATAAGGGCGTGCACTAACACGGAACTCGTAGCTCCGCATAGGCCGGGACTGCATGAGGTATTCTCGAATCATAGGTCCATCGACGCTGAGTCTACCCGCGTGGAGGCGGCTTAACCCGGAATCATCTCAAGAGATGAATGCCACGATACTATCATAACGGCGATAGTTAATAAGCACAATCAAGGGAAACCCCTTTACCCAAACATCACAAGATACTAACACACGTAGCATCCTAACACGTTTACTTATCAAAGAAATCAAGAAAGTATTACAAGGCTATCACAAACCAATACAATCAAGTTGTTCACACAAGGTACCTTCTACTATATGATTAACAAGATCGGGTTTTATCCCCAAAGTACTTCATGCATTAACTCTTTAAAAGATCGTTACATTCACAAAAGTCACACAATACGTAGTATATGAAAATAGAGTGATTATCTTTTAAAGTAAATCAATTACTTCTCTTTGTAAAATCAAGTAGCAACATTCTTTTCCAATGTTCAAGTTTGCCTAATTTCCAATGTTCAAGTTTCTCATTTTTAGAAAGGGTTCGTAGTTCATAGTCTTATTCATTTAAGAATATAATTCTCCTTTAAACAATCTGAGAAACATAAGCCTTATATGTGAGTAGGATATCTTGTTTATAACAATCTTATTACAATGACCATGATCTAGGAAATATCATTTTGTCTCATCTTAGCTTCTGCGGATGGAAGTTTCTCTTGGTTTTAATAATACTTAATTATTCAAAACATTTCCTTTTAATGTATTTGCGATGGTTTGTCGATACACATTCTGATTTCCGAAATCAGTAAAACATTCTTAAGCCGTTATACCTAACTTCCCATAAAGCTAGTATAACTCTTAAGTTTTCAAAAACCAAATATTACTTCTTTCGAAATGATTCAAAAATCTTTTGAAATACTTCAAGTTCTTTATTAACACATAACAAGCCAGTTATAGTTCAAATCAGTTACCTTTTCAAGACCACAGTACTTTCTTACCAACATAAAGTTGTTATAACCAACTTCCCATAAAGCGTTATAACACTTTTATGTTTTAAACCAATCAAATACGTTTAGCACGTATCGTCTCCGTACTACATAGTTCACACATATCATGCTAGAAGAGGTAGGAAAAGGTTCACATACCTCGCGGCAGTATCGACTAATAGCAAAGCGCTCAAGTACTTCAAACCGTCGGCTACTCCTTAGCGATGATCGCGCCATACGTAGTACTTCAACCTATAAGGCCACAGCGCTTATTAACATTTAGACCTTATCGCGTAACATTCTAGAAAATTCGCAAAGACATCCCCATGACAGCGTAAATCTCTCGCTTTAACGGTAGGCTACGAAGCCAACGGGGTTACCATCTAACGACGGGTACAATTCTACTTCACGAAAAGCTACACAAGCCTCTTTGTCTGATCCTATGTAAAAACAGTTGATTCGATTCTTGAGCTTAAGTCGCGAAGACATTGCGTAAGTATTATTCGAGCTTAAGTCAAAAGACATTGCCGATAACTACGTTGATTCTATATATAGTATACTTCAACTATATATTCTAACAATATGTAATTTCCAATTACAATAGAGGACAAGATAATTACCTCGATAAGCCCATAATTATCCGAGTTTAAAGTCGATCTGGGCAATCGTTTAGCTCGACTCCGCGCTCAACCCGCTCTAAACCACCCAGAAGTTCTAACCAACTTCTACACAATACTCAACGGACTATGGAGATTTTCCTAGGGTTTCGGTTTTGTATTGTGGGAAGTATAATAGTATTCTGGGCTTTCGTATAGGTATAACCTTAGAATACAACAAGGTATACGGCTAAGGTAATTTGGGCATTATAACAATACTTTTGAGAGTATTTCTACACCTGAGGGTATTATCTGAAAGCAACTAGGCTAGGGGGTACACTCTCGGCTAGCACCCCTAGAGGGGTGCTCTCGACAAGGGAGGCCCTTGGCGAACTCAACACTGGGAGGGAGAAGGAGAGCTTTCAAGACTTAGGCAAATTTATGGATGAAGAAGTTCATCAAAGGGAGGGTATTTATACTACAAGCCAAGGCCAATGGCCAAGATCTAGCCAAGTGCTACACAAGTGTAAGGCCAAGATTCACAGTGCCCCTGGACCCTACTCCTTAAAACCCTACAAATATCTACACAAAAATATCTACCACTTGACACCCCAAAGTCGTCCAAGCGCCACTTGCCCGCTGATGAGAGGGTGCAGTGTGTCGCCTCTCGTTGGTCCAAAATGTTAGTCTCTCGGAAAAATCCATAAAAATAAGAAAAGACATAGCGGAATTTTCCTCATGAAGTTATGTAAAGCGTTTAGTCGAACGACTCTAGCAAGGTGTTGTGCACAAATGCCATTCGACTAAGCCACTGGCGGGGTGACACGTGTCACCCTCATATTGGCAAAATAAAACATCTTCCAAAATATCCACAATGGCCAAAATCTAAAACAAAGTGGGCCCCACAAAACTGTAATTTTCTCCGTGGGCCCACGTGACCATTTCCAAAAATAAAATTCCATAATTCTCTAATATTCCAGAAGTCAGAATACCAAATCGGAATCCAATTCCCATTAACGAACCTTTTTCCTTCACAAAACCGAAACTTTTCCGTGGAGAAATCACTCTTTCTTCCTTTCCAATCTTTCGTGTATTCTCGTGCGTCGTCCTCGCATACATACCGGGAACTACGGTATAACAAACCTACAAAGGGAGGAGTATTTTTGTCTTGGAAATCAAAGTGTGGGATGAAGAATAAGTCTTGCTTTCATGGGGTATTTATAGAGAAATCAAGGTCCAAGATCAAGGCAAGTGTGTGGTGAGATTGGGGTACAAGTGTGTGTGGGTCCCACCCTCCAAATGGCTACACAAAACACAAGACAAGTGGCTTGCCACTTGTAAAACCATTCGGCCAAGCGGACACTCAAGCCAAGTCGGCCAACCTTGGCCCACAGGGGTGACACGTGTCGCCTCTCACTGCTCCAAAATATTTCGTCTTCCGAAAATATCCAAAATACCGAAAATCTCAAAAACAAAGCGGGCCCCACAAAACCGTAATTTTCTCCCGTGGGCCCCACGTGACCATTTCCAAAAATAAAATTCCATAATTCTCTAATATTCCAGGAAGTCCGAATACCAAATCTGGGAATCCAATTCCCATTAACGAACCTTTTTCCTTCACAAAAACCGGAAACTTTTCCGTGGAGAAATCACTTCTTTCTTCCTTTCCAATCTTTCTGTCGTATTCTCGTACGTACGTCCTCGCATACATACCCAGGAACTACGGGGTATAACAAACCTACAAAGGGGAGGGAGTATTTTTGTCTTGGAAATCAAAGTGTGGGATGAAGAATAAGTCTTGCTTTCATGGGGTATTTATAGAGAAATCAAGGTCCAAGATCAAGGCAAGTGTGTGGTGAGATTGGGGTACAAGTGTGTGTGGGTCCCACCCTCCAAATGGCTACACAAAACACAAGACAAGTGGCTTGCCACTTGTAAGGCCATTTCGGCCAAGGACACTGTCAAGCAAGTCGGCAACCTTGGCCACATGGGGTGACACGTGTCGCCTCTCCTACTGGCCCAAAATATTTCGTCTTGAAAATATCCAAAATACCGAAAATCTCAAAAACAAAGCGGGCCCCACAAACAGTAAATTTCTCCGTGGGCCCACGTGACCATTTCCAAAATAAAATCTCATCATTCTAATATAATCCAAGAAGCCCAAATACCAAATCGGGAATCCAATTCCCATCAACGAACCTTTTTCACAAAACCCGAAACCTTTCGTCGAAAAATCACATCTTTCTTTCTTTCCAAAATTTAGCCGTATTCTCGCACGTGCGCCCTCACATACCACGGAACTACGGGGTATAACATTCTTCCTTAGAAACATTCGTCGAATGTTCCTTCTAAGTCTCCAAACGCACTTGCGCGGTATAGTCTCCACTACTACACTTACAAAACCGATCATGCCACGATGGCCGAATATAACATGTGCGCAAAACTCAAATCCAAGCCAACGAGGAATCACCTCTAACATCACAAAAAAAGCTCCCACCCATGGTCTAAAGGATACTCCCTTCGCATCTTCACTTCACAAAAGAAATGATCACTTCCGTTCCATAACACATGTTCGCTTGTTTTCTTACTCGTCGTACCCTTCTCGGACACCCGAACTCTCTATAGTACACGTTTCACACCGATTCTTGCTTGATTTCCTCTAAGGCCATTCCGGCCTTCTCGATCGATTCTAGTCGAACACATCCACGAACTCATACGATGGTTACCTACACTGGGGCCTAGAACCCGCGTGACCCTACCACCTGGCGGGACCACTCGACCCGGCCTCTAGCCAGGGCTGCGGGTTGACACGCAACCTTGCCTCAACCGACCCATTTCGCACAAGCTCTTGTTCCCGATCGGAACAATCTCACTAATCAAGTCACGAAAACTAGCGGTCTTCTTAGCTCACCTCTTATAATTCACACCACTCAGGGACTTATCACACAATTTTACCCCACGTATACTATGCACTCCAACAAAGGTCAAATCGTAAACAAAATCTTTTACTCAAGACGGCCTCGCATCTAAGGTCTCCACGTATAATATTCTAAGGTTCACACCTTCCATGCCCCCAAACTTACCTCTTCAACTATCATGTTCTCTAAGTCACACTTAACACAATGCTATCCGTATAGCACTTCACACGTACCCACCATAACAACATAACCAAGTCTCTTAAGGGCTAAAGGTATCTCTGTAACTACTGTCTTACTTCCTCTTTGTCGTTCTAACCATAACCACCTTACTGCAGCGCTTCTATAGAAGGTGATGAACGACCACCGATCCCGAAATTTGAGTCTCTACATCCGTGCTACCTGCGGTCGGACAACTCTCACCAAATGGCCTGTCATGGCGTAACAATCTCCCCAAACTAGCACGACACCGAGGATCATCCTCGGCTCACATCCATAGAACTCGCGAATCACGCAACTCAAGAAATCCGAAGTCTCGGACTCACGGATCTAGGGTGAATCAGTGCTGCCGGAACCACGGCTCCGTCCGTTCTCATTCCGGCCACGGCCTCACTTTAATGGCGGGCCATCTCTCGAACTCATATCCTCGGCTCTAGTCGTGGGCGGAGGCTCGGTATCGTGGCCTCGTGAAATCTTGCCGCTCTAAACTCTGGGGCTAGCGGCGTCATAAAACTCGTCGTAAGTACTATCTCGGTGTAATGACCAGGCCTGTGCCCTCGCAACCCTCTGTGTTCAACTCGTAGCTCCCTCTGCTGCCTTGCCCATCTGGGCCCTGGTTGCCTTTCGCAGAGGCATAACTGGTACATACGAATACGTCCGAGGGAGTCCAACTTATAACACTGTCACACCTCGAAATTCGGGCCCGTGACTGGTGCCTTACCCCGGGCACCCTAGTGATACAACGTCAGAGAAAAACCAGCGGAAATAAAAACTTAGTCATGCAACAATAGATATAATAATAAACAGACCAACCAAAACAGTTGCCTTCAGTATATACATAAAACCTAAACAGTTTAATCCTTTTACAACCCTGCCCACAACCGGCGATTACTGCACTCTAAGATTTACAACGACTATGACGACGGGGCCCGCCATACCACAGATGTACAAGAACCTCTGACTCGAAACACATACCAAAAGATAAGCCTCGGAGAAGCGGAGCTTCCCAATCTGTTGACGTGATCCTAGGCGAGGATCCACGACCGATGTACCTCTACTGCGGCATGACGCGGCCCGAAGAGGTCGATCTAACAGTACCCAGTATGTGAAGCGTAAATCTGCGGTTAAATCATAACGATCTATATAAAGCGAGACATGTATGATAACCAAAATACGATGCAACATAAGCGATCAAGTCGAGGACTCACGCCCTCAAAGTCACCACTCGACTATAACTATGGGTCTCACGCCCACCACGCCCATCATGTTCGCATCATGGCCACATGCCCGGAATCTGCGCATCGGTGTAGACATGTCCATGATGCAACAATAATAACAAGGCGTGGCCCACGTACCGGAATCGCGCCGGTGTAGACATGCCCATGTAACCTCAATAACAATATCTTGGGTGGTCAACCACGCGCGTAGCCACATGCCCCGGAATCTTGCGTCGGTGTGAACCGTCCATGTTGCGGTAATAACCATATATCGGGTAATCAACCGACGCGTGGCGCGTGCCCCGGAATCTTTGCGTCGGTGTAGACATGTCCACGTGACATCAACAACAAGACGATAATCAAAATGGAAACATACGTGGAATTCTCCATCACTGCCGACGCGTCAAGTAAGTTCTCAACAAGTCAACGACCTCAATCGAGACGCGGTAACGCGAAATACCACACTTGCACAACAAAGGCTATCATCACAAGCATGCAAGTTTCACAACAACAAGCATAGGCAAGTTTCACAACAACAAGCATAGGCAAGTTTCACACAACTTAAAGTACATTCATTTTATGCCAAAGTCCGGGTTGTTAACCCCAAAGTACTACATACGTTAAGTTCTTTTAAAAGAGATCCATTACTTTTATAAAAGTCACACGATACCCGTAGTATTAGAATGACCAACCCATTCCTTTTCAAAATCAAGTAACAACATTCTTTTCCTAAGTTCGGTTTGCCTAGTTTGATTACTCAAGCTTCATTTTCAAATTGTTTCATAGCTCCCAAACTTAATCACTTGATTCCTTTTTAGAACAATTGTGTAATATATGTCTCACGTGAGAGTAGGTTATTCTTTTTTACAACATTCTTATTACAAAGACCATGATCTAGAAAATGTAATATCATTTTGTCTCATCTTAGTTTCTATGCGGATGGAGGTTTCTCTTTGGTTTTAATACGATACATCATTATTCAATACATTTTCCTTTATTAACGCCGCGGTGGTGCATCGATACATTACGATTCCGAAATCAGTAAAACATTATCCCTTTAAATAAAACCAAGTACTCATTACTCACGAATGAGGTTTCACACGAACATTCACATTAAAACAAATAAGTTAAGTCTCTTATCTTATAAGATCAAGTCTCTTAACTTCTAACATCAGTAAACCATTTTCTTTACCTCTCTTAAGACATTATACCTAACTCCCCATAAAGCTAGTATAACTCTTTTTAAAACCTTTAAAACCAAGTGTTACTCTCCTTCAAAAGCGATTTATAAATCTTTTGAAATACATCAATTCTTTATTATAACTAGCGATTATAATTCACATCGATTACCTTTTAAAACCACAAAGTATTTTCTTACCTACATAAAGTGTTATAACAACTTCCCATAAAGCGTTATAACACTTTATGTTTTAAACAATCAAACACGATTAACACGTATGCGTCTACCATACTACATAGTTCACACATATCATGCTAGAAGAGATAGGAAGAGGTTCACATACCTCGCGACGATTTATCGACAATAAGCAAAATGCTCCAAGTACTACAACGCACTGGCCCTTTCCACTCCTCGAGTAGAATACGCTACTCTTAGTACTTTCACCTATAAAGGTCACAAACGTCTATTAACCCCAAAACACAAGTTTCTATCTTTCTACTGAAAATTCGGCGACACCTCCACATGAGCGTAAATCTCTCCTCTATCGAGGCGGCTACCAAGCCAACGAGGGGTTTACCGCCTAACGGACGTGTACCATCCTACTCGGTAACTCTACACAAGTCTCTTGCAATACATCCTATGTAAATCTGATTCGGTTCTTTTCTTTATTCTTCAGCTTAAGTCAAAAGACATTGCGAATACTAAGTATAGTTCCATATATAGTATACTTCAACTATATATTCTAACAAACATGTAATTTCCAATTACAATAGAGGACAAGATAATTACCTCGATAAGCCCATAATTATCCAAGTTAAATGTCGATCCTTAGCAACGTTTAGCTCGACTCCGTGCTCCGTCCGCTCCAAACAACCCTTAGAAGTTCTATCCAACTTCTTAAATCCTTCAACTAACAATGAAGATTCCTTAGGGTTTCGGTTTGAGACTAAAAGGACAAAGGTAGTATTTAGGGCTTACGTATAGAGGTATCTTTGGAATACTACAAGGTACAAGGCTAAGGTATTTTGGGCATTATAACAATACTTGGAGAGTATTTCAACACCACAAAAAGGGGGTATCATACGAGAACAACACTCTAAAAGAGGGGTGTTCTCGGCTTTAGGCTTCAAGGGGAGGTTTCGGCCCAAGGCCTTCCTGAGGGAGAGGGGGCTCTTGGGCGAAAGAGGAGGGAGGAGGACTCAAGACTTGGAAGGTTTTGGATGAAGAAGTCTTCAAAGAGAGGGGGTATTTATAGCAAAACCAAAGGCCAACCAATGGCAAGATCTGCCAAGTGCAAGGCAAGTGTAAGGCAAGATCAAGCCAAGTGCACCCTAACCCCTACTCCACAAAACACTCCAAAACATGGCACAAAACTAGGCCAAAGAGAGCCAATCGGCGAGGCCAACGATGCCTCTTGGGCGCCCAAATCGTCCAAGCACCCACTTGTTTCCAATGTAAGGGTGACACGTGTCACCCTCCGTTGGTCCAAAATGTTTCGTCACTCGGAAAAATCCATAAAAATTAAAAAGTCATAGCGAATTTTCCTACGAAGCTGTGGAAACGTTTAGTCGGAAAGCGACTCTACTCGGTACTTGTGCCCAAATTTCAATCAATGCCTAACTTAAGGCTCAAATTTACGTGCGTCGTCCATACGTACATACTCTGGAAATACGGTATAACATTCTTCCCCAGAAACATTCGTCGAATGTTCCTTCTGGTCTCAAAACAAGCAGTGCGAGATAGTCTTCACCGCTATACTTACGAAAGCGATCATGCCACACCGCCACAAAACACGTTCTCTTCTCCCTTTTCGTAGTACTTGTCTCGAACACTCGAACTCGTTCTAGTATCCGTATCACACTTCACAACGCTTACGTTTCCAACCCTTGGAATCACCACCTCGAACTTGGTCATCTCACTAACCTCGATTTCCCTAAGGCCATTCCGGCCTTCACGACTGATTACGGTCGAACGTATCCACGAACTCATACGATGGTCATCTAAACTTGGCCTAGCACCCTCGTGACCACCGCCACTGTCGGGACCACCCGGTGACCCTACCTCGAAACGGGACGCGGGTTGGCCCGCAACATGGCCCCAACCCGACCCACTGTAGCGCCAACTCCCGCTCCTCGACACGGAACACATCATGGAAGCTACCACTTCCATCTCACACTAACCAGATTTTTAAATCACACTATAGCACAAGGCTATCCGAACATAACACTTAACACATCATTAACATCAATACATACAAGTATCTACAGGGTTAAGGATATACCTGAAACTAGGCGGTTAAAGGACGCTAAAGCGGAACTTCCACGCGACCTCTGGTGGCCACTGGTGTATGAACATCTGCCTAGCTATGGAAGGTGAAGAATCTGCAAGCTGCTCTAGTAGTCAGGCTATCTACCGGTAGCTACCTGGTCGGACGGTCTCTCGTCATATGGCCTGTTGGCGCAAGAATAACAAACTCCAGTACTACGACACTCCCGAAATGCGGTCTACCATCGACCACACCGAGGTAGGGGTGTGCATCCGCCAACACCCTACTCACGAACATCCCGAAACACAGGAGCCACGACTGCTCTGAATATCCCGAGGTCGAAGTGCGAAGGACCACTCTGCAATGGCGGAGTACATAACTAGTCGATCTTTGGCGGTCCGCCTCGAAAGTCGCCAAAATATCCGGCCGTCTTGGCCTTAACCTGTGGCGGTCCGCTGCGTCGATCTCTGCGCTCGCACCCAAGTCGTGAGCACGAATGCGGGCAATGTCGTGCGGTGAAGAGAAACACTCGCACAAGACTCGTCCATATAATCATCTAGCGGTGGCGTGGCGATGCACCCTATCTTCCATATCTGCAACTAAGCGCGAGGACATATCGAGCCAAAGAATCGAACTCGACATTGTACTCACTGACGGTCGCGCCTCTCTGTCTCGGTAACAAAAATCGCCGGCGTGCCCTCGCCATCTGCGGAGGCAAGAAGTGCGTGAGAAAGCCCGAAAACTCATTCCATCTGCTGGAGTGCATGCTCTCCCGGGAAAGCTCCACGAATCAAACCAATCGATTGCGGTATCACGCGGCCGTCGAACCGAAGGTCACAGACTCGGTCTCTGAAGCCTTGATCACCGCGTGATCCTGCATGGCGGCGGATGAACTCCTGCGGATCATCCTCGAGCCTCGACCGTAGAACTCGGCGGGCTACAACTCGAGAAAATCTCGTAGCCTCGAACTATACGCTCGGGTGCACCACGGTCTTCTTTGGAGCTGCTGCGCGCATCCGGCTGTCACCGTATCGGCCTGACCACGGCGATAAGCGCCATCTCGCGTGACCCGTCTCCTGCTCGGTTGTGGGGATGGAGGCTCGTGTCTTGTAGTCATCGCCCACCGCGGCTCTAAACCTCTTTGGTCTTTGGCGGCGTCGCGAAACTCGCCGTCGGAAGCACTGTCTCAGGTACTGACCGGGCCTGCGCCCTCGGACTCCTCTGTATCTCACTAGCAGCTCCCTCGGCTGCCTTGCCCACCTGGGCCCGGGTTGCCTTGCGCGGAGGCATAACTGGTAAAAACGAGACACGTCAGAGGGGTCCAACTTATAACACAGCTCTAAGGCACGATCTCAGAATGAGAAGAATAGAAACCAATCCTAAATGTCCTATAGCCTCCTGATTATAGATGTGGTGCACAACACATCGATAATCAAGACTCTACTAGACACGGTCTGTAGACACTTTCCGAGGACTAACTGCTCTGATACCACTATGTCACACCCCGAAATTCGGGCCCGTGACTGGTGCCTTACCCCGGGCACCCTAGTGATACAACATCAGAGAAAAACCAGCGGAAATAAAAACTTAGACATGCAACAATAGATATAATAATAAACAGGCCAACCAAAGCGATTGCCTTGGTATATACATAAAACTGAGCAGTTTAATCCTTTTACAACCACGCCTGCAAAGATTACTCTGCACTTAAGATTTACAACGACTATGACGGACGGGGCCCGCCATACCACTGAATGTACAGAACCTACAACTCGGAAACACATACCAAAAGATAAGCCTCGGAGAAACGGAGCTTCCAATCTGTTGGCGTGATCCTAGGCGAGGATCCACGGCCGATGTACCTCTACTGCGGCATGAACGCGGCCCCGAAGGAGAGTCGGTACTGACAGTACCGGTATGTGAAAGCGTAAATCTGCGGTTAAATCATAACGATCTATATAAAGCAGAGACATGTATGATAACCAAAATACAAGACGCAACATAAAAGCGATCAAGTCGAGGACTCACGCCTCAAAGTCACCACTAACTATAACTATGGGTCTCACGCCACCACACCCATCATGTTCGCATCGCGGCCACATGCCGGAATCGCATCGGTGTAGACATGTCCATGATGCAACAATAATAACAAGGCCGCGTGGCACGTACCGGAATCGTGCCGGTGTAGACATGCCCGTAACCTCAATAACAATATCTTGGGTGGTCAACCTGCGCGTGGCCACATGCCGGAATCTGCGACGGTGTAGACACGTCCATGTTGCGATAATAACCATATATCGGGTAATCAACGGCGCGTAGCGCGTGCCCCGGAATCTGCGTCGGTGTAGACATGTCCATGTGACATCAACAACAAGATAGTAATCAAAATGGAAACATACCGTGGAATTCTCCATCACCGCCAAAGACGTCCAAGTAAGTTCTCGACAAGTCAACGGCCTAAATCGAGACGCGGTAATACGAAATACCACACTTGCACAACAAAGGCTATCATCACAAGCATAGGCAAGTTTCACAACAACAAGCATAGGCAAGTTTCACAACAACAAGCATAGGCAAGTTTCACACAACTTAAAGTACTTTCATTTTATGCCAAAGTCCGGGTTTTTAACCCCAAAGTACTACATACGTTAAGTTCTTTTAAAAGAGATCCATTACTTTTATAAAAGTCACCCGATACCCGTAGTATTAGAATGACCAACCCACATTCCTTTTCAAAATCAAGTAACAACATTCTTTTCCAAAGTTCCAGTTTGCCTAGTTTCAATTACTCAAGCTTCTCATTTTCAAATGGTTTCATAGCTCCCAAACTTAATCACTTGATTCCTTTTTAGAACAATTGAGTAATATATGTCTCACGTGAGAGTAGGTTATTCTTGTTTACAACATTCTTATTACAGCAGCCATGATCTAGAAAATGTAATATTATTTTGTCTCATCTTAGTTTCTATGCAGATGGAGGTTTCTACTGGTTTTAATACGATACATCATTATTCAATACATTTTCCTTTATTAACGCAGCTGTAGTGTCGATACACGTTCGATTTCCAAATCAAGAAACATTATCCCTTTAAATAAAACCAAGTACTCATTACTCACGAATGAGGTTTCACCTGAACATTCACATTAAAACAAATAAGTTAAGTCTCTTATCTTATAAGATCAAGTCTCTTAACTTCTAACATCGATAAACCATTTTCTTTACCTCTCTTAAGACATTATACCTAACTCCCATAAAGCTAGTATAACTCTTTTTAAAACCTTTAAAACCAAGTGTTACTCTCCTTCAAAACGATTTATAAATCTTTGAAATACATCAAGTTCTTTATTATAACTAGCCAGTTATAATTCACATCAGTTACCTTTTAAAACCACAAAGTATTTTCTTACCTACATAAAGCTGTTATAACCAACTTCTCATAAAGCCGTTATAACACTTTATGTTTTAAGAACAATCAAACACGATTAACACGTATGCGTCTACCGTACTACATAGTT
The DNA here is from genome assembly GCA_029844215.1 of Przewalskia tangutica. NCBI lineage: Eukaryota > Viridiplantae > Streptophyta > Magnoliopsida > Solanales > Solanaceae > Przewalskia > Przewalskia tangutica. Next base: position 67,433,730 of record CM056726.1, read on the forward strand.
CACACATATCATGCTAGAAGAGATAGGAAGAGGTTCACATACCTCGCGACGATTTATCGACAATAAGCAAAATGCTCCAAGTACTACAACGCACTAGCCCTTTCCACTCCTCGAGTAGAATACGGTACTCTTTTTAATTTCACCTATAAAGGTCACAAACATCTATTAACCCCAAAACACAATTTTCTATATTTCTACATAAAATTCGCGCACCTCCCCCAACAACGTAAATCTCCTCTCTATCGAGTAGGCTACAAGCCAACCGGGGGTTTACATCTAACGGGCGTGTACCATCCTACTCGAGAACTCTACACAAGTCTCCGCAATACAATCTATGTAAATACGATTCGATTCTTTTCTTTATTCTTCAGCTTAAGTCAAAAGACATTGCGAATACTAAGTATAGTTCCATATATAGTATACTTCAACTATATATTCTAACAAACATGTAATTTCCAATTACAATAGAGGACAAGATAATTACCTCGATAAGCCCATAATTATCCAAGTTAAATGTCGATCCTTAGCAACGTTTAGCTCAACTCCGTGCTCCATCCCGCTCAAACAACCCTTAGAAGTTCTATCCAACTTCTACTTAAATCCTTCAACTAACAACGAAGATTCCTTAGGGTTTCGGTTTGAGACTAAAAAGGACAAAAGGTAGTATTTGCTCTACGTATAGAGGTATCTTTGGAATACTACAAGGTACAAGGCTAAGGTATTTTGGGCATTATAACAATACTTGGAGGAGTATTTCAACACCACAAAAGGGGGTATCATGCGAGAACAACACTCTAAAAGAGGGGTGTTCTCGGCTTTAGGCTCACAAAGGGGAGGTTTTCGCCCAAGGCCTTCCTGAGGGGAGAGGGGGCTCTTGGGCGAAAGAGGGAGGGAGAGGGACTCAAGACTTGGAAGGTTTTGGATGAAGAAGTCTTCAAAGAGAGGGGGTATTTATAGCAAAACCAAAGGCCAACCAATGGCCAAGATCTAGCCAAGTGCAAGGTAAGTGTAAGGCCAAGATCAAGCCAAGTGCACCCTAACCCCTACTCCACAAAACACTCCACAAAACATGGCACAAAACTAGGCCAAAAGAGGGAGCCAATCGGCCAAGGCCAACCAATGCCTCTTGGATGCCCAAATCGTCCAAGCACCCCACTTGCTTCCAATGTGAGGGTGACACATGTCACCCTCCCGTTGGTCCAAAATGTTTCGTCACTCGGAAAAATCCGCAAAAATTAAAAAAGTCATAGCCGGAATTTTCCCTACGAAAGCTGTGGAAACGTTTCGTCGGAAAACAACTCTACTCGGTACTTGTGCCCAAATTTCGAATCCAATGCCTAACTTAAGGCTCAAATTTACGCGTCGTCCATACGCATACTGCGGAAATACGGTATAACAAACACGGCTAAGGCACGATCTCGAGTGAGAAGAATGGAAACCAATCCTAAATATCCGTAGCCTCACGATTATAGATGTGGTGCACAACACACCGATAATCAAGACTACTAGACACGATGCGTAGACACTTTCCGAGGATTAATCGCTCGATACCACTTTTGTCACGACCGATCTCGGGCATGGTAGTGTCTTACCCGCACCCTAGTGATAACAACATCGAGAAAATCAGCGGAAATAAAATTTAAACAGAAACAAGAGACAACATAAGAAAGCAGGCTAACAACGGTTACCTTCATGTATATACATATAATCGAGCGATTAAAATCCTTTACAACCCCGCACAATATTACTACGGACCTCAAGAATGTAACAACAACTATGACGGACAGGGCCACATACCCCGAATGTACAAGTACCTACAATGACAGGGACTATATGTCACGACCGAACCGGGGCCGTGGATAGTGCCTTACCCCGCACCAAGTAGACATACATCAGAGTAATCAGCGGAACAAACACAACAATATGAGATAACAGAAGTATAAAACAATAAGCTGTGAAAACTTGCCTTTCGGCATATATATAAATGACAACTTTTAACATGAACAGTTTAATCCTTTTTACAAACCACGCCACAACGATTACTACAGACCTAAGAATGATATGACAACAATGGCGGGGCCGCCAAACCACGAATGTAAACACTTACTACGACGGGGACTACACCACCGATAAGCCTCCGAGAAACGGAGCTTCCCAACGAATCGTGACCACGAGAGCTAGGATCAACGGCGGTGTACCTCAACTCGCGGCATGAACGCGGCCCGAAGGAGGTCGATGCAACAGTGCAGAGTATGTGAAACTAAAAATACTGCAAATGAAATCATAATCGTCCATAAAGCAGGAGACATGTATGATAACCAAACTACAGTTTTACAATAACTAGGCAGTCATATCAAGTCGTGACTCGCCTCAAGTCATCACCAAAGAACATAACATGGGTCTCACGCCAACATCAATCGTGCGTGGGACACATTCCTCATTGGCAGTTTATGATATAAAAGTTCCAAGGAACACATGAACACCAGGTCCCACCTGCGCCATAATAACACCGTACGGGGTAAGTACGAAGGCATAACCGACTACTAACACCCACAGTACCAACAAGGTCATGAATCAGATCATAAGATCTGTCTGCATCGTCACATGATCAAAGGCGGCCACTTGCGCGATATCTAATGTGTCGTCTAGTCCTCGAACTTCCGCACTCGCATAGGCCAATCTCATCGCCCGCGTGGCATCCCCGCATCGGTAGCTACTCCCGGCGTCGCACGGACTTCGCGATCGCATGGCCACGGGACCGCATGCCCATAAGGGCGTACACTAACACGGAACTCGTAGTTCCGCGTAGGCCGGGACTGCGTGAGGTATTCTCGAATCATAGGTCCATCGACCGCTGAGTCTACCCGCGTCGGAGGGCGACAACCCGGAATCATCTCAAGAGATGAATGCCACAATACTATCATAACGACTGATAGTTAATAAGCACAATCAAGGGAAACCCCTTCACACAAACATCACAAGATACTAACACACGTAGCATCCCAACACGTTTACTTATCAACGAAATCAAGAAAGTATTACAAGGCTATCACAAACCAATACAATCAAGTTGTTCACACAAGGTACCTTCTACTATATGATTAACAAAATCGGGTTTTTATCCCCAAAGTACTTCATACATCAACTCTTTAAAAGATGCGTTACTTTCACAATGTCACATAATACCCGTAGTATAAAATAGAGTGACTATCCTTCTAAAGTAAATCAATTACTTCTCTTTGTAAAATCAAGTAGCAACATTCTTTTCCAATGATCAAGTTTGCCTAATTTCCAATGTTCAAGTTTCTCATTTTAGAAAGGTTTCGTAGTTCATAGTCTTATTCAATTAAGAATATAATTCTCTTTTAAACAATCGGAGAAACATAAGCCTTATATGTGAGTAGGATATTCTTGTTTATAACAATCTTATTACAGCAGCCATGATCTAGGAAATATCATTTTGTCTCATCTTAGCTTATGCGGATGGAAGTTTCTCCGGTTTTAATAATACTTAATTATTCAAAACATTTCCTTTTATTAACGCGATGGTTTGTCGATACACATCCCGATTTCCAAAATCGAGAAAGCGTTCTTAAGCCGTTATACCTAACTTCCCATAAAGCTAGTATAACTCTTAAGTTCTCAAAAACCAAGTATTACTTCTCTTTCAAAACGATTTCAGAAATCTTTTGAAATACTTCAAGTTCTTTATGATCACACATCAAGCCAGTTGTAAACAAATCATTTACCTTTTAAAAACCACAAAGTGTTTTCTTATCTACATAAAGCTGTTATAACCAACTTCCCATAAAGCCGTTATAACACTTTATGTTTTAAACCAATCGAATGCATTTAGCACATGAACGTCTACCGTACTACATAGTTCACACATATAATGCTAGAAGAGATACGAAGAGGTTAACAAACATCGCGACGATTATAGACTAATAGCAAAATGCTCAGTACCTCGCCGTCGGCTACTCCTTAAGCCAAGTAGAAACGCGCCACACGTAGTACTTGACCTATAAGGCCACAAGCGACATTAACATTTAGGTCTCATCGTAGAACTTTCTCAGTAAATTTCGCAAAGACTCCCCCATGACAGCGTAAATCTCCTCCTCTATCGGTAGGCTACCAAGCCAACCGGGGTTATACATCTAACCCTACGGGTACAATTCTACTCCACGGTACTACTACACAAGTCTCTGTATGTCTGATCCTATGTAATTACATTCGATTCTTCAGCTTAAGTCGAGACATTGCCACAAGCTATGTTCAGTTATATATATATAGTATACTTTAACTATATATTCCTACAACATGTAATATCCAATTACAAAAGGGGGACAAGATAGTTACCTCGATAAGCCCATAATTATCCAAGTATAAAGTCGATCCCCGCAATCGTTTAGCTCCAACTCCGAGCGCTCCAACCCGCTCTAAACCACCCTTAGAAGTTCTAACCAACTTCTACACAAAACTCCAACGGACTATGGAGATTTTCCTAGGGTTTCGGTTTTGTGACTGACGGGAAGTATAATAGTATTTTCTGGGCTTTTCGTATAGGTATAACCTTAGAATACAACAAGGTATAAGGCTAAGGTAATTTGGGCATTATAACAATACTTGGAGAGTATTTCTATACCACAAAGGGGGGGTATTATACGAAAGCAACTAGGCTAGGGGGGGTACCCCACGGCTAGCACCTCAAAGGAGGGGGGGGTGTCTACCCCTCGGCCTACCCCACTAGGGGGGGGGACTCTCGGCCAAGGGGGGAGAGAGGGGCTCTCGGCCAAGACACCACACAAAGGGGGAAGGAAGAAGCTTTCAAGACTTAGGCAATTTGTGAATGAATTAGTCTTCAAAGGGAGGGGTATTTATAGGTCAAGTGAAAGCCAACCAATGGCCAAGATTACACCAAGTGTTAGGCAAGTGTAGGGCCAAGATTCACCCATGTGTACCTAGCCAACTTGCACACAAAATATCTACCAAAATATCTACCACTTGACATCCCCTTTTCGTCCAAGAACCGCCCACCTTGCCCACCAATGAGAGGGTGCCAAGTGCCGCCCTCTCGTTGGTCCAAAATGTTCCGCCTCTCGGAAAAATCCGCAAAATACCAAATGACATAGCGGAAATTCCCTACGAAAGTCGTGAAAACGTTTACTAAAAACGACTCTAACCGGGTGTTATGCACAAACATAATTCGGCCCAAAGGTGCCACATGGGGGTGACACGTGTCGCCCCCCGATTAAATCAAAATATTTCGTCTTAGAAAATATCCAAAACGCCAAAATCTCAAAATCAAAGCGGGCCCCACAAAAGCAGTAAATTTCTCCGTGGGCCCACGTGACCATTCGAAAATAAAATTCCATAATTCTCTAATATTCCGGGAAGTCCGAATACCAAATCGGAATCCAATTCCCATTAACGAACCTTTTTCCTTCACAAAACCGGAAACTTTTCCGTGGAAAAATCGCCTCTTTCTTCCTTTCCAATCTTTACGTCGTATTCTCGCACGTGCGTCCTCGCATACATACCACGGAACTACGGGTATAACATTCTTCCCCCAGAAACATTCGTCCCGAATGTTCCTTTTAAGTCTCAAAAACGAACACGTGCCAGTATAGTCTTCACTACTATACTTACGAAACAATCCTGCCACAGCTGGCCATGGAAACACCTGCGCAAAACTTACATCTAAGTCCACGAGGAAACACCTCTACATCACCACAAATAATACTACTTTTGTCACTTTGTCGCGAGCCTTGCCCGACGACCCAACAAATGGTATGCCGTGCGTCGATCACCGCCGCCGTACACTCGGATCCTTACCACATTTCTGATACTGCTTTAGTATCCAAAACTCGGGGTTACTATTTCTAACGTGGTCATCATTAACCGAACATTCGGATGGATCTTCGATACTTTCCGAACATAACAATACGAAGACCGGACGCCCTTCCTCCTAAGTCGGACGGCAAATGCTAACATATAGGCAACCCGCCTATTCTTCACATGAACTCACAAAGGCCCACGTGCTCGGGCTAAGTTCCCTTTGTTTCCAAAACTCGTCACACCCTAACCGGTGGTACTTTCAAGAAGACCGACCGTCAACTCAACTCTGCGTCGTCGCCGATTATCCATACGATTCCTCGAGCCGCGTAACTTCTTCTAGACAAGCTTCGCACTATCCACAGTCTGCTGGAACAAGCCTGAACCAACTATCTGAACCCTGCCAACATCGAACCAATCGACCGGCAACTTGCATTTCTGCCCCCACAAGGCGTCACAAGACGACATCCGAACACTAAAATGGTAGCTCAAACGCTCCCAACCGAGACAACGATCTCGCGGCTACCACGAAATCAAAACATCGCCCGGAGGCGAATGCGACTGAGACTTACACGAGTTCTAGCCTGCACCGTACAAACTCGAGAAGAAAACAGCCGTACCACTGGCTCCATCGTCGTCATAAGGTGAAGGTAGGCACCCCGTGCAACCTCACAACCTTTTCAGATAACAACAACACTGCCGAGGGAACGACCCTGACCGAAGAACACGATAGGCTGCCCCCATCGGCCCGACCACTGGTCGAACGCATCCACGAACTTGCACGCTGGCTAACTAAACATGGGCCTAACACCCTCATGACCCTACCACAAGGCGGGACCACCACAAACTGACCCCACCACCATACCTGCCGCGGGTTGACCCGCATCATGGCCTCAACCCGACCCGGCATGGCGCAAAATACCATCTCCCCGAAGGAACAATCTTACTAAACACGTTACGAAAACCTGGCGGTCTTCTTAGCTCGACTACCTTCTTTCAAATCACGCTACTCAGGGACTTATCCCACGAACATAGCTCACGTGCACTATGCACTTCTATAAGGGTCAAACATAACACTACACCTTTCTCGAGATGGCCTTACCTCTAAGGTCTTTACGTATAACACTCTAAGGCTCACACCTTCTCTATCCCCCAAAATCTTACTCGGTTAACCCACCATGATTCCTAATCACAACTCACACACTGCTATCAGAACGTAGCACTTAAGGTATACTCACCTTGAAAGTTACCGAAGGACCTTGCTGCTCTGGCCCTCTTCTGCTGCCCTTGGTTAACCCGTCGATCTCTACGTTTCTCGGCCTGCTGCGCATAAGCCCGTACACAGGCCATGCTCGAGCCTAACTGAAGAATTACTCTTGCACAACCCTCTTTTAGATAGTCCTCCAGACTCGCGGTACATCGGTATACTCTCTGGTAGCCAAATCTATAGCTAATGTAAGGTTGTCCTTGGCAATCTATATTCTCTGTTCGATCGTGGGCGAAGGTTCAAATATCATGGTCGCGATGAGGCTGCCGCCGCCGTGCTTAAACTCTGCGGGCTAGTGACGTCGCAGAAATCCCGAATGAAGCACTACCCTAGGTAATGATTGGGCTGTGCCTCGCCACCCTCTGAACTCTACTCGCAGCTCCTCGGCCGCTTGCCCTCTGGGCTCGGGTTGCCTGGCGGAGGCATAACGATAAGGGAAAGGATTTCGTCGAGGGTTCAACTTACAACACACGGCTCTAAGGCACGATCTCAGTGAGAAGAATAGAAACCAATCCTAAATATCCTATAGCCTCACGATTATTGATGTGGTGCACAACACACCGATAATCAAGACTTCTCGATACTGGTGCGTAGACACTTTTCCGAGGATTAATCGCTCGATACCACTTTTGTCACGACCGAACGGGGCGTGGATCGTGCCTACCCCGCACCCAGTAGACATACATCAGTGTCAGTAGAACAAACACAACAATATGAGATAATGTAGTATAAAACAATAAGTGAAAACTTGCCTTTCGGCATATATATAAATGACAACTTTTAACATGAGCAGTTTAATCCTTTTACAAACCACCTGCCCAAGATTACTCGGACCTCTAAGAATGATATGACAACAATGGCGGGACAGGGCCGCCAAACCCCGAATGTAAACACTTACTGACGGGGACTACACCACCGATAAGCCTCGGAAAGCGGAGCTTCCCAAACGCTGACGTGACCACGAGAGCTAGGATCAACGGCGGTGTACCTCAACTGCGGCGTGAACGCAGCCGAAGGAGGTCGATAACAGTGCAAGTATGTGAAACTAAAAATCGCAAATGAAATCATAATCGTCCATAAAGCAGAGACATGTATGATAACCAAACTACGATTTACAATAACTGGCGGTCATATCAAGTCGTGACTCGCCTCAAGTCATCACCAAAGAACATAACGATGGGTCTCACGCCATAACATCAATCGTGCGTGGGACACATTCTCATCTTGGCGGTTTATGATATAAAAGTTCCAAGGAACACACATGAACACGTGTCCCACGTGCCATAATAACACCGTCGGTAAGTGCGAAGGCATAACCGACTACTAACACCTACAGTACCAACAAGGTCATGAATCGTATCATAAGATCTGTCTGCGTCACATGATCAAAGGCCGCCACTTGCGCGATATCTAATGTGTGCGTCTAGTCCTCGAACTTCCGCACTCGCGTAGGCCAATCTCATCGGCCCGCGTAGGCATCCACCGCATCGAGGGTAGCTACTCCGGCATCACCGACTTCGCGATCCGCATAGCCACAAGGACCGCATGCCCGTAAGGCGACGCTAACACCGGAACTCTCGTAGTTCCGCATAGGCCGGGACTGCATGAGGTATTCTCGAATCATAGGTCCATCGACCGCTGAGTCTACCCGCGTCGGAGCGGCTTAACCCCGGAATCATCTCGAGATGAATGCCACAATACTATCATAACGGTGATAGTTAATAAGCACAATCAAGAACCCCTTCACACAAACATCACAAGATACTAACACACGTAGCATCCCAACACGTTTACTTATCAACGAAATCAAGAAAGTATTACAAGGCTATCACAAACCAATACAATCAAGTTGTTCACACAAGGTACCTTCTACTATATGATTAACAAAATCGGGTTTTTATCCCCAAAGTACTTCATACATCAACTCTTTAAAAGATCGTTACTTTCACAATGTCACACAATACCCGTAGTATAAAATAGAGTGACTATCCTTCTAAAGTAAATCAATTACTTCTCTTTGTAAAATCAAGTAGCAACATTCTTTTCCAATGATCAAGTTTGCCTAATTTCCAATGTTCAAGTTTCTCATTTTAGAAAGGTTTCGTAGTTCATAGTCTTATTCAATTAAGAATATAATTCTCTTTTAAACAATCGGAGAAACATAAGCCTTATATGTGAGTAGGATATTCTTGTTTATAACAATCTTATTACAATGACCATGATCTAGGAAATATCATTTTGTCTCATCTTAGCTTATGCGGATGGAAGTTTCTCGGTTTTAATAATACTTAATTATTCAAAACATTTCCTTTATTAACGCTTTTGCGATGGTTTGTCGATACACATCCCGATTTCCAAAATCGAGAAAACGTTCTTAAGCCGTTATACCTAACTTCCCATAAAGCTAGTATAACTCTTAAGTTCTCAAAACCAAGTATTACTTCTCTTTCAAAAGCGATTTGAAATCTTTTGAAATACTTCAAGTTCTTTATGATCACACATCAAGCCGATTTGTAAACAAATCATTTACCTTTTAAAAACCACAAAGTGTTTTCTTATCTACATAAAGTCGTTATAACCAACTTCCCATAAAGCCGTTATAACACTTTATGTTTTAAACCAATCGAATGCATTTAGCACGTACGTCTCACCGTACTACATAGTTCACATATCATGCTAGAAGAGATAGGAAGAGGTTCACATACCTCGCGACGATTATCGACTAATAGCAAAATGCTCAGTACCTCAGCCGTCGGCTACTCCTTAAGCCAAGTAGAGCGCGCCACACGTAGTACTTGACCTATAAGGCCACAAGGCGCTTATTAACATTTAGGTCTCATCGTAGAACTTTCTCTGAAATTTCGCAAGACCTCCCCCATGGCAACGTAAATCTCTCTCTATCGAGGCCGGCTGCAAGCCAACCGGGGGGTTATACATCTAACCTACGGGTACAATTCTACTCCACGGTACTCTACTACACAAGTCTCATGTCAGATCCTATGTAATTACTGATTCGATTCTTCGAGCTTAAGTCGAGGACATTGCCACAAGCTATGTTGATTATATATATATAGTATACTTTAACTATATATTCCTACTGACATGTAATATCCAATTACAAAAGGACAAGATAGTTACCTCGATAAGCCCATAATTATCCAAGTATAAAGTCGATCTGGGCAATCGTTTAGCTCAACTCAGCGCTCCAACCCGCTCTAAACCACCCTTAGAAGTTCTAACCAACCACACAAAACTCCAACGGACCATGGAGATTTTCCTAGGGTTTCGGTTTTGTGACAGACGGGAAGTATAATAGTATTTTCTGGGCTTTTCGTATAGGTATAACCTTAGAATACAACAAGGTATAAGGCTAAGGTAATTTGGGCATTATAACAATACTTGGAGAGTATTTCTATACCACAAAAGGGGTATTATACGAAAGCAACTAGGCTAGTGGGTACCCACGCTAGCACCTCAAAGGAGGGGGGGGTGTCTACCCCTCGGCCTACCCCACTAGGGGGGGGGACTCTCGGCCAAGGGGGGAGAGAGGGGCTCTCGGCCAAGACACCACACAAAGGGGGAAGGAAGAAGCTTTCAAGACTTAGGCAATTTGTGAATGAATTAGTCTTCAAAGGGAGGGGTATTTATAGGTCAAGTGAAAGCCAACCAATGGCCAAGATTACACCAAGTGTTAGGCAAGTGTAGGGCCAAGATTCACCCATGTGTACCTAGCCAACTTGCACACAAAATATCTACCAAAATATCTACCACTTGACATCCCCTTTTCGTCCAAGAACCGCTTGCCCACCAATGAGAGGGTGCCAAGTGCGCCCTCGTTGGTCCAAAATGTTCCGCCTCTCGGAAAAATCCGCAAAAATACCAAATGACATAGCGGAAATTCCCCTACGAAGTCAGAAAGCGTTTACTAAAAACGACTCTAGCAAGGTGTTATGCACAAACATAATTCGCCCAAAGGTGCCACATGGGGTGACACGTGTCGCCCCGATTAAATCAAAATATTTCGTCTTCGAAAATATCCAAAGCGGCCAAAATCTCAAAATCAAAGCGGGCCCCACAAAACCAGTAAATTTCTCCGTGGGCCCACGTGACCATTTCCAAAATAAAATTCCATAATTCTCTAATATTCCAGGAAGTCCGAATACCAAATCTGGGAATCCAATTCCCATTAACGAACCTTTTTCCTTCACAAAAACCGGAAACTTTTCCGTGGAAAAATCGCCTCTTTCTTCCTTTCCAATCTTTCTGTCGTATTCTCGTACGTACGTCCTCGCATACATACCCTGGAACTACGGGGTATAACACTATACCCAAAAGATAAGCCTCCGGAGAAACGGAGCTTCCCAACGCTGGACTGCGATCCTATGAGCGAGGATCAACAACTGGTGTACCTCTACCTGCGGCATGACGCGGCCGAGGTCGATAACAGTACCAAGTATGTGAAACTGAAAATACTGTAATGAAATCACATTTCATCATTTTATAAAACCATTTCGCAATAAGTAAACAGTTAGGTCAAGTAAGGGGACACATATCCCCGGAATAATCACTCACACATAACTATGGGTCTCACGCCCATAATATCAATCATGCGTGGAACTCATTCTCATCACTGCCGATGCATGATGTGAAACAACACCCGTATGTGAACACGAACACTAGATTCTGCGTCATCAAACCGATCGGGCCAAGTAGAATAGCCAACAACCAGTCCAAAAGCTAGTCATATCCCTTCACGGGCAAGTTACGGAAGCCAACTACCAGTCCAAAAGCTAGCCACGCAACTGGCCGAGGCAAGTATCTTAAGCTAACGTACCCTAGCCTACCGTCTCACGAGATATGACCGAGGCAAGTATCTTAAGCTATCTACGAGCTGTAGATACGAGAAATGACCAGGACAAGTATCTAAAGTGTGCCTGAAACACATGTACAAATCAAGCCCGTGATCGCTCGTCACCGCGGCAAGCTTCATGGATTATGTTACACCCCGTAAATTCAAATATAAGATAAGTCGGCAATCATGTGTCGAGCGGATTTTAAGTCTTATTTGGAGTGTGGTACCCCAATTTTTTTTTTAGATGTATGGGGTGTTTAGCAAGCCTAGTATAAAGTTGGATGAGTCTAGTGTCCAACGCGACAAACCGCTCATCGATAGGACATCGGAGCGGAGAGGTATGGACGTTAGAAATTACATGGTAGCGCGCAGGAAGGATTTTTGTATCGAGCGTCTCGGTAGCCGGCAGCCGTCAGCGGGCGCGGCGCCACTAATCTGAAAATCCTCGGAGGTTTAGCGTCGCGCCCGGCTGCGAACATGGCGCCAAGGCGGAAAATTTTCTGCGAATTGCTTAAAGCAGGATATTTTCGAAAAGGGCCTATGGGAGGGTGACAAGTGTCTCTCCCATCTTGTTGACCACGAAAAGAGCCCTATTTTAAGACCAAGTCTTGAAAGACTTGGTCATTTCACCTTTGAACACCTAAAAAACCCTCTCCCCTTCTCTCTTGAGATTTGAGAAAAACCTAGCTTAGTGGGTGTTGTTGGAGCGGCGGTAAGAAGACAAAGTGCTGGTAAGCTTGTGGGAAACTCACAAGGACGAGTTTGACGGGAATAGAAGTTGAAGAAAGAGAGCTTTAGTGGGCTAACCCAAAGGTAAGAGATTTCCTCTCCTCTTGGAAATTGATAGTAATCCTTGTTAAAGTTGATATTGGCCACGTGAACCATGTTTTAGATTGTTATGCATAATAGGTTTTGATAGCCATTTGAAATGTGAAAAACAAAGGAAATTGATAGTTGTGACTGTAACATGTAAACAGACCTTACAAATGGATAAATTATGGTGAGCCAATTGGGTTGTTTAGTTATTCATTGTATTGGACTACCTTATATAAATTGTGTGAGCCAATTGGGGCTGTTTGGTTATTGAATTCGGCCTCGAAAGAGGTGGCAAAGTAAGTAGAAACAAAGGAGGTGCTGTCCGATTTTCCGTAGAATTTAGCGACTTAACACTTATAATATTCTACATTGAAGTAAGGTGTTAATGGACGTATGGTGAATATTATAGGTTGACATTCTACGGGCGGGACTTTGTACTTGGCAAATGGTTTGACCCGACGAGGTATGTAGAACTTTTCCTATCCTTTGAGCATGACTAGTTTCACGTATATAGTACGGTAGACGTACAAGACTTTGACATTCTTTACTTGTTTTATGAAATGCCAAGTCGGGTGAGTTAGGAGATTAACTCCCTTCTTTGAGAATATTAAAGATGTCTTAAGTCTTGTTAAAGATAAGGGACTTGAAGAATTTTAAAGTATGTGATACTTGTGACGTTTTAAAAACGTATAAGTCCCTTGGATAGGAAATTGTACTTGACTAAGGCATAAAGTGAATATAACGACTTTATGGGGAGTTGGTTATATTGACTTTATGGAAAGATAAATGACTTGATTTAATGGAAGGCAATTCGATTTTAAGGCATCTATTGCCTAAGGTTTTATAAGACATGAGTCACTTGATTTAGAAGCCTAATTTTTATTTTTAAAAGTATTGTGACTTGTCTTGAAAAGAAATTGTAACTTGATACTACGGTTATTAGTATCTTGGAAGTGTTATAATGAAATGAGTCATTTTAAAAGAATAGGAGTACGTAGTACTTTGGGTTAAATTCCCGGATTTTTATAAAAGACATGGTAGTGCCTTAGGTAAACTAAAATGAGAGTGTATACGAACAAGAATAGTAAGAAGTTAGGGGATTTCTTAACTTGCTTATATATTGTATGATAAGCCGATAGAGCTTATGTTATGTGTGATAGCCGGATTTGGGCTAGTGATATATTATTCGTTGCGGGGTCATTCCCCGGGATTGTGGAATTGCATATTTCCGTGGATTTGCTACCCACGATGTGAGGAATACCTCATGCGAGTCCGTAGGGCTTATGCGGGTGAAATAGTCCTATGCGGGCGGGTCCAGCCTATGCGAGGAATACCTCATGCGAGTCTGTAAGGGCTTATGCGGGTGAAATAGTCCCATGCGAGGAATACCTCACGTAGGTCCACTGGACCTATGCGGGTGAAATAGTCCCAGGAGTAGGATTCCAATCCTATTTTTCGTTGTAAGTATACACCTATTTTTACTCATTGTTAGTAAGGCCTTTAGATGCGTAATTTTGTTATCATACATGTCTCCGGCTTTCTTTTAAACTTATGTTGTAATTACAATACTTTCCAGTTTTGCATACTTAGTACATATTGTGTCGACCCCTTCGAAATTTGCGTTCATCTTGTGAGGAAAGAGTGCGAGTTGCGGATCCACACTCTTAGGATCGCTTATCAGACGTCGGAAGCTCCATTTTCCGGAGGCTTGTCTTTCTTTTGGTACAGCCTTTCCCTGATGTTGTAGATTATGTACATTCAGGGGTATGGCGGGCCACCGCCATACGATTGTTGTTCTAAGTGCGTATTCACATAGGTGGTTGGGTAGAACTGAGTTGTAAAGTTGTACTTTTGACTTTGTTTATATTATGGAAGGCGGCCTTATCGGCTAGCCTGTGTTGTTATATTGTTTACACCTGTGTTTAAGTTGTGTATGTTCCGCTGCTATTCTCTGATGTATACCTGAACAGGGTGCCCAGGTAGGGCACCAGTCGCGGCCCGGGGTCGGGTCGTGACAAAAGTGGTATCAGAGCAGTTAGTCCTCGGAAAGTGTCTACAGACCGTGTCTAGTAGAGTCTTGATTATCGGTGTGTTGTGCACCACATCTATAATCAGGAGGCTGCAGGACATTTAGGATTGGTTACCATTCTTCTCACTCTAAGATCGTGCGATAGAGCTGTGTGGTTAGGGTCGTCTCTCCCTAACAAGTTATGTTGTTTGCAGCTACAAGAAAGGCAGCAGTGACCCAGGAAAGATTATGTGGATTGCGTATCCAGGTTGGTAATGTTAGTAGTATAGTTGGTGTTGGGACATACAACTATACAGATTTATGCATGGGGGTCACATATGTGTTGCCTAGGATGATTTTAGATTACCAGGATTTGGTAAGGACAAAAAAAATAACGGGAAGGTATGAACAGTTAAGGAACTCTCATCAAGGTTTTACGTGCTAATTTGAGATAATTAGGTGATGATGAGTTGTGTGAGAATGAAATGGACCCTTAAGAGGTTAATTAAGGGACTTAATGGAATATTATGTTAATAGATTGAGCTACGTAGTGGGATTTCGAAAATGGTACGGGTGAGATCCGTATGGAGTAAGTATGGTTGTTGTGGACAAGACAACCCAATTATAGTATATGAGAAGTTAGTGTACTCGTTTATGGGGTGGGATCAGTTGATATTAGTCCCTCTACGTGACAGGGTCACAAGGGTACAAGCCCGAGTCTAGTTAATCGTTTTATGGGTTCGTGGACGTGTTTCACCGGAACCAGGTTGTGAGAGCCGGAATGGGTCTTATATTGTTTAAAATAGTAACTCCAAAGAGTGGAGGCCAGAATTAGTATGGAATTTATGTAAGTATGCTAGTATAAGTTTAGAAATGCGGAAGAAATGCGACCAGTGAAAAAGAGAGCAACCAAGTGTAAAGAAATAAAGCCTGAATCCATGAGGACCTTTCGAGGTGACTACACCCGTGAGTGTTGGGTTGTAGCTGAGCGGGTAGATAATTGCCGGTAACGATACAGTCGTTGGACCCTAGCAGACCTAGCAGAGCTGTTATGACAGACATAGAGGTCATTATGAGTACGGGCTAGTTGGCCTCTTGTTATACCAACGTTATTGCGAGAGAGATTGGCTCGATTCGGTTTACGGTATCTTGATTATCGATGTAAAGGAAGAGAAGTGGTAGTAACCAGTGAATTATCCTTCCTTCTTTGGCATCATTGTTTTTCTTTTTAAGTCTGTGTGACTTGTTCACTTGGGGTAAATTGACGCAGAAAGTAAGTAATAATTGAATTGGAAGGAATTTATGTTAAGTGCCCTTGGAGGTACTTGGAGTTGGTTTGGTGTGGCGGTCAGGGCCACGACCTTCCGGATAATCTCAGGAAAATGTACAAGGCAAGAATAAAATAAATGCAGTCTTTGGCGGAAAAGTGAGGCATCTTTGGTGGGTTGGAAAATCTACACGAAGATAAAGGCGGTGCGTGATGATTAGATAATTGCTGGACCGCAAGAGGACCCTGTGATTATGGTTGTGACTCCAAGGAAAGTTTAAGAAAGGGAGATAAGTTCTCTTTCCCACGTAAAAGGACAGTTTTACGTATTATGGGGTTATGTGTACCCATGTTGTTAGACGCAGGATATGAGACTGGTAAGGTCTTCGGTATCGTCATGCCATTGGTTCAGTTGTAGATAACCGGGGGAGAAGTGTTGTGTTGGGGTAATTAAGAACGACGTACGAATTGGTCGAGGAAGTATCGTAAAGATATAAATGCAGGTTGTACGCATGTATGAAACTGTACGATTATGAATCAAGATAGAAATACTTTTGCTAATAATAAGCCTAAGGTAAAGATATGGCCAGAATGATAAAGGAGAATACGACAATGGTTATGTAAGTTGCACGAGTTATGACTACCCCAGACTAGTGTAAAGACCATTAGTAAATAATGGGAAGTAAGAACATTTCGAGGAAATGTGGTAACACCTAGCTATAGGCTCTACAAACTGGGAAAGGAAAATCGGGTTACTACTTTACGAGATCAAGGAAATCCACCCCCCCTAGATTGTGATTGACAGGAAGTCTTAGCCACGGGGCAACCAAAGGAATCAAATCTAAGTTAAGTGACCAATTTTGGTTGCAACAGAGAAAGGGAAACAGGAACCATAAGTGAGATTAAGGATACCCGAATATTTCGCAGGAAGGAGAAAGGCTTCCAGTTATTGGAAGATAAGTTGACTCGACTACAGTCTAACACCTCCTGAAAGACTAGAGGGTTAGGTTATTATGATAACACGTTGGGTGTTGGGCTAGGTTGTGTGCTGACGCAACCCGATAGGATAGAGCTTATGTTTTCCCGGTAGTTAAGGAAGCAGGAAAGGAAATTACGCCACTCACGATTTAGAGCTGGCGGCAGTTAAATCGTGCCTTGAAGATTTGGGGGCATGATGTATAAATAGACTTCATGTGAATATGTGTGCAGACCACAAGAGCCTCAGGTATATCTTACGTGAGCGGTTGAATTTGCGGCGACGATGTGGGTAGAGTTACTCGAGATTGTGATATCGATACCCTATACCACCCGAGGAAAGCCAAGACGATTAAAGATACTATTAGTCGCAGATCTAAGGGTAGTATGCGAGAGGGCAGCGGATAGGCGGATGTGGTCCGTGGGATTCTTCGATTCTGAGCCTAGGGTTCGATTATTTGTTCCAATGTTAATAGAGCTTTAGATCCGAGAGGTTGCCGAGTTCTCCTTCGTCGAAGAGGTAAAGAGGCGACAATATGAGGATCCAGTTATGATATGATATCGAGATACGGCTCTCCAAGAAGAGAAGAGCCTGTTTGTGTAGCACCATATGGGGTGCCGTGTTATGAGAAAGTTTGTGTGTGCCCGATGCTGCAGGACTTGTCGGCAAGTTTTAGGGGGAGGCACGCGGTGCTTCTTGCTTTATTTTGTTCGGGGTCGACCAAGATGTATCATGGCCTCAGATGTATGTATGGGTAAGATGGCCTGAAGAGGGACGTAGCAGGGTTTGTTGCTTAGTGTCCGAATTAGTAGCAGGTCATGGTTGAACACCAGAAGCCCGGTGGGCTATTACAGGTGATTTAGACCCCGACTTAGACATGGGAGGTAATTAAAATGGATCTTGTCACAGGGTGGCATCGTACTCTGAGGAAGTGCGACTCCCTGGGGGTCATGGTAAATAGGCTGCCGAAACCAGCTGTGTTCTTCCGGTTAGGACCACTTACTCGGCTGAGGTTCGTGCTAGCTTTTTAGCAGGGGGGTGTGAGACTGCACAGGGTTCCTACGTTTATGATGTCAGACAGATGAGCTCGATTACAGATAACTTCTGGAGGTTTTTCAGAAGGGTTTTAGGGACACAGGTGAGTCTCAGTGTTGCATTACACCCTCGGATCGACGGACAGGCAGAGCGTACTATCCAGGCACTTGAGGATAGGTTGCGGGCCTGTGTTCTTGATTTCAGAAATAGCCGGGAGGGTTAGTTGCCTCTTGTTGAGTTACGTACAATAACAGATACCCTTCCAGTATTCAGATGGCCCTGTATGAGGCCTTGTATGTAAGAAAGTGTAGATCTCCGGTTGGATGTTCGACATAGGCGAGGTTCAGTTATTTGGTCCAGACTTGATTCAGCAGGTTGTGGATAAGGTGAAGCTTATCCAGGAGAGACTGTTAGCAGCTCAAAGTCGGCAGAAGTCATATGCGGATAATCGGCGTCGGCATTTGGAGTTTCAGGTAGACGATTAGGTCTTCTTGAAGGTGTCACCCATGAAGGGTGTGATGAGATTCGGTAAGAAGGGGAAACTCAGCCCAAGGTACATTGGGCCCTACCAGATCGTTCGTAGAGTGGGCAAGGTTGCCTACGAGTTGGATCTGCCATCAGAGTTAGAGGCGGTACATCCGGTCTTCCATGTTTCTATGTTGAGGAAGTGTATCGGAGATCCAGCAAGAGTTTTCCCTACCAGTGAGGTCCAGGTAACAGAGGGGTTATCGTATGAGGAGAGTCCCATAGCGATACTCGATCGCCAGGTCAGGCGACTGCGGACCAAGGATGTAGCTTCCGTCAAAGTCCTGTGGAGGAATGAGAACCGGGAGGAGATGACTTGGGAAGCGGAGGAGGACATGCTGAGGGAGTATCCTCACTTATTCTCTATACTTTCAGGTAATCCATCTTCCCTTACTTGCCAAGTTTTATTTGAAGTGTTTCTTTTGCTTAATGCAACTATGTGGCCTTCTGTGACATTAGTGGTATGTCGGGGTTGTGAAAGGAAACTATGTTGCTAATTAAGTCACTCCGAAAGAACATTCGGGACGAATGTTTCTAAGGGGGGAAGAATGTTACACCCCGTAAATTCAAATATAAGATAAGTCGGCAATCATGTGTCGAGCGGATTTTAAGTCTTATTTGGAGTGTGGTACCCCAATTTTTTTAGATGTATGGGGTGTTTAGCAAGCCTAGTATAAAGTTGGATGAGTCTAGTGTCCAACGCGACAAACCGCTCGTCGATAGGACATCGGAGCAGAGAGGTATGGGCGTTAGAAATTCCGTAAGCTGGCGCAGAGGAAGGATTTTCGTATCAGGCGTCTCAGCGCCGCGGCGCCGTCAGCAGGGCCGCGGCGCCACTAATCCTGAAAATCCTCAGAGGTTTCGGCGCCGCGGCGCCAAGGCGGAAAATTTTCTGCGGGAATTGCTTAAAACAGGGGATATTTTCGAAAAGGGCCTATGGGAGGGTGACAAGTGTCCCTCCCATCTTGTTGACCACGAAAAGAGCCCTATTTTAAGACCAAGTCTTGAAAGACTTGGTCATTTCACCTTTGAACACCTAAAAACCCCTCTCCCCTTCTCTCTTGAGATTTGAGAAAAACCTAGCTTAGTGGGTGTTGTTGGAGCGGCGGTAAGAAGACAAAGTGCTGGTAAGCTTGTGGGAAACTCACAAGGACGAGTTTGACGGGAATAGAAGTTGAAGAAAGAGAGCTTTAGTGGGCTAACCCAAAGGTAAGAGATTTCCTCTCCTCTTGGAAATTGATAGTAATCCTTGTTAAAGTTGATATTGGCCACGTGAACCATGTTTTAGATTGTTATGTATAATAGGTTTTGATAGCCATTTGAAATGTGAAAAACAAAGGAAATCGATAGTTGTGACTGTAACATGTAAACATACCTTACAAATGGATAAATTGTGGTGAGCCAATTGGGGCTGTTTAGTAATTCATTGTATTGGACTACCTTATATAAATTGTGTGAGCCAATTGGGGCTGTTTGGTTATTGAATTCGGCCTCGAAAGAGGTGGTAAAGTAAGTAGAAACAAAGGAGGTGCTGTCCGATTTTCCGTAGAATTTAGCGACTTAACACTTATAATATTCTACATTGAAGTAAGGCGTTAATGGACGTATGGTGAATATTATAGGTTGACATTCTACGGGCGGGACTTTGTACTTGGCAAATGGTTTGACCCGACGAGGTATGTAGAACTTTTCCTATCCTTTGAGCATGACTAGTTTCACGTATATAGTGCGGTAGGCGTCTGAGACTTTGACATTCTTTACTTGTTTTACGAAATGCCAAGTCGGGTGAGTTAGAGATTAACTCCTTCTTTGAGAATATTAAAGATGTCTTAAGTCTTGTTAAAGATAAGGGACTTGAAGAATTTTAAAGTATGTGATACTTGTGGCGTTTTAAAGCGTATAAGTCCTTGGATAGGAAATTGTACTTGACTAAGGCATAAAGTGAATATAACGACTTTATGGGGAGTTGGTTATATTGACTTTATGGAAAGATAAATGACTTGATTTAATGGAAGGCAATTCGATTTTAAGGCATCAATTGACTAAGGTTTTATAAGACATGAGTCACTTGATTTAGAAGCCTAATTTTTATTTCTAAAAGTATTGTGACTTGTCTTGAAAAGAAATTGTAACTTGATACTACGGTTATTAGTATCTTGGAAGTGTTATAATGAAATGAGTCATTTTAAAAGAATAGAAGTACGTAGTACTTTGGGTTAAATTCCCGGATTTTTATAAAAGACATGGTAGTGCCTTAGGTAAACTAAAATGAGAGTGTATACGAACAAGAATAGTAAGAAGTTAGGGGATTTCTTAACTTGCTTATATATTGTATGATAAGCCGATAGAGCTTATGTTATGTGTGATAGC
This sequence comes from Przewalskia tangutica, assembly GCA_029844215.1. Classification (NCBI taxonomy): domain Eukaryota; kingdom Viridiplantae; phylum Streptophyta; class Magnoliopsida; order Solanales; family Solanaceae; genus Przewalskia; species Przewalskia tangutica. The sequence goes on from CM056726.1 coordinate 67,454,681, forward strand.
CGGATTTGGAAAAGTGATATATTATTCGTTGCGGGGTCATTCCCCGGGATTCTGGCATTGCATATTTCCGTGGATTTGCTACCCACGATGCGAGGAATACCTCATGCGAGTCTGTAGGGCTTATGCGGGTGAAATAGTCCCATGCGGCGGGTCCGACCTATGCGAGGAATACCTCATGCGAGTCGTAAGGGCTTATGCGGGTGAAATAGTCCCATGCGAGGAACACCTCACGTAGGTCCACTGGACCTATGCGGGTGAAATAGTCCAGGAGTAGGATTCCAATCCTATTTTTCGTTGTAAGTATACACCTATTTTTACTCTCATTGTTAGTAAGGCACTGGGTACTGTAATTTTGTTATCATACATGTCTCCGACTTTCTTTTAAACTTATGTTGTAATTACAGTACTTTCCAGTTTTGCATACTTAGTACATATTGTGTACTGACCCCCTTCCTCGGGGGCTGCGTTCATGCCGCAGGAAAGGGTAAGCAGGTTGCGGATCCACACTCTTAGGATCGCTTATCAGACGTCGGAAGCTCCATTTTCCGGAGGCTTGTCTTTCTTTTGGTACAGCCTTTCCCTGATGTTGTAGATTATGTACATTCAGGGGTATGGCGGGGCCCTATCCCACCACAGTTGTTGTTCCTAGAGGTTTGTATTCACATAGGTGGTTGGGCTGTAAGAACTGAGTTGTAAAGTTGTACTTTTGACTTTGTTTATATTATGGAAGACGGCCTTATCGGCTAGCCTGTGTTGTTATATTGTTTACACCTGTGTTTAAGTTGTGTATGTTCCGCTGCTATTCTCTGATGTATACGAGCAGGTGCCGTGTAGGGCACGATCGCGGCTTGGTCGTGTGACAGATTAGCGGTCCATGGACAAATAACAAAACCCTCACAATGACCGCATGCCCCGGCATCTTACCTCGGAAAGCATGGTCATGAAACCATCCTACTGGACGTATGCCCGTGGATCATCCATCGCGTCAGCATGTCCAAAGGAAATAACAAGATAATACTCGATAGTGGAAGCATACTCGTGGACCATCCAACGTGTCAGTATGTCCAAGCAATCAATCAGATAGTCGGTCCTCCCCGAGAGACACGGTAGCACAGAATCAAAACACTTGCACAACAAAGGTTATCACAACAAGCATAGGCAAGTTCAATGTACTTTCATTTTATATCAACAATCCGGGTTTCAACCCCAAAATACTACATACTTTCATTCTTTCAAAAAGACCCCTTTTTACGTAAAAGATACTAATACTCGTAGCATCAAAAACACATTTCCTTTTCAAACCAAATTACTTTACTTTCGTAAAAACCTTTACAAGACTTTTAAAATCAAATCAGTATACTTTTAAACCAAGTGCCTTTCTTTTAAAACAACATCAAGTATACTCTTTAAAACTCAAATACTTACTCTTTTCAAAACAAGTAACCTATACTTAAATCAAGTTACTTCTCTTTTCCCGAAAACAAGTCGTTATAAGTCAAGTCTCTTAACTTTCAAAATCAAATCTTTCTTTTATTCTCATAAAGTCGTTATAACTAACTTCCCATAAAGCCATTATAACACTTTATGTTTTAAACAACCAAAATCCATTTCACACACGTACGTCTACCGTACTATATAGTTCACAACAATCATGCTCAAGAGTATAGGAAGAATCACATACCTTTTTAGCTTAAACCACAAGACAAGTCAAGTATGCCACGCGTAGAAGATCCACCTATAACAACCACAATATATCTATCAACTTCTAGTTCTCGTCGTAGCATATTCTAAGTAAGCGATTCCTATTCTACGGAAAATTCGCAGACCTCCCCCGCAAACACATAAATAACCTCCCCCTAACAAGGCCTGCTACCAAGCCAACAACTCTAAGGGGATTACACGTCTAACCGGACGTGTTCAACTCTATCTCACAATAATACTACACAAGTCTACTGTAAATACAGTCAAATGTAAATCTGATTCAATCCTTTATAATCATCCTCCCAATATAACTTATACTCAATTCTAAACTACTACTGACATGTAATATCCAATTACAATAGGGGACACAGATCATTACCTCGATAAGCCCAAAATTATCCAAGATTATAAGTCGATCCTGAGCAACGTTTAGCTCCAAATCCTGACGCTCCAACCCACTCCAAGCAACCCTTAGAAGCTCCTAACCAACTCCTCTTCAAGATCTAACTCCAACAAGTGAAGAACACTAAGGCTCAACTATGGCAAGTTTCGTCCAAGGTGAAATTCTAAGGCTAGGGGTGTGAAATCTTTTCCAACTCTTGGTACACAATCTTCCTAACACCCTAAGGAAGAACACTTATAAGTTTAGGGATTTTTGGACAACTTTTGCTCAAGAATTTCAAGGCAAAGCCGAGAGCAACCTACAAAGGGGAGGGAGTATTTTTGTCTTGGAAATCAAAGTGTGGGATGAAGAATAAGTCTTGCTTTCATGGGGTATTTATAGAGAAATCAAGGTCCAAGATCAAGGCAAGTGTGTGGTGAGATTGGGGTACAAGTGTGTGTGGGTCCCACCCTCCAAATGGCTACACAAAACACAAGACAAGTGGCTTGCCACTTGTAAGGCCATTTCGGCCAAGGGACACTTGTCAAGCCAAGTCGGCCAACCTTGGCCACATGGGGGTGACACGTGTCGCCCTCCTACTCGTCCAAAATATTTCGTCTTCCGAAAATATCCAAAATACCGAAAATCTCAAAAACAAAGCGGGCCCCACAAAACCGTAAATTTCTCCCGTGGGCCCCACGTGACCATTTCCGAAAATAAAATCTCATAATTCTAATATAATCCAAGAAGCCCAAATACCAAATCTGGGAATCCAATTCCCATCAACGAACCTTTTTCCTTCACAAAACCCGGAAACCTTTCCGTCGAAAAATCACATCTTTCTTTCTTTCCAAAATTTCTGTCGTATTCTCGTACGTACGTCCTCACATACATACCCTGGAACTACGGGGTATAACAGTAACAATCCTATTATTCCCTCCCAGCTCGTAGAGATAATAGCCAGGTGTTACCACATTTCCTCGAAATGTTCTTACTTCCCATTATTTACTAACGGTCTTTACACTAGTCTGGGGTAATCATAACTCGTGCAACTTACATGACCATAGTCGTATTCTCCTTTATCATTCTGTTCATATCCTTACCTTATGCTTATTATTAGCAAAAAAAAAATTCTATCTTGATTCATAATCGTACAGTTTCATACAAGCGTACAACCTGCATTTATCTCACGCCCCGAACCCAGGGACCGTGAATTAAATAACACCTCTTTTTTTTTTAAAACCAATCGTACGTGCAAGGGCAAAGCCGACAAGGCTGCCATATAATATACATAAACAAAAGACACTACACTATACACGAGTCCAATCCCACATATGAATACAGACCTCTAAGAGTTATACTGAACTATGACGGGACAAGGCCCCGCCGTACCCATAACTGTACAAAAGCCTGTACTGAAAGAACTTATACCAAAAAGATAAACTCCCGAACAGGAGGAGCTATCCAAAAACTCTGAGCAGGGTCCTACACCTGCCGATCACCAAACAGCGTACCTAAACCTGCGGCATGACGGCCCGAAAAGAGGTCGATCTGAAGAATGTACCAAGTATGTGAAAGCGATGCGTCAGTAATGAAATCATAACGATCTAAACAAAGCAGGAGACATGTATGATAGCCAACCTACGATTACCAACACATAAGCGATCATAACAAGTCGGGGCGCGTATGCCCTTAAGTCATTTCTAAAATCTAACCATGGGTCTCACGCCCATAATATCAATCATGCCAGTGGAATCATTACTCACTGCCGGCAGTCCATGATATAATATAACGCCAATAGACATACATGAACACCAAGTCCCACCTGTGTCCTAAAAAGCATGCGGGCCAAGTAGGAAGACGGCGGTGGTAAGCGAGGTATAATGTCTTGGGGTTTACCCTCATTTATACTCTTACCCTATCTCTGGCGACCGTGAACAAAACAAGCGGGTATAATGTCTTGGGGTTTACCCTCATTTATACTCTTACCACAGAGAAGGTGGTATAGCGTCTTGGGGTTTACCTCACTTATACTCTTACCCTATCTCGACCGACCATCAAACAAAACAAGCGGGGTATAATGTCTTGGGGGTTTACCCCTCATTTATACTCTTACCCTGGAGAAGGTGGTATAGCGTCTTGGGGGTTTACCCCTCACTTATACTCTTACCCTATCTCGACCGACCATCAAACAAAACAAGCAGGGGGTATAATGTCTTGGGGGTTTACCCCTCATTTATACTCTTACCATGGAGAAGGTGGTATAGCGTCTTGGGGGTTTACCCCTCACTTATACTCTTACCCTATCTCGTACGTCAAACAACACATAAGCACTACCAGGTCTTTTATAAAAATCCGGGAATTTAACCCAAGTACTACAAATAATGGAAGCATACCCGTGGAATCCCACATCACTGTCGGTACGTCCAAGTAACTTACAACAAGACAGCCGGCCCTCCAACCGAGAGTCGCGACAACGCAATAAAACATAATACTTGCACTCAAAGGCTATCACCAGCACACATAGGCAATTCTCAATTAATCAAGCCAAAGTACTTATCAGGGCACACATGAAATAATTCTCAATTAACAAGCCAAAGTACTTATCAAGGCACAAATAGAATAATTCTCATTTAACAAGCCAAAGTACTTATCAAGGCACCAATAGAATAATTCTCATTTAACAAGCCAAAGTACTTATCAAGGCACAAATAGAATAATTCTCATTTAACAAGCCAAAGTACTACGTACGTACATTCTTTTCAAAAAACTCCTTTTTATGTAAAATCCCAAGATACTAACACCCGTAGTATCAAGGTGTGTCTATTTTTCAAAGTAAGTTACTACACTTTTAGAAAACTCATTTCAAAGCTTGAAATCAAGTAACTTCAAATTTTCATAATCTAGGCAACTTATGCCCAATAATCAAAATAAACAACTTTCTTAACCTTCCATAAAGTCGTTATAACCAACTTCCCATAAAGCCGTTATAACCCTTTATGGTTTTAGACAATTTCATTCTTTTTATAACCAAGAGACTTATACTTTTAAAACCAAGTATCACATACTTACAAATCAAGTTCTTAACTTTCAAAATACTTTGAGTCTCTTAATATTTAGAAAACAAGTTTCTTCTACTTTTAAACCTCAAGTAACTTACACCTTTAAAACAAGTTACTTCTCTTAAATCATGTCATTTCTCCTCTTTTAAAACAATTAAGTAAATCACTCCTTTGACTCCCCTAAAGTCATTATAATGACCTTTAGGTTTTGGAACTAAGGCACTAGCCAAAAGATTTGGAAACCACTTCCTTTTCAAGACTCTATGTACTTTAAGTAAAATACTTTCACTTTTAAGAATCCAAACTTCACTAAGGAAATGGATTATACAACTTACAATTTAAACATCAAAGTACACTCAAGGAAGTACATAGAACAAATTCTATTTTAGGCAATCCAAATACAACCAAGGAATGGATCATTTAAGGAGTAGGACGTACTTTCTTGATCTTAAGGAATCATGCTAGAAGAGGAGATAGTTCACATACCTTTTCGGCTAAATCCACAAGCTAAGCCGAATACGCCGTACGTAGAAGTGTCAACCTATAATGGTCACAACAAGACTATCAACTTCTAGTCTCTAACGTAGAATAATACTAAGTATACGGTCTCTAATTCTACGGAAAATCGGGCAGCACTTCCTTTGTTTCTACTCACTTTGCCACCTTTTTCAAGGCCGAATACAATAACCAACACACCACATTTAAGGCTCAAAACAACAACCAAACAAAGGGGATTACACGCCTTACAATACGTGTAAAATTCCGCCCCACAATTCATAAATAATAACACTAAGTCCTTTCCAATCCTTTTCTAATTCCAAGTTCTAAGGTCTAACATGTTATATAGTCATAAACAACTTTAACAACTACAATTTCCTTCTTTTTTACAACATGCGACGACTTTACTAATAATCAACTTGAATTGAAATCTTAGGGCTAACATGCTAGTTTTCGGATTAGGGTTCCAATAGCCACAACACTTATCAAACCTCATAATATATAACTCATTCTTGCTAATATCCATAACTACAACAATAAGTAAGTCTTAACTACTAAAACGACAAAATTTATACCTTTATAAGCCCTTAAAATTTCCAAGATTCAAAGTCGCGCCTTAGCAATTCTTAGCTCCTTTCCTTAGGTTCCAATCCGCTCCAAGCACTCCTTAGAAGCCTATGAAGAACTCATCTTCAAGTTCCAACTTCAAAGTTGAATAACTTCCTAAGTTTCCGCCTTGCGACTAATACGAAAACGCCATTTTTCCGCAATCTTTCTATTGAGATAACCTTATAATACTCTTAGGAACCTTGGGTTTAAGTCTTGTGAATAATGGATCAAAATTGCAAAATTTTTGTGTGGGATCTAGCCTAAACCCGAGAGCAACATAACAAGCTCAAAGTGTTGTGAAATTTTTCTAAGTCTTCAAGACCTTGTCTTGCTACTAGTTATGTAGATATAACACAATGGGAGGCTTAGATATCAACAAATGTGAGGCTAGGATGAATTTCACTAGGATTAAGCCTGTCACGACCCGACCCCGGGCCGCGACTGGTGCCCTACCTGGGCACCCCGTTCAGGTATACATCAGAGAATAGCAGCGGAACATACACAACATAAACATATGTGTAAACAAAAGACATCACAGGCTAGCCGATAAGGTCGTCTTCCATAATATAAACATAATCAAAAGTACAACTGTACAACTCAGTTCTTACAGCCCAACCACATATGTGAATACAGACCTCTAGGAATAACAACTGTGGCGGGACAGGGCCCCGCCATACCCCTGAATGTACATAAATCTACAACACCAGGGAAAAGACTGTACCAAAAAGACAAGCCTCCGGATAAATGGAGCTTCTGACGTCTGATAAGTGATCCTAAGAATGAGGATCCACCACCTGCTTACCCTTTCCTGCGGCATGACGCGGCCAGGAAGGGGTCGATACAATATGTACTAAGTATGTAAAAGCGAAAAATCAGTAATTACAACATGAGTTTAAAAGAAAGCCGGAGACATGTATGATAACAAAATTACAGTACACAGTGCCTTACTAACAATGAGAGTAAATCAAGGGAATACGTGCAACATCACAATAGGAGACTCCCGATCAAATCATGGGTAGCGAACCCATAAAGCAGTGGTATAACGTCTTAGGGTTCTTACCCCTCATTTATACTCTTACCCTGAAGCAGGTGGTATAACGTCTTGGGGGTTTGCCCCTCATTTATACTCTTACCCTGAAGAAGGTAATAAAGCAGGTGGTATAATGTCTTGGGGGCTTGCCCCTCACTTATACTCTTATCCTGGAGAAGGTGGTATAGCGTCTTGGGGGTCTGCCCCTCACTTATACTCTTACCCTATCTCAACCGGCCGTCATACAATAAATAAGCAAGTTAGAAATCCCCCTAACTTCTTATTAGTCTTATTCATCTACACTCTCATTTTAGTTCACTTAAGGCACTAATATGTTATAATAAATCCGGGAGTTTAACCCAAAGTACTACGTACTTTTAACCTTTTGAAAATGACTCATTTTCATATCAAACTTCCAAGATACTATAAACCGTAGTATCAAGTCAAAATTTCTTTTCAAGACAAGTCACAATACCTTAGAAATAAAGTTAGGTTTCTAATCAAGTGACTCCTTTTATTATAAAACCTTAGGCAATTGATGCCTTAAAAATCAAATTGCCTTTTCATTAAAATTAAGTCATTTATCTTTCCATAAAGCAAATATAACCAACTCCCCATAAAGTCGTTACATTCGCTTTATACCTTAGTCATAAACAATTTCCTATCCAAGGGACTTATACGTTTAAAATGGAACAAGTATCACATACTTTAAAACTCTTCAAGTCCCTTAACTTTAATAAAACATTAGACATCCTTAATACTTTCAAAGAAGTGAGTTAATCTCCTAACTCACCCAACTTGGCTATTCATAAAACTAGTAAAGGATATCAAGGTCTTGTACGTCTACCGTACTATATACGTACAACTAGTCATGCTCAAAAGATAGGAAAAGTTCTACATACCTTGCCGGGTCAACCACTTGCCAAGTACAAAGTCCCGCCCGTAGTATGTCAACCTATAATATTCACAATACGTCTATTAAAGCATTACTTCAAACGTAGAATCTTATAAGTTTCAAGTCGCTAAATTCTACGGAAAATCGGACAGCACCTCCTTTGTTTTTACCATCTTTGCCACCTTTTTCAAGGCCGAATACAATAACCAAAGAGATTGCCTTCCAAAGCCCTTTTTCTTCAACCCCCTTTTTCCGTAAAACTCGTCCTCGTGAGTTTCCCACAAGTCTATCAACACTTTGCCTTCTTGCCGCCGCTCCCACAATACCCTCTAGGCTAAGCTTTCTTCAAAACCTTGAGGGAAAAGAGAGAGAAGCTCTTAAGAGTTCTTAAGGTGAAATGACCAAGTCTTTCAAGACTTGGTCCTAAAATAGGGCCCTTTTCTTGGTCAACAAGATGGGAGGGACACTTGTCACCCTCCCAAAGGCCCTTTTCGAAAATATCCCCTGATTTTAGCACTTTCCGCATAAAAAAAATCCCGCCTTGGCGCCGCGGCGCCGAAACCTCAGAGGATTTTCAGGATTTATGGCGCCGCGGCGCTTAGACGCCTGCTACGAAAATCCTACCTCTGCGCCTGTCCGCTGAACTTCCAACGCCCATACCCCTCCGCTCTGATATCCTATCGACGAGCGGTTTGTTGCGTTGGAACTAGACTCATCCAACTTATACTAGGCTCAAAATTCGTTCAATACATGTTTGTCAACTTATCTTATATCTAAATTTACGGGGTGTAACATTCTTCCCCCCTAGAAACATTCGTCCCCGAATGTTCTTTCGGAGTCAAACTTAAAATTAGCGACACCGTTTCCTTTCACAATCCCGACATACCAATAATGCCACACAAGGCCACGTAAATGCATTTACACAAAACAGATGCTTCAATTAGAACTTGACAAGTAATGGAAAAGAATTTACCTTAAGGTGTAGGGAATAAGTGAGGATACTTCCTCAACATGTCCTCTTCGGCTTCCCAAGTCACCTCCTCTCGGTTATCATTCCTCCACAAGACTTTGACGGAAGCCACATCCTTGGTCCGCAGTCGCCTGACCTGGCGATCGAGTATCGCTATGGGACTCTCCTCATACGATAACCCCTCTGCCACCTGGACCTCACTAGTAGGGAAAACTCTCGCTGGATCACCGATACACTTCCGCAACATAGAAACATGGAAGACCGGATATACCGCCTCTAACTCTGATGGCAGATCCAACTCGTAGGCAACCTTGCCCACTCTACGGACGATCTGGTAGGGCCCAATGTACCTTGGGCTGAGTTTCCCCTTCTTACTGAATCTCATCACACCCTTCATAGGTGACACCTTCAAGAAGACCCAATCGTCTACCTGAAACTCCAAATGCCGACGCCGATTATCCGCATATGACTTCTGCCGACTCTGAGCTGCTAACAGTCTCTCTTGGATAAGCTTTACTTTATCCACAGCCTGCTGAACCAAGTCTGGGCCAACTAACTGTACCTCGCCCACGTCGAACCAACCAATCGGCGACCTGCATTTCCGCCCATATAAAGCCTCGTATGGTGCCATCTGTATACTGGAATGGTAGCTGTTGTTGTAAGAAAACTTCACAAGAGGCAAATGATCCTCCCAGCTACCCCTGAAATCAATCACGCAGGCTCGCAGCATATTCTCAAGTGTCTGGATAGTACGCTCTGCCTGCCCGTCAGTCTGAGGATGGAATGATGTACTGAGACTCACCTGTGTCCCTAAACCCTTCTGGAAAGACCTCCAGAAGTTAGCCGTAAGCCCAGGCTCCTATCGGATATAATCGACACAGGGACACCGTGCAGCCTCACAATCTCTCTGATGTACAATCTGGCATAGTCCTCAGCCGAAAACGTCGTCCTGACTGGAAGGAAATGGGCTGATTTCGTCAGCCTGTCAACAATAACCCAAATGGAGTTGTACTTCCTCTGAGTACGAGGTAACCCTGTAACAAAGTCCATGTTGATCACCTCCCACTTCCAAGTCGGAATCTCAATAGCCTGCAATAATCCACTGGGCCTCTGGTGCTCGACCTTGACCTGCTGGCAATTAGGACACTATGCAACAAAACCTGCCACGTCCCTCTTCAGGCCATCCCACCAATACAAACATCGAGGTCATGGTACATCTTGGTCGACCGGATGAATAGAATAACGAGCATCGTGCCTCCCAAAATCTGGCGACAAAGTCGACACATCGGAACACACAACCGCCCTCAAATCTCGGCACCCATCGGTAGCTACCCGAATAGACTCTTCTCCTCCCGAAGAGCTGCATCTCGATACCGTACCAACACTGGGTCCTCAAACTGTCGCCTCTTCACCTCATCAACGATGGAAGACTCGGCAACCTCTCGAACCCGTACCCCACTATCGTCGGTATCGATCAATCGAACCCCAAGGCACGCTAACTGGTGGATCTGACGGACCATGTTCTGCCTCTGCGGTGTACCTCGGCGGGCTCCCCATCGATCTACGACTCAAGGCATCAGCAACTACGTTGGCCTTCCCCAGATGGTATAGAATATCAACATCATAATCTTTCAGTAACTCTAACCACCGTCTCTGTCGCAAGTTCAGCTCCCTCTGCCTGAAGATATACTGGAGGCTCTTGTGGTCTGTATAAATATCCACATGAACCCCGTACAAATAATGTCTCCAAATCTTCAAGGCATGAATAACTGCGGCCAACTCTAAGTCATGGGTAGGGTAATTCCTCTCATGCTTCCGTAACTGCCGGGAAGCATACGCTATAACCTTGCGTCTTTGCATCAAAACACACCTGGCCCGATGCGAGGCATCACAATAGATCACGTAACCATCTAACCCGCCGGGAAGAGAGTAGGCGGAGTTGTAGTCAACCTTTCCTTCAAAGCGGAAACCTTTCTCGCAGCCTCGTCACTGGAACTTGGCCGCTTACGAGTCGACCCTAGTCAATGGTGCTAAAATCGAAGCAAACTGCTCCACAAACCTACGATAATAACCCGCCAGTCTTAAGAAACTGCGCACCTCGGTCGGAGTAGTAGGTCTCGGCCAAGACTTGACTGCCTCAATCTTTGTCGTATCCACCCGAACACCATCAGCCCCAATAATATGCCCCAGGAATTCCACTGAGGCCAACCAAAACTCACACTTGGAGAACTTGGCGAATAGCTGCGCTCGGAGGACCCAATCTGATTCTCGTGATCTGCATGCTCTGCTCATTCGCGAATAAACCAGGATGTCATCAATGAATACTATCACAAATGTATCCAAAAATGGCTTGAACACCCGGTTCATCAAATCCATAAATACTGCTGGATCGTTGGTCAAACCGAAAGACATTACCCTGAACTCATAGTGCCCATACCGGGTCCTGAATGCAGTCTTTGGGATGTATGCCTCTCGAACTCGTACCTGATGATAACCAGACTGCAGGTCTATCTTTGAAAAACACCTCGCACCCTGCAACTGGTCAAACAAATCATCAATCCTGGGGAGGGGTACCTATTCTTAATGGTTACCTTATTCAGCTGCCTGTAATCAACACACATACGCAGCGTCCCATCTTCTTCTTTACGAACAAAACTGGCGCTCCCCAGGGAGATACACTAGGCCTGATAAAGCCTTTTTCCAGCAAATCTTTCAGCTGGTCCTTCAGCTCCCTCAACTCAGCAGGTTCCATTCTGTATGGCGGAATGGAAATAGGTCGAGTGTCTGGAAACGTGTCAATACAAAACTCAATCTCCCTCTCAGGAGGGATACCCGGAAGATCATCTGGGAACACATCCGAAACTCCTAACCACTGCATCGATCAAGAACTGCACCTCGGCCTCTGTATCAAATGCGAACGGATGATAGATGTACCGCCCACGCACCATCTTCCTAGCCTTGAGGTAAGAAATAAACCTACCCGCCGGCGTATTTGTGTTGCCCTTCCACTCGATAAGCGGCTCGCCAGAAGCGGAACCGAACCAACTGTCCCTACAATCAGCGTTGGCATAACAAGAAGCCAACCATCCATACCCATAATGACATCAAAATCGTCATCTCCACTCTATCAAGTCTGCAGTCGACATCAGTAAATATAAACGGACAACCTCTGTACACTGCTCATTAACGAATCTCCCATTGGCGTAGCTACCTCAAAAGGCTCTATCGACTCTGGCTCTATCCCGATTCTACCCGCAATAAGAGGGGACACATAGGACAAGGTAGAACACGGATCTATCAAAGCATAAAGCGTCAAGGCATGAAATCAATAATGTACCAGCGGCGTCGAGGAAGCCTCACGATCTGGCGGTGGCTAATGAATATATGCGGTTACGTGGATCGCTAGAATCGAACCACCACCACGACCTCTACGCGGCACTGCCGGTCGTGAGTACCACCTTCTCGGGCGCATAACCACGAAGGAGAAGACCCGACCAGCGGATCACATCGGCTGCCGTACCACCGTACCGCCTCTAGACGGACAATCTCTCCTCAAATGGCCCTGCTGGCCACACGAGTAACAAGCTCCCGAAGCTCTGCGACACTCGCCCTGGTGAAACCTACCGCATCGAGCACACTGAGGTGTGGGTGGTCCCAATCGGTGACGGATCCTGCCTCCCTGAAATCCCGAAGTCCGGGCCACGACTGCTCTGAATGACTGCTGCTCAGACCTCTTGCCAGAAAACTGTGAAGGAGCACTCTGTCTTTGGTGGAAAGTGGACTGATCGCTGCTTGTTGTCGCCTCGAAAGCGCCCTGAGACCACGATGTCACAGCCTCTTGGGCTGGCCTGAGTCAATCTGGTCCTCCCTCTCTCTATCCTTTATCCCCTGCGCATAGGCCTGCATCCGGGCGATGTCCATACCGGGCTGAAGAGCCACACCCAAGCATGTGGTAATCATATGACGGTCAAGCCCCATCATATAACGATGAACCATATCCGCCATCGGTATAATAGTATGCGCGTATGCGGCGAAGTCAAACTCCAAGCTATACTCCCTGATAGTCCTCCCGTTCTGCCTCAAGGTCAAGAATCTGTCAACCCGGGCTCTCCTCATCTCAAGAGGCAAAAAGTGAACCATGAAGGCCTCTGCAAACTCCTCCCCCAATTTGGAAGAGCATCATCACCTCTCGAAAGCAACCACGACTCAAACCAGTTCAACGCAATATCGCGCAACCGGTAGGAGGCTAGCGTAACAGACTCTGTCTCTGAAGCCCTAAGAACCTGCAGGGTCCGCTGTAGCTGCCGAATGAACTCCTGCGGATCCTCCTCAGACCTCGAACCATAAAACTCAGGTGGATGACAACCCAGAAAATTGCTAACCCATAACCATCGGCCCTAGGGTGGTTGCTGCTCTGTCATTTGTCAGACTACTATCTTGGTCAATAACCGATCTGCTCTCGTAGTCTCTACTCGGCACCGGTGCAGGCTCGAGGCTCGTGCGGAACCTCTGGAGCTACTGCCGCTCTCGGCTCCTCTAATACTGTCGGCGTGGCTGAACTCGCCGACCCGCCTACTACCTCAGGTATAGTCTGTGCCTGAGCCCGTGTAACCCTCTGAGTACCGCTAGCAGCTCCTGCTGCTGCCTTGCCCTTCTGGGCCCTGGTCGCCTTCCGTGGAGGCATATCTGTTTTATAAGACTAGGTCAGAGAGGATTCAACCTAATAAGACAGCTCTACTGCACGATCTCAGAGAGAGAAGAATGGAAACCAATCCTAAATGTCCTGCAGCCTCCTGATTATAGATGTGGTGCACAACACACCGATAATCAAGACTCTACTAGACACGGTCTGTAGACACTTTCCGAGGACTAACTGCTCTGATACCACTTTTGTCACGACCCGACCCCGGGCCGCGACTGGTGCCCTACCTGGGCACCCCGTTCAGGTATACATCAGAGAATAGCAGCGGAACATACACAACATAAACATATGTGTAAACAAAAGACATCACAGGCTAGCCGATAAGGTCGCCTTCCATAATATAAACATAATCAAAAGTACAACTGTACAACTCAGTTCTTACAGCCCAACCACATATGTGAATACAGACCTCTAGGAATAACAACTGTGGCGGGACAGGGCCCCGCCATACCCCTGAATGTACATAAATCTACAACACCAGGGAAAAGACGTACCAAAAGACAAGCTTAGGATAAATGGAGCTTGACGTCGATAAGTGATCCTAAGAATGAGGATCCACCACTGCTTACCACTTTCTGCGGCGTGAACGCGGCCCATGAAGGGTCGATTACACAATATGTACTAAGTATGTAAAGCGGAAAATCGTAATTACAACATGAGTTTAAAACAAAGCCGGAAACATGTATGATAACAAAATTACAGTACACAGTGCCTTACTAACAATGAGAGTAAATCAAGGGAATACGTGCAACATCACAATAGGAGACTCCCGATCAAATCATGGGTAGCGAACCCATAGAAACAGGTGGTATAACGTCTTAGGGTTCTTACCCCTCATTTATACTCTTACCATGAAGCAGGCGGTATAACGTCTTGGGGGTTTGGCCCTCATTTATACTCTTACCCTGAAGAAGGTAATAAAGCAGGTGGTATAATGTCTTGGGGGCTTGCCCCTCACTTATACTCTTATCCTGGAGAAGGTGGTATAGCGTCTTGGGGGTCTGCCCCTCACTTATACTGTTACCCTATCTCAATCGGCCGTCATATAATAAATAAGCAAGTTAGAAATCCCCCTAACTTCTTATTAGTCTTATTCATCTACACTCTCATTTTAGTTCACTTAAGGCACTAATATGTTATAATAAATCCGGGAGTTTAACCAAAAGTACTACGTACTTCTAACCTTTTGAAAATGACTCATTTTCATATCAAACTTCCAAGATACTATAAACCGTAGTATCAAGTCAAAATTTCTTTTCAAGACAAGTCACAATACCTTAGAAATAAAGTTAGGTTTCTAATCAAGTGACTCCTTTTATTATAAAACCTTAGGCAATTGATGCCTTAAAAATC
Source organism: Przewalskia tangutica (assembly GCA_029844215.1). Taxonomy (NCBI): domain Eukaryota; kingdom Viridiplantae; phylum Streptophyta; class Magnoliopsida; order Solanales; family Solanaceae; genus Przewalskia; species Przewalskia tangutica. The sequence goes on from CM056726.1 coordinate 67,469,883, forward strand.
AAATTGCCTTTTCATTAAAATTAAGTCATTTATCTTTCCATAAAGCAAATATAACCAACTCCTCATAAAGTCGTTACATTCGCTTTATACCTTAGTCATAAACAATTTCCTATCCAAGGGACTTATACGTTTAAAATGGAACAAGTATCACATACTTTAAAACTCTTCAAGTCCCTTAACTTTAATAAAACATTAGACATCCTTAATACTTTCAAAGAAGTGAGTTAATCTCCTAACTCACCCAACTTGGCTATTCATAAAACTAGTAAAGGATATCAAGGTCTTGTACGTCTACCGTACTATATACGTACAACTAGTCATGCTCAAAAGATAGGAAAAGTTCTACATACCTTGTCGGGTCAACCACTTGCCAAGTAAAAAGTCCCGCCCGTAGTATGTCAACCTATAATATTCACAATACGTCTATTAAAGCCTTACTTCAAACGTAGAATCTTATAAGTTTCAAGTCGCTAAATTCTACGGAAAATCGGACAGCACCTCCTTTGTTTTTACCATCTTTGCCACCTTTTTCAAGGTCGAATACAATAACCAAACACGCCACATTTTAGGCACAATCAAAGCAATTTATCAATAGGGGATTACACGCCTACTAGACGTGTAAAATTCCGCCCCATAAACGATAACAAACTAATACCACTACTAGTCTAATTTCGGCCATAATGAATACAACAATTCCAATTCTTATCCAATTTCCATTTCAATCCAAATTGGTAGCATAACATGATATCAAGTCGCATTTGATTATAACTACTATAATCTTCAAGAAGTAACATACGACGATTTCTAATAAACGACCAATTAGTAATCCAATCTTCAAGTGGCTTGTATAACATTTCGGATTCTAAGGCTACAAGCAATTCATAATACTTATCAATCCCATAAACATGAGTAACGTAGTCAAAAAATACTATACACTCAATATAATTAATTTCCAAGAAAAAAGAGACTATTTAAACTTTTAGATTTTTTCTTCCAAAGCCCTTTTCTTCAACCCCTTTTTAGTCAAACTCGTCCTCGTGAGTTTCCACAAGTCTATCAACACTTTGCCTTCTTGCGCGCTCACAATACCCTCTAGGCTAAGCTTTCTTCAAAACCTTGAGAGAAAAGAGAGAGAAGCTCTTAAGAGTTCTTAAGGTGAAATGACCAAGTCTTTCAAGACTTGGTCCTAAAATAGGGCCCTTTTCTTGGTCAACAAGATGGGAGGGACACTTGTCACCCTCCCAAAGGCCCTTTTTGAAAATATCCCCTGATTTTAGCACTTTCCGCAGAAAAAAAATCCCGCCTTGGCGCTGCGGCCCTGCCTCCGGCGCCGCGGCGCTTAGACGCCTGCTACGAAAATCCTACCTCTGCGCCTGTCCGCTGAACTTCCAACGCCCATACCCCTCCGCTCCGATGTCCTATCGACGAGCGGTTTGTTGCGTTGGAACTAGACTCATCCAACTTATACTAGGCTCAAAATTCGTTCAATACATGTTTGTCAACTTATCTTATATCTGAATTTACGGGGTGTAACAAAGCCCATGTGGACAAGTTGACAAGTCAACAATATCAAGCTTGCAAGACTTATCTTCCAAGATGGTCAATGACCATTTTACCCTCCCTCTAATTCACCCGAGACCATATGTGGGGGTGCCACGTGTCTCCCTCTCATTCGTCCATAAAATTTTGTAACCCTCGTGGGCCCCGCAAAACGTAAAATTCCTCGGGTGGGCCCCACATGACCAAATCCGTAAAAATAAATTCCATAAGGTTAAGAGTTCCATACTTTTCAAATAATGTATTTTGAGAATCCAATTCTCAACAACGAACATTTTTCCTTTCCGACGTCCCGAAGATTTTCTGTCGGAAAAACAATTCTTCCTTTCGTACCAATTTTCAAGTCTTGATTCCTTACGTACATTCTCTTATACATGTCCTGGACTTACGGGGTGTAACAATTTATATCTTTACGATACTTCCTCGACCAATTCGTACGTCGTTCTTAATTACCCCAGCACAACACTTTTCCCACGGTTATCCACAACTGTAACCTATGGCATGACGATACTGAAGACTTTACCCGTCTCATATCCTTCGTCTAACAACATGGGTACGCATGACCCATGTCACGTAAAGCGTCCTTTTCGTGGGAAGAACTTATCTCCCTTACTTAAACTTTCCTTAGAGTCACAACCCTAACCACAGGGTCCTCTCGCGGTCCAGTAAATATCTAATCATCACGCACCGCCTTTAAGTTCGTGTAGATTTTCCAACCTACCAAAGATGCCCTCAGCTTTCCGCCAGCAGCACTCGTATTTCCTTGCACATTTTCCTGAAATTATCCGGAAGGTCGTGGCCCTGACCGCCACACCAAACCAACTCCAAGTACCTCCAAGGGCACTCAACATAAATTCCTTCAAATTCAATTATTACTTACTTTCTGCGTCAATTTACCTCAAGTGAACAAGTCGCACAAACTTAAAAAGAAAAACAATGATGCCAAAGAAGGAAGGATAATTCACTGGTTACTACCACTTCTCTTCCTTTATCTTTGGATAAGCGACTTACGTAAAAGCGGAATCGAGCCAATCTCTCTTTGCAGTCAACGTTGGCATAACAAGAGGCCAACTAGCCCGTACTCATAATATCCTCAAAGTCTGTCATAACAACTCTGCTAGGTCTTCTAGGGTCCAATGACTGTATCATTACCGGCAATCATCTACCCGCTCAGCTACCACCCAACACTCACGGGTGTAGTCACCTCGAAAGGTCCTCATGGATTCAGGCTTTATTTCTTTACACTTGGTTGCTCTTTTTTTTTTCACTGGTCGTACTCTTTCCGTACTTCCAAACTTATACTAGCATACATACATAAATTACATACTAATTCTGGCCTCCACTCTTTGGAGTTACTAAATTAAACAATATAAGGCCCATTCCGTCTCTCACAACTTGGTTCCAGTGGAACATGTCCACGAACCCGTAAAATGATTAACTAAATTTGGGCCTTGCACCCTCGTGACCCTGTCACGTAGCGGGACTACTAACAACTGATCCCATTTCATTTCAAGCTATGAGGCGACCCATAATAGGTTCCCAACCCGACTCGACGTCGTATTTAACTCTTTTCCTTGGTCTGTCTTAACTTTTTACTACCCGAGAAGGCCTTATATACCTAAGGTCTCGGTGGTGATCACATTCCTAGGCTCGCAATTTCCATGCTCCATGCCTACCTTATCAGTCCCCCCGTAAACGGGTACAAAACTTATCGTAATACCCTAATTGTGTTGTCTTGACCACAACAACCATACTTACTCCATACGGATCTTACCCGTACCGTTCTCGAAATTCTACTACGTAGCTCAATCTATTAACATAGTCTTCCATTAATTCCCTTAATAATAACTTCTTAAGGGTCCATTTCCTTCTCAGACAGCTCATCATTTCCTAATTATCTCAAATTAGTACGTAAAACCTTGATGAGAATTCATTAAACTGTTTCATACCTCCCCGGTATTTATTTAGTCCTTACCAAATCCTGGTAATCTAAAATCATCCTAGGCAACACATATGTGACCCCCATACATAAATCTGTATAGTTGTATGTCCCAATACCAACTATACTACAAACATTACCAACCTGGATACGCAATCCACATAATCTTTCCTGGGTCACTGCTGCCTTTCTCGTAGCTGCAAACAATCATAACTTGTTAGGGAGAGACGACCCTAACCATACAGCTCTATCGCACGATCTCAGAGTGAGAAGAATGGAAACCAATCCTAAATGTCCTGCAGCCTCCTAATTATAGATGTGGTGCACAACACACCGATAATCAAGACTCTACTAGACACGGTCTGTAGACACTTTCCGAGGACTAACTGCTCTGATACCACTTTTGTCACGACCCGACCCCGGGCATGGTCGTGTCCTACAGGCACCCCTCTTGGTATACATCAGAGAATAGCAGCGGAACATACACAACTGATAAAAATGCTTAACATAAAATAACAACAGGCTAGCCGATAAGGCCACCTTCCGTAAGCTATACAAATAAAGCGAGACATTTTTTCTTTTACAACCCAAACCACAATGTGACTACAGCACCTCTAAGAATGACTCTAGGGGACAGGGCCCGCCATACCACGTGAATGTACAACAACCGACAATACTAGGGATAAGCCTCAAATAAAGGAGCTTCTCAACGGTGAGCAGTGATCCTAAGAGCGAGGATCGAACTTTGTACTACTGCGGCGTGAACGCGGCCCAGAGGTCGGTACAACATGTACCAAATATGTGGCCCTGAAATCAGTAATGAAATCATAAGTCTAAAATAAAGCGGAGACAAGTATGTGTGGCGCCCGAAAATCGGGCGTCGGCAGTGCCTTACCGGGCACCCTAGTGATACAACATCGAGAAAACCAGCGGAAAATAAAACATGAATCATGAAACAAGAGATATAATAAATAAGCAGGCCAAAGCAGTTGCCTTCGGTATATACATAAAACGACAGTTTAAACCTTTTACAACCCCGCCACAATTACTCTGCACTTCTAAGATTTACAACAACTATGACGGACGGGCCCCGCCATACCCTGAATGTATAAGCATCTACTGTGGTAACATACCAAAGATAAGCCTCGAGAAGGAACGGAGCTTTCAATCTGCTGAAAGGTGATCCTAAGCGGGGATCGACGGCCGATGTACCTTTTACTGCGGCGTTAACGCAGCCCGAAGGAGGTCGATAACAGTACCAAGTATGTGAATCAGAAAATCAGTAAATGAAATCATAATAGTCTATATAAAGCGGGAGACATGTATGATGACCAAACTACGATATATAACATATAACGATTCATCAAGCGAGGACTCACGCCTCCAAATTATCACTCGTGCGTGGAATTTCTTCCTCACCGGCGGTTTATGATATAACAATACCAAGGATTATACATGAACACCATGTCCCACTGTGTTATAAAAAACCGTACAGACAAGTATAACTACGAGATCCGACCGTACCAATAATACAATGCAACAAAACACGGCGTCACGGGGCAAGTGCGAGCCGACTACGGATACCAAGGCGGTCACGCGGTGGCGGGGCAAGTACTGGTGACCACGGGGACGAGGCGTATCACGAAACTTCGTCACTATCTTGAGCGGGGCAAGTCACGGTGACTACGGATACCAAGGCGAATCGGTCACGAGGCGGGGCAAATACGAGCCACCAGGATACCAGCCGAGCGAAGAAACATCAACCAGTCAACCGGCCCTCTATCGAGAGACGCGGTAACACAGAAACACCACACTTGCACAACAAAGGCTATCATCACAAGCATAGGCAAGTTTCACAACAACAAGCATAGGAATGTTTCACCACATCAAGCATAGGCAAGTTTCACATCACTCAAAGTACCTTCATTTTATGCCAAAGTCCGGGTTTCAACCCTAAAGTACTACATCCGTTAAATTCTTTAAAAGAGATCCATTACTTATCAAAGTCACCCGATACGTAGTATTAGAATGACTAACCCACATTCCTTTTCAAAATCAAGTAACAACATTCTTTTCCTAAGCTCGGTTTGCCTAGTTTGATTACTCAAGCTTCTCATTTTCAAATGGTTTCATAGTTCATAAACTTAATCACTTGATTCCTTTTTAGAACAATTGAGTAATATAAGTCTCACGTGAGTAGGTTATTCTTGTTTACAACATTCTTATTACAAAGACCATGATCTAGAAAATGTAATATCATTTTGTCTCATCTTAGTTTCTATGCGGATGGAGGTTTCTCGGTTTTAATACAATTCATCATTATTCAATACATTTTCCTTTATTAACGCTGCGGTGGTGCTGTCGATACATTCGATTTCAAATCGGAAACATTATCCTTTAAATAAAACCAAGTACTCATTACTCACGAATGAGGTTTCACACAAACATCCACATTAAAACAAATAAGTTAAGTCTCTTATCTTATAAGATCAAGTCTCTTAACTTCTAACATCAAGAAACCATTTTCTTTACCTTTCTTAAGACATTATACCTAACTCCCATCAAGCTAGTATAACTCTTTTTAAAACCTTTAAAACCAAGTGTTACTCTCCTTCAAAACGATTTAGAAATCTTTTGAAATACATCAAGTTCTTTATTATAACTAGCCGTTATAATTCACATCGATTACCTTTTAAAACCACAAAGTATTTTCTTACCTACATAAAGTCGTTATAACAACTTCCCATAAAGCCGTTATAACACTTTATGTTTTAAGAACAATCAAACCACGATTAACACGTATGCGTCACCGTACTACATAGTTCACACATATCATGCTAGAAGAGATAGGAAGAGGTTCACATACCTCGCGACGATTTAACGACAATAAGCAAAATGCTCCAAGTACTACAACCTGCTAGCCCTTTCCACTCCTCGAGTAGAATACGCTACTCTTAGTACTTTCACCTATAAAGGCCACAAACGTCTATTAAATCTTAAACACACGTTCCCATCTTTCTGAGAAAATTGGCACCTCCCACATGCAGCGTAAATCTCCTCCTCTATCGAGGTCGGCTACCAAGCCAACCAGTGGGGTTAACACGCCTAACCTGACGCGTACAATTCTACTACGGAATGCTACATAAGTCTCATGTAATACAACCTAGGTAATTCTGATTCGATTCTTCTCTTTATTATCCTTCTATGTGATTACTGTTCAATTCTTCATTCTTCAGGCTTAAGTCAAAAGACATTGCCATACTACTAAGTTCAGTTCTATATATAGTATATAACACTATATATTCAACACTTATGTAATTTCCAATTACAATAGGGGGACAAGATATTTACCTCGATAAGCCCAAAAATTATCCGAGTTTAAAGTCGCTCCTGAGCAAGGTTTAGCTCCTCCTCCGAGTGCTCCATCCCGCACCAACAACCCTTAGAAGTTCTACGCAACTTCTACTCCATACTTCAACAACGGGTGAAGATTTTCCTTAGGGTTTTCGTGTAGAGCTAAGGAAAGTATATCGTATTTTCCGGGTTTTTCGTACAAAGGTACTTTGGAAAGTACTACAAGGTATATGGGCTAAAGTATTTTGGACATTATAACAATACTTAGGAGAGTATTTCTATACCACAACAAAGGGTATTATCTGAAAACAACTAGGCTAGGGGTACCCATGGCGAGCACCACCAAAGGGGAGCTCTGCAAAGGGAAAGGGGTGTGGTGGACGAATTTCACAAGGGAGGAGGAAGAGAACTTCAAGACTTAGGCAATTTGTGGATGAAGAAAGTCTTCACAAATGGGAGCTATTTATAGGCCAAGCAAAGGACAACCAATAGCCAAGATCCATCCATTTGTTAGGCAAGTGTAAGGCCAAGATCAAGCCAAGTGCACCCAAAAAACACTCCACAAAACACTCCACAAAACAAGCCACAAAACAAGGCACAAAAGGAGGGACCAATCGGCAAGGCAAGCCTCCTCTTTGCCCAATGAGGTGACAAGTGTCACCTCCGTTGGTCCAAAATGTTCCGTCGCTCGGAAAAATCCAAAAATACTAAATGACATAGCGGCAATTTTCCAAACGTATTTTGTTGAAACGTTTAGAAATAAAACGACTCTATTCGGCACTTGTGCCCAAATTTGAACCAAAGCCAATTCTTAAGGCAAAAATTTAATACGTGCGCCTCGTACATACTGCGGAAATACGGTATAACATTCATCCCCCGAAACATTCGTCGAATGTTCCTTCAAGGTCTCAAAACAACAGCGTCGGATAGTCTTCACCGCTATCGTCACGAAAACAATCATGCCACACCGCCACAAAACATACGCTCACTTTTCCGCTTTCTCGTAGTACTCGTCACGAACACTCGAACTCGTTCTAGTATCCGTACCACACTTCATCAACGCTTCTTACAACCCTTGGAGTCACTACCTCGAACTTGGTCATCTCACTAACCTCGATTTCCCTAAGGCCATTCCGGCCTTCACGAACTGATTCGATCGAACGCGTCCACGAACTCATACGATGGTCATCTAAACTTGGGCTAGCACCTCGTGACCCTACCACCGGGACCACCCGAACCGACTTCCCCAAATCGGGTTCTGGGTTGACCCGCAAATGGTCCTCAACCCGACCCCACGCAACTCTTGTTCCCGATCCTAACAATCTTACTATTTCACATCATGAAAGCTACCACTTCCATCTCACACTACCAGGACTTACCCTTTTCACTAACGTGTTTCTAAATCACATTTTAGTACAAAGCTATCCAAACATAACATTAAACACATCAACAACATCAATACAAACAAAACTCTAGAGGTTAAGGATATACACGAAACTAGGCGGTTCAAGGACCGCTAAATCGGAACTCCCGCGACCTCTACCGGGCCTTCCGGTGTCGAGCATCTGCTGGCTACGGAAGGTGAAGAACCATAATCGCTCTAGTAGTCCATGCTATCCTACCAGTGCTACCCACAGTGGACGATCTCTTGCGGATGGCCTGTTGGCGCAAAATAACAATCTCAGAGTTAGTACGACACTCTCCCTTATGAAGCTTTCCTGGCGGCCACACCGAGACAAGGGCAACCTCATCCGCGAGCACTCCTGCTCCTCGAAAATCTGAAACACAGGAGCCAGGCACGCTCCCGAATATCCGAAGGTCCGAAAGGCGGGAGGACCACTCTGTCTTGTGGAGGTACATAACTAGTTCACTGAGGCGGTCCGCCTCGAAAGTCACCAAAGGACCTGCTGTTCTCGCCCTCTTCTGCGACTTTGGTCATTCGCCGATTTATCCGCCTCACATCCAAGTGTATACGCTGCGTGCGAGCGATGTCCGTGCGGTGAAGAGCTACACGAACAACTCTGCAAGGCAATCATCGAGCCTGTAACATATCGGTGCACTCGATCCTCCATACTAGCTACTAACGCGGACGTCTCGCCAATGAGTCGAACTCACATTGTACTCCGATAAATGCGCGGATTCTGCGTAACACCAAAAATCGCCGGCGAGCCCTCATGCAGGGAGGCAAAAATGTGCAAGAAAGGCCTCGAGAACTTCGTTCCATACTGGAAGTGCATGCTCTCCACTGGACAGCTCGAGAATCAAACGATCATTGCGGTATCACGCGATTGATGTGAACCTAGAGCCCGACTCGATCTCCGATGCCTTGATCACTCACGATCCAGAATCGCTTCGGATGAACTCCTGCGGATCATCCTCGTGCCTCGACCCATAAAACTCGCGGCTACAACTCGGAAAATCCGTAGCCTCGAACTATCTCGATCTAGGGTGAACCATCGGTGCTCTGGCTAACTGCGTCGGCCTTATCCTCAAGTCAGCCTGACCACCGCCATTAATCGGGCCACTCGCGTAACTCATCTCCTCTGCTCCGGTGCGGATGGAGGCTCAGTCTTGTGGTCTCTGCCGCTCTGCTCGCAGATCCTCTGCCTTGCCTTGCCACGGGCGGGTTGCCTTCGCAGGCATAACGGTAAAAGCGAAACACGCCGGAGGGTCAATCTTATCACGGCTCTAAGGCACGATCTCGTAATGAGAAGAATGAAACCAATCCTAAATGTCCTATAGCCTCCGATTATAGATGTGGTGCACAACACACCGATAATCAAGACTCTACTAGACACGGATGTAGACACTTTCCGAGATTAATCGCTCGATACCACTTGTGACGCCCGAAAATCGGGCGTCAGTGCCTTACCGAGCACCTAGTGATACAACATCGAGAAAACCAGCGGAAAATAAAACATGAATCATGAAACAAGAGATATAATAAATAAGCAGGCCAAAAGCAGTTGCCTTCGTATATACATAAAACCGAGCAGTTTAAACCTTTACAACCACACTTGCCATTACTACGCACTCTAAGATTTACAACAACTATGACGGGATGGGCCGCCATACCCCGAATGTATAAGCATCTGGACTCGAGGGTAACATACAAAAGATAAGCCTCGAAGGAACGGAGCTTTCAATCTGTTGAAAGGTGATCCTAAGCGAGGATCGACGGCCGATGTACCTTTTACTGCGGCATGAACGGCCCGAAGGAGGTCGATAACAGTACCAAGTATGTGGCGAAAATCAGTAAATGAAATCATAATAGTCTATATAAAGCGGGAGACATGTATGATGACCAAACTACGATATATAACATATAACGATTCATATCAAGACAGGACTCACGCCTCCAAATTATCACTGTGCGTGGAATTTCTTCCTCTTGCCGTGATTTATGATATAACAATACCAAGGATTATACATGAACACCATGTCCCACTGTGTTATAAAACCGTGCAGACAAGTATAACTACGAGATCCGACCGTACTAATAATACAATACAACAAAACACGGCCGTCACGGGGCAAGTGCGAGCCGACTCACAGGATACCAAGGCGGTCACGCGGTGGCCGGGGCAAGTCGGTCGACCACCGGGGACCAAGGTCAGATCACGAAACTTCGTCACTATCTTGAACAGGGCAAGTGCGGTGACTACGAATACAAGGCCGAATCGATCCACGAGGCGGGGCAATCTGAGCCGACCACCGGATACCAGGCGAACAGTAAGAAACCTTAACCAGTCAACCGGCCCTCTATCGAGAGACGCGGTAACACAGAAACACCACACTTGCACAACAAAGGCTATCATCACAAGCATAGGCAAGTTTCACAACAACAAGCATAGGAATGTTTCACCACATCAAGCATAGGCAAGTTTCACATCACTCAAAGTACCTTCATTTTATGCCAAAGTCCGGGTTTCAACCCTAAAGTACTACATCCGTTAAATTCTTTAAAAGAGATCCATTACTTATCAAAGTCACCCGATACCCGTAGTATTAGAATGACCAACCCACATTCCTTTTCAAAATCAAGTAACAACATTCTTTTCCTAAGTTCCAGTTTGCCTAGTTTCAATTACTCAAGCTTCTCATTTTCAAATGGTTTCATAGTTCATAAACTTAATCACTTGATTCCTTTTTAGAACAATTGAGTAATATAAGTCTCACGTGAGAGTAGGTTATTCTTGTTTACAACATTCTTATTACAAAGACCATGATCTAGAAAATGTAATATCATTTTGTCTCATCTTAGTTTCTATGCAGATGGAGGTTTCTACTGGTTTTAATACAATTCATCATTATTCAATACATTTTCCTTTATTAACGCTGCAGTGGTCTGTCGATACACATTCTGATTTCCGAAATCAGTAAAACATTATCCTTTAAATAAAACCAAGTACTCATTACTCACGAATGAGGTTTCACACAAACATCCACATTAAAACAAATAAGTTAAGTCTCTTATCTTATAAGATCAAGTCTCTTAACTTCTAACATCAGTAAACCATTTTCTTTACCTTTCTTAAGACATTATACCTAACTCCCCATCAAGCTAGTATAACTCTTTTTAAAACCTTTAAAACCAAGTGTTACTCTCCCTTCAAAACGATTTAGAAATCTTTTGAAATACATCAAGTTCTTTATTATAACTAGCGCTTATAATTCACATCGATTACCTTTTAAAACCACAAAGTATATTCTTAACTACATAAATCTGTTCTAAAAAACTTCCCATAAAGACCTTATAAAACTATATGTTTAAAGAACAAACAAACCACGATTAACACGTATGCGTCACCGTACTACATAGTTCATACATATCATGCTAGAAGAGATAGGAAGAGGTTCACATACCTCGCGACGATTTAACGACAATAAGCAAAATGCTCCAAGTACTACAACCTTGCTAGCCCTTTCCACTCCTCGAGTAGAATACGCTACTCTTAGTACTTTCACCTATAAAGGCCACAAACGCCTATTAAATCTTAAACACACGTTCCCATCTTTCAACAGAAAAATTCGGCAAATTTCCCTCACATGACAGCGTAAATCTCTCCTCTATCGAGGTGGCTGGCTTGACCAACCGGGGTTAACACGTCTAACCGGACGCGTACAATTCTACTACACAGTAATGCTACATAAGTCTACTGTAATACAACCCTAGGTAATTACAGTTCAGTTCTTCTCTTTATTATCCTTCTATGTGATTACTGTTCAATTCTTCATTCTTCAGGCTTAAGTCAAAAGACATTGCCATACTACTAAGTTCAGTTCTATATATAGTATATAACACTATATATTCAACACTTATGTAATTTCCAATTACAATAGGGGGACAAGATATTTACCTCGATAAGCCCAAAAATTATCCGAGTTTAAAGTCGCTCCTGAGCAAGGTTTAGCTCCTCCTCCGAGTGCTCCGATCCGCACCAAACAACCCTTAGAAGTTCTACGCAACTTCTACTCCATACTTCAACAACGGGTGAAGATTTTCCTTAGGGTTTCGTGTAGAGGCTAAGGAAAGTATAATCGTATTTTCCGGGTTTTTCGTACAAAGGGTACTTTGGAAAGTACTACAAGGTATATGGGCTAAAGTATTTTGGACATTATAACAATACTTAGGAGAGTATTTCTATACCACAACAAAGGGTATTATCTGAAAACAACTAGGCTAGGGGTACCCCGCGGCAGCACCAAAGGGGAGCTCTCGGCAAAGGGGAAAGGGGTGTGGTGGGCCAATTTCACAAGGGAGGGAGGAAGAGAACTTCAAGACTTAGGCAATTTGTGGATGAAGAAAGTCTTCACAAAGGGGAGCTATTTATAGGCCAAGCAAAGGCCAACCAATGGCAAGATCCATCCATGTGTTAGGCAAGTGTAAGGCCAAGATCAAGCCAAGTGCACCCACAAAACACTCCACAAAACACTCCACAAAACAAGCCACAAAACAAGGCACAAAAGGAGGGACCAATCGGCGAGGCCAAGCCTCCTCTTTGCCGTCAACGAGGTGACAAGTGTCACCTCCCGTTGGTCCAAAAATGTTCGTCGCTCGGAAAAATCCGCAAAAATACTAAATGACATAGCCGAATTTTCCCAACGTAAGTCGTGGAAAGCGTTTCGTCGAAACGACTCTATTCGCACTTGTGCCCAAATTTGAACCAAAGCCAATTCTTAAGGCAAAAATTTAATACGTGCGCCTCACGTACATACTGCGGAAATACGGGTATAACGATGATAACTCAATTAACGATTACCACGATTGCCTTACTAATAATGAGAGTAAATAGTAGTATACTTACAATATAAAATAGGAAGCTCACGATCAAAGCGGGACCACCCGCCAGTGATGTCATTAAGCAATCCTACACGAGACTATTTCACCGCGCATAGGTCGCGTGGACCCGCGTGAGGTATTCCTCGCATGGGACTATTTCACTGCATAAGCCCTTACGGACTCGCGTGAGGTATTCCTCGCATAGGATGTATCCGCCGCGTGGGACTATTTCACCGCATAAGCCGCGCGGACTCGCATGAGGTATTCCTCGCATCGTGGGTAGCAAATCCACGGAATATGCAAATGCCACAAACCCGGTGAATGACCCCGAAATGAATAATATACCACTAGCACAAAACCGGCTATCATACATAACATAAGCACTACCGGCTTATCACACAATATATAAGCAAGTTAAGAATCCCCTAACTTCTTATTACTCTTGTTCACATACACTCTCATTTTAGTTTACTTAAGGCACTAACATGTCTTTTATAAAGATCCGGGAATTTAACCCAAGTACTACATACTTCTACTCTTTAAAACAAATGAACTTTGTTTAGTATAACACTTCCAAGATACTATTAACCATAGTATCAATTCGCAATTACGTTTCAAGACAAGTCACAATACCTTTAGAAATAAAGTTAGGTTTCTAAATCAAGTGACTCCTTTTCTTATAAAACCTTAGGCAATTGATGCCTTAAAATCAAATTGCCTTTCATTAAAACAAGTTTATCATACTTAAATTACTTAGAGTAAACCACTCTTTTAACTTTCCATAAATTTATTATAACCAACTTCCCATAAAGCCGTTATACTAGTTTTATACATTAGCAACTTACATACTTCTTTATAACCAAGAGACTTAAACTTTCCAACAAAACAAGTATCAATAATACTTTCAACATACTTAAAGTCTCTTAACTTTTGAAAGCCAAGATATCCTTAATATTTAACAAGTGAGTTAATTCCCTAACTCAATCAACTTGGACATTCTTAAAATAAGCCCAGGATATCAAATGGACCTAGGTTGTCAAAATATTGTACGTCTACCATACTATACATTTACAACCTATTCATGCTCAAGAGATAAGAAAGTTCCACATACCTCTTCGGTTTAATCCACCTGCTAAGTCGATTGCGTGCGTAGTATGTCAACCTATAATGACCATAATGCGTATTAACATCTTACTTCAAACGTAGAATATTATAAGTGTAAAGTCTCTAAATTCTACGGAAAATCGGACAGCACCTCCTTTGTTTCTACTCACTTGCCACCTTTTTCAAGGCCGAATACAATAACCAAACACGCCACATTTAAGGCCCAATCAATGAAATCAACAATAAGGGATTACACGCCTACTAGACGTGTAAAATTCCGCCCCACAAACGATATCAAACTAATACAACTACTAGGCCAATTCGGCAAACTTGAAGTACTATAACATCAATTCTAATCCAATTTCCATTTCAATCCAAGTTGTTAGCATAACATGATATCAAGTCGCAATCGATTATACTACTATAATCTTCAAGTAAGTAACATGAGACGATTCTAGCAAACGACCAAATTGTAATCCAACTTTACATGGCTTACATTACATTTCGGATTTTAAGGCTACAAGCAATCCATAATACTTATAAACTTCAACACATATACTTTATGCTAGCAACATGTAAAGCTAACAACAATATAAATAATTTTGTAACACTTTTAAGAGACAAGATTATACCTCAACAAATCTTAATCCAACTCCAAATCCGAAGTCGCTCCTTAGCAACTTAGAGCCTCTTCAAGACACTTCAATCCACTAGTTGAGACCCTTAGAACAACACCAACAATTTCCTTCCAACTTCCAAACCAAAACCTAGAAAGCAACTAGGTTTTCACCTTGCGACTAATACGAAAACTCTCTCTTTCTGAGATTTTTCTATTGAGATTACCTTACAATACCCTTAGGAACCTTGGTTTAAAGTGTGGAGCTTAATGAACCAAAAACGAAAAATCTTCTAGTTCATCCAAGGCAAACCCGAGAGCCCCCTCCCTTTGAACTCTAAGTTCTTGATTTTTTTCTAAGTGTAGAAGTCATCTTGCACTAGTAGGATGAATATATAACACAACCAAGGGTCTAGATCTAAACACTTGAATGGCTAGGATGAAGGATTTTTAAATATCAAGCTATGTGGGGTCATTGACTTGGTCAATGTTGTCAAGCTCTAAGCCTTGCAAGACTTTCATCATAAATTATGGTCAAATGACCATTTCACCCTTGCATATTTCGTCCATGCCCATAAAGGGGGGGTGACACGTGTCGCCCTCCCGTTCGTCTCAATATTTCGTTTTCCGACAATTTTCCAAAATTCCGATAAATTCTAACTCGTCTCAAATCTTAACATTTTTAAGTTCTTACGTACGTTCTTATAAACATATCCTGAAATTTCGGGGTGTAACACTTCTGGTGCTCAACCATGACATGCTACTAACGCGGACACTAAGCAGTAAACTCCGCTATGTCCCTTTTCCGGTCATCTTACCCATACATACATCTGAGGTCACGACACAACTTAGTCGACCCCGAACAATTAGAACAATAAGCACTGCGTGCCTCCCCTAAGACCTGCTGACTAGCCCTGCAGCACCGGGTACACACAATCTATCCTCATATCCCAGCACCTCATCCGGTACTATTCAAACAGGCTCTTCTCTTCTCGGAGAGCCGTATCTCGATACCGTATCATAACTGGATTTTCATACTGTCGCCTCTTTACCTCCTCAACGACGGAAGACTCGGCAACCTCTCGGATCTAAACTTCATTAACCTTGGAAACAAATACTCGAACCCCTAGGCTCGGTAACTGAAGAATCTCACAGACCACGTCCAGTCTATCTGGCTGCCCATCTGGCATACTACCCTTAGATCCGCGACTAAGAGTATCTTTAAATGTCTTGGCTTTCCCTGGGTGGTATAGGATATCGATATCACAATCCTTGAATAACTATAACCACCGTCGCTGTCGCAAATTCTACTGCCTCAGTCTGCAGATATACCGGAGGCTTTTGTGGTCTGCACAAATATCCACATGAAGTCTATATATACGTCATGCCCCCCAAATCTTCAAGGCATAATTTAACTGCCGCCCGCTCTAAATCGGAAGGGGCGTAATTTCCTTTCCTGCTTCCCTAACTACCGGGATAACATAGGCTCTATCCTTATCGGGTTGCGTCAGCACACAACCTAGCCCAACACCCAACGTGTTATCATAATAACCTAACCCTCTAGTCTTTCAGGAGGAGTTAGAACTGTAGTCGAATCAATTTATCTTCCAATAACTGGAACCTTTCTCATTTTTGCGAAATATTCGGGTGTCATTAATCTCAATTATGGTTCATGTTTCCTTTTCTCTGTTGCAACCAAACTTGGTCATTAAACTTAGATTTGATTTCTTTGCTTGCCTTCTGGCTAAGACTTCCTGTCAATCACAATTAATGGGGGGGGGAGGTTTCCTTAATCTCGTCAAGTAGTAACCCGATGCTACCACCTTTCCTCAAGGTGTTCTTACTGCCCATTATTTACTAATGGTCTTACACTAGTCTGGGGTCATCATATCTCGTGCAACTTTCATAACCATAGTCGTATTCTCCTTTATTATTCTGGTCATAACCTTACCTTAGGCTTATTATTAGCAAAAGTATTTCTATCTTGATTCATAATCGTACAGTTTCATATATGCGTACTACCTGCATTTTTCCTTACGACACCTCCTCGACCATTTCGTAACGTCGTTCTTAATTTCCCCAACACAACATTTTTCCCACGGTTATCCACAATTGTAACCTATGGCATGACGATTCTGAAGACTTTACCAGTCTCATATCCTTCGTCTAACAACATGGGTACACGCAACCCCATAATACGTAAATCTGTCCTTTTACGTAGGGGAGAGAACTTATCTCCCTTACTTAAACTTTCCTTGGAGTCACAACCCTAATCACATGGTCCTCTCGCGGTCCAGTAAATATCTAATCATCACGCACCTCCTTAAAGTCATGTAGATTTTCAAAACCTACCAAAGATGCCCTCAGCTTTCCGCCGGCAGCACTCGTACTTATTTTATTCTTGCCCTGCACATTTTCCTAAAATTATCCGGAAGGTCGTGGCCCTGACCGCCACACCAAACTAACTCCAAGTACTTCCAAGGGCACTTAACATAAATTCCTTCAAATTCAATTATTACTTACTTTTTGCGTCAATTTTCCTCAAGTGAACAAGTCACACAGACTTAAAAGAAAAACATGATGCCAAAGAAGGAAGGATAATTCACTGGTTACTACCACTTCTCTTCCTTTACACTGGATAATCAGTTTACCAGAAAACTGGAATCGAGCCAAACTCTTTCTGCAGTCAACGTTGGCATAACAAGAGTCCAACCAGCCCGTACTCATAATGACCTCAATGTCTGTCATAACAGCTCTGCTAGGTCCAACGACTGTATCGTTACCGGCAATTATTATCTAACCGCTCAGCTACCACCCAACACTCACGGGTGTAGTCACCTCGAAAGGTTTTCATAAATTCCGGCTTCATTTCTTTACACTTGGTTGCTCTCTTTCTTACTGGTCGTACCCCTCCCGCACTTCCAAACTTATTCTAGCGTACGTACATAGCCTTCATACTGATTCGTCCCTCCAATCTTTGGAGTTATAATTCTAAACAACTTAAGGCCATTTCCGGCTCTCTCAACCTGGTTCCGGTGGAACACGTCCACGAACCCGTAAAATGATTAACTAAATTTGGGCCTTGCACCCTCGTGACCCTGTCACGTTGCGGGACTACTAACAACTGATCCCATTTCATTTCAATCTATGAGGCGACCCTTAATAGGTCCCCAACCCGACTCGGCGTCGTTTTAACTCTTTTCCTTGGTCTGTCTTAACTTTTTACTACCCGAGAAGGCCTTATATACCTAAGGTCTCGGTGGTTATCACATTCTTAGGCTCGCAATTTCCATGCTCCATGCCTACCTTATCAGTCCCGTAGCGGGTACAAAACTTATCGTAATACCATAATCGTCTTTATGCTTGACCACAACAACCATACTTACTCCATACGGATCTCACCCGTACCATTCTCGAAATTCTACTACGTAGCTCAATCTATTAACATAGTCTTCCATTAATTCCCTTAATAATAACTTCTTAAGGGTCCATTTCTTCTCGCATGACTCATCATTTTCTAATTATCTCATATTAGTACGTAAAACCTTGATGAGAATTCATTGAACCGTTTCATACCTTCCCGGTATTTATTTAGTCCTTACCAAATCCTGGTAAATCTAAAATCATTCTAGGCAACACGCGTCTGACCCTCATACATAACTCCATCTAGTTGTATGTCACAATACCAATTACAAACATTACCAACCTGGATACGCAATCCTCATAATCTTTCCTGGGTCACTGTTGCCTTTCTCGTAGGCAAACAATCATAACTTGTTGGGGAGACGACCCTAGCCATACTGACTACCGCACGATCTCGAGTGAGAAGAATGGAAACTAATCCTAAATGTCTTGCGACCTCACGATTATAGATGTGGTGCACAACACACCGATAATCAAGACTCTACTGAACCGGATGCGTAGACACTTTCCGAGGACTAAATGCTCTGATACCACTTTTGTCACGACCCGACCCCGGGCCCGTGACTGGTGCCCTACCTGGGCACCTATTTCGGTATACATCAGAGAATAGCAGCGGAACATACACAACGGATAAAAATGCTTAACATAAAATAACAACGGTGGCGATAAGGCCACCTTCCGTAGCTATACAAATAAAGCGAAGACATTTTTCTTTACAACCCAATCCTGATGTGACTCTGGACCTTAAGAATAACAAGCGTGTGGGGACGGGGCCGTCATACCCTGAATGTACATCTACCGACAATACCGAGGATAAGCCTCCGAAATAAAGGAGCTTCTCAACGGTGAACAGTGATCCTAGAGCGAGGATCGACAGCATGTACTACTGCGGCATGAACGCGGCCCCGAAGGAGTCGGTCTAACATGTACCAAATATGTGAAAATGAAAATCAGAATGAAATCATAAGTCTATAATAAAGCGGAGACAAGTATGATAACTCAATTAACGATTACACGATTGCCTTACTAACAATGAGAGTAAATAGGAGTATGACTACAACATAAAATAGGAAGCTCACGATCAGCGGGAGCACCGCCGCGCGATATCATTAAGTAATCCTACTCCTGGGACTATTTCACCAGCATAGGTCGTGCGGACCCGCATGAGGTATTCCTCGCATGGGACTATTTCACCCGCATAAGCCCTTACGAACTCGCATGAGGTATTCCTCGCATAGGATGTATCTGCCCGCATGGGACTATTTCACCCGCATAAGCCCTTACGGACTCGCATGAGGTATTCCTCGCATCGTGGGTAGCAAATCCACGGAATATGCAAATGCCACAAACCCGGGGAATGACCCCACAATGAATAATATACCACTAGCACAAACCGGCTATCATACATAACATAAGCACTACCGGCTTATCATACAATATATAAGAAAGTTAAGAAATCCCCTAACTTCTTATTATCCTTGTTCATATACACTCTCATTTTAGTTTACTTAAGGCACTAACATGTCTTTATAAAATCCGAGAATTTAACCCAAAGTACTATGTACTTCTACTCTTTAAAACAAATGACTCTTTTTCCTATAAAACTTCCAAGATACTAATTAACCATAGTATCAAGTCGAAATTACGTTTCAAGACAAGTCACAATACCTTTAGAAATAAAGTTAGGTTTCTAAATCAAGTGACTCCTTTTCTTATAAAACCTTAGGCAATTGATGCCTTAAAATCAATTTGTCTTTCATTAAATCAAGTCATTTATCATACTTAAATTACTTAGAGTAAACCACTCTTTTTAACTTTCCATAAAGTTATTTTAACCAACTTCCCATAAAGCCGTTATACTAGCTTTATACATTTGCAACTTACATACTTCTTTATAACCAAGAGACTTAAACTTTCCAACAAAACAAGTATCAAAAATACTTTCAACATACTTAAAGTCTCTTAACTTTTGAAAACCAAGATATCCTTAATATTTAAACAAGTGAGTTAACTCCCTAACTCAACCAACTTGGACATTCTTAAAATAAGCCAAGGATATCAAATGGACCTAGATTGTCAAAATCTTGTACGTCTACCGTACTATACATTTACAACCTATTCATGCTCAAGAGATAAGAAAGTTCCACATACCTCTTCGGTTTAATCCACTTGCTAAGTCCAATTCACTGTACGTAGTATGTCAACCTATAATGACCATAGTACGTCTATTAACTTCTAGTTTCAAACGTATAATATTCCAAGTGCAAAGTCACTAAATTCTACGGAAAATCGGACAGCACTTCCTTTGTTTCTACTTACTTTGCCACCTTTTTCAAGGCCGAATTCAATAACCAAACATGCCACATTTAAGGCCCAACAAAGTAGCTAACAATAGGGGATTACATGCTTAATCAAGACATGTAAAATTCCGCCCCACAATATATAATAACTAGTCTAAACTCTGATGTCAATTCGCATTTGGGCAACAATACCAATTCTTATCCAATTTCCATTTCAATCCAAGTTGTTAGCATAACATGATATCAAGTCGCAATCGATTATAACTACTATAATCTTCAAGTAAGTAACATGCGACGATTCTAATAAACGACCAAATTGTAATTCAATTTCAAATGACTCAACATGTCATTTTCGGATTTTGAGCTTCCAAATTTCCATAACACTTATCAAACTCCATAACACATATCACATGATCACTTATAACTTATCATAACATGAAATATTCAATTACAAAAGTAAAATGAAAGTTATACCTCAATTAGCCCAAATATGATCCAAGAGCACAAGTCGATCCTTAGCAACTTTAGTGTTACACCCCGTATTTACAGGACATGTTTTAAGAACGTACGTAAGAACTCATAAGTGTTAAGATTTGAGACTTGAAAAATTTATCAGAATTATGAAATTTGTCGGAAAACGTTTTGTTGTGACGAATGGGAGGGCGACACGTGTCACCCCCCTTAAATGATGCCTTGGACGAAATAGGCATGGCCAAAATGGTCATTGACCATAGTCTTAAGATGACAAAGTCTTGCAAGTGTGAGCTTGAGAAAATTGACCAAAGTCAAAGGTCCCACAAGTCTTGATATTTAATAAGAGATCATCCAAACCACCCAATTGTTTGCATCTTGACCCTACATTACACTATATAATACTAGTAGTAGTAGACAAGCTTAAACACTTATCCAAATTTCACAAAAATTGGAAGAACCCATAGTAGAGCTCTCGGGTTTGCCCCTCTCTTCACAAAAAGAATTTTTGTTTCTTGTCCAATAAGCCCCACACTTTAAACCAAGGTTCCTATGTGTATTGTAGGCATATCTCAATAGAAAAATCTCGGAAAAAAATAGGTTTCGGGTTAGTCGCAAAGCGAAAACCTAGTGGCTTTCTAGGTTTTGGATTGGAGGTTTGAAGGAAAGTTGTTGGTATGGTTCTAAGGGTCTCAAGGAGCGGATTTAGGTGTCTTGATGAGGCTCTAGGTTGCTAAGGAGCAACTTCGGTTTTGAAGATTGGATTACAATTCGTTGAGGTATAATCTTGTTCTTTGAAAGTGTTACAAGATTATTTATATTGTTGTTGTTAGCTTTACATGTTGCTAGCATGAAGTTGTTAAGTTGAAGTTAATAAGTATTATGGATTACTTGTAGCTTAAGTTCGAAATGAAAAGTAAGTCATGTTAAGTTGGAATACAATTTGATAGTTACTAGAATCGCCGCATGTAATTGACTTGAAGATTATAGTAGTTATATTTGGTTGCGACTAGATATCATGTTATGCTACCAAGTTGGATTGAAATGGAAATTGGATAAGAATTAGTATTGTTGAACTCAAGGTGGCCGAATTTGGACTTGTAGTTTGTATTAGTTTGTTATTCATTTGTATTGGACTACCTTCTATATTGTTGTGAGCCAATTGGGGCTGTTTGGTTATTGTATTCGGCCTTGAAAAAGGTGGCAAAGTGAATAGAAACAAAGGAGGTGCTGTCCGATTTTCCGTAGAATTTAGCGACTAAGCACCTAGAATATTCTACGTTTGAAGTAAGAGGTTAATGGACGTATTGTGACCATTATAGGTTGAAGTACTAAGTATAGTGTATCCTACTTGAAGGATGGATTAGCTATCAAGATTGAAGTACTTTGGAGCATTTTTCTACGTGTCGATAATCGTCGCGAGATATGTGAACCCCTTCTTTCTTTGGCATGATCCTACGTATGAAATATCCATGTGATAGTATTTCATGATTCCTTCTACTCTTAGAAGTTAAGAAGTATTCACATTGTTGATCCTAAGTTAAAAGTATGTTAAATTGTCCTAAGTCCTTACCAAGTCTTATGGGAGATGTTGGTAAGAATGGTTAGGAAATTATGAGATTTGATTTAAAGCTATGTGTCTTGATTTATTTAAAGTAAGTAAGTGGATTTTATGTTCGAAAATGACTTGAATTTATATGTGAAAAGGGGATTGATTTTAAAAGTGGAAGTTATATGATTTTAAGAGAATAAGTTACTTGGTTTTGGAAGTGTATGGAACTTTATATTTTTTTTATAAGTATAAGTAAATGGACTTTAAAGAATGTATGTTATGAAGTTTTAAGACTATGAACTTTGGTTGTCTTTGAAGGATTTTGAAACTTTATTTTTCAAGTTATGGGACTTGATTTCTAAAGTATTGATGACATGATTTTATAAGTATGCGACATGATTTTAAAGAGTGTATGCTACGAGGTGTTAAGACTATAAGCCTTGATTTTATAAGTGGAAATGACTTAATTTTACAAAGTATGGCTTCTTAATTTATTTCAAAAGTTAAGAGGATGGCTTCCAAAAGAGTATGTGACTTGAGCTTTAAAAAGAAAGGAGTTCTATGATTCTTTTTAAGTATGTATGTACGTAGTATTTTTGGATCTAGTTTTCCTAATGTTGTAAGAATAAAAGTGTCTTAAGTTCTCTAAAATGAAAGGTTGTTATAATAGCTTTATGGGAAGTTGTTATGACGACTTAAGAAGTAGTAATAAGACGGGTTAAAATGTTATGTAAGGAAGGATCACACCGAGCCTACAAATAGGCCGGATTACGTTATGAGATACACCGAGCCTACAAATAGGCCGGATTACGTTATGAGATACACCGAGCCTACAAATAGGCCGGATTACGTTATGAGATACACCGATCCTACATAGGCGGATTACGCCATATTACCCGAGCCTACACATAGTAGGGTTCGTCATCTTACCGAGCCAGCGGCGGGCGATTATGTCACATGATTCATCAAGACACCGTGTCCGCAATGGGCGAATTATGTTATGTAAGATATGTAAGTTATGTGAAGAAGACTGGATTAAACTCTTAAGTATGTATGTAAGAATATGAGGTTAATTCTTATTGAAAGAAGGAAAGGAACGGTTAATATACGATTGATTTCGGGAGTTAAAATGACATTCTTTTGTACAGTCATGATCTGTTTACTGTGCGTTATTTCTGTTCCATATTCGGTACCTGTTGTACTGACCCCCTTCGGGGGGCTGCGTTCATGCCCGCAGGTTTTAGGTACCCAGGTTGGTGATCCTTGCTCATAGGATCTCGGTTCAGTTTTGAGAAAAGCTCCATTTGCTCCGGAGGCTTATCTCTTGGTACGGTTTCCCTGAGGTAGTAGATTCATGTATATTCAGGGGTATGGCGGGGCCCTGTCCCACGATTTCGATTATTATTCCTAAGTGCGTATTCACATATGTGGTTGGGTGTAAGAACGAGATGTACTTTTGATTATGTTTATACTATGGAAGCGGCACGATCGGCTAGCACGTGACGTTTTACTTACTCGTGTGTTTAGGTTGTGTATGTTCATTGCTATTCTCGATGTATACAGGCAGGGTACCCGGGTAGGGCACGATCGCGGCCGGGGTCGGTCGTGACAAAAGTGGTATCGAGCGATTAGTCCTCGGAAAGTGTCTGAGGCCGTGTCTAGTAGAGTCTTGATTATCGGTGTGTTGTGCACCACATCTATAATCAGGAGGCTGCAGGACATTTAGGATTGGTTTCCATTCTTCTCACTCTGAGATCGTGCCATAGAGCTGTGTTGTTAGGGTCGTCTCTCCCTAACGAGTTATGTTGATTGCAGCTACGAGAAAGGCAGCAGTGACCCAGGAATGACTATGTGGATTGCGTATCCAGGTTGGTAATGATTATAGTATAGTTGGTATTGTGACATACATCTATACGGAGTTATGTATGAGGGTCAGACGCATGTTGCCTAGAATGATTTTAGATTACCAGGAATTAGTAAAGACTAACTAGATACCGGGAAGGTATGGAATAGTTAATAAATTCTCGACAAGGTTTTGTGTTTTATTTTGGGATAATTGGGAAAGGATGAGCTGTCTGATAGGGTAGTGAACCCTTAAGAAGCCATGTTAAGGAACCTAACGGAATGTCATGTTAATAGATTAAGCTGCGTAGTAAGCTTAAGAGAATTGTACGGATGAAGTCTGTATAGAGTAAGCAGTGGTTGTTGTGATCGAGACAACATGGTTATGGTATTATGAGAAGTTTTTGTACCCGTTTACGGGGGGACTGATAAGGTAGGCTTGGAGCATGGAAATTGCGAGCCTAAGAATATCGCTGACCGCTGAGACCTTAGATGTACAAGGTCTTCTCGGGTAGAAAGATTTATTATAGACCAAGAATAAGAGTTAAGTGCGACGGCGGGACGGGGTGGGGACCTGTTGCGGGTCTCCCCATGGCCTGGAATGGAGTGGGATCAGTTGGTAGTAGTTCCTCTACGTGACAGGGTCACGAGGGTGCAAGGCCCAAGTCTAGTTAATTGTTTTACGGGTTCGTGGACGCGTTCCATCTAACCAGTAATGGCGGAAATAGCCTTATATTGTTTTATAGAGTGACTCCAAATATTGGAGGCCAGCATCGATATGGAAGTTATGTATACTAGTGTGAGTTGGAAATACGGAAAGAGTACGACCAGTAAGAAAGATAACAACCAAGTGTAAAGGAATAGGGCCTGAATCCATAAGAACCTTTCGAGGTAACTACACCCGTGAGTGTGTGGGGTGGTAGCTGAGCGGGGATATGAGGTTTTCCCGGTGATGATACAGTCGTCAGACCCTAGTAGACCTAGTAGAGAGGATTATGACAGACTTGGAGGTCATTATAAGTATGGGCTAGTTGGCTTCGTGAGTGCCAAGGTTGACAACTTAGAATAAATATTGTTATGTGGCCATGGGTGGCATATGTTGTAAGAAGGGTGTAGTATAAGGAGACTATGTCGCGCGTTAATCAGATTGTACTCCGAAAGAACATTCGAGGACGAATGTTTCTAAGGGGGGAAGAATGTTACACCCCGTATTTACAGGACATGTTTTAAGAACGTACGTAAGAACTCACAAGTGTTAAGATTTGAGACTTGAAAAATTTATCGGAATTATGAAATTTGTCGGAAAACGTTTTGTTGTGACGAATGGGAGGGCGACACGTGTCACCCCCCCTTAAATGATGCCTTGGACGAAATAGGCATGGCCAAAATGGTCATTGACCATAGTCTTAAGATGACAAAGTCTTGCAAGTGTGAGCTTGAGAAAATTGACCAAAGTCAAAGGTCCCACAAGTCTTGATATTTAATAAGAGATCATCAAAACCACCCAATTGTTTGCATCTTGACCCTACATTACACTATATAATACTAGTAGTAGTAGACAAGCTTAAACACTTAGCCAAATTTCACAAAAATTGGAAGAACCCATAGTAGAGCTCTCGGGTTTGCCCCTCTCTTCACAAAAAGAATTTTTGTTTCTTGTCCAATAAGCCCCACACTTTAAACCAAGGTTCCTATGTGTATTGTAGGCATATCTCAATAGAAATATCTCGGAAAAAAATAGTTTTCGGGTTAGTCGCAAAGCGAAAACCTAGTGGCTTTCTAGGTTTTGGATTGGAGGTTTGAAGGAAAGTTGTTGGTATGGTTCTAAGGGTCTCAATGAGCGGATTGAGGTGTCTTGATGAGGCTCTAGGTTGCTAAGGAGCAACTTCGGTTTTGAAGATTGGATTACAATTCGTTGAGGTATAATCTTGTTCTTTGAAAGTGTTACAAGATTATTTATATTGTTGTTGTTAGCTTTACATGTTGCTAGCATGAAGTTGTTAAGTTGAAGTTAATAAGTATTATGGATTACTTGTAGCTTAAGTTCGAAATGAAAAGTAAGTCATGTTAAGTTGGAATACAATTTGATCGTTACTAGAATCGTCGCATGTAATTGACTTGAAGATTATAGTAGTTATATTTGGTTGCGACTAGATATCATGTTATGCTACCAAGTTGGATTGAAATGGAAATTAGATAAGAATTAGTATTGTTGAACTCAAGGTGGCCGAATTTGGACTTGTAGTTTGTATTAGTTTGTTATTCATTTGTATTGGACTACCTTCTATATTGTTGTGAGCCAATTGGGGCTGTTTGGTTATTGTATTCGGCCTTGAAAAAGGTGGCAAAATGAATAGAAACAAAGGAGGTGATGTCCGATTTTCCGTAGAATTTAGCGACTAAGCACCTAAAATATTCTACGTTTGAAGTAAGAGGTTAATGGACGTATTGTGACCATTATAGGTTGAAGTACTAAGTATAGTGTATCCTACTTGAAGGATGGATTATCTATCAAGATTGAAGTACTTTGGAGCATTTTGCTACGTGTCGATAATCGTCGCGAGGTATGTGAACCCCTTCTTTCTTTGGCATGATCCTACGTATGAAATATCCATGTGATAGTATTTCATGATTCCTTCTACTCTTAGAAGTTAAGAAGTATTCACATTGTTGATCCTAAGTTAAAAGTATGTTAAATTGTCCTAAGTCCTTACCAAGTCTTATGGGAGATGTTGGTAAGAATGGTTAGGAAATTATGTGATTTGATTTAAAGCTATGTGTCTTGATTTATTTAAAGTAATTAAGTGGATTTTATGTTCGAAAATGACTTGAATTTATATGTGAAAAGGGGATTGATTTTAAAAGTGGAAGTTATATGATTTTAAGAGAATAAGTTACTTGGTTTTGGAAGTGTATGGAACTTTATATTTTTTTTATAAGTATAAGTAAATGGACTTTAAAGAATGTATGTTATGAAGTTTTAAGACTATGAACTTTGGTTGTCTTTGAAGGATTTTGAAACTTTATTTTTCAAGTTATGGGACTTGATTTCTAAAGTATTGATGGCATGATTTTATAAGTATAAGCGACATGATTTTAAAGAGTGTATGCTACGAGGTGTTAAGACTATAAGCCTTGATTTTATAAGTGGAAATGACTTAATTTTACAAAGTATGGCTTAATTTATTTCAAAAGTTAAGAAGATGGCTTCCAAAAGAGTATGTGACTTGAGCTTTAAAAGAAAGGAGTTCTATGATTCTTTTTAAGTATGTACGTAGTATTTTTGGATCTAGTTTTCCTAATGTTGTAAGAATAAAAGTGTCTTAAGTTCTCTAAAATGAAAGGTTGTTATAATAGCTTTATGGGAAGTTGTTATGACGACTTAAGAAGTAGTAATAAGACGGGTTAAAATGTTATGTAAGGAAGGATCACACCGAGCCTACAAATAGGCCGGATTACGTTATGAGATACACCGAGCCTACAAATAGGCCGGATTACGTTATGAGATACACCGAGCCTACAAATAGGCCGGATTACGTTATGAGATACACCGAGCCTACACATAGGCCGGATTACGCCATATTACCCCGAGCCTACACATAGGCCGGGTTACGTCATCTTACACCGAGCCCCACAGGCGGGCCGGATTATGTCACATGATTCATCAGTACACCGTGTCCCGCAAATGGGCCGAATTATGTTATGTAAGATATGTAAGTTATGTGAAAAAGACTGGATTAAACTCTTAAGTATGTATGTAAGAATATGAGGTTAATTCTTATTGAAAGAAGGAAATGAACGGTTAATATACGATTGATTTCGGGAGTTAAAATGACATTCTTTTGTACAGTCATGATCATTTCTTGTGCGTTATTTCATTTCATATTAAATTTTTGTTATCGGCCCCGCCGGGGCTACGTTCATGCCGCAGTTTTAGGTACCGTGTTGGTGATCCTTGCTCATAGGATCTCGGTTCAGTTTTGAGAAAAGCTCCATTTGCTCCGGAGGCTTATCTCTTGGTACGGTTTCCCTGAGGTAGTAGATTCATGTATATTCAGGGGTATGGCGGGGCCTGTCATACGATTTCGATTGTTACTCAGAGGTCTGTATTCACATATGTGGTTGGTGTAAGAACGAGATGTACTTTGATTATGTTTATACTATGGAAGCGGCTGATCGGCTAGCACGTGACGTTTTACTTACTCGTGTGTTTAGGTTGTGTATGTTCCACGCTATTCTCGATGTATACTGAACAGGGTGCCCGTGTAGGGCACGATCGCGGCCCGGGTCGGTCGTGACAAAAGTGGTATCGAGCGATTAGTCCTCGGAAAGTGTCTACAGACCGTGTCTAGTAGAGTCTTGATTATCGGTGTGTTGTGCACCACATCTATAATCATGATGCTGCAGGACATTTAGGATTGGTTTCCATTCTTCTCACTCGAGATCGTGCCATAGAAATTGTGTTGTTAGGGTCGTCTCTCCTAACGAGTTATGTTGATTGCATTACGAGAAAGCGCGATGACCGGGAATGACTATGTGGATTGCGTATCCAGTTGGTAATGATTATAGTATAGTTGGTATTGTGACATACATCTATACGGAGTTATGTATGAGGTCGGGCATGTTGCCTAGAATGATTTTAGATTACCAGGAATTAGTAAAGACTAACTAGATACCGGGAAGGTATGGAATAGTTAATAAATTCTCGACAAGGTTTTGTGTTTTATTTTGGGATAATTGGGAAAGGATGAGTTGTCTGATAGGGTAGTGAACCCTTAAGAATCCATGTTAAGGAACCTAACGGAATGTCATGTTAATAGATTAAGCTGCGTAGTAAGCTTAAGAGAATTGTACGGATGAAATGCGTATAGAGTAGCAATGGTTGTTGTGATCGAGACAACATGGTTATGGTATTATGAGAAGTTTTTGTACCCGTTTACGGGGGGACTGATAAGGTAGGCTTGGAGCATGGAAATTGCGAGCCTAAGAATATCGCTGACCGCTGAGACCTTAGATGTACAAGGTCTTCTCGGGTAGAAAGATTTATTATAGACCAAGAATAAGAGTTAAGTGCGACGGCAGGACGGGGTGGGGACCTGTTGCGGGTCTCCCCATGGCCTGGAATGGAGTGGGATCAGTTGGTAGTAGTTCCTGCGTGGCGAGTCACGAGGTGCAAGGCCCAAGTCTAGTTAATTGTTTTACTGTTCGTGGACGCGTTCCACCGAACCAGGTAATGGCAGTTTAAATGGCCTTATATTGTTTTATAGAGTGACTCCAAAGATTGGAGGCCAGCATCGGTATGGAAGTTATGTATACTAGTGTGAGTTGGAAATACGGAAAGAGTACGACCAGTAAGAAAGATAACAACCAAGTGTAAAGGAATAGAGCCTGAATCCATAAGAACCTTTCGAGGTAACTACACCCGTGAGTGTGTGGGGTGGTAGCTGAGCGGGGATATGAGGTTTTCCCGGTGATGATACAGTCGTCAGACCCTAGTAGACCTAGTAGAGAGGATTATGACAGACTTGGAGGTCATTATAAGTATGGGCTAGTTGGCTTCGTGAGTGCCAAGGTTGACAGCTTAGAATAAATATTGTTATGTGGCCATGGGTGGCATATGTTGTAAGAAGGGTGTAGTATAAGGAGACTATGTCGCGCGTTAATCAGATTGTACTCCGAAAGAACATTCGAGGACGAATGTTTCTAAGGGGGGAAGAATGTTACACCGTATTTCTGAGACATGTTTTAAGAACGTACGTAAGAACTCACAAGTGTTAAGATTTGAGACTTGAAAAATTTATCGGAATTATGAAATTTGTCGGAAAACGTTTTGTTGTGACGAATGGGAGGGCGACACGTGTCACCCCCCTTAAATGATGCCTTGGACGAAATAGGCATGGCCAAAATGGTCATTGACCATAGTCTTAAGATGACAAAGTCTTGCAAGTGTGAGCTTGAGAAAATTGACCAAAGTCAAAGGTCCCACAAGTCTTGATATTTAATAAGAGATCATCCAAACCACCCAATTGTTTGCATCTTGACCCTACATTACACTATATAATACTAGTAGTAGTAGACAAGCTTAAACACTTAGCCAAATTTCACAAAAATTGGAAGAACCCATAGTAGAGCTCTCGGGTTTGCCCCTCTCTTCACAAAAAGAATTTTTGTTTCTTGTCCAATAAGCCCCACACTTTAAACCAAGGTTCCTATGTGTATTGTAGGCATATCTCAATAGAAAAATCTCGGAAAAAAATAGTTTTCGGGTTAGTCGCAAAGCGAAAACCTAGTGGCTTTCTAGGTTTTGGATTGGAGGTTTGAAGGAAAGTTGTTGGTGTGGTTCTAAGGGTCTCAAGGAGCGGATTGAGGTGTCTTGATGAGGCTCTAGGTTGCTAAGGAGCAACTTCGGTTTTGAAGATTGGATTACAATTCGTTGAGGTATAATCTTGTTCTTTGAAAGTGTTACAAG
Organism: Przewalskia tangutica; assembly: GCA_029844215.1. Taxonomy (NCBI): domain Eukaryota; kingdom Viridiplantae; phylum Streptophyta; class Magnoliopsida; order Solanales; family Solanaceae; genus Przewalskia; species Przewalskia tangutica. The sequence continues at coordinate 67,500,793 of CM056726.1, forward strand.
ATTATTTATATTGTTGTTGTTAGCTTTACATGTTGCTAGCATGAAGTTGTTAAGTTGAAGTTAATAAGTATTATGGATTACTTGTAGCTTAAGTTCGAAATGAAAAGTAAGTCATGTTAAGTTGGAATACAATTTGATCGTTACTAGAATCGTCGCATGTAATTGACTTGAAGATTATAGTAGTTATATTTGGTTGCGACTAGATATCATGTTATGCTACCAAGTTGGATTGAAATGGAAATTGGATAAGAATTAGTATTGTTGAACTCAAGGTGGCCGAATTTGGACTTGTAGTTTGTATTAGTTTGTTATTCATTTGTATTGGACTACCTTCTATATTGTTGTGAGCCAATTGGGGCTGTTTGGTTATTGTATTCGGCCTTGAAAAAGGTGGCAAAGTGAATAGAAACAAAGGAGGTGATGTCCGATTTTCCATAGAATTTAGCGACTAAGCACCTAAAATATTCTACGTTTGAAGTAAGAGGTTAATGGACGTATTGTGACCATTATAGGTTGAAGTACTAAGTATAGTGTATCCTACTTGAAGGATGGATTAGCTATCAAGATTGAAGTACTTTGGAGCATTTTGCTACGTGTCGATAATCGTCGCGAGGTATGTGAACCCCTTCTTTCTTTGGCATGATCCTACGTATGAAATATCCATGTGATAGTATTTCATGATTCCTTCTACTCTTAGAAGTTAAGAAGTATTCACATTGTTGATCCTAAGTTAAAAGTATGTTAAATTGTCCTAAGTCCTTACCAAGTCTTATGGGAGATGTTGGTAAGAATGGTTAGGAAATTATGTGATTTGATTTAAAGCTATGTGTCTTGATTTATTTAAAGTAATTAAGTGGATTTTATGTTCGAAAATGACTTGAATTTATATGTGAAAAGGGGATTGATTTTAAAAGTGGAAGTTATATGATTTTAAGAGAATAAGTTACTTGGTTTTGGAAGTGTATGGAACTTTATATTTTTTTTATAAGTATAAGTAAATGGACTTTAAAGAATGTATGTTATGAAGTTTTAAGACTATGAACTTTGGTTGTCTTTGAAGGATTTTGAAACTTTATTTTTCAAGTTATGGGACTTGATTTCTAAAGTATTGATGGCATGATTTTATAAGTATAAGCGACATGATTTTAAAGAGTGTATGCTACGAGGTGTTAAGACTATAAGCCTTGATTTTATAAGTGGAAATGACTTAATTTTACAAAGTATGGCTTCTTAATTTATTTCAAAAGTTAAGAAGATGGCTTCCAAAAGAGTATGTGACTTGAGCTTTAAAAAGAAAGGAGTTCTATGATTCTTTTTAAGTATGTATGTACGTAGTATTTTTGGATCTAGTTTTCCTAATGTTGTAAGAATAAAAGTGTCTTAAGTTCTCTAAAATGAAAGGTTGTTATAACAGCTTTATGGGAAGTTGTTATGACGACTTAAATAGTAATAAGACGGGTTAAAATGTTATGTAAGGAAGGATCACACGAGCCTACAAATAGGCGGACACGTTATGAGATACACCGAGCCTACAAATAGGCCGGATTACGTTATGAGATACACCGAGCCTACAAATAGGCCGGATTACGTTATGAGATACACCGAGCCTACACATAGGCCGGATTACGCCATATTACCCCGAGCCTACACATAGGCCGGGTTACGTCATCTTACACCGAGCCCCACAGGCGGGCCGGATTATGTCACATGATTCATCAGTACACCGTGTCCCGCAAATGGGCCGGATTATGTTATGTAAGATATGTAAGTTATGTGAAAAAGACTGGATTAAACTCTTAAGTATGTATGTAAGAATATGAGGTTAATTCTTATTGAAAGAAGAAATGAGCGGTTAATATACGATTGATTTCGGAGTTAAAATGACATTCTTTTATGCATGATCGATACATTTCTTGTGCGTTAATTCTGTTCCATATTAAATTTGTTGTCTTGACCCCGCCGGTGCATTCATGCCGCAGTTTTAGGTACCCGTGTTGGTGATCCTTGCTCATAGGATCTCGGTTGATTTGAGAAAAGCTCCATTTGCTCGGAGGCTTATCTCTTGGTGCAGTTTCCACGAGGTAGTAGATTCATGTATATTCGGGGTATGGCGGGGCCTGTCCGCCACGATTGTTCGATTGTTATTCCTAGAGGTCTGTATTCACATATGTGGTTGGGCTGTAAGAACTGAGATGTACTTTTGATTATGTTTATACTATGGAAGGCGGCCTGATCGGCTAGCCTGTGATGTTTTTACTTACTCATGTGTTTAGGTTGTGTATGTTCCGCTGCTATTCTCTGATGTATACCTGAATGGGGTGCCCAGGTAGGGCACCAGTCGCGGCCCCGGGGTCGGGTCGTGACATTTAGCTCCTCCTTTCGACGTTCCAATCCACTCCAAGCAACCCTTAGAAGCTTATGAATAACTCATCTTCAAGTTCCAACTTCAAAGTTGAATAACTCCTTAGGTTTTCGCCTTGCGACTAATACGAAAACACCATTTTTCCGGGATCTTTCTATTGAGATAACCTTACAATACCCTTAGGTACCTTGGTTTAAAGTGGGGAGATTATTGGACAACAATTGAGAATTTTCCTCTTGGAAACCCACCATTGTCGTGAGCCCTCAAGTGAGCAAGAACAAGTTTCTTGAAAATTTTCTAAGTGTGGGAACTAGTCTTGCTACTAGTATACATATATAACATAATGGAGGGTCAAGATTAGAACAATTGGGTGGCCTAGATGAGTTTCACATGGATCCTAGCCAAGTGGCCTTGACTAAGTCAACAATATCAAGCTATTAGTCTTTGCAAGACTTGGTCATTTAAATTATGGTCAAATGACCATCCTATCCATGTATTTTTCGTCCAAGACCAAGTAAGGGGGGTGACACGTGTCGCCCTCCCGTTCGTCGCAATATTTCGTTTTCCGACAATTCCATAATTCCGATAAATTTTTACTCGTCTCAAACCTTAACATTTTTTAGTTCTTACGTACGTTCTTATAAACATGTCCTGGAATTTTCGGGGTGTAACAGATGTCATCACAGGTACTTTATCAGTTTCTTGTTGTGACGTATATGCCTTGATAGATCCAGGTTCTACCTTGTCCTATATATCTCCCCATATTGCTAGTAGGATAGGGATAGAGCCTGAGTTCATAGACCCTTTTGAGGTAGCTACGCCAGTGGGGGATTCGGTGGTAGCTGAGCGGGTATATGGGGCTTGCCCAGTGACTATATGCAGTCGTCAGACCCTAGCCGACTTGATAGAGTTGGATATGACCGATTGTGATGTGATCATGGGTATGGATTGGTTAGCTTCTTGCTACGCCAATGTAGGCATGAAGCGGTTGGTACGGTTCCGATTTCTGAGCCGGTTATCGAGTGGGAGGAACACCGTGTCGCCGAGGGTAAGTTTATTTCTTACCTCAAGGCACGGAATATGGTTCGAAGGGTATATCTACCATCTCATTCGGTATTTGATCGAGGATGTGATACGGACCTTGATCGTCGATAGTCAGAGAGTTCCCAGATGTGTTCCCAGGCGACCTCCCGGGTATCCCTCCTGAGAGGGAGATAGAGTTTTGCATTGATATTCTGCCTGATACTCGACATATATCCATTCCGCCATACAGAATTGCACCTGCCGAGTTGAGAGAGTTGAAGGACCAGCTGAGAGATTTGCTGGAGAAGGGCTTTATCAGGCCTAGTGTTTCTCCCTGGGGAGCGCCGGTATTGTTTGTGAAGAAGAAGGATGGGACGTTGCGCATGTGTGTCGATTACAGGCAGCTTGTCACGACCCGACCCCGGGCCGCGATTGGTGCCTTACCTGGGCACCCTTCTAATCATACAACATAAATAAACTGCAGAAGATAAATAACACTCTTTTTTTAAAAAAAAAAAACCAAGGCCAAGCCGATAAGGCTGCCATAACATAAAAAATTACCCGAAAGGGTCTACACTGTTTAACAATGTAAAAAAAACAACTCTAGCCAGTCCAGCCCACAGATGAATACAGACCTCTAAGATTTGAACAAATACTATGACGGGACAAGGCCCCGCCGTACCCCTGAATATACATAGCCATGACAACTCCGGAACATTGGAGCCATCTCAAAATGTTGAACCAGGATCCTAAGCTCGCGGATCCACAATCGCGTACCTAAACTGCGGACATGACGCGGCCCAGAAGAAATTGCATAACAGTGCAGAATATGGAACGGAAAATAAGGTACAGTAAACAAATCATAACTGTACAAAAGAATGACAGGGGCAAGTATAAAAAGGGTACATACCAGATCCTACCGTGTCATTACCATCTCGTGGACTTAATCGTACCTTATTAGCTTTTCCCATTTTTCCATAAGAGTATAGTCAAATTCTTACGTACATACTTAGGAAAAATTGTCAAGTTCATTACCATATAACTTACTTATCTTTCATAACATAATCCGGCCCTTTATGGAGGGACGCATATACTACCCGGCCCAATCTGGGACGCGATCAAGTCACACAAATATCAAAGCGTGCCCGTGGAATTCCTTCCTCACTGCCGGAAGTCTATGACATAAATCATACTCATGTGACACGCCCGTGGAATCCTACCTCACTGTCGGCGTACACATATATAATACATATATATATACCTCCTGCCCGTGGAATCCTCCATCTCTGCCGGCAGCCGTAGGTGTAACATATAACCAGGTGACACGCCCGTGGCATCATACCTCACTGTCAGCGTACACGTATACAATACATATATATATATATATATATATATATATATATATATAATGCGGCCGCATGCCCCGTAATCCCTCGTCGTATAAGCATGGCTATAACGTGCCCTCGACATCCCTCATCGTAGGTGCAGGTCTTCATAGGGAGCTAGCCCATGGAATAAGAATATAACATGCCCCCGTAATCCCTCATCGTGGGTACATGTCTTCATGGGGAGCTAGCCCATGGAGTAATAGTCGTACATAGCATGGTCGCATGCCCCGGAATCCCTCATCGTATAAGCATGGCCATGGGTAATAAAACAAATCCGGGAATCTAACCCGCCTCCTGGTCACATGCCCCGGAATCCCACATCGTATAAAGCGTCCAAGGATCAATCATAATGGAAGAATACGTGGAATCCCACATCGCTTCGATGCGTCCAAGTAAACTTACAACAAGACAGCCGGCCCTCCAACTAAGAGTCACGACAACGTAAACATATAATACTTGCACTCAAAGCTATCACAAGCAAACATAGGCAAGTTCATTAAACCTTTAGACTTCCATTTTTATAAACTCACGGCACTTTCGTTTCACACATAAAAATCCGGGAATTTAACCCAAAGTACTACGCACCTCTACTCCTTTAAAATGACTCTTTTTCAAATAAAACTTCCAAGATACTAACAACCGTAGTATCAAGTCATATATACTTTTCAAAACAAGTCACAATACCTTTTAGAAATACAATTATAGGCTTCTAAATCACGTGACTTCTTTCTTTAAAACCTTAAGCAATTGGTACCTTTAAAGTAATTTGCCCTTCTTTATTTCAAGTCATTTCTTTGCTTACATTACTGAAGAAACCCACTCTTTTAATCTTCCATAAAGTTGTTATAACCAACTTCCCATAAAGCCGTTATAACTATTTATGTCTTAGACAATTTCATTCCTTTTATAACCAAGAGACTTATACTTTCAAATCGAATTACATAGCTTTCAAAATACTTCAAGTCTCTTAACTTTTAAGAAAACCAGTTTCTTAACTTTAGAAGGGCAAGAAATCAATACTTTCCCAATCAAGTATTCTATGCTTTTAAATCAATTCATTTCTTCCTTTAAGAATCAAGTCTCATAACTTGAAAAATAAAGTCTCTTAACCTTTTAAGAATTTGAGGTTCATAGTCTTAAAACCTCATACGTAAATTCTTATAAATTAAGTAACATATACCTTGGTGCGTTGTGAATAAGTTATACTTATTTATAACAATCTTAATCGAGTAGCCATGATCTAGAAAATGTAATACAATTTTGTCTTATCTTAGCTTCTATGCAGATGGAGAATTCTACTCATTTTAACTTAATTGATTGTCATTACATTTTCCTTTATTAACGCTGCAGTGGCTTGTTCGATTCTTATTCTCATTTGTGTCGTAACTTAGCCAAGTCAACTTGGCTCCAAATACCTCCTAACGACTCTTACCAACATCCCCCATAAGACTTGGTAAGAACTTAGGATAACTTAGACATAACCTTTACGTAGAGTAAATCAACATACATACCTCTTAACTTCTAAGAGTAGAAGGAATCATGAAATAGTACTACATGTATATTCCATACATAGAATCATGTAAAAAGAAGGAAGAGGTTCACATACCTCGCGACGATTATCGACAAATAGCAAAATGCTCCAAAGTACTTCAACCTTGATAGCTATTCCATCCTTCAAGTAGAATATGCTATACTTGGTACTTCAACCTAAAATGGCCATAATACGTCCATTAACCTCTAGCTTCGAACGTAGAATATTCTAAGTGCAAAGTCACTAAATTCTACGGAAAATCGGACAGCACTTCCTTTGTTTCTACATACTTTGCCACCTTTTTCAAGGCCGAATTTGTCACGACCCGTTCCGGGGCCCGTGACTGGTGCCTTACCGGGGCACCCAAGTAGTCATACATCAGAGTAATCAGCGGAAATATAAAGCAAGACATGAAACAGTTTATAAAATAAGACACAGTTTATGTGAGAAAACATCGCCTTTCGGCATATATATATAAAATCATGGTTTAGCAGTTACATCCGACACTGTACAACATGACTACAGACCTCTAAGGAAATATACAACTATGGCGGGACAGGGCCCCGCCATACCCTGACTGTACAAAACTATCTACAACAGGGAGATCATACCAAAAGTAGAGCCTCCGGAAGAGATGGAGCTCCCGACACCAACGTAGAGATCCTAAGGATGCGGATCTAGCACCTGCTTGCCCTTACCTGCGGCATGAACGCAGCCCCCCGAAGGAGGTCAGTACAACAGGTACTAAGTATGCGAAACTGTAAAGTACTTAAATGAAAACATATCATTTTTAAAACCAGTTTACAAATATGTGTGAAACAACCAAGGAAACCGCACGTAGTGCCACATCACAAACAAGCGCAACAATAGGTAACTGTAATAGGTCTTGTCTAGGCTGCGAATGATCGAAACAGGGCCACTCGCCCATATCATCGATACGCAAGCCTAATCTGAACTCCGAGTCCGCATAGGCCACTCACGTGGGCCCGCGTGAGGTATAACCCCGCATCGAGGGTAGCTCCTCGGCATCGCCCCGACTCGTTGTCGCATGGCCACATAGACCGCATGAGGTATAACCCCGCATACTAACACGGAACTCGTAGCTCGCATAGGCCCTCGGACCCGCATGAGGTATTCTCGAATCATGGTCCCGCATCACCGAGTCTACCGCGTCGGAGGCGCTTTAACCCCGTATCATCTCAAGAGGTGAGTGATAGTATACTAACATAACAGCTTATCTTTAAACAACATAATCACAACAAGCATACTCTTTTTCACAAACGTTACAAGACACTAACACACATAGCATCATATCATGTCTACTTATCAAACCATCTAATTATTATTTTCATAATTCAATATAAGTCCATTATAAACACATAGGCAAACTGTTTCTTTTATCAATCTTAAGTGGTTATACTTAACCTCCCATAAGCTTAGTATAACTCTTAAGCTTCTGTTTAAAAACCAATTAGTCTTCGACTGAAAAAGATTCAGTATTCTTTAAAAATGCTTTCAGATCTTTATTATTCAGGCTTAAGCCGTGAGGCATTCTTAGTAAGTGTTATTCGAGCTTAAGCGTGAGGCATTCGTAGTAAGTGTTATTCGGGCTTAGCGTGAGGCATTCATAGTAAGTGTTATTCGGGCTTAAGTCAAAGACATTGCCGTAGTTATATTTCAGTTAACACATGTACGTCTACCGTACTATATATATTGTAAAATATCATGCTTTAGGAAGAATCACATACCTTCTCAGCGAAAACCACCTGCCAAGTTGAATATGTCGCGCGCAGAGAGTCAGCCTATAATAGTCACAGATATCTATCAAGGACTACTCTGAAGGTCATTCTAAGCAGAGGGTTCACAATTCTATGGAAAGTTGGCAGCACCTCCCTACCCGGTGAGCTATATAAGTCTACTGTGAAAACAGTCCTATGTAAGTACAGTTTGATTATTCTTCTTTCAAACCCTTCTACTGTGGTAACAGTTCAATTCTATTCTGTGATATTCTTCTAAGTATTTATACTTATTCTTATACTATAACAGTAAGTATTCTCTAATTCAAAAGAGGGTTAGGATTATTACCTCGGTAAGCCCAATAATATCCTAGAAAAAGTCGCGCCTGAGCAAGGTTTTGCTCCTAAGTTGTATGCTCCAAGAACCTTAGAAGTTCTTCACAACTTCTACTAAGTACTAAGGTATTTGGGCTAGGGTATTTTGGGCATTATAACGATACAAGAAGGTAACTTTTCTACCAAGGGAGGGGGGGTAGATTTCGGCTAGGCTAGGGGGGGTAGGCTCTCGGCCACACTAGGGGAGGGAAGAGGTGTTGGACGAAAAGCTTAAGGGAGAGGAGAGGATTTTTAGACTTGGAAGATAACTTTGTGGATGAATAACTCTTCATCTCTAAGGGGGTATTTATAGCTCAAGCCTTGGCCAACCAATGGCCAAGATGAAGACAAGTGCAAGGCAAGTGTAGGGTGAGGATTAACTAAACACAAATATCCTACCAACCCTTGACTTGTGCACAAGGCACAAAAAACGTGCCTTGGCTCTCCAATTTCGTCCATGGACGATTCAAGTCCACCAATGGGAGGGTGCCAAGTGTTGCCCTCCCGTTGGTCCAAAATGTTTCGTCTCTCGGAAAAATCCGCAAAATGTAGAAATGGCATAGCGGAATTTTCCTACGAAAGTCGTGGAAAGCGTTTCGTCGGAAAGCGATTCTTTAAGCGAGTTGTGTACAAAAAGCGTCGAGGCTAACTTTAAAGCCAAACTTTTATGCGTATTCCCTTACGTACATACTGGAAATACGGGTATAACATTCTCCCCTCGTAGAAACATTCGTCGAATGTTCCTTCTCAAACGATTATCGAAGAAGCTTAAGCGAGTTAGCAAATGCCACGCCACAAAACAACACTTAGGCATAAATGATAATGGAAATTTACAAGTAGGAAAGTGAATTACGGAGGTGTGGGGAATAGGTGAGGATACTTACGCCTCATGTCCTCCCGGCTTCCCGTCGTCATCTCCTCGAGCTCGTTCGCCACAAGACTTTGTGGAAGCCACGTCCTTCGTCAGACGCTAACGACGATCGACTATCGCTATGGGAATCTCCTCATACGATAACCCTCGGTCACTGGACATCGTCAATCGGGTGTACCTAGATGGATCCCCGATACATCTCCTCGGCGTAGATCGTGAAACACCGGATGCCGCCTCCGGATCGGACGGCAGATCAACTCGTAGGCAACCTTGCCTACCTGCGGACAATCTGAAGCGGCCCGATGTACCTTGGTGAGTTTCCCCTTCCCGAATCTCATCACACCGCTTCATGGGTGACACCTAGGAAAACCCAATCATCTATGCGAACTCCGGATCCGACGGCGATGATCTGCATCGACTTCTGCGACTACGGTGTCGATAGCCGCTCTCGGATAAGCTTCACCTTATCCACTGCTTTGTACCAAATCTGGTCCCACTAGTCCGCCGCCCACATCGAACCAACCTATAGGCGATCTGCACTTCCTCCCATACAAGGCCTCATAGGCGCCATCCGAATCTTTGGAGTGGTAGCTATTATTATCTGCGAACTCAACTAGAGGCAAATGATCCTCCCAACTACCACGAAGTCAATAACACGGGCTCGCGACATATCCTCGAAGTGCGGATAGTGCGCTCTGCTGTCGTCTGCATGGATGAAATGCGATTTCGTGCTCACTGCGTCCCTAAACCCCTGCGGAAGGACCTCCAGTTAGCGTAACCGGGCTCCTGCATGCGATATGATCGAAGTAGGGACTCCATGCAGTCTGACGATCTCTCGGATGTAAAGTCTGGCATAATCCTCGGCCGAAAAAGTCGTCCTGACGGGAAGAAAGTGGGCTGATTTCGTCAGCCTGTCGACGATAACCCATATAGAATCATGTCTCCTCTGAGTGCGAGGTAATCCTGTGATGAAGTCCATGTTGATTACCTCCCACTTCCAGGTCGGGATCTCTATCGCCTGTAACAAACCACCAGGCCTCTGGTGCTCTACCTTACTGCGCGACAACCGCGGGCGAGCTACGAACTCGCAACGTCCTCTTGAGCCATCCCGCCAATACGGATCTAAGGTCGTGGTACATCTTGGTCGACCACGGATGGATAGAGTAACGCTTGTGCGTGTGCTTCCCAAGAACTCTGCTGCCAAGTCACGAAACATCTGGAACACACGATGCGCCTCAAACCTTAGCACCCCATCAGGTGCTACCTCAAGGACCGCTTGCCTCACGAAGAGTCGTATCACGATATCGAATCAAAGCCGGATCCTCGGCTGTTGCCTCTTCACCTCCTCGACGATGGAAGACTCGGCAACCTCACGAACTCTAACCCCACTGCTATCAGAATCAATCAAACGGACACCAAGGCTCGCTAACTGATGCAAATCACGAACCATGTCCCTCCTCTCTAGCTGCACATCTGATAGGCTCCCCATCGACCTACGACTAAGAGCATACGCCTGACATTGGCCTTCGGGTGGTACGGGATATCAACATCGTAATCCTTAAGCAACTCTAACCACCGTCTGCCGTAAGTTCAGCTCCTCTGGTGAAGATATCTTTGGAGGCTCTTGTGGTGCTGTATAAATATCCACGTGAACCCCATACAAATAGTGCCTCGGATCTTCAAAGCGTGAATCACGGTGCGACTCCAAATCATGGGTGGGGTAGTTCCTCGTGTTTCTTGGTGTCGGGATGCATATGCTATAACCTGCCATGCTGCATCAACACACATCCCAACCCGATGCCCGACGGCATCACCATACGACATAACCATCCGGACCTCCGGAAGAGTAAGAAGCGGGCGGTCGTCGGTCTCTCTTCAAGAATCGAAACCACGCTCAAGCATCGGTCCACGAAACTTGGCGCCTTCCGAGTCGGCCTAGTCAATGGTGCGAGATAGATAAGCAAACTTCTCCACGAACGCCGATAATAACTGCAAGGCCTAAAGCTGCGAACCTGCAGCCGGAGTAGTAGGTCTAGGCAAGTCACGGCTTCGATCTTGGCGTATCCACTCGAATGCCATCGGCCCGACAATATGCCCAAGAAAGCGCCCGAAGTCAACCAAAACTCACATTTGGAAAACTTGGCGTACAATCTGCCGATCTGGAGAAGCATCGGCCACGGTCGCCAAATGCTCGCGTGCTCGCTCTGGCGAGAATAAACCAAGATATCATCAATGAACACTATCACAAGCGTGTCCAAAATGGTTTGAACACTCGGTTCATCAAATCCATGAATACCGCCGAGCATTGGTCAACCAAAAGACATGACCACGAACTCATAATGCCCGTCTGGGTCGGAATGCGATCTAGGGACATCCACTCTCGACACGAACTGATGATAGCGACGGATCAATCTTGGAGAAACATCTCGCGCCACCTGGTCGAACAAATCATCAATCACGGGAAGGGGTATACATTCTTAATGGTCACCTTGTTCACCGCTGTAATCAACACACGTGCGCGGCGTCCGTCCTTCTTCTTCACGAACAATCTGGCGCCCGGGGAAAACACTGGCCTAATGAAGCCGCTTCTCCAACCAAATCCCTCGGTGGTCCTTGACTCTCTCAACTCGGCGAGTGCCATTCGTATGGCGGAATGGAAATAAGTAGGAGTATCCGCAATATGTCAATACAAAACTCGATCTCCTCTCGGGAGGATGCAGGAGGTCATCGGGAACACGTCGGGAACTCGTGACTACGAGGCGGTGAAAATCTGTACGCGACCTCGATATCAAACACTCGAACTAGATGGTAGATATACCCGCCGCACCATCTTCCTAGCCTTGGTAGGAAATAAACCTACCACCGGCGTCTGTGCTCCCACTCAACAACCGGCTCGCCGAAGCTGAACCGTACTACTCTCTCTGCGGTCTACATTGGCATAGCAAGAAGCTAGCCAATCCATCCCCATAATCACGTCGAAGTCAATCATCTCCAACTCTATCAAGTCGGCGGTCGGCGATCGCAAATGGTCACAGGACAAGCCCTATATACCCGCCGAGCTACCACTGAATCACCCACTGGCGTAGCTACCTCGAAAGGGTCTATGGACTCAGGCTCTATCCCTATCCTACTAGCACCAAGGGGAGATATATGGGGCCAGTAGAACCGGATCTATCAAGGCATAAACATCAAACCCGAGCGATAAGGTACATGGCGACATCGGTGAGGCCTCACGATCTGTCGGTGGACAAAGCATAAATGCGGTTCGAGGACGCTAGAGCTGGACCGAGCCACGACCTCTGCGCGACCTGTGACCCGTGAGCACCACGCCTCGGGCGAGTAAGCGTAGGAGATGATGAAGCGGCAGAACTGAAGGTGAGCCCTACCACGGTAGCGCCCCGGTCGGACGATCCTGCAAAGTGACCTGCTGGCCACAATCGTAACAAGCTCAAGTAGTACCACACTTCCGTAATGGGATCCCCGCGTCGGCCACTGGTGGGGTGGTCGTCGGCGATCTCTGCTACTCGGGCGTCGAAGCCACAGGGCCGATGCGCCCTCGAAAACTCGGGTGTCTTGAGGGCGGTGCGAGTGCTCACGAGTGGGCGTGGTGCGAATCTAGGCTGCTTGAGGCCGCCCGCCACGATAACCACGAGAAGACCCTCCGTCACGGCGCCTTAACCTGCTTTGTCGTCACTCGTCGACCTCTGCGCTCGCCGCATCGAGGCGTGAGCTGCGTGCGGGTAATGTCCATACGGTGGAAGAAACCCCGCACAAGACTTCGGCCATATAGTCGTCTGGCGGTGACATAGCGGTGCACCTATCCTCATATCTGCTGCAATCTTTGGGACATGCTCGAGCCAAAGAATCAAACTCGACATTGTACTCCACGGCGGTCGTCTCTGCGCCTCGGCGGTAAAAATCTATCGGCCGCGCCTCGCCGTGCGGAGGCAAGAAGTGAGTGAGGAAAGCCTCGAGAACTCATCCCAGTAGGCGGGCGCGTGCTCTCCCGGGATAACTCCGTGAATCAAACCAATCATTGCGGTATCACGCGGCCTATGTGAACCAAGATCACGGACTCGGTCTCGGCGCCACGATCACTCTCAAAATCCTCGAATCGGCGGATGAACTCCTGCGAGATCATCCTCGACCTCGACCCGTAAAACTCGTGAACTCTGACTCGAAGTCTCGTAGCCTCGAACTCTGCGCCTCGGGTGAACAGATGCAGTGGGCTGGGTGGGCCAGGCTGCCGCGTCGGCCTCTCTCGTGTCGGGCCTGACTTTAGCCAAAAGGTGGGCCGTCTCCTTGTACCCTAACTCCTCCGCCCGGTGTGGGGCGGGAGGTGTGGGTGCTGTGGTATTCTTTGGGGCTGGCGGCGTCATAGAACTCGCCGTCTGCGGTATAGGCGGGCACGAGCCCTCGTGACTCTGGGTGTCTGCTAGCGACTCCTCATTGCCTTGCCGCCACGGGCGGGTTGCCTTACGTGGAGGCATAAGCATTACGGAAAGGAATACGTTAGAGGGTCAACCTATAACACGGCTCTAAAGCACGATCTCGTAATGAGAAGAATGAAACCAATCCTAAATATCCTATAGCCTCACGATTATTGGCGTGGTGCACAACACCGATAATCAAGACTCTACTAGATACGATGCGTAGACACTTTCGGATTAATCGCTCGATACCACTTTTGTCACGACCCGTTCGGGGCGTGGTAGTGCCTTACCGGCACCAAGTAGTCATACATCGAGTAATCACGGAAATATAAAGCAAGACATGAAACGATTTATAAAATAAGACACGCTTTATGTGAGAAAACATCGCCTTTCGGCGTATATATATAAAATCATGGTTTAGCGATTACATCGACCTTTGTACAACATGACTCTGGACCTCTAAGAAATATACAACTATGGCGGGACAGGGCCCGCCATACCTCGCATACAAAACTATCTACAACGGGAGATCATACAAAAGTAGAGCCTCGGAAGAGATGGAGCTCCCGACACCAACGTAGAGATCCTAAGGATGCGGATCTAGCACTGCTTGCCCCTTACTGCGGCATGAACGCAGCCCGAAGGAGGTCGACAACATGTACTAAGTATGCGAAATCAGAAAGTACTTAAATGAAAACATATCATTTTTAAAACCGGTTTACAAATATGTGTGAAACAACCCAAGGAAAGCCGCGTAGTGCTGGCATCAAACAAGAGCAATAATAGGTAATCGTAATAGGTCTTGTCTAGGCCGCGAATGATCGAAGCGGGGCCACTCGCCCATATCATCATTCGCAAGCCTAATCTGAACTCGAGTCCGCATAGGCCACTCACGTGGGCGCGTGAGGTATAACCCGCATCGGTAGCTACTCCTCGGCGTCGCCCCGACTCGTTGTCGCATGGCCACATAGACCGCATGAGGTATAACCCGCATACTAACACGGAACTCGTAGCTCGCGTAGGCCCCTGGACCGCGTAGGTATTCTCGAATCATGGTCCCGCATCACTGAGTCTACCCGCGTCGGAGGCGGCAACCCCGGTATCATCTCGAGGTGAGTGATAGTATACTAACATAACGACTTATCTTTAAACAACATAATCACAACAAGCATACTCTTTTTCACAAACGTTACAAGACACTAACACACATAGCATCATATCATGTCTACTTATCAAACCATCTTATTATTCTTTTCACAATTCAATATAAGTCTGTATAAACACATAGGCAAACTGTTTCTTTTATCAATCTTAAGTGGTTATACTTAACCTCCCATAAGGTTAGTATAACTCTTAAGCTTTTGTTTAAAACCAATTAGTCTTCTTACATTAAAAAAGATTCGATTCTTTAAAAATGCTTTGGATCTTTATTATTCAAAGCTTAAGCGTGAGGCATTCGTAAGTGTTATTCGAGCTTAAGCGTGAGGCATTGCCTTGTAAGTGTTATTCGGGCTTAAGCCACAGGCATTGCCGTAAGTGTTATTCGCTTAAGTCAAAGACATTGCCGTAGTTATATTTTAGTTAACACGTATGCGTCACCGTACTATATATATTGGAAAATATCATGCTTTAGGAAGAATCACATACCTTCTCAAATGAAAACCACCGCCAGTTGAATATGTCGCATGCAGAGAGTCACCTATAATAGTCACATATATCTATCAAGGACTACTCAAGGTCATTCTAAGCAGAGGGTTCACAATTACATGGAAAGTTGGGCGACTCCTGCTACTCGTGAGCTATATAAGTCTCATGTGAAAACAGTCCCATGTAAGTCTGATTTGATTATTCTTCTTTCAAACCCCCTTCTTTGTGTAATGATTCAATTCTATTCGTGATATTCTTCTAAGTATTTATACTTATTCTTATACTATAACAGTAAGTATTCTCTAATTCAAAAGAGGTTAGGATTATTACCTCGGTAAGCCCAATAATATCCTAGAAAAGTCGCTGAGCAAGGTTTTGCTCACAAGTTGTATGCTCCAGAACCTTAGAAGTTCTTCACAACTTCTACTAAGTACTAAGGTATTTGGGCTAGGGTATTTTGGGCATTATAACGATACAAGAAGGTAACTTTTCTACCAAGGGAGGGTAGATTTCGGCTAGGCTAGGGGGTAGGCTCTCGCCACACTACCTGAGGAGGAAGAGGTGTTGGACGAAAAGCTTAAGGGAGAGAGAGGATTTTTAGACTTGGAAGATAACTTTGTGGATGAATAACTCTTCATCTCTAAGGGGGTATTTATAGCTCAAGCCTTGGCCAACCAATGGCCAAGATGAAGACAAGTGCAAGGCAAGTGTAGGGTGAGGATTAACTAAACACAAATATCCTACCAACCTCGACTTGTGCACAAGGCACAAAAAGCGTGCCTTGGCTCTCCAATTTCGTCCATGGGCGATTCAAGTCCACCAATGGGAGGGTGCCAAGTGTTGCCCTCCGTTGGTCCAAAATGTTTCGTCTCTCGGAAAAATCCGCCAAAAATTAGAAATAGCATAGCGAATTTTCCCTACGAAAGTGGAAAGCGTTTAGTCGGAAAGCGATTCTTTAAGCGAGTTGTGTACAAAAAGCGTCAAGGCTAACTTTAAAGCCAAACTTTTTGACGTATTCCCCTTACGTACATACTGGAAATACGGTATAACGAATTCAATAACCAAACACGCCACATTTAAGGCCCAACAATTCACTAACGAGGATTCTTATCACGGCCGAACTGGGCGTGGATCGTGCCTTACCGGGCACCCTAGTGATACAACATCGAGTAATCACGGAACATAAAACACATACATGAAACAAATGAAGTACAAAACGATGTCGAGGAAAACTCGCCTTTCGGCATATATAAAGAACAACTCTTACAAAATGACCAGATTAATCCTTTTTACAAACCACGCTACATGAGCATTACTGGACTCTAAGAAATGATGTGACAACAATGGCGGGAGGCCCGCCATACCACGAATGTAAATACCTACAACGACGGGGACTATGCAAGATAAGCCTCGGAGAAACGGAGCTTTCCCAACGATGAATGACCCTAAGAGCGAGGATCAACGGCGGTGTACCTTTACTGCGGCGTGAACGCAGCCCCGGGAGGTCGATAACAGTACCAAGTATGTGAAACGAAAATAGATCAGTAAATGAAATCATAGTAGTCTATATAGGCGGGAGACATGTATGATAACCAAACTACGATTCACAATAAATAGCGATCATGTCAAGTCGTGACTCACGCCTCAAAGTTATCACAATACAACCGTGCGGGCAAATGCGAAGGCATAGCCGACTACTAAGACCACAGCACAAAATACCACAAATCGTATCCGAGGTCTTTCTAGACCGCACTACATGATCGAAGATGGCCACTCGCCGCAATATCAATGTGCGCGTCTATCCTCGAACTCTCGCGACTCGCATAGGTCACACACGGACCCGCATGAGGTATTCCTCGAATCATGGTCCCCGAACGCTGAGGTATACCGCGTCGAGCGGGCTTTAACCCTCGGTATCCACCTAGGCTCCGCAACCGCATAGTCTCAAAAGACCGCGTAGAATCCCCGCATCGGGCTAAACACCGGAATGATCAATCCCGAGCTACCGCGACTCGCGTAGTCACAAGGACCGCGTAGGCGTAAAGACCGCATCGAGGTGGCAAGCCCTCGGTATAAGTCAAAGGGGTAGGTGATATAATAATAGTACAACGGGCTTAACGTTTAACAACGTAAGCACAACAAGAATGGCCCCCTTACATCACGATCACACAAGGTACTAACACACGTAGCATCCTAACATGTTTACTTATCACATCAACAAGAAAGTATTTACAAGGCTATCTCAAACCAACACAATCAAGCTATTCACACAAGGTACTTTATGCTAACAAGTTCGGGTATCTATCCCCAAGTACTTCATACATTAAATCTTTAAAAGATACGTTACTTCACAAAAACCACGCAATACCCGTAGTATATAGAGTGATTATCTTTTTAAAGTAAATCAATTACTTCTCTTTGTAAAATCGATTAGCAACATTCTTTTCCAATGTTCAAGTTTGCCTAATTTCCAATGTTCACGGTTCTTATTTTAGAAAGGTTTCGTAGTTCATAGTCTTATTCATTTAAGAATATAATTCTCCTTTAAACAATCTGAGAAACATAAGCCTTATATGTGAGTAGGATATTCTTGTTTATAACAATCTTATTACAGCAGCCATGATCTAGAAAATATCATTTTGTCTCATCTTAGCTTCTATGCAGATGGAAGTTTCTACTGTTTTTAATAATACTTAATCTGTCAAAACATTTCCTTTTATTAACGCTGCAGTGGTTTGTCGATACATTCGATTTCAAATCAAGAAACATTCTTAAGCCGTTATACCTAACTTCCCATAAAGCTAGTATAACTCTTAAGTTTTTTTAAAACCCAAGTATTACTTCAAGTTCTTTATTAACACATAACAAGCCAGTTATAGTTCAAATCAGTCACCTTTTAAAAACCACAAGTATTGTCTTACCAACATACAGCTGTTATAACCAACTTCCCATAAAGCTGTTATAACACTTTATGTTTTAAACCAATCAAATACATTTAGCACATGTACGTCTACCGTACTACATAGTTCACACATATCATGCTAGAAGAGATAGGAAGAGTGTTATACCCCGTAGTTTCAAGGTATGTATGCGAGGACGTACGTACGAGAATACGACATTGGAATTGGAATGGAAGAAAGAGGTGATTTTTCCACGGAAAAGTTTCCGGGTTTTGTGAAGGAAAAAGATTCGTTTATGGGAATTGGATTCCCAGATTTGGTATTCGGACTTCTTGGAATTTTAGAGAATTATGGAGTTTTATTTTCGGAAATGGTCACGTGGGGCCCACGGGAGAAAATTTACGGTTTTGTGGGGCCCACTTTGTTTTCGAGATTTTGGCCATTGTGGATATTTTCGGAAGATGAAATATTTTGGACGAGTAGGAGGCGACACGTGTCACCCCACTAGTTGGCTTGGACGAATTCCACTTTGTACACAACCCCCGTTTAGAGTCGTTTTTCGACGAAACCTTTTACACAACACGCGTAGGATAAATTCCGGCGATGTGATTTGTTATTTTTTCGAATTTTTCCGAGAGACGAAAAAATTTGGACCAACGAGAGGGCGACACTTGTCACCCTCTCATTGATGGATGTTACACGGCATTGAGGCCAATTGGATGACAATTTTTGTCAAGTAGTTGGTAGGATATTTTGTGTGCAAGTTGGCCAAGGACACTTGCCTAAATCCTCACCCTACACTTGCCTTGCACTTGGCATAATCTTGGCCATTGGTTGGCCATGTCTTGACCTATAAATACCCCCATTGTTGAAGAGTTATTTCATCCTAAATTGAGCAATCTATCTAAGTCTCAAATCCCCTCTCCTCTTGTTGTTTCGTCCAAACACACCCCTCCCTTTGAGAAGCCCTAGCGAGCAACCCCCTCTAAAGCTAGCCTAGCCGAAACACTACCCCCTCCCTTGGTAGAAAAGTTGCCTTCTAGTATTGTTATAATGCCCAATTACCTAGCCCAAATCCCTTAGTCCTTAGTAGAAGTTGTGAAGAACTTCTAAGGTTTTCTTGGAGCTCTGGAGCGCCTGACTTAGGAGCTAAACCTTGCTCAGCGACTTTTATCTAGGATATTATTGGGCTTACGAGGTAAATAACCTTATCCTCCTTTTGTAATTAGAATATATATCTTTGTAGAAGTATAGGAATAAGTATTAAATACTTAGAAGGATATTGCGAATAGAATTGAACTGTTATCACGATGAAGGGTTTAAAAGATGAATAATAGAATCAGTACTTACATGGACTGCTTTCCACGATGAACTTGAGTAGCTCACGGGTAGGGAAGTGCTGCCCAAATGACCATAGAATAACGAACCTCCGCTTAGAACTTTATGCGATCTGATACGGGCGTTGATAGACGATTTGATATTATAGTCGATACTCTGCGCGACATATTCAACTTGGCGGGAGGTTTTGTAGAAGGTATGTGATTCTTCCTAAAGCATGATATTTTACAATATATATAGTACGGTGAGCGTACGTGTTAACTGAATACTTACGGCAATGCCTCGCTTAAGCTGAATAACACTTTCTGAATGCCTCACGCTTAAGCTGAATAATAAAGAATCAAAACATTTCAAAGGAATCTTGAATCATTTTTTTAGAAGAGTAACACTTGGTTTTAAAAGCTTAAGAGTTATACTAGCTTTATGGGAGGTTAGGTATAACGGCAGAGTGATAAAAGAACGATTTATTGATTTAAGGAAATAAGAGACTTGACTTATTATACTAATATGAATTTTGTTAAAAAGTGTGAAACCTCATTAGTGAGTAATTAGTATTTTTGGTTTTCAAAAGGAATGATGTTTTACCAATCAGAATAAATGTCGAACAAACCACAGCAGCGCTAATAAAGGGAATTATTTTGACTAATAAGGTATTATTAAAACTAGGAGAAACTTCCATCTGCATAGGAGCTAAGATGAGACAAAATGATATTACATTTACTAGATCATGGCTGCTGTAATAAGATTGTTACGAATAATAATAACCTACTCACACTTAGGGTATATGTTTCTCAAATTGTTTTAAAGGATTAAAACTATGAACTACAAACCCTTTCGAAAATGAGAAACTTGAGTAATTGGAATTAGGCAAACTTGAACGTTAGGAAAAGAATGTTGTTACTTGATTTTACAAGGAGAAGTGTTTTAATGTACTTCAAAAGATAATTACTCTATTTTTATACTACGGTTATTGTGTGACTTTTGTAAAAAAACGGATCTTTTAAAGAGTAATACATGAAGTACTTTGGGGCTAACAACCGAACTTGTTAACATAATGTAGAAAGTACCTTGTGTGAATAACTTGATTGTATTGATTTGTGATAGTCTTGTAATATTTTCTTGTTATTCGGTGGATAAGTAACCATTTTAGGATGCTACGTGAGTTAGTAGCTTGTGATACTTGTGCTTATGTTGTTTAGCAATCATCGGGTATGTTGATATGAGATCATTCATCACTCCGAGAGTTAAGCCCTCCGTCTTGGGGTAGACTCGGTGGTCGATGGACCTATGATTCGAGAATACCTTATGCGGTGCAGATGGCCTATGCGGGCTGCGGGAGTTCGTGTTAGTATCGGCCCTTGTGGTCACGCGGTTCTTGTAGCCATGCGGACGACGAGTCTAGGGCCGCCGGAGTAGCTACCCTCGATGCGGGTTATACCTCATGCGGGCCTATCTGTTTGGCCTATGCGAGTGCGGGAAGTTCCAGACTAGATGCGCACATTAGATCTGCGCGAGTGGCGGCTTTGATCATGTGGCGATCTAGACAGATCTCGTGATACGATTTATGACCTTGTTGGTACTGTGGGTTTTATTAGTCGGCTACGCCTTCGTACTAAACCCGTACGTTTCTATTGTGATGACTTTGACGGCATGAGTCCACGACTTGACATGGCCTTATTTATTGTGAATCGTAGTTTTGGCTTATCATACATGTCTCCGCCTTATATAGACTACTATGATTTCATTCTGATATTTTGATTTCACATACTTGGTACCGTTGTCTTGACCTCCTTGAAGTGCGTTCATGCCGCAGTAAAGGTACTCCTACTTTGATCCGTTCTTAGGATCACCGCTTGGCGTTGGAAAGCTCCGCTTCTCGGGAAGCTTAGCATTTTGGTACGGTCCTGTCGTTGTAGATATTCGTATTGGGGTATGGCGGGCCCTGTCCGCCATTGTTGTTTTAAACTCTTAGAGTCCATAGACTGTTGTAAGGTTGGGATATCGCTCATTTTGGGTTATTTATATACATTATGCGAAAGGCAACTTTTTCCGTAAAGCGTGTCTTATTTATCTTGTTTCATATCTTGGTTGTTTTATATTCATTGGTTTTCTCGATGTATGACTACTTGGGTGCGGGTAAGGCACGATCCACGCCCCGAACAGTCGTGACAAAAGTGGTATCGAGCGATTAATCCTCGGAAAGTGTCTACTGACCGTATCTAGTAAGTCTTGATTATCGGTGTGTTGTGCACCACACCAATAATCGTGAGGCTATAGGATATTTAGGATTGGTTTCCATTCTTCTCACTCGAGATCGTGCTTTAGAGTCGTGTTATAAGTTGGACCCTCTAACGTATTCCTTTCCTTTACCGGTGATGCCTCGCGCCAGTAACTCGGGCCCCGGAAGGCAAAGCGTAGAAAGGAGGCTGCGAGTAAATCTGAGAGATTTAGAAGGCACAGCCCAATCATCACCCGGGTGATGCCTCATGCGGGAGTTACGAGACGTCGCGGCGATGAGAGTTTGTACGGCAGTGGCGGCGATTCCTCTGCGGTCATGACATCTGGACTTTCGGTTCCACGAGGGAGCGAAAATATGGATTGGAAGGAGACAGCCCTGTTGCTAGCAAAGGACTTGGCAGCCAGAGAGTATTTTATGTACCGGTATTCCAAGGATATTGATGCTTATCTAAAGAAGGGTTGTGAGGGAGTAGCTCTTGATCGAGGGCGAGCAGGCTTGCGTTCAGATTATGTCTGTGGTGAGAGAGGTAGAGATCGACAGAGTGACCGAGAGCAGCAGAAGAGGGCCCGGTTGGCAGGATCATTTGGTAAATATCGAGGCGAATCGCCTCAGCAGCAGATTAGACATGTGCCTCCGCCAAGATCTGAGTGTCCTCCACGGGTTGATTTTCCTCGTTGTTCCGCGATGTGGCGGTGTCATCCGGGAAGTGCGTCTTTCTACGGTGCTTGTTTTTATTGCGGCCGTCAGGGCCATATGGCAAGGGAATGTTCTATGAGGAAGGATACAAGCACGAGAACTCAGCCTACTAGACCAGTTGTGGATGCAATGGTTCGGAGAGGAGGGGGTGTTAGCCAGAGGAGGCCACCCCCACCTCGGTGTGGCCGTTGTGGTCGATGTCATCGTGGAGTGTCGTTCTTCGTCGACTTGTTATGTTTGCGGCCAGCGGGCCATTTTGCGAGGAATTGTCCAGGCCAAGGGTGGTGCGGATGTAGAGACTCGGCCGGGATCGATGGATAGTTCATCACATTCCCGGTATGCGCACGAGCGGGTTTGATTAGAACGACCTAAGGGAAGTGCGCGTAGATCTGGTATATCCTTAACCCTTTAGAGATTTATATGTGTAGCGAATATCTTAAGTATTATGTTCGGATAGCATTGTGTTAATCGTGATTGGGAATCATGATTAGTTAATCAGAAAGATTGGGGATAGAGAAAGTGGGAGCCTTAGGATGTGTGCGTAGAGACCTTAGAGGCGAGGCCATCTTTGGTAAAAGAATTACTTCGTGTTTGACCCTTGTCGAGGTGCATAGTATACGTGAGATATTTTGTGGGATGAATCTCGGGTAATGTGGAATGAAGAGGGTAGAAGACCGCTAGGTTTTAAACGTGATGTGGTGAGATTGTTCGAATCGGGAGCTAGTGTTTGCGCATTCTTGGGTTGGGTGAAGGCCATGTGGCGGGTCGACCCGTGGCACTGTTTGGTGGTGGGGTCAGATTTTGGTGGCCCGCGGTGGTAGGTCACTAGGGTGTTAGGCCCAAGTTTAGTTAACCAACGTCTGAGTTCGTGGATACATTCGACCGATGGTCGGGCCGAGGAGGTCGGCCGCCTTGTCTTCAGCAAAGGCAGTGTACTCGGTAGGGGTGATTATATCGAGAAGGTTGTAAGGCTGCAGGTGCCTACCTTCACCTTATGATGACAGTGGAGCCAGTGCAGCTGTTTCCTTTTTGGAAGTTTTACCAGCGGGGTTAAGAACTCGTAAGTCTCGAATCGCATTCGCCTCGGGCGATGTTTGGATTTCGGGAGTAGTTGTGGGATTGTTGTCTCTGTAAAGGGAATGTTTAAGCTACCATTTTCAGATTCGGATGTCGCCTTAGGAAGCCTTGTAGGGCGGAAGTATAAGTTGCCGATCGATTGGTTCGATGTTGGCGGTTGAATAGTTGGTTCAGTTTGTTCCAGCAGATGTGGATAGGGTGTGTGAGTTTTGGAAAACAGAGAAACTTAGCCGTGTTACTTTGGGCCTTTTGAGTTCATGTGAAGATTAGGCCGGGTTGCCTATATGTTAGCATTGCCGTCCGACTTAGGAGGCGACGTCCGATCTTCGTATTGTTATGTTCGGAAAGTATCGAAATCCACCCGAGTGTTCCCGGATTAATGATGACCACGTTAGAGATAGTAACCGAGATTTGGAAACTAAGCGATGTGAAGGTGGTAAGAGTTCGAGCGTACAAGAAGTGTACGACATCCTCGAGGATCGCAGCCGGTACCATTTGTTGGGTCGTCGGGGCAAGGCTCGCGACAAAGTGAAAAAGTGGTATCACGACGAGTAAAGGAAGAACGAGCATGTATTCTGAGCATAGGTGTGATCATTCGTTTGTAAAGAGTAGGCGAAGGAGTATCTTTTTAGATCTCGAGTAGGAGTTTTTGTGATAGAGGTGATTCCTCGTGGACTTGGAGATAAGTATGTGCGCTTGTTGTGTTGTGACCGGGTGTGGCATGGTTGTTTAGTAAGTATAGCGATAAGGACTATCTGGCGCTGCTTGTTTGATACCTAGAAGGAACATTCGGGACGAATGTTTCTAAGGAGGAGAATGTTATACCCGTAGTTTCAAGGTATGTATGCGAGGGCGTGCGTGCGAGAATACTGACATTAGGTGGAATGGAAGAAAGAGGTGATTTTCCACGGAAAAGTTTAGGGTTTTGTGAAGGAAAAGATTCGTTTATGGGGTGGATTCCCAGTTTGGTATTCGGACTTCTTGGAATTTTAGAGAATTATGGAGTTTTATTTTGGAAATGGTCACGTGGGCCCACGGGAGAAAATTTACGGTTTTGTAGGGCCACTTTGTTTTGAGATTTTGGCCATTGTGGATATTTTCGAAGATGAAATATTTTGGGACGAGTAGGAGGCGACACGTGTCACCCCCTAGTTGGCTTGGGACGAATTCCACTTTGTACACAACACCGTTTAGAGTCGTTTTTCGACTAAACGTTTTACACAACTCGCGTAGGATAAATTCGGCTATGTCATTTCTAATTTTTGCGAATTTTTCGAGAGGCGAAACATTTTGGACCAACGAGAGGCGACACTTGTCACCTCTCATTGATGGATGTTACACGGCATTGAGGCCAATTGGATGACAATTTTTGTCAAGTAGTTGGTAGGATATTTTGTGTGCAAGTTGGCAAGGACACTTGCCTAAATCCTCACCCTACACTTGCCTTGCACTTGGCATAATCTTGGCCATTGGTTGGCCATGTCTTGACCTATAAATACCCCCTTGTTGAAGAGTTATTTCATCCTAAATTGAGCAATCTATCTAAGTCTCAAATCCACTCTCCCTCTTGTTGTTTCGTCCAAACACACCTCCCCTTTTGAGAAGCCCTGGCGAGCAACCCCCTCTAAAGCTAGCCTAGCGAAACACTACCCCCTCATGGTAGAAAAGTTGCCTTCTAGTATTGTTATAATGCCCAATTACCTAGCCCAAATCCCTTAGTCCTTAGTAGAAGTTGTGAAGAACTTCTAAGGTTTTCTTAGCTCTGGAGCGCACAACTTAGAGCTAAACCTTGCTCAGCGACTTTTATCTAGGATATTATTGGGCTTACCGAGGTAAATAACCTTATCCTCCTTTTGTAATTAGAATATATATCTTGTAGAAGTATAGGAATAAGTATTAAATACTTAGAAGGATATTGCGAGAATAGAATTGAGCTGTTATCACGATGAAGGGTTTAAAGATGAATAATAGAACAGATTTACATAGGGTGTTTTCCTGATGAACTTGAGTAGCTCAGGGTAGGGAAGTGCTGCCCAAATGACCATAGAATAACGAACCCTCCGCTTAGAACTTTTATGCGATCTGATGCCGGCGTTGATAGGCGTGTTGGTATTATAGTCGATACTCTGCGCGACATATTCAACTTAGCGGGAGGTTTTCGTAGAAGGTATGTGATTCTTCCTAAAGCATGATATTTTACAATATATATAGTACGGTAGACGTACATGTGTTAACTGAATAATACTTACGGCAATGCCTCACGGCTTAAGCCTGAATAACACTTTCGGCAATGCCTCACGGCTTAAGCCTGAATAATAAAGAACTGAAAACATTTCAAAGGAATACTGAATCATTTTTTTAGAAGAGTAACACTTGGTTTTAAAAGCTTAAGAGTTATACTAGCTTTATGGGAGGTTAGGTATAACGGCTTAAGAGTGATAAAAAGAACGATTTATTGATTTAAGGAAATAAGAGACTTGACTTATTATACTAATATGAATTTTGTTAAAAAAAAGTGTGAAACCTCATTAGTGAGTAATTAGTATTTTTGGTTTTCAAAAGGAATGATGTTTTACCAATCAGAATAAATGTCGAACAAACCACAAGAAATGCTAATAAAGGGAATTATTTTGACTAATAAGGTATTATTAAAACTAGGAGAAACTTCCATCTGCATAGGAGCTAAGATGAGACAAAAGGATATTACATTTACTAGATCATGGTCATTGTAATAAGATTGTTACGAATAATAATAACCTACTCACACTTAGGGTATATGTTTCTCAAATTGTTTTAAAGATTAAAACTATGAACTACAAACCTTTCAAAATGAGAAACTTGAGTAATTGGAATTAGGCAAACTTGAACGTTAGGAAAAGAATGTTGTTACTTGATTTTACAAGGAGAAGTGTTTTAATGTACTTCAAAAGATAATTACTCTATTTTTATACTACGGTTATTGTGTGACTTTTGTAAAAAACGGATCTTTTAAAAGAGTAATACATGAAGTACTTTGGGGCTAACAACCGAACTTGTTAACATAATGTAGAAAGTACCTTGTGTGAATAACTTGATTGTATTGATTTGTGATAGTCTTGTAATATTTTCTTGTTATTGGATAAGTAAACATGTTAGGATGCTACGTGAGTTAGTATCTTGTGATATTTGTGTAAAGGGTTTTCCTTGTTGTGCTTATGTTGTTTAGCAATAATCGGTTATGTTGATATTATATCATTCATAACTCCGGTTAAGCGCCCTCCGTCGCGGGTAGACTCGGCGGTCGATGGACCTATGATTCGAGAATACCTTATGCGGTGCAGATGGCCTATGCGGGCTGCGGGAGTTCGAGTTAGTATCGGCCCTTGTGGTCATGCGGTTCTTGTAGCCATGCGGACGACGAGTCTAGGACGCTGCCGGGAGTAGCTACCCTCGATGCGGGGTTATACCTCATGCGGGCCTATCTGTTTGGCCTATGCGGGTGCGGGAAGTTCGAGGACTAGATGCGCACATTAGATCTGCGCGAGTGGCGGCTTTGATCATGTGACGGTGCAGACAGATCTCATGATACGCTTTATGACCTTGTTGGTGCGTAGGTTTTAGTAGTCGGCCACGCCCGCACTTACCGTGCGGTTCTATTGTGATGACTTTGAGGCATGAGTCCACGACTTGACATACCGCTTATTTATTGTGATCGTAGTTTTGGCTTATCATACATGTCTCCCGCCTTATATAGACTACTATGATTTCATTTCTGATATTTTGATTTCACATACTTGGTACTGTTATCGACCTCCGGAGTGCGTTCATGCCGCAGTAAAGGTACTCCTACCGTTGATCCTCGTTCTTAGGATCACCGCTTGGCGTTGGAAAGCTCCGTTTCTCGGAAGCTTAGCATTTTAGTATGGTCCCACATGCGTTGTAGATATTCGTATTCGGGGTATGGCGGGCCTGTCCGCCATTGTTGTTTTAAACTCTTAGAGGTGCAGACCTATTGTAAGGTTGGGATGAATCGCTCATTTTGGGTTATTTATATACATTATGCCGAAAGGCAACTTTTTTCCGTAAAGCGTGTCTTATTTATACCGTTTCATATCTTGGTTGTTTTATATTCGCCGGTTTTCTCGATGTATGACTACTTGGGTGCGGGTAAGGCACGATCCACGAACCGGGCGTCGTGACAAAGAGGTTCACATACCTCGCGAGTATCGACTAATAGCAAAACGCTCAAGTACTTCCAACCGGCTACTCCTTAAGCCAAGTAGATCGCGCCACATGTAGTACTTCAACCTATAAGGCCACAAGGCGCTTATTAACATTTAGATCTCTTCGTAGAACATTCTACGTAAAATTCGTAGACCTCCCGCCCAGCAGCGTAAATCTCCTCCTCAATCGGGCCGCTATCAAGCCAACCAGGGGGTTCATACATCTAACGACGGGTACAATTCTATTCCACGTAAAAGCTACACAAGTCTCATGTCTGATACCTATGTAAAAGCGATTCGATTTCTTCTTTCGAAAGGTTTCTTATTATTCAGCTTAAGTCAAAAGACATTGCCGACAACAACGTTGATTCTATATATATAGTATACTTCAACTATATAGTCTAACAATCATGTAATTTCCAATTACAATAGGGACAAGATATTTACCTCGATAAGCCCATAATTATCCGAGTTTAAATGTCGATCTGAGCAAGGTTTAGCTCTACTCGTGCGCTCGACCCTCTCCAAACAACCCTTAGAAGTTCTAACCAACTTCTACTTAATACTCCAACTAACTATGGAGATTTTCCTTAGGGTTTCGGTTTTGTGACGGAAGGAAGTATAATAGTATTTACGGCTTTTCAGATAAGTATAACCTTAGAATACTACAAGGTATACTACTAAGGTAATTTGGGCATTACAACAATACTTTTGAGAGTATTTCTAACAAGAGGGGTATTATACGAAGACAACTAGGCTGGGGTACCACGGCTAGCACCCAAGGAGGGGTGCATACCTCGGCCTACCCCACTGTGGGGCTCTCGGCGAGGGGAGGGAGGGACTCTCGGCTAAGGCCTCATGGAGGGATTTTTAACACTTAGAAGATTTGTGGAAAGGATGAAGAATTCATCAAAGGGAGAGGGTATTTATAGGTCAAGCCAAGGCCACAATGGCCAAGATTATGCCAAGTGCATAGCAAGTGTAGGGCAAGATTGGGACAAGTGTGTGTGGGTCCCACTTTATCAATCAACACACAAAATATCCTACCAACTACACTCTCCAAATCGTCCAATGTCCGCCTCACGTCCGCTGATGGGAGGTGCCAAGTGGCGCCCTCGTTGGTCCAAAATGTTTCGTCTCTCGGAAAAATCGCAAAAATTAAAAATGACATAGCGGAAATTCCCTACGAAAGTCGTGAAAACGTTTCGTCAAAACGACTCTAATCGGGTGTTGTGCACAAACACAAATCGGCCAAGCCTAATTACAAGTTCAAATTTTCTACGTGCGTCCTCACGCATATACTGGAAATACGGTATAACATTCTCCCTCGTAGAAACATTCGTCCGAATGTTCCTTCTAAGTCTCAAAACAAACGCGCACGGTATAGTCCTCACCGCTATACTTACGAAAACAATCCTGCCACGCGTACGGAACCAACTTGCGCCAAAATACTTACCTCAAGTCCACGAGGAAACACCTCTAACCTCACCACAAACACCTCTCCGGGTCTAAAATATACTTCCTTCGCGCCTCTTTACAAAAGAAATGATACCACTTTTGTCACTTTGCGCGAGGTTCACTCGGCGACCAACAAATGGTACCGGGCTACATGCGATCCCTGAGGCTGACGTACACTCGAACTCTTACCACATTTCTGATACTGCTTCAGTTTCCAAAACTCGGGGTTACTATCTCTAACGTGGTCATCATTAACTGGGAACACTCTGGATGGATCTCCGATACTTTCCGAACATAACAATACGAAAGACCGGACGTACTGCCTCCTAAGTCGGACGGCAAAAGCTAACATATAGGCAACCTGGCCTATTCTTCACATGAACTTAAAAAGGCCCAAAACAACTCGGGCTAAGTTTCCTCTGAGCTGCCAGAACTTCTTCTAGACAAGCTTCTCACTATCCACAGTCTGCTGGAACAAGCCTGAACCAACTGTCTGAACCTTGCCAACATCGAACCACTCGACCGGCGACTCACACATCCGCCCCTACAAGGCTTCATAAGGCGACATCCGAACACTGAAATGGTAGCTTAAACACTCCTTCAACAGGAGACAACAATTCTCGCAACTATCCCTGAAATCCAAACACCGGCGGCGGCGAAGTGGTCTCGAGACTTACTTGAGTTTCTAACCTTGCTCGGTAAAACCTCCGGAAAAGCAACATGACACTGGCTCCATGCGACATAAGGTGAAGGTAGGCACCTCGTGCAGCCTTACAACCTTTACGATATATCATCTCGCATAACCTCTGCCGAGTAAACGGTCTTTGCTGAAGACAACACGGTGACCTCGCCGGCCCAACTGCGGTCGAACGATCCATGAAATCGTACGTTGGTTAACTAAACTCGGGCCTAACACCCTCGTGACCCTACCACAAGGCGGGACCACCACAAACTGACCCCACCACCAAACATGTCGCGGGTTGACCCGCAACGTGGCCTCAACCCGACCCGGCAACGCGCGAAACGCTAGCTCCCTGAAGGAAAACTCTCACTAATCACGTTACGAAAACCTAGCGGTCTTCTTAGCTCAACTACCCTCTTTCATTCCACACTACTCAGGGACTAATCCCACAAACATAACTCACGTGCACTATGCACTCCTATAAGGGTCAAACATAAACAATACATCTTTTACTCGAGATGGCCTTACCTCTAAGGTCTCTACGTATAACACTCTAAGGCTCACACTTTCTCTATCCCCCAAATCTTACTTGGTTAACTAACCAAGATTTCTAATCACCATTTACACAATGCTATCAGAATATAACACTTAAGGTATACTCACCTTATCACTTATACAAAGCTCTAGAGGGTTAAAGATATACCTGAATCTACTGCTTCACTCCCCTTAGTCGTTCTAATCAAACCTGCCCCGTAGGGCGCATAGCTAAGGAAGATGACAAACTACCCACCGATCTCAAGGTGAGTCCTCCTGCGGGACACTCTTTCGACATCGACCACGGCGGTCATAGTACAACCGAGCACTAACTAAAGACGACATTCCGGGATGGCGTGCATCGTGTGAACGGAAGCCACGAGTTCGACCAACTCCTGCGCACCCCGAACGTCCTGAACCCTGTGGAGGACCACTCTGCACTTGTGGATGTGCATAATCAAATCTCTTTGGTAGGTGACTCGCCTCGAAAGTTACCAAAGGACCTTGCGCTCACGGCCTCTTCGATGTCGCCGTTAACCCGTCGATCTCTACGTTTCGGCTGCTGCGCATAAGCCCGCATAACCGCCATGCTCAAGCCTAATCAAGAACTTACTCTTGCACAACCTTCGTTGATATTCATCAAGACTCGCGGTACATGGTATACTCTCGGGTAGTCAAATCCATAGTTAGCAACAGGTCGCCTCCTAGAAATCTATATTCTGTTCGGCCGTGGGCGAAGGTTCAAATATCATGGCCGCAGAGGAATTGCCGCCGTGCTAAACTCTGCTGGGCTAGTGACGCCGCAAAACTCCCCGGGGAAGCACCACCCAAGTGATGATTGGGCTGTGCCACGCAACCCTCCGAACTCTACTCGCAGCCTCACCGGTGCCTTGTCCTCCTGGGCCGGGTTGCCTACGCGGAGGCATAACGATAAGGAAATAATTTCGTCGAGAGGTCCAACTTACAACACGGCTCTAAGGCACGATCTCGAGTGAGAAGAATAGAAACCAATCCTAAATACCCTATAGCCTCACGATTATTGGTGTGGTGCACGCACACCGATAATCAAGACTTCTTGGATACGGTGCGTAGACACTTTCCGAGGATTAATCGCTTTGATACCACTTTTGTCACGACCGAACTGGGCGTGGCGGTGCCTTACCGGGCACCCTAGTGATACAACATCGAGTAATCAATGAACATAAACACATACATGAAACAAATGAAGTACAAAACAATGTCGAATCGGAAAACTTGCCTTTCGGCATATATAAATAACAACTCTTACAAAATGAACAGTTTAATCCTTTTTACAAACCCTGCCCACAACAGTACTACAGACCTCTAAGAAATGATATGACAACAATGGCGGGACAGGGCCCCGCCATACCCCACGAATGTAAATACCTACAACGACGGGGACTATACCAAGATAAGCCTCCGAGAAACGGAGCTTTCCCAAACGCTGAATCGTGACCTAAGAGCGAGGATCAACGATCGTGTACCTTTACTGCAGATGAACGCAGCCTCGGCCCAGAGGTCGATAACAGTACCAAGTATGTGAAATCAAAATAGATATCGTAAATGAAATCATAGTAGTCTATAGAAGCGGGAGACATGTATGATAACCAAACTACAGCTCACAATAAATAAGCGATGTATCAAGTCGTGGACTCACGCCTCAAAGTTATCACAATACAATGCAGGGGCAAGTACGAAGGCATAGCCGACTACTAAGACCACAGATCAAAATACCACAAATCGTATCCCGAGGTCTTTCTAGACCGCACCACATTATCGAAGCTGGCCACTAGCCCGCAGTATCAATGTCGCGTCATCCTCGAACTCTCGCTCGCATAGGTCACACGGACCCGCATGAGGTATTCCTCGAATCATGGTCCTGCATCACCGAGGTATACCCGCGTCGAGGCGACTTTAACCTCGGTATCCACCTAGGCTCCCGCAACCCGCATAGTCTCAAAAGACCGCATAGGAATCCGCGTCGTGCTAAACACCGGAATGATCAATCCCGAGCTACCGTGACTCGCAGCGTAGTCACAAGGACCGCGTAGGCCGTAAAGACCGCGTCGGGTGGCAAGCCCTCGGTATAAGTCAAAGGGTAGGTGATATAATAATAGTACAACGGGCTTAACGCTTAACAACGTAAGCACAACAAGAATGACCCCTACATCACGATCACACAAGTCACTAACACACGTAGCATCCTAACATGTTTACTTATCACATCAACAAGAAAGTATTTACAAGGCTATCTCAAACCAACACAATCAAGCTATTCACACAAGGTACTTTATGCTAACAAGTTCGGGTATCTATCCCCAAAGTACTTCATACATTAAATCTTTAAAAGATACGTTACTTCACAAAAACCACGCAATACCCGTAGTATATAGAGTGATTATCTTTTTAAAGTAAATCAATTACTTCTCTTTGTAAAATCGATTAGCAACATTCTTTTCCAATGTTCAAGTTTGCCTAATTTCCAATGTTCACGGTTCTTATTTTAGAAAGGTTTAGAGTTCATAGTCTTATTCATTTAAGAATATAATTCTCCTTTAAACAACTGAGAAACATAAGCCTTATATGAGTAGGATATTCTTGTTTATGACAATCTTATTACAAAGACCATGATCTAGAAAATATCATTTTGTCTCATCTTAGCTTCTATGCGGATGGAAGTTTCTCTTTTTTAATAATACTTAATCGTCAAAACATTTCCTTTTATTAACGCTCGCAGTTGGTTTGTCGATACACATTCGATTTCCAAATCAAGAAACATTCTTAAGCCGTTATACCTAACTTCCCATAAAGCTAGTATAACTCTTAAGTTTTTAAAACCCAAGTATTACTTCAAGTTCTTTATTAACACATAACAAGCCAGTTATAGTTCAAATCAGTCACCTTTTAAAAACCACAAGTATTTTCTTACCAACATACAACTGTTATAACCAACTTCCCATAAAGCCGTTATAACACTTTATGTTTTAAACCAATCAAATACATTTAGCACATGTACGTCTACCGTACTACATAGTTCACACATATCATGCTAGAAGAGATAGGAAGAGGTTCACATACCTCGCGGCAGTATCGACTAATAGCAAAACGCTCAAGTACTTCCAACCGTCGGCTACTCCTTAAGCCAAGTAGATCGCGCCACACGTAGTACTTCAACCTATAAGGCCACAAGGCGCTTATTAACATTTAGATCTCTTCGTAGAACATTCTACGTAAAATTCGCAACATTCCTCCCCACTCCGCAAGCGTAAATCTCCTCTCAATGGCGGCTATCAAGCCAACCAGGGGTTCATACATCTAACGACGGGTACAATTCTATTCGACGAAAAGCTACACAAGTCTCATCGTCTGATCCTATGTAAAAGCGATTCGGTACTCTTCTTTCAAAAGGTTTCTTATTATTCAGATTAAGTCAAAAGACATTGCCGACAACGCGTTGATTATATATATAGTATACTTCAACTATATAGTCTAACAATCATGTAATTTCCAATTACAATAGGGGACAAGATATTTACCTCGATAAGCCCATAATTATCCGAGTTTAAATGTCGATCTGAGCAAGGTTTAGCTCTACTCGTGCGCTCCGGCCGCTCCAAACAACCCTTAGAAGTTCTAACCAACTTCTACTTAATACTCAACTAACTATGGAGATTTTCCTTAGGGTTTCGGTTTTGTGACGGAAGGAAGTATAATAGTATTCTGGGCTTTTCAGATAAGTATAACCTTAGAATACTACAAGGTATACTGGCTAAGGTAATTTGGGCATTACAACAATACTTTTGAGAGTATTTCTAACAAGAGGGGTATTATACGAAGACAACTAGGCTGGGGTACCCACGGCTAGCACCCCGGAGGGGGTGTATACCCTCGGCCTACCACTGGGGGCTCTCGGCCAAGGGGGGAGGGGAGGGACTCTCGGCTAAGGCCTCTCAAGGGGGAGGGATTTTTAACACATAGAAGATTTGTTGAAAGGATGAAGCATTCATCAAAGGGAGAGGGGTATTTATAGTCAAGCCAAGGCCAACCAACGGCGAGATTATGCCAAGTGCATAGCAAGTGTAGGGCCAAGATTGGGACAAGTGTGTGTGGGTCCCACTTTATCAATCAACACACAAAATATCCTACCAACTACACTCTCCAAATCGTCCAATGTCCGCCCCTCACGTCCGCCAATGGGAGGGTGCAAAGTGGCGCCCTCTCGTTGGTCCAAAATGTTTCGTCTCTCGGAAAAATCCGCAAAAATTAAAAATGACATAGCCGGAAATTCCCCTACGAAAGCTGTGAAAACGTTTCGTCGAAAAACGACTCTAATCGGGTGTTGTGCACAAACACAAATCGGCCAAGCCTAATTACAAGTTCAAATTTTCTACGTACGTCCTCACGTACATACTCTGGAAATACGGGGTATAACAATTACACGCCTTAACAGGACGTGTAAAATTCTGCCCCACAAATAATACGAAACTAGTTTCATATTAAAAGCCATTCTTGGCTAAACATATACAACAACACAAAGTCCTTTTCCAATTCTTTTTCAATCCAAATTCTTAGGCCTAACATGTTATATAGTCATAACCAACTTAACAATTATAATTCCTTCTTTATATAACATGTGACGATTAAACTAATAATCCAATTGAATCACAATCTTAAGGGCTAACATACTAGTTTTCGTATTAGAGTTCCAATAGCCAAAACACTTATCAAACTTCATAATATATACCTCATGCTTGCTAATATCCACAACTACAATGATAAGAAAACTTTAATTGCTAAAACGACAAGATTTATACCTTTACAAATCCTTAAAATTTCCAAGATTCAAAGTCGCTCCTTAGCAATTCTTAGCTCCTCTTCTTATGTTCCCATACGCTCCAAGCACTCCTTAGAAGCTCATGAAGAACTTCTCTTCAAGTTCCATCTTCAAAGTTGAAGAACACCTTAGGGTTTCGCCTTGCGACTAACGTAAAAACGTCGTTTTTCCGAAATCTTTCTATTGAGATATCCTTACAATACCCTTAAGGACCTTGGGTTAAAGTCTTATGAATATTGGACAACAATTGAAAATTTTTCTTGTCTCCTTTAGCTCAAAGCCGAGAGCCTCACTTTCAACAAGACAAGTTTTTTTGAAATTTTCTCTAAGTATAGAATGATCAAGTCTTGCACTACTAGTATACTTATATAACACATTGTAGGGTCTAGATTATAACACATGTTAGATTTGGATGGAAGAGATCAAGCCAAGTGGCCCTTGGACTTAGTCAACAATGTCAAGCTCTTAAATTAGCAAGACTTGGTCATCTTAACATTTGTTCAAAAGACCATTTTGCCCTTGCATTAATTTCGTCCAAGACCAATGTGGGGATGCCACGTGTTGCCCTCCCATTCGTCCATAAAATTCTGTAACCCTCGTGGGTCCCACAAAACATAAAATTTCTCGGGTGGGCCCCACGTGACCAAATCCGTAAAATTAAATTTCCATAATGATAACAAGTTCCATACTCTTCAATTAATGCATTTTGAGAATCCAATTCTCTTCAACGAACATTTCTCCTTTCCGACGTTCGGAAGATTTTCCGTCGGAAAAACAATTCTTCCTTTCGTACCAATTTCAAGTCTTGAGTTCCTTACGTACATTCTCTTAAACATGTCCTGGAGTTACGGGGTGTAACACAGCTGAACAAGGTGACTATTAAGAACAGATACCCCCTTCCCAGGATTTATGACTTGTTCGACCAGTTGCAGGGTGCGAGGTGTTTCTCCAAGATAGACCTACGATCTGGTTACCATCAGGTACGAGTTAGGGAGACAGATGTCCCTAGATCGCATTCGGACGTGCAGACGCACTATGAGTTCAGGGTCATGTCTTTCGGCTTGACCAATGCTCCGGCAGTATTTATGGATTTGATGAACCGAGTATTCAAGCCATTTTTGGATACGTTTGTGATAGTATTCATTGATGACATCTTGGTTTATTCTCGCTCGGAGCAGGAGCATGCGGAGCATTTGAGGACGGTGCTGAGAGTTCTCCAGGACCAGCGGTTGTATGCCAAGTTTTCAAAGTGTGAGTTTTGGTTAGCTTCGGTGGCGTTCTTAGGGCACATTGTCGGGGCCGATGGTATTCGGGTGGATACGGCAAAGATCGAGGCAGTCAAGACTTGGCCTAGACCTACTACACCGACAGAGGTGCGCAGCTTTCTGGGCCTTGCAGGGTATTATCGGAGGTTCATGGAGAAGTTTGCTTCTATTTCAGCACCTTTGACTAAGCTGACTCAGAAGGCAGCTAAGTTTCAGTGGACGGATGGTTGTGAGGAGGGCTTCCAGTTACTGAAGGAGAGGTTGAAGACCGCCCCAGTTCTTACTCTTCCAGAGGGTCCAGACGGCTATGTGGTTTATTGTGATGCGTCGGGCATCGGGCTTGGATGCGTGTTGATGCATCAGGGCAAGGTTATAGCTTACGCGTCGGCGGCTCGAAGCATGAGAAGAACTACCCCACACATGACTTAGAGTTGGCAGCAGTGATTCACGCCTTGAAGATCTGGAGACATTATTTGTATGGATTTCATGTGGATATTTACACAGACCACAAGAGCCTCCAGTATATCTTCAGCCAGAGGGAGCTGAACTTGCGACAGAGACGGTGGTTAGAGCTACTCAAGGATTATGATGTCGATATCCTATACCACCCAGGGAAGGCCAATGTAGTGGCAGATGTCCTTAATCGTAGGTCGATGGGTAGTCTATCAGATGTGCAGCCAGAGAGGAGGGGCATGGTCCGCGAGTTACATCAGCTAACGAGCCTTGGAGTCCGATTGGTTGGTTCTGATAATAGTGGGGTTCGGGTTCGAGAGGTTGCCAAATCTTCCATCGTCGAGGAGGTGAAAAGGCGACAGTATGAGGATCCGATTATGGCACAATATCGAGATACGGTTCTTCGAGAGGGGAAGGGTCCATTTGAGGTGGCACCTAATGGGGTGCTAAGGTTTGAGGGCACGTTGTGTGTTCCAGATATTGCAGGACTTCGACAGAAGGTTCTAGGGGAAGCACACAGCGCGCGTTACTCTATCCATCCGGGGTCGACAAAGATGTACCACGACCTCAGATCTGTGTATTGGTGGCATGGCCTAAAGAGGGACGTTGCAGAGTTTGTTGCTCAGTGCCCGAGTTGTCAGCAGGTAAAGGTAGAGCACCAGAGGCCTGGTGGGTTGTTGCAGACGATAGAGATTCCGATATGGAAATGGGAGGTGATCAATATGGACTTTATTACAGGGTTACCTCGCACTCATAGGAAGCATGATTCTATCTGGGTTATCATCGACAGACTGACGAAATCAGCCCACTTTCTTCCCGTCAGGATGACTTTTTCGACCGAAGATTACGCGAGACTTTACATCCGAGAGATCGTGAGACTACATGGGGTCCCTATATCTATCATATCGGATAGAGGAGCTCGGTTCTGGCTAACTTCGAGGTCTTTCGGAAGGATTAGGGGCAGTGAGCCTCGATCGCATTTCATCCTCGACCGAGCGGACAAAGCGGGCGTACTATCCAGACACTTGAGGATATGCTGCGAGCCTGTGTTATTGATTTCAGGGGTATCTGGGAGGATCATTTGCCTCTAGTGGAGTTTGCGTATAATAACAGCTACCATTCCAGTATCCAGATGGCACCTTATGAGGCCTTATATGGGAGGAAGTGCAGGTCACCGATAGGCTGGTTCGATGTGGGCGAGGTGCAGTTAGTCGGGCCAGACTTGATACAGCAGGCAGTGGATAAGGTGAAGCTTATCCAGGAGCGGTTATTGACAGCTCAGAGTCGACAGAAGTCATATGGAGATCATCGGCGTCGACATTTGGAGTTCGAGGTTGCTGATTGGGTTTTCCTGAAGGTGTCACCCATGAAGGGTGTGATGAGGTTTGGGAAGAAGGGCAAACTCAGCCCAAGGTACATCAGGCCTTATCAGATTGTCCGTAGGGTAGGCAAGGTTGCCTATGAGTTGGATCTGCCGTCCGATCTGGAGGCAGTACATCCGGTTTTTCATGTTTCTATGTTGAGGAGATGTATCGGAGATCCGTCTAGAGTGCACCCTATTGATGATGTCCAGGTGACAGAGGGGTTATCGTATGAGGAGATTCCCATAGCGATACTCGATCGTCAGGTTAGGCAACTGCGGACAAAGGATGTGGCTTCCGTCAAGGTCTTATGGCGGAACGAGCACAGAGAGGAGATGACGTGGGAGACAGAGGAGGACATGAGGCAGAAGTATCCTCACTTATTCCCCACACCTCCAGGTAACTCATTTTCCTCCTGGTTAATTTTAATTGTCATATGTACTTAAGTGTTCTATTGTGGCCATATGTGGCATTTTGCAAATTGTTCAAGTTATGAGAGACTATGTCGTTATCTGAGTTAATTGAATCTAGAAGGAACATTCGGGACGAATGTTTCTAAGGGGGAGGTAATGTTATATCCGTAGTTTGAAGTATGTATGTGAGGACGTACGTACGAATGTATAAGCCCTAATTAGGTTAAGGATGAAAGAATTGTTTTCCGACGGAAAATATTCCGAACCTTGTGAAGGAAGTTTTACGTTTTCAATATTTTTTTTTCCAATTATGAAATTTTTTCGAGAGATAAAATATTTTGGACCAATAGGAGGGCGACCCCAAGTGGACATGGGTGGACGTTTTTTTCAAGACTAGTGGGCAAGACAAGTGGTCAAAGTCTTGCATGGCATTTGCATGGCCATATGGACGTTTTTTTCAAGTTAGTGGGCAAGACAAGTGATCAAAAGTCTTGCATGGCATTTGTGGGACAAGTGGACAAAGGGACCCACATAAACACATGTCCTCAATCTATACCATACACATGCTTCAATCCTAGCCCTTGGTTGTCCTATATAAACACCTCTAGTTGATGAAATCTTCCACACTTAGAACATTTCAATACTTGAAAATACTTTCTCTCCCTTTCCTAGTGTTCTCGTCCAAAGCCCCATTTTTTGAGCAATTGTTGTCCAATAATTCTTAAACTTCTAAGTGTTCTTCCTTAATGTATTAGGAAGATTAGTAACCAAGAGTTAGACAAGATTTCACACCCTAGCCTCAAAAATCCCTCCCTTGGCCGAGAGCTTGCAAGAGTGAAACCTAAGTGTTCTTCACTTTTTGGAGTTAATTCTTGAATAGAAGTTGGTTAGGAACTTCTAAGGGTGACTTGTGGTGGTTTGGAACACAAAGATTTGGAGCTAAAACTTGCTTAGGAACGACTTTAAGTTCTTGGATATTTTTGGGCTATTTTGAGGTAATAAACCTTAACCTCTTTGTGAAGTTGATTATTATGTATATTGGATATTATACATATATTGGAAGTATATTATGGAGTATGAGATATAAGGAAAGATTTGGATCTTGTTAAACTTGTTAAAAGGAGAATTGGCATGTTAGCCATTAAATGGTAAAAATGTATCCATTACTTGCTAAGAAGTTAACAACAAAAAAACTATAACTTATATTAGATTGGAATATAAGTTGGAAGACTAATGAAGTAATTGGATAAGTAAAATTGTAAAAGTTGGCCAAGGACCCCAACTTAAGGACTGTATTTACTTAAGGACTGTATTTACTTTGGACTGTATTTACTTTGGACTGTATTTACATTGTTGTTAAGGGGAATATTGTTAATCGCGTTCCGTTTGGGCGTGTGATCCCCTTCTTTAATTATTGTTGTTGTTAAGGGGAAGATTGTTAATCGCGTTCCGTTTGGGCGTGTGATCCCCTTCTTTAATTATTGTTGTTGTTAAGGGGAAGATTGTTAATCACGTTCCGTTTGGGCGTGTGATACCCTTCTTTAATTATTGTTGTTGTTAAGGGGAAGATTGTTAATCGCGTTCCGTTTGGGCGTGTGATCCCTTTCTTTAAATTTCGGAATTATTGCGCCTTATTTATGGCATGTTGGTTACTATTATCGGGCCTTGAAAAAGGTGGAGAATTGAGTAGAAACGGGGGAAGTGCTGCCCAATTTTCCGTAAAATTAGAGATCTTACTTAGAAGAATTCTACGTAGAACTAGAAGTTGATAGGCGTGTTTTGACTATTATAGGTTGACACTCTGCGCGCGACATACTCGACTCGGCAAGTGGATTTAGCCGAGGAGGTATGTGATTCTTCCTATCTCTTTGAGCATGATATTTGTGAAATATATATAGTACGTTAGATGTACGTGTGTTACACTAAATTTGGCTTTACTTTGATGTCTTTGGACTTGAGTTCTAAATAATAAGAATCTTGAATATTTCAAAAAGAGTTATGAATCATTTTTGGAAGAAAAGTAATACTTGGTTTTAAATAAAAAGCTTAAGTGTTATACTAGCTTTATGGGAAGTTAGGTATAACGACTTAAGAAAGATAAAAGGAACGTTTTACTTATTTGTTTATAAAAGCCTTGTAATGATTTCTGAAGGTGTGGTAAGTTGGTTTGATAAATAAACATGTTATGATGCTAAGTGCGTTAGTATCTTGTGACGTTTGTGTAAGGGGGTTGTTCTTGTTGTGCTTATGTTGTTTAACGATAAGCCTGTTGTGCTGATATTATATCACTTACCCCCCTGACTTGTTACGAGCCGAGGGTTAGCCACCCCCGATGCGAGAAATACCTCATGCGGGTCCATGTGACCTATGCGGAGCTGCGGGAGTTCCAAGATGATCACTCCGGGTGTATTCGCCGCGAGAATACCTCACGCGGTCCACGCGCGTGCGGTGCGGGAGTCGGGGCGATGCCGGAGGTTAGCTACCCCGATGCGAGGAATACCTCATGCGGGCCTAGGTGGCCTATGCGGACTGCGGGAGTTCCAGGATTAGGCTCGCATAATGATACTATGGGCGATTGGCCTTGCTTCGATCATTAGCGGCCTAGAAAAGACCAGTTACGTTATATCTATTTTGCTCTTGTTTATGATGTGGCACTATGTGCGGTTAAATTGGGTTGTTTCGTACATCTTTGTGAATTGGTTTTAAAATGTTATGGATTTATATTATTATAGTATTTTCCAGTTTTACATACTTGGTACATATTGTGTACTGACCCCCTTCCTCGGGGGATGCGTTCATGCCGCAGGTAAGGGAAAGCAGGTGGTGGATCCTCATTCTTAGGATCTTTACTCAGTGTCGTGAGCTCCATTTCTCGGAGGCTCGACTTTTGATGCAGTTCTCCCGGTGTTGTAGATGTTTTGTACATTCAGGTATGACGGGCCTGTCCGTCATAGTGTTTACACCTTAGAGGTCCGTAGTCTGTTGTAATTTTGGGATGAATCGCTCACTTTTGGTATTTATATATATGCCGAAAGGCAACCTTTTTATAACTGTTTCATGTTTGCAAAGTTTATATTCCGCTGGTTACTCTGATGTATGTCTACTTGGGTGCCCAGGTAAGGCACCAGTCGCGGGCCCGAGAACGGGTCGTGACAACATACCTCGCGACGATTATCGACAAATAGCAAAATGCTCCAAAGTACTTCAACCTTGATAGCTATTCCATCCTTTAAGTAGAATACACTATACTTAGTACTTCAACCTATAATTGTTACACCCCGTATTTACAGGACATGTTTTAAGAACGTTAGTAAGAACTCACAAGTGTTAAGATTTGAGGCTTGTAAAAATTTATCGGAATTATGAAATTGTCGGAAAACGTAGTGTTGTGACGAATGGGAGGGCGACACGTGTCACCCCCCCCCCCCTTAGCAATGCCTTGGAAGAAATGGCATGGCCAATATGGTCATTGACCATAAGTCTTCTATGGCTAAGTCTTGCAACTTGTAGCATGAGAACATTGACTAAGTCAAAGGACCCACTTAAGCCTTGATATTTCATTAGACAAAATCCTAACCACCCATTTGTTTGTATCATGACCCTCCAATACACTATATATAATACTAGTAGCAAGAGAGGACTTAACACTTAGCAAAAATTTCACAAAAACTTGAAGAACTAGAGCACAAGCTCTCGGGTTCTCTCACAAGGAAGAAGAAAAATTTTTGTTTCTTGTTCATTAAGCTCCCCACTTTAAACCAAGGTTCTTAAGTGTATTGTGAGTGTATCTCAATTGAAAAATCTTGGAAAAAGGTAGTTTACGGGTTAGTCGCAAAACGAAAATCTAATGGTCTTTCTAGGTTTTGTTTGGAGATTTGAAGGATAATTGTTGGTGTTGTTCTAAGGGTCTCAACAAGCGGATTGAAGTGTATTGGAGAGGCTCTAATCTTCTAAGGAGCGATTTCGGATTGGAGTTGGATTAAGAATCGTTGAGGTATAATCTTGTCTTTTAAAGGTGTTACAAGATTATATATTTATATTGTTGTTGTTAGCTTTACTTGTTGCTAGCATGAAGATTGATAGGTTGAATTTATAAGTATTATGGATTGCTTGTAGCTAAATCCGAAATGTATACAAGCCACTTGAAAAATTGGATTACTAATTGGTCGTTTATTAGAAATCGTCGCATGTTACTTACTTAAAGATTATGGTTGTTATAATCAAATGCGACTTGATATCATGTTATGCTACCAATTTGGATTGAAATGGAAATTGGATTAGAATTGGTATTGTTGAACTCAAGGTGGCCGAATTTGTACTTGTAGTTTGTAATAGTTTGTTATTCATTTGTATTGGACTACCTTATAGATTGTGGTGAGCCAATTGGGGCTGTTTGGTTATTGTATTCGGCCTTGAAAAAGGTGGCAAAGTGAGTAGAAACAAAGGAGGTGTTGTCCGATTTTTCGTAGAATTTAGCGACTAAGCACCTAGAATATTCTACGTTTGAAGTAAGAGGTTAATGGACGTATTGTGACCATTATAGGTGGAAGTACTTAGTATAGCGTATCCTACTTGAAGGATGGATTAGCTATCAAGGTTGAAGTACTTTGGAGCATTTTGCTACTTGTCGATAATCGTCGCGAGGTATGTGAACCTCTTCCTTCCTTTGGCATGATTCTATGTATGGAATATACCTGTGGTATCATTTCATGTTTCCTTCTACTCTTAGAAGTTAAGAGGTAGTTGTGTGATTTGCTCTATGTAGAACTTTTCCTATCTTTTGAACATGACTAGTTGCATGTATGTAGTACGGTAGACGTCTGACACCTTGATATCCTTTACTAGTTTTATAAATAGCCAAGTCAGGTGAGTTAGGAGATTAACTCATTTCTTTGAAAGAATAAAGGATGTCTTAAGTTTTATTAAAGTTAAGGGACTTGAAGAGTTTTA
This sequence comes from Przewalskia tangutica, assembly GCA_029844215.1. NCBI lineage: Eukaryota > Viridiplantae > Streptophyta > Magnoliopsida > Solanales > Solanaceae > Przewalskia > Przewalskia tangutica. The sequence goes on from CM056726.1 coordinate 67,544,582, forward strand.
AAGTATGTGATACTTGTTTCGTTTTAAACGTATAAGTCCCTTGGATAGGAAATTATATTTGTGGCTAAGGCATAAAGTGAATGTAACGACTTTATGGGGAGTTGGTTATATTTGCTTTATGGAAAGATAAATTACTTGATTTTAGTAAAAAGGCAACTTGATTTTAAGGCATCAATTGCCTAAGGTTTTATAATAAAAGGAGTCACTTGAGTTCTAAAGGTTAAGAGACTAATTGTATTTTTGAAAGCTAAGAGAATTGATTTGAAAGTATATAATACTTGGTTTCAAAAAGTAGAAGTCTCTTGGTTACTAAAGGAAAGAGTTTTGTCTAAAACCATAAAGGGTTATAACGGCTTTATGGGAAGTTGGTTATAACGGCTTTATGGAAAGTTAAGAGAATGGTTTTCTCTAATAAGGTAATCAAAGAATTAACTTGTATTAAGGAAGGGCAATGTGATTTAAAGGTATCACTTGCTCAAAGCTTTTAAGTAAGGGTCACTTGATTTTAGAAGCCGAGAAATGTATTTCTAAAAGTATCGTGACTTATGTGAAATGTACACAAGCCTGGATACTACGGGTGTTAGTATCATGGAGTTTTACACAAAAAGGAGTCTCTTAAAAAGAATGTACGTACGTAGTACTTTGGCTTGTTAAATGAGAATTATTCTATTTGTGCCTTGATAAGTACTTTGGCTTGATTAATTGAAAATTAGTCTAAGTGTGCCTTGATAAGTACTTTGGCTTGATTAATTGAGAATTAGTCTAAGTGTGTCTTGATAAGTACTTTGGCTTGATTAATTGAGAATTAGTCTAAGTGTGCCTTGATAAGTACTTTGGCTTGATTAATTGAGAATTAGTCTAAGTGTGTCTTGATAAGTACTTTGGCTTGATTAATTGAGAATTAGTCTAAGTGTGCCTTGATAAGTACTTTGGCTTGTTAAATGAGAATTATTCTATTTGTGCCTTGATAAGTACTTTGGCTTGATTAATTGAGAATTAGTCTAAGTGTGCCTTGATAAGTACTTTGGCTTGATTAATTGAGAATTAGTCTAAGTGTGTCTTGATAAGTACTTTGGCTTGATTAATTGAGAATTAGTCTAAGTGTGTCTTGATAAGTACTTTGGCTTGATTAATTGAGAATTTGTCTAAGTGTGCCTTGATAAGTACTTTGGCTTGTTAAATGAGAATTATTCTATTTGTGCCTTGATAAGTACTTTGGCTTGATTAATTGAGAATTAGTCTAAGTGTGCCTTGATAAGTACTTTGGCTTGATTAATTGAGAATTAGTCTAAGTGTGTCTTGATAAGTACTTTGGCTTGATTAATTGAGAATTTGTCTAAGTGTGCCTTGATAAGTACTTTGGCTTGTTAAATGAGAATTATTTTATTTGTGTCTTGATAAGTACTTTGGCTTGATTAATTGAGAATTAGTCTAAGTGTGCCTTGATAAGTACTTTGGCTTGATAGTTGAGAATTAGCCTATGTGTGCTGGTGATAGCCTTTGAGTACCAAGTATTAGGTTTTATTACGTTGTCGCGACTCTCGGTTGGAGGGCCGGCTGTCTTGTTGTAAAGTACTTGGACGTACCGACAGTGATGTGGGATTCCACGGGTATGCTTCCATTATTAGTAGTACTTGGGTTAAATTCCTGGATTTTTATAGAAGACATGGTAGTGCTTCGCTGTTCGACGGCCACGAGATAGGGTAAGAGTATAAGTGAGGGTAAACCCCAAGATGCTATACCACCTTCTCCGTGGTAAGAGTATAAGTGAGGTAAACCCCAAGACATTATACCCCGCTTGTTTTGTTTGATGGTCACGAGATAGGGTAAGAGTATAAGTGAGGAAAATCCCCAAGACGCTATACCACCTTCTCCAGTAAGAGTATAAGTGAGGTAGACCTCAAGATGCTATACCACCGCTTTACCACCTTCTCCAGGTAAGAGTATAAGTGAGGTAGACCCCAAGACGCTATACCACCTGTGGGACTTGGTGTTCATGTATGCCTATTGGTGTATTATTATACTGGATCAGCAGTGATGTGGGATTCCACGGGCAGGAGATATATATATATGTGTTGTGTATGTGTACGCCGACAGTGAGGTGGGATGCCACGGGCGCATCACATGATTATATTTTACACTTATAGCTGTCGGCAGTGATGGGGGATTCCACGGACACGCTTGATATTTTTGTGACTTGATCGCGTCCCAGATTGGGCCGGGTAGAAAATGTGCCCTCCTTAAAGGGTCGGATTATACTTATGAAAGATAAGTAAGTTATATAGAAATGAACTTAATGATTTTTCCTAATCATGTGCGTAAGAATGTGGCTATAACCTTTATTGAAAAATGGGAAAAGATATTGATGTGAAATTAAGTTCATAAGTGGTAATGACACGGCAGGATCTGGTATGTACTTTTTATACTTGTCCCTGTCATTTTTTTGTACGATTATGGTCTGCTTATCAGACGTTATTTGCTCCATATTAAACTTTTGTTATCGAATTTCTTCTGGGCCGTTCATGCCCGCAGTTTTAGGTACCTGTGGTGATCCTTGCTCATGGATCTCTGTTGATTTGAGAAAAGCTCCATTTGCTCCGAGGCTTATCTCTTGCACGGCTTTCCGAGGTAGTAGATTCATGTATATTCAGGGGTATAGCGGGGCCCTGTCCCGCCACAGTTGTTCAGTTGTTATTCCTAGAGGTCTGTATTCACATATGTGGTTGGGCTGTAAGAACTGAGTTGTACTTTTGATTATGTTTATATTATGGAAGGTGGCCTGATCGGCTAGCCTGTTACGTTTTTATTTACACATGTGTTTATGTTGTGTATGTTCCGCTGCTATTCTCTGATGTATACCTGAACGGGGTGCCCAGGTAGGGCACCAGTCGCGGCCCCGGGGTCGGGTCGTGACAATAATGACCATAATACGTCCATTAAACCTCTAGCTTTAAACGTAGAATATTATAAGTGCAAAGTCACTAAATTCTACGGAAAATCGGACAGCACTTCCTTTGTTTCTACATACTTTGCCATCTTTTTCAAGGCCGAATTCAATAACTAAACACGCCACATTTAAGGCCCAATACAACAACCAATCAAAGGGGATTACACGCCTTACAATACGTGTAAAATTCCGCCCCACAATTAATACCAACTAAGTCCTTAATCAAGGTCATTCTCGGCTAACTTATTCAACAACACAAAGTCCTTTCCAATTCTTTTTAGTCAATCCAAGTCCTTAGGTCAAACATGTTATATAGTCATAAACAACTTAACAATTATAATTCCTTCTTTATATAACATGTGACGATTAAACTAATAATCCAATTGAATTGAAATCTCAAGGCTAAACATACTAGTTTTCGGATTAGGGTTCCAATATCCATAACACTTATCAACTTCATAATATATATCTCGTACTTGCTAATATCCATAACTACAATGATAAGTAATCTTTAATTGCTAAAACGACAAGAATTTTACCTTTACAAGCCCTTATAATTTCCAAGATTCAAAGTCGCTCCTTAGCAATTCTTAGCTCCTTTTCTTATGTTCCAATCCGCTCCAAGCACTCCTTAGAAGCTTATGAAGAACTCTTCAAGTTCCATCTTCAAAGTTGAAGAACACCTTAGGGTTTCGCCTTGCGACTAACGTAAAAATGTTGTTTTTCCGAAATCTTTCTATTGAGATATCCTTACAATACCCTTAGGGACCTTGGGTTAAAGTCTTGTGAATATTGGACAACAATTGAAAATTTTCTTCTCCCTTTTTTCTCCAAAGCCGAGAGCTTCATGCTCCAAGACTCAAGTTCTTGCAATATTTTTCTAAGTGTGGGATGTCTTGCTACTAGTAGTAGTAGTAGTAGTATATATAAATAAATCAAAGGCTAGGATAAATCCAAATGGAAGGCTAGGATGTGGTCAATATTATCAAGCTCTCTTGACTTTTGACTTAGTCAATATAATCAAGCCAATGCCTAGCAAGACTTGCTCATCTACACAATGGTCAAATGACCATTCTATCCTTGCAATTTTTGTCCAAGACCATTGTGGGGGTGCCACGTGTCGCCCTCCCATTCGTCCATAAAATTCCGTAACCCTCGTGGGTCCCACAAAACGTAAAATTCTTCGGGTGGGCCCCACGTGACCAAATCCGTAAAAAATAAATTTCTATAATGATAATATGTTCCATACTCTTCAATTAATGCATTTTGAGAATCTAATTCTCACCAACGAACATTTCTCCTTTCCGACGTTCGGTAGATTTTCCGTCGGAAAAACAATTCTTCCTTTCGTACCCTTTTCAAGTCTTGTGTTCCTTACATACATTCTCTTAAACATGTTCTTGAATTACGGGGTGTAACACTCTTCCCCCCTTAGAAACATTCGTCCCCGAATGTTCTTTCGGAGTCCATTCTAAAAAGGTAGCGACATAGTCTCCTTTTACTACACCCTTCATACAACATATGCCACCCATGGCAACATAACAATACTTATACTAAAATGTCAACCTTGGCACTCACGAAGCCACCTAGTCCATACTCATAATGACCTTAAAGTCTGTCATAAACATCTCTACTAGGTCTACTGTGTCCGACGATCAGATTATTACCGGGCAAATCTCATATACCCGCTCAGCTACCACCCAAACACCCACTGGTGTAGCTACCTCGAAAGGTCCTTACGGATTCAGGCTCTATTCCTTTACACTTGGTTGCTATCTTTCTTACTGGTCGCACTCTTTCCGTACTTCCAACTCATACTAGCATAAATACATAACTTCCATACCGATTCTGGCCCCCAATCTTTTGGAGTCACTCTATTAAACAACGTAAGGCCATTTCCGGATCTCAGGACCTGGTTCCGGTGGAACGCGTCCACGAACCCATAAAACAATTAACTAGACTTGGGCCTTGCACTGCGGACTCGCCACGTAGCGGAACTACTACCAACTGATCCCACTCTATTTCAGGCTATGGGGCGACCCGCAATAGGTCCTCACCCCGTCCCACCGTCGCACTTAACTCTTATTCTTGGTCTATAATAAATTTTTCTACCCGAGAAGACCTTGTACATCTAAGGTCTCAGCGGTCATCAATATTCTTAGACTCGCAATTTCCATGCTCCAAGCCTACCTTATCACCCCTCAGAACGTACAAAACTTCTCATAATACCATAACCATGTTGTCTCGATCACAACAACCATTACTTACTCTATACGGACCTCATCCGTACCATTCTCTTAAGCCAACCACGTAGCTTAATATATTAACATGGTATTCCATTAAGTTTCTTAACATGACTTCTTATGGTTCACGCCTGCCGAATGACTCATCCTTTCCCAATTATCTCAAAATAAAACATAAGACCTTGGCGAGAATTCATTAACTGTTCCATACATTCCCGGTATCTAGTTAGTCTTTACCAACTCCTGGTAATCTAAAATCATTCTAGGCAACACGCGTCTGACCCTCATACATAACTCCGTATAGATGTATGTCATAATACCAACTATACTATAATCATTACCAACCTGGATACACAATCCACATAGTCCTTCTTGGGTCACTGCTGCCTTTCTCGTAGCTGCAATCAACATAACTCGTTAGGGAGAGACGACCCTAACAACACAGCTCTATCGCACGATCTCAGAGTGAGAAGAATGGAAACCAATCCTAAATGTCCTGCAGCCTCCTGATTATAGATGTGGTGCACAACACACCGATAATCATGACTCTACTAGACACGGTCTGTAGACACTTTCCGAGGACTAACTGCTCTGATACCATTTTGTCACGACTCAACCCCGGGCCGCGACTGGTGCCCTACCTGGGCACCCTTCTAAACATACAACATAACAAACTGCGGAAGATAAATAACACTCTTTTTTAAAAAAACTAAGGCCAAGCCGATAAGGCTGCCATAACATAAAAATTACCCGAAAGGGTCTACACTGTTTAACAATGTAAAAACAACTCTAGCCAGTCCAGCCCACAGATGAATACAGACCTCTAAGATTTGGACCAATGCTATGACGGGACAAGGCCCCGCCGTACCCCTGAATATACATAACCATGACGACAAGCTCCGGAACATTGGAGCCATCTCAAAATGCTGAACCAGGATCCTAAGCTCGCGGATCCACAACTGTGTACCTAAACCTGCGGACATGAACGCAGCCCCCCGAAGGGGGTCAGTACAACAGGTACCGAATATGGAATGGAAAATAAGGTACAGTAACAAATCATAACTGTACAAAAGAATGACAGGGGCAAGTATAAAGAAAGGGTAAATACCAGATCCTACCGTGTCATTTCCATCTCGTGAACTTAATCGTACCTTATTATCTTTTCCCATTTTTCCATAAGAGTATAGTCAAATTCTTATGTACATACTTAAGAAAACTAATCAAGTTCATAAACATATAACTTACGTATCTTGCATAACCTAATCCGTCCCTTTATGGAGGAACGCTTTATCTTTACCAACTGGGACGCGATAGAGTCACATAAGTCTGCCCATAAAGGTATACTGCCCGGCCCAAATCTGGGACGCGATAAAATCACATAAGTTTGCCCATAAAGGTATACTGCATAAAAATAGGAGGCTCATGATCAAAGAAGGGTCCCTCGCCCGTAGTATCGATAAGCAATCCTACTCATGGGACTATTTCACCCGCATAGATCATGTGGACCCGCATGAGGTATTCCTCGCATAGGTTGTACCCGCCCGCATGGGACTATTTCACCCGCATAAGCCCATAAGGACTCGCATGAGTTATTCCTCGCATCATGGGTAGCAAATCCACGGAACAGGTGGTATAACGTCTTGGGGGTTTACCCCTCATTTATACTATTACCCTGAAGCAGGTGGTATAACGTCTTGGGGGTTTACCCCTCATTTATACTCTTACCCTGGAGAATGTGGTATAACGTCTTGGGGGTTTACCCCTCATTTATACTTTTACCCTAACTCAACCGGCCATCATACATAACATAAGCCCTACCGGCTTATCATACATAACATAAGCACTACCGACTCATCATACATAACATAAGCACCATCGGCTTACCATACATAACATAAGCACCACCGGCTTATCATACATTACATAAGAAAGTTAAGAAATCCCTCTAACTTCTTATTAGTCTTATTCGCATACACTCTCATTTTAGTTTACTTAAGACACTAACATGTCTTTATAAAAAAAATTATCCGGGAATTTAACCCAATGTACTACGTGCCTCTACTCCTTTAAAATGATTCTCTTTCAAATAAAACTTCCAAGATACTAATAACCGTAGTATCAAGTCATATCTACTTTTCAAGACAAGTCACGATACTTTTTAGAAATACATTTATAGGCTTCTAAATCAAGTGACTTCTTTCTTTAAAACCTTAAGCAATTGGTACCTTTAAAACAATTTGCCCTTCTTTATTTCAAGTCATTTCTTTGCTTACATTACTGAAGAAAACCATTCTTTTAATCTTCCATAAAGTTGTTATAACCAACTTTCCATAAAGTCGTTATAACTCTTTATGTCTTAGACAAATTCATTCTTTTTATAACCAAGAAACTTATACTTTCAAATCAAATCACATAGCTTTCAAAATTGTCATGACCCGACCTCGGGTCCGTGACTGGTGCCTTACTCCGGGCACCCTAGTGATACAATCATCAGAGAAAATCAGCGGAAATAAAAACTTTAAGCATGAAACAATACATAAAATAAGCAACAGGCTAACCAAAACGGTTACCTTCCTGTATATATATATATCAACACGAACAGTTAAATCCCTTACAAACCCTGCCCACAACAGTACTACAGACCTCTAAGAATGTAACCACAACTATGACGGGACAGGGCCCCGCCATACCCCTGAATGTACAAGTACCTACAATGACAGGGGACTATACCAAAGATAAGCCTCCGGAGAAACGGAGCTTCCCAAAACGCTGAACTGTGATCCTATGAGCGAGGATCAACAACCGGTGTACCTCTACCTGCGGCATGAACGCACTTCAAGGAGGTCGATAACAGTACCAAGTATGTGAAATCAAAATATCAGAATGAAATCATAATAGTCTATATAAAGCAGGAGACATGTATGATAACCAAACTACAGTACACAACATATAAGCAGTCAGGTCTAGTCGGGGACTCACGCCCTCAAGTCATCACTCATGCCCGTGGAATTCCTTCCTCACTGCCGGCAGTCTATGACATAAATCATACTCATGTGACGCGCCCGTGGCATCCTACCTCACTGTCGGCGTACACATATACAATATATATATATATATACCTCCTGCCCGTGGAATCCTCCTGTCACGACCCGATCTTGCCCGTGGTCGTGCCTACCCTGCACCCTAGTGATACAACATCGAGAAAACCGGAATATAAAACTTAAACAAGAAGCAAGATATATGATCATAAACAAAGCAACCAAACGGTTACCTTCCAATAAAATATATATAAACAACTCTTTTAAAACGAGCAGTTTAATCTTTACAAACCCCGCCACAACAAGATTTACAGCACTTCTAAGAGTTTTTATACAACATGACGACAGGGCCGCCATACCCTCGAATGTACAAGAACCTACAACTGTGGTAACATACCAAAAGATAAGCCTCCGAGAACGGAGCTTCCCAATACGTCAATCAGGATCCTATGAGCGGGGATCCACTACCGATGTACTCCTACCTGCGCATGAACGCAGCCCCGGGCGAGGTCGCATAACAGTACCAAGTATGTGAAATCAGAAAAATATCGTAAATGAAATCATAATACTATATGAAAACAGGAGACATGTATGATGACAAAACTACGATTCACAACATAAAGCGATCACGTCAAGTCGTGACTCACGCCTCAAGTCATCACTCAAATATAACTATGGGTCTCACGCCCACAACATCAATCGTGTTCGCGTCACGCCGCGTGCCCGAATTCTCAGACGGTGTAGACATGCCCATGATGCAACAATAATAACAATGCCCCACGGCCACATGCCCCGGAATGCATCGGTGTAGACACGCCCAAGTGACATTATCAACAATAATATCGGGTGATTAACCCGCCGCACGGCCACACGCCCGAATTCTCAGACGGTGTAGACATGTCCATGTAACCACAATAACAATATATATCGTGTAATCAACCCCGCCACACGGCCACATGCCCCCGACCTGATCGGTGTAGGCATGTCCACGTGACATCAACAACATTATACCGCACAACCAGCTATCACAAACAAGCTCAAGCAAATTACCATACTTCTAGACTTTTATAAAAGATCCACTCCTTCCCAAGAAGTCACCCGATATCAACACTTGCACAACAAAGGCTATCACAACAAGCGTAGGCGAGTTACACAACAACCAAAGATAGGCAAGTTACACACAACTCAAGGTACTTCCATTTCAGATCAAAGTCCGGTTTTAACCCTAAAGTACTACGTGACGTTAAATTCCTTTTAAGAGATCCATTCCTTTCATAAAGGTCACCCGATACCGTAGTATAAAAATAGAGTGACTCACATTTAGGTAAACCAAAATACTTCCCTTTGTAAAATCAAGTAACAACATTATTTTCCAAGCGTTCAAGTTTGCCTAATTTCAAATGCTCAAGTTTCTCATTTTAGAAAGGTTTCATAACTCATAGTCTTAATCTCTTTTAAAACAATTGAGTAACATATGTCTCAGACGTGAGCCGTTTATTCTTGTTTACAACAATCTTGTTACATGACCATGATCTAGGAGATGTAATACAATTTTGTCTTATCTTAGCTTCTATGCAGATGGAGGTTTCTACTTGGTTTTAATAACAATTAGTTAATTGTCAATACACCTTCCTTTATTAGCTAGCTGTGGTTTGCTCGACACTTATTCTCATTTCCAAATCAAGAAACATTATTCTTTTAAAACCAAGTACTCATTACTCGCGAATGAGGTTTCACAACACATTTAACAAAATGTTAATAACTAAGTAAAACAAGTTAAGTCTCTTATCTTTCAAGATCAAGTCTCTTAACTTCTACAATCAACAAACCAATCTTTTACCTCATAGAGTCGTTATAACTAACTTCATATAAAGCGATTATAACACCCGATGTTTTAAACCAACCAACACATTTAACACATGTACGTCTCCCGGACTACATAGGTTACAAAGCATCATGCTAGGAGGATAGGAAGAGGTTCACATACCTCGCGACAGTATCGACAATAAGCAAAACGCCCACGATCTTGTAGAACGGCTAGCCGTTTCCACTCTTCAAGTAGAATACGCTACTCGCAGCATTTCCACCTATAAGGCCACAAACGCCTATTAACTTCTAACCGCATGGTTCCATATTCTACGTAAAATTCTAAAGACTCTCCCCATGGCATGACAGTAAATCTCCTCCTCTATTGAGGCCGGCTACCAAGCCAACCAGGGGGGGGTTTATACCTCTAACCGGACGTATACAATTCTACAACACAGCAATGCTACACAAGTCTACTGTAATACAGTCCTATGTAATTACAATTCAGTTCTTTTCTTTAAATTCAGGCTTAAGTCAAAAGACATCACGCTGCTACGTTCATTCTATATATAGTATACTTCAACTATATAATCCTACAACATGTAATCTCCAATTACAATAAGGGACAAGAATATTTACCTCGACAAGCCCAAAATTATCCAAGTTATAATGTCGATCCCGAGCAAGGTTTAGCTCAACTCCGTGCGCCCAAACCACTCCAAACAACCCTTAGAAGTTCTAACTAACTTCTACTCAAATACTTCAACCAACTATGAAGATTTCCTTAGGGTTTCGGTTTGAGACTAAGAGGACAAAACGAAGTATTTCCGGTCTCTACGTATATAGGAAACTTTGGAATACTACAAGGTATAAGGCTAAGGTATTTTGGGCATTATAACAATACTTGGAGAATACTTTCTACCAAGGGGGGGTGTATTATACGAAACAACTAGGCTAGGGGGGGGTACCCCACGGCTAGACCACTAGGAGGGGGAGGGGGAACCTCTCGGCCAAAGGCCACACGAAAAGGGGGGGGAGGGGGAAGCTCTCGGCTAGAGCAACAAGAAGGGAGGAGAGGGTTTCAAGACTTGGAAGTTTTTGGATGAATGAAGTCTTCAAGCTTAGGGGGGTATTTATAGCAAAACCAAAAGCCAACCAATGGTCAAGATCAAGCCATGTGCAAGGCAAGTGTAAGGCCTTGATCAAGCCAAGTGCACCCTAACCCCTACTCCACAAAACATGGCACCAAACAAGCCACAAAACAAGGCCAAAACAAGGAGCCAATTGGCCAAGAAAACGTGACCCCAATTCGCCCGCGGTTGCCGCCTTGTTTAATGTGAGGGTGACACATGTCACCCTCCCGTTGGTCCAAAATATTTTATCTCTCGGAAAAATCCGCAAAAAATATAAATGACATAGCCGGAATTTTCCCTACGTAAGCTGTGGAAACGTTTCGTCGGAAAACGACTATATTCGGCACTTGTGCCCAAATTTCGAACCAAAGCCAAACTTTAAGTCTCAAATGTTCGTACGTACGTCTCCACGCATACTGCAAATACGGTATAACATTCTCCTCCTTAGAAACATTCGTCCCGAATGTTCCTTCTCAAGACGGATATCGATGAAGTTCCTCTAACAAGTTGCCAACGCCACAGCTTGGCCACGAAAATAACCCACGTTCCCTTCCTTCCTTACTCGCCGTGCGATACCACTTTTGTCACTTTGCCGCGAGGTTCTAGTGTCACTCAGGACGTGCCATACTTCAGTCATTGCTTCAGTTCTCAAAACTGTGGAGTCACTACCTCCAAACTTGGTCATCTTACTAACCTCAATCTTCTTTAAGGCCATTCCCGGCCTTCACGAACCGCTCGTCGAACATATCCACGAACTCATACGATGGTCAACTAAAGCGCCTAGCACCCTCGTGACCTACCACCGGCGGGACCACCCAGAATCGACTTACCTAAACCGGCGGGTCGACCCGCGAGCGGCAATCAACCCGACCCACAATCGCGCCAATACTTGCTCCTTGAACGGAACAATCTTACCAAATCAAGTCATGAAAGCTACCACTTCCATCTCACACTACCCATGGACTTATCACACAAATAATTCCCACGTACTACTTACTCTGATAAGGGTCAACCATGAAATAAATCTTTTACTCAAGACGACCTTACCTCTAAGGTCTCAATCGTGACATAGTCTAAGGTTCACACTTACCATGCCCCCATACTTACCCTTCTACAATAACCAGGTGTCTAAATCACATTTTAGCACAAAGCTATCCGAACATAACACTAAACACATCAGCATACAAAACTCTAGAGGGTTAAGGATATACCTGTCTCTACCGCTTTCTAATCACAGTCCTGCCCTGCAGGGCGCACAGCTAGTGAAGGTGATGAACCAGCCACTGATCCTGAAGGCTGAGTCGTAACATCCGTGCTACCCTTGGTCGGACAGTTCCTCGCAAAATGGCCCGGCTGGCCGCAAAAATAACAAGCTCCCCTGGCACCACGACACTCCCCGAAATGCGGTCTACCACATCGACCACACCGAGGTAGGGGTGACCGTGATCCGCCAACACTTACTTCCCCGAAACTGAACCGCGAGCCACGACTGCCCCGAATACTCTGGATGCTCTGAAGGTTGTGGAGGACCACCTGCATCGTGGAGGTACAAAACTAGTATCTTCCGAGGCGGTCCGCCTCGAAAGTCACCAAAGGACCTCGTTGTTCGCCTCTTCTCGCGATCTTGGTCATTCCGTCGACCTCTCCGTGCCTCACATCCTGCACGAGCTGCATGCGGGCAATGTCCATGCCGGTGAAGAGCTACACTCGAACAAGCCTCTGTCAAGTAATCATCTAGCCCGTGGCGTGGCGGTGCACTCTATCCTCCATGGTTGCCACTAAAGCGGGACATACCGAGCCAACGAGTCAAACTCACGTTGTACTCCCAACCGCACGCCTTTCTCGCCTCAAAGATCATAAATCTGTTTACCGCGCCCTCCTCATCCGCGAGGCAAGAAGTGAGTGAGGAATGCCTCTCGAGAACTCGTCCCATATCGCTGGAAGCGCATGCTCTCCCGGACAACTCCCACGATCAAAACTACGATCATGCGGTATCACGCGGCCGATGCGAACCTAAGACCACCGACTCGGTCTCCAAGCCTTGATCACTCGCGACCACCAGAATCGCCGGATGAACTCCTGCGGATCATCCTCGTGCCTCGACCCATAAAACTCGCGGGCTACAACTCGTAAAGTCCCGTAGCCTCAAACTATCTCGCTCGGGGTGAACCATCGTGCTCGAATCGAATCTGCTGCGTCCACCTATCTCATATCGGCCACGACTTCGCCAAAGAATCGCCATCTCCTTGTACCCCATCTCATCTCGCTCCGGGTTGTGGGATGGAGGCTCAGTGCATCGTGGTCTCGCAGCCCATCGCGGCGTTCTAAACTCGCTGGCCGGGCGGCGTCGCAAAACTCGCCGTCAAGCACAACTCGTGTCTTGTCAGGGCTGCGCTCGTGCTCCTCAGATCTCACTAGCGACTCCTCGCTGCCTTGCCATCGGGCTCGTTGTTGCGCGGAGGCATAATCGTAAAACGAGATACGTCGAGAGGGTCCAACTTACAACATGCTCTAAGGTCGCCACGACCCAACGCCCGTGGATCGTGTCTTACCCTGCACCCTAGTGATACAACATCGAGAAAATCAGCGGAAATAAAAACATGAACATGAATTCGAGACAAAATAAATAAACAGCCAACCAAAACGATTGCCTTCATCATATATACATAAATACCCGACGCTTATCCTTTTTACAAACCCCGCCCACAACAAGTACATGCACTTAAGATTTACACAACAACTATGACGGACAGTGGCCCCGCCATACCTCGAATGTACACGGACCTACTGCACTCGTGGTAACATACCAAAGATAAGCCTCCAAGGAACGGAGCTTCCCAACACGCCGAAAGGTGATCCTAAAAGAGGATCGACACCGATGTACCTCTACTGCAGATGAACGCAGCCCGGCGAGGTCGATAACAGTACCAAGTATGTGAAATCAGAAATATCAGAATCAAATCATAATAGTCTATAAAAGCAGGAGACAGGTATGATAACCAAACTACAGTACATACACATAGCAGTTATATCAATTCAGGGTCTCACGCCCACAACATCAATCCTGCCCGTGGAGTCCCTTCCTCACGGCGATGCATGATATGATAACAACAAGATAGAAATCCAAATGGGAGCATACCCGTGCGCTACGCATCGTGTCAGTATGTCCAAAGGGAACAAATAAGACAACATTCCAAATGGAAGCCTACCCGTGCGCTACGCATCGTGTCAGTAGGTCCAAAGGGAAACAATAAGACAGCATTCCCAATGGAAGCATACCCGTGCGCTACGCATCGTGTCAGTATGTCCAAAGGGAAACAATAAGACAACAAGGCGGTAATCAAAGTGGAAGCATACCCGTGCGCTACGCATCGTGTCAGTATGTCCAAAGTGATTTAACAAAAGTAACACTATCAACAGCGAACGCATTGCGGAATTTCTCCGCCACCGCCGCGACGCCCAAGTAAGTTCTCAACAAGTCAACCGACCCTCCATCGAGACGCGGAGTATAGACACACAATCTTTGCACAACAAAGGCTATCACAACAAGCATAGGCAAGTTTCACAACAACAAGCATAGGAAAGTTTCACATCAACAAGCATAGGCAAGTTTCACAACAACAAGCATAGGCAAGTTTCACAACAACAAGCATAGGCAAGTTATACACAACTCAAAGTACTTTCATTTTATGCCAAAGTCCGGGTTTTAACCCTAAAGTACTACGTACGTTAAATCCCTTTTAAAGAGATCTAATCCTTTTCTAAAAGTCACCCGATACCCGTAGTATAAAAATAGAGTGACTTATATCTTTTAAGTAAACCAAAACAATTTCCATACTTTCCTTTTTAAAACCAAATTAAGGCAACACCATGCCTTCTTTTTTTTGACCAAAACACTTTTCTTTTTAAAGTCAAGTTACCACATTAAAACCAATGATAAAACCTTTCTTTTGTTTTCATAAGGTCGTTATAACCAACTTCCCATAAAGTTGTTATACACCTTATGTTTTAAACCATTTTAAGACAACACAATGCCTTTCTTTTTCCTAAAGTTCCAGTTTGCCTAATTTCAAATACACAAGTCTCTTTTTTTGAAAAGTTCATAGTTCAATGTCTTAATCTCTTTTAAAACAATTGAGTAACATATGCCTTAGGCGAGTAGGTTATTCTTGTTCATAATCAATCTTATTAGCAGCCATGATCTAGAAATGTAATATCATTTTGTCTCATCTTAGCTTCTATGCAGATGGAGGTTTCTACTGGTTTTAATAACACTTAATTATTCAATACATTTCCCTTTATTAACGCTGCAGTGGTTTGTCGATACACATTCTGATTCCCGAAATCAGTAAAACATTATTCCTTCCAAAAACCAAGTACTCATTACTCACGAATGAGGTTTCACACAAACATTCATATTAAGTCAAGTCTCTTATCTTTTAAGAATAAGTCTCTTAACTTCTAAACCATTAAACCATTCTTTTTATCTCTCTTAAGGCGTTACACCTAACTTCTCATAAAGCTGGTATAACTTTTATGTTTTCAAACCAAGTATACACTTCTTTCAAAAAGGTTTCTTAATCTTTTAGAATACTTCAAGGTTCTTTTACATCAAGTCGATTATAAGTCAAATCAGTTATCTTTTAAAAACCACAAAGCATTTCTCATTTACATAGAGCTGTTATAACCAACTTCCCATAAAGCCGTTATAACACTTTATGTTTAAAGACAATCAAATACATTTAACACATATGCGCTCACCGTACTACATAGTTATACACATATCATGCTAGAACAGATAGGAAGAGGTTCACATACCTCGCGACGATTATCGACTAAAAGCAAAATGCTCCAGTACTCAAACCGTCGGCTACACTCACAGTCAAGCAGGTCACTCCACCCGTAGTACTACAACCTATAGAGGCCACAAAGCGCCTATGAATATCTTGAGATCCCGACGTAGAATATTCTACGTAAAATTCGCAAAGACCTCTCCGCAACAACAGAAATCTCCTCCTCTATCGAGGCCGCTACCAAGCCAACCAGGGGTTAACACGCCTAACCTGACGTGTACAATTCTACTACACAAGAATGCTACACAAGTCTACCGCAATACACCCTATGTAATTACAGATCGCTTCTCTTCTTTAAATTCAGCTTAAGTCGCAAGACATCACGTAAGTATTATTCATGCTTAAGTCAAAAGACATTGCCGCACAACTAAGTTCAGTTCTATATGTAGTATACTTAACTATATACTCCTACAACATGTAATTTCCAATTACAACAGAAGGTCATGAGTGTTTACCTCGATAAGCCCAAAATTATCCAAGTTATATGTCGATCCTGAGCAAGGTTTAGCTCCTACTCCGGCGCTCCAACCCGCTCCAACAACCCTTAGAAGTTCTAACCAACTTCTACTCAAATACTTCAACTATCAATGAAGATTTCCTTAGGGTTTCGTTTAGTGGCTAAAGGAAGTATAATAGTATTTTCTGGGCTTTTTGTATAAGTGTAACCTTGGGAAAACTACAAGGTATTTGGGCCAAGGTATTTGGACATTACAACAATACTAGGAGAGTATTTCTATACCACAACAAGGGGTATTATACTGAAACCAACTAGGCAGTGGGTACCCCACGGCTAACCACTACAAAGGGGGAGAGGGAAGCTCTCGGCCAAAGGGCCTCAAAGGGGAGTGGGAGTGTGGACGAGAGAGAACAAGAGGAGGGAGTGTTTTGAGACTTAGATAGATTGCTCAAGTTTTGGATGAAGAAAGTCTTCAACTTAGAGGGTATTTATAGGTCAAGTGAAGGCCAACCAATGGCCAAGATGAAGACAAGTGCATAGCAAGTGTAAGGCCAAGATTTAGCCATGTGCTACCTTATCCATCTACACAAAATATCCTACCTAACCCTTGACCAAAATTTCAACACCAAAAACGTGCAATTGGGCTAGCTTTGCCGTCCACTTGCTTCCAATGGGAGGGTGACACTTGTCCCCCTCCCGTTGGTCCAAAATGTTTCGTCTCTCGGAAAAATCCGCAAAAATTATTAATGACATAGCCGAATTTTCCTACGTAAGTCGTGGAAACGTCGTTTAAAAACGACTCCTTTAGGTAGTTATGCACAAATTCGAACCTATGCCTACTTTAAGGCTCAAATTGTATACGACGCCTCACGTATATACTGGAAATACGGTATAACATTCTCCTCCTTAGAAACATTCGTCCGAATGTTCCTTCTCAAGACGGATAACGAAGTTCTTCTAACAAGTTGCCAACGCCACACCGCCACGAAATATCACACGCTCTCTTCCTTCCTTACTCGCCGTGCCCTTCTCTGACACTTGAACTCCTCTTGTATACGCATTCACACTTCACCATCGCTTCCCAAAACTTTGGAGTCACCACCTCCAAACTTGGTCATCTTACTAGCTTCAATCTCCCTTAAGGCCATTCCCGGCCTTCACGATCCGCTTCTGGTCGAACATATCCACGAATTCTTACGATGGTTATCTAATCATGGGCCTAGCGCCCTCGTGACCCTACCACCTGGCGGGACCACCCAGAGCTGGCCCCACTTTGAAACCGGCCGCGGGTTGGCCCTCAATATGTCCCCAACCCGACCCACTTACGCATCACGCTCTTGTTCCCCGATCCGGAACAATCTTACCTCTACAGGTCATGAAAGCTACCAATTCCATTTTTACACTACCCAAGGAAATTCCCCACAATTACTCTACGTATGATTATACATTCTGACAAAGATCACCCGCAAGATCTTGTACTCAAGACGGCCTTACATCTAAGGTCTCAACTGTAATATTCTAAGGTTCATCATTTCTCACCCCCAGGCTTACCCTTTTTCACTAACCAGGTTTCTAAATCACATTTTAGCACAAACCTATCCGAACATAACACTAAACACATCATCACAACATCAATACATACAAAACTCTAGAGGGTTAAGGATATACCTGAAAATAGGCGATTCAGAGGACCGCTAAAACTGGGAACTTCCACCGCGACCTCTACCGTGGCCCACCGGTGTATGAACATCCTGCCTGACTATGGAAGGTGAAGAACCCGCAATCGATCCCAGTAGTCCAGGCTATCCTACCAGCGCACCTGGTCGGACAATTTCTCCCAAAATGGCCCTCGCTGGCCGCATGTAAACAAACTCCCGACTAGCACGACACTCCCACCGCGAGTCTACTACAGTGATCACAACGAGGTAGGGTGGCTTCACCGCTAACACCCCGCTTCTCGAAAATCTGAACCTCGAGCCCCGACCGCTCCCGAATACTCTAGATGCTCAAGATTGTGGAGGACCACTCAGATCGCGGAGGAGCATAACTAGTTCGCCGAGGCGGTCCGCCTCGAAAGTCACCAAAGGACCTCGCTGCTCGCCCTTCTCACGACCTCGTTATTTCGCCGATTTCTCCGCCTCACCTCCAAGTGCATAAGCTCGCACGCGGCAATGTCCATGCCCACAAGAGCTACACCCGAACAACTCTCGCTAGGTAATCATCGAGCCTCGTAACATATCGGTGCACTCGATCCTCCATACTAGCTACTAATGCGGGACGCATCGCCAATGAGTCGAACTCACATTGTACTCCCGAATCAGACGCCTGCTCGCCGCAACACCAAAAATCTGTACCGAGCCCTCCTCATCCGTGGCGGCAAGAAGTGTGCAAGAAATGCCTTGAGAACTCGTCCCATAAAGCCTAAGTGCATTCTCTCCCGACAGCTCCCACGATCAAACCAATCGATCGCGTATCACGCACCGATGCGAACCTAGGACCACCGACTCGGTCTCCGATGCCTTGATCACTCTCATGATCCGTCAGAATCGCCGGATGAACTCCTCGGATCATCCTCGTGTCTCGACCCATAAAACTCGCGGGTTACACTCGTAAAAATCCCGTAGTCTCAAATCGCTCGCCGGGTTGAATTACGGTGCTATCGGGATCGAATCACGCTGATCCAAACTATCTCAAGTTCGCCACAACCTCGCCATTAATCGCCATCTCCTTGTAACCCATTCTCTCGCCTCACTGTAGGATCGAGGCTCAGTGTGGTCTCTTCCGCTTCTACTCGCAGCCTCTCACGCTTTGCCCTTCTCGGGCCCGGTTGCCGCGCGGAGGCATAATCGGTAAAACGAGATACGCTGGAGGTCCAACTTACAACACAGCTCTAAGGCACGATCTCAGAATGAGAAGAATGGAAACCAATCCTAAATGTCCTATAGTGTTATACCCCGTATCTCAAGAGTATGTACGTGAGGGCGTACGTATAATAATTTAAGCCTAAAGGTGGGCTAGTTTCGAAATTTGTACACAACACCCGATTGGAGTCGTTTTTCGACGAAACGTTTCCACAGCTTTCGTAGGGAAAATTCCGGCTATGTCATTTCTAATTTTTGCGGATTTTTCCGAGAGACGAAACATTTTGGACCAACGGGAGGGTGACAAGTGTCACCCTCACATTGGAAGTGGGCGGTAAAGCTTGCGAAAGGGGCATGTGGTAGGTAGGATATTTGTGCAAGTTGGTGTGGTAGATGGATAAGGTACACATGGTGGAAATCTAGCCCTACACTTGCACCACACTTGTCTTCATCTTGGCCATTGGTTGGCCTTCACTTGACCTATAAATACCCCTCTAGTTGATGAACTTTCTTCATCCAAAAATTGAGCAATCTATCTAAGTCTCAAATACTCCCTCCCTCTTGTCTTGAAATCGCCCAAAAGTCCTCCCCTGAGAGCTTGGCCGAGAGCTTCCTCCCTTTGTGGTGCCTAGCCAGAGGTACCCCTAGCCTAGTTGTCTCGTATAAATACCCCTTTGTGGTATAGAAATACTCTCCTAGTATTGTTATAATGTCCAAATACCTTGGCCCAAATACCTTGTAGTATTCCCAAGGTTACACTTATACAAGCCTAAAATACCATTATACTTTCCTCATACTAAAACGAAACCCTAGGGAAAAATCTTCACCCGTAGTTGAAGTATTAAGTAGAAGTTGTGTAGACACTTCTAAGGGTTTCTTGGAGCGTTTTGGAGCGCATTGAGTAGGAGCTAAACCTTGCTCAGATCGACTTTTATCTCGGATAATTTTGGGCTTATCGAGGTAAACACTCATGACCTTCTATTGTAATTGGAAATTACATGTTGTAGGAATATATAGTTGAAGTATACTATATATAGAACTGAACGTTATAATTGTGCGGCAATGTCTTTTGACTTAAGCTCGAATAATACTTACGCAATGTCTTGCGACTTAAGCCTGAATTTAAATAAGAGAACTGAACTGTAATCACATAGGACTGTACTACAGTAGACTTGTGTAGCATTACTGTGAAGTAGAATTGTACATGTCCGGTTAGGCGTGCAAACCCCCCCCCTGGTTGGCTTGGTAGCCTACCGATAGAGAGAGATTAACGTCATGGGGAGGTGTCACGAATTTTCTCGTAGAAAGATGAAAACTTGTGTTTAAGATTTAATAGACGTTTGTGGCCTTTATAGGTGAAAGTACTAAGAGTAGCGATTCTACTCGAGGAGTGGAAAGGGCTAGTGCGTTGTTGTACTTGTAGATTTTTGATTATTGTAGATAATCGTCGCGAGGTATGTGAAACTCTTCCTATCTCTTCTAGCATGATATGTGTGTAAATATGTAGTACGGTAGACGTACATGTGTTTAATGTATTTGATTGGTTAGAAACATAAATTGTTATAACTGCTTTATGGGAAGTTGGTTATAACAGCTTTATGTAGGTAAGAAAATACTTTGTGGTTTTAAAAGGTAACTGATGTGAATTATAACTGGCTTGTTATAATAAAGAACTTGATGTATTTCAAAAGATTTATAAATCGTTTTGAAGGGAGAGTAACACTTGGTTTTAAAGGTTTTAAAAGAGAATTATACTAGCTTTATGGGAGTTAGGTATAATGTCTTAAGAGAGGTAAAGAAAATGGTTTATCATGTTAGAAGTTAAGAGACTTGATCTTATAAGATAAGAGACTTAACTTATTTGTTTTAATGTGGATGGTTATGTGAAACCTCATTCGTGAGTAATGAGTACTTGGTTTTATTTAAAGGGATAATGTTTTACTGATTTCGGAAATCAGAATGTGTATC
This sequence comes from Przewalskia tangutica, assembly GCA_029844215.1. NCBI lineage: Eukaryota > Viridiplantae > Streptophyta > Magnoliopsida > Solanales > Solanaceae > Przewalskia > Przewalskia tangutica. The sequence continues at coordinate 67,565,888 of CM056726.1, forward strand.
GACAAACCACTGCAGCGTTAATAAAAGGAAAATGTATTGAATAAATGAAGTCTTGTATTAAAACCAGAGAAACCTCCATCCGCATAGAAACTAAGATGAGACAAAATGATATTACATTTTCTAGATCATGGTCACGTAATAAGAATGTTGTAAACAAGAATAACCTACTCTCACGTAAGATATATATTACTCAATCGTCTAAAAGAAATCAAGTGATTAAGTTTATGAACTATGAAACCATTTGAAAATGAGGCTTAAGTAATTGAAACTAGGCAAACGGAACTTAGGAAAAGAATGTTGTTACTTGACTTTTGAAAAGGAATGTGGGTTGGTCATTCTAATACTACGGTATTGTGTGACTTATGTGAAAGAAACGGATCTCTTAAAAGGTATTTAACGACGTAGTACTTTAGGTTAAAACCCGACTTTGGCATAAAATGAAAGTACTTTGAGTTGTGTGAAACTTGCCTATGCTTGTGATGATAGCCTTGTTGTGCAAGTGTGGTATTTCGTATTACCGCTGCTCTCGATGGAGGGCCGTTGATTTGTTATGAACGATTCTACACCGAGTCCCACGACGGGCAGGCACGTATTCCATTTGATTATACACCGAGTCCCACGACGGGCGTGGTCACGATTTCATCCGATATTACACCGAGTCCCACGACGGGCGGTGGTCACGATCACATCCGATTTTACACCGAGTCCCACGATGGGCGTGGTCACGTATTTCATCCGTTATCATACATGTCTCCGCTTTATATAGACTATTATGATTTCATTTACGCCTTTTTACGCTTCACATACTGGTACTGTTGCCAGATCGACCTCTTCGGGGCTGCGTCACGCCGCAGTAGAAGTACATCGTCGCCGATCCCCGCTCTAGGATCACCTTTCAAAGATATCGAAGCTGCCTTCCTTCGAGGCTTATCTTTGGTATGTGTTCCCCGAGTTGTAGGTTCTTGTACATTCGTGGTATGGCGGCCCCGTCCGTCATAGTTGTTGTAAATCTTAGAGGTCCAGAGTAATCGTGTGGCGGTGGTTTTGTAAAAGGGATTAAACTGCTCGCTTTGGAAAAAGTTGTTATATGTATATCATTGGAAGGTAACCGTTTGGTTGACTGCTTTATTATCATGTCTCTCATTTCATGTTTAAAGTTTTATTTTCCGCTGATTTTCTCTGATGTTGTGTCACTAGGGTGCCCGGTAAGGCACGACCACGCCCGAATTCGGTGTGACATAGTGGTATCGAGCGCTTAATCCGGTGTGTCTACAGCATCGTGTCTAGTAGAGTCTTGATTATCGGTGTGTTGTGCACCACATCTATAATCAGGAGGCTATAGGACATTTAGGATTGGTTTCCATTTCTTCTCATTCTGAGATCGTGCCTTAGAGCCGTGTGATAAGTTGTACCCCTCTGACGTATTTCATTTTTACCAGTTATGCCTCCGCGTAAGGCAACCCAGACCCAGACAGGCAAGGCAGCCGAGGGAGCTGCTAGTGGGATACAGAGGAGTACGAGGGCGCAGGCCCGGTCAGTACCTGAGACAGTGCTTCCAACGGCGGGTTTCGTGACGCCGCCAGCAGAGTTTAGAGCCGCAGCAGCGGGTCGCCGAGACTACAAGACTGAGCCTCCATCCACACCGGAGCGATGAGACGGGTACAAGGAGATGGTTCGCCATCGCCGTGGTCGTGGCCATACATGAGGATAGGTTGGACGCAGCAGCCTCACCCCGAGAGCACCCGTAGTTCACCCCCGAGCAGATAGTTTGAGGCTACGGGACTTTCTGAGATGCAGCCCGCCCGAGTTCTATGGGTCGAGGCCTGAGGATGATCCGCAGGAGTTCATCCGAAGCGATTCTGGATCATGAGTGATCAAGGCTTCGGAGACCGAGTCAGTGACCTTCGGTTCGCATCGGCTGCGCGAGCATCGCAATGATCGTTTGATTCATGGAATCGCCCCGAGGTGAGCATGCGCTCCCAGCTTGGGGACGAGTTCTCGGCGGCATTTCTTGCACATTTCTTGCCTCACGAGATGCGAGGGCTCGCGCATGCATTTTTGGTGTTACGGCTGCAACGGACGTGCGGTCGGGAGTACAATGTGGAGTTCGACTCATTGGCCCGGTACGTCCCCGCGTTAGTAGCTGATATGGAGGACAGAGTACACCGCTACGTCACCGGGCTGGATGAGTACTTGGCAGAGGCTTGTTCGGGTGTAGCCCTTCAGCCGGGCATGGACATTGCCCGCATGCAGGCTCATGCACTAGGATGTGAGGCACGGAGGAGTCGACGGAATGACCGAGATCAGCGAGGCCGTAATGCAGGTCCTTTGGTAGCTTTCAAGTCGTACCGCCTCAGCAGCAGGCTAGTGATGTACCTCCGCCAGTACAGAGTGGTCCTCCATCGCCGACGCTCAGTGGTATTCGAGCCGGGTCGAGCTCCAAGGCTTCGTTCACGATATACGGGTTCTAGCCATCGGGTTCGTTTTCTCAGTGTGCACGATGTGGCAAACGTCATCCCGGGGAATGTCGTCTTTTTACTGGTGCTTGTTTTTCCTGCGGCCGTCAGGGCCATGTGACGAGAAACTGTCCTAGTAGGAAGGATGCAAACAGAATGACTCAGCCTACCGGATCAGTGGCAGGTTCATCGCCTTCTACAGCTATGCGCCCTGCAGGGCAGGCCTATGATTAGAGAGGAGCGGTAGATCTGTATATCCCTAACCTCTAGAGTTTTGTATGTATTGATGTTGTTGATGTGTTTAGTGTTATGTTTGGATAGTCGTGCTAAAAAGTGATTTAGAAACCTGGTTAGTGAAAAGGGTAAGTCCCTGGGAAGTGTGAAATGGAAGTGGTAGCTTTCATGACCTGTTTAGGTAAGATTGTTCCGGATCGGGGAACAAGAGCGTGATGCGTAAGTGGATCGGGTTGGGGCCATGTTGAGGGCCAACCCGCGGCCGGTTTCAAAATAGGGTCACCTCTGGTGGTCCCGCCAGTGGTAGGTCACGAGGGTGCTAGGCCCAAGTTTAGATGACCGTCGTATGATTTCGTGTTTATGTTCGACCAGAAGCGGATCGTAAAGGCCGGGAATGGCCTCAAGGGAGATTGCGGTTAGTAAGATGACCAAGTTGGAGGTAGTGACTCCAAAGTTTTGGAACTAAAGCGATGATCAAGCGTGGTACGATACTAGAAGAGTTCAAGTGTTCGGCGAGGGCACGACGAGTAAGAAGGGAAGAGAACGTGTGTTATTACGTGGCCAGGTGTGGCTTTGACAACTTGTTGAAGGAACTTCTTCGTTATCTGTTTCGAGAAGGAACATTCGGGACGAATGTTTCTAAGGAGGGGAGAATGTTATACCCCGTATTTCCAGAGTATGTACGTGAGGGCGTACGTATAATAATTTAAGCCTAAAGGTGGGCTAGTTTCGAAATTTGTACACAACACCCGATTGGAGTCGTTTTTCGACGAAACGTTTCCACAGCTTTCGTAGGGAAAATTCCGGCTATGTCATTTCTAATTTTTGCGGATTTTTCCGAGAGACGAAACATTTTGGACCAACGGGAGGGTGACAAGTGTCACCCTCACATTGGAAGTGGTGGCGGTAAAGCTTGGCCGAAAGGGGGGCATGTGGTAGGTAGGATATTTGTGCAAGTTGGTGTGGTAGATGGATAAGGTACACATGGTGGAAATCTAGCCCTACACTTGCACCACACTTGTCTTCATCTTGGCCATTGGTTGGCCTTCACTTGACCTATAAATACCCTCTAGTTGATGAACTTTCTTCATCCAAAATTGAGCAATCTATCTAAGTCTCAAATACTCCTCCTCTTGTCTTGAAATCGTCCAAAAGTCCTCCCTTTGAGAGCTTGGCCGAGAGCTTCCCCTCCCTTTGTGGTGCTCTAGCCCAGGGTACCCCTACCCTAGTTGTATCGTATAAATTACCCTTTTTGTGTTATAGAAATAATCTCCTATTATTGTTATAATGTACAAATAAATTGGCCCATATAGCTTGTAGTATTCCCAAGGTTACTATTATTCAAGCCTTAAAATACCATTATACTTTCCTCACTCACTAAAACGAAACCCTAGGGAAAAATCTTCACCCGTAGTTGAAGTATTAAGTAGAAGTTGTGTAGACACTTCAAGGGTTTCTGAGCGTTTTGGAGCGCACGAGTAGAGCTAAACCTTGCTCAGATCGACTTTTATCTCGGATAATTTTGGGCTTATTGAGGTAAACACTCATGACCTTCTATTGTAATTGGAAATTACATGTTGTAGGAATATATAGTTGAAGTATACTATATATAGAACTGAACGTTATAATTGTGCGCAAATGTCTTTTGACTTAAGCTCGAATAATACTTACGCAATGTCTTGCGACTTAAGCCCAATTTAAATAAGAGAATCGAATCAGAATCACATAGATCAGTATTACAGAGACTTGTGTAGCATTACCGTGAAGTAGAATTGTACACGCCCGTTAGGCGTGCAAACCCCCGTTGGCTTGGTAGCCTCGATAGAGAGAGATTAACGCTGCGGGAGGTGTCACCAATTTTCTCAGAGAAAGATGAAAACTTGTGTTTAAGATTTAATAGACGTTTGTGGCCTTTATAGGTGAAAGTACTAAGAGTAGCGTATTCTACTCGAGGAGTGGAAAGTGGCTAGTGCGTTGTAGTACTTGGAGCTTTTGCTTATTGTCGATAATCGTCGCGAGGTATGTGAACCTCTTCCTATCTCTTCTAGCATGATATGTGTGTAACTATGTAGTACGGTAGACGCATACGTGTTTAATGTATTTGATTAGTTTGAAACATAAAGTGTTATAACGGCTTATGGGAAGTTGGTTATAAATACTTTATGTAGGTAAGAAAATACTTTGTGGTTTTAAAAGGTAATCGATGTGAATTATAACTGGCTTGTTATAATAAAGAACTTGATGTATTTCAAAAGATTTATAAATCGTTTTGAAGGGAGAGTAACACTTGGTTTTAAAGGTTTTAAAAGAGAATTATACTAGCTTTATGGGGAGTTAGGTATAATGTCTTAAGAGAGGTAAAGAAAATGGTTTCATCATGTTAGAAGTTAAGAGACTTGATCTTATAAGATAAGAGACTTAACTTATTTGTTTTAATGTGGATGGTTATGTGAAACCTCATTCGTGAGTAATGAGTACTTGGTTTTATTTAAAGGGATAATGTTTTACTGATTTCGGAAATCAGAATGTGTATCGACAAACCACTGCAGCGTTAATAAAAGGAAAATGTATTGAATAAATGAAGTCTTGTATTAAAACCAGTAGAAACCTCCATCTGCATAGAAACTAAGATGAGACAAAATGATATTACATTTTCTAGATCATGGCTGCTGTAATAAGAATGTTGTAAACAAGAATAACCTACTCTCACGTAAGATATATATTACTCAATCGTTCTAAAAAGAAATCAAGTGATTAAGTTTATGAACTATGAAACCATTTGAAAATGAGAAGCTTAAGTAATTCAAACTAGGCAAACGGGAACTTAGGAAAAGAATGTTGTTACTTGACTTTTGAAAAGGAATGTGGGTTGGTCATTCTAATACTACGGGTATTGTGTGACTTATGTGAAAGAAACGGATCTCTTAAAAGGTATTTAACGTACGTAGTACTTTAGGGTTAAAACCCGGACTTTGGCATAAAATGAAAGTACTTTGAGTTGTGTGAAACTTGCCTATGCTTGTGATGATAGCCTTTGTTGTGCAAGTGTGGTATTTCTGTGTTACCGCGTCTCTCGATGGAGGGCCGGTTGATTTGTTATGAACGATTCTACACCGAGTCCCACGAGACGGGCAGGCACGTATTCCATTTGATTATACACCGAGTCCCACGACGGGCGTGGTCACGATTTCATCCGATATTACACCGAGTCCCACGAGACGGGCGTGGTCACGTATCACATCTGATTTTACACCGAGTCCCACGAGATGGGCGCGGTGGTCACGATTTCATCCGTTATCATACATGTCTCTCGCTTTATATAGACTATTATGATTTCATTTACTGATCTTCTTCGAGGCCGCGTTCATGCGCCAGTAGGTACATCGCCGATCCCCGCTCTAGGATCACCTTTCAGATATTGAAGCTCGTTCCTTGGAGGCTTATCTTTTGGTATGTGTTCCCGAGTTGTAGGTTCTTGTACATTCGTGGTATGGCGGCCCCGCCCCGTCATAGTTGTTGTAAATCTTAGAGGTCCAGAGTAATCGCGCGGTGGTTTTGTAAAAAGGGATTAAACTGCTCGCTTTGAAAAAGTTGTTATATGTATATCATTGGAAGGTAACCGTTTGGTTGACCTGTTTTATTATCATGTCTCTCATTTCATGTTTAAAGTTTTATTTTCCGCTGATTTTCTCTGATGTTGTGTCACTAGGGTGCCCGGGGTAAGGCACCAGTCACGGGCCCGGAATTCGGGGTGTGACATATAGCCTCCTGATTATAGATGTGGTGCACAACACACCGATAATCAAGACTCTACTAGACACGGTCTGTAGACACTTTCCGAGGACTAACTGCTCTGATACCACTTTTGTCACGACCCGAACCTCGCCCGTGGATCGTGTCTTACCCTGCACCCTAGTGATACAACATCGAGAAAATCAGCGGAAATAAAAACATGAACATGAATTCGTAGACAAAATAAATAAACAAAGCAACCAAAACAGCTTGCCTTTCATCATATATACATAAATACCCGACAGCTTATCCTTTTTACAAACCCCGCCCACAACAAAGGTTACTGCACTTAAGATTTACACAACAACTATGACGGACAGGCCCCGCCATACCCCGAATGTACACTGACCTACTGCACTGTGGTAACATACCAAAGATAAGCCTCCAAGGAACGAGCTTCCCAACACGAAAGGTGATCCTAAAAATGGATCGACAAATGACGTACTTACTCGCAGATGAACGCAGCCTCGGGCGAGGTCGCATAACAGTACTAAGTATGTGAAATCAGAAATATCAGAATCAAATCATAATAGTCTATAAAAGCAGGAGACAAGTATGATAACCAAACTACAGTACATACACATAACAGTTATATCAATTCAGGGTCTCACGCCCACAACATCAATCCTGCCCGTGGAGTACCTTCCTCACTGCCGGCAGTCTATGATATGATAACAACAAGATAGAAATCCAAATGGTAGCATACCCGTGCGCTACGCATCGTGTCAGTATGTCCAAAGGGAACAAATAAGACAACATTCCAAATGGAAGCCTACCCGTGCGCTACGCATCGTGTCAGTAGGTCCAAAGGGAAACAATAAGACAGCATTCCAAATGGAAGCATACCCGGGCGCACGATCGCGGTCGTATGTCCAAAGGGAAACAATAAGACAACAAGGCGGTAATCAAAGTGGAAGCATACCCGCGCGCCACGATCGTGTCGATGTCCAAAGTGATTTAACAAAAGTAACACTATCAGCGAACGCATTGCGGGAATTTCTCCGCCACACGCAGACGCCCAAGTAAGTTCTCAACAAGTCAACCGAATTCTCCATCGAGACGCCAGAGTATAGAAACACAATCTTTGCACTACAAAGGCTATCACAACAAGCATAGGCAAGTTTCACAACAACAAGCATAGGAAAGTTTCACATCAACAAGCATAGGCAAGTTTCACAACAACAAGCATAGGCAAGTTTCACAACAACAAGCATAGGCAAGTTATACACAACTCAAAGTACTTTCATTTTATGCCAAAGTCCGGGTTTTAACCCTAAAGTACTACGTGCGTTAAATTCCTTTTAAAGAGATCTAATCCTTTTCGAAAAGTCACCCGATACCCGTATTATAAAAATAGAGTGACTTATATCTTTTAAGTAAACCAAAACAACTTCCATACTTTCCTTTTTAAAACCAAATTAAGGCAACACCATGCCTTCTTCTTTTTTGACCAAAACACTTTTCTTTTTAAAGTCAAGTTACCACATTAAAACCAATGATAAAACCTTTCTTTTGTTTTCATAAGGTCGTTATAACCAACTTCCCATAAAGTTGTTATACACCTTATGTTTTAAACCATTTTAAGACAACACAATGCCTTTCTTTTTCCTAAAGTTCCATTTTGCCTAATTTCAAATACACAAGTCTCTTTTTTTGAAAAGTTCATAGTTCAATGTCTTAATCTCTTTTAAAACAATTGAGTAACATATGCCTTAAAGTAGTAGGTTATTCTTGTTCATAATCAATCTTATTAGCATATGATCTAGAAATGTAATATCATTTTGTCTCATCTTAGCTTCTATGCATGGAGGTTTCTACCGGGTTTTAATAACACTTAATTATTCAATACATTTCCCTTTATTAACGCCGCAGTGGTTTGTCGATACACATTCTCGATTCCCAAATCAAGAAACATTATTCCTTCCAAAACCAAGTACTCATTACTCACGAATGAGGTTTCACACAAACATTCATATTAAGTCAAGTCTCTTATCTTTTAAGAATAAGTCTCTTAACTTCTAAACCATTAAACCATTCTTTTATCTCTCTACATGCTACACCTAACTTCTCATAAAGTGGTATAACTTTTATGTTTTCAAACCAAGTATACACTTCTTTCAAAAAGGTTTCTTAATCTTTTAGAATACTTCAAGGTTCTTTTACATCAAGTCGGTTATAAGTCAAATCGCTTATCTTTTAAAACCACAAAGCATTTCTCATTTACATAGAGTCATATAACTAACTTCCCATAAAGTCGTTATAACACTTTATGTTTAAAGACAATCAAATACATTTAACACACGTACGCTCACCGTACTACATAGTTATACACATATCATGCTAGAACAGATAGGAAGAGGTTCACATACCTCGCGACGATTATCGACTAAAAGCAAAATGCTCCAAGTACCTCAAACCGTCGCTACACTCTCACCAAGATCACTCCACCCGTAGTACTACAACCTATAGAGGCCACAAAGCGCCTATTAATATCTTTAGATCTCAATGTAGAATATTCTACGTAAAATTCGCAAAGACTCTCCGCAACAACAGAAATCTCTCCTCTCTATCGAGGCCGCTACCAAGCCAACCGGGGTTAACACGCCTAACCGACGCGTGTACAATTCTACTACACAAGAATGCTACACAAGTTCATCAGAATACACCCTATGTAATTACAGCTCGCTTTCTTTAAATTCAGCTTAAGTCGCAAGACATTGCCGTAAGTATTATTCAGGCTTAAGTCAAAAGACATTGCCGCACAACTAAGTTCAGTTCTATATGTAGTATACTTAACTATATACTCCTACAACATGTAATTTCCAATTACAACAGAAGGTCATGAGTGTTTACCTCGATAAGCCCAAAATTATCCAAGTTATATGTCGATCCTGAGCAAGGTTTAGCTCCTACTCCGTGCGCTCCAACCCGCTCCAAACAACCCTTAGAAGTTCTAACCAACTTCTACTCAAATACTTCAACTATCAATGAAGATTTCCTTAGGGTTTCGTTTAGTGGCTAAAGGAAGTATAATAGTATTTTCTGGCTTTTTGTATAAGTTGTAACTTGGGAAAACTACAAGGTATTTGGGCCAAGGTATTTGGACATTACAACAATACTAGAGAGTATTTCTATACCACAACAAGGGTATTATACGAAACCAACTAGGCTAGTGGTACCCTACTAACCACTACAAAGGGGGAAGCTCTCGCCAAAGGGCCTCGAAGGGGAGGAGTGTGGTGGACGAGAGAACAAGAGGAGGAGTGTTTTGAGACTTAGATAGATTGCTCAAGTTTTGGATGAAGAAAGTCTTCAACTTAGAGGTATTTATAGGTCAAGTGAAGGCCAACCAATGGCCAAGATGAAGACAAGTGCATAGCAAGTGTAAGGCCAAGATTTAGCCACGTGCTACCTTATCCATCTACACAAAATATCCTACCTAACCCTTGACCAAAATTTCAACACCAAAAACGCAAATGGGCTAGCTTTGCCGCCCACTTGCTCCAATGGAGGGTGACACTTGTCCCTCCCGTTGGTCCAAAATGTTTCGCCTCTCGGAAAAATCCGCAAAAATTATTAATGACATAGCCGGAATTTTCCCTACGTAAGTCATGGAAACGCTTTCGAAAAACGACTCCTTTAGGTAGTTATGCACAAATTCGAACCTATGCCTACTTTAAGGCTCAAATTGTATATGACGCCTCACGCATATACCGGAAATACGGTATAACAAAGGCACGATCTCGTAATGAGAAGAATGGAAACTATCCTAAATGTCTCGACCTCCTCGATTATAGATGTGGTGCACAACACATCGATAATCAAGACTCATCGACACGGTCTCAGACACTTTCCGAGGATTAATCGCTCGATACCACTTTTGTCACGACCCGATCTCGCCCGTGATCGTGCCTTACCCCGCACCCTAGTGATACAACATCGAGAAAACCAAATGAATATAAAACTTAAACATGAAGCAAGATATATGATCATAAAACAAAGCAACCAAACGGTTACCTTCCAATAAAATATATATAAACAACTCTTTTTAAAACGAGCAGTTTAATCCTTTACAAACCCCGCCACAACAAAGATTCATGCACTTCTAAGAGTTTTTATACAACATGACGGGACAGGCCTCGCCATACCCTGAATGTACAAGAACCTACAACTCAGTGGTAACATACCAAAAGATAAGCCTCCGAGAACGGAGCTTCCCAATACGCCGAATCAGTGATCCTATGAGGGGATCCACTACCGATGTACTCTACCGCGGCATGAACGCAGCCCCGGGCGAGGTCAAGACAACAGTACCAAGTATGTGGAAATCAGTAAAATATCAGAAATGATATCATAATACTATATGAAAACAGAGACATGTATGATGACAAAACTACGATTCACAACATAAAAGCGATCCACGTCAAGTCGTGACTCACGCCTCAAGTCATCACTCAAATATAACTATGGGTCTCACGCCCACAACATCAATCGTGTTCGCATCACGGCCGCATGCCCCGAATCTCAGACGGTAGACATGCCCATGATGCAACAATAATAACAATGCCCCATGGCCACATGCCCCGGACTGCGTGACGGTAGACACGCCCAAGTGACATTATCAACAATATCTTGGGTGATTAACCCCGCCGCACGCCACACGCCCCGAATTCCAGACGGTAGACATGTCCATGTAACCACAATAACAATATATATCGTAATCAATCCCGCCACATGGCCACATGCCCCGACTCGTGATCGGTGTAGACATGTCCATGTGACATCAACAACATTATACCGCACAACCCGGCTATCACAAACACGCTCAAGCAAATTACCATACTTCTAGACTTTTATAAAAGATCCACTCCTTCCCAAGAAGTCACGATATCAACACTTGCACAACAAAGGCTATCACAACAAGCATAGGCGAGTTACACAACAACCAAAGATAGGCAAGTTACACACAACTCAAGGTACTTCCATTTCAGATCAAAGTATGGGTTTTAACCCTAAAGTACTACGACGTTAAATTCCTTTTAAGAGATCCATTCCTTTCATAAAGGTCACCCGATACGTAGTATAAAAATAGAGTGACTCACATTTAGGTAAACTAAAATACTTCCCTTTGTAAAATCAAGTAACAACATTATTTTCCAAACGTTCAAGTTTGCCTAATTTCAAATGCTCAAGTTTCTCATTTTAGAAAGGTTTCATAACTCATAGTCTTAATCTCTTTTAAAACAATTGAGTAACATATGTCTCAGACGTGAGCCGTTTATTCTTGTTTACAACAATCTTGTTACAAACCATGATCTAGGAGATATAATACAATTTTGTCTTATCTTAGCTTCTATGCAGATGGAGGTTTCTCTCGGTTTTAATAACAATTAGTTAATTGTCAATACACCTTTCCTTTATTAGCTACGTGGTTTGCTCGACACTTATTCTCATTTCCAAATCAAGAAACATTATTCTTTTTAAAACCAAGTACTCATTACTCGCGAATGAGGTTTCACAACACATTTAACAAAATGTTAATAACCAAGTAAAACAAGTTAAGTCTCTTATCTTTCAAGATCAAGTCTCTTAACTTCTACAATCAACAAACCAATCTTTTACCTACATAGAGTCGTTATAACTAACTTCATATAAAGCTATTATAACACCCTATGTTTTAAACCAACCAACTCATTTAACACATGTACGTCTACCGTACTACATAGTTTACAAAGCATCATGCTAGAAGGATAGGAAGAGGTTCACATACCTCGCGACGAGTATCGACAATAAGCAAAACGCCCACAAGATCAGAACTGGCTAGCCGTTTCCACTCTTCAAGTAGAATACGCTACTCGCAGTACTTCCACCTATAAGGCCACAAACGTCTATTAACTTCTAACCGCATGGTTCCATATTCTACAGAAAATTCGGCAGCACCTCCCCCCCCCCCGCAACAGCGTAAATCTCCTCCTCTATTGAGGCCGGCTACCAAGCCAACCAGGGGGGGTTTATACGTCTAACCGGACGTATACAATTCTACAACACAGCAATGCTACACAAGTCTCATCTGATACACCCTATGTAATTACAGTTCAGTTCTTTTCTTTAAATTCAGGCTTAAGTCAAAAGACATTGCCGCAAGCTACGTTCAGTTCTATATATAGTATACTTCAACTATATAATCCTACAACATGTAATCTCCAATTACAATAAGGGGACAAGAATATTTACCTCGACAAGCCCAAAATTATCCAAGTTATAATGTCGATCCTGAGCAAGGTTTAGCTCGACTCCGTGCGCCCAAACCACTCCAAACAACCCTTAAGTTCTAACCAACTTCTACTCAAATACTTCAACCAACTATGAAGATTTCCTTAGGGTTTCGGTTTGAGACTAAGAGGACAAAAGGTAGTATTTTCTGCCTCTACGATAGAGGTAACTTTGGAATACTACAAGGTATAAGGCTAAGGTATTTTGGGCATTATAACAATACTTGGAGAATACTTTCTACCATGGGTGTATTATACTGAAACAACTAGGCTAGTGGGTACCCCTACGCTAGACCACTAGGAGGGAGGAACCTCTCGCCAAAGGCCACACGTGGGGGAGGGGAAGCTCTGGCTAGAGCAACAAGAAGGAGGAGAGGGTTTCAAGACTGGAAGTTTTTGAATGAAGTCTTCAAGCTTAGGGGGGTATTTATAGCAAAACCAAAAGCCAACCAATGGCCAAGATCAAGCCATGTGCAAGGCAAGTGTAAGGCCTTGATCAAGCCAAGTGCACCCTAACCCCTACTCCACAAAACAAGGCACAAAACATGGCACCAAACAAGCCACAAAACAAGGCCAAAACAAGGAGCCAATTGGCCAAGAAAACGTGACCCCAATTCGTCCAAGGGTTGCCGCTTGTTTCAATGTGAGGTGACACTTGTCACCCTCCCGTTGGTCCAAAATATTTTATCTCTCGGAAAAATCCGCAAAAAATATAAATGACATAGCCGGAATTTTCCCTACGTAAGCTGTGGAAACGTTTCGTCGGAAAACGACTCTATTCGGCACTTGTGCCCAAATTTCGAACCAAAGCCAAACTTTAAGTCTCAAATGTTCAGACGCACGCCTCCACGCATATACTGAAATACGGTATAACACCTCCATCATCACGGCGATGTAGGTGTAACATATAACCATGTGACCCGCCATGGCATCCTACCTCACCGCCGCGCATACATATACAACATATATATATATATATAATACGCGTCGCATGTCCCTAATCCTCATCGGTGTAACATGGCCATAACGTGCCCTGCATCCTCATCGCAGCGCAGTCTTCATTGGGAGCTAGCCCATGGAATAATGATCGTATATACCATGCCCCTAATCCTCATCGGTAGATGTGTCTTCACGGGAGCTAGCCCATGGAATAATAGTAATGGTCGCATGCCCCTAATCCTCATCGTGTAGACATGCCCATGTGACAATAATAATATACCGAGTTTAACCCGCCGCATGGCCGCACGCCGGAATCCTCATCGGTGTAGACATGTCCATGTGATAATAACAATGGAAGCATACCAGGAATCCTCCACACGCTGCAGACATCCAATGAAACGTACGGGCATCTAACCCGCATCCTGGTCGCATGCCCCGACATCCCTCATCGGTATAGCATGGCCAAGATAAAACAAAATGGAAGCATACCCGTGGAATCCTCCGTCACTGCCGGTACATCCAACAAACTCACAACAAGTCAGTCGGCCCTCCAACCGAGAGACGCGGTAACATAGTAATACCACCGAAGGCTATAACAACTAGCATAGGCAAATTTAACATACTCTTAGACTTCCATTTTATGACAACAATCCGGGTTTTAACCCTAAAGTACTACGTACAATAATCTTTTCAAAAAGATCTCTTTTTACGTAAAAACAACTCGATACTATTATCCGTAGTACCAAACACGTTCATGTTTAAATCAAGTACTTTACACTTTTTAAACCAAGTGGCTTACACTTTTAAAACAACGTCAAGTATACTTTTAAAACCCAAGTAACTAACTCTTTTAAGATCAAGGTACTCCTACCTTTTAAAACCAAGCCACTTATATTTTTCTCATCAAGAAAAGTTCGATATTTGAAAATAAGTTACTTATACTTTTCCCAAAATCAAGTTACCAATTTAAATCCGATAATAAAACAAAACCCTGCCATTCTTTTAAACCAAAACACTTCAAATTCTCAAGTCTCTTTTCTTTTAGAAATCAAGTTCCTTACTTTGGAATTTAAGAAAATCAGTACTTATTAAAAATGATCTTATTAAAGCAGCCATGATCTAGGAAATGTAATACAATTTTGTCTTATCTTAGCTTCTATGCAGATGGAGGTTTCTACTTGTTTTAATATAATTAATTGTCATTACTTTTTCCTTTATTAACGCTGCATTGGCTTGTTCGATACTTATTTCCATTTCCGAAATCAATGTAACATTATTCTTTAAAAACCAAGTACTCATTACTCACGAATGAGGTTTCACAACTTTCTAATATAATTCAAGTTCTTCACATTTCATATCAAGTCAAATATAAGTCCAGTCTCTTATCTTTTAAAATCAATAAACCATTCTTTTACCTACATAAAGTCGTTATAATTAACTTCCCATAAAGCCATTATAACACTTTATGTTTTAAACCAACCAAATTTGTTTAGCACATGTACGTCTACCGTACTACATAGTTCACAACATCATGCTAGAAAAGATAGGAAGAGGTTCACATACCTCGCGACGATTATCGACAATTAGCAAAATGCTCCAAGTACTATAACTTTGCTAGCCTTTTCCACCATTCAAGTAGAATACGCTACTCGTAGTACTTCCACTTATAATGGCCATAAAACGTCTATCAACTTCTCGATCTTTTTGTAGCACAATTCAAAGTACAAGGTTCCTTATACTACATGTATATTACATACATAGAATCATGTCAAAAGAAAGAAGAGGTTCACATACCTCGCGACGATTATCGACAATTAGCAAAATGCTCCAAAGTACTTCAACCTTGATACCTATTCCATCCTTCAAGTAGAATACGCTATACTTAGTACTTCAACCTATAATGGCCATAATACGTCCATTAAACCTCTAGCTTTAAACGTAGAATATTATAAGTGCAAAGTCACTAAATTCTACGGAAAATCGGACAGCACTTCCTTTGTTTCTACATACTTTGCCACCTTATTCAAGGCCGAATTCAATAACTAAACACGCCACATTTAAGGCCCAATACAACAACCAATCAAATGGGATTACACGCCTTACAATACGTGTAAAATTCCGCCCCACAATTAATACCAACTAAGTCCTTAATCAAGGTCATTCTCGGCTAACTTATTCAACAACACAAAGTCCTTTCCAATTCTTTTTATTCAATCCAAGTCCTTAGGTCAAACATGTTATATAGTCATAAACAACTTAACAATTATAATTCCTTCTTTATATAACATGTGACGATTAAACTAATAATCCAATTGAATTGAAATCTCAAGGCTAAACATACTAGTTTTCGGATTAGGGTTCCAATATCCATAACACTTATCAACTTCATAATATATATCTCATACTTGCTAATATCCATAACTACAATGATAAGTAATCTTTAATTGCTAAAACGACAAGAATTTTACCTTTACAAGCCCTTATAATTTCCAAGATTCAAAGTCGCTCCTTAGCAATTCTTAGCTCCTTTTCTTATGTTTCAATCCGCTCCAAGCACTCCTAAGAAGCTTATGAAGTACTCCTCTTCAAGTTCCATCTTCAAAGTTAAAGAACACCTTAGGGTTTCGCCTTGCGACTAACGTAAAAACGCTGTTTTCCCGAAATCTTTCTATTGAGATATCCTTACAATACCCTTAGGGACCTTGGGTTAAAGTCTTGTGAATATTGGACAACAATTGAAAATTTTCTTCTCCCTTTTTTCTCCAAAGCCGAGAGCTTCATGCTCCAAGACTCAAGTTCTTGCAATATTTTTCTAAGTGTGGGATGTCTTGCTACTAGTAGTAGTAGTAGTAGTAGTATATATAAATAAATCAAAGGCTAGGATAAATCCAAATGGAAGGCTAGGATGTGGTCAATATTATCAAGCTCTCTTGACTTTTGACTTAGTCAATATAATCAAGCCAATGCCTAGCAAGACTTGCTCATCTACACAATGGTCAAATGACCATTCTATCCTTGCAATTTTCGTCCAAGACCATTGTGGGGGGGGGGGGAGTGTCACGTGTCGCCCTCCCATTCGTCCATAAAATTCTGTAACCCTCGTGGGTCCCACAAAACGTAAAATTCCTCGGGTGGGCCCCACGTGACCAAATCCGTAAAAAATAAATTTCCATAATGATAATATGTTCCATACTCTTCAATTAATGCATTTTGAGAATCGAATTCTCACCAACGAACATTTCTCCTTTCCGACGTTCGATAGATTTTCCGTACGGAAAAACAATTCTTCCTTTCGTACCCTTTTCAAGTCTTGTGTTCCTTACATACATTCTCTTAAACATGTCCTTGAATTACGGGGTGTAACATAACCCCAAAGTACTACGTACTTTAACTCTTTAAAAAGATCCATTTCTTTCACAAAAGTCACATGATACTAACACTCGTAGTATCCAAAATAGAATAACTATTATTTTAAGTAAACCAAAACAATTTCCATACCTTCTTTTTAAATAAACCAAGACAATACCATGCCTTCTTTTTAAACCAAATCACTTCTCCTTTAAAGTCAAGTTACCATTTTAAATCCAATAATAAAACCATTCTTTTGTTTTCATAAAGTCGTTATAACTAACTTCCCATAAAGTTATTATAACACTTTATGTTTTAAACCAACCAAGAACAACTACTCTCATTTCCGAAATCAAGATAACTTTATTCTTTTAAAGACCAAGTACTCATTACTCACGAATGAGGTTTCACAACTTTTTAACACAATTCAAGTTCTTAACATTTCATATCAAGTCACTTAACTTTAGAATCAAGTCAAGGACACAAAAAGGAAATCAAACTTCTTTAACACACGTGCGTCTACCGCACTATATATTTTACAAATAATCATGCCCAAGAGGATAGGAAGAATCACATACCTCTTCAGCTTAATCCACAAGCCAAGTCGAGTATGCCGCGCGTAGAACACCCACCTATAATAAACAAACACGTCTATCAACGTCTAGACTTCTTCGTAGAACATTCTAAGTATCAGGTTCCTTATCCTACGGAAAATTCGGCAGCACTTCCCCTGTATCTACTTACCACCACCTTTTTCAAGGTCCGATATCAATAGCCAACATGCCACATTTAAGGCGCAACAATACAACAGTCAAAGGGGATTACACGCTTAACTGGACGTGTAAAATTCTGCCCCACAATATACCAACAGTCTATATCTTTTCAACCTTCTATCCACATACCATATACTCAATTATAAACTACTACAACATGTAATATCCAATTACAATAGAAGGACAAAGATCATTACCTCGATAAGCCCAAAATTATCCAAGATTAATAAGTCGATCCTGAGCAACGTTTAGCTCCAATTCCTTACGTTCCAACCCACTCCAAGCAACCCTTAGAAGCTCCCAACCAACTTCTCTTCAAGATTCAACTCCAAAAAGTGAAGAACACTTAGGCTTAAAAATGGGCAAGTTTCGGCCAAGGGGTATAACTTAGGCTAGGGGTGTGAAATCTTTTCTAACTCTTGGTTCACAATCTTCCTAACACCTTAAGGAAGAACACTTAAAAGTTTAAGAATTTTTGGACAACTTTAGCTCCTAAAATTAGCCCATGGCCGAGAGCACTACACAAGGGGAGGGAGTATTTTCAAGACTTGTAAACTCTCAAGTGTGGATGAAATCTTGCAAGCTCAAGGGGGGGTATTTATAGGGAAATCAAGGGCTAGGATCAAGGCAAGTGTGTGGTGAGATTGGGGGACAAGTGTGTGTGGGTCCCACCCTCCAAATGTCTACACAAAGCTTGGGACAAGTGGCTTGCCACTTGGCTAAGCATTTCGGCCAAGGCCACTTGTCCACAAGAGACGGCCAACATGGCCACATGGGGGTGACACGTGTTGCCCCCTACTCGTCCAAAATATTTCATCTCCCGAAAATATCCACAATATCCAAAATCTCAAAAACAAAGTGGGCCCCACAAAACCGTAAATTTTCCCCGTGGTCCCCACGTGACCAAATCCGGAAATAAATTTCCATAATTCTATTATATTCCCAGAAGCCGAATACAAAATCTGGGAATCCAATTCCCATTAACGAACCTTTTTCCTTCACAAAATCTGGAAAATTTTCCGTCGGAAAATCAAATCTTTCTTCCTTTCCAATCTTAATGTCGTATTCTCGTACGTACGTCCTCACATACATACCCTGGAACTACGGGGTGTAACATTCTTCCCCCCTTAGAAACATTCGTCCCGAATGTTCCTTCTAAGTCTCCAAACACCCATGTTGTTACACCCCGTATTTACAGGATATGTTTTAAGAACGTAAGTAAGAACTCAAAAGATGTTAAGATTAGAGACGAGTAAAAATTTATCGGAAATTGTGAAATTATCGGAAACGAAATATTGCGACGAATGAGAGGGCGACACGTGTCACCCCCCCCCCCCTTAGTGTCTTGGACGAAATTTGCCTTGGGCAAAAGGGTCATTTGACCATTAGTGAGATGACCAAGTCTTGCACATGACTTAGCTTGACATTGTTGACTAAAAGTCCAAGGGCCACTTGGCTTGATCCATGTGAAACTCTTCTAAGCCAACCATTTATGTGATCTTGACCCTCCATAGTATTATATATTTGTGTACAAGTATCAAGACAAGGGCACTACACTTAGAATTATTTTTCAAGAAACTTAGGAACACCTAAAGAGGGCTCACGGTTTTGAAGGTTCTTCAAGACAAGAATTTTCAATCCTTGTCCAATAATCCCCATACTTTAAACCAAGGTTCCTAAGTGTATTGTGAGTATATCTCAATAGAAAAATCCCGGAAAAAGAGAGTTTTCGTATTAGTCGCAAGGTGAAAACCTAATGGCTTTTCTAGGTTTTGGTTGGAAGTTTGAAGGAAAATTGTTGGTATGGTTCTAAGGGTCTCAAGTAGCGGATTGAAGTATCTTGGAGAGTCTCTAAGTTGCTAAGGAACGACTTCGGATTTGAAGATTTGGATTGAGATTCGTTGAGGTATAATCTTGTTCTTTGAAGTGTTACAAGGTTATTTATATTGTTGTTAGCCTTACTTGTTACTAGCATGAAGTATATGTATTGAAGTTTATAAGGATTATGGATTGATTGTAGCCTTGAAAATCCGAAAAGTAATGTAAGCCATGTTTAGTTGGATTACAATTTGGTCGTTGATTAGAATCGTCGCATGTTATTAACTGAAGATTGTAGTAATTATAATTGGTTGCGACTTGATATCATGTTATGCTACCAATTTGGATTGAAATGGAAATTTGATAAGAATTGGTATGGTTGAACTCAAGGTGGCCGAATTTGGACTTTTAGTTTGTTATTCATTTGTATTGGACTACTTTCTAAATTGTGAGCCAATTGGGGCTGTTTAGTTATTCATTGTATTGGAATACCTTCTATATTGTTGTGAGTCAATTGAGGCTGTTTGGTTATTGTATTCGGCCTTGAAAAAGGTGGCAAAGTGAGTAGAAACAAAGGAGGTGCTGTCCGATTTTCCGTAGAATTTAGCGACTTAGCACCTAAAATATTCTACGTTAGAAGTGAAAGGTTAATGGACATATTGTGACCATTATAGGTTGAAGTACTAAGTATAGCGTATCCTACTTGGAGAGTGGAATAACTATCAAGGTTGGAGTACTTTGGAGCATTTTGCTATTTGTCGACAATCGTCGCGAGGTATGTGAACCTCTTCCTTCCTTTGGCATGATTCTATGTATGGAATATACTTGTGGTATCATTTCATGTTTCCTTCTACTCTTAGAAGTTAAGAGGTAGTTGTGTGATTTACTCTATGTAGAACTTTTCCTATCTTTTGAGCATGACCATTGCACGTATGTAGTGCGGTAGACGACAAGACTATGACATTTTTACTTGTTTTATGTAATGCCAAGTCGTGGGTTAGAGATTAACTCACTTCTTTGAAAATAGTAAGGATGTCTTAAGTTGATTTTAAAGTTAGGGGACTTGAAGAGTTTTAAAGTATGTGATACTTGCTCCGCTTTAAACGTATAAGTCCCTTGGATAGGAAATTGTATTTTGGCTAAGGTATAAAGTAAATATAACGACTTTATGGGAGTTGGTTATATTTGCTTTATGGAAAGACAAATGACTTGATTTTAAGTGAAAAGGCAACTTGTTTTAAGGCATCAATTGCCTAAGGTTTTATAATAAAAGGAGTCACTTGTTTTCTACAGGTTAAGAGACATATGGTATTTTTGATAGTTAAGAGAATTGATTTGAAAGAATATAATACTTGGTTTCAAAAAGTAGAAGTCTCTTGATTATAAAAGAACGTATTGGTCTAAACCATAAAGGGTTATAACGGCTTTATGGGAAGTTGGTTATAACGGCTTTATGGAAGGTTAAGAGAATGGTTTTCTAGTAAAGTAATCAAAGGAATAACTTGTGTTAAGGAAGGGCAAATTGTTTTAAAGGTACCAATTGCTTAAGGTTTTAATAAAGAAGTCACTTGATTTGGAAGCCGTAATTGTATTTCTAAAAGGTATTGTGACTTGTCTCGAAGGTGGATAGGACTTGATACTACGGTTGTTAGTATCGGGGAAGTTTTATTCGGAAAGGAGTCTTTTGAAAAGAATGGACGTACGTAGTACTTTGGCTTGTTAAATGAGAATTATTCTATTTGTGCCTTGATTAGTACTTTGGCTTGATTAATTGAGAATTAGTCTAAGTATGCCTTGATAAGTACTTTGGCTTGTTAAATGAGAATTATTCTATTTGTGCCTTGATTAGTACTTTGGCTTGATTAATTGAGAATTAGTCTAAGTGTGCCTTGATAAGTACTTTGACTTGTTAAATGAGAATTATTCTATTTGTGCCTTGATTAGTACTTTGGCTTGATTAATTGAGAATTAGTCTAAGTATGTGCTGGTGATAGCCTTTGAGTGCAAGTATTATGTCTTAATACGTTGCCGCGACTCTCGGTTGGAGGGTCGGCTGCCTTGTTATAAGTACTTGGACGTACCGACGGTGATGTGGGATTCCACGGGTATGCTTCCGTTATTTGTAGTACTTGGGTTAAATTCCCGGATTTTTATAAAAGACATGGTAGTGCTTCTGTTTGTTTGACGGCCGGTCGAGATAGGGTAAGAGTATAAATGAGGGGCAAGCCCCAAGACGTTATACCACCTTCTCCAGGGTAAGAGTATAAGTGAGGGGTAAACCCCCGAGACATTATACCCCCTGCTTGTTTTGTTTGATGGTCGGTTGAGATAGGGTAAGAGTATAAATGAGGGGCAAGCCCCAAGACGTTATACCACCTTCTCCAGGGTAAGAGTATAAGTGAGGGGTAGACCCCCAAGATGCTATACCACCTGCTTTACCACCTTCTCCAGGGTAAGAGTATAAGTGAGGGGTAGACCCCCAAGATGCTATACCACCTGCTTTACCACCTTCTCCAGGGTAAGAGTATAAGTGAGGGGTAGACCCCCAAGACGCTATACCACCGGTGGGACTTGGTGTTCATGTATGCCTATGGGTGTATTATTATACCGGACTGCTTGGCAGTGATGTGGGATTCCACGGCAGATATATATATATGTATTGTGTATGTGTACGCCGACGGTGAGGTGGGATGCCACGGCGCCACATGGTTATATTTTACACTAATAGCCGCCGGTGATGGGGATTT
Source organism: Przewalskia tangutica (assembly GCA_029844215.1). Classification (NCBI taxonomy): domain Eukaryota; kingdom Viridiplantae; phylum Streptophyta; class Magnoliopsida; order Solanales; family Solanaceae; genus Przewalskia; species Przewalskia tangutica. The sequence goes on from CM056726.1 coordinate 67,588,267, forward strand.
CACGCATGCTTTGATATTAGTGTGACTTGATCGCCCCAGTTCGGGTCGTAGTATATGTGTCCCTCCGTAATGGGCGGACTATGTTACGAAAGATAAGTAAGTTATATGGTAATGAACTTAATGATTCTTTTTCTAATAATGTACGTAAGAATGTGACTATAACTTTTATTGGGAATGGAAAGGATAATAAGGTACGATTAAGTTCATAAGTGGTAATGACACGGCAGATCCGTATGTATTTTTATACTTGTCCTTGTCATTCTTTTGTACGCTTATGATTTGTTTATCAGACGTTATATTCGCTCCATATTCGTACTGTTGTTATCGATTCTTCGGGGATGCGTTCATGCCCGCAGTTTAGGTACACGATTGTGGATCCGCGAGCTTAGGATCCCGTTCAGAAGTTGAGATGGCTCGGTTCGAGTTGTCACGCTTATATTTATTCGTGGGTACACGGCCTTGTCCCGCCACAGTTGTTGTGTCAAAACTCTTAGAGGTCTGTAGTCACATATTGTGGGTCAGTTTGTAAAAGAAATGAGGCAACTGCTTCGGTTATATATATTTATGCACAGGAAGGTAGCCCTATCGGCTAACCTGTTGTTTTACTTCCGTTGTTTTATTTATAAGTTTCATGTATGTTCCGTTGATTTTCTCTGATGTATACCTTTAAGGGTGCCCAGGTAGGGCACCAGTCGCGGTCCCGGGGTCGGGTCGTGACACATGCGCCGGTATAGTCTTCACTACTATACTTACAAAACCAATTATGCCACACATGGCCATAATATAATACATGCACCAAACTCAAATCCGAGCCAACGAGGAATCACCTCTAACGTGTATAACAACACTAAAGCTTCCACCCATGGTCTAAATAATACTCTCTTCACATATTTACTTCACAAAATGATCACTTCCCTTCTCTTAACACATGTTCACTTCTTCCCTTACTCATCGTACCCTTCTCGAACACCCGAACACTTTCTAGTACACGTACCACACTTCCGTCATTGCTTCAGTTTTCAACACCTTGGAGTTACCACCTCCAAACTTGGTCATTACGCTAGCTTCAATTTCCTTTAAGGCCATTCCCGGCCTTCACGATCTGATTCTGGTCGAACGCATCCACGAACTCGTACAATGGTTACCTAGACTTGGGCCTAGCACCCTCGTGACCCTACCACATGGCGGGACTACCTCAAACTGACCCCACCTCAATCCGGGCTGTGGGTTGACCCGCGATCTTGCCTCAACCCGACCCATTACGTATCAAACTCTTGTTCCCGGTCCGGAACAATCTCACTATTCAAGTCATGAAAACCTAGTAGTCTTCTTAGCTCAACTACCCACTTTCACTTCACACTACTCATGGACTTATCACACAAATATACCCTACGTGTACCATGTACCTCGACAAAGATCACCCGCAAAAAATCTTTTACTCAAGACGGCCTCGCATCTAAGGTCTCCACGTGTAATATTCTAAGGCTCACAATTTCCCAGTCCCCAAACTTACCTTTCCAACTAACCATGTTCTCTGAATCACAATGCTATCCGAACATAACACTTAACATAAAATCATCATATCACGCATACTAATCTCTAGAGGGTTAATGATATACCTGTAACTACTGCTTCACTTCCCCTTTGTCGCTCTAATCATAATCCTGCCCTGTTGGGCGCATAGCTATAGAAGGCGATGACCCTCCACTGATCCTGACGGATGAGTCTTAACATCTGCTCTACCTCTGATCGGACAATCCTTCGCAAAATGGCCCTATCGGCCGCAAGTATAGCAATCTCCCAAACTAGCATGACAGTCCCCCTTATGGATTCTACTACAACGGCCACACTGAGGTAAGGGTGGCTTATCCGGCCAGCTCTCCTACTCCCCCGAAAACCTGAAACTTTGGAGCCCTGACCTACTCCTGAATACTCCAGACGTCCTGAAGACTGTGAAGGACCACTCTGAACTGGATGAGGTATATATTCAGTCTGCTGTTGAGGCTGCTTGCCTCGAAAGTTACCAAAGGACCCTACTGTCTTGGCCCTCTTCTGCTGATCTTGGTCATTCTGTCGACCTCTACGTTCCTCTGTCTGCTGCGCATAAGCCTGTATGCGGGCAATGTCCATGCCCGGCTGAAGAGCTACACCCGTGCAACCCTCTGCTAAATAATCGTCAAGTCCTGTGACATATCGGTGCACTCTATCCTCCATGTTTGCCACTAAAGTGGGGACGTACCGAGCCAATGAGTCAAGCTCTACATTGTACTCCCGAACTGTCCGCCCGTTCTGCCTCAACATCAAAAATCTATTGGCCCGAGCCCTCCTCATCTGCGGAAGCAATAAATAGCTAAGAAATGCCTCTGAGAACTCGTCCCACACAGCTGGAAGCGCATGCTCCCCCCGGGACAGTACCCATGAATCAAACCAGTCGATTGCAGTATCACGCAGCCGATGTGAACCTAATACTACCGACTCTGTCTCCGAGGCCTTGATCACTCTCATGATCCGCTGCAACCGTCGAATAAACTCCTGAGGATCTTCCTCAGTTCTCGATCCGTAAAACTCGCGGTGGTGCAACTCGAAGTCACAAGACTCCAACTATCGGCTGCAGGGTGCCTTCACCACCGGCTCCCGTCTGTCCTCGTGCCTCGCCACAAGCCTAGCTAGTAACTGGGACATCTCCTTGTAACCCATATCCTCTGTTCTTGGACGTGCGACTGGAGGCTCAGGTATTGTGGCCTCGGTAGAGACCGTTGCTGCTCTAAACTCTCCTGGGGTTGGTGGAGTCGTAGCATTCGCCGTCTGTAGCACCACCTCAGGTAAATATTGGGCCTGTGCCCTGGTAACCCTCTGTTCTCTACTCGCAGCTCCCTCTGTTGCCTTGCCCTTCTGGGCCCTGGTTGTCTTGCGTAGAGGCATAACTGATATAAAAGAATACGTCAGAGGGAGTCCAACTTACAACACATCTCTAAGGCACGATCTCAGAGTGAGAAGAATAGAAACCAATCCTAAATATCCTATAGCCTCCTGATTATAGGTGTGGTGCACAACATGCCGATAATCAAGACTCTACTAGATACGGTCTGTAGACACTTTCCGATGATTAACTGCTCTGATACCACTTTTGTCACGACCCGACCTCGGGCCCGCGACTGGTGTCTTACCCCGGGCACCCTAGTGATACAACATCAGAGAAAATCAGCGGAAATAAAAACTTAAACATGAAACAAGATATAAAAAGAAACGGGCTAACCAAAACGGTCACCTTTCTGCATATATATATAAATATACCTGAACAGTTACATCATTTACAAACCCTGCCCACAACAGTACTACAGACCTCTAAGAATGTAACAACAACTATGACGGGACAGGGCCCCGCCATACCCCTGAATGTACAAGTACCTACAATGACATGGGACAATACCAAAAGATAAGCCTCGAGAAGCGGGCTTCCCAAATGCGTAATCGTGATCCTAAGAGCGAGGAACAACAACTAGTGTACCTCTACCTGCGGCATGAACGCGGCCCGAAGGAGGTCGATGCAGTACCAAGTATGTGGCGAAAATCGTAATGAAATCATAATAGTCTATATAAAGCGAGACATGTATGATAGCAAACTACGATTACCTGACATATAGCGATCATGTCAAGTCGTGACTCACGCCTCAAAGTCATCACTCGATATAACCATGGGTCTCGCCCATAATATCAATCATGGCCAGTGGAATTCCATCCTCACCGTCGGCAATCTATGATATAACAACACCGAAGCACACATGAACACGTGTCCCACTGTGTAAGAACCGTCTGAGGCAATCACGAAGGCATAGCTACCGTAACCAACTGCATCATCAATCGACCGGCAAGTACGAAAGCCAACTACCAGATACCCACCGTACCAACAATACTATATAAGCGTATCACAAAGTCGACACGAGGCAAATACGGCCGACTACGGATACCAACGCGCCACGTGTCGGCGGGGCAAGTCGAGGCTAACTACGGATACCACCAAAGATCACGAGACTTCTCCATATCGCTATAAAACTAACTCACGAAGGCGACACGAGGCAAGTCTGAGGCCGACTACGGATACCAACCGCCCACGTGGTAGCGGGGGCAATCTGAGCTAACTACGGATACCACGGATCACGAGACTTCGCCACAAAGCGGCCAGGCAAGTACGAAGGCTAACTACCAGATACCTCCTGCGTCACGCCAATGACGGGGGCAAGTACCAAAACCAACTACCAGATACCAACCGAATCAGTAAACCTCATGGAGAGCTAGTCCATGGAATAACACTATCAACAGGGAAATGAACCCTCATCATGGCCGCATACCCGTGGACCATCCATCGAGAGACGCGGTAACATAAGGATACAACACTTGCACAACAAGGCTATCACAAGAAAACATAGGCAAGTTACTCACACTCAAGGTACTTTCATTTTATGCCAAAAATCTGGGTTTTAACCCCAAAGTACTACGTACTTTAACTCTTTAAAAATATCCATTTCTTTCACAAAAGTCACATGATACTAACACTCGTAGTATCCAAAATAGAGTAACTATTATTTTAAGTAAACCAAAACAATTTACATACCTTCTTTTTAAATAAACCAAGACAATACCATGCCTTCTTTTTAAACCAAATCACTTCTCCTTTAAAGTCAAGTTACCATTTTAAATCCAATAATAAAACCATTCTTTTGTTTTCATAAAGTCGTTATAACTAACTTCCCATAAAGCTATTATAATACTTTATGTTTTAAACCAACCAAGAACAACTACTCTCATTTCCGAAATCAAGATAACTTTATTCTTTTAAAGACCAAGTACTCATTACTCACGAATGAGGTTTCACAACTTTTTAACACAATTCAAGTTCTTAACATTTCATATCAAGTCACTTAACTTTAGAATCAAGTCAAGGACACAAAAAGGAAATCAAACTTCTTTAACACACGTGCGTCTACCGCACTATATATTTCACAAATAATCATGCCCAAGAGGATAGGAAGAATCACATACCTCTTCGGCTTAATCCACAATCCAAGTCGAGTATGCCGCGTGTAGAACACCCACCTATAATAAACAAACACGTCCATCAACGTCTAGACTTCTTCGTAGAATATTCTAAGTATCAGGTTCCTTATCCTACGGAAAATTCGGTAGCACTTCCCCTGTATCTACTTACCACCACCTTTTTCAAGGTCTGATATCAATAGTCAATATTCCACATTTAAGGCGCAAGAATACAACAGTCAAATGGGATTACACGCTTAACTGGACGTGTAAAATTCTGCCCCACAGTATACCAACAGTCTATATCTTTTCAACCTTCTATCCACATATCATATACTCAATTATAAACTACTACAACATGTAATATCCAATTACAATATAAGGACAAAGATCATTACCTCGATAAGCCCAAAATTATCCAAGATTAATAAGTCGATCCTGAGCAACGTTTAGCTCCAATTCCTTATGTTCCAATGCACTCCAAGAAACCCTTAGAAGCTCCCAACCAACTTCTCTTTAAGATTCAACTCCAAAAAGTGAAGAACACTTAGGCTTAAAAATGGGCAAGTTTCGGCCAAGGGGTATAACTTAGGCTAGGGGTGTGAAATCTTTTCTAACTCTTGATTCACAATCTTCCTAACACCTTAAGGAAGAACACTTAAAAGTTTAAGAATTTTTGGACAACTTTAGCTCCTAAAATCAGCCCATGGCCGAGAGCACTACACAAGGGGAGGGAGTATTTTCAAGACTTGTAAACTCTCAAGTGTGGATGAAACCTTGCAAGCTCAAGAGGGGGGGGTATTTATAGGGAAATAAAGGGCTAGGATCAAGGCAAGTGTGTGGTGAGATTGGGGGACAAGTGTGTGTGGGTCCCACCCTCCAAATGTTGTTATACCCCGTATTTCCAGAGTATGTACGTAAGGACGTACGTAGAGAATTTGAGCCTTAAGTTAGGCAAAGAACCGAATTTTGGGCACAAGTGCCGATTGGAGTCATTTTTCGACGAAACGTTTCCACAGCTTACGTTGGGAAAATTCCGGCTATGTCATTTATATTTTTTGCGGATTTTTCCGAGAGACGAAACATTTTGGACCAACGGGAGGGTGACATGTGTCACCCTCACATTGGAAGCTAGGGGCGGCAACCCTTGGACGAATTGGTCACGTTTTCAAGGCCAATTGGCTCCTTGTTTTGGCCTTGTTTTGTGGCTTGTTTGGTGCCATGTTTTGTGCCTTGTTTTGTGGTGTAGGGGTTAGGGTGCACTTGGCTTTATCAAGGCCTTACACTTGCCTTGCACTTGGCTTGATCAAGGCCATTGGTTTCCCTATAAATACCCCTCCCTTGTGAAGACTTATTCATTCACTCCTCACTTTGTCTAAGTCTTGAAATCCCTCCCTCTCCCTTGTTGTTGCTCTCGTCCAACTCCCCTCTCCCCCTTAGAGAAAGGCCCTTGGCCGAGAACACCCCCTCCCCCTAGCCTAGTTGTGCTAGCCGAGCCTACCCCCCCCCCCCCCTTGGTAGAAAGTTGTCTTCCAAGTATTGTTATAATGCCCAAAATACCTTAGCCTTGTACCTTGTAGTATTCCAAAGATACCTCTATACGTAGAGCCAGGAAATACTACCTTTTGTCCCTTTAGTCTCAAACCGAAACCCTAAGGAAATCTTCATTGATTGATTGAAGTATTTAAGTAGAAGTTGGTTAGAACTTCTAAGGGTTGTTTGGAGCGGGATGGAGCACCCGGAGTTGGAGCTAAACGTTTCTAAGGATCGACCTGTAACTTGGATAATTATGGGCTTATCGAGGTAATTATCTTGTCCTCTAGTTGTAATTGGAGATTACATGTTGTAGGAATATATAGTTGAAGTATACTATATATAGTCTTGAACATTATTGTGCGGATGTCTTTTGACTTAAGCCTGAATTTAAAGAAAAGAACTGAACTGTATTTACATAGGACTGTATTGCAGTAGACTTGTGTAGTATTACTGAGTAGAATTGTACACGTCCGGTTAGACGTGTAAACCCCCCCCCCTGGTTGGCTTGGTGGCCGGCCTCGCTAGAGGAGGAGATTTACGTTGTTGCGGGAGAGTCTTCTTGAATTTTCTGTAGAGAAATGGAAGCGTATGTTTAAAAGTTAATAGACGTTTGTGACCTTTTTAGGTGAAAGTACTAAGAGTAGCATATTCTACTTGAGGAGTGGAAAGGGCTAGCAAGGTTGTAGTACTTGGAGCATTTTGCTTATTGTCGATACTCGTCGCGAGGTATGTGAACCTCTTCCTATCTGTTCTAGCATGATATGTGTGTAACTATGTAGTACGGTGGACGTCACAGTGCTAAGTGTATTTGTTTGGTTTAAACATAAAGTGTTATAACGGCTTTATGGGAAGTTGGTTATAACGACTTTATGTAGGTAAGAAAATGGTTTATTGATGTTAGAAGTTAAGAGACTTAACTTATTTGTTTTAATGTGGATGTTTGTGTAAAACCTCATTCGTGAGTAATGAGTACTTGGTTTTAAAGGGATAATGTTTTACTGATTTCGGAAATCAGAATGTGTATCGACAGACCACTGCAGCGTTAATAAAGGAAAATGTATTGAATAATGATGTGTTGTATTAAAACGGTAGAAACCTCCATCTGCATAGAAGCTAAGATGAGACAAAATGATATTACATTTTCTAGATCATGGTGATGTAATAAGATCGTTATAAACAAGAATAAACGCCACACATAAGAAATATGTTACTCAATTGTTTTAAAGGGATTAAGACTATGAGTTATAAAACCTTTCTAAAATGAGAAACTTGAGCATTTGAAATTAGGCAAACTTGAATGTTTGGAAATAATGTGGTTACTTGATTTTTGCAAAGGGAAGTATTTTGGTTTACTTAAAAGATAGTCACTCTATTTTTATACTACGTATTGTGTGACTTATGGGAAAGTACTTTGAGTTGTGTGAAACTTGCCTATGCTTGTGATGGTAGCCTTTGTTGTACAAGTGTTGTATTTACGTATTCTGGCGTCTCTCGATAGAGGCGGTTGACTTGTTGAGAACTTACTTGGGCGTCTTTGGCGTGTGGAGAATTCCACGGGAATGATTCCATTATGATAAATTTCTTGTTGTTGATGTCACATCGACATGTCTACACCTAGGTAGAATTAGGGCATGTGGCCATGCGGCGGGGTTGATTACGATATATTGTTATTGTGGTTACATGGACATGTCTACACCGCGGTAGAATTACGGGGGCATGTTGCCATGCGGCAGGGTTGATCACCCGATATTATTGTTGATGTCACATGGGCGTGTCTACACCGTCTGGTCAGGGGCATGTGGCCATGGGGCATTGGTATTATTGTTGCATTATGGACATGTCTACACCGTCACGAATTCGGGGCATGCGGCCATGATGAGAACATGATTGATGTTGTGGGCGTGAGACCAATTTTTATATTTGAGTGATGACTTGTGGGCGTGATTCCCTGACTGGACATGAGTGCTTTTATGTTGTGAGCTGTAGTTTGGTTATCATACATGTCTCATGCTTTATATAGACTAGTATTATTTCATTTCTGATATTTCTGATTTCACATACTTGGTACTGTTGTCTTGACCTCCTTGAAGTGCGTTCATCTGCGCAGTAGGTACATCGGTCGTGGTTCCTCGCTCTTAGGATCTCGATTCAGCGTTTTGGGAAGCTCCGTTTCTCGGAGGCTTATCTTTTGGTATGTGTTCCACTGAGTTGTAGGTTCTTGTACATTGTGGTATGGCGGAGCCTGTCCGTCATAGTTGTTGTAAATCTTAGTGCATGAATCTTGTTGTGGGCGGGGTTTGTAAAAAGGATTAAAGCTATTGCGTTTTGAAAGAGTTGTATTTATTTATGTTATTGGAAGGTAACAGTTGGGTTGGCTTTGTTTATGATCATACATCTTGTTTCTTGTTTAAAGTTTTATTTTCATTTGGTTTTCTCGATGTTGTGTCACTAGGGTGCAGGATAAGGCACCGATGCGGGCCGGGCGGTCGTTACAAAAGTGGTATCGAGCGATTAATCCTCGGAAAGTGTCTGAACCGTGTCTAGTAGAGTCTTGATTATCGATGTGTTGTGCACCACATCTATAATCGAGGAGGCTGAGACATTTAGGATTGGTTTCCATTCTTCTCATTACGAGATCGTGCCTTAGAGTATTGTAAGTTGGACCTCTCGACGTATCTCGTTTTTACGATTATGCCTCGCGCGCAAAACAACGAGCCACGAAGGGCAAGCGGCCGAGGAACCGCTAGTGAGATCTGAGAGTACGAGGCGCAGCCCGCAGCGATACGAGTTGTGCTTGACGGCGGGTTTTGTGACGCCGCCCAGCGAAGGTTAGAGCGCGGCAATGGCTGCCGAGACCGCATGATACGAGCCTCCGGTCCACGATGCAGGCGGAGAGATGGGTTACAAGGAGATGGCGATTCTTGGCGAGTCGTGGCGATTATGAGGATAAATTTGGATCACGGCGATTCAGATTCGATGCTGATGGTTCACCGGCGAGATAGTTTGAGGCTACGGGACTTTCGAGTTGTAGCCCGCCGAGTTTTATGGGTCGAGGCACGAGGATGATCGCGAGGAGTTCATCCGGCGATTCTGACGGATCATGCGGGTGATCAAGGCTTGAGAGACCGAGTCTGTGACCTTTGGTTCGCATCGGTGCGTGATACATGATCGATTGGTTTGATTCATGGGAGCTTTCGGGGAGAGCATGCACCTCCAGATATGGGATGAGTTTTGGGGCTTTCTCACGCACTTCTTGCCTCCGCAGATGAGAGAACGCAGGCGACAGATTTTGATGCTTAGACAGAGCGGGCGTGCGGTTGAAGTACAATGTGAGTTCGACTCATTGTCGTGCGTCGGCGTTGGTAGCTAGTATGGAGGATCGAGTGCACCGATATGTTCTGAGGCTCGATGATTACATGTCGAGGCATGTTCGGAGTAGCTCTTCACCGGCATGGACATTGCCGCATGCGAGCTCATCTGTTGGGATGTGAGTGCGGAGGTCGACGGAATGACGAATCGGCGAAGAGGCGAGCAACAGGTCCTTTGGTGACTTCGAGGCGGACCGCCTCGAGATACTAGTTTTGTACCTCCGCCCGATGCAGTGGTCCTCCACAACCTTGAGCATCAGTATTCGGGAGCGGTCGGGCTCGAGGTTCGTGTTTCGAGGAAGTAAGTGTTGGCGGATGCGGTCACCCTACCTCGGTGTGGTCGATGTGGTAGACCGCATTTCGGGAAGTGTCGTGGTGCGGGAGCTTGTTATTTTTGCGGCGGCGGGGGCCATTTTGCGAGCTGTCAGGCCAAGGGTAACACGGATGTTCTGACTCGACCTCGTATCGATGGTGGTTCATCGCGCCTACGATTATGCGCCTGCGAGTGGGCTATGATTAGAGTGGAGCGGTAGCTTGGTATATCCTTAACCTCTAGAGTTTTGGTATGCTTGTTATGATGGTCTCATTATTATGTGCTATATGCGAATGGCGTTGTGTTAATTGTGAGTTAGAAAACATGCTTAGTTGGGAGGATAAGTATGGGGGCATGGTAAGTGTGAACCCTAGACTGTCACGATTGAGACCTTAGAGGTAAGGTCGTCTTGAGTAAAAGATTCGTTTTATGTTTGACCTTTATCAGAGTGCGTAGTATACGTGGGTTTTATGTGAGTGATTAGTCCATGGGTAATGTGAGATGGAAGTGGTAGCTTTCATGATGTGATTTAGCAGGATTGTTAGTGTCGGGAACAAGGGCGTGACGCGATTGTGGGTCGGGTTGAGGGCGTGATACGGGTCAACCGTGCCGGATTAAGGTAAGTCAGTTCTGGGTGGTCCCGCCAGGTGGTAGGGTCACGAGGATGCTAGGCCCAAGTTTGTATGACCATCGTATGAGTTGGTGGATATGTTCGACCAGAAGCGGATCGTGGAGGCCGGGAACGGCCTTAGAGAAGATCGAGGTTAGCAAGATGACCAAGTTTGGAGGTAGTGACTCCAAGGGTTGGTAACAGAAGCGTTGACGGAAGTGTGGTACGGATACTAGAAAGAGTTTGAGTGTTCGAGAAGGGTACAACAAGATGGGGGAAAAGTGAACGTGTGTGATCGTTTCTTTTGTGAAATGAAGGTGTGAAGGGGGTATATTTTAGACCTCTGGTAAGGGGTTTTTGTGATGATTAGAGGTGTTTCCTCGTTGACTTGGGTTTAAGTATTGGTGCGTTTGTTATTTTATGGCCAGGTGTGGCATGATTGTTTTCGTGCGTATAGCAGTGAAGGCTATACTAGCGCATGTTTGTGTTGAGACTTGAGAAGGAACATTCGGGACGAATGTTTCTAAGGAGGGGAGAATGTTATACTCCGTATTTCAGTATATGCGTAAGGGCGTGCGTAGAATTTGAGCCTTAAGTTAGGCAAAGAATCGAATTTTGGGCACAAGTGCGATTGGAGTCATTTTTCGAAAGCGTTTCCACGACTTACGTTGGGAAAATTCCGGCTATGTCATTTATATTTTTGCGGATTTTTCCGAGAGGCGAAACATTTTGGACCAGCGGAGGGTGACATGTGTCACCTCACATTGAAGCTAGAGCGGCAACCTCGGGCCGAATTGGTCACGTTTTGAGGCCAATTGGCTCCTTGTTTTGGCCTTGTTTGTGGCTTGTTTGGTGCCATGTTTTGTGCCTTGTTTTGTGGTGTAGGGGTTAGGGTGCACTTGGCTTGATCAAGGCCTTACACTTGCCTTGCACTTGGCTTGATCAAGGCCGTTGGTTTCCTATAAATACCCTCCTTGTGAAGACTTATTCATTCACCTCACTTTGTCTAAGTCTTGAAATCCCTCCTCTCCCTTGTTGTTGCTCTCGTCCAACTCCCTCTCCCCCAGAGAAAGGCCCTTGGCGAGAACACCCTCCCCAGCCTAGTTGTGCTAGCCAGTCTACCCCCTTGGTAGAAAGTTGTCTTCCAAGTATTGTTATAATGCCCAAAATACCTTAGCCTTGTACCTTGTAGTATTCCAAAGATACCTCTATCGTGAGCCCAGGAAATACTACCTTTTGTCCCTTTAGTCTCAAACCGAAACCCTAAGGAAATCTTCATTGATTGATTGAAGTATTTAGGTAGAAGTTGGTTAGAACTTCTAAGGGTTGTTTGGAGCGGGATGGAGCACCGGAGTTGGAGCTAAACGTTGCTAAGGATCGACAGTTAACTTGGATAATTATGGGCTTATCGAGGTAATTATCTTGTCCCTCTAGTTGTAATTGGAGATTACATGTTGTAGGAATATATAGTTGAAGTATACTGTATATAGTACTGAACATTATTGTGCGGCAATGTCTTTTGACTTAAGCACAATTTAAAGAAAAAAGCTGACGTATTTACATGGGGTGTGTATTGCGGAGACTTGTGTAGTATTCGAGTAGAATTGTACACGTCAGGTTAGGCGTGTAAAACCCCCTGGTTGGCTTGGTGGCGGCCTCGATAGAGGAGAGATTTCTGCTGTTGCGGGGAGGTCTTTGCCGAATTTTACGTGAGAAATGGAACCGTATGTTTAAAAGTTAATAGACGTTTGTGACCTTTTTAGGTGAAAGTACTAAGAGTAGCGTATTCTACTTGTGAGTGGAAAGGGCTAGCAAGGTTGTAGTACTTGGAGCATTTTGCTTATTGTCGATACTCGTCGCGAGGTATGTGAACCTCTTCCTATCTGTTCTAGCATGATATGTGTGTAACTATGTAGTACGGTGGACGTACAGGTGCTAAGTGTATTTGTTTGGTTTAAACATAAAGTGTTATAACGGCTTTATGGGAAGTTGGTTATAACAGCTTTATGTAGGTAAGAAAATGGTTTACTGATGTTAGAAGTTAAGAGACTTAACTTATTTGTTTTAATGTGGATGTTTGTGTAAAACCTCATTCGTGAGTAATGAGTACTTGGTTTTAAAGGGATAATGTTTCTTGATTTGGAAATCGAATGTGTATCGACAGGACCACTGCAGCGTTAATAAAGGAAAATGTATTGAATAATGATGTGTTGTATTAAAACCAGTAGAAACCTCCATCTGCATAGAAGCTAAGATGAGACAAAATGATATTACATTTTCTAGATCATGGCTGTTGTAATAAGATCGTTATAAACAAGAATAAACGCTCACACATAAGAAATATGTTACTCAATTGTTTTAAAAGGGATTAAGACTATGAGTTATAAAACCTTTCTAAAATGAGAAACTTGAGCATTTGAAATTAGGCAAACTTGAATGTTTGGAAATAATGTGGTTACTTGATTTTTGCAAAGGGAAGTATTTTGGTTTACTTAAAAAGATAGTCACTCTATTTTTATACTACGGGTATTGTGTGACTTATGGGAAAGTACTTTGAGTTGTGTGAAACTTGCCTATGCTTGTGATGGTAGCATTTGTTGTACAAGTGTTGTATTTCTGTGTTACCGCGTCTCTCGATAGAGGGCCGGTTGACTTGTTGAGAACTTACTTGGACGTGCTGGCAGTGACGGAGAATTCCACGGGTATGTTTCCATTTTGATTACTGTCTTGTTGTTGATGTCACATGGGCGTATGTCTACAGAGGTAGAATTAGGGCATGTGGCCATGCGGCGGGGTTGATTACCCGATATATTGTTATTGTGGTTACATGGACATGTCTACACCGGTAGAATTCGGGCATGTGGCCGTGCGGCGAGTTGATCACCCGATATATTATTGTTGATGTCACATGGGCGTGTCTGCCGTCACGAGTCGGCATGTGGCCGTGGGGCATTGGTATTATTGTTGCATCATGGACATGTCTACACCGTCAGAATTCGGGGCATGCGGCCATGATGCGAACATGATTGATGTTGTGGGCGTGAGACCCATAGTTATATTTGAGTGATGACTTGAGGCGTGAGTCACGGATCGACATGTTGCTTTTATGTTGTGAATCGTAGTTTGGTTATCATACATGTCTCCTTTATATAGACTAGTATGATTTCATTTACTGATATTTTACGATTTCACATACTTGGTACTGTTATCGACCTCCTTGGAGGCTGCGTTCATGCCGCAGTAGAGGTACATCGGCCGTGGATCCTCGCTCTTAGGATCTCGGTTCAGCGTTTTGGGAAGCTCCGTTTCTCGGAGGCTTATCTTTTAGTATGTGTTCCACTGAGTTGTAGGTTCTTGTACATTCGGGGTATGGCGAGCCACTGTCCGTCATAGTTGTTGTAAATCTTAGAGGTGCATGTAATCTTGTTGTGGCAGGGTTTGTAAAAAGGATTAAACTGTTCGTTTTGAAAGAGTTGTATTTATTTATGTTATTGGAAGGTAACCGTTGGGTTGGCCTGTTTTATGATCATACATCTTGTTTCTTGTTTAAAGTTTTATTTTCCGCTGGTTTTCTCTGATGTTGTGTCACTAGGGTGCCCGGGATAAGGCACCAGTAACGGGCCCCGGAACGGGTCGTTACAAATGTCTACACAAAGTTTGGGACAAGTGGTTTGCCACTTGGCTAAGCATTTCGGCCAAGGCCACTTGTCCACAAGAGACGGCCAACATGGCCACATGGGGGTGACACGTGTCTCCCCCCTACTCGTCCAAAATATTTCATCTCCCGAAAATATCCACAATATCCAAAATCTCGAAATCAAAGTGGGCACCACAAAACCGTAAATTTTCCCCGTGGGCCCCACGTAACCAAATCCGGAAATAAATTTCCATAATTCTATTATATTCCCAGAAGTCGAATACCAAATCTGGGAATCCAATTCTCATTAACGAACCTTTTTCCTTCACAAAATCCGTAAAATTTTTCGTCGGAAAATCAAATCTTTCTTCCTTTCCAATCTTAATGTCGTATTCTCATACGTACGTCCTCACATACATACCCTGGAACTACGGGTGTAACACATGTCTTCATGGAGAGTTAATCCATGGAGTAATAATCGTATATAACATGCCCATGGAATCTCTCATCTCGGGTACATGTCTTCATGGAGAGCTAATCCATGGAGTAATAATCGTATATAACATGCCCGTGGAATCCCTCATCTCGGGTACATGTCTTCATGGAGAGCTAATCCATGGGGTAATAATCGTATATAACATGCCCGTGGAATCCCTCATTTCGGGTACATGTCTTCATCGAGAGCTAATCCATGGAGTAATAATCGTATATAACATAATACTTGCACTCCAAGGCTATCACAAGAAAGCATAGGCTAGTTCATAAAATCTTTAGACTTTCATTATCATACAAAATGGATCTCATTTTATAACCTCAAGGCACTTTCAGATAACATAAAAAATCCGGGAATTTAACCCAAAATACTATGTACTTCCATTCTTTCAAAAGACTCCTTTTTACATGAACCCCAAGATACTAACACCCGTAGTATCAAGGCTTGTCTACATTTCAAACAAGTCACTACACTTTTAGAAATACATTTTTGGCTTCTAAATCAAGTGACCCTTACATTAAACTTTAAGCAATTGATGCCTTTAAATCAAATTGCTCTTCTTCATTTCAAGTTATTCATCTTTGTTTACATTACTTGAGTAAACCATTCCTTTAACCTTCCATAAAGTTGTTATAACCAACTTCCCATAAAGCCGTTATACTAACTTTATGCTTTAGAAACTAAGACATCCTTATCCTTTCATAAAGCCGTCATAACTCTTTATGTCTTAGACAAATTCATTCTTTTTATGACCAAGAGACTTATACTTTCAAATCAAGTTACACAACTTTCAAAATACTTCAAGTCTCTTAACTTTAGAAAAACAAATTTCTTAACTTAGAAATCAAGTCTCTTAACTTAGAAATCAAGTCTCTTATCTTTAGAATAGTTCAAGAATCAATATTTTCCAAATCAAGTATTTTATACCTTTTCAAGTCAAGAAATCCTTGTTTACCTTATTAGAATAAACCATTCTTTTAACCTTTCTTTAAGAACAAGTGAGTTAATTCTCCAACTCAACCAACTTAGACATTCTTAAAACAAGTCAAGTATATCAAATGAATTGACTTCATTTAAATCATGTACGTCTACCGTACTATACATTTATAACTACTCATGCTCAAGAGATAAGAAAGTTTCCACATACCTCTCCGGCTTAATCCACTTGCCAAGTCCAATATGTCGTACGTAGTATGTCAACCTATAATGACCATAATACGTCTATTAGCTTCTAGCTTCAACGTAGAATATTCTAATTGTAAAGTCTCTTATTCTACGGAAAATTGGACAGCACTTCCTTTGTTTCTACGTACTTTTCCACCTTTTTCAAGGCCCGAATTCAATAACCAAATGCCACATTTAAGGCCCAACAATTCAGAAATACAAAAGGGATTACACGCCTAACTGGACGTGTAAAATGCTGCCCCACAATTCATATTAAACAATCCAATTAGTTTAAGGCAACTCCTCAGCTACAACATGCTCACATATCATCCTTTTCAAATCCATTCAATCCAACTCGTTATTCCAACATGTTATATAAGTCATAACCAATTATAACAACTATATACCCTTCTATATATAACATGTAACAATTATAACTATCGACCAAATTGATTACAACACATAGTCCTTTTCCATTCCTTATAACCCAAGTCGTTATTCCAAAGTTACCACATAATTCACATTGATAATTTGAACGACTAAAATCACTTCAATAAACCCCACATAAAAAGTGAAGACGACGACCATAAATATCCACGACTAGAACTCGAAAATTGCCCTTTTTATACTTTCATTTATAACATGAAAACCTTCTATTCTTATATCCATTTTACCTATCACAATAACCTTCTCCAATTTCTACAACACGTGACATAATTTACTTTAAAAGGAGAATGAATTTTTACCTTGGAATTCGCCCAAAACAGTCCAACAAATCGCCCACTTTAGCCCTCTTTCCGCAATTCTTCTACACGTTAAAATCACCCACACGAACCCTCTACAAGCTTGCCTACATATTTCTTTCTTGTCGCCTTTCCAAAAATCTCATCACACTTAGGGTTTATTGATTTTTTTGAGAGAGAAGAGAGGAGAAATTTCTTAACTTTCTACTCCAATGTCCTATCGACGAGCGGTTTGTTGTGTTGGAAACTAGACTCAACGAACTTCATACTAGGCTTTTAAAATACCTAAAAACTCCTAATAAACTAGGAGATATACCGCTCCAAAGTTGACTGAAAATCTGCTAAAAACATTTTTGCCACTTATCTTTCCAAATTCAAATCTTAATTCCTTTCGTACGTTCTCATCTTATTCTCTTGAAATTACGGGGCGTAACACTAAGGATCGACTTTGAATCTTGGATTAGATTTGGGCTTATTGACGTAAAAATCTTCGTCTTACTATTGTAATTGAAGATTCCATATTATGATAAGTTAGAAATGATCATGTGATATATATTATGAAGATTGATAAGTGTTATGGAATTTGGAAGCTTAAATCCGAGATTGGAATGTTAGCTATTAAAATTGGAAATCAATTTGGTCGATAGTTATAATCGTCGCATGTTATATAAGAAAGGGGATTTTAGTTATTTTAATTGATTGCGACTATATAACATGTTAGAATAACAACTTGGATTGAAAAGGAATTGAAAGAGAATTAATGTTGTTGTAGCCGAGAATAGCCATTGAATTATTGGACTGTTTTATACAATTGTGGGGAAGAATTTTACACGTCTTGTTAGACGTGTAATCCCCTTTTGATTAGTTGATTGGTTGAGCCTTAAATGTGGCATGTTGGTTATTGATTTACGGGCCTTGAAAAAGGTGGAAAAGTACGTAGAAACAAAGGAAGTGCTGCCTAAATTTTTGTAGAATAAGAGACCTAGCACTTGGTATTATTCCACGTTAATAAGATAGGAGTTGATAGATATGTTATGGTTATTATAGGTTGAAGTACTACGTATAGCGTATTCTACTTGAAGGGTGAAATAGCTATCAAGGTTGAAGTACTTTGGAGCATTTTGCTACTTGTCGATAGTCGTCGCGAGGTATGTGAACCTTTTCTTTCTTTTGGCATGATTCTACGTATGAAATATACATGTGGTGTTATTTCATGATTCCTTCTACTCTTAGAAGTTAAGAGGTACGTATGTTGATTTACTCTATGTAAAAGGTATGTCTAAGTTATCCTAAGTTCTTACCAAGTCTTATGGGGGATGTTGGTAAGAGTCGTTAGGAAGTATGTGAAATCGAGGTGACCTTGCTAATTTACTGCACTAATGAGAATAGGTATCGAACAAGCCATTGCAGCGTTAATAAAAATGTATCGACAATCAATTATATTAAAATAAGTAGAATTCTCCATCTGCATAGAAACTAAGATAAGACAAAATTGTATTACATTTTTCTAGATCATGTCGGCTTTAATAAGATCGTTATAAACGAGTATAACCTATTCACAGCTCATAAAAGTATATGTTACTTGATTCAAAGAGAATAAGTAACTTGATTTGAAAGGTATATGTTACTTGATTTAAAGAGAATAAGTAACTTGATTTGAAAAGTATATGTTACTTGATTTAAAGAAAATAAGTAACTTGATTTGAAAAGTATATGTTACTTGATTCAAAGAGGAGAAGTAACTTGATTTGAAAAGTATATGTTACTTGATTTAAAGAAAATAAGTAACTTGATTTGAAAAGTATATGTTACTTGATTCAAAGAGGAGAAGTAACTTGATTTGAAAAGTATATGTTACTTGATTCAAAGAAAATAAGTAACTTGATTTGAAAAGTATATGTTACTTGATTTAAAGAGAATAAGTAACTTGATTTGAAAGGTATATGTTACTTGATTCAAAGAGAATAAGTAACTTGATTTGAAAAGTATATGTTACTTGATTTAAAGAGAATAAGTAACTTGATTTGAAAGGTATATGTTACTTGATTTAAAGAGAATAAGTAACTTGATTTGAAAAGTATATGTTACTTGATTTAAAGAAAATAAGTAACTTGATTTGAAAAGTATATGTTACTTGATTTAAAGAAAATAAGTAACTTGACTTGAAAAGTATATGTTACTTGATTCAAAGAGAATAAGTAACTTGATCTGAAAAGTATATGTTACTTGATTTAAAGAGAATAAGTAACTTGATTTGAAAGGTATATGTTACTTGATTTAAAGAGAATAAGTAACTTGATTTGAAAAGTATATGTTACTTGATTTAAAGAGTACAAGTAACTTGATTTAAATGTATAAGTTACTTGATTTTGAAAGGGGAAGTAACTTGATTTAAAGGTAGAAGTGACTTGATTTATTTGAAGTAAGTGAATTGATTTTAAAGAGTTTATGTTATGAAGTTTTAAGACTATGAACCTTGATTTCTTAAAAGGTTATGGGACTTTATTTTCCAAGTTATGGGACTTGATTTTTAAAGGAAGGAATGACTTGAGTTAAAAGTATGGCTTCTTAATTTATTTCAAGAGTTAAGAAGAATGATTTCAAAAGAGTATGTAACTTGAGTTTTAAAAGTGTACGTTTGTTGATTTAAGGAAAAAAGAGTTGCATGATTCTTTTTAAGTATGTATGTACGTAGTACTTTTGGGTTTAGTTTCGCCAATGTGATAAGAAATAAAAGTGTCTTAAGTTCTCTAAAATGAAAGGTTGTTATAATAGCTTTATGGGAAGTTGTTATAACAACTTAAGAAGAAGTGAAAAGGCGGTTTAAAATGTTATGTTATGAGACACACCGAGCCTACAAATAGGCAGAGTTATGTTATGAGACACACCGAGCCTACACATAGGCCGGGTTATGTTATGAGATTATGATAGCCGATTTTACTTATGTTACGTGATTATGTTAGTCGGTTGTGCTTGTGATATATTATTTATTACGGGGTAAATCCCCGGGACATTATACATTCTGTGGATTTGCTCTCCACGATGCGAGTATTGCGTATATACTCATTGCGGATTCACAAGATCCATGCGGGTGAAATAGTCCCATGCGGGTGAAATAGTCCCATGCGGAAGAAATAGTCCCATGCGGGTTCAATTCCCATGATTATTCCATGGACTGCTACTCCATGATGCGGGTATATCCATATATATACTCATTGCGGGTCTACAAGATCCATGCGGGTGAAATAGTCCCATGAGGGTGAAATATTCTCATGCGGGTGAAATAGTCCCATGAGTTGATTTTCTATTTTATAAAAATGTACAGTTAACTCTCATCATACCGAGTCCCTCACTAAAGGACCGGGACACATTATAGGCATATAGACATGACAGTTGATTTTATATTATATCATGGACTGCTGACAGTGATGTTGTATTCCACGAGCATGTTTCTGTGATATTATATGCTGAGGACAGGTGTCCCTGATTTTGACATGGCTTTCATATGTGAAAGTGGTACGGTGTTATAGTAGTACAGTGATACAAGGTACAGTTAACTCTGATCGTTATATGACACGGTAGGATCTGATATTTGATTTTCATACTTGCCCCATGTCATTCTTTTGTACAATTATGATCTTGTTTATCAGATCGTATTTTCGTTCCATACTTGGAACTGTTGTCTTGACCTCCTTTGAAATGCGTTCATTCATGCAGTCTAGGTACGATTGTGGATCCGCGAGCTTAGGATCCTTATTCAGCTTTTTGGGATAGCTCCAATGTTCTAGAGCTTGTCATTATGGATAGGTATATTCAGAGGTACGGCGGGGACTTGTCGCATCATAGTATTTGTCCAAACTCCTAGAGGTTTGTATTCATATGTGGGCTGGACTGGCTAGAGTCGTTTTCACATTGTTGAACAGTGTAGCCCCTTTTTGGGTGATGTATATTGTGACAGCCTTATCGGTTTTGCCTTGGTTTTAAAAAAAAATAATGAGTGTTATTTATATTCCGTGGTTTATTGTATTGTATGAATAGGAGGGTGCCCAGGTAAGGCAACAGTCACGGTCCCGGGGTTCGGGGCGTGACAATGACTAGGCTCCGGAACAATGGAGCTATCCCAAAATGCTGAGCAAGGATCCTAAGCTCGAGGATCACCAAACTGTGTACCTATACCTGCGGGCATGAACACAGCCCCGAGAAATCGATAACAAGGTACCAAGTATGTATACATGAAGTACAGTAAATAAGATCATAACTGTACAAAAGATGACAGGGACAAGTACGAAAATCAAATATCAGATCTAACCGTGCCATAATAAATAAGAGCCAACTGTACATTGTATCACTGTACCACTGTACCACTGTACTACTGTAACACTGTAGCACTGTACCACTGTACCACTGTACTTTATAAAAATGAGAATCAACTATGTATTTCCTTTCTTTAAATGAGATTCATGTCAAAATCATGAATATACTGCATGGGTATCTCGTACCCGCATCACGGATACATGTCCATGGAATCATATATATATATATATAAACTGCATGGGTATCTATACCCGCATCATGGGGAGCAAGTCCATGGAATAATATAACGGAAGCATGCCCATGGAATTCCCAAATCATGTAAGCATGTCCTTGTAATTAATATAATAATGTTCCGGATCGTGCAACCCGTCCCAATATATAATAGTGTTGCGCATCGTGCAACACGTCCCAATAAATATATAAGTGTTGCGGATCGTGCAACCCGTCCCAATAAATATATAAGTGTTGCGGATCGTGCAACCAGTCCCAATAAATATATAAGTGTTGCGGATCATGCAACCCGTCCCAATGTGTATACATATAACTATCATGGCAACCTTGTGCAATTTAAATCACCTTTTGACTCTCAATAACATCATCTTTAAAATGAACTTTCATTTTTGAAAAACCAAGGTACCAACATATCATGTACCAATCATATATAATGAACTTCACTTGTAAAATCAAAGGCACTTATCATATCTTTTCTTTTACAAAACCCAAGGCACTATCACATCTTTCATTTTGGAAAAAAAAAACCAAAGCACTTTCATGTCATGTAATATTAGGGACTTGAACCCAAAAGTACTACGTACGTCCACCGTACATTCATTTTATAAAAAGAGTCATATCATGTATCATTAGGGACTTGAACCCAAAAGTACTATGTACGTTCACCGTACATACATTTTCTAGAAAACACAAAGGCACTCTCATACCTTTCATTTTAAATCCTCATTTGGAAAATCAAGGTACTTATCATATCAAGTATCATTTTAAATCCTCATTTGGAAAATCAAGACACTTATCATATCAAGTATCATTTTAAATCCTCATTTGGAAAATCAAGACACTTATCATATCAAGTATCATTTTAAATCCTCATTTGGAAAATCAAGACACTTATCATATCAAGTATCATTTTAAATCCTCATTTGGAAAATCAAGTGTTACACCCCATAGTTCCAGGGCACATAAGTGAGAACGTTAGTAAGGAAATAAGATTTGAAGGTTGGAAGGAAGGTTTATTTACATTTTCTTTATGGAAATTTTTTGGATACAAAAAATGTGATGACGAGAACTAATATTAGTGGTTGAATTCTTTCCAAATGGAGTTATGGACTTAGGATTGTATTATTAAATCTTGGGATTAAGAATATGGGCCAATTGAAAATTTCACAACTTTGGGGCGGTGTCCATCAAAAATTATAAGATTTTGGCTAAGTGTTGGATTATTTTTGTTAAGAGAATTATGGGCGAATAAGAGGGTGACACATGTCCCTCCCCACTTGTGTAACAAAGCTCTAATTATATATATGTATTGCAAGATTGGCTAAGTGTGGGAGATATTATAGTGAAGACAAGTGGACAAGTGGGTCCCCCTCCACTTGTGCTACACACACCTTATATGCACAAGTCTTGGAAGACTTCGTGTATCACAAAATATATTCATCCAAACCCTCTTCTCTCTTCCTTAGCCTTAATATTTCGAAATCCATAGCCATGAAGAACAAGAGTTACTTATATTACAAGATTAAGCTCCTTAACCAAGTTCTAAGCCAAGGTTAATACTTCACAAGTTGGTCATGGTTTTGGGCCAAATTTGTCTTGAAACACTAAGCTTGAAGATGAACTTTATGGAAGGAGAACAAGAAATCAAGATGGTTACAAGCTTGTAGAGAATACATGGATGTTGTTGTAGCTTGAGGAAGTGGTGTGGAAGTGAAGGATGGAGCCGAGACTAGTGGACTGTTTTGGGCTAAGTTTAAGGTAATATTTCTTCTTCCTCTTGAAGTAATTAGATATCACATGATGTTATAGTTAAGGGATGAACATGTATTAAGTAAAATGGAGAATAAGAAATACATGTCACAGTTTTTGGCATGTTAGCCGAATTGGGACAATTTTGGTATCGAATGGATTCATTGGTTATTGTTGTTGTTATCGTCACTACTTACATGTTAAAATGAAGGAAATCTTGTTATTACAATTGGATGCGGTTTATATATAAGTGTTGGAATGTAAATTGGATTATAAGAAGTTATGGAAATGGCTTTGGTTGTAGTAGTTGGCCGAAAAACTGCATGAAACTGTGAGACGTTGTTGTGCTGTTTAGTGGCTGTTTTATACGTGTTATATGTTACACCCAGTAGTTCCAGAGTATGTATGTGAGGACGTACGTAAGAGAATACGACATTAAGATTGGAAAGGAAGAAAGATTTGATTTTCCGACGGAAAATTTTCCGAATTTTGTGAAGGAAAAAGGTTCGTAAATGGGAATTGGATTCCCAGATTTGGTATTCGGACTTCTGGGAATATTTTAGAATTATGGAATTTTATTTCCAGATTTGGTCACGTGGGGCCCAAGGGGAAAATTTACGGTTTTGTGGGGCCCACATTATTTTCGGGATTTTGGCCATTATGGATGTTTTCGGGAGATGAAATATTTTGGACGAATTGGAGGGTGACATGTGTCACCCCCTTAGGTGGCATGTGGCCGAAATGGGTGGGACAAGTGGCTAGCCACTTGTCCATGCTTGGCCGAAATGGTCTTGCCATTTGTCTCAAGTTTTTGTTAGACATGTGGATGGTGGGACCTACACACACTTGTCCCCCAATCTCACCACATACTTGCTATGATCCTAGCCTTTGATTTCCCTATAAATACCCCCCTTGATGCAAGAATTCTTCATCCCACACTTAGAGATTTCCAAGGCAAATAATCTCTCTCCTTTAGGTGTCTCGGCAATAGCCCTTATCATTGACTAAAAGTTGTCCAAAAATCCTTAAACTTTTAAGTGTTCTTCCTTGATGTGTTAGGAAGGTTGTTAACCAAGTGTTAGAAAAGATTTCACACTCCTAGCCTTAAATATACCCCTTGGCCGAAAGTTTGTAGTGTTGGAACCTAAGTGTTCTTCACTTTTTGGAGTTGGATCTTGAAGAGAAGTTGGTTAGAAACTTCTACGGGTTGCTTGGAGTGGGTTGAAACGTGAGGATTTGGAGCTAAACGTTGCTAAGGATCGACTTATAAATCTTGGATAATTTTGGGCTTATCGAGGTAATGATCTTTGTCCTTCTATTGTAATTGGAGATTACATGATGTAGCAATATATAATTGAGTATATGATATGTGGAAGGAAGATTGAAAAGAAATGGACTGTTTTGTGTATTGTGGGGCAGAATTTTACACGTCCAGTTAGGTGTGTAATCCCCTTTTGAATTGTTATATTAATGCGCCTTAAATGTGGCATGTTGGCTATTGATATCGGGCCTTGAAAAAGGTGGAGAGGTACGGATTTACAGGGGAAGTGCTGCCGAATTTTCCGTAGAATAAGAAACCTTATACTTAGAAATATTCTACGAAGAGAACTAGATGTGAATAGATGTATTGTGGTTGTTATAGGTGGATATTCTACGCACGGCATACTCGACTTGGCTTGTGGATTAAGCCGAAGAGGTATGTGATTCTTCCTATTCTCTTGAGCATGATATTTGTGAAATATATAGTGCAGTTGACGCACGTGTGTTAAAGGAGTTTGACTTCCTTTTTGTGTCCTTGACTTGATTCTAAAGTTAAGTGACTTGATATGAAATGTTAAGGACTTGAATTGTGTTAAAAAGTTGTGAAACCTCATTCGTGAGTAATGGGTACTTGGTCTTTAAAAGAATAAAGTTATCTTGATTTCGGAAATGTGAGTAGCTGTCCTTGGTTGTTTTAAAACGTAAAGTGTTATAATAGCTTTATGGGAAGTTAGTTATAACGACTTTATGAAAATGAAAGAATGGTTTATTATTGGATTTAAAATGGTAACTTGACATTTTTAAAAGTAATGAGACTTGATTTAAAGATTATGAAACTTAAACTATTGTGAAAAGTATATTGTTACTTGACTTTAAAAAGGAGGAGTAATTTGGTTTTAAAGGAAGGCATGGTTTTGTCTTGGTTTATTTAAAAAGAAGGTATGGAAATTGTTTTGGTTTACTTAAAATAATAGTTACTCTATTTTGGATACTACGAGTGTTAGTATCATGTGACTTTTGTGAAAGAAATGGATCTTTTTAAAGAGTTAAAGTACGTAGTACTTTGGGGTTAAAACACAGATTTTTGGCATAAAATGAAAGTACCTTGAGTGTGAGTAACTTGCCTATGTTTGCTTTTGATAGCCTTGTTGTGCAAGTGTTGTATCCTTATGTTACCGCGTCTCTCGATAGATGGTCCACGGGTATGCGGCCATGATGAGGGTTCATTTCCCTGTTGATAGTGTTATTCCATAGACTAGCTCTCCATGAGGTTTACTGATGCAGGTGGATCAGTAGCTAGCCCGCATACTTGCCGATCGTTCTTGATCAGATGGATTACAGTATAGTCCCCAGTCATTGTAGGTTCTTGTACATTCAGGGGTATGGTGGAGCCCTGTCCCGTCGTAGTTGTTATAAAAACTCTTAGAGGTCTGTAGTACTGTTGTGAGTTGGGCTTGTAAAGGATGTAACTGTTCAGATTTTGATATATATGCAGAAAGGTGACCATTTTGGTTAGCCTGTTTCTTATTTTTATTGTTTCATGTCTATGAGTTTTTATTTCCGCTAATTTTCTCTGATGTATTATCACTAGGGTGCCCGGGGTAAGGCACCAGTCGCGGGCCCGAGTCAGGTCGTGACATTATATGCTGGAAATTTAGCTACCATTATGCATGTTTAAATGTGGTAATTGCTAATGCATGTCCTAAAGGAGTAATGGTGTAGAAAGGTGTATAAAGACTTCATATTCTACCCTCATCGTTGATGAAGTATGGACTGTTTTTAGTGGACTATTTTGTATGGATTAAGAGGTCGGATTTACATAAGAAGTAGGTGTGTGAATCACCTTGGTTGTTGTTTTGGTTGTGCCCTTTATTGGTGCTTGGTTATTGATGTTATTGGCCTTATGTATAAGGTGGAAAAGTATGTATAAATAGGGGAAGTGCTGCCCAAAATATTATAAGAAATGAGATTCATTATGTGGTATAAATGTATACTAGTATCATGAAGTTGATAGACGGGTTATTGTTGTTATAGGTTGAAGTACTAATTGGGACGTATTCTACTTATCATGTTGGTTAGTCGTCAATAAGGTATGTGAACCTCTTCTTTCTTTCTTTTGGCATGTTCTACGTATGAACCATAATTGTGGTATTGTTTCAAAAGTTATTCTACTCTTAGAAGTTAAGGAGTATTCATGTTATTGATTTTATGCTAAAAGCATGTCTAAATTATTCCTAAGTCCTTACCAAGTCTTATCGGAGATGTTGGTAAGAGTTTTTAGTAAGCTTTGGTGTCGAGTTGATCTTGCTAAGCTACAACACTAATAATTATTAAGCGTTGAGACTAATTTTGGTAAACGTGTTAAAACAAGTCATTGCAGCGTTAAATGAAAAAGGTATCGAACAAGTCATTGCAGCGTTAAATGAAAAAGATATCGATAATCAATTATATTGAAATGATTAGAATTTCCATCTGCATAGAAGCTAAGATATAACCAGTTCGTTTTACATTTTCTAGGTTCACAGCTGATTAGATAAGATCATTATTTATATAACCTACTAACGGCTCATAAAATGGATTAATTTGGCAATTCGGATCGGTTATCACCATGATTTTCCATAATGTTAGCCAAAGGAGCGAGACGAATTTAGATTATCGAGTTGATACAGACGACAAGCGGTGTGTGAACTATCCTTTCTTCTTTGAAAGTTGGTTATATGAAGTAAGTGTGCGGTGGACGTACATAGTTTTATTGGATCTAAATCCTAAAATGATACTTGATATGATAAGTGTCTTGATTTTCCAAATGAGGATTTAAAATGATACTTGATGTGATAAGTGTCTTGATTTTTCAAATGAAGATTTAAAACGATACTTGATGTGATTAGTGTCTTGATTTTCCAAATGAGGATTTAAAATGAAAGGTATGAGAGTGCCTTGGTGTCTTTTAAAAAAAATGTATGTACGGTGAACGTACATAGTACTTTTGGGTTCAAGTCCCTAATAATACATGATATGACTCTTTTTATAAAATGAATGTACGGTGGACGTACATAGTACTTTTGGGTTCAAGTCCCTAATATTACATGACATGATAGTGCATTGATTTTTTTCCAAAATGAAAGATGTGATAGTGCATTGGGTTTTCTAAAAGAAAAGATATCATAAGTGCCTTTGATTTTACAAGTGAAGTTCATTATATATGATTGATATATGATATGTTGGTACCTTAGTTTTTCTAAAATGAAGGTTCATTTTAAAGATGATGTTATTGAGAGTCAAAAGGTGATTTAAATTGCACAAGGTTGCCATGATAAGTTATATGTATACATATTGGGATGGGTTGTACGATCCGCAATACTTATATACATATTGGGACGGGTTACACGATCCGTAACACTATTATATATTGGGACGGGTTGCACGATCTGCAACATTATTATATTATTTACATGGACGTGCTTACATGATGTTGGAGTTCCATGGTCATGCTTCCGTTATATTATTCCATGGACTTGCTCCCTATGATGCGGGTATAGATACCCATGCAGTTTATATATATATATATATATATATATATATATATATATATATATATATATATATATTTCCATGGACATGTATCCGTGATGCGGGTACGAGATACCCATGCAGTATATTCATGATTTTGACATGACTCTCTTAAAGAAAGGAAAGGCATAGTTGCTTCTCATTTTTATAAAATGCGATTAGTACAGTATGCGGTGATCTGATGTTACTGATGAGTACAATGGTACAAGTGTACGATTTGTTATACCCGTATTTCCAGTATATGCGTAGGCGTACGTACAAAAGTTTAGCCTTAGTTAGGAATTAAGGACGAAAATTAGTACACAACTCACTAAAAGAATCGTTTTCCGACGAAACGTTTTACAAAACTTGCGAAGGGAAAATTCCGGCTATGTCATTTATAATTTTTGCGGATTTTTCCGAGGGACGAAACATTTTGGACCAACGAGAGGGCGACACTTGTCACCCTCTAGTTGGCGGACGTGAGGCGTCCCTTTGGACGATTTAAGGGCTTGTTTTGTCAAGGAGTTGGTAGGATATTTTTGTGTAGTAGATGGATAAGGACACTTGCCTAAATCCTCACCCTACACTTGCATAGCACTTGGCTTCATCTTGGCCATTGGTTGGCCTATAAATACTCCCCTAACTTGAAGGTTTTCTTCATCCACAAATTGTCTTCCAAGTCTCAAAATTCCCTCCCCTCTCTTGTAGTGTTTTCGTCCAACACTCCCCCTCCCCCTTGTGAAGGCCCTTGGCCGAAACACCCCCCCCCCCTCTAGCCTTGTAGGTCGAGCCGAACCCCCCCCCCCCTTGGTAGAAAGTTGTCTTCCAAGTATAGTCACTATTCCAAAATACCCTAGCCCAAATCCCTTATAGTATTTTAGTAGAAGTTGTGTAGAACTTCTAAGGGTTTCTTGGAGCTATCGGAGCGTGCAAATTAGGAGCTAAACCTCGCTCAGGATCGACGTTTATACTTGGATAATTTTGGGCTTATCGAGGTAAATACTCTTGTCCTTCTATTGTAATTGGATATTACATATAAGAATAGTATAGACTTGAGTATAAGATACACTGAAGGATATTAAAGAATAGAATTGAACTGTTATCACAGTAGAAGGGTATAAATGAAGAATAATTGAATTGTACTTACATAGGAATTTGTTTCTGATGAGACTTGAGTAGCTTGACGGGTAGGGAAGTGCTGCCCAATTTTCCGTAGGATAGAGAACCCTCTGCTTAGAACTATTTACAGAATAGTCTAGACGTTGATAGACGTATTTGACTATTATAGGCTGATTCTCTGCGCGCGACATATTCGACTTGGCAGGTGGATTTCGCCGAGAAGGTATGTGATTCTTCCTATACTCTTGAGCATGATATTTTAAATATATATAGTACGGTAGACGTACGTGTGTTAACTGAATAATAATTACGGCAATGTCTTTTGACTTAAGCCTGAATAATAATTACGGCAATGTCTTTTGACTTAAGCCTGAATAATAAAGATCTTGAAGCATTTCAAAAGAATACTGAATCATTTTTAACAGAAGAGAAATATTTGGTTTTTAAACAAAAGCTTAAGAGTTATACTAGCTTTATGGGAAGTTAGGTATAACAACTTAAGAAAGAAAAAGGATTTGTTACTTATTTGTTTATAAAAACATTGTATTGATTCTGTAAGGTGTAATAAGATTGTTTGATAAATAGACATATTATGATGCTACGTGTGTTAGTGTTTTGTGATGTTGTGAAAGGGTCATTCTTGTTGTGCTTACGTTGCTAAGCGGTAAGTCGATTGTATTGTTATTATATCACCTACCCGACTTGTTATACCGAGGGCTTGCCACCCGATGCGAGTCTATACGGCTATGCGATCTATGTGACTATGCGGGCTGCGGGAGTTCGAGTTGATCATTCGGTGTTTTATCCGTCACGGGGATGCCCTATGCGATGCGTGTTACTATGCGGTGCATGAGACTATGCGGTGCGGGAGTCGAGGAGTGCAGGGGTTAGCTACCGTCGACGAGAATACCTCATGCGGTGCAGCGTGACTATGCGGATTGCGGGAAGTCGAGACTAAACGCACGTAATGATACTATGGGCGATTGGCGCTTGCCCGATCATTCGCGGCCTAGGAAAGACCAGTTACATTATATCTATTTTTCTCTTGTTTATGTTGTGGCACTATGTGCAGTTAAACTGGTTGTATTTGCAAATGGTTTTAAATACTTTGATTTTACATCAGTACTTTACAGTTTCACATACTTAGTTGTTATACCCCGTATTTCCAGAGTATGTACGTGAGGGCGTACGTATTAAATTTTTGCCTTAAGAATTGACAAGTTTCGAAATTTGGGCATAACTACCAAAAGGAGTCGTTTTTCGACGAAACGTTTCCACAGCTTTCGTAGGGAAAATTCCGGCTATGTCAATAATAATTTTTGCGGATTTTTCCGAGAGACGTAACATTTTGGACCAACGGGAGGGTGACATGTGTCACCCTCACATTGGAAAGCTTGGACGGCAATATTGGACGATTGGGTCTTGTGTAGTAGGTAGGATATTTTGTGCAAGTTGTGTGGTAGATGGATAAGGTACACATGGTTGAAATCTAGCCCTACACTTGCCTTACACTTGGAGTGATCTTGGCCATTGGTTGGCCATGGCTTGACCTATAAATACCCCTCTAAGTTGATGAACTTCTTCATCCTAAATTGTTCTAAGTCTTGAAAAATCCTCCTCTCCTTGATCTTTTCGTCCAACACCCTCTCCCCTCTAGCCTAAGTGGTTCGGTGAGGCCCTCCTAGCCTAGCCGAAAGTATCCCCCCCCTCCTTGTGGTGCTAGCCGTGGGGTACCCCCCCTAGCCTAGTTGTTTTCGTATAATACCCCTTGTTGTGGTATAGAAATACTCTCCTAGTATTGTTATAATGCCCAAATACCTTGGCCCAAATACCTTGTAGTATTCCCAAGGTTACACTTATACAAAAGCCCAGAAAATACTATTATACTTCCCTCAGTCACAAAACGAAACCCTAAGGAAAACCTTCATAGTCGGTTGAAGTGTTTAAGTAGAAGTTGCGAAGAACTTCTAAGGGTTGTTTGGAGCGGATTGGAGCGCCCGGAGTAGGAGCTAAACGTTGTTCAGGATCGACATATAACTTGGATAATTTTGGGCTTATCGAGGTAAACACTCTTGACCTTCTGTTGTAATTGGGAATTACATGTTGTAGGAATATATGGTTAAAGTATACTATATATAGAAGTGAACATAGTTGTGCGGCAATGTCTTTTGACTTAAGCCTGAATAATACTTACGGCAATGTCTTGCGACTTAAGCCTGAATTTAAAGAAGAGAATCAGTAATTACATAGTGTATTCAGATGAGACTTGTGTAGCATTTACGTGTAGTAGAATTGTACACGTCAGGTTAAACGTGTTAACCCCAGTTGGCTTGGTAGGCCTCGATAGAGGAGAGATTTCTGTTGCGGGGAGTCTTTGCGAATTTTACGTAGAATATTCTACATTGAGATCTAAGATGTTAATAGCCTCCTTGTGGCCTCTATAGGTTGAAGTACTACGTGTGGCGTGATCTGCTTGGCTTAAGGTGTAGCCGACGGTTTGAGGTACTTGGAGCGTTTTGCTATTAGTCGATAATCGTCGCGAGGTATGTGAACCTCTTCCTATCTTTCTAGCATGATATGTGTATAACTATGTAGTACGGTAGACGTACATGTGTTAAATGTATTTGATTGGTTTAAAACATAAAGGGTTATAACGGCTTTATGGGAAGTTGGTTATAACAGCTTTATGTATATAAGAAAGTGCTTTGTGATTGTTAAAAGGTAACTGATTTGACTTATAACTGACTTGATGTGTAATAATAAAGAACTTGAAGTCTTTCCTTAAGAAACCCTTTTTTTTTAAGAAGAGTAATACTTGGTTTTGAGAACTTAAGAGTTATACTAGCTTTATGGGAAGTTAGGTATAACGTCTAAAAGAGATAAAAAGAATGGCTACTTGATCTTATAAGATAAGAGACTTAACTTAATTAAATTGATTTGAAAGTTGTAAGATGTATGAAACCTCATTCGTGAGTAATGAGTACTTGGTTTCTAAAGAATAATGTTTTACTGATGTCGGAAATGATAATGAGTATCGACAATCCACTGCAGCGCTAATAAAGGGAAATGTATTGAATAATGAAGTATTATTAAAACCAGTAGAAACCTCCATCTGCATAGAAGCTAAGATGAGACAAAATGATATTACATTTCCTAGATCATGGCTGCTTAATAAGATTTATTATGAACAAGAATAACCTACTCGCCTAGGGCATATGTTACTCAATTGTTTTAAAAAGAGATTAAGACATTGAACTATGAAACTGTTCTAAAAGAGACTTGCGTAATTGAAATTAGGCAAACCGAACTTTAGGGAAAAGAAGGCATTGTGTTGTCTTAAATTGGTTTAAAACATAAAGTATTATAACTTTATAGGAAGATAGTTATAACGACTTTATGAAAACAAAAGGAGGTTTTATCATTGGTTTTAATGTGGTAACGTGACTTTAAAAGAGAAGTGTTTTGGTCTAAAAAGAAGGCATAGTGTTGCCTTAATTTGGTTTTAAAAGGAAAGTATGGAAGTTGTTTTGGTCTACTTAAAAGATATAAGTCACTCTATTTTATACTACGGTATCGTGACTTTTATAGAAGGAATGGATCTTTAAAAGGAATTTAACGACGTAGTATTTTAGGTTAAAACCCGACTTGGGCATAAAATGAAAGTACGTCGATTTGTGTATAAACTTGACGAGGCTGGTGGTTGTGAAACTTGCCTATGCTTGGTGTTGTGAAACTTGCCTATGCTTGTTGTTGTGAAACTTGCCTATGCTTGTTGTGATAGCCTTTGTTGTGCAAGAATTGTGTTTCTATACTCCGCGTATCTCGATGGAGGTCGGTTGACTTGTTGAGAACTTACTTGGGCGTGGCCGTGATGCGGATAAATTCCGCAGTGCGTTCGCTGATAGTGTACTTTTGTTATTCGCTTTGGACATCTTGACACGATCGTGGCGCGCGGGTATGCTTCCACTTTGATTACCGCCTTGTTGTCTTATTGTTTCCCTTTGGACATCTTGACACGATCGTAGCGCGCGGGTATGCTTCCATTTGGAATCTTTGTCTTATTGTTTCCCTTTGGACTCATCGACACGATCGTGGCGCGGGTATGCTTCCATTTGGAATGTTGTCTTATTTGTTCCCTTTGGACATACTGACACGATGCGTAGCGCACGGGTATGCTCCCATTTGGATTGTTGTCTTATTGTTATCATATCATGGCTGCGGTGAGGAAGGTACTCACGCGGGATTGATGTTGTGGGCGTGAGACCACGAATTGATATAAGCATTATGTGTGTGTCTTGTAGTTTGGTTATCATACATCTCTGCTTTTATAGACTATTATGATTTCAATTCTGATATTTTCTGATTTCACATACTTGGTACTGTTGTGCTCGACCTCCTTGTGGCCGCGTTCATCTGCAGTAGAGGTACATCGGTTGTCGATCCCCGCTTTTAGGATCACCTTTTAGCTTATTGGGAAGCTCCGTTCCTTCGGAGGCTTATCTTTTGGTATGTGTTCCCTGAGTCGTAGGTTCTTGTACATTCGGGGTATGGCGGGCCCTGTCCGTCATAGTTGTTGTAAATCTTAAGTGCAGTAATCTTGTTGTGGGCAGTGTTGTAAAAAGGATTAAATTGTTCGGGTTTGTATGTATATATGCAAAAAGCAACTTTTGGTTGCTTTATTTATTTATTATATCTCATTTCATGTTCATGTTTTACTTAGCTGATTTTCTCGATGTTGTATCACTAGGGTGCGGGGTAAGGCACGATCACGCCCGGTTGGTCGTGACAAAAGTGGTATCGAAGCGATTAATCCTCGGAAAGTGTCTACTGCATCGTGTCTAGTAGAGTCTTGATTATCGGTGTGTTGTGCACCACATCTATAATCGAGGCTATAGGACATTTAGGATTGGTTTCCATTCTTCTCATTACGAGATCGTGCCTTAGAGTTGTGTTGTAAGTTGGACCCTCCGCGTATCTCGTTTTTACGATTATGCCTCGCGCAAGACAACCGGGCCCGAAGAAGGGCAAGCGTGAAGGAGATACGAGTAAAGCGTGGCGGTCTCTACGAGACCACGATGCTGAGCCTCCATCCTACAGTGGGCGAGAGAGATGGGTTACAAGATGGCGATTAATGGCGAGTTGTGGCCGAACTTGAGATAAAATTTGGGCCTTGCGATTCCAGTCAGTAGCACCGTAGTTCAACCCGGCGAGCGCATACTTGAAACTACGGGATTTTCTCGAGGTGTAATCCGCGAGTTTTATGGGTCGAGGCACGAGGATGATCGCAGGAGTTCATCCGGCGATTCTGTGGATCGTAGAGTGATCGAGGCCTCGGAGACCGAGTCGGTGGTCTGGTTCGCGTCGGCCGCGTGATACGCGATCGTGGTTTGATTCGTGGGAGCTATCGGGAGAGCATGCACTTCCACCGTTTGGGGACGAGTTCTCGAGGCATTTCTTGCACATTTCTTGCCTCGCGGATGAGAGGGCTCGGTAAACAGTTTTTGGTGTTGCGGCGAGCAGGCGTGCGGTTCGGGAAGTACAATGTGAGTTCGACTCATTGGCGTGCGTCCCGCATTAGTAGCTAGTATGGGGATCGAGTGCACCGATATGTTCTGAGGCTCGATGATTACCTAGCGAGAGTTGTTGGTGTAGCTCTTCACCGGGCATGGACATTGCCGCATGCGAGCTTATGCACTTGGAGGTGAGGCGGAGAAATCGGCGGAGTGACCAAAGTCGGTGAAGAGGGCGAGCTGCGAGTCCTTTGGTGATTTTGAGGCGGCCGCCTCGGCGTGAGACTAGTTATGCGCCTCGCCCGATCTGAGTGGTCCTCTACAATCCTCAGGCGTCGAGTTTTTGAGGCGGTCGGGGCTCGAGGTTCAGATTTTCGGAGAAACGAGGTGTTAACGGTGAAGCCACCCTACCTCGTTGTGACGCGTGGTAGACTCCACGATGGGAGTGTCGTGCTAGTCGGGAGTTTGTTTTACATGCGGCCAGCGGGCCATTTTGGGAGAAACCGTCCACCGAGGTAGACTGGTAGGATAGCCTGACTACGAGATCGATTGCGGGTTCTTCACCTTCCACGGCTAGGCGGGATGTTCATACCGGCGGGCCACGGTAGAGGTCGCGGTGGAAGTTCCCGATTTTAAGCGGTCCTTCGAACCGCCTACTTTCAGGTATATCCTTAACCCTCTAGAGACTTGTATGTATCGATGCTATGATGATGTGTTAAGTGTTATGTTCGGATAGCTTTGTGCTAAAATGTGATTTAGAAACCTAGTTAGTGAAAAAGGGTAAGCCTGGGGGTGAGAAATGATGAACCTTAGAATATTACAGTTGAGACCTTAGATGTAAGGCCGTCTTGAGTACAAAATCTTGCGGGTGATCTTTGTCAGAATGTATAATCATACGTAGAGTAATTGTGGGGAAATTTCCTTGGGTAGTGTAAAAATGGAAGTGGTAGCTTTCATGACCTGTAGAGGTAAGATTGTTCGGATCGGGAACAAGGCGTGATGCGTAAGTGGGTCGGGTTGGGGCCGTGTTGAGGGCCAACCCGCGGCCGGTTCAAAGTGGGGTCACTCGGGTGGTCACTTGGTGGTAGGGTCACGAGGGTGCTAGGCCCATGATTAGATAACCATCGTATGAGTTTGTGGATATGTTCGACCAGAATCGGTTCGTGAAGGCCGGGAATGGCCTTAGAGGAAAGTAAAGCTAGTAAGATGACCAAGTTTGGAGGTTGTGACTCCAAAGTATTGAAGCAAGCAATGGCGAAGTATGGTGCGTATACTAGAAGAGTTCAAGTGTTCGGAGAGGCACGACGAGTAAGGAAGGACGAGAACGTGTGTTAGTTCGTGGCCAGGCGTGGCGTTGACAACTTGTTAGAAGATCTTCTTCGTAATCCACCTTGAGAAGGAACATTCGGGACGAATGTTTCTAAGGAGGGGAGAATGTTATACCCCGTATTTCCAGAGTATGTACGTGAGGGCGTACGTATTAAATTTTTGCCTTAAGAATTGACAAGTTTCAAAATTTGGGCATAACTACCAAAAGGAGTCGTTTTTCGACGAAACGTTTCCACAGCTTTCGTAGGGAAAATTTCGGCTATGTCAATAATAATTTTTGCGGATTTTTCCGAGAGACGTAACATTTTGGACCAACGGGAGGGTGACATGTGTCACCCTCACATTGGAAAGCTTGGACGGCAAAATTGGACGATTGGGTCTTGTGTAGTAGGTAGGATATTTTGTGCAAGTTATGTGGTAGATGGATAAGGTACACATGGTTGAAATCTAGCCCTACACTTGCCTTACACTTGGAGTGATCTTGGTCATTGGTTGGCCATGGCTTGACCTATAAATACCCCTCTAAGTTGATGAACTTCTTCATCCTAAATTGTTCTAAGTCTTGAAAAATCCTCCCCTCTCCCTTGAGCTTTTCGTCCAACACCCTCTCCCCTCTAGCCTAAGTGGTTCTAGAGGCCCTCCTAGCCTGGAAAGTATCCCCTCCTTGTGGTGTTAGCCGTGGGTACCCCACTAACTAGTTGTTTTCAGTATAATACCCTTGTTGTGGTATAGAAATATTCTCCTAGTATTGTTATAATGCCCAAATACCTTGGCCCAAATACCTTGTAGTATTCCCAGGTTACACTTATACAAAAGCCAGAAAATACTATTATACTTCCTCGATCCAAACCGAAACCCTAAGGAAAACCTTCATAGTCGGTTGAAGTGTTTAAGTAGAAGTTGCGAAGAACTTCTAAGGGTTGTTTGGAGCGGATTGGAGCGCCCGGAGTAGGAGCTAAACGTTGTTCAGGATCGACATATAACTTGGATAATTTTGGGCTTATCGAGGTAAACACTCTTGACCTTCTGTTGTAATTGGGAATTACATATGGTAGGAATATATGGTTAAAGTATACTATATATAGAAGTGAACATAGTTGTGCGGCAATGTCTTTTGACTTAAGCCTGAATAATACTTACGGCAATGTCTTGCGACTTAAGCCTGAATTTAAAGAAGAGAACTGAACTGTAATTACATAGGGTGTATTCAGACATGAGACTTGTGTAGCATTTACGTGTAGTAGAATTGTACACGTCAGGTTAGGCGTGTTAACCCCCGTTGGCTTGGTAGCGGCCTCGATAGAGGAGGAGATTTCTGTTTGTTGCGGGGAGGTCTTTCAATTTTC
This sequence comes from Przewalskia tangutica, assembly GCA_029844215.1. Classification (NCBI taxonomy): domain Eukaryota; kingdom Viridiplantae; phylum Streptophyta; class Magnoliopsida; order Solanales; family Solanaceae; genus Przewalskia; species Przewalskia tangutica. The sequence goes on from CM056726.1 coordinate 67,625,575, forward strand.
TGTAGAATATTCTACATTGAGATCTAAGATGTTAATAGGCGCCTTGTGGCCTCTATAGGTTGAAGTACTACGTGTGGCGTGATCTGCTTGGCTTAAGGTGTAGCCGACGGTTTGAGGTACTTGGAGCGTTTTGCTATTAGTCGATAATCGTCGCGAGGTATGTGAACCTCTTCCTATCTTTCTAGCATGATATGTGTATAACTATGTAGTACGGTAGACGTACATGTGTTAAATGTATTTGATTGGTTTAAAACATAAAGGGTTATAACGGCTTTATGGGAAGTTGGTTATAACAGCTTTATGTATATAAGAAAGTGCTTTGTGATTGTTAAAAGGTAACTGATTTGACTTATAACTGACTTGATGTGTAATAATAAAGAACTTCAAGTCTTTCCTTAAGAAACCCCTTTTTTTTTTAAGAAGAGTAATACTTGGTTTTGAGAACTTAAGAGTTATACTAGCTTTATGGGAAGTTAGGTATAACGTCTAAAAGAGATAAAAAGAATGGCTACTTGATCTTATAAGATAAGAGACTTAACTTAATTAAATTGATTTGAAATTTGTAAGATGTATGAAACCTCATTCGTGAGTAATGAGTACTTGGTTTCTAAAGAATAATGTTTCTTGATGTCGGAAATGATAATGAGTATCGACAATCCATCGCAGCGCTAATAAAGGAAATGTATTGAATAATGAAGTATTATTAAAACCGGTAGAAACCTCCATCTGCATGAAGCTAAGATGAGACAAAATGATATTACATTTCCTAGATCATGGCTGCTTAATAAGATTTATTATGAACAAGAATAACCTACTTTATGGCATATGTTACTCAATTGTTTTAAAAGAGATTAAGACATTGAACTATGAAACTTTTCTAAAAAGAGACTTGCGTAATTGAAATTAGGCAAACTGGAACTTTAGGGAAAAGAAAGGCATTGTGTTGTCTTAAATTGGTTTAAAACATAAAGTATTATAACAGCTTTATAGGAAGATAGTTATAACGACTTTATGAAAACAAAGGAGGTTTTATCATTGGTTTTAATGTGGTAACGTGACTTTAAAGAGAAGTGTTTTGGTCTAAAAGAAGGCATAGTGTTGCCTTAATTTGGTTTTAAAAGGAAAGTATGGAAGTTGTTTTGGTCTACTTAAAAGATATAAGTCACTCTATTTTATACTACGGGTATCGGGTGACTTTTATAGAAGGGAATGGATCTTTAAAAGGAATTTAACGTACGTAGTACTTTAGGGTTAAAACCCGGACTTGGGCATAAAATGAAAGTACTTCGAGTTGTGTATAAACTTGCCTATGCTTGTGGTTGTGAAACTTGCCTATGCTTGTTGTTGTGAAACTTGCCTATGCTTGTTGTTGTGAAACTTGCCTATGCTTGTTGTGATAGCCTTTGTTGTGCAAGAATTGTGTTTCTATACTCTGGCGTCTCGATGGAGGGTCGGTTGACTTGTTAAGAACTTACTTGGGCGTGGCCGCGGTGTGGATAAATTCCGCACGCGTTCGCTGATAGTGTACTTTTGTTATTCGCTTTGGACATCACGACCACGATCGTGGCGCGCGGGTATGCTTCCACTTTGATTCTGCCTTGTTGTCTTATTGTTTCCCTTTGGACATCTTGACACGATCGTAGCGCGCGTATGCTTCCATTTGGAATCTTTGTCTTATTGTTTCCCTTTGGACCTCTCGACACGATCGTAGCGCGCGGGTATGCTTCCATTTGGAATGTTGTCTTATTTGTTCCCTTTGGACATCTTGACACGATCGTAGCGCGCGGGTATGCTCCATTTGGATTGTTGTCTTATTGTTATCATATCATGCATCGCCGCGATGAGGAAAGGTACTCATGGCGGGATTGATGTTGTGGCGTGAGACCACGAATTGATATAATCGGTATGTGTGTATCGTAGTTTGGTTATCATACATGTCTCACCTTTTATAGACTATTATGATTTCAATTCTGATATTTCTGATTTCACATACTTAGTACTGTTATCGACCTCCTTGAGTGCGTTCATCTGCGCAGTAGGTACATCGGTGTCGATCCATTTTAGGATCACCTGACTTATTGGGAAGCTCAGTTCCTTGAGGCTTATCTTTTGGTATGTGTTCCACTGAGTCGTAGGTTCTTGTACATTCGGGGTATGGCGGGGCCCTGTCCGTCATAGTTGTTGTAAATCTTAAGTGCATGAAATCTTGTTGTAGGCGATGTTGTAAAAGATTAAACTGTTGGGTTTGTATGTATATATGCAAAAAATGCTATTTTGGTTGCTATTTATTTATTATATCTCTCATTTCATGTTCATGTTTTACTTAGTGATTTTCTCGATGTTGTATCACTAGGGTGCGAGGTAAGGCACTAGTCACGGGCCGGTTGGTCGTGACATTAGTACTGTTGTCGACCTCCTTCGGCTGCGTTCATGCCGCATGGTAAGGGCAGCAGTGCTAGATCCACATCCTTAGGATCTTTTGCTTTGGTGTCGTGAGCTCCATCTTCTCTGAGGCTCGACTTTTGGGTATGATCTCCCTGTTGTTGTATTTAGTTTTGTACATTCAGGTATGGCGGGCCTGTCCGCCATAGTTGTTTATCTTCTTAAGTGCATAGTCTATTATGCAGTTGGGATGTAAGCAATAACTATGTTTATATATATATCTTGAAAGGCGACATTTTCTCACATAAAGCGTGTCTCATTTACAAGCTGTTTCATGTCTTGTTTTTATATTCGATTACTCGATGTATGACTACTTGGGTGCGGGTAAGGCACGATCACGCCCCGGGCAGTCGTAACAAAAGTGGTATCGAGCGATTAATCCTCGGAAAGTGTCTACGACCGTATCTAGTAAGTCTTGATTATCGGTGTGTTGTGCACCACACCAATAATCGTGAGGCTATAGGATATTTAGGATTGGTTTCCATTCTTCTCACTCGAGATCGTGCCTTAGAGTCGTGTTATAAGTTGGACCCTCTAACGTATTCCTTTTACATATGATTATGCCTCACGTAAAGCAACCCGCCCGAGAAGCAAGGCGGCGAGGAGCGCTAGTAGACATCGAGAGTTACGAGGGCTCGTGCCCGATCTATACGAGACGGCGAGTTCCATGACGCCGCCCGGCCCAGCGAAGGCCACAAGACTGCACAGCCTCCCACACGGCTGGAGCGGATGAGATGGGTTCTGAGATGGCCCGATTCGCCGGGATCGTGGCGAACGGAGATAAGGCCGGATGATGCGGTTCCGGTTCAGAAGACTGTAGTTCACGAGATCGACGGTTTGCGGCTACGAGATTTTTCGAGCCGTAGCCCTTGAGTTACTGGTCGAGACACGAGGATGATCCGCAGGAGTTCATCCGCCGATTCTGAAGGATCATGCGAGTGGTCAAAGCTTGAGACCGAGTCCGTGATCTTGGTTCGCGTCGGCCGCGTGATACCGCAATCGATTGGTTTGATTCGTGGGAGTTATCCGGAAAGCACGTCCCGGCTACTTGGGACGAGTTCTCGAGGCCTTTCTTACTCACTTCTTGCCTCGCGGATGAGGAGGCACGCGGGCGACAAGTTTTTGTCGAGACGAGAGGACGCACGGTTAGGGAGTACAGCGTTGAGTTTGATTCGTTGGCTCGATATGTCCCTGCATTGGTAGCGATATGGAGGACCGTGCATCGCTATGTCACCGCTAGATGATTATATGGCCGAGTCTTGTGCGGGTGTGGCTCTTCACCGAGCATGGATATTACCGCGTGCGAGCTCATGCACCGAGATGCGAGGCGTAGAGACGGCCGGTCGGCGATATCGGCATCGAAGAAGGCCAAGACGACCGGATTTTTGGTAGTTCTCGGGAGGGCGGCCTCGTGACGTCTAGGTTTGCACCACGGCCAGCTCGAGCACTCCTACATCGTTTTGGTGCAGCCCGAACATTGGGCGTGTCGGGGCCCGGGACTTGGACTTCGGGTATGAGGTGCTAACCGATCGAGGTCCGCTCGGTGTGTCCGTTGTGGTAGATTCCATTCAGGAGGCCGTAGTACTACTCGAGCTTGCTATACTTGTGGCGGCAGGTCATTTGCGAGCTGTCAGGCCGAAGCCACAGTGGTAGGGCTCGGCTACGGTGCATTTCCTGTTCATCATCTCCTACGATTACTCGCCCGGTCGAGGTACTCATGGGCAGCCAGTCGCGGCAGGTCGTGGCGCGGGTCGATTCTAGCGGTCCTCGAACCGCATTTATGCCTTGTCCGGTGGCGAGACGGGAGGCCTCACGGAAGTAAATCACAGTACCTTATCGGTCTCGTTATGATGTGTATGCCTTGATAGATCCGGTTCTACTGCATCTATATATCTCCCCTTATTGCTAGTAGGATAGGGATAGAGCCTGAGTCCATATACCCTTTCGAGGTAGCTACGCCAGTGGGTGATTCGGTGGTAGCTCGGCGGGTATATAGGGCTTGTCCAGTGTCCTTATGCAGTCGTCAGACCCTAGCCGACTTGATAGAGCTGGACATGACTGATTTTGACGTGATCATGGGCATGGATTGGCTAGCTTCTTGCTATGCCAATGTAGACTGCAGGGAGAGAGTGGTACGGTTCGGTTTCTGAGGCCGGTTATTGAGTGGGAGGAGAACATCAGTATCGCAGGGTAGGTTTATTTCCTACCTCGAGGCTAGGAAGATGGTGCGAGAAGGGTATATCTACCATCTCGTTCGGGTGTTTGATCTGAGGCTGCGGTACGATTTTGATCGATTCCAGTAGTCGAGAGTTCCCGGACGTATTTCGAGACGACCTCGGGTATCCTCCGAGAGGAGATAGAGTTTTTATGTCGATGTCTTTGCGGACACTCGGCCTATTTCCATTCCGCCATACAGAATGGCACTTGCCGAGTTGAGAGAGTTGAAGGACCAGCTGAGAGATTTGCTGGAGAAGGGCTTCATCAGACCTAGTGTTTCTCCCTGGGAGCGTCGGTATTGTTCGTGAAGAAGAAGGACGGGACGCTGCGCATGTGTGTTGATTACTGGCGGTGAACAAGGTGACCATTAAACGAATACCCCCTTCCGGGATTGATGATTTGTTCGACCCGGTGCGAGTGCGAGATGTTTCTCAAGATTGATCTGCGATCGGGCTATCATCAGTGCGAGTCGAGAGGTGGATGTCCCTAGATTGCATTCGGACGTGCGAACACTATGAGTTCGAGTTATGTCGTTCGGTTTGACCAATGCTCGGCGATTTTATGGATTTGATGAACCGAGTGTTCAAACCATTTTGGACACATTTGTGATAGTGTTCATTGATGATATCTTGGTTTATTCTCGCTCGAGGCGAGGAGCGTGCGAGCATTTGAGGCGATCTTTGAGAGTTCTCCAGACCAGCGATTATCGCCAAGTTTTCCAAATGTGAGTTTTGGTTAGCCGGTGGCTTTTCTTGGGCATATTGTCGGGTGATGGTATTCGTGGATACGGCAAGATCGAGGCGATCGAGAGTTGGCCTAGACCTACTACTCCGGCGAGGTTCGCGATTTTAGGCCTTGCGAGTTATTATCGGTTCGTAGAAGTTTGCTATCTACGCACCATTGACTAGGTGACTCGGAAAGCGGCTAAGTTTGATGGTGATGCTTGTGGCGGGGTTTCGATTCTTGAAAAGAGGCGACCGCCCCGTTCTTACTCTTCCGGAGGGTCCGACGGTTATGTCGTGTATTGTGATCGTCGGGCATCGGGTTGGGATGTGTGTTGATCGCAACGGGCAAGGTTATCGCGTCGCATCCCGACGGCTTAAGAAGCATGAAGGAACTACCCACCCATGATTTGGAGTTAGCGTGGTGATTCACGCCAAGATGCGGAGGCACTATTTATATGAGGTTCGTGGATATTTATCTGCACCACAAGAGCCTCCAGTATATCTTCAGCCAGAGGGAGCTGAACTTACGACAGAGACGGTGGTTAGAGTTGCTTAAGGATTATGACGTCGATATCCTGTACCACCCGGGGAAGGCCAATGTTGTGGCAGATTCCCTTAGTCGTAGGTCGATGGGTAGCCTATCAGATGTGCAGCCAGAGAGGAGGGGCATGGTTCGCGATTTGCATCAGTTAGCGAGTCTTGGTATCCGTTTGATTGATTCTGATAGCAGTGGGGTTTGAGTTCGAGAGGTTGTCGAGTCTTCCATCGTCGAGGAGGTGAAGAGGCAACAGTTTGAGGATCCGGTTTTGATTCGGTATCGTGATACGGCTCTTCGTGAGGGGAAGGGTCCTTTGAGTAGCACTGATGGGGTGCTAAGGTTTGAGGCGAGTTGTGTGTTCCGGATGTTTGAGGACTTGGCGAGTTCTTGGGAAGCACACGGTACGCGTTACTCTATCCATCCGAGTCGACCAAGATGTACCCACGACCTTAGATCGTGTATTGGTGGGATGGCTTGAAGAGGGCGTTGCGAGATCGTAGCTCGATGCGTGTTGTCGGCGGTGAAGGTAGAGCACCGGAGGCACGGTGGTTTGTTGCGAATGATAGAGATCGACACGGAAGTGGGAGGTGATCAACATGGACTTTATCACGTGATTGCCTGCACTCGGAGGAGACATGATTCTATATGGGTTATCGTCGACGGTGTGAAATCAAAGACACTTTCTTCCCGTCAGACGACTTTTTGGTGAGGATTATGCGGACTTTACATCCGAGATCGTCGATCGCATGGAGTCCCTATTTCGATCATATCGACAGGAGCCCGGTTCTGGCTAACTGGAGGTCTTTCAAGAAGGTTTTAGGGGACGGTGAGCTCGATGCTGCATTCCATCCACGCAGACGGACGGTGAGCACACTATCCGCACTCTTGAGGATATCTGCGAGCTGTGTTATTGACTTCGGGTAGGGGAGGATCATTTGCCTCTAGTTGAGTTTGCATATAATAGCTACCACTCGGATTCGGATGGCGCCTTATGAGGCCTTGTATGGGAGGAAGTGCCGATCGATAGGCTGGTTCGATGTGGCGAGTGCGATTAGTAGGACGGTTGGTGCAGTGGCGATGGATAAGGTGAAGCTTATCCAGGAAGCGATTCTTGGCAGCTGAAGTCGGCAAGTCATACACGCATCATCGCCGTCGCATCCGGAGTTCGAGGTTGATGATTGGGTTTTCTGAAAGGTGTCACCCATGAAGGTGTGATGAGATTCGGGAAGAAAGGAAACTTCGGCCCAAGGTACATTGGGTCGTATCAGTTGTCGCAGGTAGGCAAGGTTGCCTACGAGTTGGATCTGCCGTCCGATCTGAGGCGATGCATCCGGTGTTTCATGTTTCTATCTTTGAGGAGATGTATCGGGATCCATCTAGGGTACACCGATTGGTGATGTCCAGGTGACGAGGGTTATCGTATGAGAGATTCCCATAGCGATAATCGATCGTCGAGTTAAGCGTCTGCGGACGAGGCGTGGCCGTCAAAGTCTTGTGGCGGAACGAGCTCGATGAGGAGATGGCGTGGGAAGGCGAGAACATGAGACAGAAGTATCCTCACCTATTCCCCACACCTCCAGGTAATTCACTTTCCTACTTGTAAATTTTCATTGTCATATTGTCACGACCCGTTCCGGGGCCCGTGACTGGTGCCTTACCCGGGCACCCAAGTAGTCAGTCATACATCAGAGAAAATCAGCGGAACATAAAACAATAACATGAAGCCAATGCAATAAGACAGTGAAATAAGAAGACAGGCTAACCAGCGGTTACGCCCGGTATATATAAATAACAATTTGAGCGATTACATCCCATTACAACCGCCTGGCAAGATTACTCTGCACTTACGAATGATATGAAACAACGACGGGGCGGGGCCGTCGTACCACGAATGTAGCACCTACAACGAGGACTATACGAATAAGCCTCGGAGAAAGCGGAGCTTTCCCAACGCCGAATCGTGACCACTAAGGCGAGGATCAACGGCGGTGTACCTTTACTGCGGCGTGACGCGGCCCCGAAGGAGTCGATCAGTACCAAGTATGTGAAGCGAAAATCGTAAATGAAATCATAGTAGTCTATATAAAGCGGGAGACATGTATGATAACCAAACTACGATTCCTGATAAATAGCGATTATGTCAAGTCGGGACTCACGCCCTCAGTCATCACTCAAATATAACAATGGGTCTCACGCCCAACATCAATCATGCGTGGAATACCTTCGCCACCGCCGCGATCATGATATGAAAGCACCAAGGAATACATGAACACGTGTCCGCTGTGTCATTATAAAACCGTACGGGGTAAGTACGAAGGCATAGCCGACTACTAAAACCCCCAGTACAAACAAGGACATAAACTGTATAATGAGATATGTCTAGACCGTCACATGATCAAAGCTGGCCACTCGCCCGCAGTATCTAATGTGCGCGTCTAGCCACGAACTTCCGCGACTCGCATAGGCCACTCGATGGCCCGCGTGGTATTCCCGCATCGAGGTAGCTACTCCCGGCGGCGTCACGGACTCGCGATCCGCGTAGCGCATCATAGCGCATGACCATAAAGGCCGCACACTAACACGGAACTCGTAGCTCGCGCAGGCCCCAAGACCGCGTGAGGTATTCTCGAATCATAGGTCACAGACACTTTGAGTCTACCATCGGAGGGCGACTTAACCCCGGGATCAAGGTGAGTGATATAATACCAACATAACGGTTTATCGTTTAAACAACATAAGCACAATCAAGGAAACCCTTTACACAAACATCACAAGATACTTAACACACGTAGCATCCTAACATGTTTATTTATCAACTCAACAAGAAAGTATTACAAGGCTATCACAAACCAACACAATCAAGTTATTCACACGAGGTACTTTCTACTATATGATTACCAAGATCGGGTTTTATCCCCAAAGTACTTCATACATTAACTCTTTAAAAGATCGTTACTTTCACAAAAGTCACACAATACGTAGTATATAAAAATAGAGCGATTATCTTTTGAAGTAATTCAAAAACACTTCTCTTTGTAAAATCAAGTAACATTCTTTTTCAAACGTTCAAGTTTGCCTAATTTCAATTACTCAAGTTTCTCATTTTCGAAAGGTTTCGTAGTTCATAGTTTTAATCCTTTAAAACAATTTGAGAAACATATACCTTATGTGTGAGTAGGTTATTCTTGTTCATAACAATCTTATTACAGCAGCTATGATCTAGGAAATGTAATATCATTTTGTCTCATCTTAGCTTCTATGCAGATGGAAGTTTCTACTGGTTTTAATAATACTTTATTAGTCAAAACATTTCCTTTTATTAGCGCTGATGTGGTTTGTTCGATACTTATTCTGATTTCCGAAATCAGTAAAACATTATTCCTCTTAAAACCAAGTACTCATTACTCACGAATGAGGTTTCACACGAAATTCATATAAATTCATTTAAGTCAAGTCTCTTATCTTTTAAGATCAAGTCTCTTAACTTTTATAATCAATAAATCATTCATTTTATCTTTCTTAAGACGTTATATCTAACTTCCCATAAAGCTAGTATAACTCTTATATTTTCAAAACCAAGTGTTACTCTTCTTTCAAAAACAGTTCTTAATACTTTTTGAAATACTTCAAAGTTCTTATCATTCAGGCTTAAGTCAAAAGACATTGCCGTACAACTACGTTCAGTTAACACGCGTACGTCTACCGTACTATATATACTTCTTTAAAATATCATGCTCAAGCGTATAGGAAGAATCACATACCTCGCGACGATTATCGACTATTAGCAAATCACTCCACGGCTATAACCCGGCTAGCCTGGTCCACCTTCTCAAGTAGCACATGATACTCGCAGAACATTCAACCTATACAGGTTATACAAGTCTATCAAAGTCTAGACTACTCGGTAGAATAAATCTAGATACAAGATCCTACGGAAAATCGGGCAGCACTTCCCTATCCGTCAAACTACACAAGTCTCTTTATGTCTGATCCTACGTAATTACGATTCGATTCTTTCTTTAGATTGGGCTTAAGTCCAAAGACATTGCCCAAAACTATGCTCGATTATATATAGTATACTTCAACTATATATTCCTACAACATGTATTTCCAATTACAATAGGGGACAAGATAATTACCTCGATAAGCCCATAATTATCCAAGTATAGATGTCGATCCTTAGCAACGCTTAGCTCACTACTCCGGTGCTCGACCCGCTCCAACAACCCTTAGAAGTTCTACGCAACTTCTTAATACTCCAACCAACTATGGAGATTTTCCTTAGGGTTTCGGTTTGAGACAAAAGGACATTTAGGTAGTATTTAGGGCTCTACGTATAGAGGTATCTTTGGAATACTACAAGGTATCTGACTAAGGTAATTTTGGGTATAACAACAATACTTTTGAGAGTATTTCTACAAGAGGGGTATTTATACGAGACAACACCACTGAGGGCTGTATACCCTCGGCCAACCAGCTAGGGGTACTCTCGACGAGGGGGCTCTCACCAAAGCCTCACAAAGGGGGCGAGAACACTCTGAGAGAGGGGAGGATTTCTAAGACTTAGAACATTTTAGGAGGAATACGTCTACAAAGGGGAGGGGTATTTATAGGTCAAGTAAAGGCCAACCAATGGCCAAGATCTAGCCAAGTGCTAGGCAAGTGTAGGGCAAGATATGCCCAGTGCCCCTAGCCCTACTCGTAAAACCCTCACAAATATCTACCAAAAATATCTACCCACTGCGCTGATCGTTGATTCTGCTTTGCTTCCGATGTGAGGTGACACATGTCACCCTCGTTGGTCAAAATGTTTCGTCTCTCGGAAAAATCCATAAAAATAAGAAAAGACATAGCGGAATTTTCCCGCCGCATGAAGTTATGTAAAGCGTTTAGTCGAAACGACTCTAACAGGGTGTTGTGCACAAAGATAATTCGGCCAAGCCACTGGGGGTGACACGTGTCTCCTCCTATTTGTCCAAAATAATTCATCTTAGAAAATATCCATAACGGCCAAAATCTCAAAATCAAGCGGGCCCCAAAGCAGTAAATTTCTCCGTGGGCCCACGTGACCATTTCCGAAAATAAAATCTCAAAATTCTAATATAATTTAAGAAGCCCATATTCCAAATCTGGGAATCCAATTCCCATCAACGAACATTTTTCTTTACAAAAACCGGAAACTCTTTCCGTGGAAAAATCACCTCTTTCCTCCTTTCCAATTTTTCTGTCGTGCTCTCGTACGTACGTCCTCGCATACATACCCTGGAACTACGGGGTATAACACATATATGCCTAAGTGTTGTTTTGTGGCCGTGTGTGGCATTTGCAAACTGTTTAAGCTTTATCGTTAACTGTCTTGGGAAGGAACATTCAGGACGAATGTTTCTAAGGAGGGGAGAATGTTATACCCCGTATTTCCGGTATATGCGTAAGGCGTGCGTGCAAAAGTTTAGCCTTAGTTAGGAATTGGGGCGAAAATTAGTACCTGACTCACTAAAAGAATCGTTTTTCGACGAAGCGTTTTACAAAACTTGCGAAGGAAAATTAAAACTATGTCATTTATAATTTTTGCGGATTTTTAGAGGGACGAAACATTTTGGACCAACGAGAGGCGACACTTGTCACCCTCTAGTTGGCGGGCGTGGCGTCCCTTTGGACGATTTAAGGGCTTGTTTTGTCAAGGAGTTGGTAGGATATTTTTGTGTAGTACATGGATAAGGACACTTGCCTAAATCCTCACCCTACACTTGCATAGCACTTGGCTTCATCTTGGCTATTGGTTGGCCATTGGTTGGCCTATAAATACTCCCCTAACTTGAAGGTTTTCTTCATCCACAAATTGTCTTCCAGTCTCAAAATTCCCTCCTCTCTTGTAGTGTTTTCGTCACACTCCTCCCTCCATGTGAAGGCCCTGGCAGAAACACCCACTCTAGCCTAGTAGTTCTAGCGAAACCCCCTTGGTAGAAAGTTGTCTTCCAAGTATAGTCACTATTCCAAAATACCACAGCCCAAATCCCATAGTATTTTTGTAGAAGTTGTGTAGAACTTCTAAGGGTTTCTTGGAGCTATCGGAGCGTGCAAATTAGGAGCTAAACCTCGCTCAGGATCGACGTTTATACTTGGATAATTTTGGGCTTATCGAGGTAAATACTCTTGTCCTTCTATTGTAATTGGATATTACATATAAGAATAGTATAGATTTGAGTATAAGATACACTGAAGGATATTAAAGAATAGAATTGAACTGTTATCACAGTAGAAGGGTATAAATGAAGAATAATTGAGCGTACTTACATAGAATTTGTTTCTGATGAACTTGAGTAGGCAGCGGGTAGGGAAGTCTTTGCAATTTTCCGTAGGATAGAGAACCCTACGCTTAGAATCGTTTCTGAGAATAGTCTAGACGTTGATAGGCGTATTTGACTATTATAATTTGATTCTCTGCGCGACATATTCGACTTGGCGGTGGATTTCGTAGAGAAGGTATGTGATTCTTCCTATACTCTTGAGCATGATATTTTAAATATATATAGTACGGTGAGCGTCGTGTGTTAAGCGAATAATAATTACGCAATGTCTTTTGACTTAAGCTGAATAATAATTCTGGCAATGTCTTTTGACTTAAGCACGGATAATAAAGATCTTGAAGCATTTCAAAGAATCTTGAATCATTTTTAACAGAGAAATATTTGGGTTTTAAACAAAAGCTTAAGAGTTATACTAGCTTTATGGGAAGTTAGGTATAACAACTTAAGAAAGATAAAAGGATCATTTACTTATTTGTTTATAAAAACCTTGTATTGATTTACGTAAGGTGTAGTAAGATTGTTTGATAAATAGACATATTATGATGATACGTGTGTTAGTGTCTTGTGATGTTGTGAAAGGGGTCATTCTTGTTGTGCTTACGTTGCTAAGCGGTAAGTCGGTTATCTTGTTATTATATCACCTACCCCTTGACTTGTTATACCGAGGGCTTGCCACCCTTGCGCGGTCTATACGGCTATGCGATCTATGTGACTATGCGAGCTGCGGGAGTTCGAGATTGATCATTAGGGTGTTTTATCCGTCACGGGGATGCCCTATGCGATGCAATGTGACTATGCGGTCTATGAGACTATGCGGTGCGGGAATCGAGGAGAATGCAGGGTTAGCTACCGTCACGAGAATACCTCATGCGGAGTGCGTGTGTGACTATGCGGTGCGGGAAATGAGGACTAGGCACGCATAATGATACTATGGGCGATTGGCCTTGCTTGATCATTCGCGGCCTAGGAAAGACCGGTTACATTATATCTATTTTGCTCTTGTTTATGTTGTGGCACTATGTGCGATTAAAGCTGTTGTATTTGCAAATGGTTTTAAATACTTTGATTTTACTTGATGCTACGATTTCACATACTTAGTACATGTTATCTTGACCTCCATCGAAGTGCGTTAAATCTGCAGTAAGGGCAAGCGGTGCTAGATCCACATCCTTAGGATCTTTTGCTTTGGTGTCGGGAGCTCCATCTTCTAGGAGGCTCGACTTTTGGGTATGATCTCCTGTTGTTGTATATAGTTTTGTACATTCGAGGTATGGCGGGGACTGTCCCGCCATAGTTGTTTATCTTCTTAGAAGTGCATAGTCTGTTATGCAGTTGGGATGTAGCTGCAAAAACTATGTTTATATATATATGCGAAAGCGACATTTTCTCACATAAAGCGTGTCTCATTTACAAGCTTGTTTCATGTCTTGTTTTTATATTCCGATTACTCGATGTATGACTACTTGGGTGCGGGTAAGGCACGGTCGGGAACCGAGCAGTCATGACCTGATTGGCTCTTATTTATTATGACACGGTTGGATCTGATATTTGATTTTCATACTTGTTCCTGTCATCTTTTGTACAGTTATGATCTTATTTACTGTACTTCATGTTTATGTTATACCCCGTATTTCCAGAGTTACGTGAGGGCGTACGTATAAAAATTTAAGCCTTAAGGATTGGCAAGGATCGAAATTTGGGCACAAGTGCCGAAAAGAATCGTTTTTCGACGAAACGTTTTACTAAACTTGCGAAGGGAAAATTCCGGCTATGTCATTTTTAATTTTTGCGGATTTTTCCGAGACGAAACATTTTGGACCAGCGGGAGGGTGGCATGTCACCCTCACATTGGAAGGAATTGTGGCGGCGTGGGCCAATTGGAGGAGGGAGTTGGTAGGATATTTTGTGCAAGTTGGTGTGGTAGATGGATAAGGTACACATGGTTAAATCCTAGCCCTACACTTGCCTAACACTTGGATTGATCTTGGCCATTGGTTGGCCCTTGCTTGACCTATAAATACCCCTCTAAGTTGAAGACTTCCTTCATCCTCACTTGATATTTTCTAAGGCAAAATCCCTCCCCCTCTTCTAAGTGTTCTCGTCCAAGAGCCTTCCCTCCCAGAGAAGCCTTGGCCGAGGGTGCCACTCCACAGTGGTCGTGAGAATACACCCACTTGCCTAGTTGTTTCGTATAATACCCCCTTTGTGGTATAGAAATACTCCTCAAGTATTGTTATAATGCCAAAATACTCTGCCCAAAACCTTTGTAGTATTTCCAAGTACCTCTTTCTGAAAAGCCCGGAAAATACTATTATACTTCCTTTAGCCACTAAATGAAACCCTATGGAAAAATCTCCATAATTGGTTGGAGTACTAAGTAGAAGTTGTGTAGAACTTCTAAGGGTTTCATGGAGCAAATTGGAACGCACGGAGTAGGAGCTAAACCTTGCTCAGGATCGACTTTAAACTTGGATAATTTTGGGCTCATCGAGGTAAATACTACTGTCCTTCTATTGTAATTGGAAATTACATACTGTAGTAGTGTTGAAATGAATATAAGATTCATAGAAGAGAATTGAACTGTAATAGAAGGATATTACAGAAAAGACTTGATCTGAAATCACATCAGAAGAATATTAAAGTAGAAGATTAAACTGTACTTACATAGGACTGTATTTACAGTAGACTTATAACCTTATTGGTTGAATGTTCTGCGAGTAGCATGAACTACTTGGAAGGTGGACAAGGCTAGCCGGGTTATAGCCGAGGAGCGTTTTGCTTATAGTCGATAATCGTCGCGAGGTATGTGATTCTTCCTATACTATTGAGCATGATATTTTAAAAGAATATATCTATAGTAAGGTAGACGTACGTGTGGCAATGTCTTTTGACTTAAGCCTGAATAATAAGAATCTGGAAGTATTTTACAAGAATATATATATATAGTACGGTAGACGTACGTGTGTTAACTGAATATAGTTGTACGGCAATGTCTTTTGACTTAAGCCTGAATAATAAGAATCTGGAAGTATTTTACAAGAATATATATATATATAGTACGGTAGACGTACGTGTGTTAACTGAATGTAGTGTTACGGCAATGTCTTTTGACTTAAGCCTGAATAATAAAGAATCTTGAAGTATTTCGAAAGATTAAGAAACCGTTTTGAAAGAAGAGTAATACTTGGTTTTGAAAACATAAGAGTTATACTAGCTTTATGGGAAGTTAGGTATAACGTCTTAAGAGTGGTAAAGAGAAATGGTTTACTGATTTTTAGAAGTTAAGAGACTTGATCTTAAAAGATAAGAGACTTGACTTGAATGAATTAATATGAATTTTGTGTGAAACCTCATTCGTGAGTAATGAGTACTTGGTTTTTTAAAAGGAGAAATGTTTTACTGATTTCGGAAATCAGAATGAGTATCGACAAACCACTGCAGCGTTAATAAAGGAAAATGTATTGAATAAAGAAGTATTATTAAAACCAGTAGAAACCTCCATCTGCATAGAAACTAAGATGAGACAAAATGATATTACATTTCCTAGATCATGGCTGCTTAATAAGATTGTTTATAAACTAGAATAAACTGCTCACACCTATGGCATATGTTACCCAATTGCTTTAAAATAGATTAAGACATTGAACTATGAAACTTTTCTAAATAAAGAGACTTGAGTAATTGAAATTGGGCAAACTGGAACTTTAGGGAAAAGAAAGGCATTGTTTTAAATTGGTTTAAAACATAAAGTGTTATAACAGCTTTATGGGAAGTTAGTTATAACGACTTTATGAAAACAAAAGAAGGGTTTTATCATTGGTTTTAATGTGGTAACTTGACTTTAAAAAGAGAAGTGTTTTGGTCTAAAAAGAAGGCATGGTATTGCCTTAATTTGGTTTTAAAAAGGAAAGTATGGAAGTTGTTTTGGTTTACTTAAAAAGATGTAAGTCACTCTATTTTTTTATACTAAGGGTATCGGGTGACTTTTATAAAAGGAATGGATCTCTTAAAAGGAATTTAACGTACGTAGTACTTTAGGGTTAAAACCCGGACTTTGACATAAAATGAAAGTACCTTGAGTTGTGTATAACTTGCTATGCTTGTTGTTGTGAAACTTGCCTATCTTGTTGTGATAGCCTTTGTTGTGCAAGAATTGTGTTTCTATACTACCGCGTCTCGATGGAGGCGGTTGACTTGTTGAGAACTTACTTGGGCGTCTGGCGTGTGGAGAATTCCGCAGTGCGCTCACGTTGATAGTGTTATTCCATGGACTAGCTCTCCATGAGGTTTCTTCTTGTTCGGCCTTGGTACACGGTGGTGGCTTTCGTACTTGCCGTCTGTGGCTGATTCGGCCTTGGTACGGTAGTTAGCCCTCGCACTTGCCCGTTCGGTGTAGTGACGAAGTCTCGTGATCTGACGCAGTACACAGTAGTTAGCCCTCGTACTTGCCGGTCGACTCGTGGCGGCCTTGTATCGGTAGTCGGCTTTCGTACTTGCCCGTGTCGACCGTGGTTTGGTTGTATTGTATTGTTAGTGCGGCTTTGGCATCGGTAGGACTTGGTGTTGGTGTACTTCTTGGTGTTATCATATCATAGGTATCGGCGGTGAGGAAGGTATTCCACGGGCATGATTGATGTTATGGGCGTGAGACCCGTCATTATATTTGAGTAATGACTTGGGGCGTGAGTCCACGACTTGATATAATTGTATTTATGTGTCTTGTAGTTTGGTTATCATACATGTCTCACCTTTTTATAGACTATTATGATTTCATTTCTGATATTCTGATTTCACATACTTGGTACTGTTGTCTTGACCTCGCCTTGAAGTGCGTTCATCTGCGAGGTAAGTACATCATTTGTCGATCCGCGTTTAGGATCACATTTCAGCGTATTGGGAAGCTCGTTCCTTCGAGGCTTATCTTTTGGTATGTTACCACGAGTATGTAGGTTCTTGTACATTCGGGGTATGGCGGAGCCTGTCCGTCATAGTTGTTGTATAAATCTTAGAAGTGCATACCCTTTGTTGTAGGCGGGGTTGTAGAGATTAAACTGCTCAACTTTGTAATTACTTATATATGCGAAAGCGATTTTCTCTCGAGTAAAATGTGTCTCATTTCACATTTTGTTTCATGTATTGTTTTTATGTTCGATTACTCGATGTATGACTACTTGGGTGCGGGTAAGGCACGATCCACGAGCGGGTTGGTCGTGACAAAAGTGTTATCGAGCGATTAATCCTCGGAAAGTGTCTCTGACCGTGTCTAGTAGAGTCTTGATTATCGGTGTGTTGTGCACCACATCTATAATCGAGGAGTGCGAGACATTTAGGATTAGTTTCCATTCTTCTCATTACGAGATCGTGCCTTAGAGCGTGTGATAAGTTGGACCCTCCGACGTGCCGTTTTTACGATTATGCCTCGCGAGGCAACTCGGGCCCGAGAAGGGCAAGGCGGCGAGGAGAGGCTGCGAGTAAAGCGGCGGCATTCTCTGAGACCCACGGTACCTAAGCCTCGATCCACGATGCGGAGCGGAGAGATGGGTTACAAGGAGTGGGCGATTATTGGCCAAGGTTGTGGCGAGATGTGAGGATAAGTGGGCGCGGCGATTCGATGCACCGATGGTCCACTAGATCGAGATAGTTTGAGGCTACGGGATTTTTACGAGTTGTAGCCGCGGGAATTTTATGGGTCGGCACGGGGATGATCGCGGGAGTTCATCCGACAATTACTGGATCGTGAGAGTGATCGAGGCATCGGAGACCGGTCGGTGGTCTAGGTTCGCGTCGGTGCGTGATACCGCGATCGTTTGATCGTGGGAGTCGTCGGGAAGAATGCACTTCCGGCCATATTGGGCGAGTTCTCGGGAGCATTTCTTGCACATTTCTTGCCTCGCGGATGAGGAGGGCTCGGGTAAACAGATTTTTGGTGTTGCGGCGGCGAAGCAGGCGTGCGGTTCGAAGTACAATGTGGAGTTCGACTCATTGGCGATGCGTCCCGCGTTAGTAGCTAGTATGGAGGATCGAGTGCACCGATATGTTCTGAGGCTCGATGATTACCTAGCGAGAAAGTTGTTGGTGTAGCTCTTGGTAGGGCATGGACATTGCCGCATGCGAGCTTATGCGCGGATGTGAGGCGGAGAAATCGGCGGAATGACGAAGATCGGCGAAGAGGGCGAACAGCGAGGTCCTTTGGTGACTTCGAGCGGACCGCCTCAGTGAACTAGTTATGTACCTCGCCCGGTCTGAGTGGTCCTCCGACGCCGGGACGCCGGGATATTCGGGAAGCGGTCGGGCTCCCGGGTTTTGACTTTTGAGGAGTAAGTGCTCGCCGGATGAGTCGCCCTTGTCTCGGTGTGGCGTTGTGGAAAACTTCATAAGGAGAGTGTCGTACTAACTTGGGAGATTGTTATTCTTGCGGCAGCGGGGCCATCGGCGAGAAGGCTGTCAGGCCGAGGTAGCTGGTAGGATAGCAGTCTGAGATCGATTGCGTGTTCTTCACCCTCCATAGCTAGGCAGGATGTTCATACACCGGCAGGCCACGGCACGGTGGAAGTTCCCAGTTTTAGCGGTCCTTTGAACCGCCTATTTTCAGGTATATCCTTAACCCTCTAGAGACTTGTATGTATTAATGTTATGATGAGGTGATTAGTGTTATGTTCGGATAGCTTTGTGCTAAAATGTGATTTCAAAACCTGGTTAGTGAGAAAGGGTAAGCCTGGGGGTGAGATAATGATGAACCTTAGTATATTACAGTTGAGACCTTAGATGTAAGGCCGTCTTGAGTACAAGACTTTGCGGGTGATCTTTGTCAGAATGTATAAGTATACGTGGAGTAATTGTGGGAAAATTCCTTGGGTAGTGTAAAATGGAAGTGGTAGCTTTCATGACCTGTATAGGTAAGATTGTTCTGGATCGGGAAACAAGAGCTTGATGCGTTAAGTGGGTCGGGTTGGGGCCATATTGCGGGCCAACCCGTGGCCTGTTTCGAGGTGGGTCAGCTCTGGGTGGTCCCGCCAGGTGGTAGGGTCACGAGGGTGCAAGGCCCAAGTTTAGATGACCATCGCATGAGTTCGTGGATGCGTTCGACCAAAATCGGTTCGTGAAGGCCGGGAATGGCCTTAGAGGAAAGTGAAGCTAGTAAGATGACCAAGTTTGGAGGTAGTGACTCCAAAGTTTCGGCAACAGAATTATTGACTGAAGTGTGGTACGTGTACTAAGAAGAGTTCGAGTGTTCGAGAAGGGTACGACGAGAAAGGAAGGAAGAGAACGTGTGTTATTTCATGGCCAGGTGTGGCGTTAGCAACTTGTTAGAAGAACTTTATCGTTATCCGTCTTGAGAAGGAACATTCGGGACGAATGTTTCTAAGGAGGGGAGAATGTTATACCCCGTATTTCCAGAGTATGTACGTGAGGGCGTACGTATAAAAATTTAAGCCTTAAGGATTGGCAAGGATCGAAATTTGGGCGCAGTGCGAAAAGAATCGTTTTTAAATGAAGCGTTTTACTAAACTTGCGAAGGGAAAATTCCGGCTATGTCATTTTTAATTTTTGCGGATTTTTCCGAGAGACGAAACATTTTGGACCAACGGGAGGGTGACATGTGTCACCCTCACATTGGAAGGAATTGTGGGCGGCATGGACGAATTGGAGGAGGGAGTTGGTAGGATATTTTGTGCAAGTTGGTGTGGTAGATGGATAAGGTACACATGGTTAAATCCTAGCCCTACACTTGCCTAACACTTGGATTGATCTTGGCCATTGGTTGGCCCTTGCTTGACCTATAAATACCCCTCTAAGTTGAAGACTTCCTTCATCCTCACTTGATATTTTCTAAGGCAAAAATCCCTCCCCCTCTTCTAAGTGTTCTCGTCCAAGAGCCTTCCCCCTCCCCCCCTTGAGAAGCCTTGGCCGAGAGGGTGCCCCCTCACAGTGGTCGGTGAGAATACACCCCCTTGCCTAGTTGTTTCGTATAATACCCCCCCCCTTTGTGGTATAGAAATACTCCTCCAAGTATTGTTATAATGCCAAAATACTCTAGCCCAAAACCTTTGTAGTATTTCCAAGTACCCTCTTTACGAAAAGCCCGGAAAATACTATTATACTTCCTTTAGCCACTAAATGAAACCCTATGGAAAAATCTCCATAATTGGTTGGAGTACTAAGTAGAAGTTGTGTAGAACTTCTAAGGGTTTCATGGAGCAAATTGGAACGCACGGAGTAGGAGCTAAACCTTGCTCAGGATCGACTTTAAACTTGGATAATTTTGGGCTCATCGAGGTAAATACTACTGTCCTTCTATTGTAATTGGAAATTACATACTGTAGTAGTGTTGAAATGAATATAAGATTCATAGAAGAGAATTGAACTGTAATAGAAGGATATTACAGAAAAGACTTGATCTGAAATCACATCAGAAGAATATTAAAGTAGAAGATTAAACTGTACTTACATAGAATTTGTATTCTGATGAACTTATAACCTTATTGGTTGAATGTTCGCGAGTAGCATGAACTACTTGGAAGGTGGACAAGGCTAAGCGGGTTATAAGCGAGGCGTTTTGCTTATAGTCGATAATCGTCGCGGTATGTGATTCTTCCTATACTATTGAGCATGATATTTTAATAGAATATATCTATAGTAAGGTAGACGTACGTGTGGCAATGTCTTTTGACTTAAGCCTGAATAATAAGAATCTGGAAGTATTTTACAAGAATATATATATATAGTACGGTGAGACGTCGTGTGTTAGCGAATATAGTTATGCAGCAATGTCTTTTGACTTAAGCCTGAATAATAAGAATCTGGAAGTATTTTACAAGAATATATATATATATAGTACGGTAGACGTACGTGTGTTAACTGAATGTAGTGTTACGGCAATGTCTTTTGACTTAAGCCTGAATAATAAAGAATCTTGAAGTATTTCGAAAGATTAAGAAACCGTTTTGAAAGAAGAGTAATACTTGGTTTTGAAAACATAAGAGTTATACTAGCTTTATGGGAAGTTAGGTATAACGTCTTAAGAGTGGTAAAGAGAAATGGTTTACTGATTTTTAGAAGTTAAGAGACTTGATCTTAAAAGATAAGAGACTTGACTTGAATGAATTAATATGAATTTTGTGTGAAACCTCATTCGTGAGTAATGAGTACTTGGTTTTTTAAAAGGAGAAATGTTTCTTGATTTGGAAATCGAATGAGTATCGACAAACCACTGCAGCGTTAATAAAGGAAAATGTATTGAATAAAGAAGTATTATTAAAACCAGTAGAAACCTCCATCTGCATAGAAACTAAGATGAGACAAAATGATATTACATTTCCTAGATCATGGTTGCTTAATAAGATTGTTTATAAACTAGAATAAACTGCTCACACCTATGGCATATGTTACCCAATTGCTTTAAAATAGATTAAGACATTGAACTATGAAACTTTTTCTAAATAAAGAGACTTGAGTAATTGAAATTGGGCAACCGAACTTTAGGAAAAGAAAGGCATTGTTTTAAATTGGTTTAAAACATAAAGTGTTATAACGACTTTATGGGAAGTTAGTTATAACGACTTTATGAAAACAAAGAAGGGTTTTATCATTGGTTTTAATGTGGTAACTTGACTTTAAAAGAGAAGTGTTTTGGTCTAAAAGAAGGCATGGTATTGCCTTAATTTGGTTTTAAAAGGAAAGTATGGAAGTTGTTTTGGTTTACTTAAAAGATGTAAGTCACTCTATTTTTTTATACTAAAGGGTATCGGGTGACTTTTATAAAAGGAATGGATCTCTTAAAAGGAATTTAACGTCGTAGTACTTTAGGAGTTAAAACCGGACTTTGACATAAAATGAAAGTACCTTGAGTTGTGTATAACTTGCTATGCTTGTTGTTGTGAAACTTGCCTATGCTTGTTGTGATAGCCTTTGTTGTGCAAGAATTGTGTTTCTATACTACGCGTCTCGATGGAGGGCGGTTGACTTGTTGAGAACTTACTTGGGCGTCGGCGGTGGCGGAGAATTCCGCAGTGCGCTCGCGGTGATAGTGTTATTCCATGGACTAGCTCTCCACGAGGTTTCTTCTTGTTCGGCCTTGGTACACGGTGGTCGGCTTTCGTACTTGCCGTCTGCGTGGTGATTCGGCCTTGGTACGGTAGTTAGCCCTCGCACTTGCCGTTCGATGTAGTAGCGAAGTCTCGTGATCTGACGCGGTACACAGTAGTTAGCCCTCGTACTTGCCGGTCGCCACGTGGCGGCCTTGGTATCGGTAGTCGGCTTTCGTACTTGCCGTGTCGACCGTGGTTTGGTTGTATTGTATTGTTAGTACGGCTTTGGCATCGGTAGGACTTGGTGTTGGTGTACTTCTTGGTGTTATCATATCATGGTATCGGCGGTGAGGAAGGTATTCCACGGGCATGATTGATGTTATGGGCGTGAGACCCATCATTATATTTGAGTAATGACTTGGGCGTGAGTCCACGACTTGATATAATCGTATTTATGTATCGTAGTTTGGTTATCATACATGTCTCCGCTTTTTATAGACTATTATGATTTCATTTCTGATGTTCTGATTTCACATACTTAGTACTGTTATCGACCTCGCCCGAAGTGCGTTAAATCTGCATGGTAAGTACATCGTTTGTCGATCCGCGTTTAGGATCACATTTCAGCGTATTGGAAGCTCCGTTCCTTGGAGGCTTATCTTTTGGTATGTTACCACGAGTATGTAGGTTCTTGTACATTCGTGGTATGGCGGGGCCACTGTCCGTCATAGTTGTTGTATAAATCTTAGAGGTGCATACCCTTTGTTGTGGCGGGGTTATGTAAAGATTAAACTGTCTTTGTAATTACTTATATATGCGAAAAGCGATTTTCTCTCGAGTAAAATGTGTCTCATTTCACATTTTGTTTCATGTATTGTTTTTATGTTCGATTACTCGATGTATGACTACTTGGGTGCGGGTAAGGCACGATCACGCCCGGTTCGGTCGTGACAAAAGTGTTATCGAGCGATTAATCCTCGGAAAGTGTCTGACCGTGTCTAGTAGAGTCTTGATTATCGGTGTGTTGTGCACCACATCTATAATCGAGAGGCTGCGGAGACATTTAGATTAGTTTCCATTCTTCTCATTACGAGATCGTGCCTTAGAGCCGTGTGATAAGTTGGACCCCTCGGCGTGCCGTTTTACGATTATGCCTCGCCTGAGCAACTCGGGCCCAAAGGCAAGCGGCGAGAGGAGGCTGCGAGTAGAGCAACGGCATTCTCTGAGACCCACGGTACCTAAGCCTCGGTCGCGATGCAGGCGAGAGAGATGGGTTACTGAGTGGGCGATTATTGGCCAAGGTTGTGGCGGATATGAGGATAAGTGGGCGCAGCGGTTCGATGCACCGATGGTCCACCCTCGAGATAGTTTGAGGCTACGGATTTTACGAGTTGTAGCCCGAGAATTTTATGGGTCGGCGCTGGGGATGATCCGCAGGAGTTCATCCGACAATTCTGGATCGTAGAGTGATCGAGGCATCGGAGACCGAGTTAGTGGTCTAGGTTCGCATCGGCCGCGTGATACGCGATCGGCCCGGTTTGATCGTGGGGCTGTCGGGAGAGAATGCACTTCCACCATATTGGGCGAGTTCTCGGGAGCATTTCTTGCACATTTCTTGCCTCGCGGATGAGGAGGGCTCGGTAAACAGTTTTTGGTGTTGCGGCGAGCAGGCGTCTGGTTCGGGAGTACAATGTGGAGTTCGACTCATTGGCGTGCGTCCCGCGTTAGTAGCTAGTATGGAGGATCGAGTGCACCGATATGTTCTGAGGCTCGATGATTACCTAGCGAAAGTTGTTCGGGTGTAGCTCTTGTCAGGGCATGGACATTGCCGCATGCGAGCTTATGCACTTGGATGTGAGGCGGAGAAATCGGCGGAATGACGAATCGTGAAGAGGGCGAGCAGCGAGGTCCTGGTGACTTTCGAGGCGGACCGCCTCGGTGAACTAGTTATGTACCTCCGCCCGATCTGAGTGGTCCTCGCGACGCCGGGACGCCGGGATATTCGGGGCGGTCGTGGCTCCCGTGTTTCAGACTTTTGGAGTAAGTGCTCGCGGATGAGTCGCCGCTTGTCCGGTGTGGCGTTGTGGAAAACTTCATAAAGGAGAGTGTCGTACTAACTTGGGAGATTGTTATTCTTGCGGCCAGCGGGGCCATCGGCGAGACTGTCAGGCCGGGGTAGCACTGGTAGGATAGCCGCAGCTCTGAGATCGATTGCGTGTTCTTCACCCTCCATAGCTAGGCGGGATGTTCATACTGCCGTGACGGCTGCGGTGGAAGTTCCCAGTTTTAGCGGTCCTTTGAACCGCCTATTTTCAGGTATATCCTTAACCCTCTAGATACTTGTATGTATTAATGTTATGATGAGGTGATTAGTGTTATGTTCGGATAGCTTTGTGCTAAAATGTGATTTCAAAACCTGGTTAGTGAGAAAGGGTAAGCCTGGGGGTGAGATAATGATGAACCTTAGTATATTACAGTTGAGACCTTAGATGTAAGGCCGTCTTGAGTACAAGACTTTGCGGGTGATCTTTGTCAGAATGTATAAGTATACGTGGAGTAATTGTGGGAAAATTCCTTGGGTAGTGTAAAATGGAAGTGGTAGCTTTCATGACCTGTATAGGTAAGATTGTTCTAGATCGGGAAACAAGAGCTTGATGCGTTAAGTGGGTCAGGTTGGGGCCATATTGCGGGCCAACCCGTGGCCTGTTTCGAGGTGGGGTCAGCTCTGGGTGGTCCCGCCAGGTGGTAGGGTCACGAGGGTGCAAGGCCCAAGTTTAGATGACCATCGCATGAGTTCGTGGATGCGTTCGACCAAAATCGGTTCGTGAAGGCCGGGAATGGCCTTAGAGGAAAGTGAAGCTAGTAAGATGACCAAGTTTGGAGGTAGTGACTCCAAAGTTTCGCATGCATTATTGACTGAAGTGTGGTACGTGTACTAAGAAGAGTTCGAGTGTTCGAGAAGGGTACGACGAGAAAGGAAGGAAGAGAACGTGTGTTATTTCATGGCCAGGTGTGGCGTTAGCAACTTGTTAGAAGAACTTTATCGTTATCCGTCTTGAGAAGGAACATTCGGGACGAATGTTTCTAAGGAGGGGAGAATGTTATACCGTATTTCCGGTATGTACGTGAGGGCGTACGTATAAAAATTTAAGCCTTAAGGATTGGCAAGGATCGAAATTTGGGCACAAGTGCCGAAAAGAATCGTTTTTCGACGAAACGTTTTACTAAACTTGCGAAGGGAAAATTCCGGCTATGTCATTTTTAATTTTTGCGGATTTTTCCGAGAGACGAAACATTTTGGACCAACGGGAGGGTGACATGTGTCACCCTCACATTGGAAGGAATTGTGGGCGGCATGGACGAATTGGAGGAGGGAGTTGGTAGGATATTTTGTGCAAGTTGGTGTGGTAGATGGATAAGGTACACATGGTTAAATCCTAGCCCTACACTTGCCTAACACTTGGATTGATCTTGGCCATTGGTTGGCCCTTGCTTGACCTATAAATACCCATAAGTTGAAGACTTCCTTCATCCTCACTTGATATTTTCTAAGGCAAAAATCCCTCCCCCTCTTCTGCGTGTTCTCGTCCGAGAGCCTTCCCTCCCCTCGAAGCCTTGGCGAGAGGGTGCTCCACTCCCAGTGGTCGTGAGAATACACCCCTTGCCTAGTTGTTTCGTATAATACCCCCCTTTGTGGTATAGAAATACTCCTCCAAGTATTGTTATAATGCCAAAATACTCTAGCCCAAAACCTTTGTAGTATTTCCAAGTACCCTCTTTACGAAAAGCCCGGAAAATATTATTATACTTCCTTTAGCCACTAAACGAAACCCTATGAAAAAATCTCCATAATTGGTTGGAGTACTAAGTAGAAGTTGTGTAGAACTTCTAAGGGTTTCTTGGAGCAAATTGGAACGCACTGAGTAGGAGCTAAACCTTGCTCAGATCGACTTTAAACTTGGATAATTTTGGGCTCATCGAGGTAAATACTATCATTCTTCTATTGTAATTGGAAATTACATAATGTAGTAGTGTTGAAATGAATATAAGATTCATAGAAGAGAATTGAATCGTAATAGAAGGATATTACGTAAAAGACTTGAATCAAATCACATCGTGAGAATATTAAAGTAGAAGATTAAATCAGACTTACATAGGACTGTATTTACAGTAGACTTATAACATTATTGGTTGAATGTTCTGCGAGTAGCATGAACTACTTGGAAGGTGGACAAGGCTAGCCGGGTTATAGTCGAGGAGCGTTTTGCTTATAGTCGATAATCGTCGCGAGGTATGTGATTCTTCCTATACTATTGAGCATGATATTTTAAAAGAATATATCTATAGTAAGGTAGACGTACGTGTGGCAATGTCTTTTGACTTAAGCCTGAATAATAAGAATCTGGAAGTATTTTACAAGAATATATATATATAGTAGGCGACGCGTGTTAATCGAATATAGTTGTACGGCAATGTCTTTTGACTTAAGCCTGAATAATAAGAATCTGGAAGTATTTTACAAGAATATATATATATATAGTACGGTAGACGTACGTGTGTTAACTGAATGTAGTGTTACGGCAATGTCTTTTGACTTAAGCCTGAATAATAAAGAATCTTGAAGTATTTCGAAAGATTAAGAAACCGTTTTGAAAGAAGAGTAATACTTGGTTTTGAAAACATAAGAGTTATACTAGCTTTATTGGAAGTTAGGTATAACGTCTTAAGAGTGGTAAAGAGAAATGGTTTACTGATTTTTAGAAGTTAAGAGACTTGACTTGAATGGATTAATATGAATTTTGTGTGAAACCTCATTCGTGAGTAATGAGTACTTGGTTTTTTAAAAGGAGAAATGTTTTACTGATTTCGGAAATCAGAATGAGTATCGACAAACCACTGCAGCGTTAATAAAGGAAAATGTATTGAATAAAGAAGTATTATTAAAACCAGTAGAAACCTCCATCTGCATAGAAACTAAGATGAGACAAAATGATATTACATTTCCTAGATCATGGCTGCTTAATAAGATTGTTTATAAACAAGAATAAACTTCTCACACCTATGGCATATGTTACCCAATTGTTTTAAAAGAGATTAAGACATTGAACTATGAAACTTTTCTAAATAAAGAGACTTGAGTAATTGAAATTGGGCAAACTGGAACTTTAGGGAAAAGAAAGGCATTGTTTTAAATTGGTTTAAAACATAAAGTGTTATAACAGCTTTATGGGAAGTTAGTTATAACGACTTTATGAAAACAAAAGAAGGGTTTTATCATTGGTTTTAATGTGGTAACTTGACTTTAAAAAGAGAAGTGTTTTGGTCTAAAAAGAAGGCATGGTATTGCCTTAATTTGGTTTTAAAAAGGAAAGTATGGAAGTTGTTTTGGTTTACTTAAAAAGATGTAAGTCACTCTATTTTTTTTATACTAAGGGTATCGGGTGACTTTTATAAAAGGAATGGATCTCTTAAAAGGAATTTAACGTACGTAGTACTTTAGGGTTAAAAACCCGGACTTTGACATAAAATGAAAGTACCTTGAGTTGTGTATAACTTGCCTATGCTTGTTGTTGTGAAACTTGCCTATCTTGTTGTGATAGCCTTTGTTGTGCAAGAATTGTGTTTCTATACTACCGCGTCTCTCGATGGAGGGTCGGTTGACTTGTTGAGAACTTACTTGGACGCGTCTGCAGCGACGGAGAATTCCACCGCACGCCCCGCTGATAGTGTTATTCCACGGACTAGCTCTCCACGAGGTTTCTTCTTGTTCGGCATTGGTACCGTGGTGGCTTCAGATTTGCCCCGCCTCGTGGCTGATTCGGCCTGTACTGGTAGTTAGTCCTCGACTTGCCCCGCTCAACAGTAGTGACGAAGTCTCGTGATACTGACCTTGCACCGGTAGTTAGCCCTCGTGATTGCCGGTCGACTCGTGGCCGCCTTGTATCTGGTAGTCGGCCAGATTTGCCTGTCGCCGTGGTTTGGTTGTATTGTATTGTTAGTACGGCTTTGGCATCGTAGGACTTGGTGTTCAGTGTACTTCTGGTGTTATCATATCATGATCGCCATGGCGGAAGGTATTCCACGGGCATGATTGATGTTATGGGCATGAGACCCATCATTATATTTGAGTAATGACTTGGAGGGCGTGAGTCCCTGACTTGATATAACTGTATTTGTGTGTATTGTAGTTTGGTTATCATACATGTCTCCTGCTTTTTATAGACTATTATGATTTCATTTACAGTATTTACAGTTTCACATACTTGGTACCTGTTGTATTGACCTCCTTCTGGGCCGTTCATCGCCGCAGTAGAGGTACATCTACCGTCGATCCCCGCTAGGATCACATTTCAGCGTATTGGAAGCTCCGTTCCTTGGAGGCTTATCTTTGGTATGTTACCCGAGTATGTAGGTTCTTGTACATTCGTGGTATGGCGGCCCTGTCCGTCATAGTTGTTATATAAATCTTAGAGGTCTGCATACCGCCACAAGTTGTGGCGGGGTTAAGATTAAACTGTTCAACTTTGTAATTACTTATATATGCCGAAAGGCGATTTTCTCTCAGGTAAAATGTGTCTCATTTCACATTTTGTTTCATGTATTGTTTTTATGTTCCGATTACACGATGTATGACTACTGGGTGCCCGTAAGGCACGATCACGCCCGGTTCGGTCGTGATACATATACTGTACCTTGTCAGATCGACTCCGGTCAGGTTCATGCCCGCAGGTATAGGTACTCAGTTTGTGGATCTGCGAGCTTAGGATCCTTGCTCAGCTTTTGGGATAGCTCCATTGTTCTGGGGCTTGTCATTTTGGTGCAGGTCTTCTTTTACTTTAGTATATTCAGGGGTACGGCGGGGCCTTGTCCCGTCATAATTACTGTAAACTCTTAGAGGTCTGTAGTCATATGTGGGTTGGACTGGTGTACGATTGTAGTCCGTTTGGACAATTCTATGAAAAGTGGTGGCCTTGTCGGCTTGCCTGTTTTTTTATTTTATGAGATTATGAGTTTTCTAAAAGCTTCCGCTGGTCATATGTCATGTGTGGGTATAAGGGTGCCCAGGTAGGGCACCAGTCATGGGCCCGCCGGTTCAGGGCGTGACAAGAGTGGCATCAGAGCAGTTAAGTCACGACCCGATCCCGGGCCCGCGACTGGTGCCCTACCTGGGCACCCCTGTCAGGTATACATCAGAGAATAGCAGCGGAACCTACACAACACATATAAATACTTAGACAATAAACAACAACAGACTAGCCGATAAGGTCACCTTCCGTAAAATATACACATACCCAAAAACATCAGTTACATTTTCTTTTTCTTACAATCCAAATCCACAAGACATGACTACATACCTCTAAGAATAACAACTGTGACGGGACAGGGCCCCGTCATACCCCTGAATGTACAACAACCGACAATACCAGGGATCTGGACCAAGGATAAGCCTCCGGAGTAATGGAGCTTCTCAACAGCTGAATCAGTGATCCTAAAAGTGAGGATCGAGAACTCAGATACTCTACCGCGTGATGAACGCACTCGGGCGAGAGTAGTACAACATGTACCAAATATGTGAAACCGAGTATCAGAGTGAAATCATAAGTCTAAAATAAAGTGGAGACATGTATGATAACTCAATTAATAAAGACATCGTGCCTTACTAACAATGAGTAACCAAGAGTATACTTTATCGCATAAAAATAGGAGGCTCGTGATCAAAGTAGGCCACCCGCCTGTATGTCATTAAGCAATCCTACTCGCAGGACTATTTCACCCGCATGGGTCTGTGGACCCGCAATGAGGTAACTTCTCGCATAGTCAGATCCGCCGCATAGTCGTGTGGACCCGCATGAGGTATTCCTCGCATAGGACTATTTCACCCGCACAGGACTATTTCACACGCTTAGGCCCGGTGGGCCCGCAATGAGTACAAACGTCGC
Source organism: Przewalskia tangutica (assembly GCA_029844215.1). Taxonomy (NCBI): domain Eukaryota; kingdom Viridiplantae; phylum Streptophyta; class Magnoliopsida; order Solanales; family Solanaceae; genus Przewalskia; species Przewalskia tangutica. Next base: position 67,655,773 of record CM056726.1, read on the forward strand.
ACTCGCATCATGGGTAGCAAATCCATGGAATTAGTAGTAACCCGGGGCTTTACCCCGTAAGAATAACATAAACTAGCACAACCGGCTATCATACATAACATAAGCACTACCGGCTTATCATACATAACATAAGCGCTACCGACTTATCATACATAACATAAGCGCTACTGGCTTATCATACATAACATAAGCGCTACCGGCTTATCATACATAACATAAGCAAGTTAAGAAATCCCCCTAACTTCTTATTAGCCTTATTCATATACACTCTCATTTTAGTTTACTTAAGGCACTAACAGGTCATTATAAAAATCCGGGAATTTAACCCAAAGTACTACATACTTCTATTCTTTTAAAATGACTCTTTTTCATATAAAACTTCCAAGATACTAATAACCGTAGTATCAAGTCATAACTACTTTTCAAGACAAGTCACAATACCTTTTAGAAATACATTTATAGGCTTCTAAATCAAGTGACTTCTTTCTTTTAAAACCTTAAGCAATTGATACCTTAAAATCAATTTGCCTTTCATTAATTCAAGTCATTTATCATACTTACATTACTTATAGTAAACCACTCTTTTTAACCTTCCATAAAGCTATTATAACCAACTTCCCATAAAGCCGTTATACTAGCTTTATACCTTAGATACTTACATTCTTCTTTATAACCAAGAGACTTAACTTTCCAAACAAAACAAGTATCATATACTTTCAAAATGCTTTAAGTCTCTTAACTTTTAGAAACTAAGATATCCTTCATATTTTTAAACAAGTGAGTTAATTCCCTAACTCAACCAACTTGGACATTCTTAAAATAAGCCAAGGATATCAAGTGGACTAGATTGTCAAAATCTCGTACGTCTACCGTACTATATATTTACAACTATTCATGCTCAAGAGATAAGAAAGTTCCACATACCTCTTCGGTTCAATCCACTTGCCAAGTCAAATATGTCGTACGTAGTATGTCAACTTATAATGACCATAATACGTCTATTAACTTCTAACTTCAAACGTAGAATATTCTAAGTGCAAAGTCACTAAATTCTACGGAAAATCGGACAACACTTCCTTTGTTTCTACATACTTTTCCACCTTTTTCAAGGGCCAAATTCAATAACCAAACACGCCACATTTAAGGCTCAACAATGTAGTTAACAATAGGGGATTACACGCCTACAAGACGTGTAAAATTCCGCCCCACAATTGATATCAAACTAGTCCAACATACAATGTCATTCTCGGCCAAAGGTGTAACAACATACCAACCTTTCCAATTCCTTTTCAATTCAAGTTGTTTAGTATAACATGTTATAAAGCCGCAATCGATTATAACAACAATAATCTTCAAGTAGATATCATGCGACGATTCTAATTATCGACCAAATTGTATTTCAATTTCAAATGGCTAACAATGTCATTTCGGATTCTAGGCTTCCAATATCCATAACTCTTATCAATCTTTAATACACATACTTCATGCTAGTTAAATTATAAGGCTATAACAATATGTAATCTTAGGACACTTAAGAGAACAAGATTGTTACCTTAGTGAGCCTTAATACACTTCAATATCCGAAGTCGCTCCCTAGCAACTTAGAGCCTCTCCTTGACACTCCAATCCGCCACTTGAAGCCCTTTAGAAGATCACAAACAATTTTCCTTCAATTCCAAACCTAGGAAAGTGACTAGGTTTTCACCATGCGACTAATACGAAAATGCCACTTTCCGGGATCTTTATATTGAGATACCCTTACAATACTCTTAGGAACCTTGGTTTAAAGTATGGGGATTATTGGACAACAAACTAAAAAAAAATCTTCTTGGAACCCTCCAAACCCGAGAGCTCTCCTTTGCTCTCTTCAAATTTTCTTGAAATTTGTTTAAGTATAAAGCCTTGTCTTGCTACTAGTGTTACTATATAGAAACATGGAGGGTCAAGATTAAACCAAATGGGTGGCTTGGATGCATTTCACAAGGATCAAGCCAAGTGGCCTTGACTAAGTCAACAATATCAAGCTTAAGTCTTTGCAAGACTTGGTCATCTTAATATTGGTCAAATGACCATACTATCCATGTCCATTTCGTCCAAGACCACTAAGGGGGGTGACACGTGTCGCCCTCCCGTTCGTCGCAATATTTCGTTTTCTGACAATTCCATAATTCCGATAAATTTTTACTAGTCTCAAATCTTAACATTTTTTAGTTCTTACATACGTTCTTATAAACATATCTTGGAGTTCCGGGGTGTAACATTATTCCCCCCTTAGAAACATTCGTCCCCGAATGTTCTTTTGGGAGTCAAACTTAAAGATAGCGACATAGTCTCCTTACAACCCCTACATACCAATAATGCCATACGTGGCCCCATAACAATACTCATACAAAAATGTCAACCTGAACCCCATGTGTCAACGTCGGTTATCTGCATAAAGCTTCTGCTGACTTTGAGCTTATTAATAATCTTTCCTGGATAAGCTTCGCCTTATCCACAGCCCGCTGAATCAAGTCTGTACCAAATAACTGAACCTCGCCTACGTCAAACCATCTAACCGGTGATCTACACTTTCTTACATACAAGGCCTCATACAGGGCCATCTGAATACTGGAAGGGTATTTGTTATCGTACGTAACTCAACAAGAGGCAAATAACCCCTCCCAGCTATCTCTGAAATCAATTACACCGGCCCGCGACCTATCATCAAGTGTCTGGATAGTACGCCCTGCCTGTCCGTCGGTCTGAGGGTGAAATGCCACACTGAGACTCACCTGTGTCCCTAATACCTCCTGGAAAACCTCCAGAAGTCAGCCGTAAACTGAGCTCATCTGTCTGACATCATAAAAGTAGGAACCCCGCAGTCTCACAATCTCCCTGTTATATAAGCTAGCATAATCCTCAGCCGAGTAAGTGGTCTTAACCGGAAGAACACGACTGGTTTCGCCAGCCTATTTACCATGACCCCCAGGGAGTCGCACTTCCTCTGAGTACGAGGCCACCCTGTAACAAGATCCATATTAATTACCTCTCATATCTAAGTTGAGATTTCAATTGCCTGTAATAGCCCATTGGGCTTCTGGTGTTCAACCTTGACCTGCTACTAATTCGGACATTAAGCAACAACTCTGCTACGTCCCTCTTCAGGCCATCTTACCAATACATACATCTGAGGTCACGACACAACTTAGTCGACCCCAAACAATTAGAGTAATAAGCACTGCGTGCCTCCCCTAAAACCTGCTGACAAGTCCTGCAGCACCGGGTACACACAATCTATCCTCATATCACAAAGACCCCATCCTGCTACTCAAATGAGCTTTTTCTTCTGAGAGCCGTATCTAGATACAGATCATAATCGATCCTCATAATGTCGCCTCTTTACCTCCTCAACGACGGAAGACTCGGCAACCTCTCGGATCTAAACTTCATTAACCTTGGAAACAAATAATCGAACCCCTCAGCTCGGTAGCTGATGAATCTCACGGACCACATCCTGTCTATCTGGCTGCCCATCTGACAGACTACCCATAGATCCACGACTAAGAGCATCTGTAACTGTCTTGGCTTTCCCCGGATGGTATAGGATATCAATATCACAATCCTTGGGTAACTCTAACCACCGTCTCTGTCTCAAATTCAACTGCCTCTGTCTGAAGATATACCGGAGGCTCTTGTGGTCTGCACAAATATCCACATGAATTATATATATACGTCATGCCTCCAAATCTTCAAGGCATGATTAACTGCCGCCAACTCTCAATCGTGAGTGGCGTAATTTCCTCTCATGATTTCCTAACTGCCGGGAAACATAGGCTCTAACCTTATCGTGTTGCGTCAGCACACAACCTAGCCCAACACCCAACGTGTTATAATAATAACCTAACCCTCTAGTCTCTCAGGAGAGGTTAGAACTGTAGTCGTGGTCAACTTATCTTCCAATAACTGGAAGCCTTTCTCATACTTGCGAAATATTCGGCATCCTTAATCTCAATTATGGTTCCTGTTTCCCTTTCTCTGTTGCAACCAAACTTGGTCACTAACTTAGATTTGATTCCTTTGCTTGCCTCATGGCTAAGACTTCCTGTCAATCACAATTTAGGGGGGGGATTTCCTTAATCTCGCCAAGTAGTAACCCGATTATTCTCTCCCAGTTCGTAGAGCTTATAGTCAGGTGTTCAACCTTAATTCACGGTACTACATAATCCAATGACTTGTCAAAATTTCTTATTATTCGAGTGTCTACTCGTCTTTCCTTTATAAGTTATTTCAAGTTGTCCTGGGTTCCCTTACCCCTCCGTATTTTCTTACTATTTTTCTCGTTAGTACAAATGTTACCACATTTCCTCAAGGTGTTCTTACTGCCCATCATCTACTAATGGTCTTTACACTAGTCTGGGGTAATCACATCTCGTGCAACTTACATAACCATAGTTGTATTTTCTTTTATCATTCTGGTCATAACCCTTCCTTAAGCTTATAATTAGCAAAAGTATTTCTATCTTGAATCATAATCGTACAATTTCATACATGCGTACTACCTGCATTGGTATCCTTACGACACTTCCTCGACCATTTCGTAGTCGTTCTTAATTACCCTAACACAACTTTTCTGTTACACCCCGTAGTTCCAGGGTATGTATGTGAGGACGTACGTACGAAAATACGACAGTAATATTGGAAAGGAAGAAAGATGTGATTTTTCGACGGAAAAGTTTCCGGTTTTTGTGAAGGAAAAAGGTTCGTTAATGGGAATTAGATTCCCAGATTTGGTATTTGGACTTCTTGGATTATATTAGAATTTTGGGATTTTATTTTCAGAAATGGTCACGTGGGGCCCACGGGAGAAATTTACGGTTTTGTGGGGCCCGCTTTGTTTTGAGATTTTCGGTATTTTGGATATTTTCGAAGACGAAATATTTTGATTTAATCGGGGCGACACGTGTCACCCCACGTGGCCACCTCGCCGTTGGTTGAGGACAAGTTGGCTTGTGAAATGGCCTTACATGTGGCAAGCCAAGTGTCTTCTTCTTTGTGTAGCCATTTGGAGGGTGGGACCTACACACACTTGTCCCAAGATCTCACCACACACTTGCCTTGATCTTAACCTTTGAATTCTCTATAAATACCCCCTTAAGTTGAAGACTAAATTCATCCCACACTTGAATACTTTCCAAAGCAAATGCTCTCTCCCTTTAGCCATGTTTTTCGTCCCTCCCCCCACATGTGTAGAAAATACTCTAAGTATTGTGGTATAATCCCAAATACCTTAGCCTAGTATCCCTAGTTGTATTCCAAAGTTATTTCAATATTAGGAGCCCGAAATACTACTTTATTCCAATAGTCGCAAAACGAAACCCTAGAAAAATCTTCATAACTTGGTTGAAGTGTTTAGAGAAGTTGTTTAGAAGCTTCTAAGGGTCTCTTGGAGCGGGTTGGAGCGTAAGGAATTGGAGCTAAACGTTGCCCAGGATCGACTTATAATCTTGGCTAAGTTGGGGCTTATCGAGGTACTGATCTACGTCCCCTATCAGAATGGATATTACATGTTGTAGTAGTTATACTTGAGTATATTATATTGGAAGGATGATTATAAAGGATTGAACTGTATTTACATTGGACTGTACTTACAGTAGACTCGTGTAGTATTATTGTGAAGCAGAATTGAACACGTCCGGTTAGACGTGTAATCCCCTGAGAGTTGTTGGCCTGGTAGCGGGCCTTGATAGGGGAGGAGATTTATGTGATAGCGGGGGGGGAGGTGCTGCCGAATTTTCTGTAGAATAAAGGAATCTGGTATTTAGAATATTCTACGAAGAGATCTAGAAGTTGATAGACGTTTTTATGGCCAGTATAGGTGGAAGTACTACGAGTAGCGTATTCTACTTGAAGGGTGGAAAAGGCTAGCGCGTCAGTAGTACTTGGAGCATTTTGCTAATTGCCGATAATCGTCGCGAGGTATGTGAATCTCTTCCTATCTTTTCTAGCATGATTGTTGTGAACTATGTAGTACGGTAGACGTACATGTGCTAAGTGAATTGGTTGGTTTAAAACATAAAGTGTTATAATAGCTTTATGGGAAGTTAGTTATAACGACTTTATGTAGGTAAAAGAATGATTTATTGATTTTAGAAGTTAAGAGACTTGATCTTGAAAGATAAGAGACTTGACTTATAAATGACTTGATAGGAAATATTAAGGACTTGGTTTGTGTTAAACAGTTGTGAAACCGCTTTTATGAGAAATGGGTATTTGGTCTTTAAAAGGAACTTGATTTCTAAAAGAAAAGAGACTTGAGGAATCAAGAGTTTTTGTTTAAAAGAGAGACATGGTTTTGTCTTAAATTGGTTTAAAACATAAAGTGTTATAACAACTTTATGGGAAGTTAGTTATAACGACTTTATGAAAGCAAAAAAATGGTTTTATCATTGGTTTTAAAATGGTAACTTGATTTAAGTATAGGTTACTTGTTTTGAAAAGAGTAAGTATTTGAGTTTTAAAGAGTATACTTGAGGTTGTTTTAAAAGAAAGGCACTTGGTTTAAAAAGTATAGAGTACTTGATTTTAAAAGTCTTGTAAGGGTTTTTACGAAAGTAAAGTAATTTGGTTTGAAAAGGAAATGTGTTATTGATACTACGAGTATTAGTATCTTTTATGTAAAAAGAGGTCTTTTAGAAAGAATGAAAGTAGGTAATATTTTTGGGATTTGAAACCCGTATTGTTGACATAAAATGAAAGTACCTTGAGTTGTGTGTAACTTGCCTATGTTTGCGTGTGATAGCCTTGTCATGCTAGTATTCTATTTCTATACCACCGCGTCTCTCGATGGAGGGCCGGTTGATTTGTTATGATCTTACTTGGACGTACCGGCAGTGACGGAGGATTCCACGGGTGCGCTCGCTGATAAGCGTTATTCCACGGACTAGCTCTCCATGAGGTTTTCTTGATTCGGCCTTGGTATCGGTGGTGGCTTTCGTGCTTGCCCGTCTCGTGGTGATTCGCCTTGGTACACAGTAGTTAGCCGCGCTTGCCGTTCGATTCGATGGCGAAGTCTCGTGACACGCGACGCGGTACACAGTAGTTAGCGCCGTACTTGCCCCGGTCAGCTACGTGACACGACCTTGGTACCTGGTAGTCGGCTTTCGTACTTGCCCCGTGTCAGCTTCGTGGTTTGGTTGTATAGTATTGTTAGTACGGCCTTGGTATCTAGTAGTTGGCTTTCGTACTTGCCCCGGTCAGTTGATGATGCGGCTTTGGTATCTGGTAGTTAGCCTTCGTACTTGCCCCGTACGGTTGTTATGACACAGGTGGGACCTGGTGTTCTTGTGTATTCCTTGGTGTTGCTATATCATAGACTGCCGGCAGTGAGGAAGGTATTCCACGGGCATGATTGATGTTGTGGGCGTGAGACCCATAGTTATATTTGAGTAATGACTTTGAGGGCGTGAGTCCCTGACTTGACGTGACTGCTTACATATTATGTACTGTAGTTTGGTTATCATATATGTCTCCTGTTTTATATAGACTACTATGATTTCATTTCTGATATTTTGATTTCACATACTTGGTACTGTTATCGACCTCCTTCGGGTTGCGTTCATCTGCGCGGTAGGGTACATCGGTTGTGGATCTCGCCATGGATCACGATTCAACATTTTGGGAAGCTCCGTTTCTCCGGAGGCTTCTCTTTGGTATAGTACCCAGTCAGTGTAGTTACTTCTACATTCAGGGTTATGGCTGGGCCCAATCCCTACATAGTTATGGTTACATTCTAAGAGTGCATGTAGTCTTGTTGTGGCGGGGTTTGTAAAAGGATTTAAGCTGTTGTGTTGATATATATATTCAGGAAGGTGACCGTTTTGGTTAGCCTGTTTCATACTTTATGTCTTGTCTCATGTTTTAGTTTTTATTTCCGCTGATTTTCTCTGATGTTGTATCACTAGGGTGCCCGGGGTAAGGCACCAGTCACGGGCCCGGGATCTGGTCGTGACATTTTCCCACGGTTATCTAAAACTGTAACCTATGGTATGACGATACTGAAGACCTTACCCGTCTCCTATCCTTCGTCTAACAACATGGGTACACATAACCCCATAATACGTAAAACTATCCTTTACGTGGGGGAGAGAACTTATCTCCCTTACAAAAGCTTAATCATCAAGCGCCACCTTATAGTCGTATAGATTTTCAAAACCTACCAACGATGTCTTTTGTTTTCCGTAGGCAGCACTCGTACTTATCTTATTCTTGCTTGTGCGCTATCCTGAACTTATCCGTAAGGTCGTGGCCCTGACCGCCACACCAAACCAACTCCAAGTACCCCCAAGGGCACTTAAAAGAAACTCCTTCAAATTCAAGTACTTCTTACCTTCTTTCTCAATTCACCTCAAATGAACAAGTCACACAGACTTATTAACAACAATGATGTCAAAGAAGGAAGGATAATTCACTGGTTACCACCACTTCTCTTCCTTTCCACTCGATAACCGGCTTACCGGGAAACCGAAATCGAGCCAATCTCTCTCTGCAGTCAACGTTGGCATAACAAGAGGCCAACTAGCCCGTACTCATAATGACCTCAACGTCTGTCATAACAGCTCCGCTAGGTCTGCTAGGGTCCAACGACTGTATCATTACCGACAATTATTATCTACCCGCTCAGCTACAACCCAACACTCACGGGTATAGTCACTTCGAAAGGTTCTCATGGATTCAGGCTCTATTTCTTTACACTTGGTTGCTCTCTTTTTCACTGGTCGTACGCTTTCCGTACTTCCAAACTTATACTAACATACGTACATAACTTCCATACTAAATCTGGCCTTCAATCTTTGGAGTTACTAAATTAAACAATATAAGGCCATTTCCGGCTCTCACAACCTGGTTCTGGTGGAATGCGTCCACGAACCCGTAAAACGATTAACTAGACTTGGGCCCTGCACCCTCGTGACCCTGTCACGTAGCGGGAGTACTACCAACTGATCCCATTCCATTACAGGCTATGGGCGACCCTTAATAGGTCCTCAATCCGACTCGGCGTCGTACTTAACTCTTATCCTTGGTCTGACTTAAATTTTTACTACCCGAGAAGGCCTTATATACCTAAGGTCCCGGCGGTTATCAACATTCTTAGGCTCGCAATTTCCATGCTCCAAGCCTACCTTATCAGTCCCCCCGTAAACGGGTACAAAAACTTCTCATAATACTATAATCGTGTTGTCTTGACCACAACAACCATACTTACTCTATACGGATCTCACCCGTACCATTCTCTTAATCATACCACGTAGCTTAATCTATTAACATAGTCTTCCATTAAGTCCCTTAATTAAACTTCTTAAGGGTCCATTTCCTTCTCAGACAGCTCATCGTCTCCTAATTATCTCAAATTAGTACGTAGAACCTTGATGAGAGTTCATTAAACTGTTTCATACCTTCCCGGTATTTATTTAGTCCTTACCAATTCCTGGTAATCTAAAACCATTCTAGGCAACACATATGTGACCCTCATACATAAATCCGTATAACTGTATGTTATAATACCAACTATACTACAAATATTACCAACCTGGATACGAAATCCACATAATCTTTCCTGGGTCACTGCTGCCTTTCTCGTAGCTGCAATCAACATAACTTGTTAGGGAGAGACGACCCTAACCACACAACTCTATCGCACGATCTCAGAGTGAGAAGAATGGAAACCAATCCTAAATGTCCTGCAGCCTCTTGGTTATAGATGTGGTGCACAACACACCGATAACCAAGACTCTACTAGACACGGTCTGTAGACACTTTCCGAGGACTAACTGCTCTGATACCACTTTTGTCACGACCCGACCCCGGGCCCGCGACTGGTGCCTTACCTGGGCACCCTTGTCAGGTATACATCAGAGAATAGCAGCGGAACCTACACAACACATATAAATACTTAGACAATAAACAACAACAGGCTAGCCGATAAGGCCACCTTTCGTAAAATATACACATACCCAAAAACATCAGTTACATTTTCTTTTTCTTACAACCCAAATCCACAAGACATGACTACAGACCTCTAAGAATAACAACTGTGACGGGATAGGGCCCCGCCATACCCTTGAATGTACAACAACCGACAATACCAGAGATCTGGACCAAAGATAAGCCTCCGGAGTAATGGAGCTTCTCAACAGCTGGATCAGTGATCCTAAAAGTGAGGATCAACAACCTGTATACTCTACCTGCGACATGAACGCAACCCCCCGAAGGAGGTCAGTACAACATGTACCAAATATGTGAAACTGAAAGTACTGTGGTGAAATCATAAGTCTAAAATAAAGCTGGAGACATGTATGATAACTCAAATAACAATACATTGTGCCTTACTAACAATGAGAGTAACCAAGAGTATACTTTACTGCATAAAAATAGGAGGCTCATGATCAAAGTAGGGCCACCCGCCCGTATGTCATTAAGCAATCCTACTCCTGGGACTATTTCACCCGCATAGGTCCTGTGGACCCGCAATGAGGTAACTTCCTCGCATAGGTTGTATCCGCCCGCATAGGTCGTGTGGACCCGCATGAGGTATTCCTCGCATAGGACTATTTCACCCACACAGGACTATTTCACCCGCTTAGGCCCGGTGGGTCCGCAATGAGTACAAACGTCGCACTCGCATCATTGGTAGCAAATCCATGGAATTAGTAGTAACCCGGGGCTTTACCCCGTAAGAATAACATAAACTAGCACAACCGGCTATCATACATAATATAAGCACTACCGACTTATCATACATAACATAAGCGCTACCGGTTTATCATACATAACATAAGCGCTACCGACTTATCATACATAACATAAGCAAGTTAAGAAATCCCCCTAACTTCTTATTAGCCTTATTCATATACACTCTCATTTTAGTTTACTTAAGGCACTAATAGGTCATTATAAAAATCCGGGAATTTAACCCAAAGTACTACGTACTTCTATTCTTTTAAAATGACTCTTTTTCATATAAAACTTCCAAGATACTAATAACCGTAGTATCAAGTCATAACTACTTTTCAAGACAAGTCACAATACCTTTTAGAAATACATTTATAGGCTTCTAAATCAAGTGACTTCTTTCTTTTAAAACCTTAAGCAATTGATACCTTAAAATCAATTTGTCTTTCATTAATTCAAGTCATTTATCATACTTACATTACTTATAGTAAACCACTCTTTTTAACCTTCCATAAAGCTATTATAACCAACTTCCCATAAAGCCGTTATACTAGCTTTATACCTTAGATACTTACATTCTTCTTTATAACCAAGAGACTTAACTTTCCAAACAAAACAAGTATCATATACTTTCAAAATGCTTTAAGTCTCTTAACTTTTAGAAACTAAGATATCCTTCATATTTTTAAACAAGTGAGTTAATTCCCTAACTCAACCAACTTGGACATTCTTAAAATAAGCCAAAGATATCAAGTGGACTAGATTGTCAAAATCTCGTACGTCTACCGTACTATATATTTACAACTATTCATGCTCAAGAGATAAGAAAGTTCCACATACCTCTTCGGTTCAATCCACTTGCTAAGTCAAATATGTCGTACGTAGTATGTCAACTTATAATGACCATAATACGTCTATTAACTTCTAACTTCAAACGTAGAATATTCTAAGTGCAAAGTCACTAAATTATACGGAAAATCGGACAACACTTCCTTTGTTTCTACATACTTTTCCACCTTTTTCAAGGCCCGAATTCAATAACCAAACACGCCACATTTAAGGCTCAACAATGTAGTTAACAATAGGGGATTACACGCCTACAAGACGTGTAAAATTCCGCCCCACAATTGATATCAAACTAGTCCAACATACAATGTCATTCTCGGCCAAAGGTGTAACAACATACCAACCTTTCCAATTTCTTTTCAATTCAAGTTTTTTAGTATAACATGTTATAAAGCCGCAATCGATTATAACAACAATAATCTTTAAGTAGATATCATGCGACGATTCTAATTATCGACCAAATTGTATTTCAATTTCAAATGGCTAACAATGTCATTTCGGATTCTAGGCTTCCAATATCCATAACTCTTATCAATCTTTAATACACATACTTCATGCTAGTTAAATTGTAAGGCTACAACAATATGTAATCTTAGGACACTTAAGAGAACAAGATTGTTACCTTAGTGAGCCTTAATCCACTTCAAGATCCGAAGTCGCTCCCTAGCAACTTAGAGCCTCTCCTTGACACTCCAATCCGCCACTTGAAGCCCTTTAGAAGATAACAAACAATTTCCCTTCAATTCCAAATCCAAACCTAGGAAAGTGACTAGGTTTTCACCTTGCGACTAATACGAAAACGCCACTTTCCGGGATCTTTCTATTGAGATACCCTTACAATACTCTTAGGAACCTTGGTTTAAAGTATGGGGATTATTGGACAACAAACAAAAAATTTCTTCTTGGAACCCTCCAAACCCGAGAGCTCTCCTTTGCTCTCTTCAAATTTTCTTGAAATTTGTCTAAGTATAAAGCCTTATCTTGCTACTAGTGTTACTATATAGAAACATGGAGGGTCAAGATTAAACCAAATGGGTGGCTTGGATGCATTTCACAAGGATCAAGCCAAGTGGCCTTGACTAAGTCAACAATATCAAGCTTAAGTCTTTGCAAGACTTGGTCATCTTAATATTGGTCAAATGACCATACTATCCATGTCCATTTCGTCCAAGACCACTAAGGGGGGGTGACACGTGTTGCCCTCCCGTTCGTCGCAATATTTCGTTTTCCGACAATTCCTTACTAGTCTGAAATCTTAACATTTTTGAGTTCTTACGTACGTTCTTATAAACATATCCTGGAGTTCCGGGGTGTAACAAGTTAGTCCTCGGAATGTCTATAGACTCTGTGCAGTAGAGTCTTGGTTATCGGTGTGTTGTGCACCACACCCATAAACAGGAGGCTACAGTACATTTAGGATTGATTTCTATTCTTCTTACTCTAAGATCGTGCGATAAAGCTATGTCGTTAGTGTAGTCCCTCCCTAACGTATTATTGTGGTTGCAGCTATGCCTCCAAAGACAGCGACAGTGGCCCCGAAGGGGAATATATGGACTTGGTATACATGTTGGTAAAAATTATTGTATAGTTGGTATAATGATGATGTACATATATACGAACATATTTATTTGGGTCATGTGTGTGTTGCCTGAAATGATTATGGGATAATATGAGTTGGTTAAGCTTTGATAATTGCTTGGAAGGTATGAAACATTTTAATGAATCCTCATCAAGGTTAATTATGTGCTAATTTGGAACAATTAGGAGGTGATAAGCTGTCTGAGAGAGTGATGAACCCTTAAGGGGTCATGTTTAATTGACTTAATGACATACCATGTTGTTAGATTAAGATGTGTTGTATGCTTAAGTGATATGTACGAATAATATTTGTATGGAGTAAATAGGGTTGTTGTGGTTAAGACAACATGATTTGGAGATTATGAGAAGCTACCTTACTCGTATACATGAGAGATAATGTAAGCTTGGGACATTGAATAATTGAGAACCCTAGAATACTGGAATAATCGTTGAGACCTTAAATATACAAGACCTTCTTGAGAAAAGTATTTTATGTGTGATCGCGGTTAAAGTACATGGTATATGTGAAGTGTATTAGAGGTGATAATTCATTGGTTTGAGTATAAACCACTTGTGATTGTTGTTGATGATTGTTGAGCCGATTGGAAATTTGTATAGCTTGAGACCTTGGATGAACATTCGAGGACGAATGTTTCTAAGGGGGAAAGAATGTTACACTCCATAGTTCCAGGGCACATAAGTGAGAACGTAAGTAAGGAAATAAGATTTGAAGGTTGGAAGGAAGGTTTATTTACATTTTCTTTATGGAAAAATTTGGATACAAAAAATGTGACGACGAAAATTAATATTAGTGGTTGAATTCTTTCCAAATGGAGTTATAGACTTAGGATTGTATTCTTAAATCTTGAGATTAAGAATATGAGCCAATTGAAAATTTCACAATTTTTTTTGGGGGGGGGGGGGGGGGGTGCCCATCGAAAATGATAAGATTTTGACTAAGTGTTGGATTATAATAAAACAAACTAAAACACAAATTGAAATAACGTAATTAAAAAAACATTGGGTTGCCTCCCAACTAGAGTTGTCTTTAACGTCTTTTAGTCGGACGCAGTTAATCCTTACTAGTGCCCAGTGGATCCTTTTGCGAACGGCTTGCAATCCGCACAATTATTGTTGTGGGTCTCACTTCACCTACAACAATTTTTTCAAACAAGGGCCTCGATTTAAGATTGTCCCCCATTTACACAAGACAGACTTGTCTTCAAGACTCTCTATAATGTAGGGATCAGTGAAACTCCCTACATCTCTCAATTTTTGGGGGTGTCCTTGAGGGTATCAACTTTCTGGTTGGGGCTCAACAATGATAGTTGGTGGTGTCTTTTCTGCAACGGGTATAGGAAAAAGAAATTCCAAGGAATCCAAAAAAGTGAAAAATTGGATCTCACTAACTTCTTCTTTCTCTACACCAACTATCTCTCTCAATTCATCATTATTCTCAACAACTTATTGTGGTTCAGGTTCATCACTCTGCTTATCTCTCCGCACAACTGTGTCGCTAGGCAGATTTTCTTGTGGTACATTGATCATCATATCCATCAGCTGCCCTATTTGAGTTTCCAAATTTTTGAGGGACACTCTTGTCTCGGCCATAAAGTAAATCTGACACTTGGTGAGCATGAGTATGGCTGCCTGCAACTCATATATATCGTCCTCTGGAACCTGTGGGTTAGGCTGTTGTTGATGATTCCACTGCCCATGTGGGTAAAACTAAGATTACAAAACTGAGATTACAACTTTCTTCAATAGTTGTGAATCTCTTTACAATAATGATTTATTCTTCAAATCCGGTGTCTGGAATATGAGGCCTGCAGACTGGTTGTTGAGTAGAATCTGAAAGGATGAATGAAGCAAGCACAAATAAGGAGGTTAGTTGCTTTTGCTGAGTCTAGTGATGGCAACTCTCTCTTTAAGACAAAATTGCCCCCGTATATTGGCTTTTACGGAGTGCGGACAATAATCTCCCAAGATGAAACAACAACTCTTCAATAGTGCAAAGTCAACACTATTGAAACCTTGAAGAAACCAAGAAGAAAATTGCTTGAAGATATGAAAGCACTTAGAAAATATTTCAGATTTTGTGTACTTTCAAATGAGATTATAAATCTCTATTATAGGTGCAAGTTTTGTCCTTTCATTTATCAAGTGTGTGAATGCACTTAATAAGATCATATTGAACCATGGAAAAGTTATCTTGAACATGCCAGATATTGGCTTTTAAAGTTTCAAGAACTCATCTCCCAAGAAGATAAAACCAAAAAATTCGTGCGCTTTCAGCCACGTGGCCGAGTAAGCCGCAATGTGCCATGGCGCCAAACCGTGCGAGGCGAGACTTTTCTCTTCTTATCACGCGCCACAACGCAACAAGGAGGCACCGCGACCCTCCTCCGAGCCACGGTCTTGTCCGACTCGTTCCATTTTACAATTTGCACACTATTTTATTCATTTACCGTGTGGAATACACATTATATTTGGCCAATAATCGTCCATTAATTTATGTCTCTAACGTCTTACTTATGAACCAATATCTCTTTCACTAATAAATGAAATTTACAATACTTGACACTAAGTGTACACGTAATTTCTTACGTGTGGGCCCCCAATTGTCCGAGTCATAAATAACGGGATAAACTTATTCCCACGTTAGTAAATTTCCAATAGTAGTCTCTTATATTTTTTTATATATGTATAATGTCACAACCGAACATGTATGAAGGTAATAACATAGAGGAAGAAGAAATTGATTGAGAAGATATGGATGATGGAGAAATAGATCACCATTGCTCTTCATCCGATTAAGTTGGTTGTTTAGCATCATAAAAGTAAAAAAATTATGTGATTATTTTAAATCTTTATAAATCTTTTAAAATACAAATGTAAAAAATCTTGATTGTAATTTGTTTTAAAAATATGTTAAGTCATTACCTTTCTGAATAGTGTTTTAAACTTATTTATCTATAAATAATCTTTTAAAATCTTAATTAATTAATCTACTCTACGTACACAAGTCACAATGCTTCAACCAGAGCCACAAAAACGAAGGCATAGATAGTTCGCTTCCGTTCACTTCACTACACAGTTGTTTCTTCTTCCATTTGCACTCCCTTTGAATTATCCCCGAAATTAGAATTCAGTCCAAAATGCCATTTGCTGCAGCATTAGCAGCACCACATAAAGTGTGGGCTTCTTCCGGCACAATCAGGAACACCCAAAGGCAAAAGTTGGAAAGGAATGCTATTGGGAAAGTAACGGAGGTGGTTAAAAAGGACGCGGAGTTTATAAAGGAGGGAATTGGCAAAGGGCTGCAATGGGCTAACAAAACCTTTCGCATTCCGAAACTCACAAAGTCCCTTGATGATCTCATTTGGCTTCGTCATGTTGAGGACCCGCGGGCCTCTTCAAATGCTCCCTCCTGGCCTCACCCTCACTACCCAGGTTCCTCTTTTCGATTACTTGGAATTTGGTTTCAACTGAAATTAGTATAACATGTTCTACTTTGTTATGTGTAAATCTGTGTCATGTAATGCTGAGTATGTGTTTGATATTATGCTCAGTAACACGCTACTTATTTTTCCTATTTTCTAGATTCCATGACCATGTATTGTCCGGGAGTGAGAGCACTTAAACCATGAAACTGAAGAAATAGGTATTACAATTAGTCTGGATTAGTGTGCATAGGAGCATGATGTGATTGGACTGATAAAGACTCACAACCATTTTGGGGTAAAAAAGCAGAGTTTCCTATGAGGGCTTTGACAAACCCACATTTAAGTGACTTATCTCATAGCTTCTTAGTGATCTCGAGGTCAAGAGTTCTAGCCTCTCTCACCCCATTACCCATTTTTCCTTATCAAAAAGTCTATCTTGTGAACTTAATACTTCTCATTGGTATCAATGTGTAGACGGGATGTTACAAGTGCCTAATTGTATTATAATGTACTTGCTTTTCCATGATTTTTGGGGAAGTATGTTAATGGTATGATTGAATGGAAAATATGAAGAAGCTCAACAAAATACATCTCACGGAGACTAACTGAAATTAAGCTATTACCTATTACACAGGATTGAAGTCAAAATAGTTTGAGTCACCAGTCAATTGTACCTGTAGTCACGCGGGAGATGAGGTACTTCAGTTGGGTATTACTATTTAACTACATGCTACCAGATTTTCATTGATTTCTGGAAACTATACCAGTTAGACCGTAGATTAAAAAGATTGACCCTAGTCAGTGGTTGATAGGTGGCAGATGGATCTTTCTTATATCTTTTGTTTAGCACAGTATGCTTGTGAAACACCCGTCCCAGTTCTATGCAGATGGAGTCGGAAATTTTGTTCAGAAAGATCAGTAGCGTTTTCCACTTGTGATTTACTGCTTGTAGTGGTGCAACTGCATTTTTTTTGATAAAGATGACACTGTTCCTTTGCTGGTGTTGATGAAGAACAATAAGTTGATTTGCCTACTATGGGATGCATCTGCAGGATGATGAAATGGTTCAATCATCAGTGCTTCATGCTTTGGTAATGTCATTCTATTATCCCCTTAGAAGAGAGGATAAAATGACATGGCAGAGAAGAGTGGAAAGGCTTATGGTTATGTCTGTAGATTCATACATGAGAATTCTCCTTTTCATTTAATTCCTTTTTTATAAGTAAGAGCAATTTTATTAAATGAAGAAACTGCAGCACCAAGGTTGTATTAAAGTTTACAAAAGAAGCTTTCTAGACATAATTCAACTGAATATGTGAGGAGCCTAGGAAATTTAATACGGTGCCTACATAATTTACATTGCTGACCTAAACCAAAATTTAAATTTGACTGCGTGTATGGTTTACAAAGAGATATGATCGGAATTTCCTTCAAATTATTTGTGAGTTCCTTCTAGTCATATTATCCAGAAAATATAAGGGTGGCTCATCTTGCAAATTAGTTACTGATATTTCCTTGACATTTGCCAACTGACACATTCAAGCACCACCCGAACTCTGTACGTTTCAAGAAGATGCACCAAACCTCCCATAGTGTTTACAATGAAGAAGGATGTTTCTTACTGATTTTGCAGACATTTCACAAAAACATGTTTTTGCAAGAGATTTATTGATCGTATTTATACTTATGCATAAGAGTAAGAACATATATTAGTCGGTATCGTGTGTATATTTGTACCCACAAACCTGGTCTCAAAAATTAAAATATTCTGAGCATGAGTGTTTATGGTCCATTGGCCAATTTAAGTTAGTATGGGGAAAGGATTCCCTCTAGTAATTTTGGTCCATTGGCTTAAGTTAGCATACCGAAAGGATTCCTTCTCCATTACTCTTCCCTGGAGTTATGAATGTGTGTCACGTTTTAAGAATAACTTTTAAAGGTTTGAAATTAGTGCATCTTAACATAGTAGACAAATTATATGATTAACTTTCTCTTAATACATTAACTAATTAAAAAATAAATAATAAACAAGTACAAAGGTAAAAAATGAAAGAAAAGAAAAAAAGAACTATTTGTAATCTTTTTTTCTTGGGTACAGTTTATATTTTTTTGCTATTGTGCAAGAAAAGAAGCAGCAAAGTCTAAACGAACATTGAAAAAGAATGAGTTTATAATGCTAGATGCAAACCTTCAAAAGTAATTCTCTAACACATGATACAAATCGATAACTCCATTTAAGAGAATGGAGCAAAATCCACTGGAGGGAATCCTTTTCCTATTGAAGGGTGGTGGGAGTCACAATTTTTCTTTATCCTTATAAAGTTTGTCAAGGAAGGCTTGCATCAGCTATTTTGTTTCTCTTTGATAAGATCTAGGAAATGCTGATGTCTTTTCTTTATGGCTCTGTGTGTGGTGTGCCAAGGTTATGTTTATTACTCATGTCCATCTTCAGGTTGTTAGACTGTAAACATAAACTTTATGCATCCTTGTTCTACAATATTTGACTTTGAGGGTTGACATCTTTTGACAGAACTATCTGGCATAGACTTGTTTGTCGCTGATCTCGAAGCGTTGGAGACATATCTTAATTATTTCTACTGCATATCGAAGCGATGGACCAAGCCACTTCCTGAAACATTTTATCCGGAACAAGTGTCGGAATATTTCAATTTGAGACCCCATGTGGTTGCTCTTCGTCTGCTTGAGGTAATTAAGAGCATTTATTATGACACTTGACTGTGATTTTGGTTCATCGTTTCTGTTCAATCAGTCAAATTTAGTCTGATGGTCAACAACCTGTTTGGATTTTGCCACACTATAAGTCTAACTGAATTTTGAGCACAAGTTATCGTGCATCTAGTGTCCTGTCTTTTAGAATGATATATTTCAGCTTCATACACTCTTATATTCTGAACAGTCTCCTTTTGTCTCCTGAGCTTGTAATTACCCTTTGGGCCCAGGCTATCTTGGAAGTGACCTAGAGTTGTTTATAAGTCTAGATCTCAAAACATACATATATACCTCATATCATATGATTAATTCATAGCCATGAGTTCTTTTACTGCATGCACATCTGAGTACGTGGTTATCTTATCATTAATAAAGCTCTAGTCCCTTGGAGTAACTTCATTGGTCTCCCATAACTACCTTGGTCATACATTAACATTCAAATCCCGAAGTGTCTACGCTTTCCTACCATTAGTTTGAGTAGTGATAGGGCCAAATTGTTCACTTCACTATGTTCCTCTTCCTTAATATTGGCTGTTATCAACCAATAGTCTTACCTTTTACTAGCCAATTTCTTATATTTTTTTAAGGAAAATGGCAAATATACCCCTCAACTTTGCGATGTAGAGCAGATATACCCATCATTAAAAAAGTGATGCAAATATACCCTCGTCGCTATACAAAGGGTGCATATTTACCCTTTTCATTAACCAATATTTTTTGAATTAAAAATCATTTACTCCCTTTTTAAAATTAAAAATTACCTTTTTCCTTTAAAAGATCAGTGACTCGTTAATCTTTTATCCTCGACCCGACCCAAACCCAACCAACATAAGAAACTTGCCTCTTTATCATTTTATTCAACAAACACAACCATTCCTCCCCACTATCTCTATCCCTTGACCACATCTCTAGGGCTTCAATAGTTATAGTGATCGGAGAAATAACGACGAAGATGGCCAGTCCAGTTGTAGCCGTAAATGGACTCTAGCTTAGGGTAGATAAGCATTGAGCATTGTGGGCAAAATTTATACTAAAAAATAATACTCCCTCTGTCCCATTTTATTTGCTTTAGTGACTTTAGTAAATAGAGAGAGAGCTTTGGAGTAACTGGTAAAGTTGCTGTCATGTGTCCAGGAGGTCACAAAGTCAAGTCGTGGAAACAGCCTCTTGCAGAAATGCAAGGTAAGACTGCGTACAATAGACCCTTGTGGTCCGGCCCTTCCCCGGTTCCCGCGCATAGCGGAAGCTTAGTGCACTGGGCTGCTCTTTTAGTGGCTTTGGTAAATAATGGTAGACTAGGATTATGTTCTCAGTCGGGGACGAGGGCTATGGTTAGGGGGGTAAGTGGGCCAAGGGAGCTTCTAGACTGAGAGTAGGGTCTTGGAACATTGGAACTTTAACGGGGAAGTCCATAGAGTTAGTGAAGATTATTAAGAAGAGAAGGATTAATATAGCTTTTGTCCAAGAGACCAAATGGGTAGGATCTAAAGCTAAAGACATGGAAGGTTATAAGTTATGTTTCTCAGTTAAGTCGAGGGATAGGAACGGGGTAGAAATTTTAGTAGATAGTAAGCTCAGGGATCAGGTGATAGAGGTTGGGAGGGTCAACGACAAGATGATGACAATTAAGTTGGTCGTTGGCGGGTTCACTTTGAACTTTATTAGTGCTTACGCGCCGCAAGCGTGCTTTGACTAGGAGGAGAACAACAATTTTGGGAGGATTTAGATGACATTGTGAGAGGCATACCACCCTCTGAGAAGCTATTTGTAGGGGAGATTTTAATGGACACATCGGGTTAATTTCAGGGAGTTATGACGATATGCATAGAGGTTTTGACTTCGGAGACAGGAACGGAAGAGGAGTTTCACTTATGGATTTCGCTAAAGCTTTTGGATTGGAAGTAGCCAACTCGAGTTTCCCGAAGAGGGAGGAGCACTTGGTATCCTTTTGTAGTTCGATGGCTGTAACACAGATTGACTTTTTGCTCCTTAGGAAGGATGATAAAGGTCGTTGTAAAGGCTACAAGGTCATCCCGAGTGAGAACCTTATGACTTAACATAAGCTCCCTGTGATGGATTTGGAGATTAGAAGGAAAAAGAAGAAGAGGGTCGTGGATGATCGGTCGAGGATAAAGTGGGGAAGTTTGACCATGTCTAGTGCCCAAGATATAGGGGAGAAGTTGATGGCTATGAGGACTTGGGAGGGTAGGGGGATGCAAACAGTATGTGGGATAGGACAACTAGTTGCATTAGAGAAGCAGCTAGAGAGGTACTGGGGGTCTTGAGAGGTAGGTGTGGCGGGCATCAAGGGGACTGATGGTGGAATGGAGAAGTCCAAGGGAAGGTGGAAGCAAAGAAGGTGGCGTATGTGAAGTTGGTAGACCACAAGGATGATGAGGAGAGGCGGGAAAATAGGAAAAAGGTATAAGATAGCGAGAAAAGAGGCAAAGTTAGCGGTTTCAGCGACAAAAATGACAACTTTTGAATGCCTATATGCAGAACTAGAGGACAAAAGCGGGGATAAGAAGTTGTTCAAGCTAGCCAAGGCGAGGGAGAGGAGGGCACGTGACCTGGATCAAGTGAAGTGTATCAAGGATGAGGATGACAAAGTATTGGTGGAGAAAGCTCTCATTAGAAGGAGGTAGCCGTCTTACTTCTATAAACTCTTGAACGAAGAAAGGGACAAAGACATTGTGTTGAGAGATTCAGAGTACTCCGAGAGGCGTCACAATTTTTGGTATTGTAGGAGTATTAAGGTTGAAGAGGTTAAGGGTGCCGTTCGTAGGATGCGTAGGGAAAAAAGCGACTAGACCTGACGAGATTGCAGGCAGGACAGGTTTGGAGTGACTGACTGGGTTGTTTAATGTCATTTTGAAGAAGGCAAAGATGCCCGACGAATGAAGGGTTATATGGAGATGCTTGAAGTCTAGAGGGGTACATGTGGCGCACATTAGGGCGATAAAAGACTTGTATGATGGAGTCAAGATCAGGGTAATGACAGTGGAAGGAGACTCGGAGCTCTTTTCAGTTGTGATGGGATTGCACCAGAGATCAACTCTTAGCTTGTTTTTATTTGCCTTGGTGATGAATGTATTAACACGGTAAATTCAAGGTGAGGTGCCATGGTGTATGTTATTCGCGGATGACATAGTCCTGATTGACGAGACACGTAGTGGGGTTAACGCTAAGCTGGAAGTTTGGAGATAACTTCTGGAGTCTAAAGGGTTTAAGTTGAGTAGAACCAAAACATAATACTTAGAGTGCAAGTTCAGAGACATACCATATGAGGCTGACGTGGTAGTGAGGCTTGGTACCCTGGCCATCCAAAAGAAAGACAGTTTCAAGTATCTTGGGTCTATCATTCAAGGAAATGAGGAAATTGACGATGTTGTCACGCATCGTATTGATGCAAGGTGGATGAAATGGAGGCTCGCTTCTGGAGTACTGTGTGATAAAAATGTGCCACTAAAATTTAAAGGCAAGTTCTACAAATTAGTGGTTAGAACGACTATGTTGTATGTGGCCGAGTGTTGGCCAGTAAAGACCTCTCATGTTCGGAAGATGAAAGTTGCAAAAAATGAGAATGCTGCGATGGATGTGTGGACACTTTAGGAGAGATATGATTAGGAATGAAGATATTCGGGATAAGGTGGCAGTAGCCTCGGTGGAGGACAAGATGCGGGAAGCAAGATTGAGATGGTTTGGGCATATGAAGAGGAGAGATACAGATGCCCAGTGCGAAAGTGTGAGAGGTTGGCTATGAACGGTTTCAGGAGAGGTAGAGGTAGATTGAAGAAGTATTGGAGAGAGGTGATTAGACAGGACATGACGCAGTTCCAGCTTATCGAGGACTTGATCTTAGATAGGAGGTTATGGATGACTCATATTAGACTAGAAGGCTAGTAGGAGTTTCACTTATCCTTTTATACTAGTAGTCGCAATATTGCTTTATAGTCGCTTGTGCTTTGACCTATGCTACTATTTGTTGTTTTTTGTACTTTGATTATCATATTTCTCTGTGGTAGATACTACTTTTTTTTCCAAACTTCTTTACCATGACTTATTCACTTTCGTTATTTTCATTTTCATATTGCTTATCCTTATATGACTTTGGTAAGGCCTGCATACACTCTACCCTCCCCAGATCCCACATTGTGGGATTTCACCAACTCCAGAAATCTTTCTTGCACTTACCTTTAACCCTCTATTTTCAATCTTTCCTCTTTAAAAGATCCAATTTTGAACCAAGAAAACTATGGAGCTGCCACCAGAAGACCTTGAAAACTTGAGCTTATCCTCAATTTTCAAAGAATCAATTTCCATCCCAAAGAGATCTCCACAAACTTTTTACCGCATAACCCTCAGCTTAATCTTGCCACCACTCTCTTTGGCAATCTTGGCCTATTCCTTCTTCATTCACCCAATTCTCAATCAACTCGGTGAAAACCCAAATCATTCTATTGTAAAAGATTGGTGGGGGAAGAACGGGAAGGATGAGGGTTTGTATGTCCCGAAATGGTTGTTTGTTGAATAAAACGATAGAGAGGCAATTTTCTTATGTTGGTCGGGTCTGGGTCTGGTCGAGAATAAAATATTAACGGGTCAATGATATTTTAAAGGAAAAAGGTAATTTTTAATTTTAAAATTGGGTAAATGATTCTTAATTTCAAAAATAGGAATCTGTTAATGAAAAGGATAAATATGCACCCTTTGTGTAACGGCGAGGATATATTTGCACCACTTTTTTAACCAGGGGTATATCTGCTCTATATCGCAAAGTTGAGGGGTATATTTGCTCTTTTCCTATTTTTTAATCATGTCCCCAAAGGTACTATCAATTTGCATTTGACATAATTAATTAAAGAGTGTATAGGGGAAGATATGTAACACACGTACTGTGTGCCTCATTTGTAGTTGACAATAACAACTGTTATATGTTGAAGCAGGTCAAACCCTGGAACACTTGCCTGGTGTAGGTTTTATGACTTCTTTATGACTATACAATAGCTTGCTACTAATATCCTGGTAAAAATGATGGAGATGCAATAACTTTGGGCCCATGGCTTATGTCTAGTTTTGGGCATATTCTACACTTGTATTCTTTCCCTACGACTCACCACTCTGAAACATTTCTTCTTAACTTCTCTGATTCCTCTACATAAAGAGCAGTGTTGTCAAAGGCGCGCTTAAAGCCCCAGCTAAACACATGTTGAGCGCCTCACCTCGCTTTATGTGCGCTTTAGTGTCATCAGCAAGTCTATAAAACATACTTTTCCTTGCCAAGGGGCTTTTTTTGAAGAGGTGACATTAGATAATTGATATTTCACATTATTAGTCTTGGACTAAACATATATATATATATATATATCTTTGCACCATTGCACTTTTTTTCATTAAAGCCCACACTTAATTTGCGCCTTGCGCTTAAAGCCCCAACTGACCTTAGAGCTTTTTCACGCTTTTCACTTTTGATAACACTGATAAAGAGCTGCTAACAAGGTTAATCCGTAAAACTGCAATCTTATGGGGCTGTATGTTTTGTAAGGTATTTGTTGCCTTCACTTCTGCTGCAATCCAAATCAGAATATCAGGACTTCTCCCCACTTCAAATGAAGATGTCGAGAAGGAAACGTCAAACTACATTTTTGGGAAGGTTTTAAAGGAAACAATGCTAAACCTTGGTCCTACTTTTATCAAGAGTAAGTATTGAGGACTACCTTAATTCAGGGTGTTACTGTCCAGTGCTCTCCATAACTATTGCTGTATTCTCTTTTTCTCATTTAAAGTCATTCAATGACTTGTATATTCAAGTCTATCTCGTTCCTAATCAATAGATACCAGTTAATTTTTTTTTTCTTATTGTGCAGTTGGTCAGTCTCTCTCAACAAGGCCCGATATAATTGGTTCTGAAATTACAAAGGTTGGTTGACGCACATGCCATCTATACTACTTTTTTCACCATATCTATTCTATCAAGCTTCATAGTTGATATGCATTATTTTCTACGAGTAGTGCATAGGATTTGTTGGTTGGACTTTCTCTTAACTCTTGGTAGTGTTGTTATATGTAATCTGCATCTGTATCATCCAACTGAATTGATGTCACAGATGATCTAATATTTGTAAGTATTAAAAACTAAAAAAGGTACAATAATAAGCTATAAAGAAAGTTTAGGGTTCTAGAGAAATCATACATGTGGACGAGAGAATAGCCTAGTTATAACTTATAAGGACCCTTCACCTCAAACCATAAGGTTGGGGGTTTTGAGTCACCAAAGAAGCAAAAGTGTGAAATGGCCACTCAACTCCTGAGTAATAGGGCGGATTTACCATATAAAAAAGAAATTATACATGTGGTAGGATAGTTAGGCTAGTATGATAATATAATTACTGAAAATCACTTATCAAAAACAAAGAAAAGTCTCAAAGTTGGTTCCGAAATAGCAGGCTACCAATATGAACTAAAGTTGTATCTTTTGCTTTTACTTCAGTGCAATATCTTAGAACAGAATCTGTAGAATAATGGTTTATCCAGTTTATTATACTCAGTTTTAAGTTAAATGGAACACATACTAGTTCAGTAAAAAACCTTCATCTCATGCACGGGCCAAGTCACTTCAAATCTCTTATGCACATCTCTAATTTCACCAAAATTGTTAATCTGATACAGCTGAAGAGGTGCGGTCTAAGTTAACATTACAAAGATGATAGTGATTAAACGTGTAAAGATGATTACATGTTACGTTACATTTTTCAGTCTCGGGTCATTTTCTTTTAATTCATCAATAGGTTTACCATCATCTTTGATAGGAATAGAAATAGGATTTGTATACAGTTTCCTACATGAAAAAGGATTTGGATGTAGTGTCTATAACTAGGGGTCAGTGTAATAATGTAGATATACAACAACAACAACATACCCAGTGTAATCCCACAAAGTGGGGTATGAGGAGGGTAGGATGTACGCAGACCTTACATATGGGGTAGAGAGGTTGTTTCCGATAGACCCTCGGCTCAAAGGGAGAATAGTAGATGCATGATTGCAAGGAAAATAAGACAATAAAATATCCAGATATAAAGCAAATGGAGCAACACATAGTAATACATACATAAAGAGTAAGGATTTACGCTATACCTAAACAATACGACCAAAACAACAACATACCCAGTGAAATCCCACAACGTGGGGTCTGGGGAGAGTAGAGTGTACACAGACCTTACCTCCACCTTGATAGATAGACCAGTTTCCGGGAGACCCTCGGCTCAAGACAAAGCACATAGGCAAGGCAAAGCAAGAGAAACGGTCAGACTTAGACGAGAAATTAAAGCATTATGAACATACATATAATAAAATCGAATACGCCATGGTAGTGCATTCTAACAACAGGAAACAGTAGTTTAACACATCTAAATAAGATAAACAAATTACACTAAAGAACACATAGTAGCATGAATCAAACTACATGGGACTATAAAACACTAATGCGCCTATAAGTGTGGTAGGCTAAGTAATAAACTACACTATCATTTTGTAAGCGTAAGTAGGACTACGCTCGACTACCTACTACCCTTCTACCTTAATCTGTGTCCTCCACAACCCCA
Source organism: Przewalskia tangutica (assembly GCA_029844215.1). NCBI lineage: Eukaryota > Viridiplantae > Streptophyta > Magnoliopsida > Solanales > Solanaceae > Przewalskia > Przewalskia tangutica. The sequence goes on from CM056726.1 coordinate 67,682,684, forward strand.
TATCTAAGGTCAAGTCCTCAGTAAGTTGCACCTGCGCCATATCCCGTCTAATCACCTTTCCCAATACTTCTTCGGCTTACCTCTACCCCTTCTAAACCCGTCCATCGCCAACCTCTCACACCTCCGCACTGGGACATCCGTGTCTCTCCTCTGCACATGCCCGAACCATCTCAACCTCGCTTCCTGCATCTTATCCTCCACCGAGACCACTCCCACTTTATCCCGGATATCATCATTTCTAATCCTATCTCTCCTTGTATGCCCACACATCCATCTCATCATCCTCATCTCCGCAACTCTCATTTATTGTATGTGCCAAGTCTTATCACACTCCGCCCCATACAACATAGTCGGTCTAACCACCACCCTATAAAATTTGCCCTTAAGTTTTGGTGGCACATTTTTGTCGCACAAGACTCCAGATGCGAGCTTCCATTTCATCCACGCTGTCCCAATACGATGTGTGACATCGTCATCAATCTCTCTATTCCCTTGGATAATAGACCCTAGGTACTTGAAGCTTTCTTTCTTTGGAATGACGTGAGTACCAAGCCTCACCTCCACGCCTGTCTCAAGGTCTCTCCCGTTGTTGAACTTGCACTCCAAATATTCTGTCTTGGTCCTACTCAACCTGAACCCTTTAGACTCCAGAGTCTGTCTCTAAATATCCAGCTTGCCGTTCACTTCGCTGCGAGTCTCATGAATCTCAAGGCCTTTACTACCTTACCTCCTAATTCCCTTGTAGCATGTCCAATTATAGATCTTCCAGGCTTGATTCACAAACGTTTGGGATATCTGAGTTTGTTCAAGCTACAAGCCTGTCCACATTAGATTGTGAGTAGTGTCAACTTAGAAAACATACTTGCACTACCTTTCCACGTAGTGTTGAGAGTCGTGCATAATTTGTTTTTTCTTAGTCCATTCTGGTATTTAGGGTCCTAGTAGAGTCGGTTCAACCTTAGAATTTTGTTATTTTGTTAGTTTTATTGAGAATTATTCAAGATGCACAAGAATTTTCTTAATGAAAGATCATTTTGAGTTGTTTCCTATATTCAAGTGTTTTTGTGTTGAAATACAAAATCAGTTTGGGGTCTCTATTCGTACCTTTCGTAGTGATAATGCCTTAGAATATTTGTCATCCTAGTTTTAGCAATTTATGACTCACCAAGGAATTATTCATTAAAGTCTGTACACTTCTCAGCAGAAAAGGGCAGCAGAGAGGAAGAATAGGGACCTCGTTGAGACTGTTCACACTCTTCTCATTCAATCTCATGTTCTGTTGCATTTTTGGGGCGATGCATTTGTCACATCTTGCTATTTAATTAATCAGATGCCTTCATCTTCCGTTCAAAATCAAATTCCTTATTCAGTAGTGTATCCTCAATCTCCTCTATACTCTCTTCCCCCTCGTGTCTTTGAGACAGATAAATTAACCACTCGTGCTCTGAAATGTGTCTTTCTTAGATATGCTCGGGCTAAAAAAGGGTATCGTTGCTACTCACCTGATCTTCGTTGATACCTTACTTCAGCTGATATCATATTCTTTGAGTCTCAACATTACTTTACGTCCTTTTCTGATCATCCTTACATATTTGAGGTCTTACCTATACCGACTTTTGATGAATCTACTGTTACTTTTACATCTCTATCCACAACACCACCGGTATTACCATACCGATATTTGAAGAATCTACAGTTACTTCTACATCTCCAGTCGCAGTGCCACTATCCTGACTTATCATCGTCGTCCGCGTCCAGTGTCAAGCCTAGATGATTCACGTCCTGTATCGGTCCTATAGTAGACTTGTCTCCTTATAAACAAACAATTGCACTTCAAAAAGGTATGCGGTTCACTCAAAATACTAACCCCCATTATACCCTTTTAAGTTGTCATTGTCTGTCATCACCTATTATACCTTTGTATCATCTTTGTCCTCTGTCTCTGTCCCTAAGTCTACATGTGAAGCACTTTCTCATCCAGAATGGAGACATGCTATGATTGATGAGATGTCTGCTTTACATGCTAGTGGTACTTGGAAGCTTGTTCCTCTACCTTCAGGTAAATCTACTGTAGGTTGTCGTTGGGTTTAGGCAGTCAAAGTTAGTACGAACGACCAAGTTGATCGGCTTAATGCTCTCTTTGTTGCCAAGAGGTATACTAAAATATTTGGGCTTGATTACATGATACTCTCTCTCGTGACTAAATAGCATATGTTTGTCTTTTTCTATTCATGGTTGTTGTCTGTCATTAGCCTCTTTATCAGTTGGACATTAAGAATACTTTTCTCCATGGTGACCCTGAGGAGGATGTTTATATGGAGCAACCACCTGGTTTTGTTGGTCTTGAAGGGTTTAACCTGGTGTGTCGATTCCGTCGTTCATTTTATGGTCTAAAATAGTCTCCTCGAGCATGGTTTGGGAATTCAGCATAGTAATTCAGGAGTTTGACATGATTGAAAGTGAAATTAATCACTTTGTGTTTTATTGGCATTCTGCTCCAAATTGATGTATTTATTTGGTGGTTTATGTTGATGATATATCGGCAATGATCAAGATGGTATCATTAATTTAAATCAACACCTCTTTCAGCATTTCCAGACTAAGGATCTCGGATCTCGGCAAACTTAAGTAATTTCTAGGAATTGAGGTTGCTCGATATAGATCATGTATTATTATTTCGCAATGTAAGTATGACTTAGACATTCTTCAGGAGACAGGAATGATGGGATGTAGACCCATTGACACACCGATGAATTCAAATGCTAAACTCTTGTCAGGACAGGGGGAGCGCATCGGTGATCCTGAAAGATATAGTCGGCTGGTTGATAAGTTGAATTATCTCAGTGTCTTGATTGGACATTTCTTTTCCTGTGAGTGTTAGTCAGTTTAAGGATTCTCCCTGAGATAGTCACTGGGTTGCAGTTGTCTGCATTATGCGATATATAAAGTCAACCGCAGATAAAGGACTACTTTTCGAGGATCGAGGCCATGAGCAGATCGTTAGATATACATACACTATTTGGGCATGATCACATTCATGTTCTTTATTTGGATAGTGTGTTCTAGTAGGAGATAATTTAGTGTCCTGGAACTGGAAGTGTAAGAACCGTAGTGTGGTTGCTTGATCTAGCACAAAATCAGAATATCGAGCAATGGCTATAGCAACTTGTGAACTAGTTTGGATTAAACAATTGCTCAAAGAACTAAAATTTGGAGAAATCAACCCTTCATATCACATTAAATCCGGTATTTCATGAGAGGATTAAGCACATTGAGATTTACTGTTACTTTGTCTGGGAAAAGATACTCTTTGGAGATATTGTTACAAAATTGTGAAATCGAGTGATCAGCTTGCGATATTTTCACCAAGTCCCTCATTGGTCCTCATATTAGTTGCATCTGTAACAAGCTCGGTACATATGACTTGTATACACCAGCTTGAGGGGGAGTGTTAGAATATGGATAGGAATAGGATTTGTATACAGTTTCCTACATGAAAAAGGAGTAGGGTGTAGTGTCTATTAATAGGGATCAGTGTACTAATGTATCTACATAATTCAATAATATTTTTCTCCCATAATTTCTCACAATCTTTAAGAGGACTAAAGTAGAAACCTTAACTAAGGACCTACAGTATCGCTAGCTGGTTCTCAACATAATTCGTGGATTAGAAATGAACATACTTATTTGATCCTAATGGTCCATTTGAGTAGATTGGTTTAACATGAACCAGCAGGTATATTTCTTCTTGTTGTTTGTCGTGTCAATACTAGAGTTTATTCCACATTATTTCAAAAATAAAAAACAGTTCCTGCTATGCATACATATTATTTCTATTTCAACTAGAATCTGTTGAAATTATGGAAGCCTGTGACTTGGGTCACAACTCCGCCACCCCAGGAGCAGGGTGCTTCCATCAGTGGGGTTCTTTGTTATAGTGTGCTTTTTCTTGATTAGTCTTTCCATAGAAATCCCTATTGGTTATGCGACAAGAATCTACAGTGCCACACCTTCCACCTAGAGTTCTGTATCCATATTCTTTCCTGTTACCTTGAAACATATAAAGATGGTAGATTGTGTTCTATTTTCATCTTTGCTTCGAATGGTGATTGCAGGCGCTGTATGAGCTCCATGATCGAATTCCACCTTTCCCCAGGGAAGTGGCCATGAAGATCATCGAGGAAGATTTAGGTTCTCCTATTACGACATATTTTAGCTACATCTCTGAAGAACCTGTTGCTGCAGCTTCATTTGGTCAGGTGACTTTTATCTCTGTTTTGGAGATGATTTTAATATTTTTCATTGGAGGATATTTCAGTATGCACCTTTTTATGTAACATTTTTTATATGAGAAATGTCATTGATAGTACTTAATATCACAATATTGTCTATTCATAGTATTGTCTTTACACGCTGTAGGTGTATAGAGGGAGTACTCTCGATGGTTCAAGTGTGGCTGTCAAAGTTCAGCGACCAGACTTACGCCATGTCGTAGTTCGGGATGTATATATTCTTCGTGTTGCGGTCTGTGTCTTAATTACTTATTCTGATTCTTTTTTCGTGTAATCATAGACTTCAAGACTAACCTTGCAATTGATTGCTTCAGCTGGGACTCGTGCAGAAGATAGCAAAAAGGAAAAATGATCTTCGTCTCTATGCAGACGAGCTTGGAAAAGGCTTGGTTGGGGAGTTAGATTACACATGCGAAGCTGAAAATGCCATGAAGTTTAAGGTATTTGGTTGGTTTTTGTACAACCTCCTCCCTCCATAATAAATGAAGAAATCAAAGAAAAATGGAAGAAAAAGAAGATAGGGAGCAGGCAGTTAAATAAAAACCAAAAGCATCTGTAAATGTATTTGATGGCTTTAGAAGTGAACTTCAAACCCTGATTATGGTCCTTGTTGGTGTCTGCAAGATTTATTAGCTTCACATAATCTTCTTTACTGTTAATTGATGTTATGTCTTCAAATTTAGGATGATATCTCAATTTTCGTTCGTTCAAATGTGGTGATTGTTGTAAAAAAAGACAAGCCTATGGGTGTGTTTGGTATGAAGGAAAATGTTTTTCATGGAAAATATTTTCCTAAAAAATGTTTCTTGGACAACAAGTGAGTTTCTCACTTATTTTCTAGTGTTTGGTAAGTAAGCAAAGAAAATATTATCGCTGAAGCATTTATAGGTAATTTAGCAAAATACTATGGAGTGGGAGGGGCGGGAGTGGGGTTCGGGGGTGGGGTGTGTGTGGGATAATCAAGGAGTGGGGATTGGGGGCGTTGGGTGGGTGGGGAGGAGACAATTAATTTGGAATGTTACTTATGGAACTTGTTTTCCCTACTTCCACTAGGGAAGTCACTTTCCTCATTTTTAAGGAACTTGTTTCCCAAAATATTTTAACCAACCAAACATGGGAAAATTGGAATACATTTTCCGGAAAATGTTTTCCTCCATACCAAACACACTCTATGTCTGGCATTAATCTGCTCCTTCTCATATAAATAGAAGCAGTTGTTCATTCTGGTGCTTTGACTGGATCACAGAAGTAGGATAATAACCGTGACATTGCTTTCCTTGTAATAGTTAAGTTGATTCTGAGTGCACATTGAAGTTGTAGTTTATTTGAAGCGATTAAACAACAAACACATACAGTTTTGCCATGCAGTTTTGGTGGTCCAACCTAAATAGCTTGATTACACATGAAATTGTCTTCTCCGAGTTTAATGTTTTTTTTCGGGATCATAGCTGAGCTCTTTTCTACATTTTTTTTCTTTTCTTTTTCAATGAGTAACTGAAAATATGCTCTAGCTATGAGACTCTTTTCTACATTTGTTTTTTTTTCTTTTTCTTTTTGTCAATGAGTAACTGAGAATATGCTCTACTGATTCTGTCTTTCACCTTGTCAAACAACTACTGCAGGAACTCCATTCTACATATTCTTTCATCCGTGTTCCAAATGTTTATCAAGGTCTAAGTGGAAAGAGAGTTTTGACTATGGAATGGTTGGTTGGTGAGAGTCCAACTGATTTGATGATGTTATCCACAGAGGACTCTGTTGTTCATCAATCAACGCATGGAGAGGGGTGCCAAAGTGAAGCTAAACGACGTCTACTTGATCTGGTGCATTTAGTTTTACTCGTTAATCATTCTTTACTTCGCTGGGAACAAGACATTATTTTAATCCTTATTGTGAAGCTACTAAGCATTTACTGAGGTGCATAATTCAAGGTCAACGTCTTATATAAATTTTTAATTTTGACAATCTTAGATAGTTGTAGGAAATCGAAATTAATAGAGAGAAGGGATCAGTTCTGATAAAAGAAAAAAAAGAGAAAAGGGAGTCAGCAAAATGATATCTCTGTGCTTGATGGATTATGGAAAATAACAATATGATTAAAAGGAATTCCGAAAAACAATGTGATTAAAAGTTGGTTGCGTTATGTACCCAATAGTAGCTTGATTTTCCTCTACCAATTTGGAAAGAAAATGGAAAGCAGACTTGAGTTGTTTTCTTGAAAGATTAAGAACTATCTTCTTGTTCAAGGCATGATGTGAGATGCATCATCTAATATCATTGATCCTTTTATGCTGATAGATTCTTCTCCATCTAGGTTAACAAAGGAGTACAGGCATCATTAATTCAACTCCTTGACACTGGGTTACTACATGCTGATCCACACCCTGGAAATTTAAGATACACATCATCAGCACAAATAGGGTATCTTTACAGTTTCTGTTAAGATAACCAATTTTCTAATTGATACAAAGGAGTTAGTATCTTGTACTTATTGCTCTCGTCGAACTCTCCCTTGTTGTAGGTTTCTTGATTTTGGCTTGCTTTGTCAGATGAAAAGGAAGCATCAGTATGCGATGCTTGCATCCATTGTGCACATTGTAAATGGTGATTGGGCGTCTCTTTTGCTTGATCTAACTGATATGGATGTTGTTAAGCCAGGGACTAATTTACGCCTTGTCACCATGGTATTATCTACATGTATCACATCAATTTTTACCTTTTAATCTTATGGTGCATAAAAGTATCCACTGCACATTTTAAAGGCAACTGCTTTAAGTGCAAACGGATATCAGCTCTATAGGGTACTAACATCACCAACTTTTTGAAAAATTAACCAGGATTTGGAAGATGCTTTAGGGGAAGTTGAATTTAAGGGTGAAATTCCTGATATCAAGTTTAGCCTGGTAAGAATTATATATTTATTTGCAGTAGTACTTGTGTTGCTTTCTCATATTACGTGGATGGTCCCACTGCACAGAGCCTGGTTGGCTTGTGTTATGAAACAGTTTCTGATTATATAGAGTAGTAATTATACATACTGTTTAAAATCAGTTTCTTTTGCAAGTAAAAGCTCCAAAATTTTATCTTTTCATATGATAGCTGAATACTTATTGTGATTAATAAAACTGATTACACCCAAAAAAGAGAACTTAAGAGCCTGTTTGGCCAAGCGGTTTTGAGGCCAAAAGCGTTTTTTTTATATAGAAAAAGCACTTTTTTGGTTATTTGAGGTGTTTGGCCAATTAGTAAAATTGCTTTTAAGTAGAAGCAAAAGTAGTTTTTCTGCGGTTGGGGAGAAGCAGACAAGACAAAAATATCCCTACCACAAATACATATTTACCAAGTATATCCCTTATTAATTCATTAATTTCTAATTAATAATCTTTTTTTTATTTTACGTTGTATTTTTGTGTTGGATTTTAATTTATGGAAGATTTTAAAATTTTTTTGGTTGATGGTTTTTAGTATATTTAGATCACCATGTTGATATAATAATATTTTTTTTTGGTTTATCTATGTATGATATTAATTGAAAATTTTAACATGTACTTTAAAATTTTAATTAACTAAAAGTAAAAACTTAATTAAAGTCTTTCATGTAGATATTTAAAATAATTTCTCTCTATAAAATAATCTTAATAGTAAACATACTTGTCCTTTTCCGTAATTTGACCCTCAAATGCACTTTTTAAGAAGATTAGCCAAACACAAACTGTTTCTCAACAAAAGTGCTTTTCCGAAAAACACATTTCAAAATAAGTTGTTTTTAGCCGCTTGGCCAAACAGGCTCTTAATCAATCAGGTGAAATAATCCAACCAAGCAAGCAAGAAAGGATCATATGGAACTGCAGGGGAAGAGAGGTGTCTCTGTTAAAGCTTGCTACAAACACATGCACATGAGAAACATCATTAATGAATGGCCATGGAAATTAGTTTGCAAAGTCAAAATCCCAAATCAAAGTGGCTTGCTGCAGCTGGGTAACTCTTAAATGATGTTGTCTGACACATGAAAGTTTAATTAGAAGGGGCATCTCCCTCAGCAGTTGATGTTACTTGTTCCTCTAAAATTCTGAGGACTCCTGCCATTTTTTTCTGCATTGCCCAGTTGCAGCAGATATATGGAATATGTTCCCCTGTCTTTATGGTATTCAGTGGGTTGTCTCATAGCATCAGAGAAGCTACAGAAGTTGGGGATAATGGAATGTAAGGAACACAATCAAAAAGGCAAAAAGCTTCCGTAGACTGTTCCAGCTTGCATTGGTGTCTATGGCTAGAAAGGAATAGTGGATGCTTCGAAGGAAACTCTTCTCCTATTCATACTTTGAAGTATAGATGTCTTACAAACATTTTTTGCTGGAGTTAGCATCATACAGTAAATAATTTTGATAATATTTTTGACTTTGTTAACTCCTTAGAAGGCGTATAGGATGATCACTGTTTAAGAGCTACTTTTTCTCTTTCTATTCTATTGCTCGTAACTTTTCAGCATCTACTGGATGCATGTTTAATGAAATTACATCTTACCTGATAAAGGAAAATCCAAACCAAGCTGGTCCATTAATAGCAGTTCCACAAACCATATGGTTTAGCCTACAATAATTAGTCAGTTTAGTAGCCAAGAACATTTACTATTCCTTTAGTTTAAGACATAATGGGTCTTTGGCAAGTGGAAGCTAAGACCAACTTGCTACCACTTCAGATTTGATTGTTTCTGGGTGACCCTTGGGTTGGATATTAGATTCTTTGCCAGCATACGATACATTGGATATAAGACTAGATAAGATGTCACTTGAACGAATTCAACATGTGCTTTAGAACCTAACCAACCTTTTAATCCCAAAAAATAATAGGCTTCCAAAAATAGCTCCTACCATTTTAATTGTAAAGTGGTTATTCCCATGAGAGACAAGACGTTAGGTGGTTTCTTCCTATTTGTCTATGCTTTGGTGAGCAGAGTTACCAGTACCTATGTTGGTAGAGGTAGCACGTACTTGGTGGAAAAGTCGAGGTGCATGCAAGCTGGCCCAGGCACGTCCATTACTAAAAAGATTATAGATATCAACTTCACATTCTGTAAAATAATAATAACATAAAGAAAAAATAACATAGTGATATCAAAACAAAACGTCAGGATGACAATGATAAAAATATAAGAAAAGAAATACAAAGAAGGGAGGAACGGAAAAATACCTTTTTTTTGTTTGGGGGGTGGGGGTGGGGGTGGATATCAGAAAATGGAAGAAAAGTTAAAAATTGCCACGTGGTTGAGAAGGAAAATGGAAGATAGGAGGTAGGGAAAGTCTAGACAAATAACCACACTGAAGGTGAGGTTGCATCTGGGTGCCAATGATTATCTTTTGGGGTGACAGGTGACATAGGAAATTGGTGCAATATGAGGTAGGAGAAGTATAGAAAAATAATGACACTCAAGGTGACATTGCATGAGGATGACAATGATTATCTTTTGGGGTGACAAGTAGGGGGGAGAAGATACCAGAAGCCAATGTTTTTTTTATGGATCCCTGCCACCAGATTACATTAAAAAAAGGGCAGCCCGGTGCAGTAAGCTCCCGTTATGCGCGGGGTCCGGGGAAGTGCCGGACCACAAGGGTCTATTGTATGCAACCTTACCTTGCATTTCTGCAAGAGGCTGTTTCCACGGCTTGAACCAGTGACCTCCAGCAACCAGGTCACATGCCACCAGATTACTTTAGTGTCTGTAAATAAAGGGGAGGGGGGGATATCAGAAAATGAAGATAGTGCCAAAAAAAAAAGAAATTGAAAATTTCCACGGCGGTGGTTGAGAAAGAAATTGGTGCAACAGGAGGAGGGCAAGTCTAGAAAAATAGCCACATTGAAGGTGAGGTTGCACCAGGATGCCAATGGTTATGGGGTTACAGGTTGGGGGGAGGAGATATTAGAGTAGTATATTTTTGTTACCACGAGATTTTTTGATGCCATAGATCATTATGGAATTAATACGACGGTAGAGGCAGTGAGAAGTGGACGAGAGTGATTGTTGGTGTGTTAGAGAAAGGAAGAAGGGAAAAAAATAGAGAAGGATTGTCCTTCTCTATTCATATGCGAGGAGAGACTATGCCACCTAATATCTAATATGACAATCCCTTGATACCGATGCCTTTCTCTTCCTTGGATTTGCAGCAATTATCTTTATTTTGGTCATAACCAGAGTACTTAAAAATCGTAACAAGTATTGGCTAATTCTTTTCTAACATTATTTAGAGCCATTATTGGTCATACCTTCTTCATAGTACTGAAGTGCTTTTCTAGCTGGTGAATTAGAAAGCTCATCCTCTTATCATATCAGTCTTTGGATTTTTTTTCTTTGTAAATGTTGAGTCACAATCAGATGCAGCTGTCGGTATGCTCTATAAGATCATTGGTATACGTTAATGTCATTTGTTCCTTCCTGAATTCTCAGAGCCATTTCATTTGCTTTCAGCACAGGCTTAATATAATATTGTTATAAGAGTGAAACACCGTGTATATCTCTGCGTCTTACCATCATATTGTTAAATGGCTGATTATTATGATGTGTGTTTGCAGGTTTTGAGTAAAATAGTGTCTGTAGCATTCTCTGCGCCTTACCATCATATTGTTAAATGGCTGATTATTATGATGTGTGTTTGCAGGTTTTGAGTAAAATAGTGTCTGTAGCATTCAAGTATCATTTCCGCATGCCACCATACTTCACCCTTCTGCTTCGGTCTCTTGCCTCGTTAGAAGGTAGATAAGCATATGCCCAGCACTTATTTCTTAACAACCACCTATTTTGTTTTTAATAAGGGTAAGAGTTTCTTAGAATCAAAACAGTACAAAGATTGCGCTGGTGAAAGAGCTTTACAATTCGTGCATTTCACTGGTCAGGTATGTAATGTCATTCACATCTTGTACAAATACTTGACTGCACCAAAACTTGGGAAACAAAAAAGATTTATACTTGGGGCTAATTACATTTTCCTGTTTGCCTTAATTGTTTTTTTGAGGTTTCCTTCTGTCCACACTATCTGCCAGATGGTAGACCATAGATGGAATAGAGTTCCAAAAGTTAGTTTCCTTTATACTGAGTCCTTTCCAGCCCCAGCTTTGCAAAAACTCCACGGTGTTTTTAGGCATTATCCAGATAGTTCCCGTAATGTTGATTAACACGGTCCAGATTTGGTGAGTGACTTCGCAATGAAGGAAAAGATTGATTTGGTGGACTGAGTAAGACGCCTCTTAGCAACTAACCAGGTGAAACATTCAACCTTGTAGGAGCTTTGGTTTCCAAATTGTCTTCCATGGCGAGAAAGACACACCTCTTAGCAACTAACCAGGTGAAACATTTTAACCTTGTAGGAGCTTTGGTTTCCAAATTGTCTTCCATGGCGAGAAAGACACACCTCTTAGCAACTAACCAGCTGAAACATTTTAACCTTGTAGGAGCTTTGGTTTCCAAATTGTCTTCCATGGCGAGTAACTGAAGGACTGGGAGTGTCATATGATATCCTTGTAACAACAATTTGCATAGAAGATTCCTTTGGGATCTTCGTTCCAAACTAACTAGTCAGTCTTATGTTACCAATCAAATGCAAGAGCTGGCAAACCCTCTCCTTTTTCTAATTATTGCAGTTTCTTCTGAAAGAAAGGTCTCATTCATAGTTTGTCTTGACTTACTGCAATTGCAATATTGACCACAGAGGAAATGTCGTGCATATCTGGAAACTGTTCTTTGAAGGGTGTGGCCCAACCATGCATATTTCCAAAACTGTTTTCTCTCGTTTCCCTCTTGAAAGCTGATAAAAGAAAGGAACCTGTCCCATATAGATCTGATAAACTTCCGGCATTCTGACCCGTGAGTGGATCTGGTAGCATTAACTTAGCAGACATTTTGAGAAGGATATTTGGCTGCAATAACTTTCTTCCATTAGCCATTTTTCCTCATACTAGAATCTCCAAATCCATTTGAAAGGGGATTATAATTATAGACCTTACGTTTCTCAGCTCCAAGTCTGCCCATTTCTTTGGGTTGATAACAGTGTTCCTTCATATCATTGTTACCTTGCTAGAGGAAGTATCTTCTAGTTTTATGACTATATCTAGACTGTTGATACTGAGTAGGTGAAAGAAAGATAAATATTGTCTTTTCCAGTTGGAAAGTTTAGTATTAAGATTAAGGTCAGAATAATCCTATTTAGTATTACTTGAGATTGTTTTCGATATTAATCGACGCAGGTTTTTCACATTAATGGAAAGGGGGTCAATTTTTTTGGTTTTGTTACAGGTATCCTGTTCTTATGAAATGTAGTAATCTTAATAGCTATGTTATTTAAACATTGCCTACTATATTTACAGTGTTGTTATTTCGACATAAAAGTACATGCTAATTTAATGAAAAAAGTACTCCCTCCATCCCAATTGATATGACATATTTTCCTTTTTAGTCTATCTCAAAAAAATGCTACTTTCTTATTTAGAAACAATTTAATATTAAACTTTCCATTTTACTCTTAATGAGATAGTTTATAGCCCCACACATGTCTAAAGCTTGTTTAGGACAGTTTCAAAAGTCTTTGTTTCTTTCTTAAACTCCGTGTCCAGTCAAACACGACCACGTAAATTGGTATGGAACGAGTACTTACTAATTTCATGCTTGTTATGTCTCAATTTATTTGTCACTTTTTTGTTTGTTGAGAGTCAAATTGATATGGTCAGCATATATCTCATTATCCGCTCAGTTGCATGGTTCTATTTCTATCCCTTCTTTCAAGCACTCTAGTGCTTATTTTTTTTATAGTGTTCCTTTCTATTACTCCTAAAAATTTCACGTGTTTCTATTTGAGGACATAGGCAAATTTAAATTGCAAAGATCAATTCTAACAGGGTTTAGGAGTAAAGAGGGTGAGCTTAAAAATCAGTTACACTAGGGACAGACAGATTCTAGTTAGCCTAACTGACAAATGGACACACTATAAGTACTTTTTTGGTATAGTTAAATTGGTCATAGATTATGGTGTTTCTAAACAAAAAAGGTATTTAGACATTAAAGTAACATGAAAGTACCTTTAAGAAAAAAGAAAAAAGGAGCACGAGAATATTGTTGAAGTCAGGAGAATCACAGAGACTATAATGGAATATCTAATAATAATGCCATAATATTTAGAATTCAAGAGTTAGAATTTTTTTAAATTTCATGTATTCTGGAATTATGGAACTAGGCGAATTGAGTTTGCGGATTAGGCTTCACCCTTGCAAAACTAGCTGAAATTTTTGATTCTGCGACCCCGGAGGATCCCTGAAATTCAACTTTCTGCTAGCGCAGTGTCACCTGGGTTTCACTGTTCTTCCAATTTTTATCCAAAACTAATTCTAATCAACTCTAAAAAATCTGAAATCTGATATTCAACTGCTTTCAACTATTTTTCAACAATCCCCAATCACATCCAATAAAAAATTACAATCTCCCGGTGGTTTAGACTCATGTCTATAGTGAGTTGCTAAGATGATTCCCATTCAAGCATTCTCATTCAATATCGATGCTGCCTTCTTTTTTTTCTCCAATTTCCTTTCCAACGAGTCAAGTGGAATTCAAATTTTGATCAAAACTTGGGCTCCAAGCAACTTAACAATGTTGGAAACTTTCTGTTTTTTTTTTTACTTTTTTTTGTAGGTTTTGATGGTATCAAAAGATATAATCAGTATTTGTAGAGAGAAAAATACATAGAGTTCCCCCCTGAACTTGGACCTAAATTTCAAAAAGACACTTGAAACTTTGGGGGTTGGGGTGGGGGTCCCTTGCCCCCCTAAACAATTCCGAACATATATTAATATGTCCTTTTTAACCACCTGACGTGGTGAGTGTATACCACACTCCTCAAGAGAGGAACAGAAAAATAATGTTTTTTTGAGAATTTGTTTTAATTAAATGTTAATTTCTATTTTTTTCTCCTTTTATTCTACTTTCCCCCCTTTTTCTCTTTCATTTCTCCCTTCATCATCATCACGCCTGGTGGTGGGTTTCAAGGCTGCCAATATTTGATTTTCCGGTGGAGAAGATGAAGAAGTAATAAACACTATATCTGAAATCTCCACTTTATTCTCACTAAATTTTGTAAAGTATTCTTATTTTCAACAAGTTTATGCTATAAGTATATGTTGGTGTATTCTTTTAAAACGAGGAATTAGCGGTAGGAATATGGTGGTCTTTAATGGAGTTCTAACCGATTGGAGTTCTTACTGATAAAAAAAGGGAGAAAGCAATGATTTCGATTGTGAAGCTTTTAAGTAAAGTGGTGATGCTATTTTCGAAAATGGAGTTAAAGCTCTATATTTGTAGATTTTGCTGGGTATTGATGAAGGTGAGTGGGAGATTTGTTTTTCCTGATTTCTGGGTTTTTGTCCGTTGTTCTTGGTGGAGATGGGGGTGTTGTTTGGACAGTAAATGGTGAAGGAAGAGCAATACATTCTACCATTTTTGATTTGATGAAGAAGGTTAGGGGAAAAGGGAGGAGGTGTGGGGGTGGGGTGAGGGTCCTTTTCTTTTCAATTTATAAAAATATAGTCACTTTCTTTTTTTCTTTTATAAATTTTGGTACTTTGATACGTGGTGTTCAATGATTGATGCGTGAAAGCTACTGTCTTTCTTCTAATTGGGATTAACAGAGAAAGGAGGTATTAATATAAGTTAGGAGTTGTTCAGGGGGGTAATAGGACCCCCGCAAAGTTGTCTTTGAAATTTCGGTTCAAGATCAGAGGGGTAATGATGTATTTACAGAACAATAGCCTATGCTCTATGCTCTGATATCAAACTGATAGTGGAAATTAATTAACAAAATAGAAATAGAAGAAGTAGAAGATATAAACTAGACACAACATTGATTATAGTAGACATTGATAGAAGAAACCATATACCTTATATTATAGGAATCAAATAACACCTAAGTTATATGGAACTCCCAAGAGGCATGACTCCTTAATCAAGTACCATTGCAAGTTGGAAATCTACAAAGGCTCTCAATCTCACAAAGCAGTTCAAATTCAAGTCTAAAAAATGAAGACATAAAAACTATTTATATTAGGGTTGATATTCAGAACTAACAAATGACGTAAATACCTCTAAACTAGTCGTTAAAAGATGAATTCCCGAATTAACATAATTTGAAAACTTTAGTACATTCCGATCGCGGTTTCTGCAGAATCAGCTACCTCCGCAATAGGGAGTGGAAGTCGCGAAAGCGGTCTTGGGCAGTCAGGCCTTGTTTGATCCTTTGAGGCTTCTTTTCTCCCTTGAGGCTGCTAATTCCCTTGATTCTTGATGTCCTCCTTTCAAATACACACTTTACCATATTGTGGATCTTGAAAGCTTCTTGAATGGATCTTTCAAGGCATCTGAAGCTACTATTGAGCAATTGGAATCTCCTAAGCTCATGATGGCTTCCCCGGATGCTATCAAATAAAAATGTTACTCCCTCTCCCAGTCTGAATATGCGTGTAGTTTTGATGGTACAACCACTTCTTCATTTTCTTCTTGAAAACAGCTCTTATGGCAGGTTCCTTGTTGGATTGAATATTTAACATTAAACTTAATGTGTTCCAACAAAACTGTCTAGCTGTAACTTCCGCTCATCTTCTCAGGATTGGCTGTGGCTGGAGATCCAAATTTCAAAACTTTTGAAGCTGCATTTCCATATGTTGTTCGGAAGCTTCTCTCTGATAATTCTGTTGCTGCGAGGAAAATTCTACATTCGGTACATTACAGCCTTATATTGTCTGGTCTATGGTCCTACTATAATTGACCTTAATGGTGTTCCTGTGACATGTTAAAAATCATACTTAAAATGTGTTCACTAAGATTATTCTGTTTACTGCTTTATCTAGTAGTTGGCTTGTGGATGAAATTATGTTGACTTAATAGTCTCATACCTAATTGGCGAAAAACAACTTTGGAAAAACTTAGGTTATGATAGTAAATGTTTTTTTCCCCGAATCCTTACCTTATACTCTCTTGATTCATTTACTGGAATCCGTTTCATGCTTATTTTACCGCGGAAATTTCTTCTCCTTGTTTTGTTATACAAAATTTCTTCTATTTTTACTGATGTAGTGATAGTGTTAACAAAAGGATGACTTTTAGACTTCTGGATCACCCTTTTCTTCAATGTTATGTTTCTGTTTCCTATTCAGGTGGTATTAAACAGAAAGAAAGAATTTCAATGGCAAAAGCTATCTCTTTTCCTAAGAATGGCGGCAACTAGGTACCATGACAGCCCTTTGTTCATTGTACACTTGTTTTTTGTTATTCTATTCAGTAGATTTTTAAGTGAATGTTAGTGTTGTTTCTTAGTGTGTTCTAAATGCTTCTTCCTTTGACATCCTCTTTTGTTACTTTTGCAAAAAGGAAGAAAGAGACAATTTTCAATAGATATAGGAGACCCAAGCTGCTCATTGTTGCTACCTGACCTTCTCATTATCTTTTATAATGTCTTTCTACTTCGCTTTCTCAGTTCTTCAGATCTTGTTGTATATGAGATTAGAGTGTCTGCTTTCTTTTCTTCTTTAACTGCTTCCTCAAAGGATGTAAAAACTGTTATTTCATATATCCAGTGGTGAAAGTCACTCGGTGTCCTTGGGACTTGAGAGCAGTATTATGTGTTTTGAGTGGATGGAAATATTTTAGCAGGAGAATGAGGGAAGAGAAAGAAATGACACATTTCGTCTTTTTCCTTTCTTTCTCTGATGAGGAATGTCAAGCTATGGTATTGGCAATATTATTAAGAAGCCTGAGGAATGGGAAAGTGGACTGATAGCAAATTAGTTTCCCTGAACTTTTACATCTCCCCAAGCAATAGTAGGAGAAATGCACAATTCGTACAGCATTCAGTTAAAATTTGATGCATTCTCTATTCAGTGAGGAAGTCTAAAAGAATAGACTTGATGGGTCAGTTTGCTATGCATTAGGTTGCATCTTTTAGCTTCTCTTTCATATATGATGGCTATTAGAAGCTTTTTCTCCTAGTACGTTTTGGATGTTGACTGCTAATTGTTTCCAGGAAAGGGTTGACCACTATCATGGCACCAAATCCTCAAGCATCTCTTGCTTATTCTTCTGATGGAGCTGTTGGTGTATTTGATGTTGCAAACTTGGTGTTGAGAATACTACCATCTAAAGACGGTATTGTGCTGAGAAGATTGCTAATGACGACAGTGAGTACCTTTGCCTGATATTTTGCCTTTGACCTGATATTCATTTACTGTTACTTTAAATACGACAACCCATTTCTTCTAAAAGAATCAAAAGGTTTGCAAACTATGGGCCTTAAATGGGATCCAGAGAGGGGGTGGGGGTTTGAAGTAGATTCTTGCATTGGGCCACATGGTTTGTTTAAGTATCTAAATTCAGAAATGGAAAATTCCTTCTCATTATATGTGCTTGGTGTCTTGAGGAAAATGTTTCTGTGAACATTTGGAGGTGAAAAATTATGTTCACCCAGTGTTCTCTATTTTACACTTGGAAAAACTAATATATATCCACATATTGTGTCACAACTTGATAGCCATATCTCTGTTGTAGGATGGAGCTTCATTAGTTAGAGCATTTATTTCCAAGGAGGCAAAATTCTTTCGTCAAAACCTTTGCAAAATTGTTGCTGATATACTGTCCCAGTGGATATTTGAAGCACTTGGAAGTAATGTAATTAGCTCCCAACTGCAGCTAACTGGTGCGCCCAATGTAATGCTAGAATCGTCTTCTGCGGTATTCCCACGGGACTATGATTACAAGTCAACCCTCAGAGATCGCCGGCTTAAACTGATTCTCTTCAAGGTGTTAGGTTCTGCAAGAAAAAGTCCAATACTGATGATGAGGTTTTTCTGCTCTTCATGTCTGATTTTTATCAAAGCATCAGCTTTGGCTTGTCATCGAATTTTGGTTTGTCTCTCTAACGCTTACCTGGATCGTGTATCACTTGCTCCATGGGAAGTTGTAGTTGGTGCATAAAGTTTCGGTTGGGCCACAGGCAGTTGATTATTCAATATCATCCTCTTTTACAAGTTAGATTAAGGAGATTGCAACAAATCACATCTTACAGAAGGCATGAATAATCAGTAGCCTAGCAAAGTGGATTTTGTTTACTGGCTTGAGCTAAAATAGAAGTTAGCACTTGCAGCAACTATTTGATGTACAGCTTAACGTGATCCTCTATCGCTGAAACACTCAACATATATTATGACTTGCACTTTGCAAGTTGTAACAGAGGATTACCCTTGTCTTGCCAGGAATTCTATGGTTGACTTATAGGAAATTGTATAGGACAGGTCATTGTGAATTTGTGATCTCCTTGTTCATGTACATCCTCATTCTTATCCTTGCTGGTTCCAAAGATTTTGTACAGACTAAGAAAACGAAGAAGGTTTCTATCAAAAATGAAGATGGCTTCTTGTATATTTTTAGATTGATTGTTCTTTCATGGGAAAAACATAGTTCGGCATTCAGAGATGCTCTTTTAGGGTTTGTTTGGAAATCACTTTGTAATTACTACTTGACCAACGAATTATACAAAATAGTATTTTCTCTGGTCCAATTTATGTGATACACTTTCATGTTTAGTCTGTTTAAAAAGAATAATACATTTCTATATTTAAAAATAATTTAACTTAGAACTTTCCCTTTTACCTTTAATGAAATGATTTATAGCCACACAAATATTATAGATTGTTTTAGATCACAAGCTTTAAAAGTAATCTTTCTTAAATTTCATCTTAGTCAAATTATATTACATAAATTGGAACGGAGGTAGTAATTAAATGACATGGTTGTATGTCACAACATAATTAGTGTAATTTTTCAGTGTCATGTTAGGTTGCACAAGTGTAATGTATATTTTCATTCTTTTATTTAAATAAAAGTTAATTATGAAAAAATAGATAAATATTTTCAGAACACCGTAAATAGGTTTTTATAGAATAAGATATATTAAAAATGAACAATATAATGAATTTGAAAGGTCATTGGCTGCAATTACCACCTTTGAGAATTGAAAAGTATAACTATTCGTCATTATTTATACTAATTTCATGCTGACTTACTAATTACATGATCGAATAAATAAGCCAAATTATGTGATTTAGGACACTTTAGTTTGGTAATGTCCCTAAGAACGTGAATGATGGTACATTAAGCTTTTGGATAGCTATGTTTCACAGTTAGTTGCACGAAAATTGAGCAAGCCTCCACCATAAGGGGTATTGGAGAGTAGAGTTGCCAATTTGAATTCATGAATTTTTAGCAATGGGCGAAAGCCTAAGTTCAATGCGTGACATAGGTAAAAGGGAATGAGGAAGCTGGGATTCGAATTCCTTGGATGGAGTAGATATGTTCCTTATTAAATATAAAATATTAATTTTAAATTAAATAAATAAGTAAAGATCCCTTTCAAATCGTGCTTGCACTTTTCATTGCACAAACTTTCCTTATGTATACATAAATTCTATCAGAAAGACTTTAAAAAGTTAAATTTATTAATATTAAAATCAACATTTCAGAATAGCTAAAATTTTGATCTCTTCATCTTTTAGAAAATCTAAGAATGATAGATCATTGATACAAAAATATTCAAAGGTTCTTTCTTCATCTAGCTACAAGAATGGGTAGTATAGAAAGATAAAATATGAAACCTAATAGAAATTACTAGTTTTAGAAACTAGCTAGAAAAAAAGAAGACAAACCCCTCCGGCGAAAACGTTCCCTTTGTCACTATAAATTGAACTAGTTGTGAATCTTTTTTATTATTAATAATGGCTCTTGAAGTAGCCATCTTTCTATGTCTGCAACCCCTTGTTGAGTAGCTGATGGCTTAATGATCATGCACTTAATATTAAAGTTTCGATGATTTAATAAATAATTTATCGAATGACAATCATAGGGAGATATTAGAAAAGATTCATTAGAAGAACCAGATATCCAAGTAGATCACCAAAGAACTCAGTAAAACAGTCACAACATTAAGAGAATCTGCATAAATGAAATGATCCTTACTATCACACAACTGGAGACCGAAAGCTATTCCATGCCCACATTGGAGAACAGAGAATATTGGCTGATTCCTATTCGATGAAGAATTGGACTATGAGTTACATTAATATTTTACAAATACCATAAGTTAATTAACATAGAAATAAGCTCTGAAGTAGGACAAGGTAGCCGACGCGCAAACATGAAAGAAGGAAGATAGAAGTCAAATAAGGTTTGATTTTTCGGGTGTAATTAATTAAACCAAAACCTACTTGGAATCAAGGATTGAAGGTGAAAAGTACTTTTTTTAATGAAGCCACCAAAATTGGTGGGAATATATTCAAAATAAAAGAGTTATGTACAGAAACTAACGAACTGGTTAGGAAAACAAAAGCAAATAAAAAAATACAGAAGGCAGCTATAGTATCTAACAATAATAAGAAAAGCTAGAAATCCTAAAAACTTGACTGTATGTCATCTTTCACACCTTCAAGCTCTCACCACGTGTAATGGATTCCAGTCTGTGAATTTTCTTCAGTATTCTAGGTTTGTAGCCTTCTTGAATGTCATCTGCTACTAAAGCTGCATCAATAAGCCTCTATACTTTGAGCCATGTTATGTGGATTTCTCAAGACTATGTCTAAACTAATCATCATCCTCCTAGTAGGGAATGAGTATGAAATCATACTGATACTACCCTACCAGAAGTACACTAACCAATTAGATAGTACTTGACAATAATGTGCACATGGCTTATCATCAGCTGCATCTTGCTTAGTATTATGGTTGCCACTGTTGCCTTCTATCTCTGGTATATCTAATTCTCAAACTAGGAACTTGAGCTTTGTAAATGTTGATCAGTTTCCTAGCCATACTAGGTAAATCCTAGAAATTATGAAACTGTTGTGTACCAGCAAAATCAAAGATATAGTTAGTTAAAAAATTTGCTACTGCATTGCCTTTTCTGAAAATGTATTGTATTTGTATTGTATGCCCCCTGCTCAATATGTTGATCTCCATAACCACACTCCAAGGTATCTCCCAACTTTCTGCAAGAAACATCTTCATAGTTAAAGAGTATGTTTCCACCAAAACCAGAACTAGGTGATGTATATTGCAGTATTCAATAACATTCTTTAAAGCTATAGCCTCAGCAATAAGGCTATTGCTATCTTTGCTCCCCTCTGCATACAAAAGATCACCATGCTTATTTCTTATACAATATGCAACTGTACTTGGACCAGGATTGCCCCTAGATACCCCATCAATATTGCATTTGTACCAACCTCTATCAAGAAAACTCCCATTTTACAGTTTTGCAAGTAATACATGGCTGAAACTCCTCAAAGTAGTCTATAATGCCATGTCGTTTATGTGGTATGTCCTGCGGGAACTTCAATCTGCAGAATCTATAAATATTCAACTGAATCTTATGTAACACCTTATACAAAGTTAAAGAACCTCCATGCAATATTGTATTTCTCCACTTTCAAATTTGCCACAATATCATAACTGATACTGCTTTGTATACCTACTGCATTTTATAATGGTATTTTGTGTTCCACCATATTTGTACTGCATGCTTAAAATTATGACAGTTCATCTGTATACCTACCACATTATTGAAATAAGTCCATCTAGATTTGGCGAATTCCCAGTAAGAAGCAAGTGGTCAATTGTTTCTTGTAGAAATACCTTGCAACAGTGGAATCTTGATACAACATTAATACCAATGCTTTGAAACACTTCATCTAATGGAAAACTTTGGATCTTGGAAGAAAAACTCATAAATACTCCGATGAGAGACAAGAGTGAGCATAGTCAGCACGTTTGATGTAATATTAATTACGGAATTGAAAGAAAACAAGATAAAGAGGTAGACAAAATAAAATGAAATCAAGAGCAACCCAAAGTATATTAAACTAAGGACCTCAATTGATTAATTAAGATAAACACCTAACATATGAGATAGACCTCAAGGGAATGAATCCCAAGCAACCTATCTTTCCTAAGAAAAGTTCAACCAAAAGCTTAACAAGCTCTCAAAACTCTCAAAGAGTAGTAAGTTCAATATTCAAGATAATCTAAGGAATGAAATGACCTAAGTTCCCTTTTATAGTCTAGGACAAAATTATTACACAAGAGGCTCAAAAGTGACACTCTTTGATTGTAAAAATAGCCAAAACACCCTATAACACTGAGCTGTCGCGATTCGCTATTCATCTGCAAATCACAGATGTGGTATGTGGAATCATCTGTGATTCACAGATGATGTTTGGCAGCTCCTCTAATTCAGCAGGGTCTGCGTTTAAAGTGTAACACATCGACATGGTTTGTGACACCATCTGCGGTTCACATGTGGTGTTGTCTTTACCATTCGTTGCCTTTTTGCCTTCCCATGCAATCTTTCACACCTGAGATCCTAGGGATGGTGATAATTAGGGCTGTTATCGGTCCGGACCTCGGTCCGGACCGGTAAGATTTTTCCGGGTCAGGTCCGGGGACCGGAGTTTTTTATTTATTTTTTTAAATTGAATTTTCAATACTGAAATTGACATTCTCGGAGACACATTAACACAAAAATTTGGACGTTGAAATCTATTGTATATCGCGAGATATTTATCGAAGAAAAGGGAAAATTAGTAACAATTTGGGGAAAAAGTGAAATTAATTGGCAGATGGACATTTTTGGAGAAATTGGTTGCGCCATAGCGGTTTTGGTTCGGCCCCGTATCGAAAAAATACGCGATATTTTTTTTTATAGGGGAAACGGATGTCCGAGCGCAGAGTTATGACTATTTAAAGTTTCACCAATTTACAACTACTTTACTTTCAAATTAAAACATAAAGTTTACATCACATATATTTTTAAAATATGTAAAATAGTCTAACATTAGGGAATATTACAATTAAATATAATTAGGGCTGACTAAGAAATTTGTAGGGGTGAAGGGGGTAATTACCTGTATTTTATCGTTATTCTGGGACCGGTCCTTATCGGTCCGGGTAATTTTCTGTGGTACTCGTATTCAGACCGATAAGGTTTCGGTCCGAGTATCGGTCCAGTTCTCGGGTAATTACCGGGAGTATCCGGACCGATAACAACCCTAGTGCTAATGCATGCTCACAAGTGCCTATCTTCATTTGCAACAATCTTGAGGCAACTAGGATTGCATCATTCTCCTCTTATTGAAAGAAATTTGTCCTCAAATTTAAGAGGTTACCTACACACATTCAACAAGAAGACAAAAATTCACAACTAAAATATTCATTAGTATTAAAGAGATCCGCGAGGATCATCTCACAATGACAATCATCATAAGCAAACAAGTAGTAGGAAAAAGTGTCTTGTAGTTCACACTCAAGTGTAAAATTCCCGTTCGACTCAAAATCATTATCACATGTAGAACGGACCTCACAAGAAACAATATGGTATGGAACACATCTACCAATGTCATACCATCAATGTAGCCATCAATAAAGTCACTAAAAATATCAAAAACGTGTTTCATAATCGACATATGATTACTCAAACATGACACTACACTCCTATCACCGCGAAAGATTCCCTCACTAGCATTTGTATCAAGAAATGGATCATAGTCGAAGAGGTCACTTGAATGAAACCAATCACGAATTTCATCATCATAAATAGGTGGGGCATCATACAAAACTCACAATCATGGACACTAGAGGTATAAGTATCACTAATAGTGTCACGACCCGAATCCCGGGCCCGTGACTGGTGCCTTACCCCGGGCACCCTAGTGATACAACATCAGAGAAAACCAGCGGAAAATAAAACACGAGTCATGAAACAAGAGATATAATAAGTAAACAGGCCAACCAACACGGTTGCGCTTCGGTATATACATAAAAACCCGACAGCTTAACCTTTTACAAACCCCGCCACAACAAGTGCTGCACTTAAGATTTACAACAACTATGACGGGACAGGGGCCCGCCATACCACGAATGTATAAGCGTCTGCACTGTGGTAACATACCAAAAGATAAGCCTCCGAAGAAGCGGAGCTTTCAATACTGAAAGGTGATCCTAAAAGCGGGGATCGGCAATGATGTACCTTTTACTGCGGCATGAGCAGATTTAACGCAGTCTGCGAGGTACAGTATGTGAAGCTGTGAAATCAGAAATAAATGAAATCATAATAGTCTATATAAAGCGAGAGCATGTATGATAACCAAACTACGATTCCACAACATAGAAGCGATCATGTCAAGTCGGGACTCACGCCCTAAAAGTCATCCTCGTGCGTGGAACTCCTTCCTCACTGCCGCGATCTAGGTACAAATCATGTGATACGTATAACGTGTCTCGGCCCATCTTATGGACCCAATATAGAAAAGGGTGGAATCGTTCGGTTCATCCCATGAACCTGTAGTCGAGTGGAATACATTCTGGATGAGCCGTAGTCAAGTGAAATACATTCCGGATGAACCGGTCCTCAAGTGAAATACATTCCGGATGAACCGGTCCTCAAGTGAAATACATTCCGGATGAACCGGTAGTCGAGTGAAACACATTCGGATGAGCCGTGAGTCGAGTGAAATACATTCCGGATGAACCGTAATCAAGTGATATACATTCGGATGACCGGTAGTCGAGTAGAACACAAGACTTACACAACAAGGCTATCATCGTAACATGGTCAAGTTTCATAACAACAAGTATAAGCAAGTTACACGACTCAAGGTACTTTCATTTTATATCAAAGTCCTGATTTTAACCTTAAAGTACTACGTCCGTTAAATTCCTTTTAAGATCCATTTCTTTTACAAAGGTCACCCGATACCGTAGTATAAAATTTGAGTGACTAACATTGTTAAGTAAACCAAAATGCTTTCCTTTGTAAAATCAAGTGACAACCTTATTTTCCAAACGTTCAAGTTGCCTAACTTCAATGCTCAAGTTTCTCATTTTAGAAAAAGGTTTCGTAGTTCATAGTTTTAAATCCTTTAAAACATAATTCTCCTTTAAACGTTTTGAGAAACCTATGTCTTATAAGTGAGTAGGTATTCTTTGTTTATAATCAATCTTATTAAGCGACCATGATCTAGGAAATGTAATATCATTTTGTCTCATCTTAGCTTCTATGCGGATGGAGGTTTCTCTGGTTTTAATAATACTTCTTTAGTCAATACATTTTCCTTTTATTAACGCTGCGGTGGTTTGTCGATACACATTTCGATTTCAAATCAAGAAACATTCTTAAGCCGTTATACCTAACTTCCCATAAAGCTAGTATAACTCTTAAGCTTTCAAAACCAAGTAATACTCATTCTTTCAAAACGATTCATAGATCTTTTGAAATGCTTCAAGTTCTTTATTAACACATATCAAGCCGCTTATTATTCAAATCGATTACCTTTTTAAAAACCACAAAGTATGTGCTTATCCACATAAAGCTATTATAACCAACTTCCCATAAAGCCGTTATAACACTTTATGTTTTAAATCAATCAAATACATTTAGCACATGACGCTACCGTATACATAGTTCACACATATCATGCTAGAAGAGATAGGAAGAGGTCCACATACCTCGCGACGATTGTCGACTAATAGCAAAACGCTCAAGTACCTCAAACCGGCTACTCCTTAAGCCAAGTGGATCACTCCACACGTAGTACTACAACCTATAGAGGCCACAAAGCGCCTATTAATACCTTTAGATCCCGACGTAGAATATTCTACGTAAAATTCGTAAGACCTCCCGCAACAACAGTAAATCTCCTCTCTATCGAGGCCGCTACCAAGCCAACCGTGGGGTTAACACGTCGACCGGACATGTACAATTCTACTACACGAATGCTACTGCAAGTCTCAGTAATACAATCTATGTAATTACTGATTCAGATCTCTTATTTAAATTCGTGCTTAAGTCAAAAGACATTGCCGCACAATTATAATGTTCATTCTATATATAGTATACTTCAACTATATATTCCTACAACATGTAATTTCCAATTACAATAGAAGGTCAAGAGTGTTTACCTCGATAAGCCCAAAATTATCCGAGTTTATATGTCGATCCCGAGCAAGGTTTAGCTCCTACTCTGTGCGCTCCAACCCGCTCCAAACAACCCTTAGAAGTTCTAACCAACTTCTACTCAATTACTTCAACTATCAATGAAGATTTCCTTAGGGTTTCGTTTAGTGGCTAAAGGAAGTATAATAGTATTTTCTGGCTTCAGATAAGTATAACCTTGGAAAGTACAACAAGGTATTTGGGCTAAAGTATTTTGGACATTATAACAATACTAGGAGAGTATTTCTATACCACAAAGGGGTATTATACGAAACAACTAGGCTAGGGGTACCCCACGGCTAGCACCACTAGGAGGGGATACTTTCGGCCAAGGGCCTTCTCAAAGGGGAGGGGTGTGGCGGACGACTACTACAAGGAGAGGGAGGAGATTTCAAGACTTAGGCACATTTTGGATGAAGAACTCTTGAGCTTAGGGGTATTTATAGGTCAAGCCATGGCCAATGGCCAAGATGAAGACAAGTGTGGTGCAAGTGTAGGGTTAGATTTCCACCATGTGTACCTTATCCATCTACCACACAACTTGCACAAAAATATCCTACCAACTAAAGCCCTTTTTTTCGTCCACCATTGCGCCCATTTGTTCCAATGTGAGGTGACACATGTCACCCTCCCGTTGGTCCACAATGTTTCGCCTCTCGGAAAAATCCGCAAAAATTATAAATGACATAGCCGGAATTTTCCCAACAAAAGTCGTGGAAATGTTTCGTAAAAACGACTCTGTCGGGTGTTGTGTACAAATTCCGAAACTTGCCTAACTTAAGGCTCAAATTTAATACGTACGCCCTCACGTACATACTCTGGAAATACGGGGTATAACATTCTTCCCCCCTTAGAAACATTCGTCCCGAATGTTCCTTCTCAAGTCTCAACACAAACATGCGCCAGTATAGTCTTCACTGCTATACGTACGAAAACAATCATGCCACACTGGCCATGAAATAACAAATGCACAAAATACGAAATCCCAAGTCCACGAGGAATCACCTCTGTTATCACAAAAGAAACGATCACACTCGTTCACTTCTCCCTACCTCGCCGTCACTGCTCAACACTCGAACCCTTCCAAAGACACGCACCACACTTCGCCAACGCTTCGTTTCCAACCCTCGAGTCACTACCTCCAAACTTGGTCATCTTACTAACCTCGATTTCCTAAGGCCACTCTCGGCCTTCACGAACTGATTCTCGTCGAACGTATCCACGAACTCATAAGATGGTCATCTAAACTTGGGCCTAGCACCCTTGTGACCGCCACCGCGACCACCCAGAGCTGACCTTTACTCGAACGGACGCGGGTTGGCCCGCAACACGCCCCAACCCGACCCACTATCGCGCCAACTCTTGCTCCGACACGGAACAATCTTGCTAATACACATCATGAAAG
This sequence comes from Przewalskia tangutica, assembly GCA_029844215.1. NCBI lineage: Eukaryota > Viridiplantae > Streptophyta > Magnoliopsida > Solanales > Solanaceae > Przewalskia > Przewalskia tangutica. Next base: position 67,710,439 of record CM056726.1, read on the forward strand.
CTACCACTTTCATTTACCCAACCTGTGGACTTATCACACAATACATTCTAGGCATAAAATGCACTCGACAAGGATCACTCGCAAAATCTTGTACTCAAGACGGCTTTACATCTAAGGTCTCAAATCAGAATATTCTAAGGTTCATCATTTTCTCACCCTGTGCTTACCACTTTCACTAAGCATGTTTCTAAATCACATTTTAGCACCAAGCTATCCGAACATAACACTTAACACATTATCATAACAAACAAAACTCTAGATGGTTATGATATACCGAAGCTACCGCTCACTCTAATCATAAGTCCACTGCAGGCGCATAATCGAAGGCGATGAACTCGCCATCGATCCGGTAGGTCGCGCGCTAAGCCGCCGTACCTCTCCTATAAGCACGTCACATGGCCCTCGACGGCCGCAGTGAAACAAGCACCGCAAAGACGACATTCCCCGATGATGTTTGCCACATCGCGCACACCGAGGGGGACATGAATCCGCCGCTAGCACTCACGTATACCGCGGAACTAAGCCCCGAGCTCGACCAGCCCCGAATACCTGAACGTCCCAAGATCGAGGGGACCACTATCTTGGTGGAGGTACATAACTAGATCACGAGGCGGTCCGCCTCGAAAGTTACCAAAGGACTCTGCTCGCCTCTTCGCCGATCTCGGCTGCTCCGCCGACCTCTCCGTGCCTCACATCCTAGTGCATGAGCTTGACGCGGCAATGTCCATGCCCTGAAGAGCTACACCCGCATAAGCCTCGCCAAGTAATCGCCCAGCCCGTGGCGTGCCGGTGTACTGTCCTCCATATCCGCTACTACAAGGGAACATACCGAGCTAATGAGTCGAACTCACATTGTACTCTCTAACCGCCCGCCCGCCCCGCTCAACGCTAAAAATCTGCTTACCGAGCCTCTCATCTCGCGAGGCAAGAAATGTGCAAGAAATGCCCTCGAGAACTCGTCCCAAATCTGGAAGTGCATGCTCTTCCCGACAGCCCACGAATCAAAACTACCAATCGCAGATCACGCGGTGATGCGAACCCAATACCACCGACTCGCCTCGAGGCTCGATCACTCATGATCCGTGTAGCTGCTCGGATAAACTCCGAGGGTCGCCTCGCCTCGATCCATAGAACACCGGAGGCTACAACTCGAAGTCACGTAGCCTCAAACCGCTCGCCGGTGTACTACGGGTGCTACTGGGCCGGAATCGCTGCGATCCAAATTTATCTCATATCTGCCACGACCGCCGAATCGCCATCTCCTTGTACCCATCTCATCGGCCTGTGTGCGGACCGAGGCTCGTGTATCAGAGTCTCGCAGCCATCGCCGCGCTTAAACTCGCTGGTCTTTGGCGGCTGCTAAACCCGGGCTCGGCATCGTCTCAGTCGACCGGCTCGCGCCTGCATTCTCCTCAGATCTCACTAATGACTCCTCGATCGCCTTGCCCACTGGCTCGCTGTTTTACGCGAGGCATAATCGGTAAAGGAAAGGAATACGCCGAGGGTCCAATTTATCACACTCTAAGGCACGATCTCGAATGGGAAGGATGGAAACTAATCCTAAATGTCCTGCACTCCTCGATTATAGATGTGGTGCACAACACACCGATAATCAAGACTCTACTAGACACGGTCAGAGACACTTTCCGAGGACTAATCGCTTTGATACCACTTTTGTCACGACCGAATCCGGCCCGTGGATCGTGCCTTACCGGGCACCCTAGTGATACAACATCGAGAAAACCAATGGAAAATAAAACACGAGTCATGAAACAAGAGATATAATAAGTAAACAGCAACCAACACGCTTGCCTTCAAGATATACATAAAAACCCGAGCAGCTTAACCTTTTACAAACCCCGCCTACACAAAGCATGCACTTAAGATTTACAACAACTATGACGACAGGCCCCGCCATACCCCGAATGTATAAGCATCTGCTGCACTGTGGTAACATACCAAAAGATAAGCCTCAAGGAAACGGAGCTTTCAATACGCCAAAGGTGATCCTAAAAGCGGGGATCGATACCGATGTACCTTTTACTGCGGATGAACGCACTTCAAGGCGAGGTCAAGATAACAGTACCAAGTATGTGAAATCAGAAATATCAGAAATGAAATCATAATAGTCTATATAAAGCGGAGACATGTATGATAACCAAACTACGCTCACAACATAGAAGCGATGTCAAGTCGTGACTCACGCCTAAAAGTCATCCTCATGCCGTGGAACTCCTTCCTCACCGCCAGCCTAGGTACAAATCATGTGATACGATAATGTGTCTCTCGCCCATCTTATGGACCCAATATAGAAAAGGGTGGAATACATTCCGGTTCATCCCATGAACCAGAGTCGAGTGGAATACATTCCGGATGAACCGGTCCTCAAGTGAAATACATTCCCGGATGAACCGGTCCTCAAGTGAAATACATTCCCGGATGAACCGGTCCTCAAGTGAAATACATTCCCGGATGAACCGGTAGTCGAGTGAAACACATTCCCGGATGAACCGGTAGTCGAGTGAAATACATTCCCGGATGAACCGGTAATCAAGTGATATACATTCCCGGATGACCCGGTAGTCGAGTAGAACACAGTACTTACACAACAAGGCTATCATACGTAACATGGTCAAGTTTCATAACAACAAGTATAAGCAAGTTACACACGACTCAAGGTACTTTCATTTTATATCAAAGTCCGGATTTTAACCTTAAAGTACTACGTCCGTTAAATTCCTTTTAAGATCCATTTCTTTTACAAAGGTCACCCGATACCCGTAGTATAAAATTTGAGTGACTAACATTGTTAAGTAAACCAAAATGCTTTCCTTTGTAAAATCAAGTGACAACCTTATTTTCCAAACGTTCAAGTTGCCTAACTTCGAATGCTCAAGTTTCTCATTTTAGAAAAAGGTTTCGTAGTTCATAGTTTTAAATCCTTTAAAACATAATTCTCCTTTAAACGTTTTGAGAAACCTATGTCTTATAAGTGAGTAGGTATTCTTTGTTTATAATCAATCTTATTAAGCACCATGATCTAGAAATGTAATATCATTTTGTCTCATCTTAGCTTCATGCAGATGGAGGTTTCTACGGGTTTTACTAATACTTCTTGAGTCAATACATTTTCCTTTATTAACGCCGCAGTTGGTTTGTCGATACACATTCTCGATTTCAAATCAAGAAACATTCTTAAGCCGTTATACCTAACTTCCCATAAAGCTAGTATAACTCTTAAGCTTTCAAAACCCAAGTAATACTCATTCTTTCAAAACGATTCATAGATCTTTTGAAATGCTTCAAGTTCTTTATTAACACATATCAAGCCAGTTATTATTCAAATCAGTTACCTTTTTAAAAACCACAAAGTATGTGCTTATCCACATAAAGCTATTATAACCAACTTCCCATAAAGCCGTTATAACACTTTATGTTTTAAATCAATCAAATACATTTAGCACATGTACGTCTACCGTACTACATAGTTCACACATATCATGCTAGAAGAGATAGGAAGAGGTCCACATACCTCGCGACGATTGTCGACTAATAGCAAAACGCTCCAAGTACCTCAAACCGCCGGCTACTCCTTAAGCCAAGTGGATCACTCCACACGTAGTACTACAACCTATAGAGGCCACAAAGCGCCTATTAATACCTTTAGATCCCGACGTAGAATATTCTACGTAAAATTCAAAGACTCTCCCGCAACAGCGCAAATCTCCTCCTCTATCGGTGGCTACCAAGCCAACCGAGGGGTTAACACGTCTGACCGGACGTGTACAATTCTACTACACAGCAATGCTACACAAGTCTACTGTAATACAGTCCTATGTAATTACAGTTCAGTTCTCTTATTTAAATTCAGGCTTAAGTCAAAAGACATTGCCGCACAATTATAATGTTCAGTTCTATATATAGTATACTTCAACTATATATTCCTACAACATGTAATTTCCAATTACAACAGAAGGTCAAGAATGTTTACCTCGATAAGCCCAAAATTATCCGAGTTTATATGTCGATCCTGAGCAAGGTTTAGCTCCTACTCCGTGCGCTCCAACCCGCTCCAAACAACCCTTAGAAGTTCTAACCAACTTCTACTCAATTACTTCAACTATCAATGAAGATTTCCTTAGGGTTTCGTTTAGTGGCTAAAGGAAGTATAATAGTATTTTACTGGCTTCAGATAAGTATAACCTTGGAAAGTACAACAAGGTATTTGGGCTAAAGTATTTTGGACATTATAACAATACTAGAGAGTATTTCTATACCACAAAGGGGGTATTATACGAAACAACTAGGCTAGTGGTACCCCACGGCTAGCACCACTAGGAGGGGATACTTTCGGCCAAGGGCCTTCTCAAAGAGGGTGGGGCGGACGACTACTACAAGGAGAGGGGAGGGAGATTTCAAGACTTAGGCACATTTTTGGATGAAGAACTCTTCAAGCTTAGGGGGGTATTTATAGGTCAAGCCATGGCCAACCAATGGCCAAGATAAAGACAAGTGTGGTGCAAGTGTAGGGTTAGATTTCCACCATGTGTACCTTATCCATCTACCACACAACTTGCACAAAAATATCCTACCAACTAAAGCCTCTTTTCGTCCACCATTGCCCCATTTGTTCCAATGTGAGGTGACACATGTCACCCTCCCGTTGGTCCACAATGTTTCGCCTCTCGGAAAAATCCGCAAAAATTATAAATGACATAGCCGGAATTTTCCCAACAAAAGTCAGGAAACGCTTTCAAAAACGACTCTAATCGGGTGTTGTGTACAAATTTCGAAACTTGCCTAACTTAAGGCTCAAATTTTCTACGTACGTCCTCACGTACATACTCTGAAAATACGGGGTATAACAAATAGGATTTTCGAATAGTCAAGAAAATCAATTCCCCCATCAACTAGTTGTGCATCCTTCCTTGGTAAATCCATAACACTATTAGGACCATCCACCTCTAAAAGTGAAACACAATCCCCCAATAAGAGATCTTCGTTAAAGGTAGATTGATCACTATATCAAAGTGGGTTGTCATAGATTTTTAGCCACTAAAAGAAGCTACCTCAACATCATCACTTTCCAAACCACTAGGAAAATCACTAGAAAAGATATTATCATCATCAAAGAAGGCATTTTCACTAAAGAGAGAATAATTACTAGACATGGAATCACTAAAACATATTGTATCTGTTACACCCCGTAGTCCTAGAGTATGTATGTGAGGACGTACGTACGAGAATATAACACTAAGTACGAAAGGGAAGAAAATTTTGAATTTTCGACGGAAAATATTCCGAACCTCGTGAAGGAAAAAGATTTATAATTGGGAATTGGATTCTCAATTTTGGTATTTGGACTTCTTGGAATATAAGAGAATTATGGATTTTATTTTCCAGAATTGGTCACGTGGGACCCACGGGAGAAATTTACGGTTTTGTGGGGCCCACATTACTTTCGAGATTTTGGCCATTATGGATGTTTTTGGGAGATGAAAATATTTTGGACGAATAGGAGGGAGACACGTGTCACCCCCTTAGGTGGCATGTTGGCCGAAATGAGAGGACAAATGGCAAGCCAAGTGTCCCAAGTCTTATGTTGGACAAGTGGCTTGTGGGACCCACACACACTTGTCCCCAATCTCATTCACACACTTGCTTTGATCCTAGCCCTTGGTTATCTTATAAATACACCCTTGTAGCAAGACTTCATTCACACTTAGATTAATTTCCAAGGCAAATACTCCCTCCCTCTTGAGACTTGCTCTCGGCACCCCTCCCCTTAGGCTAAGAATTTGTGCTATTGTTGTTGATAAATCCCAATACTTAAACCAAGTGTCCCTTGTAGTGTTCTAAATATATCCCAACACAAAAATCCCGGAAATACTACGTTAATCCGATAGTCGCAAAGTGAAACCCTAAGGTGATTTTCATATTTTTGGATGAAGTGTTGAGAGAAGTTGGTTAGGAAATTCTAAGGGTTGCTTGGAGTTGATTGGAACGTAAGGAATTGGAGCTAAGATTCCTAAGGATCGACTTTTAATAATTGGAAAATTTTGGGCTTATCGAGGTAATGATCTTTGTCCTTCTATTGAAATTGGATATTACATGTTGTAGTAGTATATAAATTGAGTATATGATATGTGGAAGAAAGATTGAAAAGAATTGGACCTTAACAAAGTTGTTAAATCAAGAATCGACATTGGACTGTATTTACAATGGACTGTGTTGTATATTGTGGGGCAGAAGTTTACACGTCCAGTTAGGCGTGTAATCCCCTTTGAGTTGTTGTTTTATTGCGCCTAAAATGTGGCATGTTGGTTATTGAATTTCGGGCCTTAAAAAAGGTGGAAAAGTACGTAGATACAGGGGAAGTGCTGCCCAATTTTCCGTAGAATAAGAAACTTTATACTTAGAAATATTCTATGAAGAAACCTAGATGTTGATAGATGTGTTATGGTTGTTATATGTGGGTATTCTACGCGCGGCATACTCGACTTGGCTAGTGGATTAAGCCGAAGAGGTATGTGATTCTTCCAATCCTCTTGAGCATGATTGTTGTGAAATATATAGTACGGTAGACGTAGTGTGTTAAATGAATTTGGTTTCATTTTTGATGTCTTTGACTTGACTTCTAAATCTAAAAGGGCCTTGAATTATTCTAAAAAGTTGTGAAGCATTATTTGGAAGGAAATTGATACTTGGTTTGAAAAGAATAAGTCCTCTTGGTTTTCCAAATAAATGTAGTTGTTTTGCAATGATTAAAACATAAGTGTTATAATAGCTTTATAGAAAGTTAGTTATAACGACTTGAGGAAGATAAAAAGAACAGTTTACTTAATTGATTTTAAAGGCCTTGTAAAGATTTTCTGAAGATGTAGTAATTTGGTTTGAAAAGAAAATGTGTTTTGATACTACGGGTATTAGTATCGTATAGCACAACCGAGACATCGACGGGTTCAGAGATCTTTTTGAAAGAATTAAAGTATGTAGTACTTTGGGGTTAAAACCCGGATTGTTGGCATAAAATGAAAGTACTTTGAGTTTATAAAAATGCTGAATCAGTTTACATGTTAATGAAAGTCTAAGAGTATGTTAAACTTGCCTATGCTAGTTGTGATAGCCTTTGTTGTGCTAGTGTTGTATTTCTATGTTACCGCGTCTCTCGATGAAGGGCCGATTATCTTGTTGTTTACTTGGACATACGCTGCTGGATGGTCCACGGGTATGCTTCCACTATGAGTGTTATCTTGTTATTTCCTTGGACATACTGACACGTTGGGTGGCCCACGGGTATGCTTCCACTATATTGTTCCTTTGGACATACTGACACGCTGGATGGTCCACGGGTATGCGTCCACTAGGATTGTTCCATGGCTATGCTTACACCGATGAGAGGTTCCGGCACGCGCCGTAGTGCGGGTTAAATTCCCGGGTCATGTTATTAGTCCATGGACTAGCTATCCATGAAGCTTGCCTCAGTGATGAGTGGTCACGGGCTTGATTTGTACATGTAGTTACAGGCACACTTTAGATACTTTTCCTGGTCATTTCTCGTGTATCGACAGGCTCTGGTAGATAACTTACGATACTTTCCCCGGTCATATCTCATGATATGGTAGGCTCTGGTACGTTGGCTTAAGATACTTGCCCCGGTCAGTTGCGTGACGCAGGTTGGATCTGGTAGTTGGCTTTCGTACTTGGCTCGTAAAGTTTTATGATGCAGGATTGGATCTGGTAGTTGGCTCTTCTACTTGGCCCGATCGGTTTTATGACGCAGGCGGGATCTAGTGTTCAGGTACACATATGGGTGTTGTTTTACATCATGGACTGCCGGCAGTGAGGAAGGAGTTCCACGGGCATGATTTGTTACACCCCGTAAGTCCAGGACATGTATAAGAGAATGTACGTAAGGAATCAAGACTTGAAATTGGTACGAAAGAAAGAATTGTTTTTCCGACGGAAAATCTTCCGAACGTCGGAAAGGAAAAATGTTCGTTGATGAGAATTGGATTCTCAAAATGCATTATTTGAAGAGTATGAAACTTATTAACATTATGGAAATTTAATTTTTACGGATTTGGTCATGTGGGGCCCACCCGAGGAATTTTACGTTTTGTGGGGCCCACGAGGGTTACGTAATTTTATGGACGAATGAGAGGGCGACACGTGGCACCTCTCCGACATGGCCTTGGACGAAAATTGCAAGGTTAGAATGGTCATTGACCATCAAGGAAGATAAGTCTTCAAAGCTTGAGTTCATTGACTAGTCAACTTGTCCACTTGGCCAATTAATTAATTGCTCTTCATCCTAGCCCACAAGTGTTATAATCTAAGCCATCCATTGTGTTATATATACTAAACTAGTGCAAGACTAGCTCTTCAACACTTAGAATTTTTCACACATTGTTGTTCTTCACTTAAGTGCTCTTGGGTTTGGTCCTATTCCCACACAAAAATTTTGTAGTTTTGATCCATTATTCACAAGACTTAAACCCAAGGTCCCTAAGGGTATTGTAAGGATATCTCAATAGAAAGATTTCGGAAAACAACGTTTTCACGTTAGTCGCAAGGCGAAAACCTAAGTAGTTTTCCTAGTTTTGGATTGGAAATGGAAGAGAAGTTGGTTGTGAACTTCTAAAGGCTTCAAATAGCGGATTGGAGCGTAAAGGAGAGGAGCTAAGAATTGCTAAGGAGCGACTTTGAATCTTGGAATTTTTAAGGGCTTGTAAAGGTATAATTCTTGTCGTTTTAGTAATTAAGATTTACTTATTGTTGTAGCTATGGATATTAACAAGCATGAGATGTTTAGTATGAAGTTTGATAAGTGTATTGGCTATTGGAACCCTAATCTGAAAACTAGCATGTTTAGCCTTAAGATTACAATTCAAGTTGATTATTAGTTTAAGTCGTCGCATGTTGTATAAAGAAGGAAATTGTAGTGCCGAGGGCTGCCCCCTCTTCCCCTCGCTCTCCTTTCCCTAATATGAACCTTGAGTCATCAAAGCCTTTCTGACTCGGCCTGGCCCGGTTTCCCTACGCGACTGGCACTTCATTTGACCTTAGAACTTGGAATTGGAAAAGGATTGGAAAAGACTTTGTGTTGTTGTTTATATAGCCGAGAATGGCTTTAAATATGGAACTACTTCGTATGAATTGTGGGGCGGAATTTTACACGTATTGTAAGGCGTGTAATCCCCTTTGATTGGTTGGTATGTTGAGCCTTAAATGTGGCATGTTTGGTTATTGAATTCGGCCTTGAAAAAGGTGGCAAAGTATGTAGAAACAAAGGAAGTGCTGCCCGATTTTCCGTAGAATAAGAGACCGTATACTTAGTATTATTCTACGTTAGAGACTAGAAGTTGATAGTCATGTTGTGACCATTATAGGTTGACACTTCTACGTGCGGCGTATTCGACTTAGCTTGTGGATTAAGCCGAAAAGGTATGTGAACTATCTCCTCTTCTAGCATGATTCCTTAAGATAAAGAAAGTATGTCCTACTCCTTAAATGATCCATTCCTTGGTTGTATTTGGATTGCCTAAAATAGAATTTGTTCTATGTACTTCCTTGATTGTACTTTGATGTTTAAATTGTAAGTTGTATAATCCATTGCCTTAGTGAAGTTTGGATTCTTAATGTCACGACCCGATCCCGGGCCCGTGACTGGTGCCTTACCCCGGGCACCCAAGTAGATATACATCAGAGTAACCAGCGGAAATAAAATCATGACATGAAACAGTATAAAATGAAAGACAGTTTATCCAAGAAAAGTTGCCTTCCGGCATGTATATATATATACCCAAAGTGAAAGCATATCCCGACCTTTACAACAGACTACAGCACTTAAGGGAGTAAACAACTATGGCGGGACAGGGCCCCGCCATACCCTGAATGTACAAAATTATCTACAACACCAGGGAGAGTCGTACCAAAAGTCGAGCCTCCGGAGAAATGAAGCTCCTGACACCAGAGTAAAGATCCTAAGAATGAGGATCTACCACCTGCTTTCCCTTACCTGCGGCATGAACGCAGCCAGCGAGGTCAAGACAACAGTACTAAGTATGTGAAATCAGAAAGATCGAATGAAATTATAACATTTTAAAACAAGTTCACAGATATGTACAAAACAACACAACTTAACTGCACATAATGCCACGACATAAACTGTTACACCCCGTAGTTCCAGGGTATGTATATGAGGACGTACGTACGTAAATACGACATTAAAATTGAAAAGGAAGAAAGATGTGATTTTTCGACGGAAAAGTTTCCGAATTTTGTGTAGGAAAAAATGTTCATTAATGGGAATTGGATTCCCAGATTTGATATTCGGACTTTTTGGAATTTTTAAGATTGATGGAATTTTATTTCCGAAATTGGCCACGTGGGGCCCACGGGAGAATTTACGGTTTTGTGGGGCCCACTTTATTTTCGGATTTTTGGCATTACGGGTATTTTTCGGAAGATGAAATATTTTGGACGAGTAGGGGGCGACACGTGTCACCCCCATGTGGCCAAGTGGCCGAATTGATGAAAGACACTGCACGGATGGGCGTTTTTGGGACAAGCAAGCCACTTGTCCCATTTTTGTGGTAGGCAAATGGTTGGTAAACTACCCACCCACATGTCCCCAATCTACACCTTACATTTGCTTAAATCTTGACCCTTGATTCTTCTATATATACCCCCTTAAGTTGAAGACAATTTTCATCCCACACTTAAGCTTCCAAGACAAAATACTCCCCTCCCCTTTGTAGTTGTTTTCGTCCCCCCTCCCCCACTTGAGTGGAAAATACTTTGAGTATTATTGTATAATCCCAAATACCTTGGCCTAGTATCCCTAGTAGTATTCCAAAGTTATTTCAATACTAGGAGCCCGGAAATACTACTTTATTCCAATAGTTGCTAAATGAAGCCCTAGAAAAATCTTCATAGCTTAGATGAAGTGTTAAGAGAAGTTGTTTAGAAACTTCTAAGGGTTTCTTGGAGCGGGTTGGAGCGTAAGGAAGTGGAGCTAAACGTTGCTCAGGATCGACTTTTAATCTTGGATAATTTTGGGCTTATCGAGGTAATGATCTATGTCCTCTATCAGAATTGGATATTACATATCAGAGTAGTTTAGAATCGAGTATAAGATATATTGGATGGATGATTAAAAAGAATTGAATCAGATTTACATTGACCGTATTTACTGAGACTTGTAGTATTATTGTGGAGTAAAATTGTACACGTCCGGTTAGACGTGTAACCCCCCCTGGAATTGTTGGTTTGGTAGCAGGCCTCGTTAGAGGAGGAGATTTAGGTGGTTGCAGGGGGGGAGGTGCTGCCGAATTTTCCGTAGAATATGGAACCTTGTACTTAGAATTATTCTACGAAGAGTTCTAGAGGTTGATAGACGTTTTGTGACCATTATAGGTGGAAGTACTACGAGTAGCGTATTCTACTTGAGGGGTGGAAAAGGCTAGCAAGGTTGTAGTACTTGGAGCATTTTGCTAATTGTCGATAATCGTCGCGAGGTATGTGAACCTCTTCCTATCCTTTCTAGCATGATGTTTTGTAAACTATGTAGTACGGTAGACGTACATGTGCTAAATGAGTTTTGGTTGGTTTAAAACCTAAAGTGTTATAATAGCTTTATGGGAAGTTAGTTATAACGACTTTATGTTGGTAAAAGAATGGTTTATTGATTTTAGAAGTTAAGAGACTTGATCTTAAAAGATAAGAGACTTGACTTAATTGACTTGATATGAATTTTGTTAAAAAGTGTAAAACCTCATTCGTGAGTAATGAGTATTTGGTTTTTAAAGAATAATGTTTTACTGATTTCGGAAATGAGAATAAGTATCGAACAAACCATCGCAGTTAATAAAGGAAAATGTATTGACAAGTAATTAATTATATTAAAACCAGTAGAAACCTCCATCTGCATAGAAGCTAAGATAAGACAAAATTGTATTACATTTTTTAGATCATGACTGCTTTAATAAGATCATTATAAACAAGAATAAACTGCTCACACATAAAACACATGTTGTTCAATTGTTTTAGAAGAGATTACGTTATATAATGATTAAGACCATGAGTTATGAAATCTTTCGAAAATAAGAGACTTGAATATTTGAAATTATGCAACTTGAACTTTTGGAAAAGTATGTTGTTACTTGACTTTAAAAAAGGAAAGTGTTTTGGTTTAAAGGAAGGCATAATATTGCCTTAGTTGATTTAAAAGGAAAGCATGGTATTATCTTAATCTGCCTTAAAACAGCGTTTAAATGTTATGGTCGATTCTATACCGCGTCCATGGGATGGACCGGGAATGTATTTCACCCGACACCGCGTCCATGAGATGGACCGGGAATGTATTTCACACGACACCGCGTCCATGGGATGGACCGGGAATGTATTTCACCCGACACCGCGTCACGTGGATGGACCGAATGTATTTCACCGACACCGCGTCCCACGATGGACCGGGAATGTATTTCACACGACACCGCGTCCATGGGATGGACCGGGAATGTATTTCACCCGACACCGCGTCCATGGGATGGACCGGGAATGTATTTCACCCGACACCGCATCCATGAGATGGACCGGGAATGTATTTCACACGACACCGCGTCCATGGGATGGACCGGGAATGTATTTCACCCGACACCGCGTCCATGGGATGGACCGAGAATGTATTTCACCTGACACCGCGTCCATGAGATGGACCGGGAATGTATTTCACACGACACCGCGTCCATGGGATGGACCGGGAATGTATTTCACACGACACCGCGTCCATGGGATGGACCGGGAATGTATTTCACACGACACCGAGTCCATGGGATGGACCAGGAATGTATTTCACATGATACCGAGTCCATGGGATGGACCGGGAATGTATTCCACATGATACCGAGTCCATGACGGGCCGAATGTATTCCATACGATCCGACACCGAGTCCATGATGGGCCGAGACATGTTATACGTATCACACGATTTATACCTAGATCGCCAGCTGGCGAAGGAGTTCCACGGGCACGAGGATGACTTTGAGGCGTGAGTCCACGACTTGACATGATCGCTTTATGTTGTGAATCGTAGTTTTGTTATCATACATGTCTCTGCTTTATTTTAGACCGTTATGATTTCGTTCTGATTTTCGTTTCACATACTTGATACTGTTGCATCGACTCCTTCGGGGCCGTTCATGCCGCAGTAGAGGTACACCGCCAGGATCCTCGCCATGGATCACAATTCGTTCGAAGCTCCGCTTCTCCTAAGCTTATCTTCGTATAGTCCCTGTTGTTGCTGTACTACATTCTGGGTATGGCAGGCCCCGCCCCGTCATAGTTGTTGTTACACTCTTAGCAGGTCTGTAGTAATCGCCGGTGGTTTATAAAGGATGTAAATCGTTTCGTTATATATTTATACATGAAGGTGACCGTTTTGGTTAGCCTGTTTTCTTGTTATATCTTGTTTCCGTTTAAGTTTTTATTTCCGCTGGTTTTTCTCTGATGTTGTATCACTAGGGTTCCCGGGGTAATGCACCAGTCACGGGCCCGAAGTCGGGTCGTGACAAAAGTGGTATCAGAGCAGTTAATCCTCGAAAAGTGTCTACAGACCGTATCTAGTAGAGTCTTGATTATCGGTGTGTTGTGCACCACACCTATAATCAGGAGGCTGCAGGATATTTAGGATTGGTTTCCATTCTTCTCACTCTGAGATCGTGCCTTAGAGCTGTGTTATAAGTTGGACTCCCTCTGACGTATTCTTTTCACCCGTTATGCCTCTACGCAAGGCAACCAGAGCCCAGAAGGGCAAGGCAGCAGAGGGAGCTGCGAGTAGAGCACAGAGGGTTACCAGGGCAGAGGCCCAGTCTTTACCTAAGGTGGTACTTCAGATGGGGAGTTCTGCGACGCCGCTAGCCCCAGGAGAGTTTAGAGCAGTAGCAGTAGCTACTGAGACCGCGATACCTGAGCCTCTAGTCCCGCGGCCAGGAGCCGAGGATATGAGTTACAAGGAGATGGCCCCGTTACTAGCTAGTCTGGTGGCTGGGAATGAGGACGGACGGGAGCCGGTGGTTCCGGCAGTACCAGTAGTTCACCCTAGATCCGATAGTTTTGAGACTTCGACTTCGAGTCATCCACCCGAGTCCTATGGATTGAGAACTGAGGAAGATCCTCAGGAGTTTATTCGACAGTTGCAGCGGATCATGAAGGTGATCAAGACCTTAGAGGCATTTCCTACACGCTTCTTGCCCTCGCAGATGAGGAGAGCTCGGGCAGATAGATTTTTGATGTTGAGGAAGGACGGGCGGACGATTCGGAAATATAGTATGGAGTTTGACTCGTTGACTAGTCATGTCCCCGCTTTAGTGGCAGACATGGAGGATAGAGTGCACCGATATGTCACCGGACTTGACGATTATCTAGTAGAGAGTTGTACAAGAGTAGCTCTTCAGCCGGACATGGACATTGCCCGTATACAGGCTTATGCACAGCAGACTGAGGAACGTAGAGATCGACAAATTAACCAAGATCAGCAGAAGAGGGCCAGAACAGCAGGGTCCTTTGGTAACTTTCGAGGCGGACCTTTCCGTAGCGGTGGTTATGCACTCCGCCAAGATGCAGTGGTCCTCCGCGCACTTCGTGACGTTCGGTATTTAGGAGTTGGTCAGAACTCCAGGGTTTCCGGTTCACAGATTTACATAGGTTCTAGCCAGCCAGATTCAGTTTTCCCTCAGTGTTCACTATGTGGTAGACGTCATCCCGAGGAAATGTCATTTTTTTTTACTAATGCTTGTTTTACCAGCGGCCGTCAGGGCCATGTGAAGAGAAAATGTCTTAGTAGGAGGGATACAGGTGGGATGACTTAGCCTACCAAGTCGATTCATGATTCAGGTGGGTCGGAGAGAAGGGGGTGTTAGCAGAGAGGCCACCCCACCCGGTATGGCCATTGTGGTAGGTGTTCTTATGGGAAGTGTCGTACTACTCGATAGCTTGTTATGCCATGACGGCAGGCCATTTCAGAAATTGTCCGACCAGAGGTAGCGCGGATGTTACGACTCAGCCTTCAGGATCAGTGGCTGGTTCATCACCTTCTGTAGTTATGCGCCCAGCAGGGCAGGATTATGATTAGAGCGAAAAAGGGAAAGTGAGGGAGTAGTTACAGAGATATCTTCAGCCCTTAAGAGACTTGTTTAGGTTGCCTATAAGTTAGCACTGCCGTCCGACTTAGGAGGCAGTACGTCCGGTATTCCATGTTGCTATGTTTTGGAAGAGTATCGGAGATCCATCCAGAGTGTTCCCAGTTAATGATGACCAAGTTGGAGATAGTAACCCCGAGATTTTGGAAACTGAAGCAATGACAGAAATGTGGTACGTATAGTAGGAAGAGTTCGAGTGTACGAGGAAGGTACGACGAGTAAGAAAAGAGGCTAAGATGTGTTAAGAAGATGGAAGTGTCCTTTTTATAAGTGAAGAGGGGAAGAAAGTATCCTTTGGACCATGGGTGGAAGTTTTTGTGTTGTTATACACGTTAGAGAGGATTCCTCGTTGGCTTGGATTGAGTTTTTGCGCGTATGTTGTATTATGGCAATGTATGGCATATTTGGTTTCGTAAGTATAGTAGGAAAGACTATACCGGCACAGGTATGTTTGGGGACTTAGAAGGAACATTCGGGACGAATTTTTCTAAGGGGGGA
The DNA here is from genome assembly GCA_029844215.1 of Przewalskia tangutica. Lineage (NCBI taxonomy): Eukaryota > Viridiplantae > Streptophyta > Magnoliopsida > Solanales > Solanaceae > Przewalskia > Przewalskia tangutica. The sequence goes on from CM056726.1 coordinate 67,726,140, forward strand.
AGAATGTTACACCCCGTAGTTCCAGGGTATGTATATGAGGACGTACGTACGTAAATACGACATTAAAATTGGAAAGGAAGAAAAATGTGATTTTTCGACGGAAAAGTTTCCGAATTTTGTGTAGGAAAAAGGTTCATTAATGGGAATTGGATTCCCAGATTTGGTATTCGGACTTTTTGGAATTTTTAGGATTTATGGAATTTTATTTCCGAAATTGGCCACGTGGGGCCCACGGGAGAATTTACGGTTTTGTGGGGCCCACTTTATTTTCGGATTTTTGGCATTACGGGTATTTTTCGGAAGATGAAATATTTTGGACGAGTAGGGGGGCGACACGTGTCACCCCCATGTGGCCAAGTGGCCGAATTGATGAAAGACACTTGGCATGGACGTTTTAGTGACAAGGCAAGCCACTTGTCCCATTTTTGTGGTAGGCAAATGGTTGGTAAACTACCCACCCACATGTCCCCAATCTACACCTTACATTTTCTTAAATCTTGACCCTTGATTCTTCTATATATACCCCCTTAAGTTGAAGACAATTTTCATCCCACACTTAAGCTTCCAAGGCAAAATACTCCCCTCCCCTTTGTAGTTGTTTTCGTCCCCCCTCCCCCACTTGAGTGGAAAATACTTTGAGTATTATTGTATAATCCCAAATACCTTGGCCTAGTATCCCTAGTAGTATTCCAAAGTTATTTCAATACTAGGAGCCCGAAAATACTACTTTATTCCAATAGTTGCTAAATGAAGCCCTAGAAAAATCTTCATAGCTTAGATGAAGTGTTAAGAGAAGTTGTTTAGAAACTTCTAAGGGTTGCTTGGAGCGGGTTGGAGCGTAAGGAAGTGGAGCTAAACGTTGCTCAGGATCGACTTTTAATCTTGGATAATTTTGGGCTTATCGAGGTAATGATCTATGTTCTCTATCAGAATGGATATTACATATCAGTAGTAGTTTAGAATTGAGTATAAGATATATTGGATGGATGATTAAAAAGAATTGAACCAGATTTACATTGACCGTATTTACAGAGACTTGTAGTATTATCGGAGTAAAATTGTACACGCCCGTTAGACGTGTAATCGTTATACCGTATTTCCGCAGTATGTACGTGGGCGACGATAAAAATTTAAGCCTTAAGATTTGGCAAGTTCAAAATTTGGGCACAAGTACCAAAAAGAGTCGTTTTTCGACGAAACGTTTTACTAAACTCGCGAAGGGAAAATTCCGGCTATGTCATTTATAATTTTTGAAGATTTTTCCAAGAGACGAAACATTTTGGACCAACGGGAGGGTGACATGTGTCACCCTCACATTGGAAGGAAGTGGGGGCGGCAAATGGACGAAATGGGAGCACTTTAGTTGGTAGGATATTTTGTGCAAGTTGGTGTGGTAGATGGATAAGGTGCACATGGCTTAATCCTAGCCCTACACTTGCCTAACACTTGGATGAATCTTGGCCATTTCTTGACCTATAAATACCCCCCCCTAAGTGATGAACTTCTTCATCCTAAAATCATTTCCAAGTCCTCAAATACTCCCTCTCCCTCTTGCTTGTTCTCGTCCAAACACCACCCCTCTCCCCTCTTGAGGCCCTACGAAACCCCCGCCTTGTGGTTCTAGCCGAGAACCCCTTCCCCCTAGCCTAGTTGTGCTAGTCGAAATACTATCCCCCTTTGTGGTATAGAAATACTCTCCAAGTATTGTTGTAATGCCCAAATACTTTAGCCCATATACCTTGTAGTACTTTCCAAAGTTACCTCTATACGTAGAGTCCGGAAATACTATTATACTTTCCTCACTACAAAAACGAAACCCTAAGGAAATCTTCACTTATAGTTGAAGTATTTGTGTAGAAGTTAGTTAGAACTTCTAAGGGTTGTTTGGAGCGGGTTGAGCGCACTGAGTAGAGCTAAACCTTGCTCAGGATCGACATTTAAACTTGGATAATTTTGGGCTTATCGAGGTAAACACTCTTGACCTTCTATTGTAATTGGAAATTACATGTTGTAGGAATATATATAGTTGAAGTATACTATATATAGAACTGAACATAATTGTGCGGCAATGTCTTTTGACTTAAGCCTGAATTTTAAACAAGAGAATCGAATCAGTAATTACATAGGATCAGACATGAGACTTGTGTAGCATTCTTGTGAAGTAGGATTGTACACGTCCCTTAGACGTATAAACCCCCGGTTGGCTTGGTAGCCGCCTCGATAGAGAGGAGATTTACGCCGCATGCGGGGAGGTCTCCAAATTTCTGTAGAATATTCTACGTTGAGATCTAGATGTTAATAGGCGCCTTGTGGCCTCTATAGGTTGAAGTACTACGTGTGGCGTGAGCTGCTTGGCTTAAGGTGTAGCCGACGGTTTGAGGTACTTGGAGCGTTTTGCTATTTAGTCGATAATCGTCGCGAGGTATGTGAACCTCTTCCTATCTTTTCTAGCATGATATGTGTATAACTATGTAGTACGGTAGACGTACATGTGTTGAATGTATTTGATTGGTTTAAAACATAAAGTGTTATAACGGCTTTATGGGAAGTTGGTTATAACAACTTTATGTAAGTAAGAAATGCTTTGTGGTTTTTAAAGATAACTTATTTGACTTATAACTGACTTGATGTATGATGATAAGAATCTTGAAGTATTTCGAAGGAATTAAGAAACCTTTTTGAAAGAAGAGTAATACTTGGTTTTGAAAACATAAGAGCTATACTAGCTTTATGGAAAGTTAGGTATAACGTCTTAAGAGAGATAAAGAGAAGGGTTTACTGATTTTTAGAAGTTAAGAGACTTAATCTTAAAAGATAAGAGACTTGACTTAATATGGATGTTAGTATGAAACCTCATTCGTGAGTAATGAGTAATTGGTTTTTAAAAGGAATAATGTTTTACTGATTTTGGAAATCAGAATGAGTATCGACAAACCACTGCATCGTTAATAAAAGGAAATGTTTTGACTAATTAAGTATTATTAAAACCAGTAGAAACCTCCATCTGCATAGAAGCTAAGATGAGACAAAATGATATTACATTTCCTAGATCATGGCTGCTTTAATAAGATTGATTATGAACAAGAATAACCTACTCACATATAAGACATATGTTTCTCAAATTGTTTGAAAGAGGATTATACTCTTGAGTGATTAAGTCTATGGACTATGAAACCTTTATAAAATAAGAGACTTAAGTGTTTGAAATTAGGCAAACTTGAACTTTTGGAAAAGAATGTTGTTACTTGATGTTGAAAAGGAAAGTGTTTTGGTTTACCTAAAAATGTGAGTCACTCTATTTTAATACTACGGGTATCGGGTGACCTTTATAAAAGGAATGGATCTTTTAAAAAAGAATTTAATGTACGTAATAACTTGGGGTCAGAACCTGGACTTTGGCCTAAAATAAACTTGAGTTGTGAGTAACTTGCCTATGTTTGTGTTTGATAGCCTTGTGTGCATATACTGTATTTCTATACCACCGCGTCTCTCGATGGAGGGCCGACTGATTTGTTATGAACGATTATCCACCGAGTCCCACGACGGGCCGACACGTATTCCATCCGATTATTCACCGAGTCCCACGAGATGGGCCGACACGATTCCATCCGATTATTCACCGAGTCCCACGAGACGGGCCGACACGATTCCATCCGATTTCTACCGAGTCCCAGGACGGGCCGACACGATTCCACATGATTCTTACCGAGTCCCACGGATGGGCCGACACGATTCCACACGATTTACACCTAGATCGGCCGGCGAAGGAGTTCCACGCATGAGGATGACTTGAGGCGTGAGTCCCCGACTTGACATGATCGCTTATGTTGTGAATCGTAGTTTGGTTATCATACATGTCTCCCGCTTTATAGACTATTATGATTTCATTTACGCCTTTTATAGTTTCACATACTTGGTACTGCCAGATCGACCTCCTTCGGGCCGCGTTCATGCCGCAAGTAAGTACATCGGTTGTGGATCCTCGCCATAGGATCAAAGTTCACGGTTGGGAAGCCCCGTTTCTTCGAGGCTTATCTTTTGGTATGTTACCCCGAGTGCAGACGTTCTTGTACATTCGTGGTATGGCGGCCCCGTCCCGTCATAGTTGTTGTCACTTCTTAGGTCCAGAGTACTGCTTGTAAAGAGTTTGTAAAAAGGATAACTGTCGTATTTATGTATATATACCAAGGCAACTGTTTTGGTTGGCCTGTTTATTTATCATGTCTCTTAATTCATGTTCGTGTTTTTATTTCCGCTGATTTTCTCTGATGTTGTATCACTAGGGTGCCCGGGGTAAGACACTAGTCACGGGCCCGGGTTCGGATCGTGACAAAAGTGGTATCAGAGCAGTTAATCCTCGGAAAGTGTCTCCAGACCGTGTCTAGTAGAGTCTTGATTATCGGTGTGTTGTGCACCACATCTATAATCGGGAGGCTATAGGACATTTAGGATTGGTTTCCATTCTTCTCATTCTGAGATCATGCCTTAGAGCCGTGTGATAAGTTGGACCCCTATGACGTATTCCTTTCTTTTACCAGTTATGCCTCCGCGTAAGGCAACCCGGGCCTAGAAGGGCAAGGCAGCCGAGGGAGCTGTGAGTAGAGAACAGAGGGTTACCGGGGCAGAGGCCCAGTCGTTACCTGAGATAGTGCTTCCGACGGCGAGTTTTGCGACGCCGCCAGCGCCGGCAGAGTTTAGAGCCGCAGCGAGTCCGAGACTACTGATACTGAGCCTCCACCCCACACCGGAGCAGATGAGACGGGTACAAGGAGATGGCGCCATCGCCGTGGTCGTGGCCGATATGAGGATAGGCCGACGCAGCAGCCCAAAGAGACCCGTAGTTCACCCCGAGCGCAGTTTGAGGCTACGGACTTTCGAGTCAGAGCCTCCGGTGTTCTATGGATCGAGCGAGGATGACCTCGTGAGTTTATCCGACAGCTACCGATCATGAGAGTGATCGAGTCTCGAGGCGCAGTCGGTGGTATTGGTTCGCATCACCGCGTGATACCGCCGATCGGGTTTGATTCGTGGGAGCTGTCCCGGGGAGAGCATGCACCTCCAGCCGTTTGGGACGAGTTCTCAAGGGCTTTTCTTGCACATTTCTTGCCCCCATAGATGAGGAGGGCTCGGGCCGACAGATTTTTGACGTTGAGGCAGGATGGGCGGACGGTTAGAGAGTACAATGTGGAATTCGACTCATTAGCTCGGTATGTTCCCGAGAGTAGGCGATATGGAGGATGAGTACACCGCTACATTACCGGGCTAGATGATTACTTGGCAGAGGCTTGTACGGGTGTAGCTCTTCAGCCGGGCATGGATATTGCCCGCATGCAAGCTCATGCACTGGGATGTGAGGCACGGAGAGGTCGACGGAATGACCAGGATCAGCAGAAGAGGCGAGCAGTGGTCCTTGGTGACTTTCGAGGCGGGCCGCCAGCAGACTAGTTATGTACCTCCGCCAAGCAGAGTGGTCCTCCGCGCCTTCGTGACGCTCGGGTATTCGTGAGCTGGTCGTGGCTGTGGCTTCGTTCACGATATACGGGTTCTAGCCATCAGTTCGGGGTTTCTCAACAGACGATGCGGGCGACGCCATCCCGAATGTCGCTTTTTATCGGGCGCTTGTTTTTTCTGCGGCCGTGGCCATATGACGAAACTGTCCTAATAGGAAGGATGCAGCGAATGACTCACCACGGTCGGGCGTGCTCATCGCTTTCTACCTATGCGCCTGCAGGCGTGCCTATGATTAGAGTGGGCGGTAGATTCTGTATATCCTTAACCCTCTAGAGATTTGTATGCATGATATGATGACCTTATTGTGTGCTATGTACGGATAGCGTTATGTTGGTTATGAGTTAGAAAGCATGGTTAGTTGAAAGGTTATGTGTGGGGGCATGGAAAGTGTGAACCTTAGAATATTTCATGTTGAGACCTTAGATGTGCGTCATCTTGAATAAAAGATTTTACTGTTAGTCTTTGTTGAAATACTTGGTTTGATAAATGTGTTGTGGGATAAATCCATGGGTAGTGTGAGATGGAAGTGGTAGCTTTCATGACGAATTAGTAAGATTGTTCCGCATCGTGAACAAGAAGTTTGCGCGATTGGGGTCGGGCCTGGATATCATGGTCAACCCGTAACCCGGTTGAGGTGGGTCACCGGCGTGATCCCGCCAGTGGTAGGTCACGGGTGCTAGGCCCAGTTTGGGTAACCATCGACGAGTTCGTGAAGCGTCGACCTAAGTCGGCCGATGAGGTCGCCCATCTTGTCCTTCACCGGGATCGCATTACTACGAGAGGTTATACGAGATATTACATCGTAAGGTGGTAAGGTTGCACGAGGTGCCTACTTTCACCTTAAGACAGATGAAGCCCATGTTATGGCTATTTCTTTTTCGGAGGTTTTACCAGCAGGTTAGGAACTCGGATGAGTCTTAGTATCGCATTCGCCTCGGCCGGTGTTTGGATTTCGCGGTAGCCGTAAGCGAGTATTCGCCTCTTGGTTGAGTGTGTATATTAATGGCTACCATATCGCATTCGGATATCGCCTTATGACGCCTCGTAGGCGGAAATATAGGTTGCCGTCGGTTGGTTCGAGGTTGGCAAAGTTCGATAGTGGGTCCGCATTGATACAGGACGTGGATAAGTCAAGCTTATCCAATGGGGTTATTGCACTCGGAACGTAAGTCGCGGATAATCGCGCCGACACTTGGAGTTCGCCGACGGTGGGTCTTGAAGGTATCACCGGCGGCGTGATGAGATTTTGGAAACCGCGATGATCAAGTGTGCACGATACTAGAAGAGTTCAAGTGTTCGGAAGCGGCACGACGAGTAAAGGAAAAGAACGCGGTGTTATTTCGAGGCCGGTGTGGCGTTGACAACTTGTTAGAGGAATTTGATCGTTATCCGCTTTGGAAGGAACATTCGGACGAATGTTTGTGCGAGGGGAGAATGTTATACCGTATTTCCGCAGTATGTACGTGAGGCGACGATAAAAATTTAAGCCTTAAGATTTGGCAAGTTCGAAATTTGGGCACAAGTACCAAAAGAGTCGCTTTTGACTAAACGCTTTACTAAACTCGCAAGGGAAAATTCCGGCTATGTCATTTATAATTTTGCGTATTTTTCCGAGAGACGAACATTTTGGACCAACGGAGGGTGACATGTGTCACCCTCACATTGGAAGGAAGTGGGGCGGCAAATGGATCTAAATGGGAGCACTTTAGTTGGTAGGATATTTTGTGCAAGTTGGTGTGGTAGATGGATAAGGTGCACATGGCTTAATCCTAGCCCTACACTTGCCTAACACTGATGAATCTTGGCCATTGGTTGGCCATTTCTTGACCTATAAATACCCCCCCTAAGTGATGAACTTCTTCATCCTAAAATCATTTCCAAGTCCTCAAATACTCCTCTCCCTCTCGCTTGTTCTCGCCCAAACACCACCCCTCTCCCCTCTTGGAGCCCCCTACCGAACCCCCTTGCCTCGTGGTTCTAGCCTAGAACCCCTTCCCTAGCCTAGTTGTGCTAGTCGAAATACTACCCCCCTTTGTGGTATAGAAATACTCTCCAAGTATTGTTGTAATGCCCAAATACTTTAGCCCATATACCTTGTAGTACTTTCCAAAGTTACCTCTATACGTAAAGTCCGGAAATACTATTATACTTTCCTCACTACAAAAACGAAACCCTAAGGAAATCTTCACTTATAGTCAAGATTTGGGTAGAAGTTGGTTAGAACTTCTAAGGGTTGTTTGAGCGGGTTGGAGCGCACGGAGTAGGAGCTAAACCTTGCTCAGGATCGACATTTAAACTTGGATAATTTTGGGCTTATCGAGGTAAACACTCTTGACCTTCTATTGTAATTGGAAATTACATGTTGTAGGAATATATATAGTTGAAGTATACTATATATAGAATCAACATAATTGGCAATGTCTTTTGACTTAAGCCCAATTTTAAAGAAGAGAATCGAATCAGAATTACATAGGATCAGACATGAGACTTGTGTATCATTATCGTGAAGTAGGATTGTACACGCCCGGTTAGGACGATAAACCCCTCGGTTGGCTTAGCCGGCCTCGATAGAGAGGAGATTTACGCCATGCGGGGAGAGTGTGCAAATTTCTGTAGAATATTATAAGTTGAGATCTATATGTTAAAAGGCGCCTTGTGGCCTCTATAGGTTGAAGTACTACGTGTGGCGTGAGCTGCTTGGCTTAAGGTGTAGCCGACGGTTTGAGGTACTTGGAGCGTTTTGCTATTTAGTCGATAATCGTCGCGAGGTATGTGAACCTCTTCCTATATTTTCTAGCATGATATGTGTATAACTATGTAGTACGGTAGACGTACATGTGTTGAATGTATTTGATTGGTTTAAAACATAAAGTGTTATAACGGCTTTATGGGAAGTTGGTTATAACAGCTTTATGTAAGTAAGAAATGCTTTGTGGTTTTTAAAGATAACTGATTTGACTTATAACTGACTTGATGTATGATGATAAGAATCTTGAAGTATTTCGAAGGAATTAAGAAACCTTTTTGAAAGAAGAGTAATACTTGGGTTTGAAAACATAAGAGCTATACTAGCTTTATGGGAAGTTAGGTATAACGTCTTAAGAGAGATAAAGAGAAGGGTTTACTGATTTTTAGAAGTTAAGAGACTTAATCATAAAAGATAAGAGACTTGACTTAATATGGATGTTAGTGTCACGACCCGAACCCGGGCCCGTGACTGGTGCCTTACCCCGGGCACCCTAGTGATACAACATCAGAGAAAATCAGCGGAAATAAAACATGAACATGAAATGAGATATAATAAATAAACAAAGCAACCAAAAATAGCTTGTCTTCAGATATAAATACATAAAAACCCAACAGCTTTAATCTTTACAAACTCCGCCACAACAAGACATGCACTTAAGATTTACAACAACCATGACGACAGGCCCCGCCATACCTCGAATGTACAAGAACCTACAACTCGTGGAACACATACCAAGAATAAGCCTCCGAGAAACGGAGCTTCCTAATACGCTGAATCGTGATCCTATGAGCGAGGATCAACTACCGGTACTCCTACTCGCAGATGAACGCACTTCAAGGAGGTCAAGACAACAGTACCAAGTATGTGAAATCAAAATATCGCAGCTTAAATCATAACGCCATGTAAAGCGGGAGACATGTATGATAACCAAAATACAAGACGCAACATAAAAGCGCTAAGTCCGTGACTCACGCCTCAAAGTCATCACTCAATATATAACTACGGGTCTCACGCCCACAACATCAATCATGTTCGTGATCATGGCGGCCGCATGACTCGAATTCAGATCGTGACGGCATATGTCCATGATGCAACAATAATAACAATGCCGCACGGCCACATGCCTACCAGACGGCGCGCATACGTCCATGTAACATCAACAACAATATACTGGTGGTCAACCCGCCGCACGGCCCCATGCCCCGAATTTACATCGTGTAGACACGCCCATGTAACAATAATAACCATATATCGTAATCAACCCCGCCGCACGCCACATGCCCCTAATTTACATCGTGTAGACATGTCCATGTAACATCAACAATAATATACTGGGTGGTCAACCCTGCCGCATGGCCACATGCCCCCGGAATTCTACATCGGTGTAGACATGTCCATGTAACATCAACATTAATAATGGAAACATACCCGTGGAATCTTCCGTCACTGCCGGTACGTCCAAGTAAGCTCTCAACAAGTCAACCGACCCTCCATCGAGAGACGCGGTAGTATATAAACACAATTCTTGCACAACAAAGGCTATCACAACAAGCATAGGCGAGTTACACAACAACGAGCATAGGCAAGTGATACACAACTCAAGGTACTTCCTTTTTATATCAAAGTCCGGGTTTTAACCCTAAAGTACTACGTACGTTAAATTCCTTTTAAAGAGATCCATTCCTTTTATAAAAGTCACCCGATACCCGTAGTATAAAAAAAATAGAGTGACTCACATTTTTAGGTAAACCAAAACACTAACATTATTTCCCCTAAAGTTCCAGTTTGCCTAATTTCAATTACTCAGGTCTCTTTATTTTAGAAAAGTTTCATAGTTCGCAGTCTTAATCTTTTAAGAATATAATTCTCCTTTAACAATCTGAGAAACATATGCCTTATATGAGTGTAGGTTATTCTTGTTCATAATCAATCTTATTAAGCAGCCATGATCTAGGAAATGTAATATCATTTTGTCTCATCTTAGCTTCTATGCAGATGGAGGTTTCTACTGGTTTTAATAATACTTTATTATTCAATACATCTTCCTTTGTTAATGCTGCAGTGGTTTGTCGATACTCATTCTAATTTCCAAATCAAGAAACATTATTCCCTTTAAAACCAAGTACTCATTACTCACGAATGAGGTTTCACACAAACATCCATATTAAGTCAAGTCTCTTATCTTTTAAGATCAAGTCTCTTAACTTTTAAAATCAATAAAACCATTCATTTTACCTCCCTTAAGACGTTATACCTAACTTCCCATAAAGCTAGTATAACTCTTATGTTTTCAAAACCAAGTATTACTCTTCTTTCAAAAAAAGGATTCTTAATCTTTTGAAATACTTCAAGTTCTTTATGGTCACACATTAAGTCAGTTATAAGTCAAATCGCTTGTCTTTAAAACCACAAAACATTTTCTTACTTACATAAAGTCGTTATAACCAACTTCCCATAAAGTCGTTATAACACTTCCTGTTTTAAAACAACCAAATACAGTTAACACATGTACGTCTACCGTACTACATAGCTCACACATATCATGCTAGAAAAGATAGGAAGAGGTTCACATACCTCGCGACGATTTTCGACTAATAGCAAAACGCCCAAGTACCTCAAACCGCTCGGCTACTCCTAAGCCGCAGACCACGCCACACGTAGTACTTCAACCTATAGAGGCCACAAGGCGCCTATTAACATCTAGATCTTATCGTAGAATATTTTACGTAAAATTCGCAAAGACTCTCCTCCCGCAACAACAGAAATCTCCTCTCTATCGAGGCCGCTACCAAGCCAACCAGGGGGTTTACACGCCTAACCTGACGCGTGTACAATTCTACAACACAGTAATGCTACACAAGTCTACTGTAATACAGTCCTATGTAATTACAGTTCAGTTCTCTTCTTTAAATTCAGGCTTAAGTCAAAAGACATTGCCGCACAACTATGTCCAGTTCTATATATAGTATACTTCAACTATATAATCCTACAACATGTAATTTCCAATTACAATAGAAGGTCAAGAGTGTTTACCTCGATAAGCCCAAAATTATCCAAGTTTAAATGTCGATCCTGAGCAAGGTTTAGCTCCTAATCCGTGCGCTCCATCCCGCTCCAAACAACCCTTAGAAGTTCTAACCAACTTCTACTCAACTACTTCAACTATCAATAAAGATTTCCTTAGGGTTTCGTTTTTGTGACTGAAGGAAGTATAATAGTATTTTCTGGGCTTTTGTATAAGTGTAACCTTGGGAATACTACAAGGTATTTGGGCCAAGGTATTTGAGCATTATAACAATACTTGGAGAGTATTTCTATACCACAAAAGGGGGGTATTTATACGAGACAACTAGGCTAGGGGGGGTACCCTCTCGGCCAAGCCTCACTCGAGGGAGGCTCTTGCCAAGGGCTCTCAAAGTGAGGAGGAATTTAACACTTAGAACAATTTTGGATGAAGAAGTTCATCAACATAGAGGGGTATTTATAGGTCAAGCAATGGCCAACCAATGGCCTAGATTAATCCATGTGTTAGGCAAGTGTAAGGCCAAGATCAAGCCAAGTACACCTTATCCATCTACCACCAAAATATCCTACCAACTACTTGACAAAACAAGCCACAATTCTCGCCCACATTGCCGCCAACCTCTTCCAATGTGAGGTGACACATGTCACCCTCCCGTTGGTCGAAAATGTTTCGCCTCTCAAAAATCCGCAAAATTATAAATGACATAGCCGAATTTTCCTTCGCAAGTTTAGTAAAACGTTTCATCGAAAACGACTCTTTTGGCACTTGTGCCCAATTTCAACCTTGCCTAATCTTAAGGCTTGAATTTTTATACGCACGCCTCACGCATACTTTGGAAATACGGGGTATAACATTCTCCCCTCCTTAGAAACATTCGTCCCGAATGTTCCTTCTCAAGACGGATAGCGATAACGTTCTTCTAACAAGTTGCCAACGCCACACCTGGCCACGAAATAACACACGTTCTCTACCTTCCTTACTCGTCGTGCCCTTCTCGAACACTTGAACTCTTCTAGTATACGTACCACACTTCAGTCATTGCTTCAGTTCCCAAAACATTGTAGTCACCACCTCCAAACTTGGTCATCTTACTAGCCTCAATCTTCCTTAAGGCCATTCCCGGCCTTCACGATCCGCTTCTGGTCGAACATAACCACGAACTCATACGATGGTCATCTAAACTTGGGCCTAGCACCCTCGTGACCCTACCACCTGGCGGGACCACCCAGAGCTGATCCCACCTCGAAACAGGCCGCGGGTTGGCCCACAACATGGCCCCAACCCGACCCACTTAACGCATCAAACTCTTGTCTCCCGATCCGGAACAATCTTACCTACACAGGTCATGAAATCTACCACTTCCATTTTACACTACCCAAGGAATTTTCCCACAATTACTCCACGTATACTTGTACATTCTGGCAAAGATCACCCGCAAAAATCTTGTACTCAAGACGACCTTACATCTAAGGTCTCAACTGTAATATTCTAAGGTTCATCATTTTCTCACCCCCAGGCTTACCCTTTTTCACTAACCAGGCTTCTAAATCACATTTTAGCACAAAGCTATAACACTAAACGCATCCTCATAACATCAATACATACAAAACTCTAGAGGGTTAAGGATATACCTGAAAATAGGCGGTTCAAAGGACCGCTAAAACTGGGAACTTCCACCGCGACCTCTGGCTCACGGCATGAACATCCTGTCTAGCTATGGAAGGTGAAGAACCCGCAATCGATCTCAGAGTTCGTGCTATCCTACCGCGCTACCCGGCCTGACAAGCCGCCATGGCCCCGCTGCCGCAAAATAACAAGCTCCTTGGTACCACGACACTCGAAATGCGGTCTACCACATCGACCACACCGGCGAGGGTGATCGACCGCCCACACCCCTACTCCCCGAAATCAACCCCGAGCTCGACCGCCTCAATCCCCGGATACTCAAGGTTGTGGAGGACCACTCAGACCGCGGAGGTACAAAACTAGTATATCACGAGGCGGTCCGCCGAAGTCACCAAAGGACCTCGCTGCTCGCCCTCTTCACGATTCGTCATTCCGCTGATTTCTCCGCCTCACCTCCAAGTGCATAAGCTCGCATGCGGCAATGTCTATGCCCGCTAAAGAGCTACACCAACAAGCCTCGCCAAGTAGTCATCTAACCCGTGAACGAGCGGTGTACTCGCCCTCCATATCGGCATTACACGGGGCATACCGAGCCAACGAGTCGAACTCCACATTGTACTCAATCAGACGCTCGCTCGCCAACATCAAAAACTGTTTACCGCCTCCTTATCTCGCGAGGCAAGAAATGTGCAAGAAATGCCCCAAAACTCGTCCCAAACGGCCGAAGTGCATTCTTCCCGACAGCTCCCACGAATCAAACTACGATCATGCGGTATCACGCAACCGATGCGAACCTAGGACCATCGACGGTCTCCAAGCCTCGATCACTTACGATCCGTCAGAATCGCTTGATGAACTCCTCGCGAATCATCTCGTGCCTAGACCCGTAGAACTCAAGTGCTACATCTCGTAAAGTCCTGTAGCCTCAAACTATATGATTCGGGTGAACCATAAAGCACGAATCGCCAAGGCCCAAATTTATCTCATGTTCTGCCACGATCCCGCCGAATCGGGCCGCTCTTTGTACCCCAACTCTCTCGCCTCTGCCGGGACCGGGCGTGCAGTATCGTGGTCTCATCACCACCGCTGCGCTCTAAACTCGGGGCCGGGCGGCGCCGCAAAACTCGGGCCTCAAGCACTGCTCGTAATGATCGCTCGCGCTCGTACTCCTCAGATCTCACTAGCGCCTCCTCGGCTGCCTTGCCCACTGGGCCCGGTTGCCTTGGCGCGAGGCATAATCGTGAAAACGAAATACGCTGGAGGGTCCAACTTACAACACGCTTCTAAGGCACGATCTCATAATGAGAAGAATGGAAACTAATCCTAAATGTCTCGCAGCCTCCTCGATTATAGATGGTGCACAACACACCGATAATCAAGACTCTACTAGACACGGTTCAGACACTTTCCGAGGATTAATCGCTTCGATACCACTTTTGTCACGACCAACCTGCCCGTGGATCGTGCCTTACCCGCACCCTAGTGATACAACATCGAGAAAATCAGCGGAAATAAAACATGAACATGAAATGAGAGATATAATAAATAAAGCCAACTAAAATAGCTTGCCTCAGATATAAATACATAAAAACCCGAACAATTTAATCTTTACAAACTCGCCCATAAAGATTACATACCTCTAAGATTTACAACAACCATGACGGACAGGCCCCGCCATACCCTCGAATGTACAAAACCTACAACTCAGTGGAACACATACCAAGAATAAGCCTCCGAGAAACGGAGCTTCCTAATACGCTGAATCGTGATCTATGAGCGAGGATCAACTACGGTGTACTCCTACCGCGGATGAACGCAGCCTCAAGGAGGTCGATAACAGTACCAAATATGTGAAATCAAAATACTGCAGCTAAATCATAATGGGCTATGTAAGCAGATACATGTATGATAACCAAAATACAAGACGCAACATAAAAGTAGCCAAGTCGTGACTCACGCCTCAAAGTCATCACTCAATATATAACTACGGGTCTCACGCCCACACCATCAATCATGTTCGCATCATGACCGCATGCCCCCGACCAGACGGCAGTGCGTATACGTCCATGATGCAACAATAATAACAATGCCGCATGGCCACATGCCCCCGACTCGTGACGGCGTATACGTCCATGTAACATCAACAACAATATACTGGGTGGTCAACCCTGCCGCATGGCCCCATGCCCCCGGAATTCTACATCGGTGTAGACACGTCCATGTAACAATAATAACCATATATCGGGTAATCAACCCTGCCGCATGGCCACATGCCCCCGGAATTCTACATCGGTGTAGACATGTCCATGTAACATCAACAATAATATACTGGGTGGTCAACCCTGCCGCATGTCCACATGCCCCCGGAATTCTACATCGGTGTAGACATGTCCATGTAACATCAACATTAATAATGGAAATATACCCGTGGAATCTTCCGTCTGCCGGTACGTCCAAGTAAGCTCTCAACAAGTCAACCGACCCTCCATCGAGAGACGCGGTAGTATAGAAACACAATTCTTGCACAACAAAGGCTATCACAACAAGCATAGGCGAGTTACACAACAACGAGCATAAGCAAGTGATACACAACTCAAGGTACTTCCTTTTTATATCAAAATCCGGGTTTTAACCCTAAAGTACTACGTACGTTAAATTCCTTTTAAAGAGATCCATTCCTTTTATAAAAGTCACCCGATACCCGTAGTATAAAAAAAATAGAGTGACTCACATTTTTAGGTAAACCAAAACACTAACATTATTTCCCCTAAAGTTCCAGTTTGCCTAATTTCAATTACTCAGGTCTCTTTATTTTAGAAAAGTTTCATAGTTCGCAGTCTTAATCTTTTAAGAATATAATTCTCCTTTAACAATCTGAGAAACATATGCCTTATATGAGTGTAGGTTATTCTTGTTCATAATCAATCTTATTAAGCAGCCATGATCTAGGAAATGTAATATCATTTTGTCTCATCTTAGCTTCTATGCAGATGGAGGTTTCTACTGGTTTTAATAATACTTTATTATTCAATACATCTTCCTTTATTAACGCTGCAGTGGTTTGTCGATACTCATTCTAATTTCCGAAATCAGTAAAACATTATTCCCTTTTTAAAAACCAAGTACTCATTACTCACGAATGAGGTTTCACACAAACATCCATATTAAGTCAAGTCTCTTATCTTTTAAGATCAAGTCTCTTAACTTTTAAAATCAATAAAACCATTCATTTTACCTCCCTTAAGACGTTATACCTAACTTCCCATAAAGCTAGTATAACTCTTATGTTTTCAAAACCAAGTATTACTCTTCTTTCAAAAAAAGGATTCTTAATCTTTTGAAATACTTCAAGTTCTTTATGGTCACACATTAAGTCAGTTATAAGTCAAATCAGTTGTCTTTTAAAAACCACAAAATATTTTCTTACTTACATAAAGATGTTATAACCAACTTCCCATAAAGTCGTTATAACACTTCCTGTTTTAAAACAACCAAATACAGTTAACACATGTACGTCTACCGTACTACATAGCTCACACATATCATGCTAGAAAAGATAGGAAGAGGTTCACATACCTCGCGACGATTTTCGACTAATAGCAAAACGCTCCAAGTACCTCAAACCGTCGGCTACTCCTTAAGCCAAGTAGACCACGCCACACGTAGTACTTCAACCTATAGAGGCCACAAGGCGCCTATTAACATCTAGATCTCATCGTAGAATATTCTACGTAAAATTGGCAAGACCTCCCCGCAACAACGTAAATCTCCTCCTCTATCGAGGCCGGCTACCAAGCCAACCAGGGGGGGGGGGGGGTTTACACGTCTAACCGGACGTGTACAATTCTACAACACAGTAATGCTACACAAGTCTCATCGTAATACACCCCATGTAATTACGTCGCTTCTCTTCTTTAAATTCAGGCTTAAGTCAAAAGACATTGCCGCACAACTATGTTCAGTTCTATATATAGTATACTTCAACTATATAATCCTACAACATGTAATTTCCAATTACAATAGAAGGTCAAGAGTGTTTACCTCGATAAGCGCAAAATTATCCAAGTTTAAATGTCGATCCTGAGCAAGGTTTAGCTCCTACTCCGTGCGCTCCATCCCGCTCCAAACAACCCTTAGAAGTTCTAACCAACTTCTACTCAACTACTTCAACTATCAATGAAGATTTCCTTAGGGTTTCATTTTTGTGACTAAAGGAAGTATAATAGTATTTTCTGGGCTTTTGTATAAGTGTAACCTTGGGAATACTACAAGGTATTTGGGCCAAGGTATTTGGGCATTATAACAATACTTGGAGAGTATTTCTATACCACAAAAGGGGGGTATTTATACGAGACAACTAGGCTAGGGGTACCCTCTCGCCAAGCCTCACCATGTGGGGAGGCTCTCGCCAAGGGCTCAAAGGGAGGAGGAATTTAACACTTAGAACAATTTTGGATGAAGAAGTTCATCAACATAGAGGGGTATTTATAGGTCAAGCAATGGCCAACCAATGGCCAAGATTAATCCATGTGTTAGGCAAGTGTAAGGCCAAGATCAAGCCAAGTACACCTTATCCATCTACCACCAAAATATCCTACCAACTACTTGACAAAAACAAGCCACAATTCTCGTCCACATTGCCGCCCAACCTCTTCCAATGTGAGGGTGACACATGTCACCCTCCCGTTGGTCCAAAATATTTCGTCTCTCGGAAAAATCCGCAAAAATTATAAATGACATAGCCGGAATTTTCCCTTCGCAAGTTTAGTAAAATGTTTCGTCGAAAAACGACTCCTTTTGGCACTTGTGCCCAATTTCGAACCTTGCCTAATCTTAAGGCTTGAATTTTTTATACGTACGCCCTCACGTACATACTTTGGAAATACGGGGTATAACAGTTAGTATGAAACCTCATTCGTGAGTAATGAGTACTTGGTTTTTAAAAGGAATAATGTTTTACTGATTTTGGAAATCAGAATGAGTATCGACAAACCACTGCAGCATTAATAAAAGGAAATGTTTTGACTAATTAAGTATTATTAAAACCAGTAGAAACCTCCATCTGCATAGAAGCTAAGATGAGACAAAATGATATTACATTTCCTAGATCATGGCTGCTTTAATAAGATTGATTATGAACAAGAATAACCTACTCACATATAAGACATATGTTTCTCAAATTGTTTGAAAGAGGATTATACTCTTGAGTGATTAAGTCTATGGACTATGAAACCTTTATAAAATAAGAGACTTAAGTGTTTGAAATTAGGCAAACTTGAACTTTTAGAAAAGAATGTTGTTACTTGATGTTGAAAAGGAAAATGTTTTGGTTTACCTAAAAATGTGAGTCAATCTATTTTAATACTACGGGTATCGGGTGACCTTTATAAAAGGAATGGATCTTTTAAAAAAGAATTTAACGTACGTAATACCTTGGGGTCAGAACCTGGACTTTGGCCTAAAATAAACTTGAGTTGTGAGTAACTTGCCTATGTTTGTGTTTGATAGCCTTGTGTGCATATACTGTATTTCTATACCACCGCGTCTCTCGATGGAGGGCCGGCTGATTTGTTATGAACGATTATCCACCGAGTCCCACGAGATGGGTCGGGACACGTATTCCATCTGATTATTCACCGAGTCCCATGGGATGGGCCGGGACACGTATTCCATCTGATTATTCACCGAGTCCCACGAGATGGGCCGGGACACGTATTCCATTTGATTATTCACCGAGTCCCACGAGATGGGCCGGGACACGTATTCCATCTGATTCTCTACCGAGTCCCGGGATGGGCCGGGATACGTATTCCACATGATTCTTTACCGAGTCCCACGGGATGGGCCGGGACACGTATTCCACACGATTTACACCTAGACTGCCGGCAGTGAGGAAGGAGTTCCACGCACGCAGGATGACTTGAGGCGTGAGTCCACGACTTGACATGATCGCTTATGTTGTGAATCGTAGTTTGGTTATCATACATGTCTCCCGCTTTATATAGACTATTATGATTTCATTTACGCTTTTCTGATTTCACATACTTGGTACCGTTGTCTCGACCTCCTTCGGGCCGCGTCATGCCGCAGTAAGTACATCGGTGGATCCTCGCCATAGGATCAAAGTTCAACGTGTTGGAAGCCCCGCTTTTCTGAGGCTTATCTTTTGCATGTTACCCCGAGTCTGAGGTTCTTGTACATCTGTGGTATGGCGGCCCTGCACTGGCCATAGTTGTTGTCACTTCTTAGAGGTCTGTAGTAATCTTGCCAGGCGAGTTTGTAAAAAGGATAACTGTTCGGGTATTTATGTATATATACTGAAGGCAACTATTTTGGTTGGCCTGTTTATTTATCATGTCTCTTAATTCATGTTCGTGTTTTTATTTCCGCTGATTTTCTCTGATGTTGTATCACTAGGGTGCCCGGGGTAAGGCACTAGTCACGGGCCCGGGTTCGGGTCGTGACAGTAACCCCCCCTGGAATTGTTGGTTTGGTAGCAGGCCTCGTTAGAGGAGGAGATTTAGGTGGTTGCAGGGGGGGAGGTGCTGCCGAATTTTCCGTAGAATATGGAACCTTGTACTTAGAATTATTCTACGAAGAGTTCTAGAGGTTGATAGACGTTTTGTGACCATTATAGGTGGAAGTACTATGAGTAGCGTATTCTACTTGAAGGGTGGAAAAGGCTAGCAAGGTTGTAGTACTTGGAGCATTTTGCTAATTGTCGATAATCGTCGCGAGGTATGTGAACCTCTTCCTATCCTTTCTAGCATGATGTTTTGTAAACTATGTAGTACGGTAGACGTACATGTGCTAAATGAGTTTTGGTTGGTTTAAAACCTAAAGTGTTATAATAACTTTATGGGAAGTTAGTTATAACGACTTTATGTAGGTAAAAGAATGGTTTATTGATTTTAGAAGTTAAGAGACTTGATCTTAAAAGATAAGAGACTTGACTTAATTGACTTGATATGAATTTTGTTAAAAAGTGTAAAGCCTCATTCGTGAGTAATGAGTATTTGGTTTTTAAAGAATAATGTTTTACTGATTTCGGAAATGAGAATAAGTATCGAACAAACCACTGCAGCGTTAATAAAGGAAAATGTATTGACAAGTAATTAATTATATTAAAACCAGTAGACAAGATCCAACTCTTCCAAACCTTACTCCATATATTATATATTCATAATATACTTATAATATATGTATAATGACCAATTCACAAAGAGGTTTAAGATTCACTACCTCAAATAGCCCAAAATTATCCAAGAACTTAATGTCGCTCCAAGCAAGTCTTAGCTCCAAATCTTTAGGTTACAAACCACCACAACTCACCCTAAGAAGCTCCTAACCATCATCTCTTCAAGAACCAACTCAAACAAGTGAAGAACACTTAGATTTTTGTTCATGGAGCTCTCTGCCATGGTGACCTTTTAGAGGCTAGGGGGTGAAATCTTTTCCAACTTTTGGTTAATAGTCTTCCTAATACACTAGGGAAGAACACTTAAGAGTTTAGGAATTATTGGAAAAGGTTTGGTTAGGGGGGGGGGGGGGGGGTGGGGTCGACGAGAGCAAGTGAGAGAGGGAGGGAGATGAAAATATTTCTCAAGTCTTGAATTATCTAAGTGTGGAAGATTTCATCAACAAAGGGTGCATATATAGGACAACCAAGGGCTAGGATGAAGGCAAGTGTGTGTTTGAGATTGGGGACAAGTGTGTGGGGGTCCCACAAGCCACTTGTCCACACAAAATATCTTGCAAGACTTGGACACTTGTCTTGGCCACTTGTCACATGAATTTCGGCCAACCTAGCCCACCTAGGGGTGACACATGTCGCCTCCTATCGTCCAAAATAATGCATCACGACCAACCGGGCCGTGGATCGTGCCTTACCCCTGCACCCTAGTGATACAACATCGAGAAAATCAGCGGAAATAAAAACATAAACATGAAACAAGAGACATGATAAATAAACAAAGCCAACCAAAACAGCTTGCCTTACGATTATATATACATAAAACCCGAACAGCTTATCCTTTTACAAACTCGCCACAACAAGATTTCATGCACTTAAGAAGTGATAACAACTATGACGGGACAGCCCCTCCATACCCCTGAATGTACAAGAACCTGCTGCACTGTGGTAACATACCAAAAGATAAGCCTCCGAGAAACGGGGCTTCCAATACGCCGAATCGTGATCCATGAGCGAGGATCCACAACCGATGTACTTACTCGCGCAGATGAACGCACTTCGGGCGAGGTCGCATAACAGTACCAAGTATGTGAAATCAAAATATCAGAAATGAAATCATAATACTATATAAAACATGAGACATGATGATAACCAAACTACGCTCATAACATAAAAGCATATGTCAAGTCGTGACTCACGCCTCAAAGTCATCCTCACGCCCGTGGAACTCCTTCCTCACCGCCAGCCTAGGTATAAATCGTGTGGAATACGTGTCTCGCCCATCCCACGGGACTCGATAAAGAACCAGTGGAATACGTGTCTCGCCCATCTCACGTGACTCGATAAAGAATCGTGGAATACGTGTCTCGCCCATCTCATGGGACTCGATAAAGAATCGTGTAGATACGTGTCTCGGCCCATCTCACGGACTCGATAAAGAATCAGGTGGGATACGTGTCTCGCCCATCTCATGGGACTCGATAAAGAATCACTCATAACAAATCAGCCGCCTCCATCGAGAGACGCCAGAGTACGTAAATACAACACTTGCACAACAAAGGCTATCACCACAAGCATAGGCAAGTTCATCATACTCATGGACTTATATTTTATTACAACAAATCCGGTTTTAACCCCAAAGTACCACATACATTAATTCTTTTCAAAAGATCCGCTTCTTTCACAAAAGTCACACGATATCCGTAGTATGAAAATAGAGTGACTATCTTTTAAGTAAACCAAAACACTTCCCTTTGTAAAATCAAGTAACGACATTATTTTCCAAACGTTCAAGTTTGCCTAATTTCAAATGCTCAAGTCTCTTATTTTAGAAAGGTTTCATAACTCATAGTTTTAATCTCTTTTAAAACAATTGAGTAACATAATTCTTATGTGTGAGCCGTTTATTCTTGTTTATAACAATCTTGTTACAAAGACCATGATCTAGGAAATGTAATACAATTTTGTCTTATCTTAGCTTATGCAGATGGAGGTTTCTACGGTTTTAATAACAATTAGTCAATACATCTCCTTTATTAACGCTGCAATGGTTTGTTCGATACTTATTCTCATTTCCAAATCAAGAACACATTATTCTTTAAAAGCCAAGTACTCATTTCTCACGAATGAGGTTTCACAACTTTTAACAAAATTCATAGTCCTTAACATTTCATAAAACGTCATTTATAAGTTAAGTCTCTTATCTTTCAAGACAACAACAAGTATTCTTTTAGAACCCAAAGAACTTACTCTTTTCAAAACAAGTAACCTATACTTAAAATCAAGTTACTTCTCTTTTTCCGAAAACAAGTCGTTATAAGTCAAGTCTCTTATCTTTCAAGATCAAGTCTCTTAACTTTCAAAATTAATAAACCATTCTTTTACCTACATAGAGTCGTTATAACTAACTTCCCATAAAGCTATTATAACACCCTATGTTTTGAACCAACCAAACTCATTTAGCACATGTACGTCTACCGTACTACATAGTTTACAAAACATCATGCTAGAAAGGATAGGAAGAGATTCACATACCTCGCGATGATTATCGACAAATAGCAAAACGCTCCAAGTACTTCAACCCGTCGGCTACTCCTTAAGCCAAGTAGATCACGCCACACGTAGTACTCCACTCCTAAAACGGTCATAGTACTTTTATCAAACCTTTCCTACCATTGAAGACTTATACCAATAAAAAGCCCTCTAATTCTACGGAAAATTCGGCAGCACTTCCCCCGTTTTTACTCACTTTTCCATCTTTCTCCAAGGCTCGAATAACCGTAATATATATACCATATATATATAAGGCGTAATAATTAAACAACATAAATAAGGGGATTACACGCCCAAACGGTAACGCGGTTTACTATCACGCCTCCATAATAACAATAAGTAAAAGAAGGGGATTACGCGCCCATCCGGTAACTCGGTTTACTATCACGCCTTCATAACAATACAATAATTAAAAAAGGGATCACACGCCCAAACGGAACGCGATTGAAAAATCTTCCCCTTAACAGAAATGTAAATACAGTCCAATGTAAATACAGTCCAAAGTAAATACGGTCCTTAAGTTGGGGTCCTTGGCCAACTTTGTCCATTTTACTTATCCAATTACTTCATTAGTCATCCAACTTATATTCCATCTTAATATAAGTTATAGTTACTTTGTTAAATTACTTCTTCACAAGTAAGATACGTTTTTACCATTTTAATGGCAAACGACCAATCCTTCTTTTTAACAAGTTAACAAGATCCAACTCTTCCAACTTTACTCCATATATTACATAATCCATAATATACTTATAATATATGTATAATGACCAATTCACAAAGAGGTTTAAGATTCACTACCTCAAAATGCCCAAAATTTTCCAAGAACTTAATGTCGCTCCAAGCAAGTCTTAGCTCCAATCTCTATGTTACAAACCACCACAAATCACCCTATGAAGCTCCTCACCATCATCTCTTCAAGAACCAACTTAAACAAGTGAAGAACACTTAGGTTTTCCTTACAAGAGCTCTCGGCCAAGGTGACTTTTTAGAGGCTAGGGGGTGAAATCTTTTCCAACTTTTGGTACACAATCTTCCTAACACCTTAGGGAAGAAAACTTAAGAGTTTAAGAATTGTTGGACAAATTTAGCTCAAGAAAAGGGCTCAAAAACGAGAGCAAGGTCAAGGGAGAAGAGAGGGAATTTCTTGTCTTGAAATGGTTAAGTGTGGGAGATTTCATCAACTAGTAGTGCATATATAGGACAACCAAGGGCTAGGATGAAGGCAAGTGTGTGGTTGAGATTGGGGACAAGTGTGTGTGGGCCCCACAAGCCACTTGTCCAACTAAAAATATCTTGCAAGACAAGGCCACTTGTCTTGCCACTTGTTAGCAAATTTCGGCCAAGAGCCACCTAGGGGGGTGACACGTGTCGCCCTCCTATTCGTCCAAAATATTTCATCTTCCGAAAATATCCATAAAGGCCAAAATCTCAAAACAAAGCTGGCCCCACAAAATCAGAATTTCTCCCGTGGGCCCCACGTGACCAATTCCGAAAATAAAATTCCATAATTCTAATATAATTCAAGAAGCCCAAATACCAAATCTGGGAATCCAATTCCCATCAACGAACCTTTTTCCTTCACACAACCCGGAAACTTTTTCGTCGAAAAATCACATCTTCCTTTCTTTCCAATATTTCTGTCGTATTCTCGTACGTACGTCCTCACATACATACCCTGGAACTACGGGGTATAACAATTTCGTCTCTCGGAAAAATCCGTAATTGATTAAAATATTAAAAACGTAGAATTTCCTTCACAAGGTTCGGAATCTTTTCCGTCGAAAGTTTACAATTTCATTCTTAACCTAATTAGGGCTTGAATAATCGTACGTACGTCCTCGCATACATACTCTGGAAGTACGGGGTATAACATTCTTCCTCTTAGAAACATTCGTCCCGAATGTTCCTTCTAAGACAGATAACGATAAAGTTCCTCATAACGTAAATAGCTTGCAAATGCCACACATGGCCACAATACAACACTTAAGCATATATGTCAATGAAAATTTACAAGTAGGAAAGTGCGTTACGGAGGTGTGGGAATAAGTGAGGATACCGCCTCATGTCCTCCTCTCGCTTCCCACGCCATCTCCTCCCTATTCTCGCTCCGCCATAAGACTTGACTAAGCCACATCCTTCGTCCGTAGCCGCTTAACTCGACGATCGAGTATCGCATGGGACTCTCTCATACGATAACCCCAGAACTCGACATCGTCAATCGGGTGTACCCTAGATGGATCCCCGATACATCTCCTCAACATAGAAACATGAAAACCGGATGCACCGCTTCCAGACGGACGGCAGATCCAACTCATAGCAACCTTGCCTACCTCGCGACAACTGATAAGTGCCCAATGTACCTTGGGCTGAGCTTCCCTTTCCTCCCAAATCTCATTACACCCTTCATGGGTGACACTTTCAGGAAAACCCAATAATCAACCTCAAACTCCAGATGCCGACGACGATGATCTGCATACGACTTTGCCGACTCGAGTCATTAATAGCCGCCTCGATAAGCTTCACCTTATCCATCGCCACAACTGTGTCCGTCCCACTAACTGCACCTCGCCCACATCAAAACAGCCTATCGGCGATCTGCACTTTCTCCCATACAAGGCCTCATAAGGCGCCATCTGAATACTGGAGTGGTAGCTATTATTATACGCAAACTCAACTAGAGGCAAATGATCCTCCCAGCTACCCCTGAAGTCAATAACACAGCTCGCAACATATCCTCAAGAGTCCGGATAAGGCGCTCGCCCGTCCGTCGTCCGAGGATGGAATGCAGACTGTGGTCACCTACGCCCCTAAACCCTTCGGAAAGACCTCCGAAGTTAGCCGTAAACCGGGCTCCTGCATCGATATGATAGAAATAGGGACCCATGCGCCTCACGACTTTCTGATGTAAAGTCCGCATAATCCTCACCGAAAAAGTCGCCCGACGGGAAGAAAGTGGGTTGATTTCACACTGTCGACGATAACCCAGATAGAATCATGCTTCCTCTGAGTGCGAGGTAATCCTGTGATAAAGTCCATGTTGATCACCTCCCACTTCCAGGTCGGGATCTCTATCGTCTGCAATAATCCACCAGGCCTCTGATGCTCTACCTTCACCTGCTGACAACACGGGCACTGAGCCACAAACTCTGCAACGTCCCTCTTCAAGCCATCCCACCAATACACATATCTGAGGTCGTGGTACATCTTTGTCGACCCCGGATGGATGTAACGTGCGCTGTGTGCTTCCCCTAGAACCTGCTGCCGAAGTCCTGCAATATCTGGAACACACAACCTGCCCTCAAACCTTAGCACCCCATCAGGTGCTACCTCAAAAGGACCCTTCCCCTCACGAAGAGCCGTATCACGATACCGCGCCAAAACCGGATCCTCAAACTGTTGCCTCTTCACCTCCTCGACGATGGAAGACTCGGTAACATCTCGAACTCGAACCCCACTGCTATCAGAACCAATCAATCGGACTCTAAGGCTCGCTAACTGATGTAACTCGCGGACCATGCCCCTCCTCTCTGGCTGCACATCTGATAGACTCCCCATCGACCTACGACTAAGAGCATCTGCCACAACATTGGCCTTCCCCGGGTGGTACAGGATATCGACATCATAATCCTTGAGTAACTCTAACCACCGCCTCGCCGTAAGTTCAGCCTCCTCGGTGAAGATATACCGAGGCTCTTGTGGTCTGTATAAATATCCACATGAACCCCATACAAATAGTGCCTCCAGATCTTCAAGGCGTGAATCACCGCTGCCAACTCCAAATCATGGGTGGGGTAGTTCCTCTCATGCTTAAGTCACGGATGCGTACGCTATAACCTTGCCCTGCTGCATCAACACACATCCAAGCCCGATGCCTGACGCATCACAATACACCACATAGCCGTCTAGACCCTCTGGAAGAGTAAGATATGGGGCGGTGCCGCCTCCTTCAAAGAATCGAAACCTCGCCACAAGCATCACCCACCAAACTTAGCTCCTTCGAGTCAACTTGGTCAAAGGTGCCAAATAGACGCAAACTTCTCCACGAACCTCCGATAGTAACTCGCAAGGCCCGTAAAGTCGCGACCTCAGCGGAGTAGGTCTAGGCCAACTCCTGACTGCCTCGATCTTGGCCGTATCCACCCGAATACCATCAGCCCCTACAATGTGCCCAAGAAATTCCACCGAGGCCAACCAAAACTCACATTTGGAAAACTTGGCGTATAACTGCTGGTCCTGGAGAACTCTCAGCACAGTCCTCAAATGCTCCGCATGCTCCTGCTCTGAGCGGGAATAAACCAAGATGTCATCAATGAATACTATCACAAACGTATCCAAAAATGGCTTGAATACTCGGTTCATCAAATCCATAAAAACCGCCGGAGCATTGGTCAAACCGAAAGAAATAACCCTGAACTCATAGTGCGTGCATCGTCCGAATGCATCTAGGGACATCCGCCTCTCTAACTCGCACCTGATGATAGCCCGATCGCAGATCAATCTTGGAGAAATATCTCGCACTCTGCAACTGGTCGAACAAATCATCAATCTTGGGAAGGGGGTATATGTTCTTAATAGTCACCTTGTTCAGCTGCCTGTAATCAACACACATGCACAGCGTCCCGTCCTTCTTCTTCACGAACAATACCGGCGCTCCCCAGGGAGAAACACTAGGCCTGATGAAGCCCTTCTCCAGCAAATCTCTCAGCTGGTCCTTCAACTCTCTCAACTCGGCAGGTGCCATCCTGTATGGCGGAATGGAAATAAGCCGTGTGTCTGGCAGCACATCGATACAAAACTCTATCTCCCTCTCAGGAGGGATACCCGGGAGGTCGTCTGGAAACACATCTGGGAACTCTCGACCACCGAATCGATCGAAAATCGTATCGCAGCCTCAGTATCAAATACCCGAATGAGATGGTAGATATACTCCTTCTGCACCATCTTCCTAGCCTTGAGGTAAGAAATAAACCTACCCCTCGGCGACACAGTGTTCCCCTCCCACTCAATAACCGGCCTCAGAAATCGAACCGCATTACTCTCTCCTGCAGCTACATTGGCGTAGCAAGAAAC
This sequence comes from Przewalskia tangutica, assembly GCA_029844215.1. Lineage (NCBI taxonomy): Eukaryota > Viridiplantae > Streptophyta > Magnoliopsida > Solanales > Solanaceae > Przewalskia > Przewalskia tangutica. The sequence goes on from CM056726.1 coordinate 67,753,869, forward strand.
TAACCAATCCATACCAATGATCACATCAAAATCGGTCATTTCCAACTCTATCAAGTCTGATAGGGTCTGACGAATGCATAAAGACACTGGGCAAGCCCTATATACCCGCCGAGCTACCACCGAATCACCCATCGGCGTAGCTACCTCGAAAGCGGTCTATGGACTCGTGCTCTATCCTATCTTACTAGCAATAAGGAGATATATAGGATGAGTAGAACCGGATCTAACAAGGCATACACGCTACAACAAGAAATCGATAAAGTACATGTGGACGACATCCGTGATGCCTCCCGGTCTCCGGGCGGCCGACAAGGCATAAATGCCGCTCGAGGACCGAATCGCACCGCCACGACCGCCGCGACCGGCCGCCCATAAGCACCCTCGCCCGGCGAGTAATCAGAGTAGATGAAGACCGCAAAAGACCTCAGTAGCCGAGCCCTACCATCCGCATCGCCTCGCCTGACGGTTCCTCGAAATATGACACTGCTGCCACAAGTAAAACAAGCTCCCGAGGTATCACCGCATCTCGAAATGGGATCTACCGTGACGGCCACACCGAGCGAGGGTGGTCTCGACGGCTAGTATCCCCGCCGCCTCGAAGTCAAGCCCCGGGCCTTGACCGCCTCGAATACCCTGGTTGTCCTGAGGATGGTGTAGGATTGCTCTGATCTGGCTGTGGTGCAAATATAGACTGCTGCTGAGGCCGTCCACCCCGAGCTACCAAAAGATCCCGCCGCCCCGCCTTCTTCTCGGGCCGATATCTGTCGACCCGTCGGCCTCTACGCTCCTCGCATCCAAGTGCATGAGCCTGCATGCGGGCAATGTCCATGCCCGGCTGAAGAGCCACACATGAGCAAGACTCTGCCAAGTAGTCATCTCGTCCCGTAACGTAGCGGTGCACTCGGTCCTCCATATCTGCATTAACGCAGGGACATATCGAGCCAACGAATCGAACTCAACGTTGTACTCAATGCGGCGCCTCTCGTCTCAAAGATAAAAATTTGTCGCCCGCGCCTCCTCATCTGTGGAGGCAAGAAGTGAGTGAGAAATGCCTCCGAGAACTCGTCCCATACAGCTGGAGGCGCATGCTCTCCCCGGGATAGCTCCCACGAATCAAACCAGTCGACTGCGGTATCACGCAGCCGATGCGAACCGAAGATCACGGACTCGGTCTCCGAAGCCTTGATCACTCATGATCCGTCAGAATCGCCGGATGAACTCCTGCGGATCATCCTCGTGCCTCGACCGTAGAACTCGCGGGCTGCAACTCAGAAATCTCGTAGTCTCAAACTATCCGACTCGGGTGAACCACGGGTACTACCGAATCGAATCGAATCGCCGTGATCCAAATTTATCTCATGTTCGCCACGATCTCCGCCGAATCGCTATCTCCTTGTACCCCATCTCCTCCGCTCCAGCCGTGGGACCTGAGGCGCAGTATCGTGGTCTCGGTAGCCTCTCGCCGCGCTCTAAACTCGCTGGGCCGTGGCGCTATGGAACTCGCCGTCAGAGCACCACCTCCGTAAGGATCGGGCTCGGGACCTCGTGGCCCTCGTGTCCTACTAGCAGCCTCGACCACCTTGCCCTTCTCGGCCGGGTTGCCATGCGTGGAGGCATACCGGTACAAAGAGAAATACGTCGCAGGGGTCCAACTTAATACACGTATCTAAGGCACGATCTCGAGTGAGAAGAATGGAAACCAATCCTAAATATCTTGTAGCCTTCTGATTATTGATGTGGTGCACAACACACCGATAATCAAGACTCTACTAGATACGGTCTGTAGACACTTTCCGAGGATTAACTGCTCTGATACCACTTTTGTCACGACCCGATCCTGCCCGTGATCGTGCCTTACCCCAGGCACCCAAGTAGATATACATCAGAGTAACCAGCGGAAATAAAATCATGACATGAAACAGTATAAAATGAAAGACAGTTTATCCAAGAAAAGTTGCCTTCCGGCATGTATATATATATACCCAAAGTGAACAGTTACATCCCGACCTTTACAACAGGACTACAGCACTTCTAAGGAGTAACAACTATGGCGGACAGGCCCGCCATACCCTGAATGTACAAAAGTATCTACAACACCAGGGAGAGTCATACCAAAAGTCGAGCCTCCGGAGAAATGGAGCTCCTGACACCAGAGTAAAGATCCTAAGAATGAAGATCTACCACCTGCTTTCCCTTACATGTGGCATGAACGCAGCTCGGCGAGGTCAAGACAATGTAATAAGTATGTGAAATCAGCATCAATGAAATTATAATCGTTATAACCGTATTTCGCAGTATGTACGTGAGCGCGTACGTATTATTATTTGAGCCTTAAAGTTGGCTAGTTTCGAAATTAGTGCACAACACCCGATTAGAGTCGTTTTCTGACGAAACGTTTCCACAGCTTTCGTAGGGAAAATTCCGGCTATGTCATTTCTAATTTTTGCGGATTTTTCCGAGAGACGAAACATTTTGGACCAACGGGAGGGTGATGTGTCACCTCACATTGGAAGGGCTTGACGGCAAACATGGCCATTGGCTTGGACGATTTGCTTGAGTGAGAGTAGGTAGGATATTTGTGCAAGTTGGTGTGGTAGATGGATAAGGTGCACATGGCTTAATCCTAGCCCTACACTTGCCTAACACTTGGATGAATCTTGGCCATTGGTTGGCCATTTCTTGACCTATAAATACCCCCCTAACTTGATGAACTTCTTCATCCCAAAATTGTCTAAGTCTTAAAACCTTTCCTCCTCTTGCTTGCGCTCGTCCAATAGCCCCTCTCCCCTTTGAGAAGGCCTAGGCCGAAACCCCTCCCCTCAGGTGCCCTGCCAAGGGTACCCCTAGCCTAGTGGTTTTCGTATAATATCCTTTTTTGTGGTATAGAGATACTCTCCTAGTATTGTTATAATGCCCAAAATACTTTAGCCTTATACCTTGTAGTACTTTCCAAAGTACCCTTTATACGAAAAGCCCAGAAAATACCATTATACTTCCCTCAGTCACAAAAACGAAACCCTAAGTAAATCTTCACCAGTAGTTGAAGTTATAAGTAGAAGTTGGTTAGAACTTCTAAGGGTTGGTTGGAGCTGGCCTGAGCGCACTGAGTAGAGCTAAACCTTGCTCAGATCGACATATAAACTCGGATAATTTTGGGCTTATCGAGGTAAACATTCTTGACCTTCGTTGTAATTGGAAATTACATGTTATAGAGTATATAGTTAAGTATACTATATATATAGAACTGAATATAGTTGTGCGGCAATGTCTTTCGACTTAAGCTCGAATAATACTTACAGAATGTCTTGCGACTTAAGCCTGAATTTTAAGAAGTAATCAATCGTAATTACATAGGATCAGACATGCGAGACTTGTAGTATTGCTGTAGTAGAGAATTGTACACGCCCGGTTAGACGTGTTAACCCCTGGTTGGCTTGCAGCTACCGATAGAGAGAGATTTACGCCATGTGGGGAGGTGCTGCCAATTTTCGTAGAATATTCTACGCCGATCTAAAGATATTAATAGGCGCCAGGGCCTCTATAGGTTGAAATACTACGTGTGGCGCGATCTACCTCGGCTTAAGCGCGCAAATGACTTTGAGGTACTTGGAGCGCTTTGCTATTAGTCGATAATCGTCGCGAGGTATGTGAACCTCTTCCTATCTGTTCTAGCATGATATGTGTATAACTATGTAGTACGGTAGACGCATACGTGTTTAATATATTTGATTGGTTTGAAACATAAAGTGTTATAACGCTTTATGGGAAGTTGGTTATAACAAACTTTATGTAGGTAAGAAAATGCTTTGTGGTTTCAAAGGGTAATCGATTTGACTTATAACGGATTTGATGGGTAGTAATAAAGAACTTGAAGTGTTTCAAAAGACCTTTTGAAAGAAGAGTAATACTTGGCTTTGAAAACATAAGAGTTGTACTAGCTTTATGGGAAGTTAGGTATAACGCCTTAAGAACGATAAAGAAGAATGGTTTCTCGATTTTTAGAAGATAAGAGACTTGACTTAATGGTATTGATATGAATTTTGTTAAAGTGTGAAACCTCATTCGTGAGTAATGAGTACTTGGTTTTAAAAGGAATAATGTTTCTTGATTTCTAAATCGAATGAGTATCGACAAACCACCGCACGTTAATAAAGGAAAATGTATTGAATAATGAAGTATGGTATTAAAACCAAGAAACCTCCATCCGCATAGAAGCTAAGATGAGACAAAATGATATTACATTTCCTAGATCATGGTCGCTTAATAAGATTGATTATAAACAAGAATAACCTACTCACATATAAGACATATGTTTCTCAAACGCTTAAAGGAGAATTATGTTAAAACTATGAACTACGAACCCTTTTCTAAAATGAGAAACTTGAGCACTTGAAATTAGGCAAACTTGAACGGTTGGAAAATAAGATTGTTACTTGATTTTTACAAAGGAAAGCATTTTGGTTTACTTCACAATGTTAGTCACTCTAATTCTATACTACGGGTATCGGGTGACCTTTGTAAAAGAAATGGATCTAAAAAAGGGAATTTAACGTACGTAGTACTTTTAGGTTAAAATCCGACTTTGACATAAAATGAAAGTACCTTGAGTTGTGTGTAACTTGCTTATGCTTGTTGTTATGAAACTTGACCATGTTACGTGTGATAGCCTTGTTGTGCAAGTATCGTGTTCTACTCGACTACCGGCTCATCCGAATGTATTTCACTTGACACGGCTCATCCGAATGTATTTCACTTGATTACCGGTTCATCCGAATGTATTTCACTTGATTACCGGTTCATCCGAATGTATTTCACTTGATTACGGCTCATCCGAATGTATTTCACTTGACACGGCTCATCCGAATGTATTTCACTTGATTACACGGTTCATCCGAATGTATTTCACTTTATTACCGGTTCATGCGGGAATGTATTTCTCTTGATTACCGGTTGATCCGGAATGTATTTCACTCGACTACGGTTCATCCGAATGTATTTCACTGACTACGGCTCATCCGAATGTATTTCATCGACTACCGTTCATCCGGAATGTATTCCACACGCTTATATTGGGTCCATAAGATGGGCCGAGACTCGTTATACGATAACATGATTTGTACCTAGACCGCCGGCAGCTGAGGAAGGAGTTCTACTGCATGAGTGATGACTTTGACTACGTGAGTCCTCGACTTGACATGATCGCTTATGATGTGAATCAGTAGTTTGGTTATCATACATGTCTCCCGCTTCATATAGACTATTATGATTTCATTTACGATTTTTACGCTTCACATACTTGGTACTGCCAGATCGACTTCCTCGGCCGCGTTCATGCCGCAGTAAAGGTACATCGACCGCCGATCCCCGCTTATAGGATCACATTCGGCGTGTTGGAAGCTCCGCCTTCGAGGCTTATCTTTGGTATGTTACCCCGAGTCCGTAGGTTCTTGTACATTCGTGGTATGGCGGCCCCGTCCCGTCATAGTAGTTGTCACTTCTGCAGGTCCGTAATCTTGTTGTGGCGTAGTCCAGAAAAGGATAACCGTCGTATTTATGTATATACCGAAGGCAATCGCTTTTGGTTGGCCTGTTTATTTGTCATGTCTCTTAATTCATGTTCATGTTTTTATTTCCGATTTTCTCGATGATGTATCACTAGGGTGCCCGGTAGGCACTACCACGCCCGGTTCGGTCGTGACAAAAGTGGTATCGAGCGATTAGTCCTCGGAAAGTGTCTACGCACCGTGTTCAGTAGTCTTGATTATCGGTGTGTTGTGCACCACATCTATAATCGTGAGGCTATAGGACATTTAGGATTGGTTTCATTCTTCTCATTCCGAGATCGTGCCTTAGAGGCAGTGATAAGTTGGACCCTCTCGATGTATTCCTTTCCTTTACCGCTATGCCTCCGCGTAAAACCTGTGCCCGATGGGCAAGGCGATGAGGAGTCAGAGTGAGATACAGAGGAGTACGAGGCGCAGCCTGGCCAAGACGGAGACAAGCCCGACGGCGAAGTTTCGCGACGCCGCCAAAGACCAAAGAGAGTTAGAGCCGCAGCGGTGGGTCGCCGAGACTACAGCACTGAGCCTCCTGGCCCCACACCGGAGCATGAGACGGGTACAAGGAGATGGCGCCATCGCCGTGGTCATGGCCGATATGAGGATAGGCTAGATGCGGCCAGCCCACCAGCACCACCCGTAGTTCACCCCGAGCGCATTGAGGCTACGTGACTTTCCGAGTCAGAGCCCGCCAGATGTTCTATGGATCGAGCCGAGGACGACCTCGGGAGTTTATCCGACAGCTACACGATCATGAGGGTGATCGAGTCTCGAGGCAGAGTCGGTGGTATTGGTTCGCATCACCGCGTGATACTGCAGCTGATCGTTTGATTCGTGAGCTGTCCGGAAGAGCTTGCACTTCCAGCTTGGGGACGAGTTCTCGAGGGCATTTCTTGCACATTTCTTGCCTCCACATACGGAGAGGGCTCGCCGGCAGATTTTTGACGCTGAGGCAGACGCGGACGGTTAGAGAGTACAATGTGGAGTTCGACTCATTAGCTCGGTATGTTCCGCCGTGGTAGCCGATATGGAGGATGAGTACACCGCTACGCCACCGGCCGACGACTTGGCGGAGGCTTGTTCGGGTGTAGCTCTTCAGCCGGGCATGGACATTGCCCGCATACAGGCTTATGCACTTGGGTGTGAGGAACGGAGAGGTCGACGGAATGACCGAGATCAGCAGAAGAGGGCCAGGACAACAGGGTCCTTTGGTAACTTTCGAGGCGGACCGCCTTAGCAGCAGGCTAGTTATGTACCTCCGCCAGTACAGAGTGGTCCTCCTCGCCTTCGTGACGCTCAGGTATTCGAGCTGGTCGAGCTCCGTGGCTTCTCGTTCACGGTATACGCGAGTGCTAGCCACCGGATTCATGCCCCTCAGATGCACGATGTGGCAAACATCATCCCGGAATGTCGTTTTTATCGGTGCTTGTTTCACCGCGCCGCCGTAGCCATGTGACGAGATCAGACTTATAGGAGAGGTACCGGCTTGGCGCAGCCTCATCGATCGATGGCGTGTTCATCACCTTCATACATGCGCTGCAGGCACTTATGATTAGAGTGAGCGGTAGCTTGTGTATATCCTTAACCCTAGAGGCTTGTATGTTTTGATGTTATGTTAATGTGTTAAGTGTTATGTTCGGATAGCTTTGTGCTAAAATGTGATTTAGGAACCCGGTTGGGAAAAGGGTAAGCACAGGGTGAGAAAATGATGAACCTTAGAATATTACAACTGAGACCTTAGATGTAGCGCCGCTTTGAGTACAAGATTTTGCGAGTGATCCTTGTCGAGTGCATTTTATGCCTAGAAAGTATTGTGTGATAAGTCCTGGTTGGGTAAATGAAAGTGGTATCTTTCATGATGTGATTTAGCAAGATTGTTCCGTGTCGGCGAGCAAGAGTTGGCGCGACAGTGGTCGGGTTGGGGCCATGTTGCGGGCCAACCCGCACTCTATTTCGCGGTGCTGGTCAGCTGCGGTCCCGCCAGTGGTAGGGTCACGAGGGTGCTAGGCCCAAGTTTAGTTGACCATCGATGAGTTCCGGGTGTGTTCGACCGTAAGCGATCGTGAAGGCCGGAATGGCCTTGGAAGATTGAGGCTAGTAAGATAACCAAGTTGGAGGTGGTGACTTCGCGGTCGGAAAACGAAACGCTGACTAGTGTGGTACGGATACTAGAAAGAGTTCGAGTGTTCGAGAAGCGGTACAACGAGATAGGGAGAAGTGAGCGTGTGTGATCATTTCTTGTAAAGGGAGAAGGTGCGAAGGATGTATATTTTTGACCTCGTGGATCGCATGCATCCGCACCATATGTTGGTCGCCGGAGTGACACTAGAACCTCGCGCAAAGTGACAAAAGTTTGTGATGTTAGAGGTGTTTCCTCGTGGACTTGGATATAAGTATTTTGCGCACGCATGTTATTTCGTGGCCAATTGTGGCGTTGGCAACTTGTTAGAAGAACTTTATCGTTATCCGTCTTGAGAAGGAACATTCGACGAATGTTTCTAAGGCGAGGAGAATGTTATACCTCGTATTTCCGCAGTATGTACGTGAGCGCCAGACGATTATTATTTGATCCTTAAAGTTGGCTAGTTTCAAATTAGTGCACAACACCCGACAGAGTCGTTTCGACTAAACGCTTTCCATTTTCGTAGGGAAAATTCCGCTATGTCATTTCTAATTTTTGCGGATTTTTCCGAGAGACGAAACATTTTGGACCAACGAGGTGACAAGTGTCACCTCACATCGAAGGGCTTGACGGCAAACATGGCCTTTGGCTTGGACGATTTGCTTGAGTGGGAGTAGGTAGGATATTTGTGCAAGTTGGTGTGGTAGATGGATAAGGTGCACATGGCTTAATCCTAGCCCTACACTTGCCTAACACTTGGATGAATCTTGGCCATTGGTTGGCCATTTCTTGACCTATAAATACCCCCCTAACTTGATGAACTTCTTCATCCAAAAATTGTCTAAGTCTTGAAAACCTTTCCTCCTCTTGCTTGCTCTCGTCCAATAGCCCTCTCCCCTTTGAGAAGGCCTTGGCCGAAACCCTCCCCTCATGGTGCCCTGCCCAGGGTACCCCCTAGCCTAGTGGTTTTCGTATAATACCCTTTTTGTGGTATAGAGATACTCTCCTAGTATTGTTATAATGCCCAAAATACTTTAGCCTTATACCTTGTAGTACTTTCCAAAGTACTTTATACTAAAAGCCCGTAAAATACCATTATACTTCCTCACCACAAAACGAAACCCTAAGTAAATCTTCACCCGTAGTTGAAGTTATAAGTAGAAGTTGGTTAGAACTTCTAAGGTTGGGTTGAGCTGGTCTGAGCGCTGAGTAGGAGCTAAACCTTGCTCAGATCGACATATAAACTCGGATAATTTTGGGCTTATCGAGGTAAACATTCTTGACCTTCATTGTAATTGGAAATTACATGTTATAGGAGTATATAGTTAAGTATACTATATATATAGAACTGAACATAGTTGTGCGGCAATGTCTTTCGACTTAAGCTCGAATAATACTTACAGAATGTCTTGCGACTTAAGCCCTAATTTTAAGAGTGAACCGAATCAGTAATTACATAGATCAGACATTAGAGACTTGTGTAGTATTGCTGTAGTAGAATTGTACACGCCCGTTAGACGTGTTAACCCCTCTGTTGGCTTGCAGTAGCGGCTCGATAGAGAGGAGATTTACGCCATGGGGGAGGTGTCAATATTATGTAGAATATTCTACGCCGATCTAAAGATATTAATAGCGCCTTGTGGCCTCTATAGGTTGAAATACTACGTGTGGCGCTGCCTACCTCGGCCAAGCGCGACGGTTTGAGGTACTTGAGCGCTTTGCTATTAGTCGATAATCGTCGCGAGGTATGTGAACCTCTTCCTATCTGTTCTAGCATGATATGTGTATAACTATGTAGTACGGTAGACGCATACGTGTTTAATATATTTGATTGGTTTGAAACATAAAGTGTTATAACGCTTTATGGGAAGTTGGTTATAACGACTTTATGTAGGTAAGAAAATGCTTTGTGGTTTCAAAGTGGTAAATCGATTTGACTTATAACGGATTTGATGGGTAGTAATAAAGAACTTGAAGTGTTTCAAAAAGACCTTTTTGAAAGAAGAGTAATACTTGGCTTTGAAAACATAAGAGTTGTACTAGCTTTATGGGAAGTTAGGTATAACGTCTTAAGAACGATAAAGAAGAATGGTTTACTGATTTTTAGAAGATAAGAGACTTGACTTAATGGTATTGATATGAATTTTGTTAAAAGTGAAACCTAATTCGTGAGTAATGAGTACTTGGTTTTAAAAGGAATAATGTTTTACCGATTTCGGAAATCAGAATGAGTATCGACAAACCACTGCAGCGTTAATAAAGGAAAATGTATTGAATAATGAAGTATGGTATTAAAACCAGTAGAAACCTCCATCCGCATGTAAGCTAAGATGAGACAAAATGATATTATATTTCCTAGATCATGGCGCTTAATAAGATTGATTATAAACAAGAATAACCTACTCACATATAAGACATATGTTTCTCAAACGCTTAAAGGAGAATTATGTTAAAACTATGAACTACGAACCCTTTTCTAAAATGAGAAACTTGAGCACTTGAAATTAGGCAAACTTGAACGTTTGGAAAATAAGATTGTTACTTGATTTTTACAAAGGAAAGCATTTTGGTTTACTTCACAATGTTAGTCACTCTAATTCGATAGTACGGGTATCGGGTGACCTTTGTAAAAGAAATGGATCTAAAAAAAAGGAATTTAACGTACGTAGTACTTTAGGGTTAAAATCCGACTTTGACATAAAATGAAAGTACTTGAGTTGTGTGTAACTTGCTTATGCTTGTTGTTATGAAACTTGACCATGTTACGTGTGATAGCCTTGTTGTGCAAGTACTGTGTTCTACTCGACTACCGGTTCATCCGGGAATGTATTTCACTTGATTACCGGTTCATCCGGGAATGTATTTCACTTGATTACCGGCTCATCCGAATGTATTTCACTTGATTACCGGCTCATCCGAATGTATTTCACTTGATTACCGGTTCATCCGGAATGTATTTCACTTGATTACCGGTTCATCCGAATGTATTTCACTTGATTACCGGTTCATCCGAATGTATTTCACTTGATTACGGCTCATCCGGAATGTATTTCACTCGACTACCGGTTCATCCGAATGTATTTCACTCGACCACGGTTCATCCGAATGTATTTCATCGACTACCGGTTCATCCGGAATGTATTCCACACGCTTATATCGGGTCCATAAGATGGACCGAGACCGTTATACGTATCACATGATTTGTACCTAGATCGCCGCAGCCGGAAGGAGTTCCACGCATGAGTGATGACTTTGAGGCGTGAGTCCACGACTTGACATGACCGCTTATGATGTGAATCGTAGTTTGGTTATCATACATGTCTCCCGCTTCATATAGACTATTATGATTTCATTTACGATTTTACGCTTTCACATACTTGGTACCGTTGCATCGACTCCTTCGGGCCGAGCGTTCATGCCGCAGTAAAGGTACATCGACCGCCGATCCTCGCCATAGGATCACATTCGGCGTGTTGGAAGCTCTTCCTTCTGAGGCTTATCTTTGGCATGTTACCCTTAGTCCAGAGGTTCTTGTACATTCGTGGTACGCGGCCCCGCCCCGTCATAGTTGTTGTCACTTCTTAGAGGTCCGTAGTAATCGCGTGGCGTAGTCCGTAAAAAGGATAACTGTCGTATTTATGTATATATACCAAGGCAACTGCTTTGGTTGGCTGCTTATTTGTCATGTCTCTTAATTCATGTTCATGTTTTTATTTCCGCTGATTTTCTCGATGATGTATCACTAGGTGCCCGGTAGGCACCGATCCACGCCCGGTTCGGTCGTGACAATAACATTTTAAAACAAGTTCACAGATATGTACAAAACAACCCAACTTAACTGCACATAATGCCACAAAGATAAACAAGAGCAAAATACATGTAACATAACCGTCTTTTCTAGGCCGCTAATGATCGGCAAGGCCAATCGCCCATAGTATCATTATGCGAGCCTAATCCTGGACTACCGTAGTCCGCATAGGTCCCTCGGACCCGCATGAGGTACTCCTCGCATCAGGGGTAGCTAACCCGCAGATCAACTCGACTCCCGCAATCCGAATAGTCACCGACCGCATGAGGTATTCTCGACGGCGTAACACACCACGCCACGACCAACCTCGCCCGTGGATCGTGCCTTACCCGCACCCTAGTGAGACAACATCGAGTAATCACGAACATAACACAACAACATGAAATAACAAGAAGCGCATACAGCTTATCTTTAGAAAACTTGCCTTTCGCATAAATAATAATAACAACTCTTTCAAATGAATAGCTTTAATCCTTTCTTTACAAACCCCGCCCACAACAAGCATTACAGCACTTCTAAGAAATGATACGACAACAATGGCGACAGTGGCCCCGCCAAACCCCCGAATGTAAACACTTACTACGACAGGACTATACCATCGATAAGCCTCCGAGAAACGGAGCTTCCTAACGCTGAAATCAGACTCGAGAGCTAGGATCAACGATCGTGTACCTCAACTCGCGCATGAACGCACTTCGGCGAGGTCGCATAACAGTTTAGTATGTGAAATCGAAAATACCATCAGAAATGAAATCATAGCGATATATAAAGCAGAGACATGTATGATAACCAAACTACGCTTTACAACAAAGCGAACATGTCAAGTCGTGACTCACGCCTCAAGTCATCACTCAACTATAACAATGGGTCTCAGGCCCACACCATCAATCATGCCCGTGGCCTACCTGCCTCCCTGCCGGCAGTCGATGATCTGAAAGCACCCCGGAACACACATGAACACCGTGTCCCACTGTGTCATAATAAAATCAGACGGGTAAGTACGAAGGCATAGCCGACTACTAAAAACCTACAGCACCAAGGTCATGAATCAGATCATAAGATCTGCTCTAGACCGTCACATGATCAAAGCTGGCCACTTGCCCGCAGTATCAATGTACGCGTCTAACCCTGGAACTCCCGCAGCTCCGCATAGGCCAATCTCATCGGCCCGCATGAGGTATTCCCCGCATCGAGGGTAGCTACTCCCCGGCATCGTCCTGGACTTCGCAGTCCGCATGGCCACATGGACCGCATGCCCATAAAGGACGCATACTAACCTGGAACTCGTAGCTCGCGATAGCCCCCGGGACTCGCATGAGGTATTCTCGAATCATAGGTCCATCGACTACCGAAGTCTACCCCGCATCGGAGGGCAGCTTAACCCCCGGAATCATCTCAAGAGATGAATGCCACAATACTATCATAACGACTGATAGTTAATAAGCACAATCAAGGGAAACCCCTTTACACAAACATCACAAGATACTAACACACGTAGCATCCTAACACGTTTACTTATCAAAGCAATCAAGAAAGTATTACAAGGCTATCACAAACCAATACAATCAAGTTGTTCACACAAGGTACTTTCTACTATATGATTAACAAGATCGGGTTTTTATCCCCAAAGTACTTCATACATTAACTCTTTAAAAGATACGTTACTTTGCAATACCCATAGTATATGAAAATAGAGTGATTATCTTTTTAAAGTAAATCAATTACTTCTCCTTGTAAAATCAAGTAGCAACATTCTTTTCCAATGTTCAAGTTTGCCTAATTTCCAATGTTCAAGTTTCTCATTTTAGAAAAGTTTCAGAGTTCATAGTCTTATTCATTTAAGAATATAATTCTCCTTTAAACAATCTGAGAAACCTAAGCCTTATATGAGTAGGATATTCTTGTTTATTACAATCTTATTACAGCAGCCATGATCTAGGAAATATCATTTTGTCTCATCTTAGCTTCTATGCAGATGGAGGTTTCTACTGGTTTTATTAGTACTTAATTAGTCAAAACATTTCCTTTTATTAACGCCGCAGTTGGTTTGTCGATACACATTCGATTTCAAATCAAGAAACATTCTTAAGCCGTTATACCTAACTTCCCATAAAGCTAGTATAACTCTTAAGTTTTTCACAAACCAAGTATTACTTCTTCTTTCAAAATGATTCAAAAATCTTTGAAATACTTCAAGTTCTTTATTAACACATAACAAGCCGCTTATAGTTCAAATCGATTACCTTTTAAAACCACATGTATTTTCTAACCAACATAAAGTCGTTATAACCAACTTCCCATAAAGCCGTTATAACACTTTATGTTTTACACCAATCAAATACATTTAGCACATGACGCTCACCGCACTACATAGTTCACACATATCATGCTAGAAGAAATAGGAAGAGGTTCACATACCTCGCGACGAGTATCGACTAATAGCAAAACGCTCCAAGTACTTCCAACTGTCGGCTACTCCTTAAGCCACGTAGATCGCACCCCACGTAGTACTTCAACCTATAAGGCCACAAGGCGCTTATTAACATTCAGATCCCTTCGAGAACATTCTACGTAAAAATTCAAAGACTTCCCGCAACAACAGAATCTCCTCCTCTATCGAGGCCGCTACCAAGCCAACCGTGTGGGTTATACGCCTAACCCTAATGGGTACAATTCTACTCCACTGTACTACTACACAAGTTCATCAGAATACACCCTATGTAATTACAGCTCAAGATTCTTCTTTAAATTCAGCTTAAGTCGCAAGACATCGCCGTAAGTATTATTCAGCTTAAGTCAAAAGACATTGCCGATAACTACGCTCATTCTATATATAGTATACTTCAACTATATATTCTAACAACATGTAATTTCCAATTACAATAGAGGACAAGATATTTACCTCGATAAGCCCATAATTATCCAAGTATAAAGTCGATCCCGGGCAATCGCTTAGCTCCAACTCCGCGCTCCAACCCGCCTCCAAACTACCCTTAGAAGTTCTAACCAACTTCTACATACTACTCCAACTAACCATGGAGATTTTCCTTAGTGGTTTCGGTTTGTGACTGACGGTAAGTATAATAGTATTTCGGCTTTTCAGATAGGTATAACCTTAGAATACAACAAGGTATATGGCTAAGGTAATTGGGCATTATAACAATACTTTGAGAGTATTTCTACCAAGAGGGGTATTATACTAAAACAACTAGGCTGTGGGTACCCCACTGCTAGCACCCTGGAGTGGTGTATACCTCTACTACCCCACTGTGGGGAACTCTCGCCAAGGGAGGAAGGCTTTGGACGAGAACCACAAGAAGGGAGAGGAGGGATTTTAACACTTAGAAGATTTTAGGACGAAGAAAGTCTTCAACATAGGGTGGTATTTATAGCCAACCAATGGTCAACCAACGGCCAAGATCTTGCCAAGGCAAGTGTAGGCCAAGATCTTGCCAAGTGCCCCTTAACCAACTAACACACAAATATCCTACCAACTAAAGCCATTCCAATCGCCACAATAACGCCTCACATCCATCAATTGGAGGGTGACAAGTGTCGCCTCCCGCTGGTCCAAAATGTTTCGCCTCTCTAAAAATCCGCAAAAATTAAAAATGACATAGCCGAAATTCCCTACGAAAGTCGTGGAAAACGCTTTGTCGAAAACGACTCTAAACGTGTTGTGAACAAAATTAATTCGCCAAGCCTTAATACAAGTTTCAAATTTTCTACGCACGCCCCACGCATATACCGGAAATACGGTATAACATTCTCCCTTCCTTAGAAACATTCGCCCCAATGTTCTTTCTAAGTCTCAAACAAACGCGCCAAAGATAGTCTTCACTACTATACTTACGAGAACAATCCTTGCCACACATGGCCACAGAAACAACTTGCGCAAAAAGCTTACATCCAAGTCCACGAGGAAACACCTCTAACATCACCATAACACCCTCACCGGGGTCTAAAATATACTTCCTTCGCACCTTCTCTTTGTCACTTTGCCTGAGGCATTAACCTTCTCAGGCGACCCAACAAATGGTACCACTTTTGTCACTTTGTCGCGAGCCTTGCTCCGACGATCCAACAAATGGTACCGGCCGCCATGATCCCGATGATGTCGTACACTCGAACTCATACCACATTCTGATACGGCTTCAGTATCCAACACTCGGGGTTACTATCTCTAACGTGGTCATCATTAACTGGGAACACTCTGGATGGATCTCCGATACTTTCCCGATCATATCACTACGAAAGATCGACGCATCGCCTCCTAAGTCGGACAAAAGCTAACATATAGGCAACCCGCCTATTCTTCACATGGACTTAAAAGGCCCAAAACAGCTCGCTAAGTTTCTCTGTTATACCACAACTCGCCACACCCTAACCACAGTCTGCTGGAACAAGCCTGAACCAACTATCTGAACCTTGCCAACATCGAACCAATCGACCGACAACTTACACTTCCGCCCTTACAAGGCTTCAAAGGACGACATCCGAACATTGAAATGGTAGATCAAACACTACCTCACAGGAGACAACAATCCCCACAACTATCCCCAAATCCAACCATCGCCCGAGGCGAATGCGATTCGAGACTCACCGAGTTCCTAACCCCGCTCGTAAACTTTTAGAAAACGAAAATAGCTACAACCGGGCTTCACTGTTCGACATAAGGTGAAGGTAGGCACCCCGCAGCCTTTCAACCTTTCGATAACTCAACACACCGAGTAAACGGCCCCGATCAAGAACACGATGGTCGCTCCCATCGCCCGACCACCGTCGAACGATCCACGAACTCAGACTGGTTAACTAAACTTGGGCCTAACACCTCACAACCCTAACACAAGCGACCACCACAACCTGACCCCACCACTAAACCTACCGCTGGTTGACCCGCAACGTGGCCTCAACCCGACCCTGCAACGCGCACAATACTAGCTCCCGATCCTAACAATCTCACTAATCACGCTTCAAAACCTAGCGGTCTTCTTAGCTCAACTACCCCCTTTCATTCCACACTACCAGGACCTATCCCAACATAACTCACGGCACTATGCACTCCGATAAGGGTCAAACATAACACTACACCTTTCTCGAGACGGCCTCACCTCTAAGGTC
This sequence comes from Przewalskia tangutica, assembly GCA_029844215.1. NCBI lineage: Eukaryota > Viridiplantae > Streptophyta > Magnoliopsida > Solanales > Solanaceae > Przewalskia > Przewalskia tangutica. Next base: position 67,770,478 of record CM056726.1, read on the forward strand.
TTTACGTAAAACATTCTAAGGCTCACACCTTATCTATCCCCAAAATCTTACTCTGCTAACCCACCATGATTTCTAAACACAACTAACACACCGCTATCGAACATAGCACTTAAGGTATACTCACCTTATCACACATACCGATCTCTGTAGGTTAAAGATATATCTATATCTATCGCTTCACTCCTTAGTCGTTTAATCAAACCCGCCTGTAGGCGCATAGCTAGGAGATGACGAACTACCCACCGATCTCAAGGCTAAGTCCTCCTACAAGGACACTCTATCGACATCGCACCGACGGCCGTAGTACAACAAGTACTAACTAAAAGACGACATTCCCGGGATGACGTCGCCACATCGGAACTAAGCCCCGGAGTTCGACCAACTCGCGCAGACCGAACGCCCCGATATCCGTGGAAGACCACTCTGACCGGGCGAGGTGCATATCAAATGGCCGCGAGGCGACTCGCCAAAGTTACCAAAGGACCTTGCCGCTCGCCCTCCTCTCGCCGCCCTTCGCTTAACCCGCCGATCTCTACGCTTTGGCTCACGCGCATAAGCCCGCATACGTGCCATGCTCAAGCCCAACTAAAGAATTACTTCAGCACAACCTCTATTAGATAGTCCTCAAGACTCGCAGACATCGGTATACTCTCCGTAGCCAAATCTATAGCTAGTAATGTGGTCGCTTTGCAATCTAAATTCTCTGTTCTGGCCGTGGAACCGGCGTTCAAATGTCATGGCCGCAGAGGAACCGCCGCCGGCTGCTAAACTCACCGGGCTAGTGACGCCGCAAAACTCCCGAATGAAGCACCACCCTGTGTGATGTTTGGGCTCGTGCCCACGTAACCCTCTCAGACTTACCGCAGCCTCCTCGCCGCTTTGCCTCCCGGGCCCGGCCACTCACGCGAGGCATACCGGTAAGGAAAGAAATACGTTAGAGGTCCAACTTACAACACAACTCTAAGGCACGATCTCAGAGTGAGAAGAATAGAAACCAATCCTAAAATATCCTATAGCCTCCTGATTATTGGTGTGGTGCACAACACACCGATAATCAAGACTTCCATCGATACGGCCTCAGACACTTTCCGAGGAATAACCTTGCTCTGATACCACTTTTGTCACGACCCGAACCCGGGCCCGTGACTGGTGCCTTACCCCGGGCACCCTAGTGAGACAACATCAGAGTAATCAGCGGAACATAACACAACAACATGAAATAACAAGAAGCGCATAACGCTTATCTTTAGAAAACTTGCTTTCTGATAAATAATAATAACAACTCTTTCAAAATGAACAGTTTAATCCTTTCTTTACAAACCCTGCCCACAACAGTACTACAAACCTCTAAGAAATGATACGACAACAATGGCGGGACAGGGCCCCGCCAAACCCCTGAATGTAAACACTTACTACGACAGGGGACTATACCACTGATAAGCCTCCGAGAAACGGAGCTTCCTAACGCCAAATCGTGACTCGAGAGCTAGGATCAACGATCGTGTACCTCAACTCGCGGATGAACGCAGCCCCAAGGAGGTCGCATAACAAAAATTTAGTATGTGAAATCAAAATACCATCAGAATGAAATCATAGCACTATATAAAGCAGAGACATGTATGATAACCAAACTACGCTTACAACAAAGCAACATGTCAAGTCGTGACTCACGCCTCAAGTCATCACTCAAGTATAACAATGGGTCTCAGCCCACAACATCAATCATGCCCGTGGAATACCTTCCTCATCACGGCAGCCTATGATATAAAAGCACCAAGGAACACATGAACACCAGTCCCACTCATGTCATAATAAAACTGACGGTAAGTACGGCGCATAGCCGACTACTAAAACCCACAGCATCAACAAGGTCATGAATCAGATCATAAGATCTGCCTAGACCACATGATCAAAGCCGCCACTTGCCCGCAGATCAATGTACGCTGCCTAACTCCTCGAACTCCCGCAGCCCGCATAGGCCAATCTCATCGCCCGCATGAGGTATTCCCGCATCGAGGGTAGCTACTCCCTAAGATCGCCCCGACTTCGCACCGCATGGCCACATGGACCGCATGCCCATAAAGGACGATACTAACTCGAACTCGTAGCTCGCGATAGGCCCTCGGGACTCGCATGAGGTATTCTCGAATCATAGGTCCATCGACCACCGAAGTCTACCCCGCGACGGAGGCGCTTAACCCTAATCATCTCAAGAGATGAATGCCACAATACTATCATAACGATCGATAGTTAATAAGCACAATCAAGGGAAACCCCTTTACACAAACATCACAAGATACTAACACACGAAGATCCTAACACGCTTACTTATCAAAGCAATCAAGAAAGTATTACAAGGCTATCACAAACCAATACAATCAAGTTGTTCACACAAGGTACTTTCTACTATATGATTAACAAGATCGGGTTTTTATCCCCAAAGTACTTCATACATTAACTCTTTAAAAGATACGTTACTTCGCAATACCCATAGTATATGAAAATAGAGTGATTATCTTTTTAAAGTAAATCAATTACTTCTCCTTGTAAAATCAAGTAGCAACATTGTAACGCCCCGAAACCCGGGCCCGTCACTGGTGCCTTACCCCGGGCACCCTAGTGATACATACATCAGAGAAAATCAGCGGAACATAAAACATGAGTCACTAAACAAGAGATATAGTAAATAAACAAAGCAACCAAAACAGCTTGCCTTCAAGATATACATAAAACTCGAATAGCTTTAATCCTTTTACAACCCCGCCTACAACAAGATTACTGCACTTAAGATATACAACAACTATGACGGACAGGCTCGCCATACCCTCAATGTACAAGAACCTACAACTCAGTGGAAACATACCAAAGATAAGCCTCCAAGGAACGGAGCTTTCCGACACGCCAAGTGAGATCCTAAGAGCGGATCCACGATCGACGTACTTCTCTACTCGCAGATAACGCAGCCCCCGGGCGAGGTCGATAACAGTACCAAGTATGTGAAATCAGAATATCGCAGCTTAAATCATAATACTATATAAAGCAGAGACATGTATGATAACCAAAATACAAGACGCAACATAAAAGTAGCCAAGTCGTGACTCACGCCTCAAAGTCACCACTCAAATATAACTATGGGTCTCACGCCCACCACATCCATCATGTTCGCATCATGGCCACATGCCCCGGACATCGTGACGGTAGACATGTCCATGATGCAACACACAATAAGGCCGCATGGCCACATGCCCCTGGACATCGTGACGGCAGATACGCCCATGTAACCTCAATAACAATATATCGTGGTCAACCCCGCCGCATGGCCACATGCCCCGGACATCGTGACGGTGTAGACACGCCCATGTTGCGAATAACCATATATCGGTAATCAACCCGCCGCACGGCCGCGATGCCCCTAATATCAGACGGCAGATACGCCCATGTGACATCAACAACAAGACAAGAATCAAAATGGAAACATACCCGTGGAATTCTCCATCACCGCCAAAGACGCTCCAAGTAAGTTCTCAACAAGTCAACCGACTCTACCGAGAGACGCCAGAATACGTAAATACCACACTTGCACAACCAAGGCTATCATCACAAGCATAGGCAAGTTTCACAACAACAAGCATAGGCAAGTTTCACAACAACAAGCATAGGCAAGTCTCACACAACTCAAAGTACTTCCATTTTATGCCAAAGTCTGGGTTTGTAACCCCAAGGTACTACATACGTTAAGTTCTTTTAAAAGAGATCCATTACTTTTATAAAAGTCACCCGATACCCGTAGTATTAGAATGACCAACCCACATTCCTTTTCAAAATCAAGTAACAACATTCTTTTCCTAAGTTCCAGTTTGCCTAGTTTCAATTACTCAAGCTTCTCATTTTCAAATGGTTTCATAGTTCCCAAACTTAATCACTTGATTCCTTTTTAGAACAATTGAGTAATATATGTCTCACGCTGAGAGTAGGTTATTCTTGTTTACATCATTCTTATTACAAAGAATGCATGATCTAGAAAATGTAATATCATTTTGTCTCATCTTAGTTTCTATGCATGGAGGTTTCTACCGGTTTTAATACGATACATCATTATTCAAGACATTTTCCTTTATTAACGCCGCAGTTGGTCCTGTCGATACACATTCCGATTTCCAAATCAAGAAACATTATCCCTTTAAATAACACCAAGTACTCATTACTCACGAATGAGGTTTCACACAAACATTCATATTAGAACAAATAAGTTAAGTCTCTTATCTTATAAGATCAAGTCTCTAACTTCTAACATCAAGAAACCATTTTCTTTACCTCTTAAGACATTATACCTAACTCCCATAAAGCTTAGTATAACTCTTTTTAAAACCTTTTAAAACCAAGTGTTACTCTCCTTCAAAACGACTTATAAATCTTTTGAAATACATCAAGTTCTTTATTATAACAAGCCGCTTGTAATTTCATCGCTACCTTTTTAAAACCACAAAGTATTTTCTTACCTACATAAAGTTGTTATAACCAACTTCCCATAAAGCCGTTATAACACTTTACGTGTTAAGAACAATCAAACACGCTTAACACATGTACGCCTACCGCATTTACATAGTTCACACATATCATGCTGTAAGAGATGCGAAGAGGTTCACATACCTCGCGACGATTGTCGACTAATAGCAAAACGCCCAAGTACCTCAAACCGCCGGCTACTTCCTTAAGCTGGATCACTCCACACGTAGTACTTCAACCTATAAGGCCACGCGCGCTTATTAACATCTAGATCTCAACGCTCCATAATCTACGTAAAATTCGCAAAGACTTCCCCGCCACACAAGCAAATCTCCTTCTCTATCGAGGCCGCCACCAAGCCAACCGTGGGGTTTACACGCCTAACCGGACGCGGTACAATTCTACCACACAAGAATACTACACAAGTTCATCTGAATACACCCCTATGTAATTACAGCTCAGCTTCTTAATTCTTCAGCTTAAGTCAAAAGACATTGCCACACAAGATTAAGTATAGTTCTATATATAGTATACTTCGACTATATATTCAAACATGTAATTTCCAATTACAATAGAAGGACAGGAGTGGTTACCTCGATAACCCCAAAATGATCCAAGTATAACGTCGATCCTGAGCAACGCTGAGCTCCTACTCCGAGCGCTCAAACAACCCTTAGAAGTTCTAACCAACTTCTACTTACAACTTCAACAACTGTGAAGATTTCCTAGTGGTTTCGCTTTTGTGGCTAAAGGAAGTATAATCGTATTTTCTCGGCTTTGTATAAGTGTAACTGGGAATACTACAAGGTATTTGGGCCAAGGTATTTGGACATTATAACAATATTAGAGAGTATTTCTATACCACAACAAGTGGTATTATACGAAGACAACTAGGCTAGTGGGTACCCCACGCCAAGGTACCACAAAGCAGGGAGGTGCTCTCGCCACAAGGCCTCACGGTGCGGGGAGGGGAAGCTCTCGCTAGCACAACACGACGGGAGGAGAGGGTTTCAAGACTTGGAAGTTTTTGGAATGGATGAAGTCTTCACACTTAGGGGGGTATTTATAGCAAAACCAAAAGCCAACCAATGGCCAAGATCAAGCCATGTGCAAGGCAAGTGTAAGGCCAAGATCAAGCCAAGTGCACCCTAACCCTACTCCACAAAACACTCCACAAAACACTCCACAAAACAAGGCCAAAACAAGGCACAATTCAAGGGACCAATCGCCAAGGCCAACCGATCCTCTCGACGCCCAATCGCCCAAGTCCTCCACTTGTTAATAATGCGGGTGACATGTCACCCTCCCGCTGGTCCAAAATGTTTCGCCTTCTAAAAATCCGCAAAATTATAAATGACATAGCCGAATTTTCTACGAAAGTCGTGGAAACGCTCCGCCGTAAAACGACTTAATCGCACTGTGCCCAAAATTTCAAACATGCCTAACTTAAGGCTCAAAATTGCACGCACGCCCACACGCATACTCGAAATACGGTATAACATTCTTCCTTAGAAACATTCGTCCCAATGTTCCTTCAAGGTCTCAAAACAACAGCGCCAAGATAGTCTTCACCGCTATACGCATTTAAAACAATCATGCCACACCGTCACAAAACACACGCCACTTCTCCCCTTTCTCGCAAGATTGGCCACGAACACTGAACTCGCTCTAGTGTCCGCACCACACTCCGCCAACGCCGTTTCCCAACCTCGAGTCACTACTTCCAAACTTGGTCATCTCACTAACCTCGATTTCTAAGGCCATTCCCGCCTTCACGAACCGATTCTCGCCGAACGATCCCGAACTCATACGACGGTCATCTAAACTGGGCCTAGCACCTCGTGACTTCGCCACCGCGACCACCTGCAGCTGACCCTTCCTCAAAACGGACGCTGTTGGCCCGCAACATGGCCCCAACCCGACCCATCGTAGCGCCAACTCTCTAGTTTCGATCCAACAATCTTACCTCTACAGTCGCGAAGCTACCACTTCCATTTCACACTACCTGGACTTACCCTTTTCACTAACTGTGTTTCTAAATCACATTTTAGCACAAAGCTATCCAAACATATCATTAAACACATCAACAACATCAATACACACAAAACTCTGTAGGTTAAGGATATACTCAAACTAGGCGTTCAAGGACCGCTAAAATCGAACTTCCACCGCGACTTCTACCGTGGGCCCGCAATCGCCTAGTAGTTCAGGCTATCCTACCAGCTACCCTCGGCCTGGACGCCTCGCCATATGGCCCCGCTGGCCGCAAGAATAACAAGCTCCTCGTACTACGACACTCTCCGAAACGGTCTACCACATCGACCACACCGAGGTAGGGTGATCGATCCGCCAAAACCCCTACTCCTCGAACATCTCAAACTCGGGAGCCCCGACCGCCTCGAATATCCTGGGGTCCCGGCGTCGCGGAGGACCACTCGCAACGGCGGAGGTACATAACTAGTTCGCCACGAGGCGGTCCGCCTAAAGTCGCTAAAATATCCGCCGCTCGCCTTCTTCTCCGAAAGCGGTCCACCTGCCGATCTTCGCGCCTCGCACCTGTACGAGCTCGCACGCGGCAATGCCCATGCCCTACCAAGAGAAACACCCGAACAACTCTCTCGCTAGGTAATCATCGAGCCTCAGAACATATCGGCACTCGATCCTCCATACTAGCTACTAATGCGGAACATACCGCCAATGAGTCGAACTCCACATTGTACTCCCGAATCAGACGCCGCTCGCCAACATCAAAAACTGTTTACCGAGCCCTCTCATCCGCGAGGCAAGAAATGTGCCGAAGGCCCCCAAAACTCGCCCCAAACGGCCGAAGTGCATTCTCTCCCGACAGCTCCCACGACCAAAACCGCCGATCGCGTATCACGCACCGATGCGAACTAGACCACCGACTCGGTCTCCAAGCTCGATCACTTTACGATCCGTCAGAATCGCTTGATGAACTCCTCGCGATCATCCTCGTGCCTCGACCAGAACTCGCGCGCTACATCTCGTAAAGTCCTGTAGCCTCAAACCGCTCGCCGGGGTGAATCTACGGTGCTATCGGGCCGGAATCACGTGATCCAAACTTATCCTCATATCTGCCACGACTCGCCAGAATCGGGCCATCTCCTTGTAACTCAATCTTCTCGCCTGCATCGTGGGACCGAGGCTCAGTATCAGAGTCTCAGCAGCCCACCGCCGCGCTCTAAACTCACTGGCCGGGCGGCCGCGAAACCCGCCGCCAAGCACTGCTCGTCATCGACGCTCGCGCTCGCATTCTCTCAATCACACTAGCAGCCTCGCCGCTTTGCCCTTCTCGCCCGCCGCTTTTCGCAGAGGCATAATCGTAAAAACGAAACACGCCGAGGGGTCCAACTTACAACATGCCTCTAAGGCACGATCTCGTAATGAGAAGAATGGAAACCAATCCTAAATGTCCTATAGCCTCCTCGACATAGATGTGGTGCACAACACACCGATAATCAAGACTCTACTGTACACGGTCAGACACTTTCCGAGGACTAATCGCTTCGATACCACTTTGTAACGCCCGAAACTCCGGCCCGCCATCGTGCCTTACCCCTGCACCCTAGTGATACATACATCGAGAAAATCAGCGAACATAAAACATGAGTCACTAAACAAGAGATATAGTAAATAAACAAAGCAACCAAAACAGCTTGCCTTCAAGATATACATAAAACTCCGAATAGCTTTAATCCTTTTACAACCCCGCCCACAACAAGATTACATGCACTTAAGATATATTAACAACTATGACGGACAGGGTCTCGCCATACCCTCGAATGTACAAGAACCTACAACTCAGTGGAAACATACCAAAGATAAGCCTCCAAGGAACGAGCTTTCCGACACGCCAAGTGAGATCCTAAGAATGGATCCACGATCGATGACTTACTCTACCGCAGATGAACGCAGCCTCAAGGAGGTCAAGACAATAACAGTACCAAGTATGTGAAATCAGAATATCGCAGCTTAAATCATAACAAATATATAAAGCAGAGACATGTATGATAACCAAAATACAAGACGCAACATAAAAGCAAGCCAAGTCGTGACTCACGCCTCAAAGTCACCACTAAATATAACTACGGGTCTCACGCCCACCACATCCATCATGTTCGCATCATGGCCACATGCCCTAATATCGTGACGGTAGACATGTCCATGATGCAACAATAATAACAAGGCCGCATGGCCACATGCCCCGGACATCGTGACGGCAGACATACGCCCATGTAACCTCAATAACAATATACCGTGGTCAACCTCGCCGCACGCCACATGCCCCGGACATCGTGACGGCAGACACGCCCATGTTGCAAGAATAACCATATATCGGTAATCAACCCGCCGCATGGCCGCATGCCCCGAATATCAGACGGTGTAGACACGCCCATGTGACATCAACAACAAGACAAGAATCAAAATGGAAACATACCCGGAATTCTCCATCACCGCCAAAGACGCCCAAGTAAGTTCTCAATAAGTCAACCGCCTCTACCGAGACGCCAGAATACGTAAATACCACACTTGCACAACCAAGGCTATCATCACAAGCATAGGCAAGTTTCACAACAACAAGCATAGGCAAGTTTCACAACAACAAGCATAGGCAAGTCTCACACAACTCAAAGTACTTCCATTTTATGCCAAAGTCTGGGTTTGTAACCCCAAGGTACTACATACGTTAAGTTCTTTTAAAAGAGATCCATTACTTTTATAAAAGTCACCCGATACCCGTAGTATTAGAATGACCAACCCACATTCCTTTTCAAAATCAAGTAACAACATTCTTTCCTAAGTTCCAGCTTTGCCTAGTTTCAATTACTCAAGCTTCTCATTTTCAAATGGTTTCATAGTTCCCAAACTTAATCACTTGATTCCTTTTAGAACAATTGAGTAATATATGTCTCACGAGAGTAGGTTATTCTTGTTTACATCATTCTTATTACAAAGAACCATGATCTAGAAAATGTAATATCATTTTGTCTCATCTTAGTTTCTATGCAGATGGAGGTTTCATCGGTTTTAATACGATACATCATTATTCAAGACATTTTCCTTTATTAACGCCGCAGTTGGTCCTGTCGATACACATTCTCGATTTCCAAATCAAGAAACATTATCCCTTTAAATAACACCAAGTACTCATTACTCACGAATGAGGTTTCACACAAACATTCATATTAGAACAAATAAGTTAAGTCTCTTATCTTATAAGATCAAGTCTCTTAACTTCTAACATCAAGAAACCATTTTCTTTACCTCTTAAGACATTATACCTAACTCCCCATAAAGCTTAGTATAACTCTTTTTAAAACCTTTTAAAACCAAGTGTTACTCTCCTTCAAAACGACTTATAAATCTTTTGAAATACATCAAGTTCTTTATTATAACAAGCCGCTTGTAATTCTCATCGCTACCTTTTTAAAACCACAAAGTATTTTCTTACCTACATAAAGTCATATAACCAACTTCCCATAAAGCCGTTATAACACTTTATGTGTTAAGAACAATCAAACACGCTAACACATGACGCTCACCGCATTTACATAGTTCACACATATCATGCTGTAAGAGATAGGAAGAGGTTCACATACCTCGCGACGATTGTCGACTAATAGCAAAACGCCCAAGTACCTCAAACCGCCGCTACTCCTAAGCTGCCGATCACTCCACACGTAGTACTTCAACCTATAAGGCCACAAGGCGCTTATTAACATCTAGATCTCAACGCTCCATAATCTACGTAAAATTCGCAAAGACCTCCCCGCCACAAGCAAATCTCCTTCTCTATCGAGGCCGCTACCAAGCCAACCAGTGGGGTTTACACGCCTAACCTGGACGTGTACAATTCTACCACACAAGAATACTACACAAGTCTCCAGAATACACCCTATGTAATTACGCTCAGCCTGGGCTTAATTCTTCAGCTTAAGTCAAAAGACATTGCCACAAGATTAAGTATAGTTCTATATATAGTATACTTACTATATATTCAAACATGTAATTTCCAATTACAATAGAAGGACAAAGAGTGTTTACCTCGATAAGCCCAAAATTATCCAAGTATAAAGTCGATCCCGAGCAACGCTTAGCTCCTACTCCGAGCGCCCAAACAACCCTTAGAAGTTCTAACCAACTTCTACTTACAACTTCAACAACTGGTGAAGATTTCCTTGTGGTTTCGCTTGTGGCTAAAGGAAGTATAATCGTATTTTCTGGCTTTGTATAAGTGTAACTCGGGAATACTACAAGGTATTTGGGCCAAGGTATTTGGACATTATAACAATATTAGAGAGTATTTCTATACCACAACAAGTGGGTATTATACGAAGACAACTAGGCTAGGGGTACCCCACGCCAAGGTACCACAAAGGGGGAGGGTGTGCTCGCCACAAGGCCTCACGAAAAGGGAGGGAGGGGAAGCTCTCGCTAGCACAACAAGAAGGAGGAGAGGGTTTCAAGACTTGGAAGTTTTTGAATGGATGAAGTCTTCACACTTGGGTATTTATAGCAAAACCAAAAGCCAACCAATGCCCAAGATCAAGCCATGGGCACGGCAAGTGTCAGGCCAAGATCAACCCAAGTGCACCCTAACCCTACTCCACAAAACACTCCACAAAACACTCCACAAAACAAGGCCAAACAAGGCACAATTCAAGGGACCAATCGCCAAGGCCAACCGATCCTCTTGGACGCCCAATCGCCCAAGTCCTCCACTTGCTACCAATGTGGGGTGACACATGTCACCCTCCCGTTGGTCCAAAATGTTTCGCCTCTAAAAATCCGCAAAAATTATAAATGACATAGCCGAATTTTCTACGAAAGTCGTGGAAACGCTCCGCCGTAAAAACGACTCTAATCGGCACTTGTGCCCAAAATTTCGAAACATGCCTAACTTAAGGCTCAAAATTCGTACGTACGTCCACACGTACATACTCTGGAAATACGGGGTATAACAAACATTCTTTTCCAATGTTCAAGTTTGCCTAATTTCCAATGTTCAAGTTTCTCATTTTAGAAAAGTTTCGTAGTTCATAGTCTTATTCATTTAAGAATATAATTCTCCTTTAAACAATCTGAGAAACCTAAGCCTTATATGTGAGTAGGATATTCTTGTTTATTACAATCTTATTACAAATGCATGATCTAGAAATATCATTTTGTCTCATCTTAGCTTCTATGCAGATGGAGGTTTCTACTGGTTTTATTAGTACTTAATTAGCCAAAACATTTCCTTTTATTAACGCTGCAGTGGTTTGTCGATACACATTCTGATTTCCGAAATCAGTAAAACATTCTTAAGCCGTTATACCTAACTTCCCATAAAGCTAGTATAACTCTTAAGTTTTTCACAAACCAAGTATTACTTCTTCTTTCAAAATGATTCAAAAATCTTTTGAAATACTTCAAGTTCTTTATTAACACATAACAAGCCGCTTATAGTTCAAATCGCTTACCTTTTAAAACCACATGTATTTTCTAACCAACATAAAGTCATTATAACCAACTTCCCATAAAGCCGTTATAACACTTTATGTTTTACACCAATCAAATACATTTAGCACATACGCTCACCGTACTACATAGTTCACACATATCATGCTAGAAGAAATAGGAAGAGGTTCACATACCGCGACGAGTATCGACTAATAACAAAACGCCCAAGTACTTCCAACCGCTTACTCCTAAGCCACGAGCATCGCACCCACGTAGTACTTCAACCTATAAGGCCACAAGGCGCTTTATTAACATTCGATCCTTCTGAGAACATTCTACGTAAAATTCGCAGACTCCCCGCAACAGAAATCTCCTCTCTATCGAGGCCGCTACCAAGCCAACCAGTGGGTTATACGCCTAACCCTAACGGTACAATTCTACTCCACTACACTACACAAGTCCACCGTAATACAACCCTATGTAATTACAACAAGATTCTTCTTTAAATTCAGCTTAAGTCGCAAAGACATTGCAGTAAGTATTATTCGAGCTTAAGTCAAAAGACATTGCCGATAACTACGTTCAGTTCTATATATAGTATACTTCAACTATATATTCTAACAACATGTAATTTCCAATTACAATAGAGGGACAAGATATTTACCTCGATAAGCCCATAATTATCCAAGTATAAAGTCGATCCTGGGCAATCGTTTAGCTCCAACTCCGTGCGCTCCAACCCGCTCCAAACTACCCTTAGAAGTTCTAACCAACTTCTACATACTACTCCAACTAACCATGGAGATTTTCCTTAGGGTTTCGGTTTGGTGACTGACGGTAAGTATAATAGTATTTCTGGGCTTTTCGTATAGGTATAACGTTAGAATACAACAAGGTATATGGCTAAGGTAATTTGGGCATTGTAACAATACTTTTGAGAGTATTTCTACCAAGAGGGGGGGTATTATACGAAAACAACTAGGCTAGGTGGGGGGGTACCTGTTATACCCCGTATTTCCAGAGTATGTACGTAAGGGAATACGTACAAAAGGTTAGCCTTAAAAGTTAGGCTTGGACGAAAATTATTGGGCACAACTCACAAAACGATTGGTTTTCCGACGAAACGTTTCCACAGCTTTCATAGGATAAATTCCGGCTATGTCATTTCTTATTTTTGCGGATTTTTCCGAGAGACGTAACACTTTGGACCAATGAGAGGGCGACACTTTCCACCCTCTCATTGGTGGACTTGTCACGTCAATATGGCCTATTGGATGACAATCCTTGTCATAAAGTTGGATAGATATTTTGTGTGCAAGTTGGCTAGTACACTTGCCCTAATCTTGACCTTACACTTGCCTAGCACTTACAAATCTTGGCCATTGGTTGGCCATGTCTTGACCTATAAATACCCTCTTGTGATGAAGAGTTCTTCATCCACTAAAGCTTTCAAGTCTTGAAAATCCTCCTCTCCTTGTGAGCAATTCGTCCAAACACCCTCCCCTTTGAGCGAAGTTTTGCCGAGGCCCTTCCCCTCTAGCCTAGCCGAAACCTACCCCCTCCCTTGGTAGGAAAGTTGCCTTCTAGTATTGTTATAATGCCCAATTTAACCTAGCCCAAATTCCTTAGTACTTAGTAGAAGTTGTGGGAAACTTCTAGGATTCTTGAGCGCTGAGCTTTGGATTGTGAGCTAAACCTCGCCAGATCGACTTTTTACTTGGATATTATTGGGCTTATCGAGGTATATAATCCTAACCCTCTTTGTAATTAGAGAATGCATCTCGTAGAAGTATTGAAATAAGTATAAATACTTAGAGGTTATTAAGAATAGAATTGAATCAGAACACCTTAGAAGGGTATAAAAGAAGATTATACGAATCAGCATTTACATGCGATTGTTTTCACAATGAGACTTATATAGCTCACCGTAGGGTGTGCTGCCCGACTTTCCGTAGAATTAAGGACCCTCTGCTTAGAACGACCTACGTAATAGTCTAGACTTTGATAGATGTCTGTGACTATTATAGTCGATTCTTCTGCGCGACATACCGACTCAAGGTGTGGATTTCGAGAAGGTATGTGATTCTTCCTATACTCGAGCATGATATTTTAAGTATATATAGTACTGAGACGACATATGATAATCGGCAATGTCTTTTGACTTAAGCCCTAATAATAAGAACCTTGAAGTATGTCAAAAGAATAATGAATCATTTTTAATGTAAGAGTAATATTTGGTTCTAAAACAAAAGCTTAAGAGTTATACTAGCTTTATGAAGTTAGGTATAACAAGTTAAGAATGATAAAAGGAACTGTTTACTTGTTTGTTTATAAAAGCCTTGTATTGATTGCTAAGTGTAGTAAGATTGGTTGATAGGTAGACATACTATGATACCGCATGTGTTAATTGGCTTGTAATGTTGTGAAAGGGGTCATTCTGCCTGGCTTACGTTGCTAACCTGAAGTCCGTTGTAATCGTTATTGTATCACCTACCCTCGACTTGTTATACCGAGGGCTTGCCACCCTTGACGCGGTCTATACGGCCTATGCGGTCTATGAGACTATGCGAGTCGCGCATGCTCCAGATTGATCATTCCGGTGATTAGCCCGACGCGGATGCCCTATGCGGTCCACGGACTACGCGGTTTGAGGCTATGCGGATCGCGAAGTCCGTGAGGGTACCGGCTAGCTACCCCGATGCGGGAATACCTCACGCGGTCCGGGTGACCTATGCGATCGCGAAGTCCAGACTAGGCACGCAGAATGATACTACGGGCTGGCCTTGCTTCGATCATTCGCGCCTAGACTAGACTGTTATGCTTTTCCTATTATCGTTATTATTGTGATGGCACTATGTGCAATTGAACCAATGTATTTGTGAAAAGGTTTTAAATACTTTGATTTCATTTAAAGTACTTTATAGTTTCACATACTTGGTACTGTTGTCGACTCTCCTGGGGCCGCTCATGCCGCAGTTCTAGAGGAAAGAAAGCTAGATCCACATCCTTAGGATCTCTACGTTGGTGTTAGAGCTCCACTCTCTCCGAGGCTCTACTTTTGGGTATGATCTCCTGTTGTAGATAGTTTTGTACAGACAGGTATGGCGGGCCCCGTCCCGCCATAGTTGTTATTTCCTTAGAGGTCTCAGAGTCCTGCAGTTGGGATGTAATCGCAAAAAAACTTGGTTTATGTATATACGCCAAAGGCAATCTTTTCATCGATAAAATGTTCTAGTTATATAATGTTTCTTGTCTTGTTTTATATTTCCGCTGGTTACTCTGATGTATGACTACTTGGGTGCCCGGGTAAGGCACCAGTCACGGGCCCCGGAACGGGTCGTGACAAAAGTGGTATCAGAGCAGTTAATCCTCGGAAAGTGTCTACAGACCGTATCTAGTAGAGTCTTTATTATCGGTGTGTTGTGCACCACACCAATAATCAGGAGGCTATAGGATATTTAGGATTGGTTTCCATTCTTCTCACTCGAGATCGTGCTTTAGAGTCAGTGTTATAGGTTGGACCCTCTAACGCATTCCTTTCCTCAGAATGCATATGCCTCCACGTAAGGCAACCCGCCTGTATGGCAAGGCAAATGGCGGAGCTGCTAGTGTGACACCCAGAGTCACGAGGGCTCAGGCCCAGGCTATACCAGAGACGGCGAGTTCTATGACACCGCCGGCCCCAGCAGGGACCGCAGTACCCACACCTCTCCGCCCTCACCGGGCAGGAGTTAGGGTACAAGGAGATGGCCCAGTTACTAGCCAAGGTCGTGGCCAGATATGAGGAGAGGTTTGAGGCAGCCATTCCAGCCTCCAGAGCACCCGCTGCTCACCGAGGCGATAGTTTGAGGCTACGGGACTTCCTTAGTTGTAGCCCGCCAGAGTTTTACGGGTCGAGGCCGGAGGATGATCCGCAGGAGTTCATCCGTCAGTTGCAGAGGATTATGCGGGTGGTCAAGGCTTCAGAGACTGAGTCTGTGACATTCGGTTCGCATCGGCTGCGTGATACCGCGATGATCGTTCGATTCATGAGCTTTCCGGGAGAGCATGACTCCAGCAGATGGGATGAGTTTTCGTGAGGCTTTTCTCACACACTTCTTGCCTCCGCAGATGAGGAGGGCACGATCTGACAGATTTTTGTTACTGAGGCAGGGAGGACGCACAGTTAGAGAGTACAATGTCGAGTTTGATTCATTGGCTCGATATGTTCCTCGTGACCGTAGCAGATATGGAGGACCGGTGCATCGCTACGCCACCGCTAGACGACTATATGGCCGAAGTCTTGTGCGGAGTGTCCTTCACCGAGCATGGACATTACCCGTATGCAGGCTGATGCATTGGGATGCGGCGTAGCGTAGACCGCGGGTAGACCGATATCGCCAGCAGGTTAGGCCAAGACGGCCGGTTCGTTTGGTGGTTCTCAGGGTGGGCAGCATCAGCAGAGGTCCAGATTTGCACCACAGCCGGCGCAGAGCGCTCCTACATCATTTTCAAGATACCTGCAGGGGATGGGCAGTCGGGGCCCCAGACTTGATTTGCAGCAGCGGTGCTAGCCGATCGAGGTCTGTTCAGTGTGCCCGTTGTGGTAGATTCCATTCTGGGAGCTGTTATGCTACTACGGGGACTTGCCATACTTGTGGCCAGCAGGGTCATTTCGCGAGGGTTTGCCCGACCGGGGCAACCGGGTAGGCCCACCATGCGGTCTGCTGCCGCTTCTTCATCCCCGACAGCTACTCGCCCGAGGGTGGTACTCAGAGATCAGCAGGTCGCGCAGGTCGTGGCGCAGTCCAGATTCTAGCGGTCCTCGAACCGCATTTTTGCTTTGTCCACCGACAGATCGGAGGCCTCACCGATGTCGCCACAGTACCTTATCGCTTCGGGTTTGATGTATATGCTTTGATAGATCCGGTTCTACTGGCCCCATATCTCCCTTGTTGCTAGTAGGATAGGATAGAGCACGAGTCCATAGACCCTTTCGAGGTAGCTACGCCGTGGGTGATTCGGTGGTAGCTCGGCGGGTATATAGAGCTTGTCTGTGACCATTTACGCCGTCCGACCTAGCCGACTTGATAGTGTTGGAGATGATTGACTTCGACGTGATCATGGGGATGGATTGGCTAGCTTCTTGCTACGCCAATGTAGACTGCAGAGAGAGAGTAGTACGGTTCCAGCTTCCTGAGGAGCCGGTTGTTGTGTGGGAAGGAGCACTATCGCCGAAAGGTAGGTTTATTTCCTACCTCAAGGCTAGGAAGATGGTGCGAGGCGGTATATCTACCATCTCGTTCGTGTTTGATCATCGAGGTGCGCGTACCAGATTTTCGTGACAGCCCGATGAGTCCGAGAGTTCTCGACGTGTTTCCGCACGACCTCCCGTATTCCTCCGCAGGAGATTGAGTTTTGTATAGATGTGTTGCGGACACTACCTATTTCCATTCCGCCATACAGATGGCACCGCCGAGTTAAGAGAGTCAAGGAGCGGTGAGTGATTTGTTGGAGAAGGGTTTCATCGACCTAGTGTTTCTCCCCGGGGCGCCAGATTGTTCGTGAAGAAGAAAGACGGACGCTGCGCATGTGTTGACTACTGAGCACTGAACAAGGTGACCATTAAGAACAGATACCCTTCCCGTGATTGATGATTTGTTCGATCATTGCAGGCGCGAGATGCTTTTTCCAAGATTGATCTACGATCGGGCTATCATCGTTCGAGTTAGAGGTGGATGTCCCTAGGATCGCATTCCGACCGTGCGCATTATGAGTTCGTGGTCATGTCTTTGGTTGACCAATGCTCCGCGGTATTCATGGAGTTGATGAACCGAGTGTTCAAACCATTTTGGACACGTTTGTGATAGTGTTCATTGATGATATCTTGGTTTATTCTCGCCAGAGCGGGGAGCATGCGAGCATTTGAGGACCGCGGTGTGATTCTCCGATCGGCATTGTATGCGAAGTTTTCCAAATGTGAGTTTTGTTGACCTCGGTGGCTTTTCTTGGGCACATTGCTCGGGCTGATGGCATTCGAGTGGATACGCCAAGATCGAGGCGATCGGGACTTGCCTAGACCTACTACTCCGGCCAGGTTCGCATTTTACGGGCCTCGCAGATATTATCGGCGTTCGTGGAGAAGTTTGCTTTATCTTCGCACCATTGACTAGGCCGACTCGTAAGGCGGCAAGTTTGATGGATGATGCTTGTGGCGGGGTTTCCATTCTTGAAAGAGAAACCGACGACCGCCCCGCTCTTACTTCCGGAGGGTCCGGATGGTTACGTGGTGTATTGTGATCGTCGTGCATCGGGTTGGGATGTGTGTTGATGCAGCAGGCGAGTTATAGCATACGCATCCCGACGGCTTAAGATACACGGAGGAACTACCCCACCCATGATTTGGAGTCGCGCGGTGATTCACGCTTTAAAGATCCGAGGCACTATTTGTATGGGGTTCACGTGGATATTTATACGCACCACAAGAGCCTCCAGATATCTTCACCAGAGGAGCCGAACTTACGGCGAGACGGTGGTTAGAGTTGCTTAAGGATTATGACGCCAATATCCTGTACCACCCGGAAGGCCAATGTTGTGGCGCATGCTCTTAGTCGTAGTCGACGGGAGTCTATCGGAGGTGCAAACAGAGGAGGGCATGGTTCGTGATTTGCATCGCTTAGCGAGCCTTGGTGTCCGCTTGATTGATTCTGATAGCGATGGGGTTAGAGTTCGTGAGGTTGCCGAGTCTTCCATCGCCGTCGAGGTGAAGAGGCAACAGCCGAGGATCCGGTTTTGCACGTTATCGTGATACGACTCTTCGTGAGGGCAAGGGTCCTTTCGAGGTAGCACCGATGGGGCGCTAAGGTTTGAGGGCGTGTGTGTGTTCCGGATGTTTCGTGACTTGGCCTGAGTTCTTGGAGAAGCACACGTACAAGCGTTACTCCATCCGTGGTCGACCAAGATGTACCACGACCTTAGATCCGTGTATGGTGGGATGGTTTGAAGAGGACGCTGCAGAAGTTCGTAGCTCGGCCCGTGTTGTCGGCGGTGAAGGTAGAGCACCGGAGGCACCGTGGTTTGTTGCGACGATAGAGATCCCGACCGAAGTGGGAGGTGATCAACATGGACTTCATCACGGGATTGCCTCGCACTCGCAGGAGACATGATTCTATATGGGTTATCGTCGACAGTCGAAAAGCGATTCACTTTCTTCCCGTCAGACGACTTTCTACCGAGGATTATGCGGACTTTACATCCGAGAGGTCGCCGACCGCATTGAGTCCCTATTTCGATCATATCGCATGCAGGAGCCCGCCACGGCTAACTTCTGAGGTCCTTCCGAGGGGTTTAGGACGCAGTGAGCCCGAGCATCGCATTTCATCCACGCAGACGGACAGCAGAGCGCACTATCCGCACTTCGAGGATATCCGCGAGCCTGTGTTATTGACCAGAGGTAGCCGAGGATCACTTGTCACGGTAGAGTTCGCGTATAATAACGGCTACCACTCTAGCATTCGGATGGCGCCGTATGAGGCTTTGTATGGGAGGAAGTGCGGTCGCCGATAGCATGGTTCGATGGGCGAGGTACGATTAGTGGGACCAGACTTGGTGCAGCAGAATGGATAAGGTGAAGCTTATCCGAGAGCGCTATCGACAGCCGAGTCGCATGTATCACGCAGATCATCGACGTCGACATCCGAGTTCGCAGCTGATGATTGGGTTTTCTCAAGGTGTCACCCATGGCGGTGTGATGAGATTCGGAAGAAGGGAAACTCACCAAGGTACATCGGGCCGCTTCGCATTGTCCACGTGGTAGGCAAGGTTGCCTATGAGTTGGATCTGCCGTCCGATCCGAGGCGCAGATCCGGTATTTCACGTATCTATGCCGAGGAGATGTCGGGATCCATCTAGTGGTACACCCGATTGACGATGTCCGTGTGACCGAGGGGTTATCGTATGAGGAGATTCCCATAGCGATAGTCGATCGTCGTGTTAGGCGTCTGACCAAGGACGTAGCTTCCACAAAGTTTTGTGGCGGAACGAGCTTAGGAGGAGATGACGTGGGAAGCAGAGGAGGACATGAGGCGTAGATACCTCACCTATTCCCCACACCTCCAGGTAACCTACTTTCCTACTTATTGATTCAATTGACTTATGTGCTAAGTGTTTTTTTTGCGAACTGCTTAGGTTGTTAAGAAACTTATCTTTAACTGTCTTGGGAAGGAACATTCTGACGAATGTTTCTAAGGAGGGTAGAATGTTATACCCCGTATTTCCAGAGTATGTAAGTAAGGGAATACGTACAAAAGGTTAGCATTAAAAGTTAGGCTTGGTCTAAAATTTTTGGGCAAAACTCACAAAACGATTGGTTTTCCGACTAAACGTTTCCACATTTTCATAGGATAAATTCGCTATGTCATTTCTTATTTTTGGATTTTTCCGAGAGACGTAACACTTTGGACCAATGAGAGGCGACACTTTCCACCCTCTCATTGGTGGACTTGTCACGCAATAGGTCGATTGGATGACAATCCTTGTCATAAAGTTGGATAGATATTTTGTGTGCAAGTTGGCTAGGTACACTTGCCCTAATCTTGACCTTACACTTGCCTAGCACTTACAAATCTTGGCCATTGGTTGGCCATGTCTTGACCTATAAATACCCCTCTTGTGATGAAGAGTTCTTCATCCACTAAAGCTTTCAAGTCTTGAAAAATCCTCCCCTCTCCCTTGTGAGCAATTCGTCCAAACACCCTCCCCTTTGAGTGAAGTTTTGGCCGAGGCCCTTCCCCCTCTAGCCTAGCCGAAACCTACCCCCCCTCCCTTGGTAGGAAAGTTGCCTTCTAGTATTGTTATAATGCCCAATTTAACCTAGCCCAAATTCCTTAGTACTTAGTAGAAGTTGTGGGAAACTTCTAAGGATTCTTGAGCGCTGAGCTTTGGATTAGGAGCTAAACCTCGCCAGATCGACTTTTTACTTGGATATTATTGGGCTTATCGAGGTATATAATCCTAACCCTCTTTTGTAATTAGAGAATGCATACTGTAGAAGTATTGAAATAAGTATAAATACTTAGGAGGTTATTAAGAATAGAATTGAACTGTAACACCTTAGAAGGGTATAAAGAAGATTATACGAATCTGATTTACATAGGATCTTTTCACAAAGAGACTTATATAGCTCACCGTAGGGTCAGGCTGCCCGACTTTCCGTAGAATTAAGGACCCTCTGTTTAGAACGACCTACAGAATAGTCTAGACTTTGATAGATGTCTGTGACTATTATAGGCTGATTCTCTGCGCGCGACATACTCGACTTGGCAGGTGGATTTCGCCGAGAAGGTATGTGATTCTTCCTATACTCTTGAGCATGATATTTTAAGTATATATAGTACGGTGAGACGACATATGATAATCGGCAATGTCTTTTGACTTAAGCCCAATAATAAGAACCTTGAAGTATGTCAAAAGAATAATGAATCATTTTTAACAGAAGAGTAATATTTGGTTCTAAAACAAAAGCTTAAGAGTTATACTAGCTTTATGAGAAGTTAGGTATAACAAGTTAAGAATGATAAAAGGAACTGTTTACTTGTTTGTTTATAAAAGCCTTGTATTGATTTCTATGTAGTAAGATTGGTTGATAGGTAGACATACTATGATACCGCATGTGTTAATTGGCTTGTAATTTTGTGAAAGGGTCATTCTTGCGGCTTACGTTGCTAACCGTAAGTCCGCTGTATCGTTATTGTATCACCTACCCTCGACTTGTTATACCGAGGGCTTGCCACCCTGATGCGGTCTATACGGCCTATGCGGTCTATGAGACTACGCGAGTCGCGTACTCGAGATTGATCATTCCGGTGATTAGCCCGACGCGGATGCCCTATGCGCGGTCCACGGACTATGCGGTTTGAGGCTACGCGGTCGCGAAGTCCGAGAGGTACCGGCTAGCTACCCCGATGCGGGAATACCTCACGCGGTCTGGGTGACCTATGCGGATCGCGAAGTCCGTGACTAGGCACGCAGAATGATACTATGGGCGGTTGGCCTTGCTTCGATCATTCGCGGCCTAGACTAGACCTGTTACAGTTTTCCTATTACTGTTATTATTGTGATGTGGCACTATGTGCAATTGAACTGAATGTATTTGTGAAAAGGTTTTAAATACTTTGATTTCATTTAAAGTACTTTATAGTTTCACATACTTGGTACCTGACCTCCTTCGGGGGGCTGCGTTCATGCCCGCAGGTTCTAGAGGAAAGCAGGTGCTAGATCCACATCCTTAGGATCTCTACGTTGGTGTTAGAGCTCCACTCTCTCCGAGGCTCTACTTTTGGGTATGATCTCCCTGTTGTAGATAGTTTTGTACAGACAGGGTATGGCGGGGCCCTGTCCCGCCATAGTTGTTATTTCCTTAGAGGTCTGTAGTCCTGTTGTACAGTTGGGATGTAACTGCAAAAAAACTTGGTTTATGTATATATGCCGAAAGGCAATCTTTTTCATCAGATAAAATGTTCTAGTTATATCATGTTTCATGTCTTGTTTTATATTCCGCTGATTGTTCTCTGATGTATGACTACTTGGGTGCCGGGTAAGCACCCACGGCCCCTGAACGGGTCGTGACAAGATACCACGGCTAGCACCCTGGAGGGGGTGTATACCCTCGCCTACCCCACTGTGGGGAACTCGGCCAAGGGGAGGGAAGGCTTTTGGACGAGAACCACAAGAAGGGAGAGGAGGATTTTAACACTTAGAAGATTTTAGGATGAAGAAAGTCTTCAACATAGGGTGGTATTTATAGGCCAACCAATGGCCAACCAATGGCCAAGATCTTGCCAAGTGCAAGGCAAGTGTAGGGCCAAGATCTTGCCAAGTGCCCCTTAACCAACTAACACACAAATATCCTACCAACTAAAGCCATTCCAATCGGCCACAATAACGCCTCACATCCATCAATTGGAGGGTGACAAGTGTCGCCCTCCCGTTGGTCCAAAATGTTTCGTCTCTCGGAAAAATCCGCAAAAATTAAAAATGACATAGCCTAAATTCCCTACGAAAGTCGTGGAAAACGCTTTATCGAAAACGACTCTAAACGGGTGTTGTGAACAAAATTAATTCGGCCAAGCCTTAATACAAGTTTCAAATTTTCTACGTACGTCCTTACGTACATACTCGGGAAATACGGGGTATAACACACCCGGAGTGATCATCCTGGAACTCCCGTAGCTCCGCATAGGTCACAGAGACCCGCATGAGGTATTCCTCGCATCGGAGGTAGCTAACCCGCGACTCATAACAAGTCAGGGGGGTAAGCGATATAATACCAGCACAACGGCTTATTGTCACGACCCGACCTCGGGCCCGCGACTGGTGCCTTACCCCGGGCACCCTAGTGATACAACATCAGAGAAAATCAGCGGAAATAAAAACTAAAACATGAGACAAGACATAAAGTATGAAACAGGCTAACCAAAACGGTCACCTTCCTGAATATATACATATATATATATCAAACTGAACAGTTAAATCCTTTTACAAACCCCCGCCCACAACAAGATTACATGCACCTCTAAGAATGTAACCATAACTATGACGGGACAGGGCCCCGCCATACCCCTGAATGTACAAGTAACTACACTGACAGGGGACTATACCAAAGATAAGCCTCCGGAGAAACGGAGCTTTCCAAAACGCTGAACTGTGATCCTATGAGCGAGGATCCACAACCGATGTACCTCTACCTGCGGCATGAACGCAGCTTCGGGCGAGGTCGATAACAGTACCAAGTATGTGAAATCAAAATATCAGAATGAAATCATAGTAGTCTATAAAAAAGAGACATATATGATAACCAAACTACAAGCATATATATGTAGCAATCGCTAAGTCGTGGACTCACGCCTCAAAGTCATCACTCAAATATAACTATGGGTCTCACGCCCACAACATCAATCATGCCCGTGGAATACCTTCCTCACTGCCGGCAGTCTATGATATAATAACACCAAGAAGTACACATGAACACCAGGTCCCACCTGTGTCATAAAAACCGTACGGGGCAAGTACGAAGGCTAACTACCAGATACCAAAGCCGCATCATCAACTGACCGGGGCAAGTACGAAAGCCAACTACCAGATACCAAAGCCGTACCAACAAATCTACATAACCATACCACGGTGACCAGGCAAGTACGAAGCCAACTACCGGATACCAAGCTGCGCCATGTAGTCGGGGCAAGTACGAAGACTAACTACCGGATACTGCGGAATCACGAGACTTCGTCACAAACTGAACGGGCAAGTAATGGCTAACTACCAGATACCAAGCCAAATCAGCCACGACTTCGGGGCAAATACGAGAGCCAACTACCAGATACCAAGCCGAATCAGTAAAACCTCATGGAGAGCTAGTCCATGGAATAATCCTAATGGAAGCATACCCGGCCACCCATCGTGTCGAGATGTCCAAAGGAATTAACAAAGTAACAATCAAAGTGGAAGCGTACTCGTGGCCACCCATCGTGTCGAGATGTCCATCAATCAACCAGATAGCGGCCTCCAACGAGGACGCCAGAGTAACTGAAATACAACACTTGCACAACAAAGGCTATCACCACAAGCATAGGCAAGTTCAACATACTTTTAGACGTTCTTTTTATTACAACAAAACCGGATTTTAACCCCAAGGTACTACATATTTTAACTCTTTTCAAAAAGATCTCTTTTTACGTAAAAACAACTCGATACTATTATCCGTAGTACCAAACACGTTCATGTTTAAATCAAGTACTTTATACTTTTTAAACCAAGTGGCTTACACTTTTAAAACAACGTCAAGTATACATTTAAAAACCCAAGTAACCAACTCTTTTAAGATCAAGGTATTCCTACCTTTTAAAACCAAGTCACTTATATTTTCTCATCAAGAAAAGTTCGATATTTGAAAATAAGTTACTTATACTTTTAAACTCAAGTTACTTCTCTTTTCCCAAAATCAAGTTACCATTTTAAATCCAATAATAAAACCATTCTTTTGTTTCCATAAAGTCGTTATAACTAACTTCCCATAAAGCTATTATAACACTTTATGTTTTAAACCAATTTAAGACAAAACCATGCCTTTCTTTTAAACCAAAACACTTCAAATTCCCAAGTCTCTTTTCTTTTAGAAATCAAGTTCCTTACTTGGGAACTTTAAGAAAATCAAAACTTGATTATAATAATTCTTATTAGCAAAATGCATGATCTAGGAAATGTAATACAATTTTGTCTTATCTTAGCTTCTATGCAGATGGAGGTTTCTACTGGTTTTAATATAATTAATTATTTGTCAATACATTTTCCTTTATTAACGCTGAAGTGGTTGTTCGATACTTTCTCATTTCCGAAATCAGTAAAACATTATTCTTTAAAAGCCAAGTACTCATTACTCACGAATGAGGTTTCACCACTTTTTAACACAATTAAAGTTCTTCACATTTCATATTAAGTCAAGTCTCTTATCTTTTAAAAACTCAACAAACCATTCTTTTACCTACATAAAGTTGTTATAACTAACTTCCCATAGAGCTATTATAACACTTTATGTTTTAAATCAACCAGAATTCGTTTAGCACACGTACGTCTACCGTACTACATAGTTCACGACATCATGCTAGAAAAGATAGGAAGAGGTTCACATACCTCGCGACGATTATCGACATTTAGCAAATAGCTCCAAAGTACTGTAACCCTGCTATCCTTTTCCGCCCTTCTAGTAGAATACGCTACTCGTAGTACTTCAACCTATAAAGGCCACAAAACGTCTATCAACCTCTAGATCTCTTCGTAGAATAATTCTAAGTACAAGGTTCCTTATTCTACGGAAAATTCCAAAGACTTCCCCGCAACCACATAAATCTCCTCCTCCACCAAGGCCCGCTACGAGCCAACAACTCGATGGGTTACCGCCTAACCGGACGTGTACAACACTGCCCCACAATAATACTACAAGTCTACTATAAATACAGTCCAATGTAAATACAGTTCAATTCTATCAATCTTCTTTCCTCAAATAATATACTTAAGTATAACTACTACAACATGTAATATCCAATTACAATAGGGGGACATAGATCATTACCTCGATAAGCCCAAAATTATCCAAGATTATAAGTCGATCCTGAGCAACGTTTAGCTCCAATTCCTTACACTCCAACCCGCTCCAAGCAACCCTTAGAAGTTTCTAAACAACTTCTCTTCAAGATCCAACTCCAAAAAGTGAAGAACACTTAGGCTCAAACTATGGCAAGTTTCGGCCAAGGCAAGGTTTCTAGGCTAGGGGTGTGAAATCTTTTCCAACTCTTGGTACACAATCTTCCTAACACCCTAAGGTAGAACACTTAAAATTTTAAGAATTTTTGGACAACATTAGCTCCTAAAATCAGCCCATGGCCGAGAGCTACACTCGAGAGGGAGGGAGTATTTTTGTCTTGGAAATTATCTCAAGAATGGATGAAGAAGTCTTGCAAGCTTAAGGGTCTATTTATAGAGAAATAAATGGCCAAGATCAAGGCAAGTGTGTGGGGAGATCTTGGGACATGTGTGTATGGATTTAACCAACCATATGTCTACCACAAAAAGTGGACAAGTGGCTTGCCACTTGTCCACCACAAAAAACGTCCAAGTGGCCCCTAATTTCGGCCATAGGGCCACATGGGGGTGCCATGTGTCGCCCTCCTACTCGTCCAAAATATTTCATCTTCCGAAAAATATCCGGAATGCCAAAAATCCGAAAATAAAGTGGGCCCCACAAAATCAGAATTTTCCCGTGGCCCCACGTGACCAATTCCGAAATAAAATTCCATAATTCCTAAATATTCCAAAATTCCAAATACCAAATGGGAATCCAATTCCTTTAACGAACATTTTTCCTTCACAAAATTCAAACAGCCAGTTAAAATCACATCTTTCTTCTTTTTATTTTAAATGTCGTAATCTCGTACGTACGTCCCCACATACATACCCTGGAACTACGGGGTGTAACATTCTTCCCCCCTTAGAAACATTCGTCCCGAATGTTCCTTCTAAGTCTCAAAACATACATGCGCCGGTATAGCCTTCACTACTATACTTACTAAACCAAACATGCCACCAATGGCCATAGTATAACATACGCGCAAAACTCAATCCAAGCCAACGAGGAATCACCTCTAACGTGTATAACAACACAAAAGCTTCCACCCATGGTCTAAAGGATACTCCCTTCGCATATTCACTTCACCACAAAATGATCTCTTTTATTCTGTTAACACATGTGCCTTCTTTCCTTACTCGTCGTACCCTTCTCGTACACCCGAACTCTCTCTAGTACACGCACCATACTCGATCATCGCTTCGCCTTCAAAACCTTGGAGTCACTACCTCCAAACTTGGTCATCTACAAGCCTCTCATTCCCTTAAGGCCATTCCTGGCCTTCACGACCCGATTCTGGTCGTACACATCCACGAACTCATGCGATGGTTACCTAATCTTGGACCTAGCACCCTCGTGACCCTACCACCTGGCGGGACCACCTCAAACTGACCCCACATCATTCAAGCCGGTTGACCCGCGATCCGGCTCAACCCGACTCGCTTATCGCGCCAAACTCTCTCGCTCACGATCCGAACAATCTTACTAATTCACGTCATGGAAGCTACCACTTCTATCTCACACTACCCATGGAATTATCCTACAATATATTTCATGCATACCAAGTACTTCGACAAAGACCAACCGTAAAATCATCCACTCAAGACGGCCTTGCATCCAAGGTCCTAACTGTTATAAATTCTAAGGCTCACAATCGTCTCGTCTCCAGACTTACCCATTTTCAACTAACCCATGTTTTCTAATTCACACTTAACACAATGCTATCCGTACCTAGCACTTAACATGTATCCACCATAACAACATAAACCCGTCTCCTAAGGGCTGAAGATATCTCTGCAACTACTGCCTTACTTTCCCTTTGTCGCACTAATCATAATCCTTCCCTGCAGGGCGCCTAGCTATATAAGGCGAACCACCACCGATCCCGGCGTCGAGTCTACATCTCGCTACCTGCCTCGGACAAACTCTCACCAAATGGCCCTGCTGGCCGCAAGCATACAAGCTGTCGAAGTAGTACGACACTCCCTATAATGGAGTCTATCACGACGGCCACAATGAGGTAGGGGTGACCTCATCTGACTAACACCCCTTCTCCCGAACAATCGAACTCGTGAATCGACTTCAGGTGAGTCATCCTCTTGTATCCCTCCTACTTGGACATCCTCCCATCCCATGGCCCTGACGGCCACAGGTATAACAATCTCCCAAACTAGCACGACACCCTGAGGATCATCCTCAGCTCTCTATCCATAGAACTTTGGCGAACTGCAACTCAAGAAATCCCGAAGTCTCAGACTAACGGATCTAGGGTGAATCATCGCATCGCTGAACCACCGGCCCCGTCCGTCTCATTCCAAGCCACCAGCCTACCTAGTAACTGGGCCATCTCCTTCTAACTCATATCCACGGCTCCTGGCCGTGGCACTGGAGGCTCAGGTATCATGGCCTCGTAGAAATCGCCGCCGCCTAAACTCACTGGGCTAACGGCGTCATAAAACTCGTCGTCTGAAGTACTATCTCAGGTAATGACCAGGCCTATGCCCTCGTAACCCTCTGTGCTCTACTCGCATCTCCTTCTGCTGCCTTGCCCATCTGGGCCCTGGTTGCCTTGCGTAGAGGCATAACGGTTACATAAGAATACGCCAGAGGGAGTCCAACTTATAACACAACTCTAAGTCACGATCTCAGAGTGAGAAGAATGGAAACCAATCCTAAATATCATGTAGCCTCCTGATTACAGATGTGGTGCACAACACACCGATAATCAAGACTCTACTAGACACGGTCTGTAGACACTTTCCAAGGATTAACTGCTCTGATACCACTTTTGTCACGACCCGACCTCGGGCCCGCGACTGGTGCCTTACCCCGGGCACCCTAGTGATACATCAGAGAAAATCAGCGGAAATAAAAACTAAAACATGAGACAAGACATAAAGTATGAAACAGGCTAACCAAAACGGTCACCTTCCTGAATATATACATATATATATCAAACTGAACAGTTAAATCCTTTTACAAACCCCGCCACAACAAGATTACATGCACTTAAGAATGTAACCATAACTATGACGGGACAGGGCCCCGCCATACCCCTGAATGTACAAGTAACTACACTGACAGGGGACTATACCAAAGATAAGCCTCCGGAGAAACGCAGCTTCCCAAAACGCTGAACTGTGATCCTATGAGCGAGGATCCACAACCGATGTACCTCTACCTGCGGCATGAACGCACTTCGGGCGAGGTCGATCACAACAGTACCAAGTATGTGAAATCAAAATATCGTAAATGAAATCATAGTAGTCTATAAAAACAGAGACATATATGATAACCAAACTACGATATAATATGTAAGCAAATACGCTAAGTCGTGACTCACGCCCTCAAAGTCATCACTCAAATATAACTATGGGTCTCACGCCCACAACATCAATCATGCCCGTGGAATACCTTCCTCACTGCCGGCAGTCTATGATATAATAACACCAAGAAGTACACATGAACACCAGGTCCCACCTGTGTCATAAAAACCGTACGGGGCAAGTACGAAGGCTAACTACCAGATACCAAAGCCGCATCATCAACTGACCGGGGCAAGTACGAAAGCCAACTACCAGATACCAAAGCCGTACCAACAAATCTACATAAACATACCATGAAGCTGACCCAGGGCAAGTACGAAAGCCAACTACCAGATACCAAGCCTGCGCCACGTAGCTGGCCGGGGCAAGTACGAAGACTAACTACCGATACTGTCGGAATCACGAGACTTCACACAAACCGAACAGGGCAAGTCGAAGGCTAACTACCGATACCAAGCCAAATCACCACGACTTGGGCAAGTACGAGCCAACTACCGGATACCAAGCCGAATCAAGAAACCTCATGGAGAGCTAGTCCATGGAATAATCCTAATGGAAGCATACCCGTGGGCCACCCATCGTGTCAGTATGTCCAAAGGAAATAACAAAGTAACAATCAAAGTGGAAGCATACTCGTGGGCCACCCATCGTGTCAGTATGTCCATCAATCAACCAGATAGTCGGCCCTCCAACGAGGGACGCGGTAGCACGAAAATACTATACTTGCACAACAAAGGCTATCACCACAAGCATTGGCAAGTTCAACATGCTTTTAGACGTTCTTTTTATTACAACAAAACCGGATTTTAACCCCAAGGTACTACGTATTTTAACTCTTTTCAAAAAGATCTCTTTTTACGTAAAAACAAGTCGATACTATTATCCGTAGTACCAAACACGTTCATGTTTAAATCAAGTACTTTATACTTTTTAAACCAAGTGGCTTACACTTTTAAAACAACGTCAAGTATACATTTAAACCCAAGTAACCAACTCTTTTAAGATCAAGGTATTCCTACCTTTTAAAACCAAGTCACTTATATTTTCTCATCAAGAAAAGTTCGATATTTGAAAATAAGTTACTTATACTTTTAAACTCAAGTTACTTCTCTTTTCCCAAAATCAAGTTACCATTTTAAATCCAATAATAAAACCATTCTTTTGTTTCCATAAAGTCGTTATAACTAACTTCCCATAAAACTATTATAACACTTTATGTTTTAAACCAATTTAAGACAAAACCATGCCTTTCTTTTAAACCAAAACACTTCAAATTCCCAAGTCTCTTTTCTTTTAGAAATCAAGTTCCTTACTTGGGAACTTTAAGAAAATCAAAACTTGATTATAATAATTCTTATTAGAGCAGCCATGATCTAGGAAATGTAATACAATTTTGTCTTATCTTAGCTTCTATGCAGATGAAGGTTTCTACTGGTTTTAATATAATTAATTATTTGTCAATACATTTTCCTTTATTAACGCTGCAGTGGTTGTTCGATACTTTCTCATTTCCGAAATCAGTAAAACATTATTCTTTAAAAGCCAAGTACTCATTACTCACGAATGAGG
This sequence comes from Przewalskia tangutica, assembly GCA_029844215.1. Taxonomy (NCBI): domain Eukaryota; kingdom Viridiplantae; phylum Streptophyta; class Magnoliopsida; order Solanales; family Solanaceae; genus Przewalskia; species Przewalskia tangutica. The sequence goes on from CM056726.1 coordinate 67,801,498, forward strand.
TTTCACCACTTTTTAACACAATTAAAGTTCTTCACATTTCATATTAAGTAAAGTCTCTTATCTTTTAAAAACTCAACAAACCATTCTTTTACCTACATAAAGTTGTTATAACTAACTTCCCATAAAGCTATTATAACACTTTATGTTTTAAATCAACCAAAATTCGTTTAGCACACGTACGTCTACCGTACTATATAGTTCACAACATCATGCTAGAAAAGATAGGAAGAGGTTCACATACCTCGCGACGATTATCGACAATTAGCAAATAGCTCCAAAATACTGTAACCCTGCTAGCCTTTTCCGCCCTTCCAGTAGAATACGCTACTCGTAGTACTTCAACCTATAAAGGCCACAAAACGTCTATCAACCTCTAGATCTGTTCGTAGAATAATTCTAAGTACAAGGTTCCTTATTCTACGGAAAATTCGGCAGCACCTCCCCCCCCGCAACCACATAAATCTCCTCCTCCACCAAGGTCCGCTACCAAGCCAACAACTCCAAGGGGGGGTTACACGTCTAACCGGACGTGTACAACACTGCCCCACAATAATACTACAAGTCTACTGTAAATACAGTCCAATGTAAATACAGTTCAATTCTATCAATCTTCTTTCCTCAAATAATATACTTAAGTATAACTACTACAACATGTAATATCCAATTACAATAGGGGGACATAGATCATTACCTCGATAAGCCCAAAATTATCCAAGATTATAAGTCGATCCTGAGCAACGTTTAGCTCCAATTCCTTACGCTCCAACCCGCTCCAAGCAACCCTTAGAAGTTTCTAAACAACTTCTCTTCAAGATCCAACTCCAAAAAGTGAAGAACACTTAGGCTCAAACTATGGCAAGTTTCGGCCAAGGCAAGGTTTCTAGGCTAGGGGTGTGAAATCTTTTCCAACTCTTGGTACACAATCTTCCTAACACCCTATGTTAGAACACTTAATAGTTTAAGAATTTTTGGACAACATTAGCTCCTAAAATCAGCCCATGGCCGAGAGCTACACTCAAGAGGGAGGGAGTATTTTTGTCTTGGAAATTATCTCAAGAATGGATGAAGAAGTCTTGCAAGCTTAAGGGTCTATTTATAGAGAAATAAATGGCCAAGATCAAGGCAAGTGTGTGGGGAGATCTTGGGACATGTGTGTATGGATTTAACCAACCATATGTCTACCACAAAAAGTGGACAAGTGGCTTGCCACTTGTCCACCACAAAAAACGTCCAAGTGGCCCCTAATTTCGGCCATAGGGCCACATGGGGGTGCCATGTGTCGCCCTCCTACTCGTCCAAAATATTTCATCTTCCGAAAAATATCCGGAATGCCAAAAATCCGAAAATAAAGTGGGCCCCACAAAACCGTAAATTTTCCCCGTGGGCCCCACGTGACCAATTCCGGAAATAAAATTCCATAATTCTTAAATATTCCAAAAAGTCCAAATACCAAATCTGGGAATCCAATTCCCTTTAACGAACATTTTTCCTTCACAAAATTCGGAAACTTTTCCGTCGAAAATCACATCTTTCTTCTTTTTATTTTAAATGTCGTAATCTCGTACGTACGTCCCCACATACATACCCTGGAACTACGGGGTGTAACACTTATCGTTAAACAACGTAAGCTCAACAAGAGTAACCCCCCTTATACAACATCACAATACACTAACACACGTAGCATCATAACATGTTTACTTATCAAACCAACTACTACACCTTTAGAAATTAATACAAGGCTTTTATAAACAGTAAGTAAACCGTCCCTTTTATCTTTCTTAAGTCGTTATACCTAACTCCCCATAAAGCTAGTATAACACTTAAGCCTTTTAAAAACCAATTATTACTTTTCTTCCCAATAATTCTTTTTGAAATATTTCAAGGTTCTTATTCTTTTAAAACTCAAGTCAAAAGACATCAAAGTAAAACCAAATTTAGTCAACACACGTACGTCTATCGTACTATATATATATTACAAATATCATGCTTAAGAGGATAGGAAGGATCACATACCTCCTCGGCTAAATCCACTTGCCAAGTCGGATATGTCGCGCGTAGAGGGTCAACCTATAATAGTCAAAATACGTCGATTAACTTCTAGTTTGTCGTAGAACTCTTCTAAGTAAGATTTCATTTTCTACGGAAATTTGGGCAGCATTTCCCCCGCTTTTACTCATTTTTCCATCTTTCTCCAAGGCCCGAATAACCGTAATATATATATATATATGCCATATATATAAGGCGTAATATTTACACAACATAAAGAAGGGGATCACACGCCCAAACGGAACGCGATTTAAAAATCTTCCCCTTAACAATACAATACAATAATTAAAAAGGGGATCACACGCCCAAACGGAACGCGATTTAAAAATCTTCCCCTTAACAGAAATGTAAATACATTCCAAAGTAAATACAGTCCAAAGTAAATACAGTCCTTAAGTTGGGGTCCTTGGCCAACTTTGTCCATTTTACTTATCCAATTACTTCATTAGTCATCCAATTTACAATCCATTCTTAATATAAGTTATAGTTACTTTGTTAATTACTTCTTCACAAGTAAGATACGTTTGATACGTTGGATACGTTTTTACCATTTTAATGGCTAACGACCAATCCTTTCTTTTAACAAGTTAACAAGATCCAACTCTTCCAAACCTTACTCCATATATTATATATTCATAATATACTTATAATATATGTATAATGACCAATTCACAAAGAGGTTTAAGATTCACTACCTCAAATAGCCCAAAATTATCCAAGAACTTAATGTCGCTCCAAGCAAGTCTTAGCTCCAAATCTTTAGGTTACAAACCACCACAACTCACCCTAAGAAGCTCCTAACCATCATCTCTTCAAGAACCAACTCAAACAAGTGAAGAACACTTAGGTTTTTGTTCATGGAGCTCTCGGCCAAGGTGACCTTTTAGAGGCTAGGGGGTGAAATCTTTTCCAACTTTTGGTTAATAGTCTTCCTAATACACTAGGGAAGAACACTTAAGAGTTTAGGAATTATTGTACAAGGTTTGGTGAGGGGGGGGGGTTGTGGTCGACGAGAGCAAGTGAGAGAGGGAGGGAGATGAAAATATTTCTCAAGTCTTGAATTATCTAAGTGTGGAAGATTTCATCAACAAAGGGTGCATATATAGGACAACCAAGGGCTAGGATGAAGGCACGTGTGTGGTTGAGATTGGGGACAAGTGTGTGGGGGTCCCACAAGCCACTTGTCCACACAAAATATCTTGCAAGACTTGGCCACTTGTAACATGAATTTCGGCCAACCTAGCCCACCTAGGAGTGACACATGTACCCCTCCTATTGGTCCAAAATATTTCGTCTCTCGGAAAAATCTGTAATTGGTTAAAATATTAAAAACGTAGAATTTCCTTCACAAGGTTCGGAATCTTTTCCGTCGAAAGTTTACAATTTCATTCTTAACCTAATTAGGGCTTGAATAATCGTACGTACGTCCTCGCATACATACTCTGGAAGTACGGGGTATAACACTTAAGAGTGAAAGTATTTTACTTAAAGTACATAGAGTCTTGAAAAGGAAGTGGTTTCCAAACCTTTTGGATAGTGCCTTAGTTTCAAAACCTAAGGGTTGTTATAACGGCTTTAGGGGAGTCAAAGGAGTGATTTACTTAATTGATTTAAAAGAGGAGAAATGACATGATTTAAGAGAAGTGACTTGTTTCAAAGGTGTGAGTTACTTGAGATTTAAAAGTGTAAACTACTTGTTTTCTAAAGATTAAGAGACTTGAAGTATTGTGAAAGTTAAGAAACTTGATTTGTAAGTATGTGATACTTGGTTTTAATAGTGTAAGTCTCTTGGATATAAAAAGGAATGAATTGGTCTAAAACCATAAAGGGTTATAACGGCTTTATGGGAAGTTGGTTATAACGGTTTTATGGAAGGTTAAGAGAGTTATCTATTTTGATTAATGAGCATAAGTTGCCTAGATTGTGAAAATTTGAAGTTACTTGGTTTCAAGCTTTGAAATGAGTTTCTAAAAGTGTAGTAACTTACTTTGAAAAATAGACACGCCTTGATACTACGGGTGTTAGTATCTTGGGGTTTTATATAAAAATGAGTCTTTTGAAAAGAATGGAAGTACGTAGTACTTAGTGTTAAAATCCCGGATTTTTTTATATAAAACGTAAGTGCCTTGAGTTTATAAAATGAAAGTCTAAAGATTTTATGAACTTGCCTATGTGTGATGGTGATAGCCTTTGAGTGCAAGTATGATGTTTTATTACGCGACTCGGTTGGGTCACTGTATTGTTGTAAGTTTACTTGGCGCATCGACAAGCGGTGATGTGGGATTCCACGGGTATTCTTCCATTATTTGTATTACTCCTTGGACATGCTTATACGATGTGGGATTCCGGGGCATGTGACCAGGAGGCGGGTTAGATTCCCGGATTTGTTTGTATTACCCCATGGTCATGCTTATACGATGTGGGATTCCGGGGCATGCGACCACGTGGGATATTGTTATTCCATGGATTAGCCCTCCATGAGATTTAGGGACGACAGGCTGGATCTAGTAGTTAGCTTTCGTACTTGCCCCGGTCAGTTGATGATACAGGCTGGATCTGGTAGTTAGCTTTCGTACTTGCCCCGTCAATTCTATTGCATACGCTTGGTACCAGAGGCTCCGGAGATAGCTTCGACTTGCCGGTCATATCTCGTGGCGACAGCCGGATCTGGTAGTTAGCTTTGATTGCCCCGCCGATTGATGACGCAGGCTGGATCTGGTAGTTGACTTTCGTACCTGCCCCGGTCAGTTTTATGATGCAGGCTGGATCTGGTGGTTCGTTTTCCTACTTGGCCCGTACAGTTTTTAGGACACATGTGGGACTTGGTGTTCATGCATGCTTGTTGGTGTTATATTATGTCATGGACTGCCGGCAGTGAGGAAAGATTCCACGGGCATGATTGATATTATGGACGTGTGACCGATAGTTATATTTGAGTAGTGACTTTGAGGGCATGCGTCCCTGACTTGATATGACTGCTTATGTATTGTGTATTATAGTCGGCTATCATATATGTCTCCTATTTTGTATAGACTGTTATGATTTCATTACAGTATTTTCAGTTTCACATACTTGGTACATTCTTCGATCGACCTTCTGGGCTGCGTTCATGCCGCGAAAGTTTAGGTACGCAGCTTTGGTGATCTGCAGTATAGGACCCGCCGAGTTTTGGATAGCTCCATCTGCTCGTGAGTTTATCTTTTGTGGTATAGATCCTTCAAGATGTGCTTTTGTACGCTATGGGTACGGCGGGGCCTTGTCCCGTCATAGTTCAGTATAACTCTTAGAGGTCTGTATTCATATGTGGGATTGGACTCGTGTACAGTGTTGTGTCTTTTGATTATGTATATTATATGGGAGCCTTGTCGGCTTTGCCCTTGTACGTACGTTGGTTTAAAAAAAAATGAGGCGTTATTTAAGTTCCGCTATTTACTTGTGTCAGTCAGGTAGAAGGGTGCCCAGGTAGGGCACCAGTCACGGGCCCGGGGTTCGGGGCGTGACATGATTGATATTGTGGGCGTGAGACCCATGGTTATATGTGAGTGATGATTTTGAGGGCATGCGTCCCTAACTTGACATGACTGTTTATATTTATTGTGAAATGGTCTTTTAAAAAGATGAAATGTGATTTCATTACAGTACTCTCAGTTTCACATACTTGGTACTTGTTATACTGACCTCCTTCGGGGGGCTGCGTTCATGCCGCAGGTAGAGGTACACCGGTTGTTGATCCTCGCTCATAGGATCACGGTTCTGCGTATTGGGAAGCTCCGTTTCTCCGGAGGCTTATCTTTTGGTATGGTTCCCTGTCATTGTAGGTACTTGTACATTCAGGGGTATGGCGGGGCCTTGTCCCGTCATAGTTGTTATATCAAACTCTTAGAGGTCTGTAGTCCTGTTGTGAGTTGGGGTTGTAATGGATGTAACTGTTCGGGTTTTGATATATATGCAGAAAGGTGACCGTTTTGGTTAGCCTGTTTCTTGTATTACATTGTTTCATGTCTATGAGTTTTATTCCGCTGGTTTTTCTCTGATGTATTATCACCAGGGTGCCCGGGGTAAGGCACCAGTCGCGGGCCCGAGGTCGGGTCGTGACAAAAGTGGTATCAGAGCAGTTAATCATCGGAAAGTGTCTACAGACCCCGGGCCCGCGACTGGTGCCCTACATGGGCACCCTTACAGGTATACATCAGAGATAATCAACGGAATATACATAAACTTAACAAGAAATAAATAACAGGCTAGCCGATAAGGCAACCTTCCAAAAACATACACGTAACTTAAAAAGCAGTTACCTTTTTTTTTCTTTACACAACCCAATCCACAAGATATGACTAAAGACCTCTAAGAATTCTTGACATAACAACTGTGACGGGACAGGGCCCCGCCATACCCCTGAATGTACATAAATCTACAACCTCAGGAAACTGTACTGTTACACCCCGTAATACCAAGGCTACTAATTGAGAACGTGATTAAGGATTTAAGATTTGAATTTTGGAAGGAAAGAATAATTACATTTTCTTAAGGAAAATTTCGGAAAAAATGTGACGACGGAAAAATTATTAACTTGGAGTATAATACTTCTAATTGAATTTATGGACTTAGTATTGGATTAAAAGGTGTTTGAATTGATAATATGGGGTCCGCCGAGAATTTCACAATTTCGCGGGGACCTTCGAAAAATTATAATATTTTGGACCAATCGGAGGGCGACACGTGGCACTCCTCCACTCGTCTTGCTAAGATGACAACAAATTAGATATTTTGAGAGGGTACAAGTGGACATGGGTCCCACTCCACTTGGCTATACATATCCAAGTCTTGCAAGACTTGGATCACTTTATACTTAGACCAAAAAATAAGCTCTCATCTTCTCCCCTTTAGCTCCATAATTTCGAGAGCCCCTTGGCTAAGAACAACCATTGTTGATCAATTTAATTCTCCAAGATTATTCCCTTAAACCAAGTGCTAAGCCTAGATTAATATTCTACACGTTTTTACTTGTCTTGGCCGAAAGTTGATGCCAAAACCCTAGGGGTTCCGTCGACTTTTTGGAAGTGAGATTCAAAGAGAAGTTTCTCCTAAGGTTGTAGGGGGTACATATATGTGATTGGAACTTGAAGAAGTGGAGCGAAATGAAAATTGCGCACCAATAAAGACCGGACTATTTTGGGGCGTTTTTGGGCAAAAAATGAGGTAAAAGTCCATCTTCTTTTAAAGTAACTGGATATTACTTATTGTTATTATGTATGGATGAACTTGTGTTAGAAAAGAATGAATAATAAAAAGCGTTTGAGCCATTTTTGAGGCTAGTGTATGTTATAATGGATTAATAATGTTGTTAATAAGTTGTTATAACTTATGTAGAAGCTTTGGAACTCGAATTGGAATAAAATGGATTAAGGAACGAGTTATCGGGTTGTAGTTGTTGTGGCCGAGAAACTGCCCAAAACTGTTAGACGTTGTTGTGTCGTTTAGTGGACTGTTTTGAGGTATTAAATGCTGGAAATTTAGTTGTTGTTATGCATGTTTAAGTGTAGTAGTTTCTAATGAAAGTCCTAAGGGAATAAGGGTGTGGAAAGGCGTTAAAAGGCCTCACATTTTACCCTCGTTATGGTTGGATTGCGGACTGTTTTTATGGGCTGATTTGTGGACTGTTTTGTATAACTGTGGGGCAGAATTTTACACGTCCAGTTAGGCGTGTAATCCCCTTTGGCTAACTGTTGGTTGTGCCTTAAATGTGGCTTGTTGGTTGATGAATACGGGCCTTGGAAAAGGTGGAAAAGTACGTAGAAACAAAGGAAGTGCTGCCCAATTTTCCGTAGAATTAGAGGGCCATTATTTGGTATAAGTACTACACTTGATAGCTTGTAGTTGATAGAAGTGCTATTGTCATTTTAGGTTGAAGTACTACGTATAGCGTATTCTACTTGAAGGATGGAATATCTATCAAAGTTAAGGTACTTTGGAGCATTTTGCTACTTGTCGATAATCGTCGTGAGGTATGTGAACCTCTTCCTTCTTTTGGCATGATTCTATGTATGAAATATACATGTGGTGTTATTTCATGATCCCTTCTACTCTTAGAAGTTAAGAGGTATGTATGTTGATTTACTTTATGTAAAAGCTACGTCTATGTTATCCTAAGTTCTTACCAAGTCTTATGGGGGATGTTGGTAAGAGTCGTTAGGAAGTATTTGGAGTCGAGTTGACTTTGCTAAGTTACTGCACGAATAAGAATAAGTATCGAACAAGCCATTGCAGCGTTAATAAAAGAAAATGTATCGACAATCAATTAAATTAAAATGAGTAGAATTCTCCATCTGCATAGAAGCTAAGATAAGACAAAATTGTATTACATTTTCTAGATCATGACTGCTTTAATTAGATCGTTATAAACAAGTATAACCTAGTCACAACGCACAAAAGTATATGTTACTTAATTTAAAGAGTTTACGTTATGAATTTTTAAGACTATGAACCTTAAATTCTTAAAAGGTTAAGAGACTTTATTTTTCAAGTTATGGGACTTGATTCTTAAAGGAATGAATGACTTGATTTAAAAGTATAGAATACTTGATTTGGAAAGTATTGATTTCTTGATATTCTAAAGATAAGAGACTTGATTTCTAAAGTTAAGAAACTTGATTTCTTAAAAGTTAAGAGACTTGAAGTTTTTTTTTGAAAGCTATGTAACTTGAGTTTTTAAAAGAAGAGGTTTATGGATTTAAGAAGAGAAGGAGTTTTATGATTCTTTTTAAGTATGTATGTACGTAGTACTTTTGGGTTTAATTTTCCCTAATGTAAAAAGAAATAAAAGTGCCTTAAGTTCTATAAAGTGAAAGGTTGTTATAACAGCTTTATGGGGAGTTGTTATAACGACTAAAGAAGAAGTGAAAAGATGATTTAAAATGTTATGTAAAGAGACATTATCGCGTCCCAGGAATGGGTCGGGCAGTATACCTTTATGGGCAGACTATATGACATTATCGCGTCCCAGGAATGGGCCGGGCAGTATACCTTTATGGGCAGACTATATGACCTTATCGCGTCCCAGAATGGGCCGGGCAGTATACTTTCGTGGGAAGACTTTTGTATGACTTCGTCGTGTCCCGCAAATGGGCCGGGTTACGTTATCACGTATGGGTAATCAAAGTAAGCTCCCAAATAAGAAGTCCCTCCATAAAGGGCCGAATTATGTTATGTAAGATATGTAAGTTATGTGGAAAAACTTGATCGAATTCTTAAGTATGTATGTAAGAATATGATGTTAATTCTTATTGAAAGAAGGAAAAGAATGATTAATGTACGATTGATTTCATGAGTTAAAATGGCACGGTAGGATCTGGTATTTTAATTTTTATACTTGCCCCTGTCATTCTTTTGTACAGTTATGATCTTGTTTAATGTACTTTATTTCCGTTCCATACTTAGTACTTGTTGTACTGACCCCCTTAGGGGGGCTGCGTTCATGTCCGCAGGTCTAGGTACACAGTTGTGGATCCGCGAGCTTAGGATCCTTGTTCAGCATTTTGAGATGGCTCCAAGTTCCGGAGTTTGTCATTATGGCTAGGTATATTCAGGGGTACGGCGGGGCCTTGTCCCGTCATAGTTGTTGTCACCTTCTTAGAGGTCTGTATTCATATGTGGGCTGGACTGGTGTAAGTTGTATTTACATTGTTGTACAGCGTAGACCCTTTCGGGTGATTTATATTTATACGGAAGCCTTTCCGGCTTTGCCTTTGTTTTAAAAAAAATGAGTGTTATTTATCTTCCGCGGTTTATTTATGTTGTATGGGTAGAAGGGTGCCCAGGTAAGGCACCAGTCGCGGGCCCGAGGTCGGGTCGTGACAAAAGTGGTATCAGAGTAGTTAATCGTCGGAAAGTGTCTACGCACTCTGCTCGCATCGTGCCTCATACGGGCACCTCTTACGTATACATCAGAGATAATCAGCGGAATATACATAAACTTAACAAGAAATAAATAACAGGCTAGCCGATAAGGCCACCTTCCAAAAACATACACGTAACTTAAAAAGCAGTTACCTTTTTTTTTCTTTACACAACCCAATCCACAAGATATGACTAAAGACCTCTAAGAATTCTTGACATAACAACTGTGACGGGACAGGGCCCCGCCATACCCCTGAATGTACATAAATCTACAACCTCAGGGAACTGTACCAAAATACAAAGCCTCTGAAATAATGGAGCTTTCCAACCAGCTGAACAGTGATCCTAAGAATGAGGATCAACAAGCTATGTACCTCAACCTGCGGCATGAACGCAGCCCCCCGAAGGAGGTCAGTACGAAATATGTACAAGTATGTGAAACTGAAAATACTGTAATGAAATCATAAAAGTCTATATAAAGCTGGAGACATGTATGATAACCAAATTAACAGTACACTGTGCCTTGCCAAAGTGAAAGTAATGAAAGTCAGTTTTAACTTTTAAAGACTATTTCAACACATGTACAATAGTCACACAGGGCTACGGACGCAAGCCCTCAAATATCATAGCGTGCCCGTGGAATCCCCCATCACTGCCGACAGCCATAAGTGTAAAATATAACCATGTGACGCGCCCGTGGCATCCCACCTCACTGTCGGCGTACACATATACAATACACATATATATCTCCTGCCCGTGGAATCCCCCATCACTGCCGACATCCTTAAGTGTAACATATAACCATGTGACGCGCCCGTGGAATCCCACCTCACTGTCGGCGTACACACATACAATACATATATATATATCTCATGCCCGTGGAATCCCTCATCTCGGGTACATGACTTCATGGAGAGCTAATCCATGGGGTAATAATCGTATATAACATGCCCGTGGAATCCCTCATCTCGGGTACATATCTTCATGGGGAGCTAGTCCATGGAGTAATAATCGTATATAACATGGTCGCATGCCCCAGAATCCCTCATCGTATAAGCATGGCCATGGGGTAATAAAACAAATCCGGGAATCTAACCCGTCTCCTGGTCGCATGCCCCGGAATCCCTCATCGTATAAGCATGTCCAAGGAGTAATAAAAACAATACGTGAATCTAACCCGCATCCTGGTCGCATGCCCCGGAATCCCACATCGTATAAGCATGTCCAAGGAACAATCACAATGGAAGCATACCCGTGGAAGCCTCCGTCACTGTCGGTACGCCCAAGTAAATTCACAACAAGACAACTGGCCCTCCAACTGAGAGTCACGGCAGCGTAAACGTATAATACTTGCACTCAAAGGCTATCACAAGCAAGCATAGGCAAGTTCATAAAATCTTTAGACTTTCATTATCATACAATAATGAATCTCATTTTATAAACTCAAGGCACTTTCGTATTACATAAAAATCCGGGAATTTAATCCAAAGTACTACGTATTTCCATTCTTTTCAAAAGACTCCTTTTCATATAAAATCCCAAGATACTAACACCCGTAGTATCAAGGCTTGTCTACTTTTCACATAAGTCACTACACTTTTAGAAATACATTTCTAGGCTTCTAAATCAAGTGACCCTTACTTTAAAACTTTAAACAATTGATACCTTTAAATCAAATTGTCTTTATTTATTTCAAGTTATTTCCTTGCTTACATTACTAGCGTAAACCATTCTTTCATCTTTCCATAAAGCTATTATAACCAACTTCCCATAAAGTCGTTATACTAACTTTATGCTTTAGACACTTACATTCTTTTTTTTTTATAATCAAGAGACTTATACTTTCAAATCAAGTTACATAACTTTCAAAATACTTCAAGTCTCTTAACTTTTGAAATCAAGTTTCTTAACTTAGGATATCAAGTCTCTTTAACTTAGAATTTCAAGTCTCTTAACTTTAAAAATAAAGTCTCTTAACCTTTTAAGAATTCAAGGTTCATGATCTTAAAACGTCATAACATAAACTCTTTACTATTAAGTAACATATACTTTTATGCGTTGTGAATAGGTTATACTTATTTATAACGATCTTATTAAAGCAACCATGATCTAGAAAATGTAATGCAATTTTGTCTTATCTTAGTTTCTATGCAGATGGAGAATTCTACTCATTTTAATATAATTGATTGTCGATACATTTTCTTTTATTAACGCTGCAATGGCTTGTTCGATACTTATTCCCATTCGTGCAGTAAATTAACAAAGTCAACTCGACTCCAAATACTTCCTAACGACTCTTACCAACATCCCCCATAAGACTTGGTAAGAACTTGGGATAACTTAGACATAACTTTCACATAGAGTAAATCAACATACATACCTCTTAACTTCTAAGAGTAGAAGGAATCATGAAATAACACCACATGTATATTGTCACGACCCGTTCCGGGGCCCGTGACTGGTGCCTTACCCCGGGCACCCTAGTGATACAACATCAGAGAAAAACCAGCGGAAATAAAAACTTAAGCATTTAAATAGACATGGATCAAGATAAAGAAAATAGGCCAACCAAAACGGTTGCCTTTCAACATATATATATGTATAGACATTTGAACAGTTACAATCCTTACAACCCTGCCCACAACAGTGCTACAAACCTCTAAGATTTATATAACAACTATGACGGGACAGGGCCCCGCCATACCCCTGAATGTACAAGAACCTACAGACATCAGGGTAACATACCAAAGATAAGCCTCCGAAGGAACGGAGCTTCCCAAGACGCTGAAAGGTGATCCTAAAAGCGGGGATCGACAACCGATGTACCTCTACCTGCGGCATGAACGCAGCCCCCCGAAGGAGGTCAGTACAACAGGTACCAAGTATGTGAAATCAGAAATATCAGAAATGAAATCATAGCGATATATAAAGCAGAGACATGTATGATAACCAAACTACAAGACACCACATATAAACAAATATATCAAGTCAGGGACTCACGCCCTCCAAATCATCACTCGTGCCCGTGGAATTCCTTCCTCACTGCCGGCAGTCTATGATATAACAACACCAAGGAGTATATGTGAACACCAGGTCCTACCTGTGTCAATAAAACCGTACGGGGCAAGTATAACTACCAGATCCGACCGTACCAATAATACTGTACAACCATATCATGAAGTTGACACGTGGCAAGTGCAATAGCCTCCACCGGCTCCACTGCGCGCCACGTGAATGACGGGGCAAGTGAATTGGCTACGCACTGCATCACAACCGTAAGTCACGGCTCCATCCAAATCTCGACTCGCGGTCGACACGCGGGCGTGCAATAACCTATACCAGATCCACCGCGCCACGTAGGCGACGGGCAAGTAAACACGCTACGCACCAGATCACAACCGTAAGTCACGATACTTCGCCGCGAAGCTGACACGTGGCAGGTGCAATAACCTATACCAGATCCACCTGCGTCACGTAGCTGACGGGGGCAAGTAAACAGGCTACGCACCCGATCACAACCGTAAGTCACGATACTTCGCCATAAATAACCATAATGGTCACATGTCCACATCATCGGTGTAGACATGCCCATGTAGTAATAATAATGGAAGCGTACCCGTGGAATCTTCCGTCACTGCCGGTACGTCCAAGTAAGTTCTCAACAAGTCAACCGACCCTCCATCGAGAGACGCGGTAGAATAGAAACACAATTCTTGCACAACAAAGACTATCTCAATAAGCATAGGCAAGTTACCCAACAACAAGCATAGGCAAGTTACACAACAACAAACATAGGCAAGTTACACAACAACAAGCATAGGCAAGTTATACACAACTGAAAGTACTTTCATTTTAAGTCAAAATCCGGGTGTTAACCCTAAAGTACTACGTACGTTAAATTCATTTTTAAAGAGATCCATTCCTTTTATAAAAGTCACCCGATACCTGTAGTATAAAATAGAGTGACTCACATTTTTAGGTAAACGAAAACACTTTCCTTTTCAACCACATTCTTTTCCCTAAGGTTCCAGTTTGCCTAATTTCAATTACTCAAGGCTCTTTATTTTAGAAAAGTTTCATAGTTCAATGTCTTAATCTCTTTTAAAACATTTGAGTAACATATGCCTTACATGAGTGTAGGTTATTCTTATTCATAATCAATCTTATTAAGCAGCCATGATCTAGGAAATGTAATATCATTTTGTCTCATCTTAGTTTCTATGCAGATGGAGGTTTCTACTGGTTTTAATAATACTTCATTATTCATTACATTTTCCTTTATTAACGCTGCCGTGGTTTGTCGATACTCATTCGATTTCCAAATCAAGAAACATTATTCCTTTTAAAACCAAGTACCCATTACTCACGAATGAGGTTTCACATTGTTAACAAACTTCATATCAATACAATTAAGTCAAGTCTCTTATCTTTTAAGATTAAGTCTCTTAACTTCTAAAAATCAAGAAACCATTCTTTTATCTCTCTTAAGACGTTATACCTAACTTCCCATAAAGCTAGTATAACTCTTATGTTTTCAAAACCAAGTATTACTCTTCTTTCAAAAAGGTTTCTTATTTCTTTTAAAAATATTTCAAGGTTCTTATTATTCAGGCTTAAGTCAAAAGACATTGCCGTACAACTATATTCAGTTAGCACACGTACATCTACCATATAATATATACATATTATTCAGGCTTAAGTCAAAAGACATTGCCACACGTACGTCTACCGTACTATATGTATTCTTTTAAAATACTTCATGCTCAAGAGTATAGGAAGAATCACATACCTCGCGACGATTATCGACTATAAGCAAAACGCTCCACGGCTATAACCCGGCTAGCCTTGTCCACCTTCTAAGTAGCACATGCTACTTGCAGAACATTCAACCAATGAAGGTTATCACCATCAGAATACAAATTCCCTACGTAAATACAGTTTTAATCTTCAACTCTAATATTCTTCTGATGTGATTTCAGTTCAAGTCTATTTTGTAATATCCTTCTATTACAGTTCAATACTCCTCTATGAATCTTATATTCATTTCAATTCAACTACAGTATGTAATTTCCAATTACACTAGAAGGATAGGATTATTTACCTCGATGAGCCCAAAATTATCCAAGTTTAATGTCGCTCCTGAGCAACGTTTAGCTCCTACTCCGAGTGCTCCAATCCGCTCCAAACAACCCTTAGAAGTTCTACGCAACTTCTACTAAACACTTCAACCGACTATGAAGGTTTTCCTTAGGGTTTCGTTTAGTGGCTAAAGGAAAGTATAATAGTATTTTCCGGGCTTTTCGTATAGAGGGTACTTGGAAATACTACAAAGGTTTTGGGCTAGAATATTTGGGCATTATAACAATACTTGAGAGTATTTCTATACCACAAAGGGGTATTTATACGAAACAACTAGGCTGGTGGAGTGCCCTCTGCCAAGCCTCACTCAAGGGGGAGGGTGATTTGGACGAGAGCTTCGAGAGGGAGGGAGTATTTTGAGACTTAGAAAGATTGCTCAAGTTTGGATGAAGAAAGTCTTCAACTTAGAGGGGTATTTATAGGTCAAGAAATGACCAACCAATGGCCAAGATTCATCCAAGTGTAAGGCAAGTGTAGGGCTAGATTTTAACCACGTGGACCTTATCCATCTACCACACCAACTTGCACAAATATCCTACCTAACCCAAGGCACAAAAAACGTGCCATTGTCTTGCCTTTGCCGTCCACTTGCTTCCAATGTGAGGGTGACACATGTCACCCTCCCGTTGGTCCAAAATGTTTCGTCTCTCGGAAAAATCCGCAAAAATTAAAAATGACATAGCCGGAATTTTCTCTTTGCAAGTTTAGTAAAACGTTTCGTCGAAAAACGATTCTTTTCGGCACTTGTGCCCAAATTTCGAACCTATGCCTGCTTTAAGGCTTCAATTTTTATACGTACGCCCTCACGTACATACTCTGGAAATACGGGGTATAACATTCTCCCCTCCTTAGAAACATTCATCCCGAATGTTCCTTCTCAAGACGGATAACGATAAAGTTCTTCTTAACAAGTTGCCAATGCCACACCTGGCCACAAAATAACACACGTTCTCTTCCTTCCTTACTCGTCGTACCCTTCTCGAACACTTGAACTCTTTTAGTATACGTACCACACTTTAGCCATCGCTTTAGTTTCCAAAACTTTGGAGTCACCACCTCCAAACTTGGTCCTCTTACTAGCCTCAATCTCCCTTAAGGCTATTCCCGACCTTCACGATCCGCTTCTGGTCGAACATATCCACGAACTCATACGATGGTCATCTAAACTTGGGCCTAGCACCCTCGTGACCCTACCACCTGGCGGGACCACCCAGAGCAGACCCTACCTCGAAACAGGCCGCGGGTTGGCCCGCAACATGGCCCCAACCTGACCTACTTAATGCATCAAGCTCTTGTTCCCCGATCCGGAACAATCTTACCTATACAGGTCATGAAAGCTACCACTTCCATTTCACACTACCCAAGGACTTATCACACAATACATTCTAGGCATAAAATGCACTCTGACAAGGATCACTTGCAAAATCTTGTACTCAAGCACTACTTACATCTAAGGTCTCAATCAGAATATTCTAAGGTTCATCATTTTCTCACCCCACAGGCTTACCCTTTCTCACTAACCAGGTTTCTAAATCACATTTTAGCACAAAGCTATCCGGACATAACACTTAACACATTATCATCACAACAATACATACAAGTCTCTAGAGGGTTAAGGATATACCTGAAAATAGGCGGTTCAAAGGACCGCTAAAACTGGGAACTCCCACCGCGACCTCTGCCGTGGCCCGCCGGTGTGTGTACATCCTGCCTAGCTATGGAAGGTGAAGAACCCGCAACTGATCTAGTAGTCTGTGCTATCCCACCAAGATTACCTTGGTCGGACAAGCCTCACAAATGGCTCACTGGCCGCAAGTATAGCAATCTCCCAAACCAGTACGACATTCCCCTCTATTGGCTTGACCACAAGGGTCACACTGAGATATGGGTGGCCTCATCCGGCGAACTCTTCTACTCCCCTGAAGATCTGAAACTCAGGAGCCCCGACCGCTTCCTCAATATCCCGGCGTCCCGGCGACCACTGCATCGGGCGGAGGTACATAACTAGTTCACCGAGGCGGTCCGCCGAAAGTCACCAAAGGACCCTGCTGCTCGCCTCTTCTCGCCGATCTCGCCATTCTGCCGATTCTCCGCCTCACATCCAAGTGCATAAGCTGCATGCGGCAATGTCCATGCCCTACCGAAGAGCTACACCAACAACTCTCGCTAGGTAATCATCGAGCCCTCAGAACATATCGGTGCACTCGATCCTCCATACTAGCTACTAACGCGGGACGCACGCCAATGAGTCGAACTCCACATTGTACTCCGAATCGCACGCCTGCTCGCAACACCAAAAATCGTCGGCCCGAGCCCTCTCATCCGTGGAGGCAAGAAATGTGCAAGAAATGCCTCGAGAACTCGTTCCACACACCGGAAGTGCATTCTCTCCCGACAGCTCCCACGATCAAACTACGATCATGCGGTATCACGCAACGATGCGAACCTAGACCACCGACTCGGTCTCCGATGCCTCGATCACTCACGATCCGTCAGAATCGCCGGATGAACTCCTCGCGATCATCCTCGTGCCTCACCCATAAAACTCGCGGTTACATCTCGTAAAATCCCGTAGCCTCAAACTATCTCGAACTAGGGTGAACCATCGTGCTATCGAACCGCCGGCCCACTTATCCTCAAGTCCGCCACAACCCCGCCATTAATCGGGCCCACCTTTGTAACTCATCTCTTCGCCTGCATCGTGGACCGAGGCTCGTGTATCGTGGTCTCTGTAGAGATCGCTGGCCGCTCTACTCGCAGCCTCCTTCGCCGCTTGCCCTTCTCGGGTTGCTGCGCGAGGCATAATCGTGAAAAACGGCACGCTGAGGGTCCAACTTATCACACAAGCTCTAAGGCACGATCTCGTAATGAGAAGAATAGAAACCAATCCTAAACGACCAAGAACCTCCGATTATAGATGGTGCACAACACATCGATAATCAAGACTCTACTAGACACGGTGCAGACACTTTCCGAGGACTAACTCGCTCGATACCACTTTTGTCACGACTGCCCGGCCCGTGGATCGTGCCTTACCCCGCACCCTAGTGATACAACATCGAGAAAACCAATAAATAAAAACTTAAGCATTTAAATAGACATGGATCATGATAAAGAAAATAGGCCAACCAAAACGGTTGCTTTTCAACATATATATATGTATAGACATTTGAACAAGCCATAATCCTTACAACCCCGCCACAACAAGCACATGCACTTCTAAGATTTATATAACAACTATGACGGGACAGGCCCCGCCATACCCCAATGTACAAGAACCTATGCACATCGTGGTAACATACCAAAGATAAGCCTCCAAGGAACGGAGCTTCCAAGACGCCAAAGGTGATCCTAAAAGCGGGGATCGACAACCGATGTACTTACTCGCAGATGAACGCAGCCTCAAGCGAGGTCAAGACAACAGTACCAAGTATGTGAAATCAGAAATATCAGAATGAAATCATAGCAGTCTATATAAAACAGGAGACATGTATGATAACCAAACTACATTACACCACATATAAAACGTCATATCAAGACAGGGACTCACGCCCTCCAAATCATCACTCGTGCCCGTGGAATTCCTTTCTCACTGCCGGCAGTCTATGATATAACAACACCAAGGAGTATATGTGAACACCAGGTCCTACTGTCAATAAAACCGTGACGGCAAGTATAACTACCGATCCGACCGCACTCAATAATATTGTACAACCATATCACGGTCGACACGCGGCAAGTGCAATAGCCTCTACCAGCTCCACCGCGCCACGTGGCCGACGGGGCAAGTGAATCGCCACGCACTGCATCACAACCGTAAGTCACGGCTCCATCCAAATACCGACTGAAGTCGACACGCGTGGCGTGCAATAACCTATACCAGATCCACCTGCGTCACGTAGCTGACGGGGGCAAGTAAACAGGCTACACACCCGATCACAACCGTAAGTCACGATACTTCGCCGCGAAGCTGACACGTGGCAGGTGCAATAACCTATACCAGATCCACCTGCGTCACGTAACTGACGGGGGCAAGTAAACAGGCTATGCACCCGATCACAACCGTAAGTCACGATACTTCGCCATAAATAACCATAATGGTCACATGTCCACATCATTGGTGTAGACATGCCCATGTAATAATAATAATGGCACTGCGTGGAATCTTTCACACCGCAGACGTCCAAGTAAGTTCTCAACAAGTCAACCGACCCTCAATCGAGAGACGCGGTAGAATAGAAACACAATTCTTTCACAACAAAGACTATCTCAATAAGCATAGGCAAGTTACCCAATAACAAGCATAGGCAAGTTACACAACAACAAGCATAGGCAAGTTACACAACAACAAGCATAGGCAAGTTATACACAACTCAAAGTACTTTCATTTTAAGTCAAAATCCGGGTGTTAACCCTAAAGTACTACGTACGTTAAATTCATTTTTAAAGAGATCCATTCCTTTTATAAAAGTCACCCGATACCCGTAGTATAAAATAGAGTGACTCACATTTTTAGGTAAACCAAAACACTTTCCTTTTCAACCACATTATTTTCCCTAAGGTTCCAGTTTGCCTAATTTCAATTACTCAAGGCTCTTTATTTTAGAAAAGTTTCATAGTTCAATGTCTTAATCTCTTTTAAAACATTTGAGTAACATATGCCTTATATGAGTGTAGGTTATTCTTATTCATAATCAATCTTATTAAGCAGCCATGATCTAGGAAATGTAATATCATTTTGTCTCATCTTAGTTTCTATGCAGATGGAGGTTTCTACTGGTTTTAATAATACTTCATTATTCATTACATTTTCCTTTATTAACGCTGCTGTGGTTTGTCGATACTCATTCTGATTCCAAATCAAGAAACATTATTCCTTTTAAAACCAAGTACCCATTACTCACGAATGAGGTTTCACATTGTTAACAAACTTCATATCAATACAATTAAGTCAAGTCTCTTATCTTTTAAGATTAAGTCTCTTAACTTCTAAAAATCAGTAAACCATTCTTTTTATCTCTCTTAAGATGTTATACCTAACTTCCCATAAAGCTAGTATAACTCTTATGTTTTCAAAACCAAGTATTACTCTTCTTTCAAAAAGGTTTCTTATTTCTTTTAAAAATATTTCAAGGTTCTTATTATTCAGGCTTAAGTCAAAAGACATTGCCGTACAACTATATTCAGTTAGCACACGTACATCTACCATATAATATATACATATTATTCATGCTTAAGTCAAAAGACATTGCCACACGTACGTCTACCGTACTATATGTATTCTTTTTAAAATACTTCATGCTCAAGAGTATAGGAAGAATCACATACCTCGCGACGATTATCGACTATAAGCAAAACGCTCCACGACTATAACCCGGCTAGCCTTGTCCACCTTCTAAGTAGCACATGCTACTTGCAGAACATTCAACCAATGAAGGTTATCAGTCTACTGTAAATACAGTCCTACGTAAATACAGTTTTAATCTTCAACTCTAATATTCTTCTGATGTGATTTCAGTTCAAGTCTATTCTGTAATATCCTTCTATTACAGTTCAATACTCCTCTATGAATCTTATATTCATTTCAATTCAACTACAGTATGTAATTTCCAATTACACTAGAAGGATAGGATTATTTACCTCGATGAGCCCAAAATTATCCAAGTTTAATGTCGCTCCTGAGCAACGTTTAGCTCCTACTCCGAGTGCTCCAATCCGCTCCAAACAACCCTTAGAAGTTCTACGCAACTTCTACTAAACACTTCAACCGACTATGAAGGTTTTCCTTAGGGTTTCGTTTAGTGGCTAAAGGAAAGTATAATAGTATTTTCCGGGCTTTTCGTATAGAGGGTACTTGGAAATACTACAAAGGTTTTGGGCTAGAATATTTGGGCATTATAACAATACTTGGAGAGTATTTCTATACCACAAAGGGGGTATTTATACGAAAACAACTAGGCTAGGGGGGGGGGAGTGCCCTCTCGGCCAAGCCTCACTCAAGGGGGGGGGGAGGGGTGATTTGGACGAGAGCTTTGAGAGGGAGGGAGTATTTTGAGACTTAGAAAGATTGCTCAAGTTTGGATGAAGAAAGTCTTCAACTTAGAGGGGTATTTATAGGTCAAGAAATGACCAACCAATGGCCAAGATTCATCCAAGTGTAAGGCAAGTGTAGGGATAGATTTTAACCATGTGGACCTTATCCATCTACCACACCAACTTGCACAAATATCCTACCTAACCCAAGGCACAAAAAACGTGCCATTGTCTTGCCTTTGCCGTCCACTTGCTTCCAATGTGAGGGTGACACATGTCACCCTCCCGTTGGTCCAAAATGTTTCGTCTCTCGGAAAAATCCGCAAAAATTAAAAATGACATAGCCGGAATTTTCCCTTCGCAATTTTAGTAAAACGTTTCGTCGAAAAACGATTCTTTTCGGCACTTGTGCCCAAATTTCGAACCTATGCCTACTTTAAGGCTTCAATTTTTATACGTACGCCCTCACGTACATACTCTGGAAATACGGGGTATAACATATATTTCATACATAGAATCATGCCTAAAAGGAGGAAGAGGTTCACATATCTCGCGACAATTATCGACAAGTAGCAAAATGCTCCAAAGTACTTCAACCTTGATATCTATTCCATCCTTTAAGTAGAATACGCTACTCGTAGTACTTCAACCTATATTCATCATAACATGTCTATCAACTCCTCACTTTTTAACGTAGAATCATACTAAGTGTAAGGTCTCTTATTCTACGGAAAATCGGGCAGCACTTCCTTTGTTTCTACATACTTTTCCACCTTTTTCAAGGCCCGAAAATCAATAACCAAACGCCACATTTAAGTCCCAACAATTCAGCAAATACAAAGGGGATTACACGCCTAATAGGACGTGTAAAATTCTGCCCCACAATCAATATAAAGCGTCGATAATTCCAAGCCCTATTCGGCTACAATGTCACAACAATTATCAATTTCCTTTCAATTCTTTTTTCAATCCAAGTTGTTATTCCAACATGTTATAAATATAATAACAATTACAACAACTATAAATCCTTTCTTTTTTAACATGCGACGATTGTAACTACCGTCCAAATTAATTACAACATTAATGGCTAACTTGTCCATTTTTCGGTTTTAACATGTCGACATGATCCAAATCTTTTCAAACTTCAATATATATATACCACATGCTCATTTCTTAACTACTATAACATGTAATATTCAATTACATTAAGAAGATGAATATTTTACCTCAATAAGCCCTAATAATGTCCAAGCGTAAAAATCGATCCTTAGCAACTTTTAGCTCCTCTTATTATGTTCCAATCCGCTCCAAGCACTCATTAGAAGCTCATGAAGAACTCATCTTCAAGTTCCATCTTCAAAGTTGAAGAACACCTTAGGTTTTCGCCTTGCGACTAAAGTAAAAACGTCGTTTTTCCGGGATCTTTCTATTGAGATATCCTTACAATACCCTTAGGAACCTTGGTTTAAAGTATTGGGATTATTGAACCACAAGCGAAAATTTTTCTTGTTCACCATTGCACAAAGCCGAGAGCCTCATTTATGTGCACAAAGTTTTCTCAAATTTTTCTAAGTGTTGAAGACTTGTCTTGCACTAGTGTAGTATATATAAAACAATGGAGGGTCAAGATTATAACACTTGTGTGGTCTTAGATGAAGAGATTTAAATATCAAGCCAAGTGGGTTCTTGACTTAGTCAATTATCTCAAGCTCTTAGCTTGCAAGACTTGGTGTCACGACCCGACCGGAGCCGCGATCGTGCCCTACCCAGGCACCCTGCCTGTATACATCGAGAATAGCATGAACATACACAACATAAACACATGTGTAAATAAAAACGTCACAGGCTAGCCGATCAGGCCGCCTTCCATAATATAAACATAATCAAGAGTACAACTCAGTTCTTACAGCCCAACCACATATGTGAATACAGACCTCTAGGAATAACAACTGAACAACTGTGGCGGGACAGAGCACCGCCATACCCCTGAATATACATGAATCGCTCGTGGAAACTGCACAAGAGATAAGCCTCCGAGCAAATGGAGCTTTTTCAAATCAACCGAGATCCTAAGAGCAAGGATCACCAACCTGGTACCTAAAACTCGCGGCATGAACGCAGCCCAGGCGGGTCGATAACAAAAATTTAATATGGAACAGAATATAACGCATAAGAAACAAATCATAATCAGATAAAAGAATGGCAGGACAGGTATAAACAAAGTACATACCAGATCCTGCCGTGTCATTACCACTTATGAACTTAATCGTACCTTATTATCTTTTCCCATTTTCAATAAAAGTTATAGTCACACTCTTATGTACATGATTAGGAAAATCATTAAGTTCATTACTATAAAACTTACTTATCTTTCATAACACAATCCGACCCTTTTACGAGGGACGATATACTACCCGCCCAATCCAGACGCGATCAAGTCACACAAAATAGCAAAGTGTGGCCGTGGAATCCCCATCACTTCGGCTATAAGTGTAAAATATAACCACGTGACGCGCCTGGCATCCCACCTCACCGCCGGGCGCATACATACACAATAAATATATATATATCTCCCGCCTGGAATCCTACATCACCGCCGATACTATAAGTGTAAAATATAAACATGGGTCTCATGCCCATAACATCAATCAAGCAGGTGGTATAACGTCTTGGGGGTTACCCCTCATTTATACTCTTACCCTGGAGCAGGTGGTATAACGTCTTGGGGGTTTACCCCTCACTGATACTCTTACCCTGGAGAAGGTGGTAAAACAGGTGGTATAGCGTCTTGGGGGTTTACCCCTCACTGATACTCTTACCCTGGAGAAGGTGGTATAACGTCTTGGGGGTTTACCCCTCATTTATACTCTTACCCTATCTCGACCGACCATCTAACAATACATAAGCACTATCATGTCCTTTATAAAAAATCCGGGAATTTAACCCAAGTACTCTAAATAACGGAATCATACCCGTGGAATCCCACATCACTGTCGGTACGTCCATGTAACTTACAACAAGACAGCCGGCCCTCCAACCGAGAGTCCCGACAACGTAATAAAACATAATACTTGCACTCAAAGGCTATCACCAGCACATATAGGCTAATTCTCAATTAACCAAGCCAAAGTACTTATCAAGGCACACATAGGATAATTCTCATTTAACAATCCAAAGTACTTATCAGGGCACAAATAGAATAATTCTTATTTAACAAGCCAAAGTACTTATCAGGGCACAAATAGAATAATTCTCATTTATCAAGCCAAAGTACTTATCAGGGCACAAATAGAATAATTCTTATTTAACAAGCCAAAGTACTTATCAGGGCACAAATAGAATAATTCTCATTTAACAAGCCAAAGTACTTATCAGGGCACAAATAGAATAATTCTCATTTAACAAGCCAAAGTACTTATCAGGGCACAAATAGAATAATTCTCATTTAACAAGCCAAAGTACTTATCAGGGCACACTTAGACTAATTCTCAATTAATCAAGCCAAAGTACTACGTACGTACATTCTTTTCAAAAGACTCCTTTCCAAATAAAACTTCCCCGATACTAACAACCGTAGTATCAAGTCCTATCCACCTTTCAAGTCAAGTCACAATACCTTTTTAGAAATACAATTACCGGCTTCTAAATCAAGTGACTTCTTTATCAAAAACCTTAAGCAATTGGTACCTTTAAAACAATTTGCCCTTCCTTAATACAAGTTATTTCTTTGATTACTTCATTAGAGAAAACCATTCTCTTAACCTTCCATAAAGCCGTTATAACCAATTTCCCATAAAGCCATTATAACCCTTTATGGTTTAGACCAACACGTTCCTTTTATAACCAAGAGACTTCTACTTTTTGAAACCAAGTATTATATCCTTTCAAATCAATTCTCATAACTTGCAAAAATACAATTAGTCTCTTAACCTTTAGAAAACAAGTGACTCCTTTTATTATAAAACCTTAGGCAATTTATGCCTTAAAAACAAGTTGCCTTTTTACTAAAATCAAGTCATTTATCTTTCCATAAAGCAAATATAACCAACTTCCCATAAAGCCGTTATATTCACTTTATACCTTAGCCAAAAACAATTTCCTATCCAAGGGACTTATACGTTTTAAAACGGAACAAGTATCACATACTTCAAAAACTCTTCAAGTCCCTTAACTTAATAACACTTAAGACATCCTTTATTCTTTCAAAGAGGTGAGTTAATCTCCTAACTCACCCGAGTTGGCTATTCATAAAACTAGTAAAGGATATCAAGGTGAGGTACGTCCACCGTACTACATACGTGCAACTAGTCATGCTCAAAGATAGGAAAAGTTCTACATAGAGTAAATCACACAACTACCTCTTAACTTCTAAGAGTGGAAGGAAACATGAAAGATACCACCGGTATATTCCATACATAGAATCATGCCAAAGGAAGGAAAAGGTTCACATACCTCGCGATGATTATCGACAAGTAGCAAAATGCTCCAAAGTACTCCAACCTTGATAGCTATTCCACCCTCCAAGTAGGATACGCTATACTTAGTACTTCAACCTATGATGGTCACAATACGTCCATTAACCTCTTACTTCAACGTAGAATATTCTAAGTGCTAAGTCACTAAATTCTACGGAAAATTGGACAGCACCTCCTTTGTTTCTACTCACTTTGCCACCTTTTTCAAGGCCGAATACAATAACCAAACACGCCACATTTAAGGCCCAAACAATGAAACCAACAATAGGGGATTACACGCCTACTAGACGTGTAAAATTCCGCCCCACAATAGATATCAAATTAATACAACTTACTAGGCCAACTCGGCTAACTTGAAGTACTACAACATCAATTCTTATCCAATTTCCATTCAATCCAAGTTATTAACATAACATGATATCAAGTCGCATTTGATTATAACCACTATAATCTCCAAATAATTAACATGCGACGATTCTAATAACGACCAAATTGTAATCCACCTTAACATGGTCTACTTTACATTTCGGATTTTCAAGGCTACAATCAATCCATAATCCTTATAAACTTCAACACATATACATCATGCTAGCAACAAGTAAAGCTAACAACAATATAAGAAATCTTGTAATACTTTCAAGGAACAAGATTATACCTCCACGAATCTTAATCAAATCTTCATATCCAAGTCGCTTCCTTAGCAACTTAGAGATTCTTCAAGACACTTCAATCCGCTACTTGAGACCCTTAGAACCATACCAACAACTTTCCTTCAAACTTTCAATCCAAAACCTAGAAAGCAACTAGGTTTTCACTTTGCGACTAATACGAAAACTATCTTTTTCCGAGATTTTTCTATTGAGATACACTTACAATACACTCATGAACCTTGGTTTAAAGTGTGGAGCTCAATGATCAAGAAACAAAATTTTTTTGTGAAGAGAGGGGCAAACCCGAGAGCTCTACTATGAGTTCTTCAAATTTTTCAAGAAATTTTCTAAGTGTTTAAGCTTGTCTACTACTACTAGTATTATATAGTGTAATGTAGGGTCAAGATGCAAACAATTGGGTGGTTTGGATGATCTCTTATAAAATATCAAGGCTTGTGGGACCTTTGACTTTGGTCAAGATTGTCAAGCTTCACTACTTGCAAGACTTAGTCATCCAAGACTACGGTCACCTGACCATATCGCCATGCCTAAATCGTCCAAGGCATCATAAGGGGGTGACACGTGTCGCCTCCCATTCGCCACCATACTACGCTTTCCGACAATTTCACAATTAGATAAATTTTTACAAGTCTCACATCTTAACACATGAAGTTCTTACGACGTTATTAAAGCATGTCCCGTATATACGGGGTGTAACATTCTTCCCCTTAGAAACATTCGCCTCAAATGTTCTTTCGAGTCCAATCTAATTAAAGCGACATAGTCTCCTCTTACAACACCCTTCATACAACACATACCACCCATGGCCACATAACGATACTTATACTAAAATGTCCACCTTGCACTCACGGCCAACTAGCCCATTACTCATAATGACCCCAAAGTCCGTCATAATCATCTCTACTAGGTCTACTTGGGTCTGACGACTGTATCATCACCGGGAAAACCTCATATTCCCGTTCAGCTGCCACCCCAAACACTCACGGGGGTAGTTACCTCGAAAGGTCCTTACAGATTCAGGTTCTATTCCTTTACACTTGGTTGTTATCTTTCTTACTGGTAGTACCCTTTCCGTACTTCCAACTCATACTAGTATACATAACTTCCATACCGATGCTGGCCTCCAATCTTTTGGAGTCACTCTTTTAAACAACATAAGGCCATTTCCGACTCCCACGACCTGGTTCCGGTGGAACGCGTCCACGAACCCGTAAAACAATTAGCTAGACTTGGGCCTTGCACCCTCGTGACCCTGTCACGTAGCGAAACTACTACCAACTGATCCCACTCTATTCCAGGCTATGGGGCGACCCGTAACAGGTCCTCACCCCGACCCGCCGTCACACTTAATTCTTATTCTTGGTCTATAATAAATCTTTCTACCCGAGAAGACCTTGTACATCTAAGGTCTCAGCGGTCTTCAACATTCTTAGGCTCGCAATTTCCATGCTCCAAGCCTATCTTATCAGTCTCCCCGTAAACGGGTATAAAAATTTCTCATAATACCATAATCGTGTCGTTATGATCACAACAACCCTTACTTACTCTATACGGACCTCATCCGTACAATTCTCTTAAGCCTACCACGTAGCTTAATCTATTTACATGACATTCCTTTAAGTTCCTAACATGGCTTCTTAAGGGTTCACTACCCTATCAGACAGCTCATCCCTTCCTAATTATCTCAAAACAACACATAAGATCTTGGCGAGAATTCATTAACTATTCCATACCTTCCCGGTATCTAGTTAGTCTTTACCACTCTTGGTAAATCTAAAACCATTCTAGGTAACCCATAAATGACCCTCATACATAACTCCGTATAGATGTATGTCACAATACCAACTATACTATATCATTACCAACCTGGATACGCAATCCACATAGTCCTTCCTGGGTCACTGCTGCCTTTCTCGTGGAATTAATCAACATAACTCGTTAGTGGCGACGACCCTAACAACACGCCTCTATCGCACGATCTCGAGAGTGAAGAATGGAAACCAATCCTAAATGTCCTGCAGCCTCCCGATTATAGATGTGGTGCACAACACACCGATAAGCAAGACTACTAGACACGGTGCGTAGACACTTTCCGAGGACTAATCGCTCACGATACCACTTTTGTCACGACCGACCTCGGAAGTCGCGATCGTGCCCTACCCGCACCCCGCTCTGTATACATCAGAGAATAGCAGCGGAACATACACAACATAAACACATGTGTAAATAAAAAAAACGTCACAGGCTAGCCGATCAGGCCGCCTTCCATAATATAAACATAATCAAGAGTACAACTCAGTTCTTACAGCCCAACCACATATGTGAATACATACCTCTAGGAATAACAACTGAACAACTGTGGCGGGACAGGGCACCGCCATACCCCTGAATATACATGAATCTACTGCCTCAGGGAAACCGTACCAAGAGATAAGCCTCCGGAGCAAATGGAGCTTTTCTCAAAACTGAACCGAGATCCTAAGAGCAAGGATCACCAACCTGGGTACCTAAAACCTGCGGGCATGAACGCAGCGGCCCAGAGAAATCGATAACAAAAGTTAATATGGAACAGAATATAACGTCTGATAAACAAATCATAATCAGATAAAAGAATGACGGGACAGTATAAAAAGTACATACCAGATCCTGCCGTGTCATTACCACTTATGAACTTAATCGTACCTTATTATCTTTTCCCATTTTCAATAAAAGTTATAGTCACACTCTTATGTACATGATTAGGAAAATCATTAAGTTCATTACTATAAAACTTACTTATCTTTCATAACACAATCCGACCCTTTTATGGAGGGACGCATATACTACCCGGCCCAATCCAGGACGCGATCAAGTCACACAAAATAGCAAAGTGCGGCCGTGGAATCCCCCATCACCGCCGGCTATAAGTGTAAAATATAACCACGTGACGCGCGTGGCATCCCACCTCACCGCTTCACGTGACATACACAATACATATATATATATCTCCTGCCCGTGGAATCCCACATCACTGTCGACAACTATAAGTGTAAAATATAAACATGGGTCTCATGCCCATAACATCAATCAAGCAGGTGGTATAACGTCTTTGGGGTTACCCCTCATTTATACTCTTACCCTGGAGCAGGTGGTATAATGTCTTGGGGGTTTACCCCTCACTGATACTCTTACCCTGGAGAAGGTGGTAAAACAGGTGGTATAGCGTCTTGGGGGTTTACCCCTCACTGATACTCTTACCATGGATAAGGTGGTATAACGTCTTGGGGGTTTACCCCTTATTTATACTCTTACCCTATCTCGACCGACCATCTAACAATACATAAGCACTATCATGTCCTTTATAAAAAATCCGGGAATTTAACCCAAGTACTCTAAATAACGGAAGCATACCCGTGGAATCCCACATCACTGTCGGTACGTCCATGTAACTTACAACAAGACAGCCGACCCTCCAACCGAGAGTCGCGGCAACGTAATAAAACATAATACTTGAACTCAAAGGCTATCACCAGCACATATAGGCTAATTCTCAATTAACCAAGCCAAAGTACTTATCAAGGCACACATAGGATAATTCTCATTTAACAATCCAAAGTACTTATCAGGGCACAAATAAAATAATTCTTATTTAACAAGCCAAAGTACTTATCAGGGCACAAATAGAATAATTCTCATTTATCAAGCCAAAGTACTTATCAGGGCACAAATAGAATAATTCTCATTTATCAAGCCAAAGTACTTATCAGGGCACAAATAGAATAATTCTCATTTAACAAGCCAAAGTACTTATCATTGCACAAATAGAATAATTCTCATAGAATAATTCTCATTTAACAAGCCAAAGTACTTATCAGGGCACAAATAGAATAATTCTCATTTAACAAGCCAAAGTACTTATCAGGGCACTAATAGAATAATTCTCATTTAACAAGCCAAAGTACTTATCAGGGCACACTTAGACTAATTCTCAATTAATCAAGCCAAAGTACTACGTACGTACATTCTTTTCAAAAGACTCCTTTCCAAATAAAACTTCCCCGATACTAACAACCGTAGTATCAAGTCCTATCCACCTTTCAAGTCAAGTCACAATACCTTTTTAGAAATACAATTACCGGCTTCTAAATCAAGTGACTTCTTTATTAAAAACCTTAAGCAATTGGTACCTTTAAAACAATTTGCCCTTCCTTAATACAAGTTATTTCTTTGATTACTTCATTAGAAAACCATTCTCTTAACCTTCCATAAAGCCGTTATAACCAATTTCCCATAAAGCCATTATAACCCTTTATGGTTTAGACTAACACGTTCCTTTTATAACAAGAGACTTCTACTTTTGAAACCAAGTATTATATCCTTTCAAATCAATTCTCATAACTTGCAAAAATACAATTAGTCTCTTAACCTTTAGAAAACAAGTGACTCCTTTTATTATAAAACCTTAGGCAATTTATGCCTTAAAAACAAGTTGCCTTTTTACTAAAATCAAGTCATTTATCTTTCCATAAAGCAAATATAACCAACTTCCCATAAAGCCGTTATATTCACTTTATACCTTAGCCAAAAACAATTTCCTATCCAAGGGACTTATACGTTTTAAAACGGAACAAGTATCACATACTTCAAAAACTCTTCAAGTCCCTTAACTTAATAACACTTAAGACATCCTTTATTCTTTCAAAGAGGTGAGTTAATCTCCTAACTCACCCGACTTGGCTATTCATAAAACTAGTAAAGGATATCAAGGTGAGGTACGTCCACCGTACTACATACGTGCAACTAGTCATGCTCAAAGATAGGAAAAGTTCTACATAGAGTAAATCACACAACTACCTCTTAACTTCTAAGAGTGGAAGGAAACATGAAAAGATACCACCGGTATATTCCATACATAGAATCATGCCAAAGGAAGGAAAAGGTTCACATACCTCGCGATGATTATCGACAAGTAGCAAAATGCTCCAAAGTACTCCAACCTTGATAGCTATTCCACCCTCCAAGTAGGATACGCTATACTTAGTACTTCAACCTATGATGGTCACAATACGTCCATTAACCTCTTACTTCAACGTAGAATATTCTAAGTGCTAAGTCACTAAATTCTACGGAAAATCGACACCTCCTTTGTTTCTACTCACTTTGCCACCTTTTTCAAGGCCGAATACAATAACCAAACACGCCACATTTAAGGCCCAAACAATGAAACCAACAATAGGTGATTACACGCCTACTAGACGTGTAAAATTCCGCCCCACAATAGATATCAAATTAATACAACTTACTAGGCCAACTCGGCTAACTTGAAGTACTACAACATCAATTCTTATCCAATTTCCATTCAATCCAAGTTATTAACATAACATGATATCAAGTCGCATTTGATTATAACCACTATAATCTCCAAATAATTAACATGCGACGATTCTAATAACGATCAAATTGTAATCCACCTTAACATGGTCTAATTTACATTTCGGATTTTCAAGGCTACAATCAATCCATAATCCTTATAAACTTCAACACATATACATCATTCTAGCAACAAGTAAAGCTAACAACAATATAAGAAATCTTGTAATACTTTCAAGGAACAAGATTATACCTCCACGAATCTTAATCAAATCTTCATATCCGAAGTCGCTCCTTAGCAACTTAGAGATTCTTCAAGACACTTCAATCCGCTACTTGAGACCCTTAGAACCATACCAACAACTTTCCTTCAAACTTTCAATCCAAAACCTAGAAAGCAACTAGGTTTTCACTTTGCGACTAATACGAAAACTATCTTTTTCTGAGATTTTTCTATTGAGATACACTTACAATACACTCATGAACCTTGGTTTAAAGTGTGGAGCTCAATGATCAAGAAACAAAATTTTTTTTGTGAAGAGAGGGGCAAACCCGAGAGCTCTACTATGAGTTCTTCAAATTTTTCAAGAAATTTTCTAAGTGTTTAAGCTTGTCTACTACTACTAGTATTATATAGTGTAATGTAGGGTCAAGATGCAAACAATTGGGTGGTTTGGATGATCTCTTATAAAATATCAAGGCTTGTGGGACCTTTGACTTTGGTCAAGATTGTCAAGCTTCACTACTTGCAAGACTTAGTCATCCAAGACTATGGTCAATGACCATATTGGCCATGCCTAAATCGTCCAAGGCATCATAAGGGGGGGTGACACGTGTCGCCCTCCCATTCGTCACCATACTACGTTTTCCGACAATTTCACAATTCCGATAAATTTTTACAAGTCTCACATCTTAACACTTGCGAGTTCTTACGTACGTTATTAAAGCATGTCCTGTACATACGGGGTGTAACATTCTTCCCCCCTTAGAAACATTCGTCCTCAAATGTTCTTTCGGAGTCCAATCTAATTAAAGCGCGACATAGTCTCCTCTTACAACACCCTTCATACAACACATACCACCCATGGCCACATAACGATACTTATACTAAAATGTCCACCTTGGCACTCACGAAGCCAACTAGCCCATTACTCATAATGACCCCAAAGTCCGTCATAATCATCTCTACTAGGTCTACTTGGGTCCGGATCAGATCATCACCGGAAAACCTCATATTCTGCTCACCGCCACCCCAAACACTCACGGGGGTAGTTACCTCGAAAGGTCCTTACAGATTCAGGTTCTATTCCTTTACACTTGGTTGTTATCTTTCTTACTGGTAGTACCCTTTCCGTACTTCCAACTCATACTAGTATACATAACTTCCATACCGATGCTGGCCTCCAATCTTTTGGAGTCACTCTTTTAAACAACATAAGGCCATTTCCGACTCCCACGACCTGGTTCCGGTGGAACGCGTCCACGAACCCGTAAAACAATTAGCTAGACTTGGGCCTTGCACCCTCGTGACCCTGTCACGTAGCGAAACTACTACCAACTGATCCCACTCTATTCCAGGCTATGGGGCGACCCGTAATGTGTCCTCACCCCGACCGCCACACTTAATTCTTATTCTTGGTCTATAATAAATCTTTCTGCGGAAGACCTTGTACATCTAAGGTCTCGGTCTTCAACATTCTTAGGCTCGCATTTCCATGCTCAAGCCTATCTTATCAGTCTCCCCGTAAACGGGTATAAAAATTTCTCATAATACCATAATCGTGTCGTTATGATCACAACAACCCTTACTTACTCTATACGGACCTCATCCGTACAATTCTCTTAAGCCTACCACGTAGCTTAATCTATTTACATGACATTCCTTTAAGTTCCTAACATGTCTTCTTAAGGGTTCACTACCCTATCGCATGATCATCCCTTCCTAATTATCTCAAAACAACACATAAGATCTCAAGTAGAATTCATTAACTATTCCATACCTTCCCGGTATCTAGTTAGTCTTTACCACTCTTGGTAAATCTAAAACCATTCTAGGTAACCCATAAATGACCCTCATACATAACTCCGTATAGATGTATGTCACAATACCAACTATACTATATCATTACCAACCTGGATACGCAATCCACATAGTCCTTCCCGGTCATCACGCTTTCTCAGAATGCAATCAACATAACTCGTTAGGCGAGACGACCTAACAACACAAATCTATCGCACGATCTCGAGTGAGAAGAATGGAAACCAATCCTAAATGTCCCGCACCTCGATTATAGATGTGGTGCACAACACACCGATAAGCAAGACTCTACTAGACACGGCCGTAGACACTTTCCGAGGACTAATCGCTCGATACCACTTTTGTCACGACCGACCGGAAACGCGATCGTGCCCTACCCGGGCACCCTGCCTGTATACATCGAGAATAGCAATGAACATACACAACATAAACACACGTGTAAATAAAAACGCCACAAAGTGCTAGCCGATCAGGCCGCCTTCCATAATATAAACATAATCAAGAGTACAACTCAGTTCTTACAGCCCAACCACATATGTGAATACATACCTCTAGGAATAACAACTGAACAACTGTGGCGGGACAGGGCACCGCCATACCTCAATATACATGACCTATCGCTCGTGGAAACTGCATCAAGAGATAAGCCTCCGAGCAAATGGAGCTTTTCTCAAATCAACCGAGATCCTAAGAGCAAGGATCACCAACCTGGTACCTAAACTCGCGGCATTTAACGCAGCTTCGGCGGGGTCGCATAACAAAATTTAATATGGAATGTAATATAACGTCAAGAAACAAATCATAATCAGATAAAAGAATGACAGGGACAGGTATAAAAAGTACATACCAGATCCTGCCGTGTCATTACCACTTATGAACTTAATCGTACCTTATTATCTTTTCCCATTTTCAATAAAAGTTATAGTCACACTCTTATGTACATGATTAGGAAAATCATTAAGTTCATTACTATAAAACTTACTTATCTTTCATAACACAATCCGACCCTTTTATGGAGGGACGCATATACTACCCGGCCCAATCCAGGACGCGATCAAGTCACACAAAATAGCAAAGTGTGGCCGTGGAATCCCCCATCACTGCCGACAGCTATAAGTGTAAAATATAACCATGTGACGCGCCCGTGGCATCCCACCTCACTGTCGGCGTACACATACACAATACATATATATATATCTCCTGCCCGTGGAATCCCACATCACTGTCGACAGCTATAAGTGTAAAATATAAACATGGGTCTCATGCCCATAACATCAATCAAGCAGGTGGTATAACGCCTCGGTTACCCCTCATTTATACTCTTACCCTGGAGCAGGTGGTATAACGTCTTGGGGGTTTACCCCTCACTGATACTCTTACCCTGGAGAAGGTGGTAAAACAGGTGGTATAGCGTCTTGGGGGTTTACCCCTCACTGATACTCTTACCATGAAGAAGGTGGTATAACGTCTTGGGGGTTTACCCCTCATTTATACTCTTACCCTATCTCGACCGACCATCTAACAATACATAAGCACTATCATGTCCTTTATAAAAAATCCGGGACTTTAACCCAAGTACTTAAATAACGGAAGATACCCGTGGAATCCCACATCACCGCTTAGACGTCCATGTAACTTATAACAAGACAATAATTCTCCAACCGAGAGTCGCGGCAACGTAATAAAACATAATACTTGCACTCAAAGGCTATCACCAGCACATATAGGCTAATTCTCAATTAACCAAGCCAAAGTACTTATCAAGGCACACATAGGATAATTCTCATTTAACAATCCAAAGTACTTATCAGGGCACAAATAGAATAATTCTTATTTAACAAGCCAAAGTACTTATCAGGGCACAAATAGAATAATTCTCATTTATCAAGCCAAAGTACTTATCAGGGCACAAATAGAATAATTCTCATTTATCAAGCCAAAGTACTTATCAGGGCACAAATAGAATAATTCTCATTTAACAAGCCAAAGTACTTATCAGGGCACAAATAGAATAATTCTCATAGAATAATTCTCATTTAACAAGCCAAAGTACTTATCAGGGCACAAATAGAATAATTCTCATTTAACAAGCCAAAGTACTTATCAGGGCACAATTAGACTAATTCTCAATTAATCAAGCCAAAGTACTACGTACGTACATTCTTTTTAAAAGACTCCTTTCCAAATAAAACTTCCCCGATACTAACAACCGTAGTATCAAGTCCTATCCACCTTTCAAGTCAAGTCACAATACCTTTTTAGAAATACAATTACCGGCTTCTAAATCAAGTGACTTCTTTATTAAAAACCTTAAGAAATTGGTACCTTTAAAACAATTTGCCCTTCCTTAATACAAGTTATTTCTTTGATTACTTCATTAGAGAAAACCATTCTCTTAACCTTCCATAAAGCCGTTATAACCAACTTCCCATAAAGCCGTTATAACCCTTTATGGTTTAGACCAACACGTTCCTTTTATAACCAAGAGACTTCTACTTTTTGAAACCAAGTATTATATCCTTTCAAATCAATTCTCATAACTTGCAAAAATACAATTAGTCTCTTATCCTTTAGAAAACAAGTGACTCCTTTTATTATAAAACCTTAGGCAATTTATGCCTTAAAAACAAGTTGCCTTTTTACTAAAATCAAGTCATTTATCTTTCCATAAAGCAAATATAACCAACTTCCCATAAAGCCGTTATATTCACTTATACCTTAGCCAAAAACAATTTCCTATCCAAGGGACTTATACGTTTTAAAACGGAACAAGTATCACATACTTCAAAAACTCTTCAAGTCCCTTAACTTAATAACACTTAAGACATCCTTTATTCTTTCAAAGAGGTGAGTTAATCTCCTAACTCACCCGACTTGGCTATTCATAAAACTAGTAAAGGATATCAAGGTGAGGTACGTCCACCGTACTACATACGCGTCGCCACGACCGAACCTGCCCGTGGATCGTGCCTTACCCCGCACCCTAGTGAATCAACATCAGAGAAAATCAGCGGAAATAAAAAAACACGAACATGAATTTAAAAGACATGCTAAATAAACAGGCCAACCAAAACAGTTGCCTTCAGTATATATACATAAACACCCGAACAATTATCCTTTTTACAGACTCTGCCCCCAACAGTGCTACATACCTCTAAGATTTATACAACAACTATGACGGGACAGGGCCCCGCCATACCCCTGAATGTACAAGGACCTGTAACTCGTGGTAACATACCAAAGATAAGCCTCCAAGGAACGAGCTTCCCAACACGCCGAAAGGTGATCCTAAAAGCGGATCGACAACCGATGTACTTACCGCGCAGATGAACGCACTTCAAGGCGAGGTCAAGACAACAGTACCAAGTATGTGAATCAGAAATATCAGAAATGAAATCATAGCATCTATATAAAGCAGAGACATGTATGATAACCAAACTACAAGACACAACATATAAATAGTCATATCAAGTCGTGACTCACGCCCCAAATCATCACTGTGCCGTGGAATTCCTTCCTCACCGCCGGCAGTCTATGATATGATAACAATAAGACATCAATCCAAAAGGGAGCATACCCGTGCGCTACGCATCGTGTCAGTATGTCCAAAGGGAAACACTAAGACAACATTCCAAATGGAAGCATACCGCGCCACGATCGTGGTCGTGATGTCCAAAGGGAAACAATAAGACAAAGATTCCAAATAGAAGCATACCCGCGCGCTACGATCGTGTCGGTATGTCCAAAAGGGAACAACAAGGCGGCAATCAAAATGGAAGCATACCCGCGCGCTACGATCGTGTCGCGATGTCCAAAGCGATTAGCAAAAGTAACACTATCAACGAACGCATCTGCGGAATTTCTCCACATCACTGCAAGACGCCCAAATAAGTTCTCAACAAGTCAA
Organism: Przewalskia tangutica; assembly: GCA_029844215.1. Lineage (NCBI taxonomy): Eukaryota > Viridiplantae > Streptophyta > Magnoliopsida > Solanales > Solanaceae > Przewalskia > Przewalskia tangutica. The sequence goes on from CM056726.1 coordinate 67,839,052, forward strand.
CCGACCTCCATCGAGACGCCAGAGTATAGAAACACAATTCTTGCACAACAAAGGCTATCACAACAAGCATAGGCAAGTTTCATAACAACAAGCATAGGCAAGCTTCACAACAACAAGCATAGGCAAGTTTCACAACAACAAGCATAGGCAAGTTATACACAACTCAAGGTACTTTCATTTTATGCCAAAGTCCGGTTTTAACTCCTAAAGTACTACGTAAGTTAAATTCCTTTTTAAGAGATCTATTCCTTTTATAAAAGTCACCCGTTACCCGTAGTATAAAAAATAGAGTGACTTACATCTTTTAAGTAAACCAATACAACTTCCATACTTTTCCTTTTTAAAACCAAAATTAAGGCAATGCCATGCCTTCTTTGTCGACCAAAATACTTCTCTTTAAAGTCAATTTACCACATTAAAACCAATGATAAAACCCTTCTTTTGTTCTCATAAAGTCGTTATAACTAACTTCCCATAAAGTCGTTATAACACTTTATGTTTTAAACCAATTTAAGACAAAACAATGCCTTTCTTTTCCTAGAGTTCCAGTTTGCCTAATTTCAATTACTCAAGTCTCATTACTTTAGAAAAGTTTCATAGTTCGATGTCTTAATTTCCTTTAAAACAATTGAGTAACATATGCCATAAAGTAGTAGGTTATTCTTGTTCATAAATCTTATTTAAGCAGCCATGATCTAGGAAATGTAATATCATTTTGTCTCATCTTTGCTTATATGCATAGAGGTTTCTCTGGTTTTAATAATACTTCTTTATTCAATACATTTCCTTTATTAACGCTGCAAAGGGTTTGTCGATACTCATTCTGATTTCCGAAATCAGTAAAACATTATTCCCTTTTAAAACCAAGTACTCATTACTCACGAATGAGGTTTCACACAAACATCCATATTAAGTCAAGTCTCTTATCTTTTAAGAATAAGTCTCTTAACTTCTAAACCATTAAACCATTCTTTTTATCTCTCTTAAGACGTTACACCTAACTTCTCATAGAGCTGGTATAACTCTTATGTTTTCAAACCAAGTATACACTTCTTTCAAAAAGGTTTCTTAATCTTTTAGAATACTTCAAGGTTCTTTATTATCACACATCCAGTCGGTTATAAGTCAAATCAGTTATCTTTTAAAAACCACAAAGCATTTCTCATTTACATAGAGCTGTTATAACCAACTTCCCATAAAGCCGTTATAACACTTTATGTTTAAAAACAATCAAATACATTTAACACATGTACGTCTACCGTACTACATAGTTATACACATATCATGCTAGAACAGATAAGAAGAGGTTCACATACCTCGCGACGATTATCGACTAATAGCAAAACGCTCCAAGTACCTCAAACCGTCGGCTACACTCTAAGCCAAGCAGATCACTCCACACGTAGTACTACAACCTATAGAGGCCACAAGGCGCCTATTAATATCTTTAGATCCCGACGTAGAATATTCTACAGAAAATTCGGCAGCACCTCCCCCCCCCCGCAACAGCGTAATTCTCCTCCTCTATCGAGGCCGGCTACCAAGCCAACCGGGGGGGGGGGTTTACAAGTTTAACCGGACGTGTATAATTCTACTTCACAGTAATGCTATACAAGTCTACTGTAATACAGTCCTAAGTAATTACAGTTCAGTTCTCTTCTTAAAATTCAGGCTTAAGTCGCAAGACATTGCCGTAAGTATTATTCAGGCTTAAGTCAAAAGACATTGCCGTAAGTATTATTTAATTCTATATATAGTATACTTCAACTATATATTCCAACAACATGTAATTTCCAATTACAATAGAAGGTCAAGAGTGTTTACCTCGATAAGCCCAAAATTATCCGAGTTTAAATGTCGATCCTGAGCAAGGTTTAGCTCCTACACCGGGCGCTCCAACCCGCTCCAAACAACCCTTAGAAATTCTAACCAACTTCTACCTAAATACTTCAACTAACAATGAAGATTTCCTTAGGGTTTCGTTTAGAGGCTAAAAGGAAGTATAATGGTATTTTCTGGGCTTTTGTATAAGTGTAACCTTGGGAATACTACAAGGTATTTGGGCCAAGGTATTTGGGCATTATAACAATACTAGGAGAGTATTTCTATACCACAAAAAGAGGGGTATTATACGAAGACAACTAGGCTAGGGGGGGGGTGTACCCCACGGCCAAGCCTCTACAAAGGGAGGGGAGGCCCTCTCGCCAAAGCTTCACAAGGGAGGGGAGGGCTTGGACGAAGCAAACAAGAGGGAGGGAGTAGTGTGAGACTTAGAAAGATTGCTCAAGTTTGGATGAAGAAAGTCTTCAACTTAGAGGGGTATTTATAGGTCAAGGAATGGCCAACCAATGGCCAAGATTCTTCCAAGTGTTAGGCAAGTGTAGGGCTAGGATTAAGCCATGTGCACCTTATCCATCTACCACACAACTTGCACAAAATATCCTACCTAACCATGCCACCTATTTTCGTCCAAACCGCCCACAAGTCCTTCCAATGTGAGGGTGACACATGTCACCCTCCCGTTGGTCCAAAATGTTTCGTCTCTCGGAAAAATCCGCAAAAATTAAAAATGACATAGCCGGAATTTTCCCTTCGCAAGTTTAGTAAAACGTTTCGTCGAAAAATGATTCTTTTTGGCACTTGTGCCCAAATTTCGAAACTAGCCAACTTTAAGGCTCAAATTATAATACGTACGCCCTCACGCATATACTGAAATACGGTATAACATTCTCTCGCTAGAAACATTCGCCCCGAATGTTCCTTCTCAAACAGATAACGGGAAAGTTCCTTCTAAACAAGTTGTCAACGCCACACCGTCACGTAATCGTTATACCCGTATTTCCGCAGTATGACGCAGGACGAATCGTAACGCCCGAACCCGCCCGCATCGTGCCTTACCCCGCACCCTAGTGATACAACATCGAGAAAACCAGCGGAAAATAAAACACGAGTCATGAAACAAGAGATATAATAAATAAACAGCAACCAAAACAATTGCCTTCAGATATACATAAAAACCCGACAGTTATCCTTTTACAAACCCTTCCTACAACAAAGGCTGCACTTAAGATTTACAACAACTATGACGGACAGTGGCTCGCCATACCCTGAATGTACAATAACCTACAGACTCATGGTTACATACCAAAGATAAGCCTCCAAGGAACGGAGCTTTCAACACGCGAAATGAGATCCTCGGGCGGATCCACGATCGATGTACCTCTACTGCAGATGAACGCAGCCCCAAGGAGGTCGCATAACAGTACCAAGTATGTGAAATCACAACATCGTAAATGAAATCATAATAGCTTAAAAAGCGTGAGACATGTATGATAACCAAAATACAAGACGCAACATAAAAGTTAGCCAAGTCGTGACTCACGCCTCAAAGTCACCACTAAATATAACTATGGGTCTCACGCCCACAACATCCATCATGTTCGCATCACGGACGCGTGCCCCGAATATCGTGACGGTGTAGACATGTCCATGATGCAACACACAATAAGCGCCGCATGGCCACATGCCCCGGAATCGTGACGGTGTAGACATGCCCATGTAACCTCAATAACAATATATCGGGTGGTCAACCCGCCGCACGCCACATGCCCCGGAATCAGACGGTAGACACGCCCATGTTGCAAAGATAACCATATATCGGTAATCAACCCGGCCGCACGGCCGCATGCCCGAATCGCGACGGTAGACATGCCCATGTGACATCAACAACAAGACAATAATCAAAATGGAAACATACCCGTGGAATTCTCCATCATCGCCAAAGACGCCCAAGTAAGTTCTCAACAAGTCAACCGACTCTATCGAGACGCGTGACACGTAAATACCACACTTGCACAACAAAGGCTATCATCACAAGCATAGACAAGTTTCACAACAACAAGCATAGGCAAGTTTCACAACAACAAGCATAGGCAAGTTTCACAACAACTCAAAGTACTTTCATTTTATGCCAAAGTCCGGGTTTTTTAACCCCAAAGTACTACATACGTTAAATTCTTTTTAAAAGAGATCCATTACCTTTATAAAGTCACCCGATACGTAGCCTTAGAATGACCGACCCACATTCCTTTCCAAAATCAAGTAACAACATTCTTTTCCTAAGTTCCAGCTTGCCTAGTTTCAATTACTCAAGCTTCTCATTTTCAAATGGTTTCATAGTTCATAAACTTAATCACTGATTCCTTTTAGAACAATTGAGTAATATATGTCTCACGCGAGAGTAGGTTATTCTTGTTTACAACATTCTTATTACAAAGCCATGATCTAGAAAATGTAATATCATTTTGTCTCATCTTAGTTTCTATGCAGATGGAGGTTTCTACCGGTTTTAATACGATACATCATTATTCAATACATTTTCCTTTATTAACGCCGCAGTGGTCCTGTCGATACACATTCGATTTCCAAATCAAGAAACATTATCCCTTAAAATAAAACCAAGTACTCATTACTCACGAATGAGGTTTCACACAAACATCCACATTAAAACAAATAAGTTAAGTCTCTTATCTTATAAGATCAAGTCTCTTAACTTCTAACATCATTAAACCATTTTCTTTACTTCTCTTAAGACATTATACCTAACTCCCATAAAGCTAGTATAACTCTTTTAAATCCTTTAAAACCAAGTGTTACTCTCGATTTATAAATCTTTGAAATACATCAAGTTCTTTATTATAACTAGCCGCTTATAGTTCACATCGCTACCTTTTAAAACCACAAAGTATTTTCTTACCTACATAAAGTCGTTATAACCAACTTCCCATAAAGCCGTTATAACACTTTATGTTTTAAGAACAATCACGCTTAACACATGTACGCTCACCGCACTACATAGTTCACACATATCATGCTAGAAGAGATAGGAAGAGGTTCACATACCTCGCGACGATTGTCGACTAATAGCAAAACGCCCAAGTACCTCAAACCGCCGGCTACTCCTTAAGCCGCTGGATCACTCCACACGTAGTACTTCAACCTATAAGGCCACGCGCGCTTTATTAACATCTAGACCTCAACGCCCATAATCTACGTAAAATTCGCAAAGACTTCCCGCAACAACAGAATCTCCTCCTCTATCGAGGCCGGCTACCAAGCCAACCAGGGGGGGGGTTTTTACACGTCTAACCGGACGTGTACAATTCTACTACACAGTAATGCTATACAAGTCTCAGAATACGCCCCTATGTAATTACATTCATTCGATTCTTTATTCTTCAGGCTTAAGTCAAAAGACATTGCCACAATACTATGTTCAGTTCTATATATAGTATACTTCAACTATATATTCTAACAACATGTAATTTCCAATTACAATAGAAGGACAAGAGTGTTTACCTCGATAAGCCCAAAATTATCCAAGTATAATGTCGCCTCCCGAGCAACGCTTAGCTCCTACTCCGAGTGCTCCAATCCGCTCCAAACAACCCTTAAGTTCTAACCAACTTCTACTTACAACTTCAACTACGGTGAAGATTTCCTTAGGGTTTCGCAGAGGCTAAAGGAAAGTATAATCGTATTTTCCGGGCTTTTCAGACAAAGCGGTACTTTGGAAAGTACTACAAGGTATTTGGGCTAAAGTATTTTGGACATTATAACAATACTAGGAGAGTATTTCTATACCACAACAAAGGGTATTATACTGAAACAACTAGGCTGGGGTACCCACGCCAAACACCACAAAGGGAGTGGGTGGCTCTCGCCAAGGCTCACTCGAGGGGGTAGTGGCGGACGAATTGCTCACAAGAGGGAGGGAGTATTTTTCTTGGAATTTCACAAGTGTGGATGAAGAATAACTCTTGCATTAGAGGGGTATTTATAGGTCAAGGGATGGCCAACCAATGGCCAAGATTATGCCAAGTGCAAGGCAAGTGTAAGGCCAAGATTTGGGCAAGTGTCCTAAGCCAACTTGCACACAAAATATCCTACCAACTCCAAGACAAAACAAGCCACCTTGTTCGTCCCTTTTGCCGCCCACTCAAGGCCAATGTGAGGGTGACACTTGTCACCCTCCCGTTGGTCCAAAATGTTTCGTCTCTCGGAAAAATCCGCAAAAATTATAAATGACATAGCCGGAATTTTCCCAACAACAGCTGTGGAAACGTTTCGTCGAAAAACGACTCTAATCGGGTGTTGTGTACAAATTTCGAAACTTGCCTAACTTAAGGCTCAAATTTTCTACGTACGTCCTCACGTACATACTCTGAAAATACGGGGTATAACATTCTCCCCTCCTTAGAAACATTCGTCCCGAATGTTCCTTCTAAAGACGGATTACGAAGAAGATCTTCTAACAAGTTGCCAATGCCACACATGGCCACAAACATAACACACGTTCTCTTCCCTCCTTACTCGTAGTGCCCTCCTCGAACACTTGAACTCTTCTAGTATACGTACCATACTTCAGTCATCATTTCAGTTCCCAAAACTTTGGAGTCACTACCTCCAAACTTGGTCATCTTACTCGCCTCAATCTTCCTTAAGGCCATTCCCGCCTTCACGATCTACTTCGGTCGAACGTATCCACGAACTCATACGGTCATCTAAACTGGGCCTAGCACCCTCGTGACTCGCCACCGGCGACCACCCAGAGCTGACCCTTCCTCGATACGGGACGCGGGTTGGCCCGCAACCTGGCCCCATCCCTCCCAACTCTCGCGCCAACTCTTGCTCATCGACATGGAACAATCTTGCTAACTCACAACATGGAAGCTACCACTTTCATTTACTCAACCTGTGACTTATCACACAATACATTCTAGGCATAAAATGCACTCGACAAGGATCACTTGCAAAAACTTGTACTCAAAACGGCCTTACATCTAAGGTCTCTCTGTAATATTCTAAGGTTCATCATTTTCACCCCAGCTTACCCTTTCACTAAGCATGCTTCTAAGTCACATTTTAGCACAAAGCTATCCGAACATAACACTTAACACATTATCATAACATACAAAACTCTAGATGGTTAAGGATATACTCAAAGTAGGCGGTTCAAAGGACCGCTAGAATCGGGAACTCCCACCGCGACTTACCGGCTCGCGGTACGAACATTCTCGCTATGGAAAGTGAAGAACCCGCAATCGCTTCCGATGAGTCAGGCTATCCTACCGCTACCGGTCTGACAGCCTTCGCCATATGGCCCTCGGGCCGCAAGAATAACAAGCTCCTCGTACTACGACACTTCAAATGCGTCTACCACATCGACCACACCGAGGTAGGGTGATCGATCCGCCAACACCCCTACTCCTCAACATTCGGCTCGAGCCCCGACCGCTTCTCAATATCCTGGTCCCGGCGCGCGGGGACCACTGCAATGGCGGAGGTACATAACTAGTTCGGCCGAGGCGGTCCGCCTAAAGTCGCTAAAATATCCGACCGCTCGCCTTCTTCTCGAAAGCCGTCCACCTGCCGATCCGCGCCTCGCACCCAAGTGCATGAGCTCAACGCGCAATGTCCATGCCCGATCAAGAGAAACACCAACAACTTCGCTAGGTAATCATCGAGCCTCAGAACATATCGGTGCACTCGATCCTCCATACTAGCTACTAATGCGCGGAACATACCGCCAATGAGTCGAACTCACATTGTACTCCCGAATCAGACGCCTGCTCGCTCAACATCAAAAATTGTCACCGAGCCCTCCTCATTTGTGGAGGCAAGAAATGTGCCGAAGGCCCTCAAAACTCGTCCCAAACGGCCGGAAGTGCATGCTCTCCCGAAAGCTCCCACGAGTCAAACCAATCGATCGCGTATCACGCACGATGCGAACTAAATGTCACAGCATCGCTTCAAGCCTTGATCACCCGTGACGATCTCTTCAGAATCGACGGATGAACTCCTCGGATCATCCTCCGCCGACCCGTAAAACTCAAAGTGCTACAACTAAGGAAATCCAGAGCCTCAAACTGCTCGCCTTCGCACTACATGCCGCTGAATCGAACTCGCCGGCCCAAATATCTCATATCTCGCCACAACCTCGCCAATAATCGGGCCATCTCCTCGTGACCCATCTCCCGCCTGCATCGCGGGATCGAGGCTCGTATCAGAGTCTCAGCAGCCCACCGCCGCGCTTAAACTCGCTGGCCGCGGCGTCGCAAAACTCGCCGTCAAGCACTACTCAGTATCGACCGCTCGCGCTGCATTCTCTCAATCCCACTAGCGCCTCCTCGCCGCTTTGCCCTTCTCGGGCCCCGGTTGTTTTCGCAGAGGCATAATCGTAAAACGAAACACGCCGTAGGGTCCAACTTACAACACAGCCTCTAAGGCACGATCTCGTAATGAGAAGAATGGAAACCAATCCTAAATGTCCTATAGCCTCGATTATAGATGTGCACAACACACCGATAATCAAGACTCTACTAGACACGGTCATCAGACACTTTCCGAGGACTAATCGCTCGATACCACTTTGTAACGCCCGAACCTGGCCCGCATCGTGCCTTACCCTGCACCCTAGTGATACAACATCGAGAAAACTGGAAAATAAAACACGAGTCATGAAACAAGAGATATAATAAATAAACAAAGCAAAAACAGTTGCCTTCAAGATATACATAAAAACCCAACAGCTTATCCTTTTTACAAACCCCGCCACAACAAAGCATGCACTCTAAGATTTACAACAACTATGACGGACAGGCCTCGCCATACCCCGAATGTACAATAACCTACAACTCAGTGGAAACATACCAAAGATAAGCCTCAAGGAACGGAGCTTTCCAACACGCTAAATGAGATCCTCGAGCGGGGATCCACGATCGATGTACCTCTACTCGCGCAGATTGAACGCAGCCCAAGGAGGTCAAGATAACAGTACCAAGTATGTGAAATCACAACATCAGAATGAAATCATAATAGCTTAAAAGCAGAGACATGTATGATAACCAAAATACAAGACGCAACATAAAAGCGGTAAGTCGTGACTCACGCCTCAAAGTCACCACTAAATATAACTACGGGTCTCACGCCCACAACATCCATCATGTTCGCATCACGGCCGCATGCCCGAATCGTGACGGTAGACATGTCCATGATGCAACACAATGCAATGCGCATGGCCACATGCCCCGAATCTGCATCGACGGTAGACATGCCCATGTAACCTCAATAACAATATATCGGTGGTCAACCCCGCCGCACGCCACATGCCCCGGACATCGTGACGGCAGACACGCCCATGTTGCGCATAACCATATATCGGTAATCAACCCGCCGCACGGCCGCATGCCCTAATATCAGATCGGTAGACATGTCCATGTGACATCAACAACAAGACAAGAATCAAAATGGAAACATACCCGTGGAATTCTCCATCACCGCCAAAGACGCCCAAGTAAGTTCTCAATAAGTCAACCGCCTCTATCGAGAGACGCTAGGACACGTAAATACCACACTTGCACAACAAAGGCTATCATCACAAGCATAGACAAGTTTCACAACAACAAGATAGACAAGTTTCACAACAACAAGCATAGGCAAGTTTCACAACAACTCAAAGTACTTTCATTTTATGCCAAAGTCCGGGTTTTTAACCCCAAAGTACTACATACGTTAAGTTCTTTTTAAAAGAGATCCATTACCTTTATAAAAGTCACCCGATACCCGTAGCCTTAGAATGACCGACCCACATTCCTTTCCAAAATCAAGTAACAACATTCTTTTCCTAAGTTCCAGTTTGCCTAGTTTCAATTACTCAAGCTTCTCATTTTCAAATGGTTTCATAGTTCATAAACTTAATCACTTGATTCCTTTTTAGAACAATTGAGTAATATATGTCTCACGTGAGAGTAGGTTATTCTTGTTTACAACATTCTTATTACAGCAGCCATGATCTAGAAAATGTAATATCATTTTGTCTCATCTTAGTTTCTATGCAGATGGAGGTTTCTACTGGTTTTAATACGATACATCATTATTCAATACATTTTCCTTTATTAACGCCGCATGTCCTGTCGATACACATTCTGATTTCCGAAATCAGTAAAACATTATCCCTTAAAATAAAACCAAGTACTCATTACTCACGAATGAGGTTTCACACAAACATCCACATTAAAACAAATAAGTTAAGTCTCTTATCTTATAAGATCAAGTCTCTTAACTTCTAACATCATTAAACCATTTTCTTTACTTCTCTTAAGACATTATACCTAACTCCCATAAAGCTAGTATAACTCTTTTTAAATCCTTTAAAACCAAGTGTTACTCGATTTATAAATCTTTGAAATACATCAAGTTCTTTATTATAACTAGCCGCTATAGTTCACATCGCTACCTTTAAAACCACAAAGTATTTTCTTACCTACATAAAGTCGTTATAACCAACTTCCCATAAAGCCGCTATAACACTTTATGTTTTAAGAACAATCAAGCACGCTAACACATGTACGTCACCGCATTACATAGTTCACACATATCATGCTAGAAGAGAGGAAGAGGTTCACATACCTCGCGACGATTGTCGACTAATAGCAAAACGCCCAAGTACCTCAAACCGCCTACTCCTAAGCTGGATCACCCACACGTAGTACTTCAACCTATAAGGCCACAAGGCGCTTATTAACATCTAGACCTCAACGCTCCATAATCTACGTAAAATTCGGCAAAGACTCTCCCCGCAACAACAGAAATCTCCTCCTCTATCGAGGCCGCCACCAAGCCAACCAGGGGTTTACACGCCTAACCGACGTACAATTCTACTACACAAGAATGCTATACAAGTTCATCGTAATACAGCCCTATGTAATTACAGCTCAGCTCTTTATTCTTCAAAGCTTAAGTCAAAAGACATTGCCACAATACTATGTTCATTTCTATATATAGTATACTTCAACTATATATTCTAACAACATGTAATTTCCAATTACAATAGAAGGACAAGAGTGTTTACCTCGATAAGCCCAAAATTATCCAAGTATAATGTCGCCTCCGAGCAACGTTTAGCTCCTACTCCGAGTGTCTAATCCGCTCCAAACAACCCTTAAGTTCTAACCAACTTCTACTTACAACTTCAACTACGGTGAAGATTTCCTTAGGTTTCGTTTAGAGGCTAAAGGAAAGTATAATCGTATTTTCCGGGCTTTTCAGACAAAGCGGTACTTTGGAAAGTACTACAAGGTATTCGGGCTAAAGTATTTTGGACATTATAACAATACTAGGAGAGTATTTCTATACCACAACAAAGGGTATTATACGGAAACAACTAGGCTAGGGGGGGGGGTACCCCACGGCCAAACACCACAAAGGGGAGGGGGGGTGGCTCTCGGCCAAGGCTCACTCAAGGGGGGGGTAGTGTGGCGGACGAATTGCTCACAAGAGGGAGGGAGTATTTTTCTTGGAATTTCACAAGTGTGGATGAAGAATAACTCTTGCATTAGAGGGGTATTTATAGGTCAAGGGATGGCCAACCAATGGCCAAGATTATGCCAAGTGCAAGGCAAGTGTAAGGCCAAGATTTGGGCAAGTGTCCTAAGCCAACTTGCACACAAAATATCCTACCAACTCCAAGACAAAACAAGCCACCTTGTTCGTCCCTTTTGCCGCCCACTCAAGGCCAATGTGAGGTGACACATGTCACCCTCCCGTTGGTCAAAAATGTTTCTTCTCTCGTAAAAATCCGAAAAAATTATAAATGACATAGCCGTAATTTTCCCAACAAAAGCTGTGGAAACGTTTCGTCCAAAAACGACTCTAATCGGGTGTTGTGTACAAATTTCGAAACTTGCCTAACTTAAGGCTCAAATTTTCACGACGTCCTCACGCATATACCTGAAAATACGGTATAACACGACGAGGAAATTTCGAACTTCAAGTAGGCTTGGCGATTTAATTTTGTGCACAACACCCTTGCTAGAGTCGCTTTTTCCAAACGCTTTCACGCCTTTCGTAGGGAATTTCCGCTATGTCTTTTTAATTTTTATGATTTTTCCGAGACACTAAACATTTTGATCAACAAGAGGGCGACACTTGTCACCCTCTCATTGGGACACCTTAAGGTCAAGCTTGGCCAAAGTCGCCATGTTTGTCATGGAGTAGGTAGGATATTTTGGTGGTAGATGGATAAGGTGCACTTGGAAAGATCTTGGCCCTACACTTGCTATGCACTTGGCTAGATCTTGGCCATTGGTTGGCCTTCACTTGACCTATAAATACCCACCCCTGTGAAGACTAATTCATCCACAAATTGCCTAAGTCTCAAAGCTTCTTCCTTCCCTTAGTGTAGTGTCTGGCCGAGAGCCCTCTCCCCTTGGCCGAGAGTCTCCCTAGTGGGTAGGCCGAGGTAGAAACCCCCTCTCGGGTGCTAGTGGGGTACCCCTAGCCTAGTTGTTTTGATAATACCCCTTGTTAGAAATACTCTCAAAAGTGTTGTTATAATGCCCAAATTACCTTAGCAGATACCTTGTAGTATTCTAAGGTTATACCTATACAAAAAGCCCAGAATACTATTATACTTCCTTCCACACAAAACCGAAACCCAAGGAAAATCTCCATGGTTAGTGGAGTAATAAGTAGAAGTTGGTTAGAACTTCTAAGGGTTGTTTGGAGCGGTCGAGCGCACTGAGTAGGAGCTAAACCTTGCTCGTGATCGACATTATAACTTGATAATTATGGGCTTATCGAGGTAAATATCTTGTCCCCTATTGTAATTGGAAATTACATGTTGTTGACTATATAGTTGAAGTATACTATATATAGAATCGAACGTTGTTATCGGCAATGTCTTTTGACTTAAGCCAATAATAAGAAACCTTTTCAAAGAAAGAGTACTGAATCAGATTTTTACATGGATCAGACATGAGACTTGTGTAGCTTTGCTGTGAGGTAGATTTGTGCCCGTCCGTTTAGATGTATGAACCCCCCCCCTGGTTGGCTTGATAGCCGACCCGATAGAGAGAGATTTACGCCGCATGGGGAGGTCGCCGAATTTTCTGAGAATGTTCTACGGGATCTAAATGTTAATAAAGCACGTGGCCTTATAGGTGAAGTACTACGTGTGGCGCGATCTACTTGGCTTAAGGAGTAGCCGACTTGGAAGTACTTGAGCGCTTTGCTATTAGTCGATACTGCCGCGAGGTATGTGAACCTCTTCCTATCTCTTCTAGCATGATATGTGTGAACTATGTAGTACTGTAGACGATACGTGCTAAATGTATTTGATTGTTTAAAACATAAAGTGTTATAACGACTTTATGGAAGTTGGTTATAACAACTTTATGTTGGTAAGAAAATACTTGTGTTTTTAAAAGGTAATCGATCTGAACTATAACGCTTGTTATGTGTTAATAAAGAACTTGAAGTATTTCAAAAGATTTTTGAATCATTTCAAAGAAGAAGTAATACTTGGTTTTTGAAAACTTAAGAGTTATACTAGCTTTATGGGAAGTTAGGTAATAACGCTTAAGAATGTTTTCTTGATTTGAAATCAGAATGTGTATCGACAAACCACTGCAGCGTTAATAAAAGGAAATGTTTTGACAGATTTAATATTATTAAAATCAGTAGAAACTTCCATCTGCATAGAAGCTAAGATGAGACAAAATGATGTTTCCTAGATCATGGTTGCTGTAATAAGATTGCTATAAACAAGAATATCCTACTCACATATAAGACTTATGTTTCTCAGATTGTTTAAAAGAGAATTATATTCTTAAATGAATAAGACTATGAACTACGAAACCTTTCTAAAATAAGAAACGTGAACATTTGAAATTAGGCAAACTTGGACGTTTGGAAAATAATGTTGTTACTTGATTTTACAAAGGTAAGTATTTTGGTTTACTTAAAAAGATAGTCGCTCTATTTTTATATACTACGGGTATTGTGTGACTTTTGACGTACCTTTTAAAAGAGTTATAGTATAAAGTACTTTGGGGGATTAATTCCCGAACTTGTTAACTTAAAGTAGAAAGTACCTTGTGTGAATAACTTGATTGTATTGAATTGTGATAGCCTGGTAATACTTTCTCGTTGCTTTGATAAGTAATCATGTTAGGATGCTACGTGATAGTATTCGTGATGTTTGTGTAAATGGGTTTTCCTTGATTGTGCTTCTTAACTATCGCCGTTATGATAGTATCGTGCCACTCATCGTGACATATTCCGAGGTTAAGCTCGCCTCCACGCGGGTAGACTCAAAGCGGTCGATGGACCTAATATTCGAGAATACCTTATGCGGTCCTGTAGGCCTATGCGAATCGCGGAGTTCCAGTTAGTACGCGCCTCGTGGTCACGCGTCCTTGTGGCTACGCGGACGGCGAGTCCAGACGCCGCCGGAGTAGCTACCGATGCGGGTTATACCTCATGCGGGCCTATGAGTTTGGCCTATGCGAGTCGCGGAGTTCGTGGTTAGACGCGCATATCGATATCGCGCAAGTGGCCGCCTTTGATCATGTGACGGCCTAGACAGATCTTATGATACGCTTCATGACCTTGTTGGTACTGCGGGTTTTAGTAGTCGCTATGCCTTCGCATTTACCTCCCGCATGCTTTATTATGACACGTGGGACCCGTGTTCATGTGTTCCTGGTGCTTTTATATCATAGATCGCGGCGGAGAAGGTATTCCACTGCATGATTGATGTTGTGGGCCCGAGACCCATTGTTATACTTGAGTGATGACTGAGGGCGTGAGTCCCCGACTTGACATGACCGCTTGTTGTAAATCGTAGTTTGGTTATCATACTTGTCTCCGCTTTATATGATCGCTATGATTTCATTTACGATTTATTTTCGCTTCACATACTGCACTGTTAGATCGACCTCCTTCGGCCGCGTTCATGCCGCAGTAAAGGTACACCGCCGCTGATCCTCGCCTTAGGGTCACGCCAGCTTGGGAAGCTCCGTTCTCCGAGGCTTATTCGTATAGTCCCCTTGTCAGTGCTACATTCGTGGTATGACGAGGCCCCCGTCCCGTTGTTGTCATATCATTCGTAGAGGTCCGTAGTATCGCTGGGCGTGGTTTGTAAAAAGGATTAAACTGCTCGTGCCGAAAGAGTTGTTGTTTCTATATATACCAAGGTAACCGCTTTTGGTTAGCCTGCCTTCTTAATTTCACCGCCTTATTACACCGTTTCATGTATTGTCTTTATGTTCCGACACTGATTACTCGATGTATGTCTACTTGGGTGCCCGGTAGGCACTACCACGCCCGGTTCGGTCGTGACAAAGTGGTATCGTGAGCGCTTAATCCTCTGAAAGTGTCTACGCACTATCCAAGATCTTGATTATCGACATGTGTTGTGCACCACACCAATAATCGTGAGGCTATAGGATATTTAGGATTGGTTTCATTTCTTCTCACTCGAGATCATGCCTTAGAGTCGTGTTGTAAGTTGAACCTCTAACGATTTCTTTCCCTTACCGCTATGCCTCCGCGTAGGCAACCCGCCCAGAGGGCAAGGCACTGGCGGAGCCGCGAGCAGAGTACGCAGGGTTACGTGGGCACACCCCAATTATCACCTTGCGGTGCTTCATTCGGGAGTTCTGCGACGCCACTAGCCCCAGCAGAGTTTAGCACGCGCATCGCCTCATCGCGCCACGATGTTTGGACCTTCGCCCACAACCGGAAACAGAGAATATAGATTGCGAAAGACAACCCCGCATTAGCTATGGATTTGGCTACCGAGAGTGTACCGATGTACCGCGAGTCTTGATGAATATCAACGGAAGGTTGTGCAAGAGTAAGTTCTTCGCTTGAGGCTTGAGCATGGCCTGTACGGCTTATGCACGCAGCCGAGAAACGTAGAGATCGACGCGTTAACCAAGGACAGCGTAAGAGGCCGAGTAGCAAGGTCCTTTAGTAACTTTCGAGTCAAGTCACCTCACCAAATAGATTAGATTATGCACATCCACCAGCGTAAAGGTCCTCCACAGGTTCGTGGACGCTCGAGGTACGCAGGAGTTGGTCGAGCCCAGAGCTTCCGCTCACGCCACACGGGCGTTCCAAACATCCGATTCGCTTTTTCTCGGTGTTCACAGCGGGCAGCGCCATCTCGTGGAATGTCGCCTTTTAGTTGGTACTTGTTATACCTATGACCGCTGGTCCGATGTCGAAAGAGTGTCCTCGCGGAGGACTTAGCCTTCGTGATCGGTGGGTAGTTTGTCATCTTCTTAGCTATGCGCCCACGCGGCGTGTTTGATTAGCACGACATGGGAGTGAAGAGAGATATAGATATATCCTTAACCTCTGTAGTCCAGATGTGTGTTAAGGTGAGTATATCTTAAGTGCTATGTTCGATAAGAAGGTGTTAGTTGTGATTAGAAATCATGGTGGGTTAACCGAGTAAGATTTTGGGGGATAGAGAAGGTGTGAGCCTTAGAGTTTTTTTTACGTAGAGACCTTAGAGGTAAGGCCATCTCGAGTAAAAGATGTATTGTTTATGTTTGACCCTTATAGGAGTGCATAGTGCACGTGAGTTATGTTTGTGGGATTAGTCCCTGAGTAGTGTGGAATGAAAGAGTGTAGTTGAGCTAAGACCGCCAGGTTTTCGTAACGTGATTAGTGAGAGTTTTCCTTCGCGAGCTAGCGTTGCTGCCGGGCTGTCGGGTTGAGGCCACGCTGCGGGTCAACCCGCGCATGTTTGGGTGCGGGTCGGTTTGGTGGTCCCGCCGTGGTAGGGTCACGAGGTGTTAGGCCCGAGTTTAGCTAACCAACGTACGATTTCATGAATACATTCGACCAGTAGTTGGGCCGAGGAGGTCAGCCGTGTTGTCTTCTAGCAAAGACCGTTTACTCGGCAGAGGGTTATGCGAGATGATTTATCGTAAAAGTTGTAAGGCTGCACGAGGTGCCTACCTTCACCTTATGTCGCAGTGGAGCCTGTGTTGCAATGCTTTTCTCGAGGTTTTACCGTGCAAGGTTAGGAACTCGAGTAAGTCTCGCATCCCATTCGCCTCGCCGTTGTTCGATTTCGTGATAGTTGCGAGAATTGTTGTCTCCGTTGAAGGAGTATTTAAGCTACCATTTCGTTGTTCGGATGTCGCCTTATGAAGCCTTGTAGGGCGGATGTGCGAGTCGCCGATTGGTTCGATGTTGGCGTGATTCGTAGTTGGTTCAGCTTGTTCCAGCAGATCGTGGATAGAGTAAAGCTTGTCTAGAAGAGGTTCCGCACTCGTAGAAATCGTATGGATAATCGCGGCGACGCTTAGAGTTCAAAGCCGACGGTCGGTCTTCAAAGTACCACCGGAGTGGGTGTGACGAGTTTTGGAATACAGAGGAACTTAGCCCGAGTTACTTTGGGCCTTTGAGTTCATGTGAAGAATAGGCCAGTTGCCCATATGTTAGCATTTGCCGTCCGACTTAGGAGGCAGCTGTCCTGGCCTTTCGTATTGTTATGATCGGAAAGTATCGAGATCCATCCGCAGTGTTCCCGCTAATGATGACCACGTTAGAGATAGTAACCCCGAGTTTCGAAACAAGCAGATCGTAAATGTGGTAAGAGTTCGAGTGCACGACACCTCGTGGATCGCGTAGTCCCGGCATCATTTGTTGGGTCACGAGTGACACTAGAACCTCGCGGCAAAGTGACAAAAGTGGTATCGGGAAGAAGCGAGCATGTATGGCGAGCATAGATGTGATCATTTCTTTTGTAAGGAGAAGGTGCGAAGGAAGTATATTTTAGACCCCGGAGAGAGGTGTTTGTGGTAATATTAGAGGTGTTTCCTCGTGGGCTTGGATGTAAGTATTTTGCGCAATGGTTTCTGTGGCCATTGTGGCAGGATTGTTTCGTAAGTATAGCAGTGAGGACTATACCGGCGCGCGTTTGTTTTGAGACTTAGAAGGAACATTCGGGACGAATGTTTCTAAGGAGGGGAGAATGTTATACCCCGTATTTCCAGAGTATGTACGCAGGGACGTACGTAGGAAATTTCGAACTTCAAGTAGGCTTGGCCGATTTAATTTTGTGCACAACACCCGGTTAGAGTCGTTTTTCGGCGAAACGTTTTCACATTTTCGTAGGGAATTTCCGCTATGTCTTTTTAATTTTTATGGATTTTTCCGAGACACGAAACATTTTGGATCAACAAGAGGCGACACTTGTCACCCTCTCATCGGGACACTCAAGGTCAAGCTTGGCGAAAGTTGGCCATGTTTGTCATGGAGTAGGTAGGATATTTTGGTGGTAGATGGATAAGGTGCACTTGGCAAGATCTCGCCCTACACTTGCTATGCACTTGGCTAGATCTCGCCATTGGTTGGCCTTCACTTGACCTATAAATACCCACCCTTGAAGACTAATTCATCCACAAATTGCCTAAGTCTTGAAAGCTTCTTCCTTCCCCTTAGTGTAGTGTCTTGGCCGAGAGCCCTCTCTCCCCTCGTCGAGAGTCTCCCAGTGGGCAGCCGAGGTAGACACCCTCCTGGGTGCTAGCCGGTACCCCTAGCCTAGTTGTTTTCGTATAATACCCCTCTTGTTAGAAATACTCTCAAAAGTATTGTTATAATGCCCAAATTACCTTAGCCGTATACCTTGTAGTATTCTAAGGTTATACCTATACAAAAGCCCAGAATACTATTATACTTCCTTCCGTCACAAAACCGAAACCCTAAGGAAAATCTCCATGGTTAGTTGGAGTAATAAGTAGAAGTTGGTTAGAACTTCTAAGGGTTGTTTGGAGCTGGCCTGAGCGCACGAGTAGAGCTAAACCTTGCTCAGATCGACATTATAACTTGGATAATTATGGGCTTATCGAGGTAAATATCTTGTCCCCTATCAGAATTGGAAATTACATGTTGTTGACTATATAGTTGATGTATACTATATATAGAATCAACGTTGTTATCGGCAATGTCTTTTGACTTAAGCCCGAATAATAAGAAACCTTTTCAAAGAAGAGTATCGAATCAGTTTTTACATAGGGTATCAGACATGAGACTTATGTAGCTTTTCTCGCGAGGTAGAATTGTGCACGTCCGTTAGATGTATGAACCCCCGGTTGGCTTGATAGCCAATTCCGATAGAGAGAGATTTACGCCATGTGGGAGGTGTCGCTTAATTTTCTCGGAATGTTCTACTAAGGATCTAAATGTTAATAAGCGCTTGTGGCCTTATAGGTTGAAGTACTACGTGTGGCGATCTACTTGGCTTAGGAGTAGCCGACTGGAAGTACTTGAGCGTTTTGCTATTAGTCGATACTCGCCGCGAGGTATGTGAACCTCTTCCTATCTCTTCTAGCATGATATGTGTGAACTATGTAGTATGGTAGACGCATACGTGCTAAATGTATTTGATTGGTTTAAAATAAAGTGTTATAACGGCTTTATGGGAAGTTGGTTATAACAGCTTTATGTTGGTAAGAAAATACTTGTGGTTTTTAAAAGGTAATTGATCTGAACTATAACTGGCTTGTTATGTGTTAATAAAGAACTTGAAGTATTTCAAAAGATTTTTGAATCATTTCGAAAGAAGAAGTAATACTTGGTTTTTGAAAACTTAAGAGTTATACTAGCTTTATGGGAAGTTAGGTAATAACGACTTAAGAATGTTTTACTGATTTCGGAAATCAGAATGTGTATCGACAAACCACTGCAGCGTTAATAAAAGGAAATGTTTTGACAGATTTAGTATTATTAAAATCGTGAGAAACTTCCATCCGCATGTGCTAAGATGAGACAAAATGATGTTTCCTAGATCATGGTTGCTGTAATAAGATTGCTATAAACAAGAATATCCTACTCACATATAAGACTTATGTTTCTCAGATTGTTTAAAAGAGAATTATATTCTTAAATGAATAAGACTATGAACTACGAAACCTTTCTAAAATAAGAAACGTGAACATTTGAAATTAGGCAAACTTGGACGTTTGGAAAATAATGTTGTTACTTGATTTTACAAAGGTAAGTATTTTGGTTTACTTAAAAAGATAGTCGCTCTATTTTTATATACTACGGGTATTGTGTGACTTTTGACGTACCTTTTAAAAGAGTTATAGTATAAAGTACTTTGGGGGATTAATTCCCGAACTTGTTAACTTAAAGTAGAAAGTACCTTGTGTGAATAACTTGATTGTATTGAATTGTGATAGCCTGGTAATACTTTCTCGTTGCTTTGATAAGTAATCATGTTAGGATGCTACGTGTGATAGTATCTTGTGATGTTTGTGTAAATGGGTTTTCCCTTGATTGTGCTTCTTAACTATCAGTCGTTATGATAGTATTGTGCCACTCATCGTGACATATTCCGGAGGTTGCCGCCTCACGCGGGTAGACTCAGCGGTCGATGGACCTATGATTCGAGAATACCTTACGCGGTCCAGAGGCCTATGCGCGAATCGCGGGAGTTCCGTGTTAGTACGCGCCCTTGTGGTCATGCGGTCCTCAGGCTACGCGACGGCGAGTCCAGACGCCGCCGGAGTAGCTACCTCGATGCGGGGTTATACCTCACGCGGCCTATGAGTTTGGCCTACGCGGAGTCGCGGAGTTCCGTGGTTAGACGCCAGACATTGACATCGCGCAAGGCCGCCTTTGATCATGTGACGGCCCAGACAGATCTTATGATACGCTTCATGACCTTGTTGGTACCGTGGGTTTTTAGTAGTCGGCTATGCCTTCGCATTTCACCCCGCATAGCTTTATTATGACACGTGGACCCGTGTTCATGCGTGTTCCTTGGTGCTTTTATATCATGATCATCGCTGGCAGCGAAGGTATTCCACGCATGATTGATGTTGTGGCCCGAGACCCATTGTTATACTTGAGTGATGACTTGAGGCGTGAGTCCTCGACTTGACATGATCGCTTTGTAAATCGTAGTTTGGTTATCATACTTGTCTCTCGCTTTATATGACTACTATGATTTCATTTACGATTTATTTTCGGTTCACATACTGCACTGTTGCATCGACCTCCTTCGGGGCCGCTCATGCCGCAGTAAAGGTACACCGCCGTTGATCCTCGCCTAGTGGTCACAGTCAGCTTGGGAAGCTCCGTTCCGAGGCTTATCTTCGTATAGTCCCCTCGTTGTTGTGTGCTACATTCGTGGTATGACGGCCCCGCCCCGTCGTTGTTGTCATATCATTCGTAGAGGTCTGTAGTAATCGCTGCAAGGCGTGGTTTGTAAAAAGGATTAAACTGTTCAGGTTGAAAGAGTTGTTGTTTCTATAGATACTGAAGGTAACCGTTTTTGGTTAGCCTGTCTTCTTAATTTCACTGTCTTATTACACTGGTTTCATGTATTGTCTTTATGTTCCGCTGATTACTCTGATGTATGTCTACTTGGGTGCCCGGTAAGGCACGACCACGCCCGTTCGGTCGTGACAAGAATAACACACGCTTCTTCCCTCCTTACTCGTCGTGCCCTTCTCGAACACTTGAACTCTTCTAGTATACGTACCACACTTCAGTCATCGCTTCAGTTCCTAACACTTTGGAGTCACAACCTCCAAACTTGGTCATCTTACTAGCTTTACTTTCCTCTAAGGCCATTCCCGGCCTTCACGAACCGATTCTGGTCGAACATATCCACAAACTCATACGATGGTCATCTAAACTCGGGCCTAGCACCTCGTGACTACCACCAAGGGACCACCCGTAGTGACCCACCTCGAACAGCCGCGGTTGGCCTCAACATGGCCCCAACCCGACCCACTTAACGACACGCCTTGATCCCGATCCCAACAATCTTACCTCTACAGGTCATGAAAGCTACCACTTCCATTTCACACTACCCAGGGACTTATCACACAATGCATTCTAGGCATAAAATGCACTCCGACAAGGATAACTTGCAAAAACTTGTACTCAAGACGGCCTTACCTCTAAGGTTTCAACAGTAATATTCTAAGGTTCATCATTTTCTCACCCTGTGCTTACCCTTTTCACTAAGCATGTTTCTAAGTCACATTTTAGCACAAAGCTATCCGAACATAACACTTAACACATTATCATAACATACAAAACTCTAGATGGTTAAGGATATACTCAAAATAGGCGGTTCAAAGGATCGCTAAAATCGGGAACTTCCACCGCGACTTACCGTGGCCCGCCTCGCATGAACATCCCGCTCAAGGCTATGGAAGGTGAAGAACCCGCAATCGACTTCAGAGTCAGGCTATCCTACCGCCACACCCTCGGCTCGGACGCCCTAAATGGCCCTGCCGGCCGCATGTAAAACAAACTCTGACTAGCACGACACTCCCACCGCGAGTCTACCACACGTCACAACGAGGTAGGGTGGCTTCACCGCTAACACCCCGCTTCCCGGTATCTGAACCTCGAGCCCCGACCGCCTCAATACTCGATGCCTTGAAGATTGTGGAGGACCACTGCAGATCGGGCGGAGGCGCATAACTAGTTCTGCCGAGGCGGTCCGCCGAAAGTCACCAAAGGACCCTTCGCTCGCCTCTTCTCGCCGACTTGGTCATTCCGCCGATTTCTCCGCCTCACCCCTAGTGCATAAGCTCGCATGCGGCACGTCCATGCCCTACCAAGAGCTACACCCAACAACTCGCTAGGTAATCATCGAGCCTCAGAACATATCGGTGCACTCGATCCTCCATACTAGCCACTAATGCGGGACGCATCTGGCCAATGAGTCGAACTCACATTGTACTCCCAACCGCACGCCTGCTTCGCCGCAACACCAAAAATCTGTCGCCCGAGCCCTCCTCATCCGTGGAGGCAAGAAATGTGCAAGAAATGCCCTCGCGAACTCGCCCCAAATGGCCGGAAGTGCATTCTCTCCCGACAGCTCCCACGAATCAAACCACGATCATGCGTATCACGCACCGATGCGAACCTAGACCACCGACTCGGTCTCCGGCCTTGATCACTCTCATGATCCACGCAATCGCCGGATGAACTCCTCGCGATCATCCTCGTGCCTCACCAGAACTCGGGCTACATCTCGTGAAGTCCTGTAGCCTCAAACTATCCGATCTAGGGTGAACCATCGTGCTATCGAACCGCCGGCCCAATTTATCCTCATATCTCGCCACGACTCGCCAAGAATCGCCATCTCCTTGTACCCCATCTCATCTCGCTACAGCCGTGGACCTGAGGCTCGTGTATCAGAGTCTCAGCAGCCATCGCCGCGCTCTAAACTCACTGGTCCGGCGGTGTCGCAAAACTTGTCGCCCAAGTACTATCTCGTGCATCGACCGCTCGCGCTCGCATTCTCTCAGATCCCACTAGCAGCTCCTCACCGCCTTGCCGTCGGGCTCTGCCTTTTACGCGAGGCATAATCGTAAAGGAAAGGAATACGCCGAGGGTTCAACTCATCACACCTCTAAGGCACGATCTCGTAATGAGAAGAATGGAAACCAATCCTAAATGTCCTATAGCCTCCTCGATTATAGATGTGGTGCACAACACACCGATAATCAAGACTCTACTAGACACGGTCAGACACTTTCCGAGGATTAATCGCTCGATACCACTTTTGTCACGACCAACCTGCCCGTGGATCGTGCCTTACCCCGGAACCCTAGTGAATCAACATCGAGAAAATCAGGAAATAAAAACACGAACATGAATTTAAAAGACATGCTAAATAAACAAAGCAACCAAAATAAATTTTTTCAGATATATACATAAACACCCGAACAGCTTATCCTTTTTACGCACTCGCCCCAACAAAGGATACTGCACTCTAAGATTTATACAACAACTATGACGGACAGGCCCCGCCATACCCCGAATGTACAAGGACCTACGTAACTCGGGTAACATACCAAAGATAAGCTCGAAGGAACGGAGCTTCCTAACACGCTGAAAGGTGATCCTAAAAGGGGATCGACAACCGATGTACTTCACCTGCAGATGAACGCACTTCAAGGAGGTCAAGACAACAGTACCAAGTATGTGAAATCAGAAATATCAGAATGAAATCATAGCAGTCTATATAAAGCAGGAGACATGTGTTATACCCCGTATTTCCTGAGTATGTACGTGAGGGCATACGTATATTAATTTGAGCCTTAAAGTAAGCATAGTTTCGAAATTTGTACACAAGTGCCAAAAAGAGTCGTTTTTCGACTAAACGTTTCCATTCTTTCGTAGGAAAATTCCGCTATGTCATTTATAATTTTTGCGGATTTTTCCGAGAGACGAAATATTTTAGACCAACGGGAGGGTGACACTTGTCACCCAAGTGGACGGTTTGGTTGAGCTCCCTTTGGCACGTTTTTTTCATGTTTCTTGCCTTAAACATTTGGTCAATGTTTGGCTAGATATTTTGTGTAGTAGATGAGAAAGTGGGGCCCACAAACACTTGTCCAAATCCTAGCCCTACACTTGCCTAACACTTGTCTTCATCTTGGCCATTGGTTGGCCATTGCTTGACCTATAAATACCCCCCTTAGTTGATGAACTTCTTCATCCAAAAATCATTCTCCAAGTCTCAAAATCCTCCCCTAAGTGTAGCATTCGCCAAGTCCTCCCCTTTGTTGGGCCTCGTGGCGAGAGCCTACCCCTAGCCTAGTTGTTTTCAGATAATACCCTTGTTGTGGTATAGAAATACTCTCCTAGTATTGTTATTATGCCCAAATACCTTGGCCTAAATACCTTGTAGTATTCCCAAGGTTACCTCTATACGAAAAGCCCATGAATACTAGTATACTTTCCTTTAGCCACTAAACGAAACCCTTTGGAAAAATCTTCACCCGTAGTTGAAGTTATAAGTAGAAGTTGGTTAGAACTTCTAAGGGTTGGTTGGAGCGGGTCGGAGCGCACGGAGTAGAGCTAAACCTTGCTCAGATCGACATATAAACTCGATAATTTTGGGCTTATCGAGGTAAACATTCCTAACCTTCTGTTGTAATTGGAAATTACATGTTGTAGGAGTATATAGTTAAGTATACTATATATAGAACTGAACATAGTTGTGCGGAAATGTCTTTTGACTTAAGCCTGAATAATACTTACGGCAATGTCTTGCGACTTAAGCCTGAATTTAAAGAAGAGAATCGAATCGTAATTACATAGATCAGACATGAGACTTGTGTAGCATTATCGTGTAGTAGAATTGTACACGTCCGGTTAGACGTTAACCCCCTCGGTTGGCTTGCAGCCTACTCGATAGAGGAGAGATTTACGCCATGTGGGGAGGTGTCGCGAATTTTCTGCAGAATATTCTACATTGAGATCTAAGATGTTAATAGGCGCCAGGGCCTCTATAGGTTGAAATACTACGTATGGCGTGGTCTACTTGGCTTAAGGAGTAGCCGACGCTTGAGGTACTTGGAGCGCTTGGCTATTAGTCGATAATCGCCGCGAGGTATGTGAACCTCTTCCTATCTTTTCTAGCATGATATGTGTGTAACTATGTAGTACGGTGACGCATACGTGCTAAATGTATTTGATTGTTTGAGACATAAAGTGTTATAACGGCTTTACGAGGTTGGTTATAACGACTTTATGTAGATAAGAAAATGCTTTGTGATTGTAAAAAGGTAATCGATTTGACTTATAACCGACTTGATGTGTGATAATAAAGCATTTGAAGTATTTCATTAAGAAACCGCTTTTGAAAGAAAGAGTAATACTTGGTTTTGAAAACATAAGAGTTATACTAGCTTTATGGGAAGTTAGGTATAACGTCTTAAGAGACTTGACTTGATATGGATGTTAGTGTGAAACCTCATTCGTGAGTAATGAGTACTTGATTTTAAAAGGAATAATGTTTTACTGATTTGGAAATCAGAATAGTATCGAACAAACCACTGCAGCGCTAATAAAGGAAAATGTAATGACTAACGAAGTATTATTAAAACCAAGAGAAACCTCCATCCGCATGTAAGCTAAGATGAGACAAAATGATATTACATTTTCTAGATCATGGCTGCTTAATAAGATTGATTATGATCAAGAATAACCTACTCGCTAGTGGCATATGTTACTCAATTGTTTTAAAAGAGATTAAGACATCAACTATGAAACTTTTCTAAAAGAGACTTGCGTAATTGAAATTAGGCAAACCGAACTTTAGGTAAAGAAAGGCATTGTGTTGTCTTAAAATGGTTTAAAACATAACGCGGTTATAACAAATTTTATGGGAAGTTGGTTATAACGACGTTATGAAAACAAAAGAAGGTTTTATCACTGGTTTTAAGGTGGTAACTTGACTTTAAAAAAGAGAAGTGTTTTGGTCTAAAAAGAAGGCATGGTGTTGCCTTAATTTGGTTTTAAAAAGGATAGTATGGAAGTTGTTTTAGTTTACTTAAAAGATATAAGTCACTCTATTTTTATACTACGGGTATCAGGTGACTTTTATAAAAGGAATAAATCTCTTTAAAAGGAATTTAACGTACGTAGTACTTTAGGGGTAAAACCCGAACTTGGGCATAAAATGAAAGTACTTCGAGTTGTGTATAAACTTGCCTATGCTTGTTGTTGTGAAACTTGCCTATGCTTGTTGTTGTGAAACTTGCCTATGCTTGTTGTTGTGAAACTTGCCTATGCTTGTTGTGATAGCCTTTGTTGTGCAAGAATTGTGTTTCTATACTACCGCTGCCTCTCGATGGAGGGTCGGTTGACTTGTTGAGAACTTACTCGACGCGGACCTGCAGGACGGATAAATTCCACCGCACGCCTCGCTGATAGTGTTACTTTGTTAATCGCTTGACATACCGACACGATGCGTAGCGCATCGCATGCTTCCACTTTGATTACCGCCTTGTTGTCTTATTGTTTCCTTGGACATACCGACACGACGCGAAGCGCATCGTATGCTTCCATTTGGAATGTCTTATTTGTTCCTTGGACATATCGACACGATGCGTAGCGCACGTATGCTTCCATTTGGAATGTCTTATTGTTTCCTTCGACATACCGACACGACGCGTAGCGCACGTATGCTCCCATTTGGAATGTTGTCTTATTTGTTCCTTCGACATACCGACACGATGCGTAGCGCACGTATGCTCCCATTTGGATTGATGTCTTGTTATCATATCATGATCGCCACAGCCGGCGGAAGGTACTCACGCGGCAGATTGATGTTGTGGCGCGAGACCGAATTGATATAATCAATATGCGCGCATGCATCGTAGTTTGGTTATCACACCGCCTCCTCGCTTATAGGCTAGTATGATTTCATTTACGATTTTTACGCTTCACATACTTGGTACTGTTATCGACCTCCTTCGGGGCCGCGTCATGCCGCAGTAGAAGTACATCTACCGCCGATCCCCGCGCTAGATCTCATTTCAAGATTTTGGGAAGCTCCGCTTCGCCGAGGCTTATCTTTGGTATGTTACCCAGTCCGTAAGTTCTCGAACGCTAGGGTATGGCGGGCCCGCCCCGCCATAGTTGTTGTATAAATCTTAGAGGTCCAGAGTAATCGCTACAAGTGTGGTTTGTAAAAAGGATAATCGTCGTATTTATGTATATATGATGAAGGCAAATCGCTTTTTGGCCTCGCTTATTTATCTTGTCTCTTAATTCATGTTCATGTTTTTATTTCCACGATTTTCTCTCGATGTTGTATCACCAGGTGCCCGGTAGGCACTACCACGCCCGGTTCGGTCGTGACAAAAGTGGTATCGTGAGCGCTTAGTCCTCTGAAAGTGTCTACGCACCGTGTCTAGTAGAGTCTTGATTATCGATGTGTGCACCACATCTATAATCGTGAGGTCGCAGGACATTTAGGATTGGTTTCATTCTTCTCATTCCGAGATCGTGCCTTAGAGTCATGTTGTAAGTTGAACCTCCGACGTATCTCGCTTTACCGCTATGCCCGCCGCAAGGCAACCCGCCCGTGGCGCAAGGCAAAGCAGAGGAGATACGAGTAGAGCAAATGCGCCTCACAGAGACCACAAGATTGAGCCTCTGCACAGCCGGGCAGGAGATGGGTTACAAGGAGATGGCCCGCTTACGGCCGTGGTCAGGCTGACTTGAGGATAAGCCGGACGCAGCAGCTCCGACCCAAGAGCACCCGTAATTCAACCCCGAGCGCATACTTGAGACTACGGGATTTTCCGAGGTGTAACCCGCCGTAGTTTTACGGGTCGAGGCCCGAGGATGATCCGCAGGAGTTCATCCGGCAGCTACACGATCATGAGAGTGATCAAGGCATCGAGACCGAGCCGTGGTCCTAGGTTCGCATCGGCCGCGTGATACCGCAATGATTGGTTTGATTCGCGAGCCGTCCCGGAGAGAATGCACTTCCGCCAGGACGAAGTTCTCAAAGGCATTTCTTGCACACTTCTTGCCGCCACGCATGAGGAGGGCTCGCCCGACGATTTTTGGTGTTGCGCGTAATCCGCGACGGCAAGGAGTACAATGGAGTTCGACTCATCGCCCTGACGCCCTCGCATTAGTAGCTAGTATGGAGGATCGAGTCCACCGATATGTTACGTGGCTCGATGATTACCAGCAGAGTTGTTGGTGTAGCTCTTCACCGTCATGGACATTGCCCGCACGCAGCTTATGCACTCGAGGCGAGGAGCGAGAAATCGGCGAACGACCAAAGTCGCCAGAAGAGGCCGAATCGCAGGTCCTTTGGTGATTTTCGAGGCGCATCACGCCAGCAGACTAGTTATGCGCCTCCGCCAAGATGCACGGTCCTCTACAATCTTCGTGAGCGCCCAGAGTTTTCGTGAGCAGTCGTGGCTCCAAGGGTTCAGATTTTCGGAGAGCAGTGGTGTTAGCCACCAAGCCACCCTACCTGCAGGATCACCGTGGTAGACTCCACTGGGGAGTGTCGCTAGTCCGGGAGTTTGTTTTACATGCACAGCAGGCCATTTTGGGAGAAACTGTCCACCAGGGTAGCACTGTAGATAGCAATGCATTACGAGATCGGGCCATGGTTCTTCACCTTCTACATCTAGGCAGATGTTCATACACCTACAGCCCTGCAGAGGTCGCGTGGAAGTTCCTGGCTTTAACGGCCCTTTGAACCGCCTATTTTCGTATATCCTTAACCCTCTGAGACTTGTATGTATTGATGTTATGATAATGTGTTAAGTGTTATGTTCGGATAGCTTTGTGCTAAAACGTGATGTAGAACCCGGTTAGTGAGAAGCGGTAAGCTTGGGGTGAGAAAATGATGAACCTTAGAATATTACATGAGACCTTAGATGTAAGCGCCGCCTTGAGTACCAGATTTTGCAAGTGATCCTTGTCGGAGCGCATTTTATGCCTAGAACGTTTCGTGTGATAAAGTCCCTGGGTAGTGTGCAATGGAAGTGGTAGCTTTCATGACCTGTAGAGGTAAGATTGTTCCGGATCGGGGAACAAGAGCGTGATGCGTTAAGTGGTCGGGTTGGGGCCATGATGAGGCCAACCCGCTACCGCTTCGGCGTAGGGTCACCCGGGTGGTCCCGCCAGTGGTAGGGTCACGAGGGTGTTAGGCCCAGGTTTAGGTAACCATCGTACGAGTTCGCGGATGTGTTCGACTAGAATCGGATCGTGAAGGCCGGGAATGGCCTTAAGGAAGATTGAGGCTAGTAAGATAACCAAGTTGGAGGTGGTGACTCCAAGGTTTGGAGAACTGAAGCGAGGACTGAAGTGTGGTACGTATACTAGAAGAGTTCAAGTGTTCGAGAAGAGTACGACGAGTAAGGGTAGAGGCGAGCATGTATTGCGAGCATAGATATGATCATTTCTTGCGGGAGAAGGTGCGAAGGATGTATATTTTAGACCTCGTGGATCGCACGCATCGGTACCATTTGTCGGGTCGCCGAGTGACACTAGAACCTCGCGCAAAGTGACAAAAGTTTGTGATGTTAGAGGTGTTTCTCATGGACTTGGATGTAAGTATTTGCGCTGGTGTTTCGTGGCCAGTGGCAGATTGTTCTCGTAAGTATAGTAGTGAAGACTATATCGCGCATGTTTGTTTTGAGGTTAGAAGGAACATTCGGACGAATGTTTCTAGCGAGGAGAATGTTATACCCGTATTTCCCGAGTATGTACGTGAGGGCATACGATATTAATTTGAGCCTTAAAGTAAGCATAGTTTCAAATTTGTACACAAGTGCCAAAAGAGTCGCTTGACGAACGCTTTCCAATTTTCGAGAGAAAATTCCGCTATGTCATTTATAATTTTATGGATTTTTCCGAGAGACGAAATATTTTGGACTAACGGAGGGTGACACTTGTCACCCAAGTGGACGGTTTGGTTGAGCTCCTTTGGCACGTTTTTTTCATGTTTCTTGCCTTAAACATTTGGTCAATGTTTGGCTAGATATTTTGTGTAGTAGATGAGAAAGTGGGGCCCACAAACACTTGTCCAAATCCTAGCCCTACACTTGCCTAACACTTGTCTTCATCTTCGCCATTGGGCCATTGCTTGACCTATAAATACCCCTTAGTTGATGAACTTCTTCATCCAAAATCATTCTCCAAGTCTCAAAATCCTCCCTTAAGTGTAGCATTCGCCAAGTCCTCCCCTTTGTTGGGCCTCAGGGTCGAGAGCCTACCCCCCCTAGCCTAGTTGTTTTCGTATAATACCCCTTGTTGTGGTATAGAAATACTCTCCTAGTATTGTTATTATGCCCAAATACCTTGGCCTAAATACCTTGTAGTATTCCCAAGGTTACCTATATACGAAAAGCCCATCAATCCGAGTATACTTTCCTTTAGCCACTAAACGAAATCCTTTGGAAAAATCTTCACCCGTAGTTGAAGTTATAAGTAGAAGTTGGTTAGAACTTCTAAGGCGGTTGAGCGGGCCTGAGCGCACGGAGTAGAGCTAAACCTTGCTCAGATCGACATATAAACTCTGATAATTTTGGGCTTATCGAGGTAAACATTCCTAACCTTCTCATTGTAATTGGAAATTACATGTTGTGAGTATATAGTTAAGTATACTATATATAGAACTGAACATAGTTGCGGCAATGTCTTTGACTTAAGCTCGAATAATACTTACGCAATGTCTTGCGACTTAAGCCCAATTTAAAGAAGAGAACTGAATCAGTAATTACATAGATCAGACATGAGACTTGTGTAGCATTACTGTAGTAGAATTGTACACCCCCCGTTAGACGTGTTAACCCCCCGTTGGCTTGCAGCCGCCTCGATAGAGGAGAGATTTACGCCGTCATGGGGGAGGTGTCGAATTTTTTGTAGAATATTCTACATTGAGATCTAAGATGTTAATAGGCGCCATGGCCTCTATAGGTTGAAATACTACGATGGCGTGGTCTACTTGGCTTAAGGAGAGCCGACGGTTTGAGGTACTTGGAGCGTTTGGCTATTAGTCGATAATCGTCGCGAGGTATGTGAACCTCTTCCTATCTTTTCTAGCATGATATGTGTAACTATGTAGTACGGTAGACGCATACGTGCTAAATGTATTTGATTGGTTTGAGACATAAAGTGTTATAACGGCTTTATGAGGTTGGTTATAACAAACTTTATGTAGATAAGAAAATGCTTTGTGATTGTAAAAGGTAATCGATTTGACTTATAACCGACTTGATGTGTGATAATAAAGCATTTGAAGTATTTCATTAAGAAACCGCTTTGAAAGAAGAGTAATACTTGGTTTTGAAAACATAAGAGTTATACTAGCTTTACGGGAAGTTAGGTATAACGCCTTAAGAGACTTGACTTGATATGGATGTTAGTGTGAAACCTCATTCGTGAGTAATGAGTACTTGATTTTAAAAGGAATAATGTTTTACTGATTTGGAGATCAGAATAGTATCGAACAAACCATCGCAGGCTTAATAAAGGAAAATGTAATGACTAACGGCATTATTAAAACCAAGTAGAAACCTCCATCCGCATAAGCTAAGATGAGACAAAATGATATTACATTTTCTAGATCATGGTCGCTTAATAAGATTGATTATGATCAAGAATAACCTACTCGGCTAGGGCATATGTTACTCAATTGTTTTAAAAGAGATTAAGACATCAACTATGAAACTTTTCTAAAAAGAGACTTGCGTAATTGAAATTAGGCAAACCGAACTTTAGGTAAAGAAAGGCATCAGGTTGTCTTAAAATGGTTTAAAACATAACGTGTTATAACAAAATTTTTATGGGAAGTTGGTTATAACGACGTTATGAAAACAAAAGAAGGTTTTATCACCGGTTTTAAGGTGGTAACTTGACTTTAAAAAGAGAAGTGTTTTGGTCTAAAAGAAGGCATGGTGTTGCCTTAATTTGGTTTTAAAAGGATAGTATGGAAGTTGTTTTAGTTTACTTAAAAGATATAAGTCACTCTATTTTTATACTACGGGTATCGGGTGACTTTTATAAAAGGAATAAATCTCTTTAAAAGGAATTTAACGTACGTAGTACTTTAGGGGTAAAACCCGAACTTGGGCATAAAATGAAAGTACTTCGAGTTGTGTATAAACTTGCCTATGCTTGTTGTTGTGAAACTTGCCTATGCTTGTTGTTGTGAAACTTGCCTATGCTTGTTGTTGTGAAACTTGCCTATGCTTGTTGTGATAGCCTTTGTTGTGCAAGAATTGTGTTTCTATACTACCGCTGCCTCTCATGGAGGGTCGGTTGACTTGTTGAGAACTTACTCGACGTGACCTACAGCGACGATAAATTCCACCGCACGCCTCGCTGATAGTGTTACTTTTTTAATCGCTTTGGACATATCGACACGACGCGTAGCGCACGTATGCTTCCACTTTGATTACCGCTCGTTGTCTTATTGTTTCCTTTGGACATATCGACACGACGCGTAGCGCATTCGTATGCTTCCATTTGGAATGCTTTTATTTGTTCCCTTTGGACATATCGACACGATGCGTAGCGCATCGTATGCTTCCATTTGGAATGTCGTCTTATTGTTTCCTTGGACATACCGACACGACGCGTAGCGCACGTATGCTACCATTTGGAATGTTGTCTTATTTGTTCCTTTCGACATACCGACACGATGCGTAGCGCACGTATGCTCCCATTTGGATTGATGTCTTGTTGTTATCATATCATAGATCGCCGCAGGCGGAAGGTACTCACGCGTGATTGATGTTGGCGTGAGACCTTGAATTGATATAATCATATGCTGCGCATCGTAGTTTGGTTATCACACTGCTCTCCCGCTTATAGGCTAGTATGATTTCATTTACGATTTTACGCTTTCACATACTTGGTACTGCAGATCGACTCCTTCTGGGCCGCTCATGCCGCAGTGTAAGTACATCTACCGCCGATCCCCGCTAGGATCTCATTTCAAAGATTGGGAAGCCCGCTTTCGCCGAGGCTTATCTTTGGTATGTTACCCAGTCCGTAAGTTCTTGAACGTTCGTGGTATGGGCCCCGCCCCGTCATAGTTGTTGTATAAATCTTAGAGGTCCGTAGTAATCGCCAGGCGTGGTTTGTAAAAAGGATAATCGTCGTATTTATGTATATATGATGAAGGCAACTGTTTTAGTTGGCCTGTTTATTTATCTTGTCTCTTAATTCATGTTCATGTTTTTATTTCCGCTGATTTTCTCTGATGTTGTATCACTAGGGTGCCCGGGGTAAGGCACCAGTCACGGGCCCGGGTTCGGGTCGTGACAACATGTATGATAACCAAACTACAGTACACAACATATAAATAGTCATATCAAGTCAGGGACTCACGCCCTCCAAATCATCACTCGTGCCCGTGGAATTTCTTCCTCACCGCCGGCAGTCTATGATATGATAACAATAAGACAGCAATCCAAAAGGGAGCATACCCGCGCGCTTACGATCGTGTCAAGATGTCCAAAGGGAAACACTAAGACAACATTCCAAATGGAAGCATACCCGCAGCGCCACGATCGTGTCGGATGTCCAAAGGGAAACAATAAGACAACATTCCAAATAAGCATACCCGCGCGCCACGATCATGTCGATGTCCAAAAGGGAACAACAAGGCAGCAATCAAAATGGAAGCATACCCGCAGCGCCACGATCGTGTCGCATGTCCAAAGCGATTAGCAAAAGTAACACTATCAACAGAACGCACTGCGGAATTTCTCCACACGCCGCAAGACGCCCAAATAAGTTCTCAACAAGTCAACCGACCTCCATCGAGAGACGCCAGAGTATAGAAACACAATTCTTGCACAACAAAGGCTATCACAACAAGCATAGGCAAGTTTCATAACAACAAGCATAGGCAAGCTTCACAACAACAAGCATAGGCAAGTTTCACAACAACAAGCATAGTAAGTTATACACAACTCAAGGTACTTTCATTTTATGCCAAAGTCCTGTTTTAACTCCTAAAGTACTACGTAGTTAAATTCCTTTTAAGAGATCTATTCCTTTTATAAAAGTCACCCGCAATTCGTAGTATAAAAATAGAGTGACTTACATCTTTTAAGTAAACCAATACAACTTCCATACTTTTCCTTTTAAAACCAAAATTAAGGCAATGCCATGCCTTCTTTGTCGACCAAAATACTTCTTTTAAAGTCAATTTACCACATTAAAACCAATGATAAAAACCCTTCTTTGTTCTCATAAAGTCGTTATAACTAACTTCCCATAAAGTCGTTATAACACTTTATGTTTTAAACCAATTTAAGACAAAACAATGCCTTTCTTTTCCTAGAGTTCTAGTTTGCCTAATTTCAATTACTCAAGTCTCATTACTTTAGAAAAGTTTCATAGTTCGATGTCTTAATTTCCTTTAAAACAATTGAGTAACATATGCCATAAAGTAGTATGTTATTCTTGTTCATAAATCTTATTTAAGCAGCCATGATCTAGAAATGTAATATCATTTTGTCTCATCTTAGCTTCTATGCAGATGGAGGTTTCTACCGGTTTTAATAATACTTCTTTATTCAATACATTTCCTTTATTAACGCCGCAGTTGGTTTGTCGATACTCATTCGATTCAAATCAAGAAACATTATTCCCTTTAAAACCAAGTACTCATTACTCACGAATGAGGTTTCACACAAACATCCATATTAAGTCAAGTCTCTTATATTTTAAGAATAAGTCTCTTAACTTCTAAATCATTAAACCATTCTTTTTATCTTCTTAAGACGTTACACCTAACTTCTCATAAAGTCGTATAACTCTTATGTTTTCAAACCAAGTATACACTTCTTTCAAAAAGGTTTCTTAATCTTTTAGAATACTTCAAGGTTCTTTATTACCACACATCAAGTCTGTTATAAGTCAAATCGCTTATCTTTAAAACCACAAAGCATTTCTCATTTACATAGAGTCAGTTATAACCAACTTCCCATAAAGCCGTTATAACACTTTATGTTTAAAAACAATCAAATACATTTAACACACGTACGCCTACCGTACTACATAGTTATACACATATCATGCTAGAACAGATAGGAAGAGGTTCACATACCTCGCGACGATTATCGACTAATAGCAAAACGCCCAAGTACCTCAAACCGCTTCGGCCACACTCTAAGCCAAACAGATCACCCACACGTAGTACTACAACCTATAGAGGCCACAAGGCGCCTATTAATATCTTTAGATCCCGACGTAGAATATTCTACGTAAAATTGGAAGACCTCCCCGCAACAGTAATTCTTCTCTCTCTATCGAGGCCGCTACCAAGCCAACCGTGGTTTACAAGTTTAACCGACGTGTATAATTCTACTTCACAAGAATGCTATACAAGTCTACTGTAATACAGTCCTAAGTAATTACAGTTCAGTTCTCATCTTAAAATTCAGGCTTAAGTCGCAAGACATTGCCGTAAGTATTATTCAGGCTTAAGTCAAAAGACATTGCCGTAAGTATTATTTAATTCTATATATAGTATACTTCAACTATATATTCCAACAATATGTAATTTCCAATTACAATAGAAGGTCAAGAGTGTTTACCTCGATAAGCCCAAAATTATCCGAGTTTAAATGTCGATCCTGAGCAAGGTTTAGCTCCTACACTGGGCGCTCCAACCCACTCCAAACAACCCTTAGAAGTTCTAACCAACTTCTACCTAAATACTTCAACTAACAATGAAGATTTCCTTAGGGTTTCGTTTAGAGGCTAAAAAGAAGTATAATGGTATTTTCTAGGCTTTTGTATAAGTGTAACCTTGGGAATACTACAAGGTATTTGGGCCAAGGTATTTGGGCATTATAACAATACTAGGAGAGTATTTCTATACCACAAAAAGGGGGTATTATACGAAGACAACTAGGCTGTGGGTGTACCCCACTGCCAAGCCTCTACAAAGGGAGGGGAGACCCTCTACCAAAGCTTCACAAGGAGGGGAGGGGCTTGGACGGCAAACAAGAGGAGGGAGTAGTGTGAGACTTAGAAAGATTGCTCAAGTTTGGATGAAGAAAGTCTTCAACTTAGAGGGTATTTATAGGTCAAGGAATGGCCAACCAATGGCCAAGATTCTTCCAAGTGTTAGGCAAGTAGGCTAGGATTAAGCCATGTGCACCTTATCCATCTACCACACAACTTGCACAAAATATCCTACCTAACCATGCCACCTATTTTCGTCCAAACCGCCCACAAGTCCTTCCAATGTGAGGGTGACACATGTCACCCTCCCGTTGGTCCAAAATGTTTCGTCTCTCGGAAAAATCCGCAAAAATTAAAAATGACATAGCCGGAATTTTCCCTTCGCAAGTTTAGTAAAACGCTTCATTTAAAAACGATTCTTTTTGGCACTTGTGCCCAAATTTCGAAACTAGCCAACTTTAAGGCTCAAATTATAATACGTACGCCCTCACGTACATACTCTGGAAATACGGGGTATAACACGTGCAACTAGTCATGCTCAAAGATAGGAAAAGTTCTACATAGAGTAAATCACACAACTACCTCTTAACTTCTAAGAGTGGAAGGAAACATGAAAAGATACCACCGGTATATTCCATACATAGAATCATGCCAAAGGAAGGAAAAGGTTCACATACCTCGCGATGATTATCGACAAGTAGCAAAATGCTCCAAAGTACTCCAACCTTGATAGTTATTCCACCCTCCAAGTAGGATACGCTATACTTAGTACTTCAACCTATGATGGTCACAATACGTCAATTAACCTCTTACTTCAACGTAGAATATTCTAAGTGCTAAGTCACTAAATTCTACGGAAAATTGGACAGCACCTCCTTTGTTTCTACTCACTTTGCCACCTTTTTCAAGGCCGAATACAATAACCAAACACGCCACATTTAAGGCCCAAACAATGAAACCAACACAGGATTACACGCCTACTAGACGTGTAAAATTCCCCACAATAGATATCAAATTAATACAACTTACTAGGCCAACTCGCTAACTCAAGTACTACAACATCAATTCTTATCCAATTTCCATTCAATCCAAGTTATTAACATAACATGATATCAAGTCGCATTTGATTATAACCACTATAATCTCCAAATAATTAACATGCGACGATTCTAATAACGACCAAATTGTAATCCACCTTAACATGGTCTACTTTACATTTCGGATTTTCAAGGCTACAATCAATCCATAATCCTTATAAACTTCAACACATATACATCATGCTAGCAACAAGTAAAGCTAACAACAATATAAGAAATCTTGTAATACTTTCAAGGAACAAGATTATACCTCCACGATTCTTAATCAAATCTTTCAACCAAGTCGCTCCTTAGCAACTTAGAGACTCTTCAAGACACTTCAATCCGCTACTTGAGACCCTTAGAACCATACCAACAACTTTCCTTCAAACTTTCAATCCAAAACCTAGAAAGCAACTAGGTTTTCACTTTGTGACTAATACGAAAACTATCTTTTTCCGAGATTTTTCTATTGAGATACACTTACAATACACTCATGAACCTTGGTTTAAAGTGTGGAGCTCAATGATCAAGAAACAAAATTTTTTTTGTGAAGAGATGGGCTGTTACACCCCGTATTTCCAGAGTATGTACGTAAGGACGTACGTAGAAAAGTTTGTGCCTTAAAGTGTAGGGCCGAAAATTATTTGTTCACAACACCCGTTTAAAGTCGTTTTTCGACGAAACGTTTTACACAACTTGCGAAGGGAAAATTCCGGCTATATCATTTCTAATTTTTATGATTTTTCCGAGAGACTAACATTTTGGGCCAACAAGAGGGCGACACTTGTCACCCTCTCATCATGGACGCGATAATTGGACGAAATTGGAGAGTGTAGTTGGTAGGATATTTTGTGTGTTGATTGATAAAGTGGGACCCACACACACTTGTCCCAATCTTGGCCTTACACTTGCTATGCACTTGGCATGATCTTGGCCATTGGTTGGCCTTGGCTTGTCCTATAAATACCCCCCTAAGTTTGAAGACTTCTTCATCCTTTCCTATATTTCCTAAGTCTAAAATTCCTCCTCCTTGTATGGTGTTTCATCCAACACCCCTCTCCCCTTTGAGGCCTTGTGGCCGAGAGCCCCTCCCCCCTTGGCCGAGAGTACCCCCCCTAGTGGGGTTGGCCGAGGGGTATACACCCCCCCCATTGTGGTGTTGTCTCGTATATATACCCCCCTCTTGGTAGAAATACTCTCAAAAGTATTGTTACTATACCCAAATTTCCTTAGCCATATACCTTGAAGTATTCTAAGGTTATACCTATATGAAAAGCCCCGTTATACTATTATACTTCCCGTCAGTCACAAAACCGAACCCTAAGGAAAATCTCCATAGTTAGTTGGAGTATTACGTAGAAGTTGGTTAGAACTTCTAAGGGTTGTTTGGAGCGGGTTGGAGCGCACGGAGTTGGAGCTAAACGTTGCCCAGGATCGACATCTTTACTTGGATAATTATGGGCTTATCGAGGTAATTATCTTGTCCCCCTATTGTAATTGGAGATTACATGATTGTAGGAATATATAGTTGAAGTATACTATATATAAGAACTGAACATAGTTTTGTGGCAATGTCCTCGACTTAAGCCCGAATTTAAAGAAGAGAATCGAATCAGAATTACGTAGATCAGATATGAGACTTGCGTAGTTTGACGGGGTGGGGCTGCCCAATTTCCCGTAGGATCTTGTATCTAGATTTATTCTACCGAGTAGTCTAGACTTTGATAGACTTGTATAACCCGATAGGTTGAATGTTCTGAGTAGCATGTGCTACTTGAGAAGGTGGACCAAAGCTAGCCGTTACATAGTGGAGCGATTTGCTAATAGTCGATAATCGTCGCGAGGTATGTGAACATCTTCCTATCTCTTCTAGCATGATATGTGTATAACTATGTAGTACGGTAGACGTACGTGTGTTAATTGAACGTAGTTGTACGTCAATGTCTTTTGACTTAAGCCCGAATAATAATAATCTTGAAGTAGTTCAAGAGAATTAAGAACTGTTTTTAAAAAGAAGAGTAATACTTGGTTTTAAAAATCTTAAGAGTTATACTAGCTTTAT
Organism: Przewalskia tangutica; assembly: GCA_029844215.1. NCBI lineage: Eukaryota > Viridiplantae > Streptophyta > Magnoliopsida > Solanales > Solanaceae > Przewalskia > Przewalskia tangutica. The sequence continues at coordinate 67,878,286 of CM056726.1, forward strand.
GGGAAGTTAGGTATAATGGCTTAAGAGGGATAAAACGAATGATTTATTTATTTTAGAAGTTAAGAGACTTGATCTTGTAAGATAAGAGACTTAACTTAAATAAATTATATGAATTTTGTGTGAAACCTCATTCGTGAGTAATGAGTACTTGGTTTTTAAAAGGGATAATGTTTTACTGATTTCGAAATCGTAAATGTGTATCGACAAACCACCGCGTTAATAAAGGAAAACGATTGAATAATTAAGTATTATTAAAACCAAGAGAAACTTCCATCCGCATGTAAGCTAAGATGAGACAAAATGATATTTCCTAGATCATGGCTGATGTAATAAGATTGTTATAAACAAGAATATCCTACTCACATATAAGGCTTATGTTCCTCCGATTGTTTAAAAGAGAATTACATTCTTAAATGAATAAGACTATGAACTACTAAACCTTTCAAAATGAGAAACTTGAGTAATTGAAATTAGCAAACTTGAAACGCTTGGAAAAGAATGGTTACTTGATTTTACAAAGAGAAGTGTTTTGATTTACTTCAAAAGATAATCACTCTATTTTCATATACTACGTATTGTGTGACTTTTGTGAAAGTAACGATCTTTTAAAAGAGTTAATGTATGAAGTACTTTGGGGATAGAAACCCGATCTTCTTAATCATATAGTAGAAAGTGCCTTGTGTGTATAACTTGATTGTGTTGGTTTGTGATAGCCTTGTAATACTTTCTTGTTTATTTGATAAGTAAACATGTTAGGATGCTACGTGTGTTAGTATCTTGTGATGTTTGTGTAAAGCGGGTTTCCGATCGCGCTTAAATAGTTTCACTATCACCGTTATGATTGGTATTGTACCACTCACCTTGACTTGTTTCGGAGGTTGTCGCCTCCGACGCGGGTAGACTCAGCGGTCTAGTGACCTATGATTCGAGAATACCTCATGCGGGTCCGTGATCCATGCGGAGCTACGGAGTTCCGTGTTAGTACGCGCCCGCGGGTCACGCGTCTACGTGGCCACGCGATCGCGGTCCAGCGGATGCCGGGAGTAGCTACCCGATGCGGGTTATACCTCACGCGGCCTATGAGATTGGCCTACGCGAGTCGCGGAAGTTCCGGGGCTAGACGCCACATTAGATATCGCGCGAGTGGCCGCCTTTGATCATGTGACGGTTCAGACAGATCTCATGATACGCTTTATGACCTTGTTGGTACTGTGGGTTTTAGTAGTCGCTATGCCTTCGCATTTACCCCGACGGTTTTATTAGGACACAGTGGGACTCGTGTTCATGTGTATTCTTGATGCTTTTATATCATAGATCGCCAAGCTGGCGGGAAGGTATTCCACGCGCATGAATGATGCGCGGCGTGAGACCCATAGTTATATTTGAGTGATGAATTTGGCGCGAGTCCCCGACTTGACATGATCGCTATTTATCAGGAATCGTAGTTTGGTTATCATGCATGTATCCCGCTTTATATAGATTACTATGATTTCATTTACGATTTATTTTCGCCACATACTCTGCACTGTTGCATCGACCTCCTTCGGCCGCGTCATGCCGCAGTAAAGGTACACCGCCATTGATCCTCGCCTAGGGTCACGATTCGCTTGGGAAAGCTCCGCTTCTCCGAGGCTTATTCGTATAGTCCCCGTCGTGAGGTGCTACATTCGTGGTATGACGGCCCCGCCCCGTCGCTGTTGTCATATCATTCGTAGAGGTCTCAGAGTAATCGCCAGGCGTGGTTTGTAAAGAAGGATTAAACTGTTCTTTTTGAAAGAGTTGTTATTTATATATATGCCGAAAGGCAACTTTTCTTCAGAAAACATGTGTTTCCTTTGCATTATTTCATATTGTGTTTTATGTTCACGATTACTGATGTTGTATCACTAGGGTGCCCGGTAAGGCACGACCACGCCCGGATCGGTCGTGACAAAAGTGGTATCAGAGCGCTAATCCTCGGAAAGTGTCTACGCATCAGATCCAAGAGTTCGATTATCGGTGTGTGCACCACACCAATAATCGTGAGGCTATAGGATATTTAGGATTGGTTTCTATTCTTCTCACTCGAGATCGTGCCTTAGAGTCGTGTTGTAAGTCGACCTCTAACGCATTTCTTCCCTTACCGCTATGCCTCCGCAGGGCAACCCGCCCGTGAGAGGCGCGCCGGCGGAGCCGCGAGTAGTTCGCAGGGTTACGTGGCACACGCCCAATCATCACCCGAGTTAGGTGCTTCATTTGGGGAGTTCACGACGCCACTAGCCCCAGCAGAGTTTAGCACGCGGCGGTTCCTACTACGCCATGATATTTGAACCTTCGCCCACGATCGAACAGTGAATTTAGATCGCAGCAGGCGACCACATTAGCTATGGATTTGGCTACCGAGAGTATACCGACGAACCGCGAGTCTTGATGAATATCAACGGTAGGGTTGTGCAAGAGTAGCTCTTCGCTAGGTTGAGCATGGCTCGTACGCGCTTATGCACGCAGCCGAGGAACGAAAGATCGACGTTAACCAAGGACAGCGAGGCAGGCCGTAATGAAGGTCCTTTGGTAACTTTCGAGGCAAGTCACCTCACCAGGATTAGATTATGCACATCCACCAATGCAGTGGTCCTCCAGTGGTTCGTGACGCTCGTACGCAGAGTCGGGTCGAGCTCCGTGACTTCCTGCTCACAATGTGACAAAGCGCCATCCCGGAATGTCATCTTTAGTTTGTACTTGTTGTACTGCCGCGCCGTGGCCGTGTCGAGATGGTGACCTAGTAGGAGGGTTGTAAGTAGGAAGACTTAGCCTTCAGAATCGATGGGTAGTTCGTCACCTTCCTTAGCTATGCGCCCTACGGGGCAGGTTTGACTAGAACGACATGGGGAGCTAAGCGAGATTCGTGCATATCCTTAACCCTCTGTAGAGATCGCAGTGTGATAAGATGAGTATACCATAAGTGCTATGTTCGATAGCAAGGTGTTAGTTGTGATTAGATCATGGTTAGTAACCCGAAAGATTGGGGATAGAGAAAGTGTGAGCCTTAGAGCTTTATACGTAGAGACCTTAGAGGTAAGGTCATCTCGAGTAAAAGACGTATGTTTATACGTTTAACCCTTGTCGGAGTGCATAGTGCACGTGAGCTATGTTTGTGGGATAAGTCCCTGAGTAGTGTGGAATGAAAGAGGGTAGTTGAGCTAAGAAGACCGCTAGGTTTTCGTAACGTGATTAGTGAGATTGTTCGGACGGAGCTAGTATTTTTTCGCGCTGCCGTCGTCAGGTTGAGGCACGCTGCGTCAACCCGCGCCCGTATGCGTGGTTCTGTTTGTGGTGGTCCCGCCTTGTGATAGGGTCACGAGGGTGTTAGGCCCATGTTTAGTTAACCAGCGTACGAGTTCGTGGATGCGTTCAACCAGTAGTCGGGCCGATGGGGGCAGCCCGTCGTGTTTTTCGGTCAGGACCGTGTACTCAGCAGTGTTGATATATCAGAAAGGTTGTAAGGCTGCACGGGGTGCCTACCTTCACCTTATGGCGCATGGGGCCTGTGTTACTACCGTTTCTTTTTCTTTCCGAAGTTTTACCAGCAGGTTAGGAACTCAGCGAGTCTCGACCACATTCGCCTCTGCCGCTGTTCGATTTCGCGTAGTTGCGATTGTTGTCTCGTCGCTAAGTGTTTTTAGCTACCATTTCGTGTTCGGATGTCGCCTTACGAAGCCTCAGAGGGCGGAAGTGTAAGTGCTGGTCGTTGGTTTGTTGTTGGCGTTCGGATAGTTGGTTCAGCTTGTTCCAACAGATCGTGGATAGTGAAGCTTATCTAGAGGAGGTTTTGGCAGCTCAAAGAAATCGTATGATTATCGGCGACGACGCTTAAAGTTCAGTTGACGATCGGTCTTCAAGGTACAACCCGTTAGGGTGTGACGAGTTTTGGAAAACAGAGGAACTTAGCCCGAGTTACTTGGGCCTTTTTGTGTTCATATGAAGAGTAGGCCAGTTGTCTATATGTTAGCATTTGCCGTCCGACTTAGAGGCAAGACGTCCGCCTTTCAGATGGTTATGTTCAGAAAGTATCTGAGATCCATCCAGAGTGTTCCCGCTAATGTTGACCACGTTAGAGATAGTAACCCCGAGTTTTGGGAACCAAGCGATTTAAATGTGGTAGGTTATGAAAGAGTTCGAGTGTACAAGAAGTGTATGACAATTTCGTGGACCGCACGCAGCCCGGCACCATTTGTTGGGTCGCCGGAGTGACACTAGAACCTTGCGGCAAAGTGACAAAAGTGGTGTCGGGAAGAAGCGAGCATGTATGGCGAGCATAGATGTGATCAATTCTTTTATAAAGAGAAGGTGCGAAGGAAGGATATTCTAGACCCCGGAGAGAGGTGTTTTGTGGTGATGTTAGAGGTGTTTCCTCGTGGACTTTGATAGAAGTATTTACGCGGTATTTCGTACAGCGTGGCAGATCGCTCGTAAGTATAGTAGTGAGACTATACGCGCACGCTTGTTTTGAGATTTAGAAGGAACATTCGACGCATGTTTGTGCGAGGCGAATGTTACACCTCGTATTTCCGCAGTACGACGTAAGGACGCACGAGAAAAGTTTGTGCCTTAAAGTGTAGGGCGAAAATTATTTGTTCACAACACCCGCTTAAAGTCGCTTTTCGACTAAACGCTTTACATAACTTCGAAGGGAAAATTCCGCTATATCATTTCTAATTTTTGGATTTTTCCGAGAGACTAACATTTTGGGCCAACAAGAGGCGACACTTGTCACCCTCTCATCGCGTACGCGCGGTAATTGGACGAAATTGGAGAGTGTAGTTGGTAGGATATTTTGTGTGTTGATTGATAAAGTGGGACCCACACACACTTGTCCCAATCTTGGCCTTACACTTGCTATGCACTTGGCATGATCTTGGCCATTGGTTGGCCTTGGCTTGTCCTATAAATACCCGCCTAAGTTTGAAGACTTCTTCATCCTTTCCTATATTTCCTAAGTCTAAAATTCCTCCTCCTTGTATGGTGTTTCGTCCAACACCCTCTCCCCTGCCACGACTGCCCGGCCCGTGGATCGTGCCTTACCCTGCACCCTAGTGACACAACATCGAGTAATCAGTGAACATAAAACACATACATGAACAAGTGAAGTACAAAACAAGAACTGAGGAAAACTTGCCTTTCTAAGATATATAAATAACCACTTTTACAAACCCCGCCCACAACAAGATTACATGCACTTCTAAGAAATGATACGACAACATCGACGGGACAGGGCCCCGTCATACCCCTGAATGTAAGCACCTACAACAACAGGGGACTATACCAAGATAAGCCTCCGGAGAAACGGAGCTTCCCAAAAGCTGATTCAGACTCCTAAGAGCGAGGATCAACGATCGGTGTACCTTTACCGCGCAGATGAACGCAGCTTCAAGGAGGTCGCATAACAAAAGTACCGAGTATGTGAAACTAAAAATAAATCAGAAATGAAATCATAGTAGTCTATACAAAGCAGAGACATGTATGATAACCAAACTACGCTTCACCATAAATAAGCAATATGTCAAGTCGTGACTCACGCCTCCGCCATCACTCAATTTAACAACGGGTCTCACGCCCACCACATCAATCGTGCCCGTGGAATACCTTCCTCACCGCCAGCTTATGATATACAAGCACCAAGGAATACACATGAACACCGTGTCCCACTGTCCTAATAAAACGGCATGCAGTAAGTACGAAGGCATAGCCGACTACTAACACCCACAGCACTCAACAAGGTCATAAGTCGTGTCATGATATCTGTCTGCATCGTCACATGATAAAAGCCGGTCACTCGCTCGCAGATCAAATGCGCGTTTAGCCCTCGAACTCTCCGCAGCCCGCATAGGCCGCCGATAGGCCCGCATGAGGTATAACCCCGCATCGAGGGTAGCTACTCCCGCATCGCCCCGACTCGCACCGCATGGCCACGCGACCGCATGACCACAAGGGTCGCACACTAACTCGAGCTCCCGTAGCCCGCATGGATCCCCGACCCGCATGAGGTATTCTCAATCACGGTCCTGCATCACCGAAGTCTACCCCGCATCGGAGGCGCTTAACCCCTAACACAAGTCAAGGTGAGTGGTACAATACCAACATAACTACTGATAGTCAAACATCTTTAAGCGCAGTCGAGGGGAAAACCCCTTTACACTAACATCACAAGATACTAACACACGTAGCATCCCAACATGTTTACTTCTCAAATCAACAAGAAAGTATTTACAAGGCTATCACGAACCAATACAATAGAGTATTCACACAAGGTACTTTCTACTAACAAGTTCTGTATCTAACCCCAAAGTACTTCACACATTAAATCTTTAAAAGATCTGCTTTTTCACATAAGTCACACAATACCCGTAGTATAAAATAGAGTGACTATCCTTTTAAGAAAACTAAAACTCTTACCTTTGTAAAATCAAGTAACAACATTATTTTCCAAACGTCCAAGTTTGCCTAATATCAAATGTTCACGTTTCTTATTTTAGAAAGGTTTCGTAGTTCATAGTTTTATTCATTTAAGAATATAATTCTCTTTAAACAATCTGAGAAACATAAGCCTTATATGTGAGTAGGATATTCTTGTTTATAACAATCTTATTACAGCAGCCATGATCTAGGAAATATCATTTTGTCTCATCTTAGCTTCTATGCAGATGGAAGTTTCTACTGGTTTTAATAATACTTAATTATTCAAAACATTTCCTTTAATTTAACGCTGCAGTGGTTTGTCGATACACATTCTGATTTCCGAAATCAGTAAAGCATTCTTAAGCCGTTATACCTAACTTCCCATAAAGCTAGTATAACTCTTAAGTTTTCAAACACCAAGTATTACTTCTTTCAAAATGATTCAAAATCTTTTGAAATACTTCAAGTTCTTTCTTATCATATAACAAGCCGCTTAAAGTTCAAATCGCTACCTTTTAAAAACCACATGTATTTTCTTACTAACATAAAGTCATATAACCAACTTCCCATAAAGCCGTTATAACACTTTATGTTTTAAACCACTCAAACACATTTAGCACATGTACGCTCACCGCATTTACATAGTTCACACATATCATGCTGTAAGAGATAGGAAGAGGTTCACATACCTCGCGACGAGTATCGACTACAGCAAAACGCCCAAGTACATCCAAACGCTACTCCTTAAGCCACGTAGATCGCGCCACACGTAGTACATCAACCTATAAGGCCACAAGGCGCTTTATTAACATTTAGATCTCATCGTAGAACATTCTAACCAAAATTCTACAAAGACTTCTCCCGCAACAGAAATCTCCTCCTCTATCGAGGCCGCTACCAAGCCAACCAGGGGTTATACATCTAACCCTAACTGTACAATTCTACTCCACTGCACTACTACACAAGTCTCAGTAATCAGACTCTAAGTAATTACACAAGATTTTCTTTAAATTCAGCTTAAGTCGCAAGACATTGCCGTAAGTATTATTCAGCTTAAGTCAAAAGACATTGCCGATAACTACGCTCAAGACTATATATAGTATACTTCAACTATATAATCTAACAACATGTAATTTTTAATTACAATAGGGGGGCAAGATAATTACCTCGATAAGCCCATAATTATCCGAGTTTAATGTCGATCCTTAGCAAAGTTTAGCTCCAACTCCGAGCGCTCCAACCCGCTCTAAACCACCCTTAGAAGTTCTAACCAACTTCTACACAATACTCCAACGGACTATGGAGATTTTCCTAGTGTTTGGTTTTGGGACCGACGGAAGTATAATAGTATAACTGGGCTTTTTGTAAAGGTATAACCTTAGAATACTACAAGGTATTTGGCTAAGGTAATTTGGGCATTATAACAATACTTTTGAGAGTATTTCTACACCACAAAAAGGGGGGTATTATACGAAAACAACTAGCAGTGGGTACCTACTTAGCAACTCTAGGAGTGGCACTACTCGCTAGCACCCCAGAGGTGCTCTGCCACAAGTGAGGAGGCCTCGCCGAACTCAACACAAGGGAGGGAGAGGATTTTACACTTAGAAACATTTAGGAATGGATGAAGAATTCATCAAAGGGAGAGGGGTATTTATAGCACAAGCCAAGGCCAACCAATGGCCAAGATTGAGCCAAGTGCTACACAAGTGTAGGGCCAAGATATGCCCAAGTGCCCCCTAGTCCCTACTCCTTAAAACCCTCACAAATATCTACCAAAATATCTACCACTTGACATCCCCATTTCGTCCAAGTACCGCCCACCTTGCCCACCAATGAGAGGGTGCCAAGTGCCGCCCTCTCGTTGGTCCAAAATGTTCCGTCTCTCGGAAAAATCCGCAAAAATAAGAAGATGAAGATTTCAAACTTCAATATATATATACCACATGCTCATTTCTTAACTACTATAACATGTAATATTCAATTACATTAAGAAGATGAAGATTTTACCTCAATAAGCCCTAATAATGTCCAAGCGTAAAAATCGATCCTTAGCAACTTTTAGCTCCTCTTATTATGTTCCAATCCGCTCCAAGCACTCATTAGAAGCTCATGAAGAACTCCTCTTCAAGTTCCATCTTCAAAGTTGAAGAACACCTTAGGTTTTGGACGAATAGGAGGGTGACACGTGTCACCCCCTTAGGTGGCATGTTGGCCGAAATGAGAGGACAAGTGGCAAGCCAAGTGTCCCAAGTCTTGTGTTGGACAAGTGGCTTGTGGGACCCACACACACTTGTCCCCAATCTCATCCACACACTTGCTTTGATTCTAGCCCTTGGTTATCTTATAAATACACCCTTGTAGAAGACTTCATCCACACTTAGATAAATTTCCAAGGCAAATACTCCCTCCCTCTTGAGACTTGCTCTCGGCACCTCTCCCCTTAGGCTTAGAATTTGTGCTATTGTTGTTGATAAATCCCAACACTTAAACCAAGTGTCCCTTGTAGTGTTCTAAAGATATCCCAACACAAAAATCCCGGAAATACTACGTTAATCCGATAGTCGCAATGTGAAACCCTAAGGTGATTTTCATATTTTTGGATGAAGTGTTGAGAGAAGTTGGTTAGGAACTTCTAAGGGTTGCTTGGAGTTGATTGGAACGTAAGGATTTGGAGCTAAGATTCCTAAGGATCGACTTTTAATAATTGGAAAATTTTGGGCTTATCGAGGTAATGATCTTTGTCCTTCTATTGAAATTGGAGATTACATGTTGTAGTAGTATATAAATTGAGTATATGATATGTGGAAGGAAGATTGAAAAGAATTGGACCTTAACAAAGTTGTTAAATCGAGAATTGACATTGGACTGTATTTACAATGGACTGTGTTGTATATTGTGGGGCAGAATTTTACACGTCCATGTCACGACCCGAACCCGGGCCCGTGACTGGTGCCTTACCCCGGGCACCCTAGTGACACAACATCAGAGTAATCAGCGGAACATAAAACACATACATGAAACAAGTGAAGTACAAAACAGTAATCTGAGGAAAACTTGCCTTTCGGCATATATAAATAACAACTTTTACAAATGAACAGTTTAATCCTTTTTACAAACCCTGCCCACAACAGTACTACAGACCTCTAAGAAATGATACGACAACAATGGCGGGACAGGGCCCCGCCATACCCCTGAATGTAAGCACCTACAACAACAGGGGACTATACCAAGATAAGCCTCCGGAGGAACGGAGCTTCCCACACGCTGAACTGTGACCCTAAGAGCGAGGATCAACGACTGGTGTACCTCAACCTGCGGCATGAACGCAGCCTCGGCGAGGTCGATAACAGTACCGAGTATGTGAAATCAAAATACATATCAGAAATGAAATCATAGCAGCCATATAAAGCAGAGACATGTATGATAACCAAACTACGCTTTACTACAAAGCGATATGTCAAGTCGTGACTCACGCCTCAAGTCATCACTCAAGTATAACAATGGGTCTCGTGCCCACAACATCAATCATGCCCGTGGAATACCTTCCTCACCGCAGCCTATGATATAAAAGCACCAAGGAACACACATGAACACCAGTCCCACTGTGTCATAATAAAGCATCAGACGGTAAGTGCGGCGCATAGCCGACTACTAAAACCTACAGCACCAACAAGGTCATGAATCGATCATAAGATCTGCTCAGACCGTCACATGATCAAAGCCGCCACTTGCCCGCAGATCACGTACGCGTCTAACCTCGAACTCCCGCAGCCCGCATAGGCCAATCTCATCGCCCGCATGAGGTATTCCGCATCGAGGGTAGCTACTCCCGCATCGCCCCGACTTCGCACCGCATGGCCACATGGACCGCATGCCCATAAAGGACGATACTAACTCGAACTCGTAGCTCGCATAGGCCCCGGGACTGCATGAGGTATTCTCGAATCATAGGTCCATCGACCCGAGTCTACCCCGCGTCGGAGGCGACAACCCCTAATCATCTCAAGAGATGAATGCCACAATACTATCATAACGACCGATAGTTAATAAGCACAATCAAGGAAACCCTTCACACAAACATCACAAGATACTAACACACGTAGCATCCCAACACGTTTACTTATCAAAGCAATCAAGAAAGTATTACAAGGCTATCACAAACCAATACAATCAAGTTGTTCACCCAAGGTACCTTCTACTATATGATTAACAAGATCGGTTTTTATCCCCAAAGTACTTCATACATTAACTCTTAAAAGATACGTTACTTTCACAATGTCACACAATACCCGTAGTATAAAATAGAGTGACTATCCTTTTAAAGTAAATCAATTACTTCTCTTTGTAAAATCAAGTAGCAACATTCTTTTCCAATGATCAAGTTTGCCTAATTTCCAATGTCCAAGTTTCTCATTTTAGAAAGGTTTCGTAGTTCATAGTCTTATTCATTTGAGAATATAATTCTCCTTAAAACTATCTGAGAAACATAAGTCTTATATGTGAGTAGGATATTCTTGTTTATAACAATCTTATTACAGCAGCCATGATCTAGGAAATATCATTTTGTCTCGTCTTAGCTTCTATGCAGATGGAAGTTTCTACTGGTTTTAATAATACTTAATTAGTCAAAAGCATTTCCTTTTATTAACGCTGCAGTGGTTTGTCGATACACATTCTGATTTCCGAAATCAGTAAAACATTCTTAAGCCGTTATACCTAACTTCCCATAAAGCTAGTATAACTCTTAAGTTTTTCAAAAACCAAGTATTACTTCTTCTTTCAAAATGATTCAAAAATCTTTTGAAATACTTCAAGTTCTTTATTAACACATAACAAGCCAGTTATGGTTCAAATCAGTACCTTTTAAAAAAACACATGTATTTTCTTACCAACATAAAGCTGTTATAACCAACTTCCCATAAAGTCGTTATAACACTTTATGTTTTAACCCAATCACATACATTTAGCACATGTACGTCTACCGTACTACATAGTTCACACATATCATGCTAGAAGAGATAGGAAGAGGTTCACATACCTCGCGACGATTATCGACTAAATAGCAAAACGCTCCAAGTACCTCAAACCGCCGGCTACTCCCTAAGCCAAGTAGATCGCGCCACGCATAGTACTTCAACCTATAAGGCCACAAGGCGCTTATTAACATTTAGATCTCATCGTAGAACATTCTACCGAAAATTCGGCAGCACCTCCCCCCCCCCGCAACAGCGTAAATCTCCTCCTCTATCGAGGCCGGCTACCAAGCCAACCGGTGGGTTATGATCTAACCCTAACGGTACAATTCTACTCCACTACTACTACACAAGTCTCTCAGAATACAACCCTACGTAATTATAGTTCAGTACTCCTCTTTAAATTCAGGCTTAAGTCGCAAGACATTGCCGTAAGTATTATTCAGGCTTAAGTCAAAAGACATTGTCAATAACTACGTTCAGTTCCAATATATAGTATACTTCAACTATATATTCAAGCAATCATGTAATTTCCAATTACAATAGAGGGACAAGATAATTACCTCGATAAGCCCATAATTATCCTAGCTTAAAGTCGATCCTGGGCAATCGTTTAGCTCCAACTCCGAGCGCTCCAACCCGCTCTAAACCACCCTTAGAAGTATAATAGTATATCTGGGCTTTTTGTAAAGGTATAACCTTAGAATACTACAAGGTATTGGCTAAGGAAATTTGGGCATTATAACAATACTTTTGAGAGTATTTCTACCAAGAGAGGGGGGTATTATACGGAAACAACTAGGCTAGGGGTACCCCACGGCTAGCACCCCAAGGAGTGTGGTATACCTCTCTACTACCCCACTGGGGAACTCTCGCCTTGAGGGGAAGGCTTTGGACGAGAACTCTGTAAGGGAGAGGAGGGATTTTAACACTTAGAATATTTTTTTGGATGAAGAAGTTCATCAAAGGGAGGGTATTTATAGGTCAAGGATGGCCAACCAAAGGCCAAGATCAATCCATGTGTTAGGCAAGTGTAGGGCTAGGATTTACCAAACACAAATATCCTACCTACCCTTGACTTTGTGCCAAGGCACAAAAACGTGTCAAGCTTAGCCATTTTCGTCCAATGGACGATTTGAAGTCCACCAATGAGAGGGTGCCAAGTGGCGCCCTCTTGTTGGTCCAACACGTTTCGTATCTCGGAAAAATCCGCAAAAATTAAAAATGACATAGCCGGAAATTCCCTACGAAAGTCGGAAAACGCTTTCGAAAAACGACTCTAAACGTGTTGTGAACAAAATTAATTCGCCAAGCCTTAATACAAGTTCAAATTTTCTACGCACGCCACACGCATATACTGAAATACGGGGTATAACATTCTCCCCTCCTTAGAAACATTCGTCCCGAATGTTCCTTCTAAGTCTCAAAAACAAACGCGCGCCAGTATAGTCTTCACTACTATACTTACGAGAACAAACCTGCCACACATGGCCACAGAAACAACTGCGCAAAAATACTCATCCAAGTCCACGAGGAAACACCTCTAACATCACCACAACCACCTCTCTCCAGGGTCTAAAATATACTTCCTTCGTACCTTCTCTCTACAAAAGAAATGATCACATCTATGCTCGCCATACATGCTCGCTTCTCTTTACTCGTCGTAGATACCACTTTGTCACTTTGTCGCGAGCCTTGCTCCGACGACCCAACAAATGGTACCGGGCTGCTTGCGATCCCGGAGGATGTCGTACACTCAAACTCTTACCACATTCTGATACGGCTTCAGTATCTAAAACTCGGGGTTACTATCTCTAACGTGGTCATCATTAAGTGGGAACACTCTGGATGGATCTCCGATACTTTTCCCGAACATCACAATACGAAAGACCGGACGATCGCTTCCCACGCCGGACGGCAAATGCTAACATATAGGCAACCTGGCCTATCCTTCACATGAACTCACAAAGGCCCAAAGTAACTCGGGCTAAGTTCCCTCTGTTTTCCAAACATGCCACACCCAAACCCGGGGTGGTACTTTCAAGAAGACCGACCGTCAACCTGAACTCTAAGCGTCGTCGCCGATTATCCGCACGATTTCTCTGAGCTGCCAGAACTTCTTCTAGACAAGCTTCTCACTATCCACAGTCTGCTGGAACAAGCCTGAACCAACTGTCTGAACCTTGCCAACCTCGAACCAATCGACCGGCAACTTACACTTCCGCCCTTACAAGGCTTCATAAGGCGATATCCGAACACTGAAATGGTAGATCAAACACTACCTCCACAGGAGACAACAATCCCCACAACTATCCCTGAAATCCCACGACCGCCCGAGGCGAATGCGGTCGAGACTCACTGAGTTCTTAACCTGCACAGTAAACTTTTAGAAAAGCGAAAAATAGCCACAACGGGCTTCATGCGACATAAGGTAAAGGTAGGCACCCCGTGCAGCCTTTCAACCCTTCAGATAACTCAACACAGCCGAGTAAACGGTCCCGAACGAAGAACACGATGGGCTGCCCCCATCGACCCGACCACCGGTCGAATGCATCCACGAACTCGTACGCTGGTTAACTGAACATGGGCCTAACACCCTCGTGACCCTACCACAAGGCGGGACCACCACAACCTGACCACCACCAAAGCGGGCCGCGGGTTGACCGCATCATGGCCTCAATCCGACCCGTCAACGAGCACAACACTAGTTCCCGATCCGAGCAGTCTCACTAATCACGCTACGAAAACCTAGCGGTCTTCTTAGCTCAACTACCCCCTTTCATTCCACACTACTAGGGACCTATCCCAACCATAACTCACGTGCACTATGCACTCCGATAAGGTCAAACATAACACTACACCTTTCTCGAGATGGCCTCACCTCTAAGGTCTCTACGTAAAAGCTCTAAGGCTCACACCTTCTCTATCCCCAAAATCTTACTCGGTTAAACAACCATGATCTAATCACGACTAACACCTTATCGTAACATAGCACTTAAGGTATACTCACCTTATCACACATCTTGATCTCTGAGGGTTAAAGATATATCTATATCTACTGCCTTCACTCCCTTGTCGCTCAAATCAAACCGCCTGCAGGCGATAACTAAGGAAGGTGGCGACTACCCATCGATCCTGAAGGCTAAGTCCTCCTACAAGGACACTCTTCGACACCAGACCCTGACGGTCATAGGTACAACAAGTACCAACCTAAAAGATGACATTACGGGATGGCGTGCATCGCTGCATGAACGGAAGCCCCGAGTTCTAACCAACTCCTGCATACCCGAATGTCACGAACTCCGTGGAAGACCACTCTGCCCGCGGAGGTGCATAATCTGATCTGCTGGTGAGGTGACTCGCCTCGAAAGTTACTAAAGGACCTTGCTGCTCTGGCCCTCTTCTGGTGTCCTTCGTTAACCTGTCGATTTCTACACGTCTCGGCCTGCTGCGCATAAGCCCGTACACAGGCCATGCTCAAGCCTAACTGAAGAATTACTCTTGCACAACCCTCTTTTAGATAGTCCTCAAGACTCGCGGTACATCGGTATACTCTCTGGTAGCCAAATCTATAGCTAGTATCAGGGTCGCCTCTTTGCAATCTAAATTCTCTGTTCCCGGTCGCGGAACTGAAGGTTCATATATCATGGCCGCAGTAGGGACTGCCGCTGCCGTGCCAAACTCTGCTGGGGCTAGTGACGTCGCAGAAATCCCCGAATGAAGCACTACCCTAGGTAATGATTGGGCCTGTGCCCTCGCCACCCTCTGTACTCTACTCGCGACTCCTGCGCTTGCCTCTGCGCTCGGGTTGCCTACGCGAGGCATATCGGTAAGGGAAAGAAATACGTTAGAGGTCCAACTTACAACACGCCTCTAAGGCACAATCTCGAGTGAGAAGAATAGAAACCAATCCTAAAATATCCTATAGCCTCACGATTATTGATGTGGTGCAACACACCGATAATCAAGACTCTCATCGATCTGATGCGTAGACACTTTCAGGATTAATCGCTCGATACCACTTTTGTCACGACCGAACGGGCGTGGATCGTGCCTTACCGGGCACCCTAGTGACACAACATCGTCAGTAATCGGCGAACATAAAACACATACATGAAACAAGTGAAGTACAAAACGATGTCGAGAAAACTTGCCTTTCGGCATATATAAATAACAACTTTTACAAATGAACAGTTTAATCCTTTTACAAACCCCGCCCAACAAGATTACGGACCTCTAAGAAATGATACGACAACAATGGCGGGACGGGGCCGCCATACTACCACGAATGTAGCACCTACAACAATGGGGACTATACCAAGATAAGCCTCGGAGGAACGGAGCTTCCCACACGCTGAATCGTGACCTTAAGAGTGAGGATCAACGGCGGGTGTACCTCAACTGCGGCATGAACGCGGCCCGAAGGAGGTCGATAACAGTACCGAGTATGTGGCGAAAATACATACGTAAATGAAATCATAGCGATCATATAAAGCAGAGACATGTATGATAACCAAACTACGATTTACCACAAAGCGATCATGTCAAGTCGAGGACTCACGCCTCAAGTCATCACTCAAGTATAACAATGGGTCTCGTGCCCACAACATCAATCATGCGTGGAATACCTTCCTCACTGTAGCGATCTATGATATAAAAGCACCAAGGAACACACATGAACACGGGTCCCTGTGTCATAATAAAGCATGCGGGGTAAGTACGAAGGCATAGCCGACTACTAAAAACCTACAGCACCAACAAGGTCATGAATCGTATCATAAGATCTGTCTGACCGTCACATGATCAAAGCCGCCCTTGCCCGCAGATCAATGTACGCGTCTAACCACGAACTCCGCGACTCGCGTAGGCCAATCTCATCGGCCATCATGAGGTATTCCCAGCATAGAGGGTAGATACTCCGGCATCGCCCCGACTTCGCGATCCGCGTGGCCACATGGACCGCATGCCCATAAAGGACGATACTAACACGGAACTCGTAGCTCGCGCATAGGCCGGGACTGCGTAGGTATTCTCGAATCATAGGTCCATCGACCGCCGAGTCTACCCGCGACGGAGGCGGCTTAACCCGGAATCATCTCAAGAGATGAATGCCACAATACTATCATAACGATAGTTAATAAGCACAATCAAGGGAAACCCCTTCACACAAACATCACAAGATACTAACACACGTAGCATCCCAACACGTTTACTTATCAAAGCAATCAAGAAAGTATTACAAGGCTATCACAAACCAATACAATCAAGTTGTTCACACAAGGTACCTTCTACTATATGATTAACAAGATCGGGTTTTTATCCCCAAAGTACTTCATACATTAACTCTTTAAAAGATACGTTACTTTCACAATGTCACACAATACCCGTAGTATAAAATAGAGTGACTATCCTTTTAAAGTAAATCAATTACTTCTCTTTGTAAAATCAAGTAGCAACATTCTTTTCCAATGATCAAGTTTGCCTAATTTCCAATGTCAAGTTTCTCATTTTAGAAAGGTTTCGTAGTTCATAGTCTTATTCATTTGAGAATATAATTCTCCTTAAAACTATCTGAGAAACATAAGTCTTATATGTGAGTAGGATATTCTTGTTTATAACAATCTTATTACAGCAGCCATGATCTAGGAAATATCATTTTGTCTCGTCTTAGCTTCTATGCGGATGGAAGTTTCTCTGGTTTTAATAATACTTAATTAGTCAAAAGCATTTCCTTTTATTAACGCGGTGGTTTGTCGATACACATTCTGATTTCCGAAATCAATAAAACATTCTTAAGCCGTTATACCTAACTTCCCATAAAGCTAGTATAACTCTTAAGTTTTTCAAAACCAAGTATTACTTCTTCTTTCAAAATGATTCAAAAATCTTTTGAAATACTTCAAGTTCTTTATTAACACATAACAAGCCAGTTATGGTTCAAATCAGTACCTTTTAAAAAAACACATGTATTTTCTTACCAACATAAAGTGTTATAACCAACTTCCCATAAAGTCGTTATAACACTTTATGTTTAACCCAATCACATACATTTAGCACATGTACGTCTACCGTACTACATAGTTCACACATATCATGCTAGAAGAGATAGGAAGAGGTTCACATACCTCGCGACGATTATCGACTAAATAGCAAAACGCTCAAAGTACCTCAAACCGCCGGCTACTCCCTAAGCCAAGTAGATCGCGCCACGCATAGTACTTCAACCTATAAGGCCACAAGGCGCTTATTAACATTTAGATCTCATCGTATAACATTCTACCGAAAATTGGCGACTCCCCCCATGCAGCGTAAATCTCCTCTCTATCGGTAGGCTGCAAGCCAACCGGGGTTATGCATCTAACCCTAACGGGTACAATTCTACTCCACGGTACTACTACACAAGTCTACTGTAATACAACCCTACGTAATTATAGTTCAGTACTCCTCTTTAAATTCAGGCTTAAGTCGCAAGACATTGCCGTAAGTATTATTCAGGCTTAAGTCAAAAGACATTGTCAATAACTACGTTCAGTTCCAATATATAGTATACTACAACTATAAATTCAAAAAACAACTAATTTCCAATTACAATAGAGCGACAAGATCAAAACATCGATAACCCCATAATTATCCTAGCTTAAAGTCGATCTGGGCAATCGTTTAGCTCAACTCAGCGCTCCAACCCGCTCTAAACCACCCTTAGAAGTTCTAACCAACTACACAATCCTCCAACGGACTATGGAGATTTCCCTAGGGTTTCGGTTTGGTGACTGACGGGAAGTATAATAGTATATCTGGGCTTTTGTAAAGGTATAACCTTAGAATACTACAAGGTATTGGCTAAGGAAATTTGGGCATTATAACAATACTTTTGAGTATTTCTACCAAGAGAGGGTATTATACGGAAACAACTAGGCTAGGGGTACCCCAGCTAGCACCCGAGAGGGGGTATACCTCGGCTGCCACTAGGGGAACTCTCGACGAGGGGAGGAAGGCTTTGGAAGAGAACCTCTAGAAGGAGAGGAGGGAGGATTTTAACACTTAGAATATTTTTTGGATGAAGAAGTTCATCAAAGGGAGGGTATTTATAGGTCAAGGATGGCCAACCAAGGCCAAGATCAATCCATGTGTTAGGCAAGTGTAGGGCTAGGATTTACCAAACACAAATATCCTACCTACCCTTGACTTTGTGCGAGCACAAAAAGCGTGCCAAGCTTAGCCATTTTCGTCCAATGGACGATTTGAAGTCCACCAATGAGAGGGTGCCAAGTGGCGCCCTCTTGTTGGTCCAACACGTTTCGTCTCTCGGAAAAATCCGCAAAAATTAAAAATGACATAGCCGGAAATTCCCCTACGAAAGCTGTGAAAACGTTTCGTCGAAAAACGACTCTAAACGGGTGTTGTGAACAAAATTAATTCGGCCAAGCCTTAATACAAGTTCAAATTTTCTACGTACGCCCACACGTACATACTCTGGAAATACGGGGTATAACAGTCCAGTTAGGTGTGTAATCCCCTTTGAGTTGCTGTTTTATTGCGCCTAAAATGTGGCATGTTGGTTATTGAATTTCGGTCCTTGAAAAAGGTGGAAAAGTACGTAGATACAGAGGAAGTGCTGCCCAATTTTCCGTAGAATAAGAAACTTTATACTTAGAAATATTCTACGAAGAAACCTAGATGTTGATAGATGTGTTATGGTTGTTATAGGTGGGTATTCTACACGCGACATACTCGACTTGGCTAGTGGATTAAGCCGAAGAGGTATGTGATTCTTCCTATCCTCTTGAGCATGATTGTTGTGAAATATATAGTACGGTAGACGTACGTGTGTTAAATGAATTTGGTTTCATTTTTGATGTCTTTGACTTGACTTCTAAATCTAAAAGGGCCTTGAATTATTCTAAAAAGTTGTGAAACATTATTTGGAAGGAAATTGATACTTGGTTTGAAAAGAATAAGTCCTCTTGGTTTTCCAAATAAATGTAGTTGTTTTGAAATGATTAAAACATAAGTGTTATAATAGCTTTATGGGAAGTTAGTTATAACGACTTGAGGAGGATAAAAAGAACGGTTTACTTACTTGATTTTAAAGGCCTTGTAAAGATTTTCTGAAGATGTAGTAATTTGGTTTGAAAAGAAAACGTGTTTTGATACTACGGGTATTAGTATCGTATAGTTTTTACGTAAAAAGAGATCTTTTTGAAAGAATTAAAGTATGTAGTACTTTGGGGTTAAAACCCGGATTGTTGGCATAAAATGAAAGTACTTTGAGTTTATAAAAATGGTGAATCAGTTTACATGTTAATGAAAGTCTAAGAGTATGTTAAACTTGCCTATGCTAGTTGTGATAGCCTTTGTTGTGCTAGTGTTGTATTTCTATGTTACCGCGTCTCTCGATGGAGGGCCGGTTATCTTATTGTTTACTTGGACATACCGACGCTGCTGGATGGTCCACTGGTATGCTTCCACTATGAGTGTTATCTTGTTATTTCCTTGGACATACTGCCACGTTGGGTGGCCCACATGTATGCTTCCACTATATTGTTCCTTTGGACATACTGACACGCTGGATGGTCCACGGGTATGCGTCCACTAGGATTGTTCCATGGCTATGCTTACACCGATGAGAGGTTCCGGGGGCATGTGGCCATGGTGCGGGTTAAATTCCCAGGTCATGTTATTAGTCCATGGACTAGCTATCCATGAAGCTTCTCAATGATGAGTGGTCACGGGCTTGATTTGTACATGTAGTTACAGGCACACTTTAGATACTTTTCCTGGTCATTTCTCGTGTATCGACAGGCTCTGATAGATAACTTAAGATACTTGCCCCGATCATATCTCGTGAGACGGTAGGCTCTGGTACGTTGGCTTAAGATACTTGCCCCGGTCAGCGTGACGCATGTTGGATCTGGTAGTTGGCTTCCGTACTTAGCCCGTAAAGTTTTATGATGCAGGATTGGATCTGGTAGTTGGCTCTTCTACTTGGCCCGATCGGTTTTATGACGCAGAAGGGATCTAGTGTTCAGGTACACATATGGGTGTTGTTGTTACACCCCGTATTTACAGGACATGTTTTAAGAACGTACGTGAGAATCCCAAATGTTAAGATTAGAGACTTGTAAAAATTTATCGGAATTATGGAATTGTCGGAAACGTAATATTGTGACGAATGGGAGGGCGACACGTGTCACCCCCCCTTATGTAGCCTTGGACGAATTAGGAATGGCCAAAAGGGTCATTTGACCTTTGTTAGGATGACTAAGTCTTGCAACTTGAAGAGCTTGACAATGTTGACTTAGTCAATGGGACCACAAGTCTTGATATTTGAAGGAACTTCATCCAAGCCACACATTTGTGCACATCTAGACCCTCCTTTGTGCTATATAGTAGTACTAGTAGCAAGACTAACTTCTACACATAGAAAAAAATTCAAGAATTAGAAGAACACCAAAGGGTAGCTCTCGGGTTCCATAGCTTCAAAAAGGAAAAAAAATTGTTTGTTGTCCATTAAACTCCACACTTTAAACCAAGGTTCATGAGGGTATTGTAAGGGTATCTCAATAGAAAAATCCCGGAAAAAGATAGTTTTCGTATTAGTCGCAAGATGAAAACCTAGTTGCTCTTCTAGGTTTTGTTGGGAAGATTGAAGGAAATTTGTTTGTGTTATTCTAAGGGTATCAAGTAGCGGATTGAAGTGTCAAGAAGAGGCTCTAAGTTGCTAAGGAGCGACTTCGGATTTGAAGTTGGACTAAGAATCGTTGAGGTAATAATCTTGTCTCTTAAGTGTTACAAGATTATATATTGTTGTTAGCCTTACATGTTTTCTAGCATGAAGTACATGTGTTGAAGTTTTATAAGTGTTATGGATTGTTGTAGCCTAAAAACCGAAATGTCATATAAGCCATTTGAAGTTGGATTACAATTTGGTCGTTAATTAGAATCGTCGCATGTTACTTACTTGAAGATTATAGTAGTTATAATCGATTGCGACTTGATATCATGTTATGCTAACAACTTGGATTGAAAAGGAAATTGGATAAGAATTGGTGTTATTGTATCTCAATGTTGCCAAATTGGCCTAGTAGTTTGTATTAGTTTGATATCATTTGTGGGGCGGAATTTTACACGTCTAGTAGGCGTGTAATCCCCTATTGTTAATTACATTGTTGGGCCTTAAATGTGGCGTGTTTGGTTATTGAATTCGGCCTTGAAAAAGGTGGCAAAGTATGTAGAAACAAAGGAGGTGCTGTCCGATTTTCCGTAGAATTTAGTGACTTTGCACTTATCATATTCTACGTTTGAAGTAAGACGTTAATAGGCGTATTGTGGACATTATAGGTTGACATACTACAGGCGGGATATTGTACTTGGCAAGTGGTTTGACCCGAAGAGGTATGTAGAACTTTCCTATATTTTGAGCATGAATAGTTGACTTACATAGTACGGTAGACGTACTAGACTTGGATATCCTTTACTTGTTTTAAGAATGGCAAAGTTGGGTGAGTTAGGAGATTAACTCACTTCTTTAAAAGTATTAAGGATGTCTTAAGTTTTAAAGTTAAGAGACTTGAAGAGTTTTAAAGTATATGATACTTGTTTCGTTTTAAACGTATAAGTCCCTTAGATAGGAAATTGTAATTGGCTAAGGTATAAAGTTAATATAACGACTTTATGGGAAGTTGGTTATATTAGCTTTAAGGAAAGATAAATAAGGATAAAATGACTTGATTTAATGAAAGGCAAATTGATTTTAAGGCATCAATTGCCTAAGGTTTTATAAGAAAAGAAGTCACTTGATTTAGAAGCCTAAGTATATTTCTAAAAGTATTGTGACTTGTATTGAAAAGTAATTGTGACTTGATACTACAATTATTAGTATCTTGGAAGTTTTATATGGAAAAGAGTCATTTTAAAGAATAGAAGTATGTAGTACTTTGGGTTAAATTCCCGGATTTTTATATAGACATGTTAGTGCCTTAAGTAAACTAAAATGAGAGGGTGTATGAACAAGACTAATAAGAAGTTAGGGGATTTCTTAACTTTCTTATATATTGTATGATAAGCCGGTAGTGCTTATGTTATGTATGATAAGTCGGTAGGGCTTATGTTATGTATGATGGTCGGTTGAGATAGGGTAAGAGTATAAATGAGGGGTACACCCCCAAGACGTTATACCACATTCTCCAGGGTAAGAGTATAAATGAGGGGTAAATCCCCAAGACGTTATACCACCTTCTCCAGGGTAAGAGTATAAATGAGGGGTAAATCCCCAAGACGTTATGTTATACCCCGTATTTCCAGAGTATGTACGTAAGGACGTACGTAGAAAATTTGAACTTGAGAATTAGGCTTGGCCGAATTAACTTTGTTCACAACACCCGGTTAGAGTCGGTTTTCGACGAAACGTTTTCACAGCTTTCGTAGGGGAATTTCCGGCTATGTCATTTTTAATTTTTTCGGATTTTTCCGAGAGACGAAACATTTTGGACCAACAAGAGGGCGACACTTGTCACCCTCTCATTGGTTAGGCTTGGGCGGTAAAGGGGTGGCCGAAAGTGTGGTTAAATTGGTCAAGGGTTGGTAGGATATTTTGTGTGTAGTTGGTTAGGGTGCACTTGGCAAGATCTTGGCCCTACACTTGCCTTGCACTTGGCAAGATCTTGGCCATTGGTTGGCCTTCACTTGACCTATAAATACCCACCCCTTTGAAGACTAATTCATCCATAAATTTGCCTAAGTCTTGAAAGCTCTCCTTCTCCCTCCCCGTGGGTTGAGTTCGGCCGAGGCCTCTCATGTGGTAGAGCACCCCTCTAGGGGTGCTAGCCGAGAGTGTACCCCCCCTAGCCTAGTTGTCTTCGTATAATACCCCCCTCTTGTTAGAAATACTCTCAAAAGTATTGTTATAATGCCCAAATTTCCTTAGCCATATACCTTGTAGTATTCTAAGGTTATACCTTTACAAAGCCCATAAATACTATTATACTTCCCTTCAGTCACAAAACCGAAACCCTAAGTAAATCTTCACCCGTAGTTGAAGTTATAAGTAGAAGTTGGTTAGAACTTCTAAGGGTTGTTTGGAGCGGGTCGGAGCGCACGGAGTAGGAGCTAAACCTTGCTCAGGATCGACATTTAAACTCGGATAATTATGGGCTTATCGAGGTAAATATCTTGTCCCCCTATTGTAATTGGAAATTACATGTTGTAAGATTATATAGTTGAAGTATACAATATATAGTACTGAACGTTATTATCGGCAATGTCTTTTGACTTAAGCCTGAATATTAAGAAACCTTTTCGAAAGAAAGTCTTGTTGTATTTACATCGGATTTGTATTCTGATGAACTTGTGTAGCTTTTACGTGAGGTAGAATTGTGCACGTCGGATTAAGCGTATAACCCCCGGTTGGCTTGGTAGCCGGCCGATAGAGAGGAGATTTACGCTGTTGTTGCGGGAGAGTCTTTGCCGAATTTTACGTAGAATGTTCTCTGAAGGGATCTAAATGTTAATGGCGCCTTGTGGCCTTATAGGTTGAAGTACTACGTGTGGCGCGATCTCGGCTTAAAGGAGTAGCCGCGGTTGGAAGTACTTGGAGCGTTTTGCTATTCGTCGCTACTCGTCGCGAGGTATGTGAACCTCTTCCCATCTCTTCTAGCATGATATGTGTGAACTATGTAGTACGGTAGACGTCGTGTGCTAAATGTATTTGATTGGTTTAAAACATAAAGTGTTATAACGGCTTTATGAGAAGTTGGTTATAACGACTTTATGTTGGTAAGAAAATACTTGTGGTTTTAAAAGGTAATCGATTTGAACTATAACGGCTTGTTATGTGATAATAAAGAACTTGAAGTATTTCAAAGATTTTGAATCATTTTGAAAGAGGAGGTAGTACTTGATTTTTTTAGAAAACTTAAGAGTTATACTAGCTTTATGGAAAGTTAGGTATAACGGCTTAAGAATGTTTTACTGATTTTGGAAATCAGAATGTGTATCGACAAACCACTGCAGCGTTAATAAAAGGAAATGTTTTTAAATAATTAAGTATTATTAAAACCAGTAGAAACTTCCATCTGCATAGAAGCTAAGATGAGACAAAATGATATTTCCTAGATCATGGCTGCTGTAATAAGATTGTTATAAACAAGAATATCCTACTCACATATAAGGCTTATGTTTCTCAGATTGTTTAAAGGAGAATTATATTCTTAAATGAATAAGACTATGAACTACGAAACCTTTCTAAAAAGGCAAACTTGAACATTGGAAACTAGGCAAACTTGAACGTTGGAAATTAGGCAAACTTGAAACATTGGAAAAGAATGTTGCTACTTGATTTTACAAAGAGAAGTAATTGATTTACTCTAAAAAGATAATCACTCTATTTTCATATACTACAGGTATTGTGTGGTTTTTGTGAAGTAACGTATCTTTTAAAGATTTAATGTATGAAGTACTTTGGGGATAGATACCCGAACTTGTTAGTAGAAAGTACCTTGTGTGAATAACTTGATTGTATTGGTTTGTGATAGCCTTGTAATACTTTCTTGTTGATTTGATAAGTAAGCATGTTAGGATGCTACGTGTGTTAGTATCTTGTGATTATTGTGTAAGGGGGTCACTCTTGTTGTGCTTACGTTGTCAAGCGTTAAGCCGTTATCTTGTTATTGTATCACATACCCCGGACTTATTATACCGAGGGCTTGCCACCCTTGATGCGGGTCTATACGGCTATGCGATCCTTGTGACTATGCGAGTCGCGGTAGCTCGGGATTGATCATTCGGTGTTTAGCGATGCGGGGATTCCTATGCGATGCTGTGAGACTATGCGGTCTTTTGAGACTATGCGGCTGCGGGAGCCTAGGCGGATACCGAGGTTAGTCGCCGATGCGGGGTATACCTCGGTGATGCAGGACCATGATTCGAGAATACCTCATGCGGTGCAGTGGGTGACCTATGCGAGGCTGCGAGAGTTCGAGGATAGACGCGCACATTGATATTGCGGGCGAGTGGCGCCTTCGATCATGTGGTGCGGTCTAGAAAGACCTCGGGATACGATTTGTGGTATTTTTTTAGTGCGTGGGTCTTAGTAGTCGGCTATGCCTTCGCACTTGCCGTCACGGTTTTATTGTGATAACTTTGAGGCGTGAGTCCACGACTTGGCATGATCGCTATTTATTGTGAATCGTAGTTTGGTTATCATACATGTCTCTGCTTTATATAGACTACTATGATTTCATTTCTGATTTATTTTGATTTCACATACTTGGTACTGTTGTCTTGACCTCGCCCGGGGCTGCGTTCATCCGCAGTAAAGGTACACCAATCGTTGATCCTCGCTCTTAGGGTCACAATTCGGCGTTTGGGAAAGCTCCGTTTCTCGGAGGCTTATCTGGTATAGTCCCTGTCGTTGTAGGTATTTACATTCGTGGTATGGCGGAACCTGTCGCCATTGTTGTCGTATCATTTCTTAGAAGTGCATGTAATCTTGTTGTGGGCGGGGTTGTAAAAGGATTAAGTTGTTCATTTGTAGGAGTTGTTATTTATATATATCGAAAGGCAAGTTTTCTCAGTTCTTGTTTTGTACTTCATTTGTTTCATGTATGTGTTTTATGTTCCGCTGATTACTCTGATGTTGTATCACTAGGGTGCCCGGGGTAAGACACCAGTCACGGGCCCAGATTCGGGTCGTGACACGTTATACCACCTTCTGAGTATGATTGAGGGGTAAACCCCCAAGACATTATACCATTCCATGGATTTGCTACCCATGATGCGAGGAATACCTCATGCGAGTCCGTAAGGGCTTATGCGGGTGAAATAGTCCCATGCGGGCGGATACAGCCTATGCGAGGAATACCTCATGCAGGTGAAATAGTCCCAAGAGTAGGATTGCTTAATGATACTGCGGGCGAGTGGTCCTGCTTTGATCGTGAGCTTCCTATTTTTATGTTGTAAGTATATTCTTATTTACTCTCATTGTTAGTAAGGCACAGTGTACTGTAATTTGATTATCATACATGTCTCCGGCTTTGTTTTAGACTTATGATGTAATTACAGTATTTTCCAGTTTTACATACTTAGTACATATTGTGTACTGACCCCCTTCCTCGGGGGTTGCGTTCATGCCGCAGGTAGGGGTAAGCAGGTGGTGGATCCTCATTCTTAGGATCACTGATCAGGCGTCAGGAGCTCCATTTCTCCGGAGGCTTGTCTTTTTGGTACAATCTTTCCCTGATGTTGTAGATTTATGTACATTCAGGGGTATGGCGGGGCCCTGTCCCGCCACAGTTGTTATTCCTAAGTGCGTAGTCACATGTTGTGGTTTGGGTTGTAAGCCGAGTTATCTTGTTTCTTGCTGAGTATGTATATTTCATGGAAGGCGGCCTTATCGGTTAAACTGTGATGTTTATTGTCTAAACATGTTATTTGTTGTGTATGTTCATTGCTATTCTCGATTTATACAGGCAGGGTGCCCGGGTAGGGCACCGATCGCACTTCCGGTCGGGTCGTGTGATTGTTTTACATCATGGATCGCGGTGAGGAAGGAGTTCCACGGGCATGATTGATATTGTGGGCATGAGACCCATGATTATATGTGAGTGATGATTTTGAGGGCATGCGTCCCTAACTTGACATGACTGTTTATATTTATTGTGAAATGGTCTTTTAAAAAGATGAAATGTGATTTCATTACAGTACTTTCAGTTTCACATACTTGGTACTTGTTGTACTGACCTCCTTCGGGGGGTTGCGTTCATGCCGCAGGTAGAGAGGTACACCGGATGTTGATCCTCGCTCATAGGATCACGGTTTTGCGTATTGGGAAGCTCCGTTTCTCCAGAGGCTTATCTTTTGGTATAGTTCCATGTCATTGTAGGTACTTGTACATTCAGGGGTATGGCGGGGCCCTATCCCGTCATAGTTGTTATATCAAACTCTTAGAGGTCTGTAGTCCTGTTGTGAGTTGGGGTTGTAATGGATGTAACTGTTCGGGTTTTGATATATATGCAGAAAAGTGACCGTTTTGGTTAGCCTGTTTCTTGTATTACATTGTTTCATGTCTATGAGTTTTATTCCTGTTATACCCCGTATTTTCCAGAGTATGTACGTGAGGGCGTACGTATACAAGTTTGAGCCTTAAGTTAGGCTAGGAACGAAAATTTGTGCACAACCCCCGAATAGAATCGTTTTCCGACGAAACGTTTTCCAAACTTTGCGAGGGGAAAATTTCGGCTATGTCATTTATTATTTTTGCGGATTTTTCCGAGAGATGAAATATTTTGGACCAACGGGAGGGTGACACGTGTCACCCTCAAAAGTGGACGGCAAAGGGCTAGCTTGGCACGTTTTTTGTGTTGAAGTTTTAGTCAAGGGTTAGGTAGGATATTTTGTAGATATTTTGTGTAGTTGATGAAGAAGTGGGACCCACAAACACTTGTCCAAATCTTGACCCTACACTTGCCCACCACTTGTCTTGATCTTGGCCATTGGTTGGCCTATAAATACCCCCCCTTTGTTGAAGACTTCTTCATCCACAAAATGTTTCTAAGTCTTGAAATCCCTCCCCCCCTCTCTATAGTTTTCGTCCTCCCCCTTGTGAGGCTTTGGCCGAGAGGTACCCCCCCTACCTTGAGTTGCTCTCGTCCAAATACACCCCCCCTTGGTAGAAAAGTATTCTCCAAGTATAGTTACTATTCCAAAATACCTTGGCCCAAATACCTTGTAGTATTCCAAGGTTACACCTATACTAAAAGCCCAGAAATACTATTATACTTCCCTTCAGTCACAAAAACGAAACCCTAAGGAAAATATTCATAGTCGGTTGAAGTGTTAAGTAGAAGTTGCGTAGAACTTCTAAGGGTTGTTTGGAGCGGGTTGGAGCGCCCAGAGTAGGAGCTAAACGTTGCTCAGGATCGACATTTAAACTTGGATAATTTTGGGCTTATCGAGGTAAATACTCTTGTCCTTATATTGTAATTGGAAATTACATACTGTAGTAGTATAGAAATGTATATAAGATACATAGAAGGATATTACAGAAGAGAATTGAACTATAATAGAAGGATATTACAGAAGATAATTAAACTGAAATCACATCAGAAGAATATTAAAGAAGAAAATTGAACTGTACTTACATAGGACTGTATTTACAGTAGACTTGTGTAGCTTAACAGGTTGGGAAGTGCTGCCCGATTTTCCGTAGAATAGAGAACCTACTGCTTAGAATATTCTACAGAGTAGTCTAGACGTTGATAGACGTATATGGCCTTTATAGGTTGAAGGTTCTGCGAGTAGCATGTTCTACTTGAAAGGTGGACAAGGCTAGCCGGGTTATAACCGTGGAGCATTTTGTTATTAGTCGATAATCGTCGCGAGGTATGTGATTCTTCCTATCCTCTTGAGCATGATATTTTAAAGAATATATATATAGTACGGTAGACGTACGTGTGTTAACTGAGCGTAGTTTTACGGCAATGTCTTTTGACTTAAGCCTGAATAATAAGAATCTTGAAGTATTTCAAGAGAATTAAGAAACCTTTTTGAAAGAAGAGTAATACTTGGTTCTAAAAGCTTAAGAGTTATACTAGCTTTATGGGAAGTTAGGTATAACGGCTTAAGAGAGATAAAAAGAATGATTTATTGATTTTTGAAGTTAAGTGACTTGATCTTAAAAGATAAGAGACTTGACTTAATTAAATTAATATGAGTTTTGTTAAAAAGTGTGAAACCTCATTCGTGGCCAATGAGTACTTGGTTTTTAAAAGAAATAATGTTTTACTGATTTCGGAAATCAGAATAAGTATCGAACAAACCACTGCAGCGTTAATAAGGGAAATGTATTGACTAATTAAGTATTATTAAAACCAGTAGAAACCCTCATCTGCATAGAAGCTAAGATAAGACAAAATGATATTACATTTCCTAGATCATGGCTGCTTTAATAAGATTGTTATGAACAAGAATAACCTACTCACACATAAGGTATATGTTTCTCAGATTGTTTTAAAAGAGAATTATATTATTAAATGATTAAGACTATAAACTACGAAACCTTTCGAAAATGAGAAACTTGAGCATTTGAAATTAGGCAAACTTGAACGTTTGGAAAATAATGTTGTTACTTGATTTTACAAAGGGAAGTGTTTTGGTTTACTTAAAAAGATAGTCACTCTATTTTTATACTACGGGTATTGTGTGACTTTTGTGAAAGAAACAGATCTTTTAAAGAATTAATGTATGAAGTACTTTGGGGATAAAAACCCGAACTTGTGGACATAAAGTAGGAAGTGCCTTGTGTGAATAACTTGATTGTGTTGGTTTGTGATAGCCTTGTAATACTTTCTTGTTGATTTGATAAGTAAACATGTTAGGATGCTACGTGTGTTAGTATCTTGTGATGTTTGTGTAAAGGGGTTTCCCTTGTTGTGCTTATGTTGTTTAACGATAAGTTGTTATGTTAGTATTATATCACTCACCTCTTGACATGATACCGGGGGTTAAGCTGCCCTCCGATGCGGGGTAGACTCAGGCGGTCTGGGACCATGATTCGAGAATACCTCATGCGGGTCCAGGGGACCTATGCGGAGCTACGAGAGTTCCAGGTTAGTGTGCGGCCTATATGGTCATGCGGTCTATGTGGCCATGCGGACTGCGAGTCCAGGACGATGCCGGGGAGTAGCTACCCTCGATGCGGGGAATACCTCATGCGGGCCTATGTGAGTGGCCTATGCGGAGCTGCGGGAAGTTCCAGGATTAGACGCGCACATTTGATACTGCGGGCGAGTGGCCAGCTTCGATCATGTGGCGGTCTAGACAGACCTCGTGATACAGTTTATGACCTTGTTGGTACTGTGGGTTTTAGTAGTCGGCTATGCCTTCGTACTTACCCCGTACGGTTTTATTATGACACAGGTGGGACCTGGTGTTCATGTGTATTCCTTGGTGCTTTTATATCATAGACTGCCGGCAGTGAGGAAGGTATTCCACGGGCATGATTGATGTTGTGGGCGTGAGACCCATAGTTATATTTGAGTGATGACTTTGAGGGCGTGAGTCCCTGACTTGACATGACTGCTTATATTGTTGTGAACTGTAGTTTGGTTATCATACATGTCTCCTGCTTTATATAGACTACTATGATTTCATTTACAGTATTTTCAGTTTCACATACTTGGTACCTGTTATCGACCTCCTTGAAAGCTGCGTTACATGCATTGGTAGAGGTACACGATCGTCGATCCTCGCTCTTAGGATCACGATTCAGCGTTTTGGGAAGCTCCGTTTCTCGGAGGCTTATCGATGATATAGTCTATCGTTGTAGGTATTTACATTCAGGTATGGCGGGGCCCTGTCCGCCATTGTTGTCATATCATTCTTAAGTGCATGTAATCTTGTTGTGGCGAGTTTGTAAAAGGGGTGTAACTGTTCGGATTTAAGTTTTTATATATATATGCCGAAGGGCAATTTTCCTCAGATAAACTGTTTCACACTTCTTATTATTTCATGTCTTGTTTTATATTCCGCTGATTACTCTGATGTATGTCTACTTGGGTGACCGGGGTAAGGCACCAGTCACGGGCCCGGGTTCGGGTCGTGACAAAAGTGGTATCAGAGCAGTTAATCCTCGGAAAGTGTCTACAGACCGTATCCAGTAGAGTCTTGATTATCGGTGTGTTGTGCACCACACCAATAATCAGGAGGCTATAGGATATTTAGGATTAGTTTCCATTCTTCTCACTCCGAGATCGTGCCTTAGAGTTGTGTTATAAGTTGGACCCCTCTAACGTAATTCTTTCCCTTACTGTTATGCCTCCGCGTAAGGCAACCCGGGCCTAGAAGGGCAAGGCAGCCAAGGGAGTTGCGAGTAGAGTACAGAGGGTTACGAGGGCACAGGCCCAATCATCACCTGGGGTGGTGCTTCATTCGGGGAGTTCTGCGACGTCACCATCCCCAGCAGAGTTTAGCACAGCGGCAGCAGTTCCTACTGCGGCCATGATATTTGAACCTTCAGTTCCACGACCAGTAGCAGAAAGTATAGACAGCAAAGAGACGACCCTGTTTCTAGCTATGGATTTAGCAACCAGAGAGTATTTTATGTATCGATTTATCGCGGGCCTTGATGAATATCTAAGAAAGGGTTGTGCAAGAGTAGCTCGTCGGTCAGGCATGAGCATGGCTGCGTCTGAGCTTATGCACGCAGCCGAGAAAGCGTGGGATCGGCGGGTTAACCAAGATCGGCGAGAAGAGGCGAGCGGCAGGTCCTTTGGTAACTTTCTGGCGGATCGCCTCAGTGATCGATATGCACCTCCGCCCGATGCAGTGGTCTTCCGCGAACTTGTGGCGTTCGGGGTATGCCGGAGTTGGTCAGAACTCCAGGGCTCCTGATTCACAGCTATACGTAGGTTCTAGCCAGCCGGGTTTAGTTTTTCCCCAGTGTTCACAGTGTGACAGACGTCATCCCGGGGAATGTCATCTTGTTGTTGGTTCTTGTTTTACCTGCGGCCGTCAGGGCCATGTGTCGAAAAGATGTCATAGTAGGAGGACTTAGCTTACCAGATTAGTTGCGGATTCAGTGGCTCGGAGAGGAAGGGTTGTTAGCCGGAAGGCCACCACCTTTCGGTGTGGCCGTTGTGGTAGATGTCATTATGGGGAGTGTCGTACTTCTTCGACAACTTGTTTTTCTATGCGCCCAGCCGGGCAGGATTGATTGAAACGACAGAGGGGAGTGAAGCAGTAAATACATGTATATCCTTAACCCTCTAGAGATATGTGTGATAAGATGAGTATATCTTAAGTGTTATGTTCTGATAGCAGTGTGTTAATTGTGATTAGAAATCATGGTTAGTTAAAAGGGTAAGATTGGGGATAGGGAAGGTGTGAGCCTTAGAGTTTTATACGTAGAGACCTTAGAGGTAAGGCCATATCGAGTAAAAGATTTATATTTTTACGTTTAACCCTTATCGGAGTGCATAGTACACGTGAGATATGTTTGTGTGATAAGCCCCTGAGTGGTATGATATGAAAGAGGGTAGTTGAGCTAAGAAGACCACTAGGTTTTCGTGACTCGATGGTGAGATTGTTCCGGATCGGGGAACAAGAGTTTTTGTGCGAAAGCAAGTCAGGTTGAGGACCGATCGCGGGTCAACCCGCGGCCTGTAATGTGGTGGGGTCAGTTCGAGGTGGTCCCTCCAGGTGGTGGGGTCACGGGGGTGTTAGGCCCAAGTTTAGTTAACCAACAGACTGAGTTCGTAGATCGTTAGACCGATGGTCGGGCGATGAGGTCAGCCCATCTTGTCTTTCGGTCGGGACCGCCTACTCGGCGAGGTTATGCGAGATGTTATATTAGGAAGGTTGTAAGGTTGCGAGGTGCCTACTTTCACCTTATGATGACGATGGAGCCCGTGTTCTGGCTATTTTTTTTCGGAAGTTTTACGAGCAGGTTAGGAACTCAGGTGAGTCTCAGTATCACATTCGCCCTCGGGCCAGTGTTTGGATTTTAGGGGTAGCCGTGAGGATTGTTTCCTCCTATTGAGGGAGTGTTTTTATAACTACCATTTTAGTATTCGGATATCGCCTTATGACGCCTTGTAGGGGCGGGAGTGTAGGTTGCCGGTCGATTGGTTCGATGTTGGCAAGGTTCAGATAGTTGGTTCATAATTGTTTCAGCAGGATGCGGATAGGGTGAAGCTTATCCATGAGAAGTTATTGACAGCTCAGAGTCAACAGAAGTCGTACGGATAATCGGCATCGACACTTGGAGTCCGGTTGACGGTAGGATTTCTTGAAGGTACCACCCCGGAAAGGGTGTGACAAGTTTTGGAAAACAGAGGAAACTTAGCCTGAGGTACTTGGAGCGTTTTCAGATCCTTTGGAGGATAGGCGGGTTGCTATAAGTTGACATTGCCATCCGACGTAGGGAAGCGAGACGTCGGTCTTTCATGTTGTTATGTTCGGAAAAGTATCGGAGATCCATCCAGAGTGTTCCCAGTTAATGATGACCAAGTTGGAGGTAGTAACCCAGAGATTTGGAAACCGAAGCAGTAACAGAAATGTGGTAAGTTATGAGAAAGAGTTCGAGTGTACGAGAAAGGTACGACGAGTAAGGGAAGAAGCGAGCATGTGTTACGAGCATAGATGTGATCATTTCTTTTGTAAAGTGAAGGTGCGAAGGGAGTATATTTTAGACCTCGGGTGGGAGCTTTTGTGATGCTAGTGGTGATTCCTCGTGGACTTGGATTAAGTATTTGCGCGTGTGTTATTTTATGGCCAGGTGTGGCATGTTTGTTTTCGTAAGTATAGTAGTGAAGACTATACTGGCACATGTATGTTTTGAGACTTAGAAGGAACATTCGGGACGAATGTTTCTAAGGAGGGGAGAATGTTATACCCCATATTTTCCAGAGTATGTACGTGAGGGCGTACGTATACAAGTTTGAGCCTTAAGTTAGGCTAGGAACGAAAATTTATGCACAACCCCCGAATAGAATCGTTTTCCGATGAAACGTTTTCCAAACTTTGCGAGGGGAAAATTTCGGCTATGTCATTTATTATTTTTGCGGATTTTTCCGAGAGATGAAATATTTTGGACCAACGGGAGGGTGACACGTGTCACCCACAAAAGTGGACGGCAAAGGGCTAGCTTGGCACGTTTTTTGTGTTGAAGTTTTAGTCAAGGGTTAGGTAGGATATTTTGTAGATATTTTGTGTAGTTGATGAACAAGTGGGACCCACAAACACTTGTCCAAATCTTGACCCTACACTTGCCCACCACTTGTCTTGATCTTGGCCATTGGTTGGCCTATAAATACCCCCCCTTTGTTGAAGACTTCTTCATCCACAAAATGTTTCTAAGTCTTGAAATCCTCTCCACTCCCTCTCTATAGTTTTCGTCCTCCCCCTTGTGAGGCTTTGGTAGAGGTACCCCACTACCTTGAGTTGCTCGTCCAAATACACCCCCCTCCCCCCTTGGTAGAAAAGTATTCTCCAAGTATAGTTACTATTCCAAAATACCTTGGCCCAAATACCTTGTAGTATTCCAAGGTTACACCTATACTAAAAGCCCAGAAATACTATTATACTTCCCTTCAGTCACAAAAACGAAACCCTAAGGAAAATCTTCATAGTCGGTTGAAGTGTTAAGTAGAAGTTGCATAGAACTTCTAAGGGTTGTTTGGAGCGGGTTGGAGCGCCCAGAGTAGGAGCTAAACGTTGCTCAGGATCGACATTTAAACTTGGATAATTTTGGGCTTATCGAGGTAAATACTCTTGTCCTTATATTGTAATTGGAAATTACATACTGTAGTAGTATAGAAATGTATATAAGATACATAGAAGGATATTACAGAAGAGAATTGAACTGTAATCGAAGGATATTCTGAGAGAGAATTAAAGCAAATCACATCAGAAGAATATTAAAGAAGAAAATTGAATCAGTACTTACATGGATCGTATTCTGATGAACTTGTGTAGCTTAACAGGTAGGGAAGTGCTGCCCGATTTTCCGTAGAATAGAGAACCTACTGCTTAGAATATTCTACAGAGTAGTCTAGACGTTGATAGACGTATATGGCCTTTATAGGTTGAAGGTTCTGCGAGTAGCATGTTCTACTTGAAAGGTGGACAAGGCTAGTCGGGTTATAACCGTGGAGCATTTTGCTATTAGTCGATAATCGTCGTGAGGTATGTGATTCTTCCTATCCTCTTGAGCATGATATTTTAAAGAATATATATATAGTACGGTAGACGTACGTGTGTTAACTGAACGTAGTTTTACGGCAATGTCTTTTGACTTAAGCCTGAATAATAAGAATCTTGAAGTATTTCAAGAGAATTAAGAAAC
The DNA here is from genome assembly GCA_029844215.1 of Przewalskia tangutica. Taxonomy (NCBI): domain Eukaryota; kingdom Viridiplantae; phylum Streptophyta; class Magnoliopsida; order Solanales; family Solanaceae; genus Przewalskia; species Przewalskia tangutica. The sequence goes on from CM056726.1 coordinate 67,913,539, forward strand.
CTTTTTGAAAGAAGAGTAATACTTGGTTCTAAAAGCTTAAGAGTTATACTAGCTTTATGGGAAGTTAGGTATAACGGCTTAAGAGAGATAAAAAGAATGATTTATTGATTTTTGAAGTTAAGAGACTTGATCTTAAAAGATAAGAGACTTGACTTAATTAAATTAATATGAGTTTTGTTAAAAAGTGTGAAACCTCATTCGTGGCCAATGAGTACTTGGTTTTTAAAAGAAATAATGTTTTACTGATTTCGGAAATCAGAATAAGTATCGAACAAACCAACTGCGGCGTTAATAAGAAATGTATTGACTAATTAAGTATTATTAAAACCAAGAGAAACCCTCATCCGCATGAAGCTAAGATAAGACAAAATGATATTACATTTCCTAGATCATGGTCGCTTTAATAAGATTGTTATGAACAAGAATAACCTACTCACACATAAGGTATATGTTTCTCAGTTGTTTTAAAAGAGAATTATATTATTAAATGATTAAGACTATAAACTACGAAACCTTTCAAAATGAGAAACTTGAGCATTTGAAATTAGGCAAACTTGAACGTTTGGAAAATAATGTTGTTACTTGATTTTACAAAGGGAAGTGTTTTAGTTAACTTAAAAGATAGTCACTATATTTTTATACTACGGGTATTGTGTGACTTTTGTGAAAGAAACGGATCTTTTTAAAGAATTAATGTATGAAGTACTTTGGGGATAAAAACCCGAACTTGTTGACATAAAGTAGGAAGTGCCTTGTGTGAATAACTTGATTGTGTTGGTTTGTGATAGCCTTGTAATACTTTCTTGTTGATTTGATAAGTAAACATGTTAGGATGCTACGTGTGTTAGTATCTTGTGAGGTTTGTGTAAAGGGTTTCCACTTGTTGTGCTTATGTTGTTTAACGATAATTTGTTATGTTAGTATTATATCACTCACCGTTGACATGATACAGGGGTTAAGCCGCCTCCGACGCGGGTAGACTCGGCGATGCAGGACCATGATTCGAGAATACCTCATGCGGGTCCAGGGGACCTATGCGGAGCTACGAGAGTTCCAGGTTAGTGTGCGGCCTATATGGTCATGCGGTCTATGTGGCCATGCGGACTGCGAGTCCAGGACGATGCCGGGGAGTAGCTACCCTCGATGCGAGGAATACCTCATGCGGGCCTATGTGAGTGGCCTATGCGGAGCTGCGGGAAGTTCCAGGATTAGACGCGCACATTTGATACTGCGGGCGAGTGGCCAGCTTCGATCATGTGGCGGTCTAGACAGACCTCGTGATACAGTTTATGACCTTGTTGGTACTGTGGGTTTTAGTAGTCGGCTATGCCTTCGTACTTACCCCGTACGATTTTATTATGACACATGTGGGACCTGGTGTTCATGTGTATTCCTTGGTGCTTTTATATCATAGACTGCCGGCAGTGAGGAAGGTATTCCACGGGCATGATTGATGTTGTGGGCGTGAGACCCATAGTTATATTTGAGTGATGACTTTGAGGGCGTGAGTCCCTGACTTGACATGATCGCTATATTGTCGTGGAATCGTAGTTTGGTTATCATATATGTCTCCCGCTTTATATAGACTACTATGATTTCATTTACATGATTTTCGGGCCACATACTTGGTACTGCCAGATCGACCTCCTTCGGGGCGCTCATGCCGCAGTAGAGGTACACCGCCGCCGATCCTCGCCTTAGGATCACGATTCGCGTTTAAGCTCCGTTTCTCCGGAGGCTTATCAGTGGTATAGTCCCCTATCGTTGTAGGTATTTACATTCAGGGGTATGGCGGGGCCCTGTCCCGCCATTGTTGTCATATCATTCTTAGAGGTCTGTAGTACTGTTGTGGGCAGAGTTTGTAAAAGGGGTGTAACTGTTATACCCCGTATTTCCAGAGTATGTACGTAAGGACGTACGTAGAAAAATTTGAAACTTTTAAGTTAGGCTTGGACGAATTAATTGTTGTGCACAACACCCGTTTAGAGTCGTTTTTCGACGAAACGTTTTCACAGCTTTCGTAGGGGAATTTCCGGCTATGTCATTTTTAATTTTTGCGGATTTTTCCGAGAGACGAAACATTTTGGACCAACGAGAGGGCGACACTTGTCACCCTCAAGTTGGTGGAGTGATGGGCGGTAGCTTGGCGAAAAGGTGTGCATTAGTTGGTAGGATATTTTTGTGTGTTGATTGATAAGTGGGACCCACACACACTTGTCTAAATCTTGGCCCTACACTTGCCTTGCACTTGGCATGATCTTGGCCATTGGTTGGCCTTCACTTGACCTATAAATACCCACCCCTTTGGAAGACAAATTCATCCACAAATTTGCCTAAGTCTTGAAAGCTCTCCTTCTCCCTCCCCTTTGTGTTGAGTTCGGCCAAGAGGCCTCCTCCTCTCCTAGAGGCCTTGGCCGAGGGGTACACCCCCCCTCCTAGTGGTGCTAGCCGTGGTACCCACTAGCCTAGTTGCTTTCGTATAATACCCCCCCCTTTTGTGGTATAGAAATACTCCCCAAGTATTGTTATAATGCCCAAATACCTTAGCCGTATACCTTGTAGTATTCTAAGGTTATACCTATACGAAAAGCCCAGAAATACTATTATACTTCCCGTCTGTCACAAAACCGAAACCCTAAGGAAAACCTTCACCCGTAGTTGAAGTCATAAGTAGAAGTTGGTTAGAACTTCTAAGGGTTGTTTGGAGCGGGTCGGAGCGCACGGAGTAGGAGCTAAACCTTGCTCAGGACCGACATTTAAACTCGGATAATTATGGGCTTATCGAGGTAATTATCTTGTCCCTCTATTGTAATTGGAAATTACATATTGTTAGAATATATAGTTGAAGTATACTATATATAGTACTGAACGTAGTTATCGGCAATGTCTTTTGACTTAAGCCTGAATAATACTTACGGCAATGTCTTGCGACTTAAGCCTGAATTTAAAGAAGAATACTGAATCAACGGTAATTACATAGATCGTATTACGAGACTTGTGTAGTAGTACGGTGGAGTTGAATTGTAACCGTTCGGGTTAGCTGTATGAACCCCCCCTGGTTGGCTTGATAATTCGGACAGATAGAGGAGGAGATTTACGCTTGCGGGGAGGTGCCGAATTTTCTGTAGAATGTTCTACGAGGGGAGCTTAATGTTAATAAGCGCCTTGTGGCCTTATAGGTTGAAGTACACGTATGGCGCGATCTACTGGCTAAGGAGTAGCCGAAGCGGTTTGAAGTACTTGGGCGCTTTGCTATTAGTCGATACTGCCGCGAGGTATGTGAACCTCTTCCTATCTATTCTAGCATGATATGTGTGAACTATGTAGTTCGGTAGACGTACATGTGCTAAATGTATTTGATTGGTTTAAAACATAAAGTGTTATAACGACTTTATGGGAAGTTGGTTATACACTTTATGTTGGTAAGAAAATACTTGTGGTTTTTAAAAGGTAATCGATTTGAACTATAACTGGTGTGTTATGTGTTAATAAAGAACTTGAAGTATTTCAAAAGATTTTTGAATCATTTCGAAAGAAGAAGTAGTACTTGATTTGTTTTGAAAACTTAAGAGTGATGCTAGCTTTATGGAAAGTTAGGTATAACGTCTTAAGAATGTTTTACTGATTTTGGAAATCAGAATGTGTATCGACAAACCATCGGCGTTTATAAGAGGAAATGTTTTTAATAATTAAGTATTATTAAAACCGAGAAACTTCCATCCGCATAGAAGCTAAGATGAGACAAAATGATATTTCCTAGATCATGGTCAGTAATAAGATTGTTATAAACAAGAATATCCTACTCACATATAAGACTTATGTTTCTCAGATAGTTTAAAAGAAGAATTATATTCTTAAATGAATAAGACTATGAACTACGAAACCTTTCTAAAATGAGAAACTTGAACATTGGAAATTAGGCAAACTTGATCATTGGAAAAGAATGTTGCTACTTGATTTTACAAAGAGAAGTAATTGATTTACTTTAAAAGGATAGTCACTCTATTTTATACTACGGTATTGTGTGACATTGTGAAAGTAACGATCTTTTAAAGAGTTAATGTATGAAGTACTTTGGGGATAAAACCCGAACTTGTTGGCATATAGTAGAAAGTACCTTGTGTGTATAACTTGATTGTGTTGGTTTGTGATAGCACAGTAATACTTTCTTGTTGATTGATAAGTAAACATGCTAGGATGCTACGTGTGTTAGTATCTTGTGATGTTGTGTAAAGGGTTTACTTTGTTGTGCTTATGTTGCTTAACGATAAGTCGTTGTGTTAGTATTTTACATCACTCATCTCTTGAGATGATTCCGGGTTAAGCCGCTCCGACGCGGGTAGACTCAGCGGGTCGATGGACCTATGATTCGAGAACACCTCACGCAGTCCTGGGGCCTATGCGAGCTACGAGTTCCGGTTAGTGTGCGTCCTTTATGGGCATGCGGTCCATGTGGCCATGCGGATCGCCGAAGTCGGGGCGATGCCGGGAGTAGCTACCGACGCGGGAATACCTCATGCGGGCCGATGAGATTGGCCTACGCGGAGCCGCGGAGTTCGAGGTTAGACGCGTACATTGATCTGCGGGCAAGTGGCGGCTTTGATCATGTGACGGTCTAGACAGATCTTATGATACGATTCATGACCTTGTTGGTGCGTGGGTTTTTAGTAGTCGGCTATGCCTTCGCATTACCCCGTGCAAGATATTATGACAGTGGGACACGGTGTTCATGTGTTCCTTGGTGGTTTTATATCATAGCCGCAGCGGTGAGGAAGGTATTCCACGCATGATTGATGTTGTGGGCCCGAGACCCATTGTTATACTTGAGTGATGACTGAGGGCGAGTCCCCGACTTGACATGATCGCTTTGTAAATCGTAGTTTGGCTATCATACATGTCTCCCGCTTTTATGATCGCTATGATTTCATTTACAGATGTATTTTCGTTTCACATACTCGCACTGTTGCATCGACCTCCTTCGGGGCTGCGTTCATGCCGCAGTTGAGGTACACCGCCGTTGATCCTAGCTCTCGTGGTCACAGCCATTTGGGAAGCTCGCTTTCTCGAGGCTTATCGGTGGTATAGTCCGCCGTCGTAAGTGTTTACATTCGTGGGTTTGGCGGGCCCCGTCCCGCCATTGTTGTCGTATCATTTCTTAGAGGTCCAGTAGTAATCGCTTGTGGCGTGGTTTGTAAAGAAAGGATTAAACTGCTCATTTTGAAAGAGTTGTTATTATTATTTATGCCGAAAGGCAAGTTTTCTAAAGATAATCATGCACGCTTCTTGTTATTTCATGTTGTTGTGTTATGTTCCACTGATTACTCGATGTTGTCTCACTAGGGTGCCCGGTAGGCACCACCACGCCCGGTTGGTCGTGACAAAAGTGGTATCGAGCGATTAATCCTGAAAGTGTCTACGCATCGTATCCGATGAAGTCTTGATTATCTGTGTTGTGCACCACACCAATAATCGTGAGGCTATAGGATATTTAGGATTGGTTTCTATTCTTCTCACTCCGAGATCGTGCCTTAGAGTGTGTTGTAAGTTGGACCCTCCGACGAAATTCTTTCCTTATCGTTATGCTCCGCGTAGGGCAACCCGCCCGGGAGGCGGCAAGGCCGAGGAGTGCGAGCAGAGTTCAGAGGTTGCGTGGGCATAGCCCAATCATCACCGGGTGGTGCTTCATTCGGGAGTTCTGCGACGCCACTAGCCCCAAAGAGTTTAGTACGGCGCAGTTCCTCATCGCGCCATGACATTTGAACCTTCGCCCACGATCGGAAGAGAATTTAGATTGCACAGAGGCGACCCTGTTACTAGCTATAGATTGGGCTACCCGAGAGTATGCCGATGTACCGCGAGTCTTGAGGACTATCTAAAAGAGGGTTGTGCAAGAGTAATTCTTCAGTTGGGCTTGAGCATGGCTTGTGTACGGGCTTATGCGCAGCAAGCCGAGAAGCGTAGAGATCGACGGGTTAACGGCGACAGAGGAGGAGGCGAGCGAAGGTCCTTTGGTAACTTTCGAGGCAAGTCGCCTCGGCCAGATTTGATATGCACCTCGCCAAAGGCAAAGTGGTCTTCCACGGATATCGGGGCGTTCGAGTGCGCAGAGTTGGTCGAACTCGGATCTTCCGTTCATCATGACGACGCCATCCCGGAATGTCGTCTTTTAGTTGGTACTTGTTGTACCTATGACCGTCAGGGTCTGTTGTCGATAGAGTGTCCTTGTAGGAGGACTTTGCCTTCAGTACCGGTGGGTAGTTCGTCACCTCCCTTAGCTATGCGCCCTACGGGGCAGGTTTGATTAGAACGACTAAGGGGAGTGAAGCAGTAGACATAGATCTATCCTTAACCCTCTAGAGTTTTGTATAGGTGATAAGGTGAGTATACCTTAGGTGCTATGTTCTGATAGCAGTGTGTTAGTTGTGATTTGAAATCATGGTGGGTTAACCGAGTAAGATTTTGGGGGATAGAGAAGGTGTGAGCCTTAGAGTTGTATACGTAGAGACCTTAGAGGTAAGGCCATCTCGAGTAAAAGATGTATTGTTTATGTTTGACCCTTATAGGAGTGCATAGTGCACGTGAGTTATGCTTGTGGGATTAGTCCCTGAGTAGTGTGGAATGAAAGAGGGTAGTTGAGCTAAGAAGACCGCTAGGTTTTCGTAACGTGATTAGTGAGATTGTTCGGTTGGGAGCTAGTATGGTGCGGCGTTGCGGGTCGGGTTGAGCCACGTTGCGGGTCAACCCGCGGCTGTTTGGTGGTGGGGTCGGTTTGTGATGGTCCCGCCGTGATAGGGTCACGAGGGTGTTAGGCGAGTTTAGTTAACCAGTGCGAGTTCGTGGATACGCTCGACCGGTGGTCGGTCGATGGGGCAGCCCATCGTGTTCTTCGCTCGACCGCTTTCTCGGCGGAGGTTATGCGAGATGTTATATCGAGAAAGGTTGTAAGGCTGCGAGGTGCCTACCTTCACCTTATGTCAGGCAGTGAAGCCCAGATTGTGGCTATTTTCGTTTTTCTGGAAGTTTTACCAGGCAGGGTTAAGAACTCAGGTGAGTCTCGGAATCGCATTCGCCCTCGGGCCAATGTGTGTATTTGAGGTAGTTGTGAAGATTGTTGTCTCGGTGGAGAGTGTTTAAGCTACCATTTCGGTGTTCGGATGTCGCCGTATGAAGCCTTGGAAGGGCGGAGGTGGAATTTGCAGGTCGAGTGGTTCGATGTTGGCAAGGTTCAGACAGTTGGTTCAGGCTTGTTCAAGCAGACTGTGGATAGTGATAATCTTGTCTAGAAGAAGTTCTGGCAGCTCAGAGGAAATCGTGCGGATGATCGGCGACGCCAGAGTTCGAGTTGGTCGGTCTTCTTGAAAGTACCACCGGATTGGGTGTGACGAGCTTTGGAAGGCAGAGGAACTTAGCCCGAGTTACTTTGGGCCTTTGAGTCCATGTGAAGAATAGGCGGGTTGCCTATATGTTAGCTTTTGCCGTCCGACTTAGGAAGGCGGTATGTCCGGTCTTCGTATTGTTATGATCGGGAAAGTATCGAGATCCATCCAGTGTTCCTTTAATGATGACCACGTTAGAAATAGTAACCCGAGTTTTGGAAAGCCGTATCGAATGTGGTAAGAGTTCGAGTGTACGACATCCTCGGGATCGCAGCGGCCGGTACCATTTGTTGGTCGTCGGAGCAAGGCTCGCGACAAAGTGACAAAGTGGTATCTCGACGAGTAAGAGAGAAGCGAGCATGTATGGCGAGCATAGATGTGATCATTTCTTTTGTAGAGAGAAGGTACGAAGGAAGTATATTTTAGACCCTGGAGAGAGGTGGTTGTGGTGATGTTAGAGGTGTTTCCTCGTGGACTTGGATGTAAGTATTTACGCAGGTGCTTCTGTGGCCAGCGGTGGCAGGATTGTTCTCGTAAGTATAGTAGTGAAGACTATACTGGCGCACGTTTGTTTTGAGGCTTGAAGGAACATTCGGGACGAATGTTTCTAAGGAGGGGAGAATGTTATACCCCGTATTTCCGGTATATGCGTGGGGCGTGCGTAGAAAAATTTGAAACTTTTAAGTTAGGCTTGGCGAATTAATTGTTGTGCACAACACGTTTAGAGTCGTTTTTCGATAAACGTTTTCCACGACTTTCGTAGGGAATTTCCGCTATGTCATTTTTAATTTTTGCGGATTTTTCCGAGAGACGAAACATTTTGGACCAACGAGAGGCGACACTTGTCACCGCCGAGTTGGTGGAGTGATGGCGTAGCTTGGCGAAAGGTGTGCATTAGTTGGTAGGATATTTTTGTGTGTTGATTGATAAGTGGGACCACACACTTGTCTAAATCTTGGCCCTACACTTGCCTTGCACTTGGCATGATCTTGGCCATTGGTTGGCCTTCACTTGACCTATAAATACCAGCCCTTTGGAAGACAAATTCATCCACAAATTTGCCTAAGTCTTGAAAGCTCTCCTTCTCCCTCCCCTTTGTGTTGAGTTCGGCCAAGAGGCCTCCCTCTCCTAGAGGCCTTGGCCGAGTACACCCCCTCTAGTGGTGCTAGTAGGGTACCCACTAGCCTAGTTGCTTTCGTATAATACCCACTTTTGTGGTATAGAAATACTCCCCAGTATTGTTATAATGCCCAAATACCTTAGCCGTATACCTTGTAGTATTCTAAGGTTATACCTATCTGAAAAGCCAGAAATACTATTATACTTCCGTCTGTCATGGCAAAACCACTAAGGAAAACCTTCACCAGTAGTTGAAGTCATAAGTAGAAGTTGGTTAGAACTTCTAAGGGTTGTTTGGAGCGGGTCGAGCCTTGTGAGTAGGAGCTAAACCTTGCTCAGACCGACATTTAAACTCGGATAATTATGGGCTTATCGAGGTAATTATCTTGTCCTCTATTGTAATTGGAAATTACATATTGTTAGAATATATAGTTGAAGTATACTATATATAGTGCTGAACGAAGTTATCGGCAATGTCTTTTGACTTAAGCTGAATAATACTTACGGCAATGTCTTTGCGACTTAAGCTGAATTTAAAGAAGAATCTTGGCTGAGCAGTAATTACATAGGTGTATTACGGTAGACTTGTGTAGTAGTACGGTGGAGTAGAATTGTACCGTTCGGGTTAGATGTATGAACCCCGTTGGCTTGATGGCCGCCCAGATAGAGGAGGAGATTTCTGTTGTTGGGGAGGTCTTGCAATTTTACGTAGAATGTTCTACGAGGAGCTTAATGTTAATAAGCGCCTTGTGGCCTTATAGGTTGAAGTACTACGTATGGCGCGATCTCGGCTAGGAGTAGCGAAGCGGTTTGAAGTACTTGGGCGTTTTGCTATTAGTCGATACTCGTCGCGAGGTATGTGAACCTCTTCCTATCTCTTCTAGCATGATATGTGTGAACTATGTAGTACGGTAGACGTACATGTGCTAAATGTATTTGATTGGTTTAAAACATAAAGTGTTATAACGACTTTATGGGAAGTTGGTTATAATGACTTTATGTTGGTAAGAAAATACTTGTGGTTTTAAAAGGTAATCGATTTGAACTATAAGCGGCGTGTTATGTGTTAATAAAGAACTTGAAGTATTTCAAAAGATTTTTGAATCATTTGAAAGAAGAAGTAGTACTTGATTTGTTTTGAAAACTTAAGAGTGATGCTAGCTTTATGGAAAGTTAGGTATAACGTCTTAAGAATGTTATACTGATTTTGGAAATCAGAATGTGTATCGACAAACCACTGCAGCGTTTATAAGAGGAAATGTTTTTAATAATTAAGTATTATTAAAACCAGTAGAAACTTCCATCTGCATAGAAGCTAAGATGAGACAAAATGATATTTCCTAGATCATGGTCAGTGATAATAAGATTGTTATAAACAAGAATATCCTACTCACATATAAGACTTATGTTTCTCAGATAGTTTAAAGAAGAATTATATTCTTAAATGAATAAGACTATGAACTACGAAACCTTTCTAAAATGAGAAACTTGAACATTGGAAATTAGGCAAACTTGATCATTGGAAAAGAATGTTGCTACTTGATTTTACAAAGAGAAGTAATTGATTTACTTTAAAAGGATAGTCACTCTATTTTATACTACGGGTATTGTGTGACATTGTGAAAGTAACGTATCTTTTAAAGAGTTAATGTATGAAGTACTTTGGGGATAAAACCCCGAACTTGTTGGCATATAGTAGAAAGTACCTTGTGTGTATAACTTGATTGTGTTGGTTTGTGATAGCACCGTAATACTTTCTTGTTGATTGATAAGTAAACATGCTAGGATGCTACGTGTGTTAGTATCTTGTGATGTTGTGTAAAGGGTTTCCTTTGTTGTGCTTATGTTGCTTAACGATAAGTCGTTGTGTTAGTATTTTACATCACTCATCTCTTGAGATGATTAGGGTTGCGCCTCCGATGCGGGGTAGACTTCGGTGGTCGATGGACCTATGATTCGAGAATACCTCATGCAGTCCCGAGGGCCTATCGGAGCTACGAGTTCGAGTTAGTGTCGTCCTTTATGGGCATGCGGTCCATGTGGCCATGCGGATCGCGAAGTCGGGGCGATCTTAGGGAGTAGCTACCCTCGATGCGGGGAATACCTCATGCGGGCCGGTGAGATTGGCCTATGCGGAGCTGCGGGAGTTCCAGGGTTAGACGCATACATTGATACTGCGGGCCAGTGGCGAGCTTTGATGTTGTGACGGTCTAGACAGATCTTATGATCTGATTCATGACCTTGTTGATGCGTGGGTTTTAGTAAGTCGGCTATGCCTTCGTACTTACCGTCTGATTTAATTATGACACAGGTGGGACCTGGTGTTCATGTGTGTTCCTTGGTGCTTTTATATCATAGACTGCCGGCAGTGAGGAAGGTATTCCACGGGCATGATTGATGTTGTGGGCCTGAGACCCATTGTTATACTTGAGTGATGACTTGAGGGCGTGAGTCCCTGACTTGACATGACTGCTTTGTTGTAAACTGTAGTTTGGCTATCATACATGTCTCCTGCTTTATATGACTGCTATGATTTCATTTACAGTATGTATTTTCAGTTTCACATACTCGGTACCTGTTGTACTGACCTCCTTCGGGGGGCTGCGTTCATGCCGCAGGTTGAGGTACACCAGTCGTTGATCCTAGCTCTCGAGTCAGTTTGGCGTTTGGAAGCTCCGTTTCTCGGAGGCTTATCGATGGTATAGTCCCGCCGCCGTAAGTGTTTACATTCGGGGTTTGGCGGGCCACCGTCGCCATTGTTGTCGTATCATTTCTTAGAGGTGCAGTAATCGTTGTGGCAGGGTTTGTAAAGAAAGGATTAAAACTGTTCATTTTGAAAGAGTTGTTATTATTATTTATGCCGAAAGGCAAGTTTTCTAAAGATAACTGTTGTACGCTTCTTGTTATTTCATGTTGTTGTGTTATGTTCCGCTGATTACTCTGATGTTGTCTCACTAGGGTGCCCGGGGTAAGGCACCAGTCACGGGCGAGTTGGTCGTGTGACGATCGCTCGGTTATGTTTTTATATATATATGCCGAAGGGAAATTTTCCTCCGATAAACTGTTTCGCACTTCTTATTATTTCATGTCTTGTTTTATATTCCGCTGATTACTCTGATGTATGTCTACTTGGGTGCCCGGGGTAAGGCACCAGTCACGGGCTCGGGTTCGGGTCGTGATAATTCCACTGGTTTTTCTCTGATGTATTATCACTAGGGTGCCCGGGGTAAGGCACCAGTCGCGGGCCCGAGGTCGGGTCGTGACAGTATCACTCTCAATGAAATGAGGATCATTTTTCAAGTCACTTATTCCTATATTAGGAAGTACATCAAGATCAATGCAAGTAAGACATTCACTCACACTCAAATTATCATCCAAATCACTTAAAGAAGTAGAAGTACCATGAGAAAATAGATTACCTCGACATTCATTCAAAAGGTCCGTCGAAATGCCTGATGGATCGGGTTGTTGGGTATCTCCTCATCATCATAGCCATGCGAAAAAGGAAGAAATAGAACTAGACAAAGAAGAGGTTAGTTCATTTGATGGTAAAGATTAGTCCCGATGCATGGTAGGGACCACCTCAATTTGATCCTCCACCTCCTCTTGAATCTCTTTCAAACTTGCCAAAAGAGTCACCTTATCCCTTCCATAGGACTCCTTCCCTTTCTCACTATCCATGTTGGCACCCTCTTGATCACTCTTCTTCCTCTTAGCCTTACATTTCTCCTTCAATTCCCTCATCTTTTGAAAAACTTCATTAACTTGCAATGGTGACAAGGGATGTAGAACATGTGTGTGCCCCTCATGCTCAAGTGAATACTGATTGTTCCTCCAGTCATGCTTTGTAGCCCTATCAAATTGCCAAGGCCTCCCGAGTAAGACATGGAAAGCTTGCATAGGCACCACATCACATAAGATCTCATATTGGTATTTACCAATCTTAATGTCACGACCGAACCGGGCCGTGGTAGTGCCTACCGGGCACCTAGTGATACAACATCGTAGAAAATCAGTGAAATAAAAACATGAACATGAATTAAGAAAAGATAAATAAATAGGCCAACCAAAGCAGTTGCCTTCATCATATATACATAAATACCGACAGCTTATCCTTTTTACAAACCACACAACAAAGTCTGCACCTCTAAGATTTTTACAATGACTATGACGGGACGGGGCCGCCATACCACGAATGTATAAGAATCTACAGACTCGAGTAACATACCAAAAGATAAGCCTCCAAGGAACAGAGCTTCCAATCTGTTGAAAGGTGATCCTAAAGGCGGGGATCGGCAATGATGTACCTTTTACTGCGGCATGAACGCAGCCTCAGAGGTCGATGACAACAGTACCAAGTATGTGAAATCAGAAAAATCAGAAATGAAATCATAATAGTCTATATAAAGTAGGAGACATGTATGATAACCAAACTACGATTCCAACATAGAAGCGATCATGTCAAGTCGTGACTCACGCCTCAAAGTCATCCTCATGCGTGGAACTTCTTCCTCACCGCCATCTAGGTACAAATCATGTGATACGTATAACGAGTCTCGGCCCATCTTATGGACCCAATATAGAAAGCGTGTGGAATACATTCCGGATGAACGGTAGTCGATGAAATACATTCCGGATGAACCGTAGTCAAGTGATATACATTCGGATGAACCGTAATCAAGTGAAATACATTCGGATGACCCGGTAATCAAGTGAAATACATTCGGATGACCCGTGTCAAGTGAAATACATTCGGATGACCCGGTAATCAAGTGAAATACATTCGGATGACGGTAATCAAGTGAAATACATTCGGATGACCCGTAATCAAGTGAAATACATTCCGGATGAACCGGTAGTCTAGTAGAACACGATACTTGCACAACAAGGCTATCACACGTAACATGGTCAAGTTTCATAACAACAAGCATAAGCAAGTTACACGACTCAAGGTACTTTCATTTTATGTCAAAGTCGGATTTTAACCTTAAAGTACTACGTCAGTTAAATTCCTTTTAAGATCCATTTCTTTTACAAAGGTCACCCGATACCGTAGTATAAAATTTGAGTGACTAACATTGTTAAGTAAACCAAAATGCTTTCCTTTGTAAAATCAAGTAACAACCTTATTTTCCAAACGTTGAGTTTGCCTAATTTCAATGCTCAAGTTTCTCATTTTAGAAAAAGGTTTCGTAGTTCATAGTTTTAAATCCTTTAAAACATAATTCTCCTTTAAACGTTTTGAGAAACCTATGTCTTATAAGTGAGTAGGTTATTCTTGTTTATAATCAATCTTATTAAGCGACCATGATCTAGGAAATGTCATTTTGTCTCATCTTAGCTTCTATGCGGATGGAAGTTTCTCTGGTTTTAATAATACTAAATCTGTCCAAAACATTTCCTTTTATTAACGCCATGTTGGTTTGTCGATACATTCGATTTCCAAATCGAAGAAACATTTTAAGCCGTTATACCTAACTTCCCATAAAGCTAGTATAACTCTTAAGTTTCCAAAACCAAGTATTACTTCTTCTCTCAAAATGATTCAAAAATCTTTTGAAATACTTCAAGTTCTTTATTATCACATAGCCACCGGTTATAGTTCAAATCGGTTACCTCTTAAAAACCACAAGTACTTTCTTACCTACATAAAAATTATAACCAACTTCCCATAAAGCGTTATAACACTTTATGTTTCAAACCAATCAAATACATTAAACATATGCGTCTGCGTACTACATAGTTATACACATATCATGCTAGAACAGATAGGAAGAGGTTCACATACCTCGCGACGATTATCGACTAATAGCAAAAGCGCTCCAGTACCTCAAACCGTCGGCTACACTCTCGGTCAGCGATCACTCCACGTAGTACTACAACTATAGAGGCCACAAAGCGCCTATTAATATCTTTAGATCGGCGTAGAATATTCTACAGAAAATTGGCGCAAGACCTCCCCCATGAACGTAAATCTCCTCTATCGAGGCTGGCTAAGCCAACCGAGGGGTTAACATCTAACCGGACGTGTACAATTCTACTACACAGTAATGTTACCAAGTCTCATGTCTACTCTATGTAATTACGATTCGATTCTCTTCTTTAAATTCAGCTTAAGTCGCAAGACATTGCGTAAGTATTATTCAGCTTAAGTCAAAAGACATTGCCGCACAACTATGTTCAGTTCTATATATAGTATACTTAACTATATACTCCTACAACATGTAATTTCCAATTACAATGAAGGTCAAAATGTTTACCTCGATAAGCCCAAAATTATCCGAGTTTATATGTCGATCTGAACAACGTTTAGCTCCTACTCGGCGCTCAATCCGTTCAACCAACCCCTTAGAAGTTCTAACCAACTTACTTATGACTTCAACTACGGGTGAAGATTTACTTAGGGTTTCGTTTTTGTGTGAGGAAGTATAATAGTATTTTAGGCTTTTGTAAAAGTGTAACCTTGGGAATACTACAAGGTATTTGGGCTAAGGTATTTGGGAATTATAACAATACTTGGAGTATTTCTATACCCACAAAGTGGTATTTATACGAGACAACTAGGCTACGGGGTACCTCGCAAAACACCACAGGGAAGGGGTTTGGCCAGGTTGGGCGAGAACCACAGAAGGGGAGGAAGGATTTCAAGACTTAGGCAATTTTGGATGAAGAAGTTCATCAAGTTAGAGGGTATTTATAGGTCAAGAAATGGCCAAACAATGGCCAAGATTCATCCAAGTGTTAGGCAAGTGTAAGGCCAAGATTAAGCCATGTACTACCTTATCTATCTACCCAAAATATCCTACCTAACCCTTGACCACATTTTTTTGCACAAAAAACGTGCCCAAGTCGTCCTCTTTGCCGTCCACAGCTTCGATGTGAGGTGACACATGTCACCCTCCGTTGGTCCAAAATGTTCGTCTCTCGGAAAAATCCGCAAAAATAATAAATGACATAGCGGAATTTTTCCTACGAAAGTCGTGGAAAGCGTTTAGTCAAAAACGACTCTAATCGGGTGTTGTGTACAAATTTCGAATCTTGCTTAACTTAAGGATCAAATTATAATACGTACGCGCTCACGTACATACTCTGGAAATACGGGGTATAACATTCTCCCCTCCTTAGAAACATTCGTCCCGAATGTTCCTTCTCAAGACGGATAACGATAAAGTTCTTCTAATAAGTTGCAACGCCACAACCGCCACGAAACAACACGTGCGCAAATACTTATATCAAGTCCACGAGGAAACACCTCTAACATCACAAACTTTTGTCACTTTGCGCGAGGTTCTAGTGTCACTCGGCGACCAACAAATGGTATGCCGGATCGCGTGCGATTCACGAGGTCTAAAATATACATCCTTCGCACATTCTCCCTTTACAAGAAATGATCATATCTATGCTCGCAATACATGCTCGCCTCTGCCCTTACTCGTCGTACTCTTCTCGAACTCTTGAACTCTTCCGATATCGCACCACACTTGATCATCACTTGATTCTCCAAACCTTGGAGTCACCTCAACTTGGTTATCTTACTAGCCTCAATCTTCCTTAAGGCCACTTGGCCTTCACGATCCGGCTTAGTCGAACATATCCACGAACTCATCGATGGTCATCTAAACTTGGGCCTAGCACCTCGTGACCTACCGCTGGCGGGACCACCAGGTGACCCACCTCATTCGGCTCACGGGTTGACACGCAACACGTCCTCGGCTGAGCCTCTGTCGCCGACTCCCTCGTTCTCGATCCGGAACAACCTTGCTAAATCACATCATGAAAGATACCACTTTCAATTACCCAACCGAGACTTATCACACAATATATTCTAGGCATAAAATGCACTCGACAAGGATCACTCGCAAAATCTTGTACTCGAGGCGTTTGTAACGACCGTTCGGGGCGTTCTTTCGTGCCTTATCCTGCACCCTAGTGATACAACATCGAGAAAACCAATGAAAATAAAACATGAGTCATGAAACATGAGATATAATAATAAACAAGCCAACCAAAGCGGTTGCCTTCGGTATATACATAAAACGAGCAGTTTAATCCTTTACAACCGCCACAACAAGATTACGCACCTAAGATTTACAACGACTATGACGGGACAGGGCCCGCCATACCCCGAATGTACAAGAACCTACAACTCGGGAACACATGCAAAAGATAAGCCTCGAAGAAGCGGAGCTTCCCAATACGCTGCACCGTGATCCTAAGGCGGGGATCCACGGCCGATGTACCTACACTGCGGCGTGACGCGGCCCAAGGAGGTCGATGCAACAGTACAGTATGTGAAACGGTAAAAATCAGAATGAAATCATACTAGTCTATATAAAGCGTGAGACATGTATGATAACCAAACTACGATTCACAACATAAAAGCGATCATACCCGATCGAGGACTCACGCCTCAAGTCATTACTCAAATATAACTATGGGTCTCACGCCCACACATCAATCATGTTCGCATCACGGCGCATGCCGGAGTGCGCCGGTGTAGACATGTCCATGATGCAACAATAATACCAATGCCCCATGGCCACGTGCCGGAATTCTACCTCGGTGTAGACACGTCCATGTGACATCAACAATAATATCTTTGGGTGATCAACCTGCGATGGCCACATGCCCCGGAATTCTACCTCGGTGTAGACATGTCCATGTAACCACAATAACAATATATCGGGTAATCAACCCGACCGCGTAACGCGTGCCGGATTCTGCGTCGGTGTAGACATGTCCACGTGACATCAACAACAAGCGATAATCAAAATGGAAACATACCCGTGGAATTCTCCATCACCGCCAAACGTCAAGTAAGTTCTCGACAAGTCGGCCAGGCCTATCGAGAGCAGCGGTAACGAAATACCACACTTGTACAACAAAGGCTATCATCACATAGGCAAGTTTCACAACAACAAGCATAGGCAAGTTTCACAACAACAAGCATAGGCAAGTTTCACAACAACAAGCATAGGCAAGTTTCACAACAACAAGCATAGGCAAGTTTCACAACAACTCAAAGTACTTCCATTTATACCAAAGTCCGGGTTTTTAACCCCAAAGTACTACATACGTTAAGTTCTTTTAAAAGAGATCCATTACTTCTATAAAAGTCACCCGATACCCGTAGTATTAGAATGACCAACCCACATTCCTTTTCAAAATCAAGTATGACAAAGATTCTTTCCTAAGTTCCAGTTTGCCTAGTTTCAATTACTCAAGCTTCTCATTTTCAAATGGTTTCATAGTTCCCAAACTTAATCACTTGATTCCTTTTTAGAACAATTGAGTAATATATGTCTCACGTGAGAGTAGGTTATTCTTGTTTACAACATTCTTATTACAGCAGCCATGATCTAGAAAATGTAATATCATTTTGTCTCATCTTAGTTTCTATGCAGATGGAGGTTTCTACTGGTTTTAATACAACACATCATTATTCAATACATTTTCCTTTATTAACGCTGCAGTGGTGCATCGATACATTCGATTCCCGAAATCAGTAAAACATTATCCCTTTAAAAACCAAGTACTCATTACTCACGAATGAGGTTTCACACAAACATCCACATTAAAACAAATAAGTTAAGTCTCTTATCTTATAAGATCAAGTCTCTTAACTTCTAACATCAGTAAACCATTTTCACTTACATAAGGTCGTTATAACTAACTTCCCATAAAGCTATTATAACACCCTATGTTTTAAACCAACCAAATCACTTAGCACGTATGCGTCACCGCACTACATAGTTCACAACAATCATGCTAGAAAAGATAGGAAGAGGTTCACATACCTCGCGACGATTTATCGACAATAAGCAAAATGCTCCAAGTACTACAACCTTGCTAGCCCTTTCCACTCCTCGAGTAGAATACGCTACTCTTAGTACTTTCACCTATAAAGGTCACAAACGTCTATTAACCCCAAAACATAAGTTTCTATATTTCTATAGAAAATTCGGCACCTCCCCGCATGATAGCGTAAATCTCTCCTCTATCGAGGCCGCTACCAAGCCAACCAGTGGGGTTTACACGCCTAACCTGACGTGTACAATTCTACACAAGTCTCATCGTCTGCACCTATGTAAATACATTGATTCGATTCTTTATTCTTCAGCTTAAGTCAAAAGACATTTGCGAATACTAAGTATAGCTCCATATATAGTATACTTCAACTATATATTCTAACAAACATGTAATTTCCAATTACAATAGAGGACAAGATAATTACCTCGATAAGCCCAAAATTATCCAAGTTATAATGTCGGTCCGAGCAAGGTTTAGCTCCTCCGTGCGCTCAAACCACTCCAAACAACCCTTAGAAGTTCTAACCAACTTCTACTCAAATACTTGACCAACTATGAAGATTTCCTTAGGGTTTCGGTTTGAGACTAAAGGACAAAAGGTAGTATTTCCTGACTCTACGTAAAGAGGTATCTTTGGAATACTACAAGGTACAAGGCTAAGGTATTTTGGGCATTATAACAATACTAGGGAGTATTTCTATACCACAACAAGGGTATTATGCGAAACAACTAGGCTAGTGGGGTACCCCATTAGCACCACAAGGGGACCGCTTCTCGGCCAAAGGCCACAAGGAGGAGGGAGGAGAGGCTTAGGACGAGAGCTACTAGAGGAGGAGGATTTCAAGACTTAGACAAAGTGAGAGTGAATGAATAAGTCTTCACAAGGAGGGTATTTATAGCAAAACCAAAGGCCAACCAATGGCCAAGATTAAGCCATGTGCAAGGCAAGTGTAAGGCCAAGATCAAGCCAAGTGCACCTAGCCCCTACTCCTTAAAACCCTCACAAATATCTACACAAATATCTAGCACAACTTGCCCTCCAAATCGGCCAGTGTCGCCCACTTGTCTCACATTGTGAGGTGACATGTCACCCTCCCGTTGGTCCAAAATGTTTCGCCTCTCGGAAAAATCCGCAAAAATACAAAAGCGACATAGCCGGAATTTTCCTTCGCAAGTTCTGAAAACGTTTCGCGAAAACGACTCAACCGGTGTTGTGCACAAATGTAAAATCGGCCAAGGATGCCACGTAGGGGTGACACGTGTCGCCCCGATTCGCCGAATATTTCGTCTTGAAAATATCCAATTCTGAAATCTCAAAACAAAGCGGGCCCTTAACAGTAAATTTCTCCCGTGGGCCCACGTGACCATTTCCAAAATAAAATCTCAAAATTCTAATATAATCTATGAAGTCCAAATACCAAATCTGGGAATCCAATTCCCATTAACGAACCTTTTCTTCACAAATAACCGGAAACTTTTCCGTGAAAACTCACATCTTTCTTTCTTTTCAAAATTTTTCTGCGTACTCTCGCGTCGTCCTCACATACATACCCTGCAACTACGGGTATAACATTCTCCTCCTTAGAAACATTCGTCGAATGTTCCTTCTCAAGTCGAATAACGATAAAGTTCCTCTAACAAGTTGCCAATGCCACCGCTTGGCCACGCAATAACACACGTTATCTTCCTCCCGTACTCGTTGTACCGCTTCTCGAACACTCGAACTCTCCCAAGACGTACCATACTTCAGTCATTACTTAGTTCGAAAATCTGCGGAGTCACTACCTCCAAACTTGGTCATCTTACTAACCTCAAACTTCCTTAAGGCCATTCCGGCCTTTACGAACGGCTTCGGTCGAACGCGTCCACGAACTCATACGATGATCATACAAACTTGGGCCTAGCATCCTCGTGACCCTACCACCTGGCGGGACCACCCAGAACTGACCCCACCCCAAACCGGTTACGGTTGACCGCAAATGGTCCTCAACCCGACCCAATCGCAAACGCTTGTTCCCGATCCGAACAATCTTACTAATTCACATCATGAAAGCTACCACTTCCATCTCACACTACCCACGGACTTATCACACAAATAAATCCCACGTATACTACTACTCGATAAAGGTCAAACATAAAAGCGAATCTTTAATCTCAAGACGACCTTACCCTAAGGTCTCGCCGTGACATAGTCTAAGGTTCACACTTACCATGCCCCCATACGTAACCTCCCAACTAAACATGTTTTCAAACTCACAATTAACACAACGCTTATTCGTACATAGCACACAATAATGAGACCATCATAACAAGCATACCAAAACTCTAGAGGGTTAAGGATATACCGGCTCTACCGCCCACTCTAATCATAGGCACACTGCAGGCGCATAATCTATGAAGGCGATGAACCACCATCGATCCGGTGGTGAGTCGTAACATCCGTGCTACCCTTGGTTGGGCAGTTCCTCGCAAATGGCCCGCTGGCCGCAAAATAACAAGCTCCACGCACCACGACACTCCCCGAAATGTGGTCTACCACATCGACCACACCGAGGTAGGGGTGACCGCATCTGGCCAACACCCTTACTTCCCTGGAAACCTGAACCCTTGGAGCCCTGACCTGCTCCCGAATACTCTGAAGGTTGTGGAGGACCACTCTGCACCGGCGGAGGTGCAAAACTAATATCTTCTTGGCGGTCCGCCTCGAAAGTCGCTAAAGACCACGATGTCACGGCCTCTTCTGGCGATCCAGTCATTCCGCCGACCTCTCGCACCTCACATCCTGGCGCGTGGGCTGCGTGCGGGCAATGTCCATGCGGTGAAGAGCTACTCCTGAACATGCCTCTGACATGTAATCATCGAGACCTGTAACAAATCGGTGCACTCGATCATCCATACTAGCTACCAACGCTGGGACGTCGCCGATGAGTCGAACTCACATTGGACTCCCGAACCGTACGCCCGCTCTGTCTAAGCATCAAAAATCTGTCGGCCCGTGCCCTCCTCATCTGCGGAGGCAAGAAGTGCGTGAGGAAAGCCCCCGAAAACTCATCCCATACTGCTGGAGGTGCATGCTCTCCCCGGGAAAGCTCACATGAATCAAACCAATCGACTGCGGTATCACGCGCGGCCGATGCGAACCAAAGGTCAGACTGGTTTACAAGCCTTGATCACCCGCGTGATCCGTCAGCGCCGGATGAACTCCTGCGGATCATCCTCGAGCCTCGACCCATAAAACTCGGCGGGCTACAACTCGTAAAGTCCCGCGACCTCAAACTATCTGCTCGGGTGCACCGGGTGTCTTTGGAACTGAACTTCTGCATCCGGCCTCTCGCCATACAGCCACGACCACGGCGGCCAAGAATCGCCATCTCGCGTAACCCATCTCCTCTGCCCCTGTGTGGGATGGAGGCTCAGTGCTGCGGTCTCGGCAGCCATTCTTTGCGGCTCTAACCTCTGGGTTGGCGGCGTCCAAAACCCGCCCGTCAAGCACACCTCAGTCTTGTGCGGGCTGCGCCTCGTACTCCTCTCAGATCTCACTAGCGGCACCCTCGCTGCCTTGCCCTCTGGGCTCGTTGCCTCGGCGGAGGCATAAGCGTAAAAGCGAGATACGTCGGAGGGTCCACTTACAACACGACTCTAAGGCACGATCTCGAATGAGAAGAATGGAAACCAATCCTAAATGTCCTATAGCCTCCCGATTATAGATGTGGTGCACAACACACCGATAATCAAGACTACTAGACACGATGCAGTAGACACTTTCCGAGGATTAATCGCTCGATACCACTTTTGTAACGACTGCCCGGGGCGGGTTCGTGCCTTATCCCGCACCCTAGTGATACAACATCGAGAAAACGGCGGAAAATAAAACATGAGTCATGAAACATGAGATATAATAATAAGCAGGCCAACCAAAGCGGTTGCCTTCGGTATATACATAAAACACGAGCTTTAATCCTTTACAACCACACTTGCAAAGGTACTCTGCACTTAAGATTTACAACGACTATGACGGACGGGGCCGCCATACCACGAATGTACAAGAACCTACAACTCGGGAACACATACAAAAGATAAGCCTCAGAAAGCGGAGCTTCCCAATACGCCGCATTGTGATCCTAAGAGCGGGGATCCACGACCGATGTACCTCTACTGCGGCGTGAACGGCCACGGAGGTCGATCTGTAAGTACAGTATGTGAAGCAGTAAAAATCGTAATGAAATCATACTAGTCTATATAAAGCAGAGACATGTATGATAACCAAACTCTGATTCCACAACATAAAAGCGATCATACCGATCGAGGACTCACGCCTCAAGTCATTACTCAAATATAACTATGGGTCTCACGCCCAACATCAATCATGTTCGCATCGGCGCATGCCGAGAATCTGCGCCGGTGTAGACATGTCCACGATGCAACAATAATACCAATGCCCGGCCACATGCCCCGAATTCTACCTCGGTGTGAACACGTCCATGTGACATCAACATAATATCTTGGGTGATCAACCACGCGCGTAGCACATGACCGGAATTCTACCTCGGTGTAGACATGTCCATGTAACCACAATAACAATATATCGGGTAATCAACCCGACCGCACGGCGCGTGCCGGTCTGCGCCGGTGTAGACATGTCCATGTGACATCAACAACAAGACAAGAATCAAAATGGAAACATACGTGGAATTCTCCATCACCGCCAAGACGCGTCAAGTAAGTTCTCAACAAGTCGACCAGGCCTCTATCGAGAGGCGGTAACCGAAATACCACACTTGCACAAAGGCTATCATCACAAGCATAGGCAAGTTTCACAACAACAAACATAGGCAAGTTTCACAACAACAAGCATAGGCAAGTTTCACAACAACTCAAAGTACTTCCATTTATACCAAAGTCGGGTTTTTAACCCCAAAGTACTACATACGTTAAGTTAACTTTTAAAAGAGATCCATTACTTCTATAAAAGTCACCCGATACTCGTAGTATTAGAATGACCAACCCACATTCCTTTTCAAAATCAAGTAACATTCTTTTCCTAAGTTCGGTTTGCCTAGTTTGATTACTCAAGCTTCTCATTTTCAAATGGTTTCATAGTTCCCAAACTTAATCACTGATTCCTTTTTAGAACAATTGAGTAATATATGTCTCACGCGAGAGTAGGTTATTCTTGTTTACAACATTCTTATTACAAAGACCATGATCTAGAAAATGTAATATCATTTTGTCTCATCTTAGTTTCTATGCAGATGGAGGTTTCTCGGTTTTAATACAACACATCATTATTCAATACATTTTCCTTTATTAACGCCGCGGTGGTGCTGTCGATACACATTCGATTCCGAAATCGGTAAAACATTATCCCTTTAAAACCAAGTACTCATTACTCACGAATGAGGTTTCACACAAACATCCACATTAAAACAAATAAGTTAAGTCTCTTATCTTATAAGATCAAGTCTCTTAACTTCTAACATCAGTAAACCATTTTCACTTACATAAGGTCGTTATAACTAACTTCCCATAAAGCTATTATAACACCCTATGTTTTAAACCAACCAAATCACTTAGCACGTATGCGTCTACCGTACTACATAGTTCACAACAATCATGCTAGAAAAGATAGGAAGAGGTTCACATACCTCGCGACGATTTATCGACAATAAGCAAAATGCTCCAAGTACTACAACGCTAGCCCTTTCCACTCCTAGTAGAATACGCTACTCTTAGTACTTTCACCTATAAAGGTCACAAACGTCTATTAACCCCAAAACATAAGTTTCTATCTTTCTATAGAAAATTCGGCGACCTCACACAGCGTAAATCTCTCCTCTATCGAGGCCGGCTACCAAGCCAACCGAGGGTTTACACGCCTAACGGGCGTGTACAATTCTACACAAGTCTCTTGTCTGACCTATGTAAATACTGATTCGATTCGATTCTTTATTCTTGAGCTTAAGTCAAAAGACATTGCGAATACTAAGTATAGC
This sequence comes from Przewalskia tangutica, assembly GCA_029844215.1. Classification (NCBI taxonomy): domain Eukaryota; kingdom Viridiplantae; phylum Streptophyta; class Magnoliopsida; order Solanales; family Solanaceae; genus Przewalskia; species Przewalskia tangutica. The sequence continues at coordinate 67,937,836 of CM056726.1, forward strand.
TCCATATATAGTATACTTCAACTATATATTCTAACAAACATGTAATTTCCAATTACAATAGAGGACAAGATAATTACCTCGATAAGCCCAAAATTATCCAAGTTATAATGTCGGTCTGAGCAAGGTTTAGCTCACTCAGTGCGCTCCAAACCACTCCAAACAACCCTTAGAAGTTCTAACCAACTACTCAAATACTTCAACCAACTATGAAGATTTCCTTAGGGTTTCGGTTTGAGACTAAAAGGACAAAAGGTAGTATTTCTGACTCTACGTAAGAGGTATCTTTGGAATACTACAAGGTACAAGGCTAAGGTATTTTGGGCATTATAACAATACTAGGGAGTATTTCTATACCACAACAAAGGGGTATTATCACGAAAACAACTAGGCTAGGGGTACCCAGCTAGCACCACATGAGGGGACCGCTTCTCGGCCAAAGGCCACGAGGAGGAGGAGGAGAGGCTTAGGACGAGAGCTACTAGAGGAGGAGGGATTTCGAGACTTAGACAAAGTGAGAGTGAATGAATAAGTCTTCACAAGGAGGGTATTTATAGCAAAACCAAAGGCCAACCAATGGTCAAGATTAAGCCATGTGCAAGGCAAGTGTAAGGCCAAGATCAAGCCAAGTGCACCCTAGCCCCTACTCCTTAAAACCCTCACAAATATCTACACAAATATCTAGCACAACTTGCCTCCCAAATCGGCCAAGTCTTGCCCCACTTGTCTCCATTGTGAGGGTGACACATGTCACCCTCCCGTTGGTCCAAAATGTTCCGCCGCTCGGAAAAATCCGAAAAAATACAAAACGACATAGCCTGAAATTTACATTAGCAAGTTACCCAAAAAGTTTCGTCGAAAAACGACTCCCCCCGGGTGTGGTGCACAAATGTAAAATCGGCGAGGGTGCCACGTGGGGTGACACGTGTCGCCCCGGTCGCCAGAATATTTCGTCTTAGAAAATATCCAATTTCTGGAAATCTCTAAAACAAAGGGGGCCACACAAAACCGTAAATTTCTACAGTGGGCCCCACGTGACAATTTACGAAAATAAAATCTCAAAATTCTAATATAATCTATGAAGTCCAAATACCAAATCTGGGAATCCAATTCCCATTAACGAACCTTTTTCTTCACAAATAACCGGAAACTTTTTCGTCGAAAACTCACATCTTTCTTTCTTTTCAAAATTTTCTGCCGTACTCTCGTACGTACGTCCTCACATACATACCCTGCAACTACGGGGTATAACAACGGCCTTACATCTAAGGTCTCAACTGTAATATTCTAAGGTTCATCATTTTCTCACCCCGTGCTTACCTTTTCCCTGACGGGTTCTAAATCACATTTTAGCCAAAGCTATCCGAACATAACACTTAACACATTAACATAACATCAAAACATACAAGCCTCTAGATGGTTAAGGATATACCTGAAGCTACCGCTCCACTCTAATCATAAGTCGCCTGCAGTAGCATAATCGTAGAAAGCGATGAACACGCCATCGATCCGGTGAGCTGCGCTGCGGTACCTCTCTATAAAGATCTCTCGTCACATGGCACGACGGCGCAGTGAAACAAGCACCGATAAAAACGACATTTCCGGGATGATGTTTGCCACATCGTGCCGGTGAGGGCGTGAATCTGGCCGCTAGCACTCACGTAAACACGTGAACGAAGCCACGAGCTCACCGGCTCGAATACCGAATGACCAAGGCGCGGAGGACCACTGCATGCGGGCGGAGGTACATAACTAGGCTTCTTGAGGCGGTCGCCTCGAAAGTTACCAAAGGACCTGCTGTTCGCCCTCTTACGATCTCGGTCATTCGTCGACCTCTCGTGCCTCGCATCCTGGTGCATGAGCTTGCATGCGGGCAATGTCCATGCCGGTGAAAGAGCTACCGTACAAGCCTCGCCAGTAATCGTCAGCCCGGTGGCGTAGCGGTGTACTCTGTCCTCCATATCCGCTACTCTGGGGAACATACCGAGCTAATGAGTCGAACTCCATTGTACTCTCTGGCAGTCGCGCCCCGCCTCAATGTCAAAAATGCGCCCGAGCCCTCATCCGTGGAGGCAAGAAATGTGCAAGAAATGCCCTCGAGAACTCGTCCCAAACTGCTGGAAGTGCATGCTCTTCCGGGACAGCTCACGAATCAAACCGGTCAATCTGCGAGATCACGCGGTGATGCGAACCAATACCACCGACTCGCCTCGAGGCTCGATCACTCTCATGATCCGTGGTATCGGATAAACTCACGAGTCGTCCTCGGCTCGATCCATAGAACCGGAGGGCTACACTCGGGAAGTCCGTAGCCTCAGCTATGCGCTCGGGGTGAACTACGGTCTTCTTTGAAATTTGGGCTGCGTCGGCCTATCCTCATATCGCCACGACCACGGCGATGGCGCCATCTCCTTGTACCCATCTCATCGGCTCCGGTGTGGGATCGAGGCTCAGTATCGTAGTCTCGGCCCACTGCTGCGGCTCTAAACTTCTTTGGTCTTTGGCGGCGTCATGCGCTCCCGCCGTCCGAATCTTGTCAGTCTTGTGGGCTCGCGCCTCGTACTCCTCAGTATCTCACTAATGACTCCTCGATCGCCTTGCCCGTCCGGGCTGGGTTGCCTTACGCGAGGCATAACGGTAAAGGAAAGGAATACGTCGGAGGGTCGATTTATCACACTCTAAGGCACGATCTCGTAATGAGAAGAATGGAAACCAATCCTAAATGTCCTGCAGACCTCACGATTATAGATGTGGTGCACAACACACCGATAATCAAGACTACTAGAACGCAGTCGTAGACACTTTCCGAGGACTAATCGCTCGATACCACTTTTGTCACGACCGAACCGGGCGTGGTAGTGCCTTACCGGGCACTAGTGATACAACATCGAGAGAAAATCAGCGGAAATAAAAACATGAACATGAATTAAGAGAAAAGATAAATAAGCAGGCCAACCAAGCAGTTGCCTTCATCATATATACATAAATACCGACAGTTATCCTTTTACAAACCACACCTGTGATTACTCTGGACCTCTAAGATTTTTACAACAGCTATGACGGGACAGGGCCCCGCCATACCCCCGAATGTATAAGAATCTCTGCACTCAGTAACATACCAAAAGATAAGCCTCAAGGAACGGAGCTTCCAATACTGGAAAGGTGATCCTAAAGCGGGGATCGACGGCCGATGTACCTTTTACTGCGGCATGAACGCAGCCCGAAGGAGGTCGATAACAGTACCAAGTATGTGAAATCGTAAAATCAGAAATGAAATCATAATAGTCTATATAAAGTAGGAGACATGTATGATAACCAAACTACGATTCACAACATAAAGCGATCATGTCAAGTCGGGGACTCACGCCTCAAAGTCATCCTCATGCCGTGGAACTTCTTCCTCACCGCGATCTAGGTACAAATCATGTGATACGATAATGGTCTCGGCCCATCTTATGGACCCAATATAGAAGCGTGTGGAATACATTCGGATGAACCCGGTAGTCGATGAAATACATTCCGGATGAGCCAGTAGTCAAGTGATATACATTCGGATGAGCCGTAATCAAGTGAAATACATTCGGATGACCCAGTAATCAAGTGAAATACATTCGGATGACCGTAATCAAGTGAAATACATTCGGATGACCCGGTAATCAAGTGAAATACATTCGGATGACCGTAATCAAGTGAAATACATTCCCGGATGACCCGGTATCAAGTGAAATACATTCCCGGATGAACCGGTAATCGAGTAGAACACAGTACTTGCACAACAAGGCTATCACACGTAACATGGTCAAGTTTCATAACAACAAGCATAAGCAAGTTACACACGACTCAACGTACTTTCATTTTATGTCAAAGTCTGATTTTAACCTTAAAGTACTCGTCCGTTAAATTCCTTTTAAGATCCATTTCTTTTACAAAGGTCACCCGATACCCGTAGTATAAAATTTGAGTGACTAACATTGTTAAGTAAACCAAAATGCTTTCCTTTGTAAAATCAAGTAACAACCTTATTTTCCAAACGTTCAAGTTTGCCTAATTTCGAATGCTCAAGTTTCTCATTTTAGAAAAAGGTTTCGTAGTTCATAGTTTTAAATCCTTTAAAACATAATTCTCCTTTAAACGTTTTGAGAAACCTATGTCTTATAAGTGAGTAGGTTATTCTTGTTTATAATCAATCTTATTAAGCAGCCATGATCTAGGAAATGTCATTTTGTCTCATCTTAGCTTCTATGCAGATGGAAGTTTCTACTAGTTTTAATAATACTAAATCTGTCCAAAACATTTCCTTTTATTAACGCGGCAGTGGTTTGTCGATACACATTCTGATTTCCGAAATCAGTAAAACATTTTTAAGCCGTTATACCTAACTTCCCATAAAGCTAGTATAACTCTTAAGTTTCCAAAAAACCAAGTATTACTTCTTCTCTCAAAATGATTCAAAAATCTTTTGAAATACTTCAAGTTCTTTATTATCACATAGCCACCGATTATAGTTCAAATCGATTACATCTTAAAAACCACAAGTACTTTCTTACCTACATAAAGTTATAACCAACTTCCCATAAAGCGTTATAACACTTTATGTTTCAAACCAATCAAATACATTAACATATGTACGTCTACCGCACTACATAGTTATACACATATCATGCTAGAACAGATAGGAAGAGGTTCACATACCTCGCGACGATTATCGACTAATAGCAAAACGCTCCAAGTACCTCAAACCGTCGGCTCCACTCTCAGTCAAGCAGATCACTCCACACGTAGTACTACAACCTATAGAGGCCACAAAGCGCCTATTAATATCTTTAGATCCCGACGTAGAATATTCTACGAGAAAATTCGTGACACCTCCCGCATGGCAGCGTAAATCTCTCCTCTATCGAGGCGGCTACCAAGCCAACCGGGGGGTTAACACGCCTAACGGGCGTGTACAATTCTACTACACAAGAATGTTACCAAGTCTCTGTAATACATTCTATGTAATTACGATTCGATTCTCTTCTTTAAATTCGTGCTTAAGTCGCAAGACATTGCCGTAAGTATTATTCAGCTTAAGTCAAAAGACATTTGCCGCAACTATGTTCAGTTCTATATATAGTATACTTAACTATATACTCCTACAACATGTAATTTCCAATTACAATGAAGGTCAAGAATGTTTACCTCGATAAGCCCAAAATTATCCGAGTTTATATGCCGATCTGAACAACGTTTAGCTCTACTCGGCGCTCAATCCGTTCAACCAACCCTTAGAAGGTCTAACCAACTTCTGCTGATGACTGCAACTCCGGGGGCAGAGTTACTGAGGGTTTCGTTTTTGTGACTGAGGGAAGTATAATAGTATTTTCTGGGCTTTTGTAAAAGTGTAACCTTGGGAATAATACAAGGTATTTGGGCATTATAACAATACTAGGAGAGTATTTCTATACCACCAAGGGGGGTATTTATACGAGACAACTTGGCTAGGGGTACCTCGCAAAACACCAATGAGGAGGGTTTCGGCAAGGGTTGGGCGAGAACCACAGAAGGAGGAAGGAGTTCAAGACTTAGGCAATTTTTGGATGAAGAAGTTCATCAAGTTAGAGGGGTATTTATAGGTCAAGAAATGGCCAACCAATGGCCAAGATTCATCCAAGTGTTAGGCAAGTGTAAGGCCAAGATTAAGCCATGTGCTACCTTATCCATCTACCCAAAATATCCTACCTAACCCTTGACCACACTTTTTTGCACAAAAAACGTGCCCAAGTCGCCCTCTTTGCCGTCCCTAGTTCGATGTGAGGTGACACATGTCACCCTCGTTGGTCCAAAATGTTTCGTCTCTCGGAAAAATCCGCAAAATAATAAATGACATAGCGAATTTTTCCTCGAAAGTCGTGGAAACGTTTCACGAAAACGACTCTAATCGGGTGTTGTGTACAAATTTCGAATCTTGCTTAACTTAAGGCTCAAATTATAATACGTACGCGCTCACGTACATACTCTGGAAATACGGGGTATAACACTTAAACTTGATCAAGCCTTGATTTTACACCCTCAACTCTCCACATTCACCCAACCATTAGAGTTTGTAAGGGTGCAATGTTTATTGGTGGGAAGTTTAAGGAACTCCACCAACGTGTTACTTGCTACATTAGCACAACTTCCGCTATCAATTATCAAAGAACATACAATTTCCCTGATGATGCATTTCAGATGGAAGAGGGTTTTCCTTTGACTTGGTGTCACGACCCGACCTCGGGCCCGCGACTGGTGCCTTACCCCGGGCACCCTAGTGATAAAACATTAGAGAAAATCAGCGGAAATAAAAACTTATAGACATGAAACAATATGAAATAAGAAACAGGCTAACCAAAACGGTCACCTTTCTGCATATATTTAAAACCCGAACAGTTATCCTTTACAAGCCTAACTCACAATGATACTCTGGACCTCTAAGAGTTTTTATAACAACTACGACGGGACAGGCCCCGCCATACCCACGAATGTACAAGTACTTACGATAGCAGAAAGGCGGGGAGGACCACTCTGTCTTGTGAGGTACATAACTAGTCTGCTTTGGCGGTCCGCCTCGAAAGTCACCAGGACCTGCTGCTCGGCCCTCTTCTGCGACTTTGGTCATTCCGTCGATTTATCCGCTCCTCACATCCAAGTGTATACGCTGCGTGCGGCAATGTCCATGCGGTGAAGAGCTACGAACAACTCTGCAAGGCAATCATCGAGCCTGTAACATATCGGTGCACTCGATCCTCCATACTAGCTACTAACGCGGGCGTCGCGGCGATGAGTCGAACTCCACATTGTACTCCCGAACCGTGACGCGGCTCGCGCGCACCAAAAATGCATGCGCGAGCCCTCATGCGAGGCAAGAAATGTGCAAGGAATGCCTCGAGAACTCGTCCCATATAGTGGAAGTGCATTCTCTCCCGGGACAGCTCGCGAATCAAACCGATCATGCGGTATCACGCGGTGATGTGAACCTAGGACCACCTTCGGCCTCCGATGCCTTGATTACTCTCGCGATCGCTATAAGCGTCGGATGAACTCCTGCGGATCATCCTCGTGCCTCGACCCATAAAACTCGCGGCTCTGACTCGTAAAATCCGTAGCCTCGAACTATCGATCTGGGTGAACCACTGGTGCTCGGGCTAACTGCGTCCGGCCTATCTCAAGTCAGCCTGACCACGGCCATTAATCGGGCCACTCCTTGTAACTCATCTCCTGCTCCGGTGCGGGGTGGAGGCTCGGTCTTGTGGTCTCTGCATTTGCTCTGCTCGCAGATCCTTCGCTGCCTCGCCACGGGCGGGTTGCCTTTCGCGAGGCATAACGGTAAAAGCGAAACACGTCGGAGGGTCGATCTTATCACATGACTCTAAGGCACGATCTCGTAATGAGAAGAAATGAAACCAATCCTAAATGTCCTATAGCCTCACGATTATAGATGTGGTGCACAACACACCGATAATCAAGACTCTACTGACACGGTCTGCGTAGACACTTTCAGGATTAATCGCTCGATACCACTTGGCGCCCGAAAATTGGGCGTCAATGGTGCCTTACCGGGCACCCTAGTGATACAACATCGAGAAAACCAATGAAATAAAAACTTTACACATGAAATGAGAGATATAGTAAATAAACAGGCCAACAAGCAATTGCCTTCAAGATATATCATAAAGCGGAGCAGTTTAATCCTTTTACAACCACCTTGCGATTACTACAGACCTTAAGATTTATACAACAACTATGACGGACGTGGCCGCCATACCACGAGCGTCAAGAACTTACAGACTGTGGTAACATACAAAGATAAGCCTCGACGGAGCGAGCTTCCCAAGCTATCACGACCGAACCGGGCGTGGTCGTGCCTACCGGGCACCCTAGTGAGACAACATCGAGTAATCGCGGAACATAACACAACAACATGAAATAACAAGAAGCGTCAATGCTTATCTTTAGAAAACTTGCCTTTCGGCGTAAATAATAATAACTCTTTCAAAATGAGCTTTAATCCTTTCTTTACAAACCACACGTGAAGATTACTACGCACCTAAGAAATGATATGACAACAATGGCGGGACGGGGCCGCCAAACCACGAATGTAAACACTTACGGCGACGGGGACTATACCACTGATAAGCCTCGGAAAGCGGAGCTTCCCAAATGGCGTGACCACGAGAGCTAGGATCAACGGCGGTGTACCTCAACTGCGGCATGAGCGGCCCGAAGGAGTCGATTGGCAGTGCAGAGTATGTGGCGAAAATACATCTGTAAATGAAATCATAGCGATCATATAAAGCGGGAGACATGTATGATAGCCAAACTACGATTCTGACCAGCGATCATGTCAAGTCGGGACTCACGCCTCAAGTCATCACTCGAGTATAACAATGGGTCTCGGCCCACAACATCAATCATGCGTGGAATACCTTCCTCCGGCTGCCGTGATCATGATATAAAAGCACGAGGAACACACATGAACACGTGTCCCACGTGTCATCATAAAGCTGTGCGGGGGTAAGTACGAAGGCATAGCCGACTACTAAAAACCCACGGTACCAACAAGGTCGTGGCGTATCATAAGATCTGTCTAGGCGTCGCATGATCAAAGGCCGCCACTTGCGCGATGTCGATGTCGCGTCTAACCCTGGAACTCCCGCACTCGCGTAGGCCAATCTCATCGGCCGCGTGAGGCATTCCCGCATCGAGGGTAGCTACTCCGGCGTCGCCCCGACTGCGATCCGCGTAGCGCGAGACCGCGTGCCCATAAGGACGTCACTAACTCGGAACTCTCGTAGTTCCGCATAGGCCGGGACTGCGTAGGTATTCTCGAATCATAGGTCCATCGACCGCTTTGAGTCTACCCGCGTCGGAGGCGGCTTAACCGGAATCATCTCAAGAGATGGATGCCCACAATACTATCATAACGATCGATAGTTAAATAGCCCAATCAAGGAAACCCCACACAAACATCACAAGATACTAACACACGTAGCGTCCCAACACGTTTACTTATCAACGCAATCAAGAAAGTTTTACAAGGCTATCACAAACCAATACAATCAAGTTGTTCACACAAGGTACCTACTATATGATTAACAAAATCGGGTTTTTATCCCCAAAGTACTTCATACATCAACTCTTTAAAAGATCGTTACTTTCACAATGTCACACAATACGTAGTATAAAATAGAGTGACTATCCTTTTAAAGTAAATCAATTACTTCTCTTTGTAAAATCAAGTAGCAACATTCTTTTCCAATGATCAAGTTTGCCTAATTTCCAATGTTCAAGTTTCTCATTTTAGAAAGGTTTAGTAGTTCATAGTCTTATTCATTTAAGAATATAATTCTTCTTTTAAACTATCTCGAGAAACATAAGTCTTATATGTGAGTAGGATATTCTTGTTTATAACAATCTTATTACAATGACCATGATCTAGAAATATCATTTTGTCTCATCTTAGCTTCTATGCGGATGGAAGTTTCTCGGTTTTAATAATACTTAATTAGTCAAAACATTTCCTTTTATTAACGCGCGATGGTTTGTCGATACATTACGATTTCCAAATCAAGAAACATTCTTAAGCCGTTATACCTAATTTCCCATAAAGCTAGTATAACTCCTAAGTTTTCAAAAACCAAGTATTACTTCTTCTTTCAAAATGATTCAAAATCTTTTGAAATACTTCAAGTTCTTTATTAACACATAACAAGCGCTTATAGTTCAAATCGATTACCTTTTAAAAACCACATGTATTTTCTTACCGTAAAGTCGTTATAACCAACTTCCCATAAAGCCGTTATAACACTTTATGTTTTAAACCAATCGAATACATTTAGCACGTATGCGTCACCGTACTACATAGTTCACACATATCATGCTAGAAGAGATAGGAAGAGGTTCACATACCTCGCGACGAGTATCGACTAATAGCAAAGCGCTCAGTACCTCAAACCGGCTACTCCTAAGCCAAGTAGATCGCCACGCGTAGTACTTCCACCTATAAGGCCACAAGGCGCTTTATTAACATCAGTCTCTTAGTAGAACATTCTACGTAAAATTCGGCGACCTCCCATGGCAGCGTAAATCTCTCCTCAATCGAGGTGGCTACCAAGCCAACCAGGGGGGGGGTTCATACATCTAACCCGAACGGGTACAATTCTACTCCACCGTACTACTACACAAGTCTACTGTAATACAGTCCTATGTAATTACAGTTCAGTTCAGTATTCTTCTTTAAATTCAGGCTTAAGTCGCAAGACATTGCCGTAAGTATTATTCAGGCTTAAGTCAAAAGACATTGCCGATAACTACGTTCAGTTCTATTATATAGTATACTTCAACTATATATTCAAGCAATCATGTAATTTCCAATTACAATAGAGGGACAAGATAATTACCTCGATAAGCCCATAATTATCCGTGTTTAAAAGTCGATCCTTAGCAATGTTTCGCTCCTACTCCGGGTGCTCCAACCCGCTCCAAACAACCCTTAGAAGTTCTACTCAACTTCTTAATAATACTCAACCAACTATGGAGATTTTCCTTAGGGTTAGTTTAGTGACTGAAGGAAGGTATAATAGTATTTCTGGGCTTTTCGTATAGGTATAACCTTAGAATACTACAAGGTATTGGCTAAGGAAATTTGGGCATTATAACAATACTTTTGAGAGTATTTCTACCAAGAGAGGGGGGTATTTATACGAAAACACTAGGCTAGGGGTACTGGCCACACCACAGTGAGGGAGGGGAGGCTCTCGCCACTGTAGGGCCTATCTAGGGAGGGCTCTTGGGCGAGAGTCAAACAAGAGGGGAGAGGAGGGACTTCAACACTTAGGAAATATTTGGAATGGATGAAGAAGTTCATCAACCTTAGAGGGTATTTATAGCACAAGCCAAGGCAACCAATGGCCAAGATCTAGCCAAGTGCTAGCAAGTGTAGGGCGAGATTTAGACAAGTGTGTGTGGGTCCCACTTATCAATCAACACACCAAAATATCCTACCAACTAATGCACACCTTTCGGCCAAGCTACCGCCCATCACTCCACCAACTTGAGGGTGACAAGTGTCGCCCTCTCGTTGGTCCAAAATGTTTCGTCTCTCGGAAAAATCCGCAAAAATTAAAAATGACATAGCCGGAAATTCCCCTACGAAAGCTGTGAAAACGTTTCGTCGAAAAACGACTCTAAACGGGTGTTGTGCACAACAATTAATTCGGCCAAGCCTAACTTAAAAGTTTCAAATTTTTCTACGTACGTTCTTACGTACATACTCTGGAAATACGGGGTATAACATTCTCCCCTCCTTAGAAACATTCGTCCCGAATGTTCCTTCTAAGCCTTAAAACAAACGTGCGCCAGTATAGTCTTCACTACTATACTTATGAGAACAATCCTTGCCACACATGGCCATAGGAACAACCGCACAAATACCCACATCTAAGCCCACGAGGAAAACACCTCTAATCATCACCTATGCTCGCCATACAGGCTCGCTTCTCTCTTTACTCGTCGTAGATACCACTTTGTCACTTTGTCGCGAGCCTTGCTCCGACGACCCAACAAATGGTACCGGGCTGCTTGCGATCCCTGAGGATGTCGTATACTCGAACTCTTTCCACATTTCTGATACTGCTTCAGTTTCCAAAACCCGGGGTCACTATCTCTAACGTGGTCATCATTAACTGGGAACACTCTGGATGGATCTCCGATACTTTCCCGATCATAACAATACGAAAGACCGGACATACTGCCTCCTAAGTCGGACGGCAAAAGCTAACATATAGGCAACCTGGCCTATTCTTCACATGGACTCAAAGGCCCAAAGTAACTCGCTAAGTTCCTCGCTTCCCAAAATTCGCCACACCTAACCGGTGGTACCTTCAAGAAGACCGATCACAACTGAACTCTAAGCGTCGTCGCCGCTTATCCGCACGATATCTCTGAGCTGCCAGAACCTCTTCTAGCCAAGCTTCACTATCCACGATCACCGGAATGTACCGCACTAATCGCTGAACCTTGCCAACATCGAACCAATCGACCGGCAACTTACACTTCCGCCCTTACAAGGCTTCATAAGGTGACATCCGAACACTGAAATGGTAGCTTAAACGCTCCCTCTACAGGAGACAACAGTCCCCACAACTACCCCTGAAGTCCACCCACTGGCCCGAGGGCGAATGCGATTCTGAGACTCACCTGAGTTCTTAGCACATGCTTGGTAAAACTCCCCGAAACAAAAACAGCCGTAACCTGGGCTCCACTGTCTGCCATAAGGTGAAGGTAGGCACCCCGTGCAGCCTTACAACCTTTCCGTTAAAACAATACTGCCGAGTGAACGGTCCCGACCGAAGAACACGATGGGCTGCCCCCATCGGCCCAACCGCCGGTCGAACGCGTCCATGAACTCGTACGCTGGTCAACTAAACTTGGGCCTAACACCCTCACAACCCTAACACAAGGCGGGACCACCCCAACCAGACCCCACCACCAAAACTACCGCGGGTTGACCCGCAACGGGGCCCCAACCCGACCCGACGCCGCAAAAATACTAGCTCCCGATCCTAACAATCTCACTAAACACGTTGAAAACCCCAGCTGGCCTTCTTAGCTCAACTACCCCCTTTCATTTCACACTACTTGGGACCTATCCCAAACGTAGCTCACGCACTATGCACTCCAATAAGGATCAAACACAACACTACACCTTTACATCGAGATGGGCTTAACTCTAAGGTCTCTACGTATAAAACTCTAAGGTTCACACTTTTCTATCCCCAAATCTTACTTGGTTAGCTAACCAAGATTTCTAATCACAACATTAACACTGCTATCAAAACATAGCACTTATGATATACCCATCTTATCACACATACCGAACTCTAGAGGGTTAAAGATCTATCTCAGAATTCACTGTTTCATTCCCTTAGTCGTTCTAATCAAACCCGCTCAGTAGGCATAGCTTGGCGTGACGAACTACCCACCTGATCAAGGCAAAGTCCTCCTACTAGGTCACTCTTCGACACATGGCCCTCGACGGCCGCAGTACAACAAGTACCAACTAAAAGACGACATTCCCGGGATGACGCCTCGTCATCGCGGAACCTAAGCCCCGGAGTTCTCGACCAACTCTGCGTACTCGAACGCCCCGAAATCCGTGGAAGACCACTGCACCGTGGAGGTGCATAATCTATTCACGCGAGGCGACTCGCCTCGAAAGTTACCAAAGGACCTTGCCGCTCGCCCTTTCTCGCCGCTCCTGTTAACCCGTCGATCTCTATGTTCGGCCACGCGCATGAGCCCGCATACGTGCCATGCTCGCCTAATCAAGGATTACTCTTGCACACCCTTCTCTAGGTAGTCATCAAGACTCGCGATACATCGGTATACTCTCTGGTAGCCAAATCCATAGCTAGTAACAGGGTCGCCTTCTTGCAATCTAATTTCACTGTTCCCGGTCGTAGAACTAAAGGTTCAAATGTCATGGCCGCAGTAGGAACTGCCGCCGTGCTAAACTTTCTGGCTAGTGACGTCGCAGAAATCCCCGAATGAAGCATTACCCTAGGTAATGATTGGGCGTGTGCCCACGTAACCCCCTGAATTCTACTCGCAGCCTCCTACCGCTTTGCCTCCCGGGCCCGTTGCCTGCGCGAGGCATAACGATAGGGAAAGAATTTCGCCGAGGGTCCAACTTACAACACGACTCTAAGGCACGATCTCGTGAGTGAGAAGAATAGAAACCAATCCTAAATATCCTATAGCCTCCTCGATTATCGTGGTGCACAACACACCGATAATCAAGACTCTATCGGATACTTCGTAGACACTTTCCGAGGATTAATCGCTCGATACCACTTTTGTCACGACCGAACCGGCCCGTGGATCGTGCCTTACCCGGCACCCTAGTGAGACAACATCAGTAATCACGAACATAACACAACAACATGAAATAACAAGAAGCGCATAACGCTTATCTTTAGAAAACTTGCCTTTCGTAAATAATAATAACAACTCTTTCAAATGAATAGCTTAATCCTTTCTTTACAAACCCCGCCACAACAGATTTCATGCACCTCTAAGAAATGATATGACAACAATGGCGGACAGGCCCGCCAAACCCCGAATGTAAACACTTACGACGCAGGGACTATACCATCGATAAGCCTCCGAGAAACGGAGCTTCCCAAACGCCAAACTGCGGACTCGAGAGCTAGGATCAACGATCGGTGTACCTCAACTGCGGCATGAACGCACTTCGGGCGAGGTCAAGATAACAGTACCGAGTATGTGAAATCAAAATACATACCGTAAATGAAATCATAGCATCATATAAAGCGGGAGACATGTATGATAGCCAAACTACGCTTACAACAAAGCGATGTCAAGTCGTGACTCACGCCTCAAGTCATCACTCAAGTATAACAATGGGTCTCGGCCCACAACATCAATCACGCCGTGGAATACCTTCCTCACCGCCAGCCTATGATATAAAAGCACCAAGGAACACATGAACACCGTGTCCCACTGTGTCATCATAAAACTGCACGGTAAGTACGAAGGCATAGCCGACTACTAAAACCCACAGCACCAACAAGGTCATGAATCAGATCATAAGATCTGTCTGACCGCCGCATGATCAAAGCCGCCACTTGCCCGCAGATCATGTACGCGTCTAACCCTGGAACTCCCGCAGCTCCGCATAGGCCAATCTCATCGGCCCGCATGAGGCATTCCCCGCATCGAGGGTAGCTACTCCCCGGCATCGTCCTGGACTTCGCAGTCCGCATGGCCACAAGGACCGCATGCCCATAAAGGACGTACACTAACCTGGAACTCTCGTAGTTCCGCATAGGCCCCCGGGACCTGCATGAGGTATTCTCGAATCATAGGTCCATCGACCGCCAGTCTACCCCAGACGGAGGGCAGCTTAACCCCCGGAATCATCTCAAGAGATGGATGCCACAATACTATCATAACGACTGATAGTTAAATAGCCCAATCAAGGGAAACCCCTTCACACAAACATCACAAGATACTAACACACGTAGCATCCCAACACGTTTACTTATCAACGCAATCAAGAAAGTTTTACAAGGCTATCACAAACCAATACAATCAAGTTGTTCACACAAGGTACCTTCTACTATATGATTAACAAAATCGGGTTTTTATCCCCAAAGTACTTCATACATCAACTCTTTAAAAGATACGTTACTTTCACAATGTCACACAATACCCGTAGTATAAAATAGAGTGACTATCCTTTTAAAGTAAATCAATTACTTCTCTTTGTAAAATCAAGTAGCAACATTCTTTTCCAATGATCAAGTTTGCCTAATTTCCAATGTTCAAGTTTCTCATTTTAGAAAGGTTTCGTAGTTCATAGTCTTATTCATTTAAGAATATAATTCTTCTTTTAAACTATCTGAGAAACATAAGTCTTATATGAGTAGGATATTCTTGTTTATAACAATCTTATTACAGCAGCCATGATCTAGGAAATATCATTTTGTCTCATCTTAGCTTCTATGCAGATGGAAGTTTCTACTGGTTTTAATAATACTTAATTAGTCAAAACATTTCCTTTATAAACGCTGCAATGGTATGTCGATACACATTCGATTTCAAATCAAGAAACATTCTTAAGCCGTTATACCTAATTTCCCATAAAGCTAGTATAACTCCTAAGTTTTCAAAACCAAGTATTACTTCTTCTTTCAAAATGATTCAAAATCTTTTGAAATACTTCAAGTTCTTTATTAACACATAACAAGCCGCTTATAGTTCAAATCGATTACCTTTTAAAACCACATGTATTTTCTTACCAAAGATAAAGTCGTTATAACCAACTTCCCATAAAGCCGTTATAACACTTTATGTTTTAAACCAATCGAATACATTTAGCACGTATCGCTCACCGCACTACATAGTTCACACATATCATGCTAGAAGAGATAGGAAGAGGTTCACATACCTCGCGACGAGTATCGACTAATAGCAAAACGCTCAAGTACCTCAAACCGCGGCTACTCCCTAAGCCAGTAGATCGCGCCACGCATAGTACTTCCACCTATAAGGCCACAAGGCGCTTATTAACATCAGTCTCTTAGTAGAACATTCTAAAAATTCGGCAAAGACTCTCCCGCAACAACAGAAATCTCCTCCTCAATCGAGGCCGCTACCAAGCCAACCAGGGGTTCATACATCTAACCCGAACGGTACAATTCTACTCCACCGCACTACTACACAAGTCTATCAGAATACACTCCTATGTAATTACAGCTCGATTCTTCTTTAAATTCAGCTTAAGTCGCAAGACATTGCCGTAAGTATTATTCGGGCTTAAGTCAAAAGACATTGCCGATAACTACGTTCGATTCTATTATATAGTATACTTCAACTATATATTCACAATCATGTAATTTCCAATTACAATAGAGGACAAGATAATTACCTCGATAAGCCCATAATTATCCGTGTTTAAAAGTCGATCCTTAGCAATGTTTCGCTTCCTACTCCGGTGCTCCAACCCGCTCAAACAACCCTTAGAAGTTCTACTCAACTTCTTAATAATACTCCAACCAACTATGGAGATTTTCCTTAGGGTTCCGTTTAGTGATCAAGGAAGGTATAATAGTATTTCGGCTTTTCAGATAGGTATAACCTTAGAATACTACAAGGTATTGGCTAAGGAAATTGGGCATTATAACAATACTTTGAGAGTATTTCTACCAAGAGTGGGTATTTATACGAAAACACTAGGCTAGTGGGTACCCCACGCCACACCACAAAGGGGAGAGGGGAGGCTCTGCCACTGTGGCCTATCTAGGAGGGGGCTCTTGGACGAGAGTCAAACAAGAGGGGAGAGGAGGACTTCAACACTTAGGAAATATTTGGAATGGATGAAGAAGTTCATCAACCTTAGAGGGGTATTTATAGCACAAGCCAAGGCCAACCAATGGCCAAGATCTAGCCAAGTGCCTAGCAAGTGTAGGGCCAAGATTTAGACAAGTGTGTGTGGGTCCCACTTATCAATCAACACACAAAAATATCCTACCAACTAATGCACACCTTTCGGCCAAGCTACCGCCCATCACTCCACCAACTCGGCGGTGACAAGTGTCGCCTCTCGTTGGTCCAAAATGTTTCGCCTCTCGAAAAATCCGCAAAAATTAAAAATGACATAGCCGGAAATTCCCTACGAAAGTGTGAAAACGCTTTCGTCAAAACGACTCTAAACGGGTGTTGTGCACAACAATTAATTCGGCCAAGCCTAACTTAAAAGTTTCAAATTTTTCTACGTACGTTCTTACGTACATACTCTGGAAATACGGGGTATAACAAAAACGCTGAAATGAGATCCTAAACGCGGGGATCGATAAATGACGACCTCTACTGCGCAGATTGAACGCACTTCAAGGAGGTCAAGATAACAGTACTAAGTATGTGAAATCAGAATATCAGAATGAAATCATAATAGTCTATATAAAGCAGAGACATGTATGATGACCAAACTACAAGATATAACATATAACCGCTACATCAAGACAGTGGACTCACGCCTCCAAATTATCACTCGTGCGTGGAATTTCTTCCTCACCGCATAGCTTATGATATAACAATACCAAGGATTATACATGAACACCATGTCCCACCTGTGTTATAAAACCGCACAGACAAGTATAACTACCGCATCCGACCGTACCAATAATACAATGCAACCAAAACACGGCCGATACGGCAAGTGCGAGCCGACATCGGATACAAGGCCGGCCACGCACCGACCGGCAAGTATTTAGGGTGACCACCAGGACCAAGGTCAGATCACGAAACTTCGTCACTATAATGAACGGGCAGTGCGAGGTCACCACGAGGACCAAGGCCGACGCCACGAGACGGCAAGCACGAGAGCCGACCACCGATACCCGGCCGAACAAGAAGAAACCTCAACTACCAACCGCCCTATCGAGACGCTTAACAGAAACACCACACTTGCACAACAAATGCTATCATCACAAGCATAGGCAAGTTTCACAACAACAAGCATAGGAATGTTTCACCACAACAAGCATAGGCAAGTTTCACATCACTCAAAGTACCTTCATTTTTATGCCAAAGTCCGTTTTAACTCCTAAAGTACTACGACGTTAAATTCTTTAAAAGAGATCCATTACTTATCAAAGTCACCCGATACCCGTAGTATTAGAATGACCAACCCACATTCCTTTTCAAAATCAAGTAACAACATTCTTTTCCTAAGTTCCAGTTTGCCTAGTTTCAATTACTCAAGCTTCTCATTTTCAAATGGTCTCATAGTTCATAAACTTAATCACTTGATTCCTTTTTAGAACAATTGAGTAATATATGTCTCACGTGAGAGTAGGTTATTCTTGTTTACAACATTCTTATTACAAAACCATGATCTAGAAAATGTAATATCATTTTGTCTCATCTTAGTTTCTATGCGGATGGAGGTTTCTACCGGTTTTAATACGATACATCATTATTCAATACATTTTCCTTTCTTAACGCCGCGGTGGTCCTGTCGATACACATTCTCGATTTCCAAATCAAGAAACATTATCCCTTTAAATAAAACCAAGTACTCATTACTCACGAATGAGGTTTCACACAAACATCCACATTAAAACAAATAAGTTAAGTCTCTTATCTTATAAGATCAAGTCTCTTAACTTCTAACATCAGTAAACCATTTTATTTACCTCTCTTAAGACATTATACATAACTTACCATAAAGCTAGTATAACTCTTTTTAAAACATTTTAAAAAAAAGTGTTACTCTCCTTCCAAAACGATTTATAAATCTTTTGAAATACATCAAGTTCTTTATTATAACAAGCCGCTTATAATTCACATCGCTACCTTTTAAAACCACAAAGTATTTTCTACCTACATAAAGTCGTTATAACCAACTTCCCATAAAGCCGTTATAACACTTTATGTTTTAAGAACAATCAAACACGATTAACACATGTACGCTCACCGCACTACATAGTTCACACATATCATGCTAGAAGAGATAGGAAGAGGTTCACATACCTCGCGACGATTTAACGACAATAAGCAAAATGCTCCAAGTACTACAACCTTGCTAGCCCTTTCCACTCCTCGAGTAGAATACGCTACTCTTAGTACTTTCACCTATAAAGGCCACAAACGTCATTAAATCTTAACCACACGCTCCCATCTTTCTACGTAAAATTCGCGACTCTCCCCGCAACAACAGAAATCTCCTCCTCTATCGAGGCCGCTACCAAGCCAACCAGTGGGGTTAACACGCCTAACCGGACGCTGCAATTCTACTACACAAGAATGCTACATAAGTCTCATCAGAATACAACCCTAGGTAATTACATCGCTTCTTCTTTATTATCCTTCTATGTGATTACTGCTCAATTCTTCATTCTTCAAAGCTTAAGTCAAAAGACATTGCCACAATACTAAGTTCGATTCTATATATAGTATACAACACTATATATTCAACACTTATGTAATTTCCAATTACAATAGGGGACAAGATATTTACCTCGATAAGCCCAAAATTATCCGAGTTTAAAGTCGCTTCCCGAGCAAGGTTTAGCTCCTCCTCCGAGTGCTCCAATCCGCCCAAACAACCCTTAGAAGTTCTACGCAACTTCTACTCCATACTTCAACAACGGTGAAGATTTCCTTAGGGTTTCGCTTAGTGACCGAGGGAAAGTATAACGGTATTTTCTGGCTAGTATAAGTGTAACTTGGGAATACTACAAGGTATTTGGGCCAAGGTATTTGGACATAATAACAATACTAGAGAGTATTTCTATACCACAACAAGGGTATTTATACGAGACAACTAGGCTAGTGGGTACCCCACTGGCAAAACACCACAAAGGGAGGGGAAACTCTCGCCAAAGGCCACTAGGAGGAGGGGAGAGGCTTTGGACGAGAACCACAAGAGGAGGGAGTATTTTGAGACTTAGGTAGATAGCTCAATTTTTGGATGAAGAAAGTTCATCAACTAAGGGGTATTTATACTACAAGCCAAGGCCAACCAATGGCCAAGATTATGCCAAGTGCAAGGCAAGTGTAAGGCCAAGATTTGGGCAAGTGTCCTAAGCCAACTTGCACACAAAATATCCTACCAACTCCCTCGACCACAAGGCCAATTCGCCCATCACACATTTCCGCCCACTCCCACCAATTAGAGGGTGACAAGTGTCGCCTCTTGTTGGTCCAAAATGTTTCGTCTCTAAAAATCCGCAAAAATATAAATGACATAGCCGAAATTCCCTACGAAAGTCGTGAAAACGCTTTCGAAAAACGACTCTAAACGGGTGTCAGGAACAAAATAATTCGCCAAGCCACTTTACACTTCAAAATTTTCTACGCACGCCCCACGCATATACTGAAATACGGTATAACATTCTCCTCTTAGAAACATTCGTCCGAATGTTCCTTCAAGGTCTCGAAACAAACAGCGCCGAGATAGTCTTCACCGCTATACGCATTTAAAACAATCATGCCACACTGCCACAAAACATACGCTCACTTTTCCCCTTCTCGTAGTACTCGCCACGAACACTCGAACTCGTTCTAGTATCCGCATTCCACTTCGCCAACGCTTCGCTTTCCAACCTCGAGTCACTACCTCCAAACTTGGTCATCTCACTAACCTCGATTTCCCTAAGGCCATTCCCGCCTTCACGAACTGATTCGATCGAACGCATCCACGAACTCATACGATGGTCATCTAAACTGGGCCTAGCACCCTCGTGACCCTACCACCGCGGGACCACCCAATCGACCCCACCCCAAACCGGTTACGTTGACCCGCAAATGGTCCTCAACCCGACCCCCAATCACACAACTCTTGTTCCCGATCCGAACAATCTTACTATTTCACATCATGAAAGCTACCACTTCCATCTCACACTACCCAGGGACTTACCCTTTTCACTAACCAGGTTCCTAAATCACATTTTTGCACAAAGCTATCCAAACATAACATTAAACACATCAACAACATCAATACAAACAAAAATCTAGAAGGTTAAGGATATACCTGAAACTAGGCGGTTCAAGGACCGCTAAAATCGAACTCCCACCGCGACCTCTACCGGCCTTCCGTGTACGAACATCCCGCTCGCTACAAGGTGAAGAACCCGCAATCGCTTCTAAGAGTCCATGCTATCCTACCAAGCTACCCCGGTCGACGCCTTCTGCCGATGGCCCTGCTGGCCGCAAAAATAACAATCTCCCGAGTTAGTACGACACTCTCCCTTATGAAGCTTTCCACAACGCCACACCGAGACAAGGGCAACTCATCCGCGAGCACTCGCTTCCCGAAAATCTGAAACTCGAGCCCCGACCGCTCCCGAATATCCCGGCGTCCCGGAAGCCGGGAGGACCACTCAGACCGACGGAGGTACATAACTAGTTCACTGCCGAGGCGGTCCGCTCGAAGTCACCAAAGGACCTCGCTGTTCGCCTCTTCGCCGACTTTGGTCATTCCGCCGATTTATCCGCTCCTCACATCCAAGTGTATACGCTGCACGCGGCAATGTCCATGCCCTACCAAGAGCTACACCAACAACTCTGCAAGGCAATCATCGAGCCTCAGAACATATCGGTGCACTCGATCCTCCATACTAGCTACTAACGCGGGACGCACGCCAATGAGTCGAACTCACATTGTACTCCCGAACCGCACGCCTGCGCCGCAACACCAAAAATTGTCGCTCGAGCCCTCTCATCCGCGAGGCAAGAAATGTGCGCGAATGCCTCGAGAACTCGTCCCATATAGCTGGAAGTGCATTCTCTCCCGACAGCTCCACGAATCAAACTCGATCATGGTATCACGCGGTGATGTGAACCTAGGACCACCGACCCGCCTCCGATGCCTTGATTACTCTCATGATCCGCTATAATCGCTTGATGAACTCGCGGATCATCCTCGTGCCTCGACCCATAAAACTCGCGCCTACAACTCGTAAAATCCCGTAGCCTCGAACTATCTCGATCTAGGGTGAACCATCGGTGCTATCGAATCACTGCCCAAATTTATCCTCAAGTCTCGCCACAACCTCGCCATTAATCGCCCACTCCTTGTAACTCATCTCTCTCGCCTGCATCATGGATCGAGGCTCAGTATCGTGGTCTCGCCACGCTCTACTCGCAGATCCTTCACGCCGCCTTCGGGCCCGGTTGCCTTCGCAGGCATAATCGTAAAACGAAACACGTCAGAGGGGTCCAATCTTATCACACAGCTCTAAGGCACGATCTCAGAATGAGAAGAAATGGAAACCAATCCTAAATGTCCTATAGCCTCCTGATTATAGATGTGGTGCACAACACACCGATAATCAAGACTCTACTAGACACGGTCTGTAGACACTTTCCGAGGATTAATCGCTCGATACCACTGTGACGCCCAAAAATTGGGCTCCACATCGTGCCTTACCCCGGGCACCCTAGTGATACAACATCAGAGAAAAACCAGCGGAAAAAAAAACTTTACACATGAAATGAGAGATATAGTAAATAAACAAAGCAACCAAAACAGCCTTCAAGATATACATAAACCGAACAGTTTAATCCTTTTACAACCCCGCCACAACAAAGATTTCATGCACTCTAAGATTTATACAACAACTATGACGGACAGGCCCGCCATACCCGAACGCATAAGAACTTACAGACTGTGGTAACATACCAAAGAGACCCCTCCGACGGAACGGAGCTTCCCCAAACGCTGATATGAGATCCTCAACGCGGATCGACAAATGACGCACCTCTACTCATGCAGATGAACGCAGCCTCAAGGAGGTCAAGACAACAGTACCAAGTATGTGAAATCAGAATATCAGAAATGAAATCATAATAGTCTATATAAAGCAGAGACATGTATGATGACCAAACTACATGATATAACATATAACCGATATCAAGACAGTGGACTCACGCCTCCAAATTATCACTGTGTCTGTGGAATTTCTTCCTCATCACGGCAGCTTTATGATATAACAATACCAAGGATTATACATGAACACCATGTCCCACCTGTGTTATAAAACCGTGCAGACAAGTATAACTACCAGATCCGACCGTACCAATAATACAATGCAACCAAAACACGGGCAAGCGAGAGCCGACCATCGGATACCAAGGCCGGCCACGCACCGACCGGGCAAGTACGAGGGTCGACCACCGGGGACCAAGGTCAGATCACGAAACTTCGCCACTATATCGAACGGGCAAGCGCGAGGGTGACCACCAGGACCAAGGCCGATCCACGAGACGGCAGCACGAGCCGACCACCTGATACCCAGCCGAACAAGAAGAAACCTCAACTACCAACCGCCTCTATCGAGACGCAGAATACGTAAACACCACACTTGCACAACAAAGGCTATCATCACAAGCATAGGCAAGTTTCACAACAACAAGCATAGGAATGTTTCACCACAACAAGCATAGGCAAGTTTCACATCACTCAAAGTACCTTCATTTTTATGCCAAAGTCCGGGTTTTAACCCTAAAGTACTACGTACGTTAAATTCTTTAAAAGAGATCCATTACTTATCAAAGTCACCCGATACCCGTAGTATTAGAATGACCAACCCACATTCCTTTTCAAAATCAAGTAACAACATTCTTTTCCTAAGTTCCGCTTGCCTAGTTTCAATTACTCAAGCTTCTCATTTTCAAATGGTCTCATAGTTCATAAACTTAATCACTTGATTCCTTTTAGAACAATTGAGTAATATATGTCTCACGCGAGAGTAGGTTATTCTTGTTTACAACATTCTTATTACAAAGAACCATGATCTAGAAAATGTAATATCATTTTGTCTCATCTTAGTTTCTATGCAGATGGAGGTTTCTACTGGTTTTAATACGATACATCATTATTCAATACATTTTCCTTTCTTAACGCTGCAGTGGTCTGTCGATACACATTCTGATTTCCGAAATCAGTAAAACATTATCCCTTTAAATAAAACCAAGTACTCATTACTCACGAATGAGGTTTCACACAAACATCCACATTAAAACAAATAAGTTAAGTCTCTTATCTTATAAGATCAAGTCTCTTAACTTCTAACATCAGTAAACCATTTTCTTTACCTCTCTTAAGACATTATACCTAACTTCCCATAAAGCTAGTATAACTCTTTTTAAAACCTTTTAAAACAAAGTGTTACTCTCCTTCCAAAACGATTTATAAATCTTTTGAAATACATCAAGTTCTTTATTATAACAAGCCGCTTATAATTCACATCGCTTACCTTTTAAAACCACAAAGTATTTTCTTACCTACATAAAGTCGTTATAACCAACTTCCCATAAAGCCGTTATAACACTTTATGTTTTAAGAACAATCAAACACGCTTAACACATGACGCTCACCGCACTACATAGTTCACACATATCATGCTGTAAGAGATAGGAAGAGGTTCACATACCTCGCGACGATTTAACGACAATAAGCAAAATGCTCCAAGTACTACAACCTTGCTAGCCCTTTCCACTCCTCGAGTAGAATACGCTACTCTTAGTACTTTCACCTATAAAGGCCACAAACGCCTATTAAATCTTAACCACACGCTCCCATCTTTCACGAAAATTCTAAGCACCTCCCGCAACAACAGAAATCTCCTCCTCTATCGAGGCCGCTACCAAGCCAACCAGTGGGGTTAACACGCCTAACCTGACGCTGCATATTCTACTACACAAGAATGCTACATAAGTCTATCAGAATACAACCCTAGGTAATTACGTCGCTTCTTCTCTTTATTATCCTTCTATGTGATTACTGCTCAATTCTTCATTCTTCAAAGCTTAAGTCAAAAGACATTGCCACAATACTAAGTTCATTCTATATATAGTATACAACACTATATATTCAACACTTATGTAATTTCCAATTACAATAGGGACAAGATATTTACCTCGATAAGCCCAAAAATTATCCGAAGTTTAAAGTCGCTTCCCGAGCAAGGTTTAGCTCCTCCTCCGAGTGCTCCAATCCGCTCCAAACAACCCTTAGAAGTTCTACGCAACTTCTACTCCATACTTCAACAACGTGAAGATTTCCTTGTGGTTTCGCTTTAGTGATCGAGGAAAGTATAACGGTATTTTCGGGCTAGTATAAGTGTAACCTGGGAATACTACAAGGTATTTTTCACGACCCGAACCTCGCCCGTGGATCGTGCCTTACCCTGCACCCTAGTGATACAACATCGAGAAAATCAGCGAAATAAAAACATGAACATGAATTAAGAGAAAAGATAAATAAACAAAGCAACCAAAACAGCTTGCCTTCATCATATATACATAAATACCGAACAGCTTATCCTTTTACAAACCCCGCCACAACAAAGGCTGCACTTAAGATTTTTCAATGGCTATGACGGACAGGCCGCCATACCCCGAATGTATAAGAATCTGCACTGTGGTAACATACCAAAAGATAAGCCTCCAAGGAACGGAGCTTCCCAATACGCTGAAAGGTGATCCTAAAAGCGGATCGACAACCGATGTACCTTTTACTGCGGTGCATGAACGCACTCGGGCGAGGTCAAGATAACAGTACCAAGTATGTGAAATCAGAAATATCAGAATGAAATCATAATAGTCTATAAAGCAGAGACATATATGATAACCAAACTACGCTCACAACATAAGAGCAATATGTCAAGTCGTGACTCACGCCTAAAAGTCATCCTCATGCCCGTGGAACTCCTTCCTCACCGCCAGCCTAGGTACAAATCATGTGATACGTATAACGTGTCTCGCCCATCTTATGGACCCAATATAGAAAAGGTGGAATACATTCTGATGAACCCAGAGTCAAGTGAAATACATTCTGATGAACCTGGCCTCGTGAAATACATTCCGGATGAACCGGTCCTCAAGTGAAATACATTCGGATGAACCTGGCCTCAAGTGAAATACATTCCGGATGAACCTAGAGTCGAGTAGACACATTCTGATGAACCGTGAGTCGAGTGAAATACATTCTGATGACCCAGAGTCAAGTGATATACATTCCTGATGAACCAGAGTCGAGTAGACACATTCGGATGAACCCAGAGTCGAGTGAAATACATTCCTGATGACCCAGAGTCAAGTGATATACATTCCTGGATGAACCTAGTCGAGTAGGACACAAGATTTACACAACAAGGCTATCACACGTAACATGGTCAAGTTTCATAACAACAAGTATAAGCAAGTTACACACGACTCAAGGTACTTTCATTTTATATCAAAGTCCTGATTTTAACCTTAAAGTACTACGTCCGTTAAATTCCTTTTAAGATCCATTTCTTTTACAAAGGTCACCCGATACCGTAGTATAAAATTTGAGTGACTAACATTGTTAAGTAAACCAAAATGCTTTCCTTTGTAAGATCAAGTGACAACCTTATTTTCCAAACGCTCAAGTTTGCCTAATTTCAATGCTCAAGTTTGTCATTTTAGAAAAAGGTTTCAGAGTTCATAGTTTTAAATCCTTTAAAACATAATTCTCCTTTAAACGCTTTGAGAAACCTATGTCTTATAAGTGAGTAGGTTATTCTTGTTTATAATCAATCTTATTAAGCGACCATGATCTAGAAATGTAATATCATTTTGTCTCATCTTAGCTTCTATGCAGATGGAGGTTTCTACCGGTTTTAATAATACTTCTTTAGTCAATACATTTTCCTTTTATTAACGCCGCAGTGTTTGCCGATACACATTCTCGATTTCCAAATCAAGAAACATTCTAAGCCGTTATACCTAACTTCCCATAAAGCTAGTATAACTCTTAAGCTTTCAAAACCCAAGTAATACTCATTCTTTCAAAACGATTCATAAATCTTTTGAAATGCTTCAAGTTCTTTATTAACACATATCAAGCCGCTTATTATTCAAATCGCTACCTTTTAAAAACCACAAAGTATGTGCTTATCCACATAAAGCTATTATAACCAACTTCCCATAAAGCCGTTATAACACTTTATGTTTTAAATCAATCAAATACATTTAGCACACGTGACGCTCACCGCACTACATAGTTCACACATATCATGCTAGAAGAGATAGGAAGAGGTTCACATACCTCGCGATGATTATCGACTAATAGCAAAACGCCCAAGTACCTCAAACCGCTCGGCTACACTCTCGCCAAGCGATCACCCACACGTAGTACTACAACCTATAGAGGCCACAAAGCGCCTATTAATATCTTTAGATCCCGACGTAGAATATTCTACGTAAAATTCGCAAAGACTTCCCCGCAACAACAGAAATCTCCTCCTCTATCGAGGCCGCCACCAAGCCAACCAGTGGGTTAACACGCCTAACCGGACGTGTACAATTCTACTACACAAAGAATGTTACACAAGTCATCAGAATACGCCCTATGTAATTACGTCGCTTCTCTTCTTTAAATTCAGGCTTAAGTCGCAAGACATTGCCGTAAGTATTATTCAGGCTTAAGTCAAAAGACATTGCCGCACAACTATGTTCAGTTCTATATATAGTATACTTAACTATATACTCCTACAACATGTAATTTCCAATTTCAACAGAAGGTCAAGAATGTTTACCTCGATAAGCCCAAAATTATCCGAGTTTATATGTCGATCCTGAACAACGTTTAGCTCCTACTCCGGGAGCTCCAATCCGTTCCAACCAACCCTTAGAAGTTCTAACCAACTTCTACTTATGACTTCAACTACGGGTGAAGATTTACTTAGGGTTTCGCTTTGGATCGAGGAAGTATAATAGTATTTTCTGGGCTTTGTAAAAAGGGTACTTTGGAAAGTACTACAAGGTATTTGGCTAAAGTATTTTGGGCATTATAACAATACTTGGAGAGTATTTCTATACCACAAAAAGGGGGTATTTATACGAGACAACTAGGCTAGGGGGGGGGTACCCCACGGCAAAACACCACAAAGGGGAGGGAGGTGGCTCTCGGCCAAGGGCTCTCAAAGGGGGAGGGGGGTGTGGTGGACGAAAGCTTCAAGGGAGGGGGAGTATTTTGAGACTTAGTTAGATTGCTCAAGTTTTTGGATGAAGAAAGTTCATCAACTAAGGGGGTATTTATAGGTCAAGTGAAGGCCAACCAATGGCCAAGATGAAGACAAGTGCATAGCAAGTGTAAGGCCAAGATTAAGCCATGTGCAACCTTATCCATCTACCCAAAATATCCTACCAACTCCTTGACCACCAATTCAACACAAAAAACGTGCCAATCCTTGCCCATTTCGTCCGCCAACCTTCACCAATTAGAGGGTGACAAGTGTCGCCCTCTTGTTGGTCCAAAATGTTACGTCTCTCGGAAAAATCCGCAAAAATTATAAATGACATAGCCGGAAATTCCCTACGAAGTCGTGGAAAACGCTTCGTTAAAACGACTCTAACCGTGTTGTGCACAAAAAGAATTCGCCAAGCCTAAAGAAGTTCGAAATTTCTACGCACGCCCCCACGCATATACTCCGAAATACGGGGTATAACATTCTCCCCTCCTTAGAAACATTCGTCCCGAATGTTCCTTCTCAAGACGGATAACGATAAAGTTCTTCTAAAAAGTTGCCAACGCCACAACTGGCCACGAAACAACACATGCACGCAAATACTTACATCCAAGTCCACGAGGAAACACCTCTAACATCACAAACTTTCGTCACCTTGCCGCGAGGTTCTAGTGTCACTCCGGCGACCCAACAAATGGTGCCGGACTGCATGCGATTCCTGAGGTCTAAAATATACATCCTTCGCACCTTCTCCCTTTACAACAAATGATCATATCTATGCTCGCAATACATGTTCGCCTCTACCCTTACTCGTCGTACTCTTCTCGAACTCTTGAACTCTTCCAAAGATAATGCATTCACACTTGCTTATCGCCTGCTTCTCCAAACCTTGGAGTCACCACCTCCAACTTGGTTATCTTACTAGCCTCAATCTTCCTTAAGGCCACTTCCGGCCTTCACGACCGCCAGTCGAACATATCCACGAACTCATACGATGGTCATCAAAACTGGGCCTAGCACCGTGACCCTAACACCAAGCGACCACCCAGAGCTGACCCCACCTCATTCTGCCACGGTTGACACGTAACACGCCCTCAACCCGACCCTCCGTCACGCCAACTCTCTTGTTTCTCGATCCGGAACAACCTTGCTAAATCACATCATGAAAGATACCACTTTCATTTACCCAACCCAGGGACTTATCACACAATACATTCTAGGCATAAAATGCACTCTGACAAGGGTCACTCGCAAAATCTTATACTCAAGACGGCCTTACATCTAAGGTCTCAACTGTAATATTCTAAGGTTCATCATTTTCTCACCCCCAGGCTTACCCTTTTTCCCCAACCAGGTTCCTAAATCACATTCTAGCATAAAGCTATCCGAACATAACACTTAACACACTAACATAACATCAAAACATACAAGCCTCTAGATGGTTAAGGATATACCTGAAGCTACCGCCCACTCTAATCATAAGTCCGCTCGCAGGCGCATAATCGTAGAAGCGCGATGAACCCGCCATCGATCCGCAGGTCGCGCTGCCGCCGCACTCTCCTATAAGCACGCCTTCGTCACACATGGCTCGACGGCCGCAGTGAAACAAGCACCGCAAAAAGACGACATTCCCGGATGATGTTTGCCACATCGCGCACACCGAGGGGACATGAATCCCGCCGCTAGCACTCACGTATACCGTGAACTGAAGCCCCGAGCTCGACCAGCTCCCGAATACCCTGAACGCCCCAAGATCGAGGAGGACCACTGCAGATCGGGCGGAGGTACATAACTAGATCGCCCGAGGCGGTCCGCCTCGAAGTTACCAAAGGACCTCGCTGCTCGCCCTCTTCTCACGATCTCGCCATTCCGTCGACCTCTCCGTGCCTCACATCCTAGTGCATGAGCTTGCATGCGGGCAATGTCCATGCCCGAAGAGCTACACCCGCATAAGCCTCTCGCCAAGTAATCGCCCAGCCCGTGGCGTAGCGGTGTACTCGCCCTCCATATCGCCTACCACAGGGAACATACCGAGCTAATGAGTCGAACTCACATTGTACTTTCTAACCGCCCGCCCGCCCCGCCTCAACGCCAAAAATTGCGGCCCGAGCCCTCCTCATCTGGGGGCAAGAAATGTGCAAGAAATGCCTCGAGAACTCGCCCCAAATCGGAAGTGCATGCTCTTCCCGACAGCCTCCACGAATCAAACTACCAATCAATCGCAGATCACGCATTGACAACCCAATACCACCGACTCGCTCGAGGCTCGATCACCTCATAATCCGGCAGAGTCGCTTGATAAACTCGAGGGTCGCCTCGCCTCTCGATCCATGGAACATCAAGTGCTACAACTCGTAAAGTCACGTAGCCTCAAACCGCTCGCCGGTGTACTACGGTGCTATCGGGCCGAATCACAGATTCAAATTTATCTCATATCTCGCCACGACCGCCGAATCGCCATCTCCTTGTACTTATCTCATCGGCTCCAGCCGTGGGACCGAGGCTCGTGTATCAGAGTCTCAGCAGCCCATCGCCGCGCTCTAAACTCGCTGTGCCGGGCGGCGCCGCGAAACCCGCCGTCGGCATCGCTCGTGTATCGACCGCTCGTGCCTCGCATTCTCAGAAACTCACTAACAGCCTCCTCAATCGCTTGCCCATCTGGTGCAGGTTGCCTTACGCGAGGCATAATCGTAAAGGAAAGGAATACGCTGAGGGGCCCAACTTATCACACACCTCTAAGGCACGATCTCGTAATGAGAAGAATGGAAACTAATCCTAAATGTCTCGCACTCCACGATTATAGATGTGGTGCACAACACACCGATAATCAAGACTCTACTAGACACGGTCTGTAGACACCTTCCGAGACTAATCGCTCGATACCACTTTTGTCACGCACCAACTCGCCCGTGGATCGTGCCTTACCCCGCACCCTAGTGATACAACATCGAGAAAATCAGAAATAAAAACATGAACATGAATTAAGAGAAAAGATAAATAAACAAAGCAACCAAAACAGCTTGCCTTCATCATATATACATAAATACCGAACAGCTTATCCTTTTACAAACCCCCGCCACAACAAAGCATGCACTCTAAGATTTTTCATCACTATGACGGGACAGGGCCCCGCCATACCCCTGAATGTATAAGTATCTACAGACTCAGGGTAACATACCAAAAGATAAGCCTCCGAAGGAACGGAGCTTTCCAATACGCTGAAAGGTGATCCTAAAAGCGGGGATCGACAACCGATGTACCTTTTACTCATGCAGATGAACGCACTTCAAGGAGGTCAAGATAACAGTACCAAGTATGTGAAATCAGAAATATCAGAACTGAAATCATAATAGTCTATAAAGCAGGAGACATATATGATAACCAAACTACAGTTCACAACATAAGAGCAGTCATGTCAAGTCAGGGACTCACGCCCTAAAAGTCATCCCTCATGCCCGTGGAACTCCTTCCTCACTGCCGGCAGTCTAGGTACAAATCATGTGATACGTATAACAGGTCTCGGCCCATCTTATGGACCCAATATAGAAAAGGGTGGAATACATTCCCGGATGAACCGGTAGTCAAGTGAAATACATTCCCGGATGAACCGGTCCTCAAGTGAAATACATTCCCGGATGAACCGGTCCTCAAGTGAAATACATTCCCGGATGAACCGGTAGTCGAGTGAAATACATTCCCGGATGAACCGGTAGTCGAGTGAAATACATTCCCGGATGAACCGGTAGTCGAGTGAAATACATTCCCGGATGACCCGGTAGTCAAGTGATATACATTCCCGGATGAACCGGTAGTCGAGTAGGACACAGTACTTACACAACAAGGCTATCACACGTAACATGGTCAAGTTTCATAACAACAAGTATAAGCAAGTTACACACGACTCAAGGTACTTTCATTTTATATCAAAGTCCGGATTTTAACCTTAAAGTACTACGTCCGTTAAATTCCTTTTAAGATCCATTTCTTTTACAAAGGTCACCCGATACCCGTAGTATAAAATTTGAGTGACTAACATTGTTAAGTAAACCAAAATGCTTTCCTTTGTAAGATCAAGTGACAACCTTATTTTCCAAACGTTCAAGTTTGCCTAATTTCGAATGCTCAAGTTTCTCATTTTAGAAAAAGGTTTCAGAGTTCATAGTTTTAAATCCTTTTAAACATAATTCTCCTTTAAACGTTTTGAGAAACCTATGTCTTATAAGTGAGTAGGTTATTCTTGTTTATAATCAATCTTATTAAGCAGCCATGATCTAGGAAATGTAATATCATTTTGTCTCATCTTAGCTTCTATGCAGATGGAGGTTTCTCGGTTTTAATAATACTTCTTTAGTCAATACATTTTCCTTTATTAACGCCGCAGTTGGTTTGCCGATACACATTCGATTTCCAAATCAAGAAACATTCTTAAGCCGTTATACCTAACTTCCCATAAAGCTAGTATAACTCTTAAGCTTTCAAAACCCAAGTAATACTCATTCTTTCAAAACGATTCATAAATCTTCTGAAATGCTTCAAGTTCTTTATTAACACATATCAAGCCGCTTATTATTCAAATCGCTTACCTTTTAAAAACCACAAAGTATGTGCTTATCCACATAAAGCTATTATAACGAACTTCCCATAAAGCCGTTATAACACTTTATGTTTTAAATCAATCAAATACATTTAGCACACGTACGCTCACCGTACTACATAGTTCACACATATCATGCTAGAAGAGATAGGAAGAGGTTCACATACCGCGATGATTATCGACTAATAGCAAAACGCTCCCAAGTACCTCAAACCGTCGCTACACTCTCACCAAGCGGATCACCCACACGTAGTACTACAACCTATAGGCCACAAAGCGCCTATTAATATCTTTAGATCCCGACGAATATTCTACGTAAAATTCTACAGACTCTCCCGCAACAACAGAAATCTCCTCCTCTATCGAGGCCGCTACCAAGCCAACCGGGGTTAACACGCCTAACCGACGTGTACAATTCTACTACACAAAGAATGTTACACAAGTCTATCAGAATACACCCTATGTAATTACGCTCAGCTTCTTCTTTAAATTCAGCTTAAGTCGCAAGACATTGCCGTAAGTATTATTCAGCTTAAGTCAAAAGACATTGCCGCACAACTATGTTCAGTTCTATATATAGTATACTTAACTATATACTCCTACAACATGTAATTTCCAATTTCAATGTAGGTCAAGAATGTTTACCTCGATAAGCCCAAAATTATCCGAGTTTATATGTCGATCCTGAACAACGCTTAGCTCCTACTCCGAGCTCCAACTGCTCCAACCAACCCTTAGAAGTTCTAACCAACTTCTACTTATGACTTCAACTACGGGTGAAGATTTACTTAGGGTTTCGTTTTTGTGGATCGAGGAAGTATAATAGTATTTTCTGGCTTTGTAAAGTGGTACTTTGGAAAGTACTACAAGGTATTTGGCTAAAGTATTTTGGGCATTATAACAATACTTGGAGAGTATTTCTATACCACAAAAGGGGTATTTATACGAGACAACTAGGCTAGTGGGTACCCCACTGCAAAACACCACAGCGAGGGAGGTGGCTCTCGCCAAGGGCTCTCAAAGGGGAGTGTGGTGGGCTAAAGCTTCATGAGGGGGAGTATTTTGAGACTTAGTTAGATTGCTCAAGTTTTTGGATGAAGAAAGTTCATCAACTAAGGGGGTATTTATAGGTCAAGTGAAGGCCAACCAATGGCCAAGATGAAGACAAGTGCATAGCAAGTGTAAGGCCAAGATTAAGCCATGTGCAACCTTATCCATCTACCCAAAATATCCTACCAACTCCTTGACCACCAATTCAACACAAAAAACGTGCCAATCCTTGCCCATTTCGTCCGCCAACCTTCACCAATTGTAGGTGACAAGTGTCGCCCTCTTGTTGGTCCAAAATGTTACGTCTCTCGGAAAAATCCGCAAAAATTATAAATGACATAGCCGGAAATTCCCCTACGAAAGCTGTGAAAACGTTTCGTCGAAAAACGACTCTAACCGGGTGTTGTGCACAAAAAGAATTTGGCCAAGCCTAAAGAAGTTCGAAAATTTCTACGTACGTCCCCCACGTACATACTCTGGAAATACGGGGTATAACATATTTGGGCCAAGGTATTTGGACATAATAACAATACTAGGAGAGTATTTCTATACCACAACAAGGGGTATTTATACGAGACAACTAGGCAGTGGGGTACCCCACTAAAACACCACAAAGGGAGGAAACTCTCGCCAAAGGCCACTAGGAGTGGGAGGGGAGAGGCTTTGGACGAGAACCACAAGAGGAGGGAGTATTTTGAGACTTAGGTAGATAGCTCAATTTTTGATGAAGAAAGTTCATCAACTAAGGGTATTTATACTACAAGCCAAGGCCAACCAATGGCCAAGATTATGCCAAGTGCAAGGCAAGTGTAAGGCCAAGATTTGGGCAAGTGTCCTAAGCCAACTTGCACACAAAATATCCTACCAACTCCCCTTGACCACAAGGCCAATTCGTCCATCACACATTTCCGCCCACTCCCACCAATTAGAGGGTGACAAGTGTCGCCCTCTTGTTGGTCCAAAATGTTTCGCCTCTCGGAAAAATCCGCAAAAAATATAAATGACATAGCCGGAAATTCCCTACGAAGTCGTGGAAAACGTTTCGTCGAAAAACGACTCTAAACGTGTTGTGAACAAAATAATTCGCCAAGCCACTTTAAACTTCAAAATTTTCTACGCACGCCTTACGCATACTGCGAAATACGGGTATAAATGTAATAGCCAACTACCAGATCCAAAAACTAGTCATAAAACTTTATGGGCCAAGTACGGAAGCCAACTACCAGATCCAAAAACTAGTCACGCAACTGACCGAGGCAAGTATCTTGGTTAACGCACTGCAGCCTGCCGTCTCATGAGATATGACCGAGGCAAGTATCTTAAGCTATCTACCAGAGCCTGCCGATACACGAGAAATGACCAGGACAAGTATCTAAAGTGTGCCTGTAACCACATGTACAAATCAAGCCCGTGATCGCCCGTCACTGAGGCAAGCTTCATGGATTAGCGGTCCATGGACTAATAACATAACCCGGGAATTCAACCCGCACCAATGGCCGCATGTCCCGGCATCTTACCTCGGTATAAGCATGGTAATGGAACCATCCTAGTGGACGCATACCCGTGGACCATCCATCTCGTCAATATGTCCAAAGGAAATAACAAGATAACACTCATAGTGGAAGCATACCCGTGGACCATCCAACGCGTCAGTATGTCCAAGCAATCAACCAGATAGCCGACCCTCCATCGAGAGACGCGGTAGCATATAAATACAACACTTGCACAACAAAGGCTATCACAACAAGCATAGGCAAGTTTAACGTACTTTTAGACTTTTATTAACATGTAAACTGATTCACCAATTTTATCAACTCCAAGTACTTTCATTTTATGCCAACAAATCCGGGTTTTAACCCCAAAGTACTACATACTTTCCTTCTTTCAAAAAGACCTCTTTTTACGTAAAAGCCACACGATACTAATACTCGTAGTATCAAAACACGTTTTCTTTTCAAACCAAATTACTACACCTTCAAAAAATCTTTACAAGGCCTTTAAAATTAAGTACTCTATACTTTTTGTAACGACTCGTAATTTTGGACAATAATTTGAGCATGTAAACGAAGAAAATGGATCCGAGTGTTGGGATTTTTTTTATTATATTTACGTATGCTAATAAGGAAATTAGTGTACAAGGAATGTGATCCCATATCTTTTAAGGACGAGGGTTACTGGCATAATCCCTTTTATAAATTCCCATAAGATATTCTGCACTTAGCAATAGTGCACTTGTCTAAACTGAGAAACCATTTCTTCTAGTAAAATTTGCATAGCAATTATAAGCATCATCCTCACTATTAAACACTCAACCTCTATACAAACTGCTATCAATAATATTTTCTTGCCTCAGTTCTTCACGTGAAATTATCATAGATCCTACAACTATATTTTTCT
Organism: Przewalskia tangutica; assembly: GCA_029844215.1. NCBI lineage: Eukaryota > Viridiplantae > Streptophyta > Magnoliopsida > Solanales > Solanaceae > Przewalskia > Przewalskia tangutica. The sequence continues at coordinate 67,973,920 of CM056726.1, forward strand.
TTTAGCCGAATACAATAGTGTACCGTGAAAACGTGGAGGTGTTTGGTTGTGGAGAAGCAAAATAATAATTGTCCATTCCTTGTTCCATGTAGTGAATTGTTCTTAGCAAGTTCAGTTGAAGTACTACAAGTAGCGTATTCTACTTGAAGGGTGGAAAAGGCTAGCGCGTTATAGTACTGGGAGCGTTTTGCTAATTGTCGATAATCGTCGCGAGGTATGTGAACCTCTTCCTATCATTTCTAGCATGATGTTTGTAAACTATGTAGTACGGTAGACGTACATGTGCTAAATGAATTTGGTTGGTTTAAAACATAAAATGTTATAACGGCTTTATGGGAAGTTTGTTATAACAACTTTATGTGGGTAAAGAAATGGTTTGTGGTTTTTAAAAGATAAGAAGCTTAACTTATAAATGACTTTTATGAAATGTTAAAAACTTAAGGGTGTTAATAAGTTGTGAAACCGCATTCATAAGTATTGGGTACTTAATCTTAAAAAGGATAATGTTATATTGATTTCGGAAATGAGAATAAGTATCGAACAAACCACTGCAGCGTTAATAAAGGAAAATGTATTGACTAATTAATTATTATTAAAACCAAGAGAAACCTCCATCCGCATGAAGCTAAGATAAGACAAAATTGTATTACATTTTCTAGATCATGGTCGCTTTAATAAGATCGTTATAAACAGAATAAACCGCTTCACACATAACCATATGTTACTCAATTGTTTTAAAAGAGATTACGTTATTAAATGATTAAGACTATGAGTTATGAAACCTTTCAAAATAAGAGACTTGAGTATTCAAATTATGCAACTTGAACTCTTGAAAAGAATGTTGTTACTTGACTTTAAAAAGGAAAGTGTTTGGGTTTAAGAGAAGGCATGATATTGCCTTAATTTTGGTTTTAAATGAAGACATGGTATTGATTTAATGCCTTAAAAGAGGGTTTAAATGTTATGGACGATTCTACACCGAGTCCCATGGATGGGCCGACATGTATTCCATACGATTCTACACCGAGTCCCACGGATGGGCCGACATGTATTCCACAAGATTTCACACCGAGTCCCATGGGATGGGCCGGGACAGGTATGCCACACAATTCCACCTCGATTCCCATGGGATGGGCCGAGACATGTTATATACGATAATACGGTTTATATCTAGATCGCCGCAGCTGAGGAAGGAGATCCACTGCATGAGGATGACTTTGAGGCGTGAGTCCCCGACTTGACATGATCGCTTTTATGTTGTGAATCGTAGTTTGGTTATCATACATGTCTCCTGCTTTATTTTAGATCGTTATGATTTCGCATGATTTCCGCCACATACTTGGTACCGCAGATCGACTCCTTCGGCCGCTCATGCCGCAGTAGAGGTACATCGGTTGTTGATCCTCACTCTAGGATCACAGTCATTGCTTTGGGAAGCTCCGCTTCTCCGAGGCTTATCTTTTGTATGATTCCCCGAGTTTGTAAGTTCTTGTACATTCAGTGGTATGGCGGCCCCGTCCCGTCATAGTTGTTGTAAAATTTAGAGGTCTGTAGATCACAGGCGGGTTGTAAATGATGTAATCGCTCAAATTTCAGATATATGCAAAAAGGCAACCGCTTTGGTTAGCCTGCTTTCTTTATCTTGTTTCATATATGTATGTTTTTATTTCACGGTTTTTCTCTCGATGTTGTATCACTAGGGTGCCCGGTAGGCACGACCACGCCCGGATCGGTCGTGACAAAAGTGGTATCGAGCAATTAGTCCTCGGAAAGTGTCTACGCACCGTATCTAGTAGAGTCTTGATTATTGGTGTGTTGTGCACCACATCAATAATCGTGAGGTCGCAGGATATTTAGGATTAGTTTCCTTCTTCTCATTTTGAGATCGTGCCTTAGAGTCAGATTATAAGTTGGACCCTCCGACGTATTTCGCTTTACCGCTATGCCTCCGCCGCAGTGCAACCCGCCCGAATGGCAAGGCAAATGAGGAGCTGCTAGTAGGATACAGAGGAGTACGAGGGCGCAGGCCCGGTCATTACCTGAGATAGTGCTTCAGACGGCGATTTTTGCGACGCCGCCATTTCAAAGAAAGTTTAGAGTCAGCAGTGGCTGCCGAGACCACAGCACTGAGCCTCCGCCCACACCGAGCAGAGGAGATGGGTTACGTGGAGATGGGCCCGATTAGCCGTGATGTGGCGGACAAGAGGATAGGTCGGACGCAGCAGCCCAAAGAAGACCCGTGGTTCACCCGAGATCGGATAGTTTGAGGCTTCGGAACTTCTTAAGTTGCAGTCCACCAGTGTTCTATGGATCGAGAGCTGAGGATGACCCTCAGGAGTTTATCCGACAGTTACAGCGGATCATGAGAGTGATCAAGGCCTCAGAGGCAGAGTCGATAGTATTGGGTTCGCATCAGCTGCGTGATACTGCAGTCGACTGGTTTGATTCATGGGAATTGTCCCGAGGAGAGCATGCGCTTCCAGCTGGTTGGGACGAGTTCTCAGGGGCATTTCTTGCACATTTCTTGCCTCCACAGATGAGGAGGGCTCGGGCCGACAAATTTTTGACGTTAAGGCAGACCGAGCGTACGGTTAGGGAGTACAACGTGGAGTTTGACTCGTTGGCTCGGTATGTCCCCGCTTTAGTGGCAGACATGGAGGATAGAGTGCACCGATATGTCACAGGACTTGACGATTATCTAGCAGAGAGTTGCTCGGGTGTAGCTCTTCAGCCGGGCATGGACATTGCCCGCATGCAGGCTTATGCACTTGGATGTGAGGAGCGGAGGGGTCGACGGAATGACCGAGATCAGCAGAAGAGGGCCAGAACAACAGGGTCCTTTGGTAACTTTCGAGGCGGACCGCCTCAGCAGCAGGCTAGTTATGCACCTCCGCCAGTACAGAGTGGTCCTCCGCGCCTTCGTGACGCTCGGGTATTCGAGCTGGTCGGGCTCCGTGGCTTCCGTGCACAGATATACATGGGTTCTAGCCAGCCGGATTCATGTTTCCCTCAGTGTGCACGATGTGGCAGGCGTCATCCCGGGGAATGTCGTCTTTTTACTGGTGCTTGTTTTGCCTGCGGCCGTCAGGGCCATGTGACGAAAAACTGTCCTAGTAGGAAGGATGCAGGCAGAATGACTCAGCCTACCGGGTCAGTGGCAGGTTCATCGCCTTCTATAGCTATGCGCCCTGCAGGGCAGGATTATGATTAGAGCGACGAAGGGGAAGTGAAGCAGTAGATACAGGTATATCCTTAACCCTCTAGAGATTAGTATGCTTGATGTGATGATCTTATTATTGTGTGCTATGTACGGATAGCGTTGTGTAAATTGTGAGTTAGAAAACATGGGTAGATTGAAAAGGTAAGCATGGGGACACGGAAGGTGTGAACCTTAGAATATTATACGTTGAGACCTTAGATGTAAGGCTGTTTGGAGTAAAAGATTTTACGGTTAGTTTTTGTCGAAATACTTGGTATGCGTGAAATGCATTGTGGGATAATTCCTTGGGTTGTGTAAGATAAATTGGCAGCAGGTAAAAATAGAGCACTAGAAGCCCGATGACTTGATTCAGAATATCGAAATTTCTATATGAAAGTGGGAAATGTTTAATATGTATTTCATTACGGGTTTACCTCGACCTTATCATAAGTTTGATGCTATTCAGGTGATTGTTGATAAGCTCAATTCCTGACAGTCGAAACTACCTACACAATCGAGGACTACGCAAAGTTGTGTGTTAAGGAGATTGTTTGCCTTCATGGTATGCCTGTTTCTATTATATCTGACCGAGGTGCTCAGTTCACAGCTAACTTATAGAAGTCATTTCAGAAAGGATTAGGCACCAGAGTTAATTTAAGTACGACTTTTCATCCTTAGACAGATGGTCAGGCTGAGAAAACAATTCAGACGCTCGAGGATATGTTACAAACTTGTGTATTAGATTTCAAGGGAAGTTGGGATAATCACTTACCCCTTATTGAGTTCGCGTACAATAACAACTACCATGCCAGCATTAAAATGACTCCATATGAGGCCATGTACGGGCGTAGATGTAGATCTCCTATGGGATAATTCGAGGTAGGCGAATCAGAGTTATTTGGACCTGACTTAGTACATCAAGCCATAGAGAAGGTGAAGCTTATCCAGGAACGATTGCTAACGCTCGTAGTCGCCGTAAATCATATTCAGATGTGCGACGACGAAACCTAGAGTACAAGTAGACGATTGGGTATTTCTGAAGGTTTTGCCGATGAATGGCGTGATGAGATTCGAAAAGAATGGAAAGCTTAGTCCAAGATATATTGGACCGTATCGTATAATTCGAAGAATTTGCCTTACCCTCGAAATTGGAGTTTGTTCATCCGATTTTACATGTGTCCATGTTGAGAGCATGTGTTGGAGATCCTTCTCGGATTGTACCAATAGAGGACGTACAGGTTACAGAGAACATGTCATATGAATAGATTCATGTGGCTATCCTAGATCGATAAGTCCGCAAGCTGAGGACTAAGGATGTAGCTTCTGTGAAGGTCTTGTGGCGAAATAAGAATGTGGAAGAGATGACGTGGGAGGCGGAAGAAGAAATTATACGCAAATATCCACGTCTATTCCAGACTAATGACGAGATTTCAAGAGAAGCTCAAGATAAATTATAATTCCTAGTATTGTGATTAATGCTTGAAGACCATGAGAGGTCTGATGTAGTAATGTATGCTATATATCACCCCAACATTCGAGGACGAATGTTTCTAAGGGGGGAAAGATGTAACGACTCGTAATTTTGGACAATAATTTGAGCATGTAAACGACGAAAATGGATCCGAGTGTTGGGATTTTTTTTAATTATATTTACGTATGCTAATAAGGAAATTAGTGTACAAGGAATGCGATCCCATATCTTTTAAGGACGAGGGTTACTGGCATAATCCCTTTTATAAATTCCCATAAGATATTCTGCACTTAGCAATAGTGCACTTGTCTAAACTGAGAAACCATTTCTTCTAGTAAAATTTGCATAGCAATTATAAGCATCATCCTCACTATTAAACACTCAACCTCTATACAAACTGCTATCAATAATATTTTCTTGCCTCAGTTCTTCACGTGAAATTATCATAGATCCTACAACTATATTTTTCTTTTAGCCGAATACAATAGTGTACCGTGAAAACGTGGAGGTGTTTGGTTGTGGAGAAGCAAAATAATAATTGTCCATTCCTTGTTCCATGTAGTGAATTGTTCTTAGCAAGTTCAGGTTGAAGTACTACAAGTAGCGTATTCTACTTGAATGGTGGAAAAGGCTAGCAAGGTTATAGTACTTGGAGCGTTTTGCTAATTGTCGATAATCGTCGCGAGGTATGTGAACCTCTTCCTATCATTTCTAGCATGATGTTTGTAAACTATGTAGTACGGTAGACGTACATGTGCTAAATGAATTTGGTTGGTTTAAAACATAAAATGTTATAACGGCTTTATGGGAAGTTTGTTATAACAACTTTATGTGGGTAAAGAAATGGTTTGTGGTTTTTAAAAGATAAGAAGCTTAACTTATAAATGACTTTTATGAAATGTTAAAAACTTAAGGGTGTTAATAAGTTGTGAAACCGCATTCATAAGTATTGGGTACTTAATCTTAAAAGGATAATGTTATATTGATTTCGAAATGAGAATAAGTATCGAACAAACCATCGCAGCGTTAATAAAGGAAAATGTATTGACTAATTAATTATTATTAAAACCAGTAGAAACCTCCATCTGCATAGAAGCTAAGATAAGACAAAATTGTATTACATTTTCTAGATCATGGCTGCTTTAATAAGATCGTTATAAACAGGAATAAACTGCTCACACATAACCATATGTTACTCAATTGTTTTAAAAGAGATTACGTTATTAAATGATTAAGACTATGAGTTATGAAACCTTTCGAAAATAAGAGACTTGAGTATTCGAAATTATGCAACTTGAACTCTTGGAAAAGAATGTTGTTACTTGACTTTAAAAAAGGAAAGTGTTTGGGTTTAAGAGAAGGCATGATATTGCCTTAATTTTGGTTTTAAAAGGAAGACATGGTATTGATTTAATCTGTCTTAAAAGAGGGTTTAAATGTTATGGACGATTCTACACCGAGTCCCATGGGATGGGCCGGGACATGTATTCCATACGATTCTACACCGAGTCCCATGGGATGGGCCGGGACATGTATTCCACAAGATTTCACACCGAGTCCCATGGGATGGGCCGGGACAGGTATGCCACACAATTCCACCTCGATTCCCATGGGATGGGCCGAGACATGTTATACGTATAATACGGTTTATATCTAGACTGCCGGCAGTGAGGAAGGAGATCCACGGGCATGAGGGATGACTTTGAGGGCGTGAGTCCCTGACTTGACATGACTGCTTTTATGTTGTGAACTGTAGTTTGGTTATCATACATGTCTCCTGTTTTATTTTAGACTGTTATGATTTCGTTTCTGATTTCCAGCCACATACTTGGTACTGTTATCGACCTCCTTCGGGGGGCTGCGTTCATGCCGCAGGTAGAGGTACATCGGTTGTTGATCCTCACTCTTAGGATCACAGTTCAGCGTTTTGGGAAGCTCCGTTTCTCCGGAGGCTTATCTTTTGGTATGATTCCCCGAGTTTGTAAGTTCTTGTACATTCAGGGGTATGGCGGGGCCCTGTCCCGTCATAGTTGTTGTAAAATTTTAGAGGTCTGTAGCACTGTTGTGGGCAGGGTTGTAAATGATGTAACTGTTCAAATTTCGTATATATGCAAAAAGGCAACCGTTTTGGTTAGCCTGTTTTCTTTTATCTTGTTTCATATATGTATGTTTTTATTTCCGCTGGTTTTTCTCTGATGTTGTATCACTAGGGTGCCCGGGGTAAGGCACCAGTCACGGGCCCGGGATCGGGTCGTGACACTTTTTAAACCAAGTGCTTTACATTTTTAAAACAACATCAAGTATACTTTTAAAACCCAAGTAACTTACTCTTTTCAAAACAAGTAACCTATACTTTTAAATCAAGTTACTTCTCTTTTTCCGAAATCAAGTCGTTTATAAGTCAAGTCTCTTATCTTTCAAGATCAAGTCTCTTAACTTTCAAAACCAAATCTTTCTTTTATCTTCATAAAGTCGTTATAACTAACTTCCCATAAAGCCATTATAACACTTTATGTTTTAAACAAACCAAATTCATTTCACACACGTACGTCTACCGTACTATATAGTTCACAACAATCATGCTCAAGAGTATAGGAAGAATCACATACCTCTTCGGCTTAATCCACTAGCCAAGTCGAGTATGCCGCATGTAAAATATCCACCTATAACAACCAAACACGTCTATCAACGTCTAGATCTCTTCGTAGAACATTTCTAAGTAAAATGTCTCTTATTTTACGGAAAATCGGGCAACACTTCCCTTGTATCTACTTACCTTTCCACCTTTTTCAAGACCCGATATCAATAGCCAACATGCCACATTTAAGGCGCAGTAATACAAAAACTCAAAGGGGTTTACACGCCTAACTGGACGTGTAAAATTCTGCCCCACAATATACTAAACAGTCCATTTCTTTTCAACCTTCTATCCATATATCATATACTCAATTATAAACTACTACAACATGTAATCTCCAATTACAATAGAAGGACAAAGATCATTACCTCGATAAGCCCAAAATTTTCCAATGATTAAAAGTCGATCCTTAGTAATTCTTAGCTCCAATTCCTTACGTTCCAATCCACTCCAAGAAACCCTTAGAAGTTCCTAACCAACTTCTCTTCAAGATCCAACTCCAAAAAGTGAAGAACATTTAGGTTCTAAATATGTCAACTTTCGGCCAAGGGGTTCTTTAAAGGCTAGGGGTGTGAAATCTATTCTAACACTTGTCTCTCCATTTCGGCCAACATAGACAAGTGGCTAGCCACTTGTCCCACTAATTTCGGCCACCATGGCCACCTAAGGGGTGACACGTGTCTCCCTCCTATTTGTCCAAAATATTTCATCTCCCGAAAATATCAATAATGGCCAAAATATCGAAAACAATGTGGGCCCCACAAAACTGTAAATTTCTCCCGTGGGCCCCACGTGACTAATTCCGGAAAATAAAATCCATAATTCTCTAATATTCCAAGAAGTCCAAATACCAAATCTGGGAATCCAATTCCCATTTACGAACCTTTTTCCTTCACAAAATCCGGAAAATTTTTCGTCGGAAAATCAAATCTTTCTTCCTTTCCAATCTTAATGTCGTATTCCCGTACGTACGTCCTCACATACATACCCTGGAACTACGGGGTGTAACATTCTTCCCCCCTTAGAAACATTCGTCCCGAATGTTCCTTCTAAGTCTCCAAACATACATGCGCCGGTATAGTCTTCACTACTATACTTACAAAACCAATTATGCCACACATGGCCATAATATAACACACGCGCAAAACTCAAATCCACGCCAACGAGTAATCACCTCTAACGTGTATAACATCACCATTAGCTCCCACTCATGGTCTAAAGAATACTCTCTTCGCACCTTTATTTCACAAAAAATATCACTTTCATTCTTTTAACACATGTTTCCTTCTTTTTTTTCTCGTCGTACTCTTCTCGTACACCCGAACTTTTTCTAGTACACGTACCACATTTCAGTCATTGCTTCAGCTTTCAAAATCTTGGGGTTACTACCTCCAACTTGGTCATTACTAGCTTCAATTTCCTTTAAGGCCATCCTCGGCCTTCACGACCCGGTTCTGGTCCAACGCATCCACGAACTCGTACGATGGTTACCTAATCTTGGGCCTAGCACCCCTTTTTTTTACAACCCGATCCACAAGATATGACTACATACCTCTAAAAAAAATTACATAACAACTGTGACGGAACAGGGCCCCGCCATACCCCTGAATGTACATAAATCTACAACATCAGGGAAACCGTACCAAAAGGCAATCCTCCAGAGAAATGAAGCCTTCTGACAACTGATCAGTGATCCTAAGAGTGAGGATCCACAACCTGCTTACCTCTACCTTCGGCATGAACGCAGCCCCCGAGGAAGGGGGTCAGTATACCAGATGTACCAAGTATGTAAAACTGAAAGTACTAAAATGAAATCATATAGTCTAAAATAAAGCTGGAGACATGTATGATATCCCAAATAACAGTACATTGTGCCTTACTAATAATGAGAGCAAACAAGAGTACACTTTACTGCAAAAAAATAGGAGGCTTATCATTAAGCAATCCTACTCCTGGGACTATTTCACCCGCATAGGTCCTGTGGATCTACAATGGAGCAATTTTCTCCGCATGGGACTATTTCACCCGCATATGACTATTTCACCCGCATGGGCCCGGTGGACCCGCAATGAGTACAAACGCCGCACTCGCATCATGGGTAGCAAATCCATGGAATAAGTAGTAACCCGGGGGTTTACCCCGCAAAAATAACATAACACTAGCACAACCGGCTATCATACATAACATAAACAAGTTAAGAAATCCCTTAACTTCTTATTGGACTTAATTATCATGCACTCTCATTTTATTCAACTTAAGGCACTAACATGTCATGAAAAATCCGGGAATTTAACCTAAAGTACTACGTACCTTTATCCTTTAAAAAATGACTCTTTCTCGTATAAAACCCCTAAGATACTAACACCCGTAGTATCAAGACTTGTCTACATTTCAAAACAAGTCACTATACTTTTAGAAATACATTATTAGGCTTCTAAACCAAGTGACTCTTACTTTAAAACTTTTAAGCAATTGATGCCTTTAAATCCAATTGCCATTCTTCCTTTCAAGTCATTTATCTTTGTTTACCTTACTAGAGTAAATCCTTCTTTTAACCTTCCATAAAGTTGTTATAACCAACTTCCCATAAAGCCGTTATACTAACTTTATGCTTTAGAAACTAGGACATTTTTCATCTTTTAAAAACAAGTGAGTTAATTCTCTAACTCAACCAAACTTAGACATTCTTAGATTAAGTCAATGATATCAAAATGAAACCGAATTCCTTTAAAACTCGTACGTCCACCGTACTATACATTAGTAAAACTCATGCTCAAAAGATAGGGAAAGTTCTACATACCTCTTCGATTCAATCCACTTGCTAAGTCCAATATGCCGCGCGTTGTATGTCAACCTATAATGGCCATAATACGTCTATCAACTTTTAGTCAAACGTAGAATATTCTAAGTGTAAGGTCACTTATTCTACGGAAAATTGGACAACACTTCCTTTGTTTCTACGTACTTTTCCACCTTTTTTCAAGGCCCGAATTCAATAACCAATATGCCACATTTAAGGCTCAACACATCAACCAATCAAAGGGGATTACACGCCTTACAAGACGTGTAAAATTCTGCCCCACAATTAATACCAAGTAGTTCCATAGACAATTCCATTCTCGGCTAACAATGTACAACAACACAAAGTCTTTTTCAATTCTTTTCAATCCAAGTTGTTAAGTCTAACATGTTATATAGTCGTAAACAACTTTAACAACTATAATTCCTTCTTTATATAACATGCGACGACTAAACTAATAACCAAATTGAATTTCAATCTCCAAGGCTAAACATGCTAGTTTCAGATTAGTGGTTCCAATATCCATAACACTTATCAATCTTCATTAAGTATATCTCATGCTTGTTAATATATATAACTACAATAATATGTAATCTTTAATCACTTAAGAGGACAAGATTGTTACCTTGACAAGCCCTAATATAACTTCAAGATCCAAAGTCACTCCTTAGCAACTTAGCTCTTTTCCTTCACGCTCCAATCTGCCATTTGAAGCCCTTAGAATTTCATAAACAACTTCCCTTCAATTCCCAACCAAAACTATGAAAACGACTTAGTTTTTCACCTTGCGACTAATGTAAAAATGTAGCTTTTCCGGGATCTTTCTATTGAGATAACCTTACAATACCTCTAGGAACCTTGGTTTAAAGTATTGTGAATTATGAACAACAAACGGATATTTTTTGTGTGGAGAAAAGGGCAAACCCGAGAGCTTCTCAATGTCTAGCTCAAGTTTCTTAAAATTTTTCTAAGTTTGAGACTTGTCTTACTATATGGGTGTATATATAATTAAATGGAGGGTCAAGATTAAAACACTTGTGGGGTTTGGATGAAGGAGATTTAAATATCTAGCCAAGTGGGCTCATTGACTTGGTCAACAATGTCAAGCTGTTACACCCCGTAAGTCCAGGACATGTATAAGAGCATGTACGTAAGGAATCAAGACTTGAAAATTGATACGAAAGGAAGAATTGTTTTTCCGACAGAAAATCTTCGGGACGTCGGAAAGGAAAAATGTTCGTTGTTGAGAATTGGATTCTCAAAATACATTATTTGAAAAGTATGGAACTCTTAACCTTATGGAATTTATTTTTACGGATTTGGTCATGTGGGGCCCACCCGAGGAATTTTACGTTTTGCGGGGCCCAGGAGGGTTACGAAATTTTATGGACGAATGAGAGGGCGACACGTGGCACCCCACATATGGTCTTGGATGAATTAGAGGGAGGGTAAAATGGTCATTGACCATCTTGGAAGATAAGTCTTGCAAGCTTGATATTGTTGACTTGTCAACTTGTCCACATGGGCTTAATCCTAGTGAAATTCATCCTAGCCTCACATTTGTTGATATCTAAGCCTCCCATTGTGTTATATATACATAACTAGTAGCAAGACAAGGTCTTGAAGACTTAGAAAAATTTCACAACACTTTGAGCTTGTTATGTTGCTCTCGGGTTTAGGCTAGATTCCACACAAAAATTTTGCAATTTTGATCCATTATTCACAAGACTTAAACCCAAGGTTCCTAAGAGTATTATAAGGTTATCTCAATAGAAAGATTGCGGAAAAACGGCATTTTCTTATTAGTCGCAAGGCGGAAACTTAAGGAGTTCTTCAACTTTGAAGTTGGAACTTGAAGATGAGTTCTTCATAGGCTTCTAAGGAGTGCTTGGAGCGGATTGGAACCTAAGGAAAGGAGCTAAGAATTGCTAAGGCGCGACTTTGAATCTTGGAAATTTTAAGGGCTTATAAAGGTATAAATTTTGTCGTTTTAGTAGTTAAGACTTACTTATTGTTGTAGCTATGGATATTAGCAAGCATGAGTTATAAATTATGAGGTTTGATAAGTGTTGTGGCTATTGGAACCCTAATCTGAAAACTAGCATGTTAGCCCTAAGATTTCAATTCAAGTCGATTATTAGTAAAGTCGTCGCATGTTGTAAAAAGAAGGAAATTGTAGTTGTTGAAGTTGTTTATGACTATATAACATGTTAGACCTTAGAACTTGGATTTGGAAAAGATTTGGAAAGGACTTAGTGTTATTATTTATGTTGGCCGAGAATGGCTAGATTATGGAGCTATTTCGTATGAATTGTGGGGCGAAATTTTACACGTATTGTAAGGAGTGTAATCCCCTTTGTTTGGTTGTTGTTTTGAGCCTTAAATGTGGCGTGTTGGTTATTGTATTCGGCCTTGAAAAAGGTGGCAAAGTGAGTAGAAACAAAGGAAGTGCTGCCCGATTTGCCGTAGAATTAGAGACCGTATACTTAGTATTATTCTACGTTAGAGACTAGAAGTTGATAGTCTTGTTGTGACCATTATAGGTTGACACTTCTACGTACGACATATTCGGCTTAGCTTGTGGATTTAGCCGAAAAGGTATGTGAACTATCTCCTCTTCTAGCATGATTCCTTAAGATCAAGAAAGTACGTCCTACTCCTTAAATGATCCATTCCTTGGTTGTATTTGGATTGCCTAAAATAGAATTTGTTCTATGTACTTCCTTGAGTGTACTTTGATGTTTAAATTGTAAGTTGTATAATCCATTTCCTTAGTGAAGTTTGGATTCTTAAAAGTGAAAGTATTTTACTTAAAGTACATAGAGTCTTGAAAAGGAAGTGGTTTCCAAATCTTTTGGCTAGTGCCTTAGTTCCAAAACCTAAAGGTCATTATAATGACTTTAGGGAAGTCAAATGAGTGATTTACTTAAATTGTTTTAAAAGAGGAGAAATGACATGATTTAAGAGAAGTAACTTGTTTTAAAGGTGTAAGTTACTTGAGGTTTAAAAGTAGAAGAAACTTGATTTCTAAATATTAAGAGACTCAAAGTATTTTGAAAGTTAAGAACTTGATTTGTAAGTATGTGATACTTGGTTTTAAAAGTATAAGTCTCTTGGTTATAAAAAGAATGAAATTGTCTAAAACCATAAAGGGTTATAACGGCTTTATGGGAAGTTGGTTATAACGGCTTTATGGAAGGTTAAGAAAGTTGTCTATTTTGATTATTGGGCATAAGTTGCCTAGATTATGAAAATTTGAAGTTACTTGATTTCAAGCTTTGAAATGAGTTTTCTAAAAGTGTAGTAACTTACTTTGAAAAATAGACACACCTTGATACTACGGGTGTTAGTATCTTGGGATTTTACATAAAAAGGAGTCTTTTGAAAAGAATGTACGTACGTAGTACTTTGGCTTGTTAAATGAGAATTATTCCATTTGTGCCTTGATAAGTACTTTGGCTTGTTAATTGAGAATTATTCTATTTGTGCCTTGATAAGTACTTTGGCTTGTTAAATGAGAATTATTCTATTTGTGCCTTGATAAGTACTTTGGCTTGTTAAATAAGAATTATTCTATTTGTGCCTTGATAAGTACTTTGGCTTGTTAATTGGGAATTTTTCCATGTGTGCCTTGATAAGTACTTTGGCTTGATTAATTGAGAATTGCCTATGTGTGCTGGTGATAGCCTTTGAGTGCAAGTATTATGTTTTATTGCGTTGCCGCGACTCTCGGTTGGAGGGTCGGCTGTCTTGTTGTAAGTCACTTAGACGTACCGACAGTAATGTGGGATTCCACGGGTATGATTCCGTTATTTGTAGTACTTGGGTTAAATTCCCGGATTTTTATAAAAGACCTGGTAGTGCTTATATGTTGTTTGACGGCCGGTCGAGATAGGGTAAGAGTATAAGTGATTGTCAAACCCCCAAGACGCTATACGACCTTCTCCATGGTACGAGTATACATGAGGGGTAAACCCCCTCGAAATTATACCCCCTGCTTGTTTTGTTTGATGGTCGGTCGAGATAGGGTAAGAGTATAAGTGAGGGGTAAACCCCCAAGACGCTATACCACCTTCTCCGAGTAAGAGTATAAATGAGGGTAAACCCCAAGACATTATACCACCGCTTGTTTTGTTTGATGGTCGGTCGAGATAGGGTAAGAGTATAAGTGAGGGTAAACCCCAGGCCTATACCACCTTCTCCAGGGTAAGAGTATAAATGAGGGGTAAACCCCCAAGACATTATACCCCCTGCTTTACCACCGTTCGTCTTCCTACTTGGCCCGTACAGTTTTTAGGACACAGGTGGGACTTGGTGTTCATGTATGCCTATTGGCGTTATATTATATCATGGACTGCCGACAGTGAGGAAGGATTCCACGGGCATGAATGATATTATGGGCGTGAGACCCATTGTTATATTTAGTAATGATTTGAGGGCATGCGTCCCTGACTTGATATGACTGTTTATGTATTGTGTACTGTAGGTTGGTTATCATACATGTCTCTTGTTTTGTTTAGACTGTTATGATTTCATTCACAGTGCTTCATTTCACATACTTGGTACATTCTTCGTCTTGACCTCCTTGAGCTGCGTTCATCTGCATGAGTTTAGGTCTGTTGTTTGGTGATCGGCAGTGTAGGACCACCTTTCGAGTTTTGGATAGCTCTTTCTGTTGGGAGTTTATCTTTTGGTATAAGTTCTTTCGATCTGAGGTTTTATGCGATTATGGGTGCGGCGGGGCCTTGTCCGTCATAGTTGATATAACTCTTAAGTGCAGTATTCATATGTGGGATTGGACTCATGTACAGTGTAGTGTCTTTTATGTATATTATACGGCAGCCTTGTCGGCTTTGCCTTGCACGTACGTTGGTTTTAAAAAAAAAAAGAAAAAAAGATGAGGTGTTATTTAATTTCCGCAGTTTACTTAGTTGTTAAGATAGAAGGGTGCCCAGGTAGGGCACCAGTCACGGGCCCGGGGTTCGGGGCGTGACACAAGCCTTGGCTTGTCAACACTTGTTCATCTTGTCTTGGTCATGACCTTTCTACCATTGGCTATGATCGATCAAGCCCATGTGGGGGTGACACGTGTCGCACTCCCATTCGTTATAATATTTTGTTTCCCGACATTTCCATAATTCCGATAAATTCTACAAGTCTCAAATCTTAGCGTCCTGATTTCTTACGTAAGTTCTTATATACATGTCCTAGAATTACGGGGTGTAACACTTATCTTCATCAACCAAACTCTCTCTTCTGTCTCCCTTAACCCTAAGTCTCAAAATTTCCCTAGCAAAGTGCAAGAACAAGATTTGATTATTATCCAAGATTAAGCACCCTAATCAAGTCCTAAGCCAAGTTAACTCTCCAAGATCTCTCTAAAAGTGGGTTGGCCGAAAACTTAATCTTGAAACCATAGGCGTGAGATGAAATTGTTTGAAGTGAAACAAGAAGGGAAGATGGTTACAAGCTTGTAGAGGATACATGTGTGTGATTGGAGCTTGAAGAAGTGGTGAAAAAAGAGGTGGTTGGGCCGAAGTAGTGGATTGTTTTTCGCTAAAAAATGAGGTAATATTCTACTTCTTTTAAAGTAATCGAATATTACCTGTTGTTATAATTAAGGGATGGACATGTATTAAGTGAAATGGAGAATAAGAAATGCATGAGACTATTTTTGGGTGTTGGCCGATTCTAGGCAGTTTTGGTGTTGTTGGATTTCGTTGGTTATTGTTGTTATTATCTTCACCTATTGCATGTAATTAATTGAAGGAAATATTGTTATAACAAGTTGTAATGGATTATATTAAGTTTTGTAACAAATTGGATTATAAAGAGTTATGAAAAAAGGTTTTGGATTGTAGTTGTTTGGCCGAGTATTGTACAAATCTATTGGATATTGTTATGCAGTTTTAGGGACTGTTTGGAGGTATTAAATGCTGGAAAATCAGCCACAAATATGCATGTTTAAATGTAGTAAGTGCTAATGTAAGTCCTAAAGGAATAATGGTGTAGAAAAGTGTTGAAAGGCCTCACATTTTACCCTTGTTGTTGTGGAACACAGACTGTTTTTGTGAACTGTTTTTATATGGATTAAGGAGCTGAATTTTACACGTAAAGTAGGCGTGTAATCCCCTTTGGTTGCTATTTTGGTTGTTCCCTTAATTGGTGCCTTGGTTATTGATGAAATTGTTCTTCTTGAAAGGTGGAAAAGTACGTATAAATAGGGGAAGTGCTGCCCGAATTTTTATAAGAAAGGAGATTCATTACGTGGTATAAGTGTATACTAGCATTCATGAAGTTGATAGACGTGTTGTTGTCATTATAGATTAAAGTACCTATTTGGGACATATTCTACTTGTCCTATTGGTTAGTCGTCAATAAGGTATGTGAACCTCTTCCTTCCTTCTTTTGGCATGTTCTACGTATGAAATATACATGTGGTATTGTTTCATGATTCATTCTACTCTTAGAAGTTAAAGAGTATTCATGTTATTGATTTTATGCTAAAGGCATGTCTAAATTATTCCTAAGTCCTTATCAAGTCTTATGGGAGATGTTGGTAAGAGTTTTTTTTAGGAAGTATTGGAGGCGAGTTGATCTTGCTAAGTTACAACACTAATGAGAAAAGGTATCGAACAAGTCATTACAGCGTTAAATGAAAAAGGAATCGACAATCAATTATATTGAAATGAGTAGAATTTCCATCTGCATAGAAGCTAAGATATAACCAGTTTGTTTTACACTTTCTAGGTTCACAGTTGATTATATAAGATCATTATTAATATATAACCTGCTCAAGGCTCGTAAAATGGATTAATTTGGCAATTCGGATCGGTTATCACTATGCAAATGTTTCCATAATGTTAGCCAGAGGAGCGAGACGAATTTAGATTATCGAGTTGGTACAGACGACAAGTGTTAGTATGTGACTCTTCTTTTCTTCTTTGAACATGAACTTTATAAAATAAGTGTACGGTGGACGTACGTGTTTTAAATGAATCTAGATTTCATGTGGTACATGAGGTGATAGTAACTTGATTTTAAAAGTATACTTGACTTGAGATTAAAAGTATAAGTGTCACGACCCGAACCCGGGCCCGTGACTGGTGCCTTACCCCGTGCACCCTAGTGATACATCATCAGAGTAATCAGCGGAACATAAAACAATAACATGAAACCAATGCAATAAGACAGTGAAATAAGAAGACAGGCTAACTTAAGCGGTTACCTTCATAATATATAACAATTTGAGCGATTCATCCCTTTCTACAACTCGCCAACAAGATTACTACGCACCTAAGAATGATACGACAACAATGGCGGGGCGGGGCCCGCCAAACCCCTGAATGTAAACACCTACTACGACGGGGACTATACGGTGATAAGCCTCGGAGAAAGCGGAGCTTCCCAACGCTGAACTGTGACCACGAGCTAGGATCAACGGCGGTGTACCTCAACTGCGGCATGAGCGCGGCCAAGGAGGTCGATCTGCAACAGTACCAAGTATGTGGCGAAAATCGTAAATGAAATCATAATAGTCTATAAAGCGAGACATGTATGATAACCAAACTACGATTTACAATTAAATAAGCGATCATGTCAAGTCGAGGACTCACGCCTCAAAGTCATCACTCAAATATAACTATGGGTCTCAAGCCCATAACATCAATCATGCGTGGAATACCTTCCTCACTGCCGCGATTTATGATATAAAAGCACCAAGAAATACACATGAACACGAGGTCCGCTGTGTCCTAATAAAACGATCTGAGGGTAAGTCTGAAGGCATAACCGACTACCCACGATACTAACAGGTCATAAAGCGTATCATGATATCTGTCTGCACCGTCACATGATCAAAGGCGGTCACTCGCGCGATGCTCGGATGTGCGTGTCTAGCCACAGAACTCTCGCTTGACTCGCGTAGGCCAACCTCATAGGCCGCATGAGGTATTCCTCGCGTCGGTAGCTACTCCCGGCGTCGCCCGGACTCGCGATCGCGTAGCGCGAACCGCGTGACCACGAGGCGCGAACTAACACGGAACTCCGTAGTTCGCATGGATCCACGGACCCGCATGAGGTATTCTCGAATCATGGTCCCAGGCCGCCTGAGTCTACCCCGCATCGGAGGGCAGCTTAACCTCCGGAAACAAGTCAAGGTGGGTGGTACAATACCAACATAACGGCTGAGAGTCAAAAAACTTTAAGCGCGATCGAGAAACCCCTTTACACTAACATCACAAGATACTATCACACGTAGCATCCTAGCATGTTTACTTAACAAATCAACAAGAAAGTATTACAAGGCAATCACAAACCAACATAATCAAGTTATATACACAAGGTACTTTCTACTATATGATTAACAAGATCGGGTTTTATCCCCAAAGTACTTCATACATTAACTCTTTAAAAGATCGTTACTTTCACAAAACCACACAATACCCGTAGTATATGAAAATAGAGTGATTATCTTTTGAAATAAATCAACACACTTACCCTTGTAAAATCAAGTAACAACATTATTTTCCAAACGTCCAAGTTTGCCTAATTTCAAATGTTCACGTTTCTTATTTTAGAAAGGTTTAAGTAGTTCATAGTCTTATTCATTTAAGAATATAATTCTCTTTTAAACCATCTGAGAAACATAAGCCTTATATGTGAGTAGGATATTCTTGTTTATAACAATCTTATTACAGCAGCCATGATCTAGGAAATATCATTTTGTCTCATCTTAGCTTCTATGCAGATGGAAGTTTCTACTGGTTTTAATAATACTTAATCTGTCAAAACATTTCCTTTTATTAACGCTGCAGTGGTTTGTCGATACACATTCTGATTTCCGAACTCAGTAAAACATTCTTAAGCCGTTATACCTAACTTCCCATAAAGCTAGTATAACTCTTAAGTTTTCAAAAACTAAGTATTACTCTTCTTTCAAAATGATTCAAAAATCTTTTGAAATACTTCAAGTTCTTTATTATCACATAACCAGCCAGTTATAGTTCAAATCAGTTACCTTTTAAAAACCATAAGTATTTTCTTACATACATAAAGTTGTTATAACCAACTTCCCATAAAGCCGTTATAACACTTTATGTTTTAGACCAATCAAATACATTTAACACATGTACGTCTACCGTACTACATAGTTACACACATATCATGCTAGAAGAGATAGGAAGAGGTTCATGTCACGACCCGAACCCGGGCCCGTGACTGGTGCCTTACCCCGGGCACCCTAATGATACAACATCAGAGAAAATCAGCGGAAATAAAAACATGAACATGAATTAAGAGAAAAGATAAATAAACAGGCCAACCAAAACAGTTGCCTTCATCATATATACATAAATACCCGAACAGTTATCCTTTTTACAAACCACACTTACAGCGATTACTCAGACCTCTAAGATTTTTACACGGCTATGACGGAACGGGGCCCGCCATACCACGAATGTATAAGAATCTACGGACTCGAGTAACATACCAAAAGATAAGCCTCAAGGAACGGAGCTTCCCAACGCTGAAATGTGATCCTATAAGCGGGGATCGGCGATCGATGTACCTTTTACTGCGGCGTGAACGCGGCCCGAAGGAGGTCGATGCAACAGTACCAGTATGTGAAATCGTAAAATCGTAAATGAAATCATAATAGTCTATATAAAGCGGGGAGACATGTATGATAACCAAACTACAATTCACAACATAAAGCGATCATGTCAAGTCGGGGACTCACGCCTCAAAGTCATCCCTCGTGCGTGGAACTTCTTCCTCACCGCGCGATCTAGGTACAAATCATGTGATACGTATAATGGTCTCGGCCCATCTTATGGACCCGATATAGAAAGCGTGTGGAATACATTCCGGTTCATCCCGTGAGCCGTGGTCGAGTGAAATACATTCGGATGAGCCGGTAGTCAAGTGAAATACATTCGGATGAGCCGTGTCGGTGAAATACATTCGGATGAACCGGTAATCAAGTGAAATACATTCGGATGAACCGGTAATCAAGTGATATACATTCGGATGAGCCGTGTCAAGTGAAATACATTCCGGATGAGCCGTGTCAAGTGAAATACATTCGGATGAACCGGTGATCGAGTAGAACACAGTACTTGCACAACAAGGCTATCATACGTAACATGGTCAAGGTTCATAACAACAAGCATAAGCAAGTTACACACAACTCAAGGTACTTTCATTTTATGTCAAAGTCCGGATTTTAACCCTAAAGTACTACGTCCGTTAAATTCCTTTTAAGATCCAATTCTTTTACAAAGGTCACCCGATACCCGTAGTATAAAATTAGAGTGACTAACATTGTTAAGTAAACCAAAATGCTTTCCTTTGTAAAATCAAGTAACAACCTTATTTTCCAAACGTTCAAGTTTGCCTAATTTCGAATGCTCAAGTTTCTCATTTTAGAAAAAGGTTTCGTAGTTCATAGTTTTAAATCCTTTAAAACATAATTCTCCTTTAAACATTTTGAGAAACCTATGTCTTATAAGTGAGTAGGTTATTCTTGTTTATAATCAATCTTATTAAGCGACCATGATCTAGAAATGTCATTTTGTCTCATCTTAGCTTCTATGCGGATGGAAGTTTCTCTGGTTTTAATAATACTAAATCTGTCCAAAACAATTCCTTTTATTAACGCTGCAGTTGGTTTGTCGATACACATTCGATTCAAATCAAGAAACATTTTTAAGCCGTTATACCTAACTTCCCATAAAGCTAGTATAACTCTCAAGTTTCCAAAAAAACCAAGTATTACTTCTTCTCTCAAAATGATTCAAAAATCTTTTGAAATACTTCAAGTTCTTTATTATCACATAGCCAGCCAGTTATAGTTCAAATCAGTTACCTCTTAAAAACCACAAGTATTTTCTTACCTACATAAAGCTGTTATAACCAACTTCCCATAAAGCCGTTATAACACTTTATGTTTTAAACCAATCAAATACATTTAGCACATGTACGTCTACCATACTAGATAGTTCACACATATCATGCTAGAAGAGATAGGAAGAGGTTCACATACCTCGCGACGATTATCGACTAATAGCAAAACGCTCCAAGTACCTCAAACCGTCGGCTGCACCTTAAGCCGAGTAGATCGCGCCACACGTAGTATTTCAACCTATAGAGGCCACAAGGCGCCTATTAATATCTTTAGATCCCGACGTAGAATATTCTACAAAATTCGGCAGACCTCCCCGCAACAACAGAATCTCCTCCTCTACCGAGGCCGGCTACCACGCCAACCCGGGGGGGGGGGTTAACACGTCTAACCGGACGTGTACAATTCTACTACACAGTAATGCTACACAAGTCTACTGTACGATCTATGTAATTCTGATTCACTTCTTTAAATTCGAGCTTAAGTCGCAAGACATTCTGCAGTAAGTATTATTCAGCTTAAGTCAAAAGACATTGCCGCACAACTATGTTCAGTTCTATATATAGTATACTTAACTATATACTCCTACAACATGTAATTTCCAATTACAACAGAAGGTCAAGAGTGTTTACCTCGTTAAGCCCAAAATTATCCAAGTTATATGTCGATCCTGAACAACGTTTAGCTCCTACTCCGGGCGCTCCAATCCGTTCCAACCAACCCTTAGAAGTTCTACTCAACTTCTACTTATGACTTCAACTACGGGTGAAGATTTACTTAGGTTTCGTTTTTGTGGTAGAGGAAGTATAATAGTATTTTCTGGGCTTTTGTAAAAGTGTAACCTTGGGAATACTACAAGGTATTTAGGCCAAGGTATTTGGGCATTATAACAATACTAGGAGAGTATTTCTATACCACAAAAAGGGGGTATTTATACGAGACAACTAGGCTAGGGGTACCCTGGCTAGTGGCACCACAGCAGGGGAGGCTCGGCGAGGGCCTTGCTCAAAGGGGAGGGGACTTTGGGCGATAGCAAGACAAGAGGAGGAGTATTTGAAACTTAGATAGATTGCTCAAGTTTTGGATGAAGAAAGTCTTCAACTTAGAGGGGTATTTATAGGTCAAGGAATGGCCAACCAATGGTCAAGATGAAGACAAGTGCATAGCAAGTGTAAGGCCAAGATTTAGCCATGTGCTACCTTATCCATCTACACAAAATATCCTACCTAACCCTTGACCAAAAATTCAACACCAAAAACGTGCAAAAGGGCTAGCCTTTGCCGTCCACTCCTTCCAATTAGAGGGTGACAAGTGTCGCCCTCTCGTTGGTCCAAAATGTTTCGTCTCTCGGAAAAATCCGTAAAAATTAAAAATGCCATAGCCGGAATTTTCCCTACGAAAGCTGTGGAAACGTTTCGTCGAAAAACGACTCCTTTCAGGTGTTGTGTACAAATTTCGAAACTAGCCAACTTTTAAGGCTCAAATTATAATACGTACGCGCTCACGTACATACTCTGGAAATACGGGGTATAACATTCTCCCCTCCTTAGAAACATTCGTCCCGAATGTTCCTTCTAAGCCTCAAAACAAACATGCGCCAGTATAGTCTTCACTACTATACTTACGAGAACAATCCTGCCACACCTGGCCACAGAAACACCTGCGCAAATACTTACATCCAAGTCCACGAGGAAACACCTCTAACATCACAAACTTTTGTCACTTTGCCGCGAGGTTCTAGTGTCACTCCGGCGACCCAACAAATGGTACCGGACTGCATGCGATCCCTGAGGTCAAAAATATACATCCTTCGCACCTTCTCCCTTTACAAGAAATGATCACACACGTTCACTTCTCCCCCATCTCGTTGTACCCTTCTCGAACACTCGAACTCTTTCTAGTATCCGTACTACACTTCCGTCAACGTTTCTGTTTTCCAGCCCTTGGAGTCACCACCTCCAACTTGGTTATCTTACTAGCCTCAATCTTCCTTAAGGCCATTCCCGGCCTTTACGACCGCTTCGTCGAACACACCCACGAACTCATACGATGGTCAACTAAACTGGCCTAGCACCTCGTGACCCTACCACCGGCGGGACCACCCAGCTGACCCCACTCGAAAGCAGTGCGGGTTGGGCCGCAACATAGCCCCAACCCGACCCACTGTCGCGCCAACTCTTGCTCCTCGACACGGAACAATCTTGCTAAATCACATCAGGAAAGATACCACTTTCATTTACCCAACCCAGGGACTTATCACACAATACATTCGAGGCATAAAATGCACTCTGACAAGGATCACTCGCAAAATCTTGTACTCAAGACGGCCTTACATCTAAGGTCTCAACTGTAATATTCTAAGGTTCATCATTTTCTCACCCCCAGGCTTACCCTTTTTCCCCAACCAGGTTCCTAAATCACATTTTAGCACAAAGATATCCGAACATAACACTTAACACATTAACATAACATCAAAACATACAAGCCTCTAGAGGGTTAAGGATATACACAAGCTACCGCTCACTCTAATCATAAGTCCGCCTGCAGGCGCATAATCGTAGAAGGCGCGATGAACACCGCCATCGATCCGGCAGCTGCGCTAAGCCGCCTGCACCTCTCTATAAGCACGCTTCTCGTCACATGGCTCGACGGCCGCAGTGAAACAAGCACCGAAAGACGACATTCCCGGGATGATGTTTTCCACATCGTGCACACTGAGGGGGACATGAATCCTTCTGGCTAGAACTCACGTATACCGCGGAACTGAAGCCCGAGCTCGACCGGCTCGAATACTGAGCGCCCCAAGGCGAGGAGGACCACTGCATCGGGTGGAGGTACATAACTAGATCGCTGAGGCGGTCCGCCTCGAAAGTTACCAAAGGACCTGGCTGCTCGCCCTCTTACGCGATCTCGGTCATTCCGTCGACCTCTCCGTGCCTCACATCCTGGTGCATGAGCTTGCGTGCGGGCAATGTCCATGCCGTGAAGAGCTACACCCGCATAAGCCTCGCGAAGTAATCGTCGGCCCGTGGCGTAGCGGTGTACTCATCCTCCATATCCGCTCTGACAAGGAACATACCGAGCTAATGAGTCGAACTCCACATTGTACTCTCTAACCGTCGCCCGCCCCGCCTCAGCGTCAAAAATCGTCGGCCGAGCCCTCTCATCTGTGGAGGCAAGAAATGTGCAAGAAATGCCTCGAGAACTCGTCCCAAATGCTGGAAGTGCATGCTCTTTCCGGGACAGCTCACGAATCAAACCCCAATCGCGGATCACGCGGTGATGCGAACCCAATACCACCGACTACGCCTCGAGGCTCTGATCACTCATGATCCGCAGTAGCCGGATAAACTCCCGAGGGTCGTCCTCGCCTCGATCCATAGAACATCGGCGGGCTACAACTCGTAAAGTCACGTAGCCTCAAACCGCTCGCTCGGGGTGAACTACGGTGCTCTTGGCCGAACGGCCAGATTCAAATCTATCTCATATCGCCACGACCGCCAGAATCGCCATCTCCTTGTACCCATCTCATCGGCTCAGCCGTGGGACGGAGGCTCGTGTATCAGAGTCTCGGCAGCCATCGCTGCGCTCTAAACTCTCTGGTCGGGCGGCGCGCTGCGAAACCCGCCGTCGGGCTTTATCTCGTGTAATGGCGCTGCGCTCGTACTCCTCTGTAACTCGCTAACAGCTCCCTCGACTGCCTTGCCCATCTGGGCCTGGGTTGCCTTACGCGGAGGCATAACTGGTAAAAGAAAAGGGATACGTCAGAGGGGCCCAACTTATCACACAGCTCTAGGGCACGATCTCAGAATGAGAAGAATGGAAATCAATCCTAAATGTCCTATAGCCTCCTGATTATAGATGTGGTGCACAACACACCGATAATCAAGACTCTACTAGACACGGTCTGTAGACACTTTCCGAGGACTAACTGCTCTGATACCACTTTTGTCACGACCCGAACCCGGGCCCGTGACTGGTGCCTTACCCCGGGCACCCTAGTGATACAACATCAGAGAAAATCAGCGGAAATAAAAACATGAACATGAATTAAGAGAAAAGATAAATAAACAAAGCAACCAAAAATAGTTGCCTTCATCATATATACATAAATACCCGACAGCTTATCCTTTTACAAACCCCGCCACACAACAAGCATGCACTTAAGATTTTTACAACAGCTATGACGGGACAGGGCCCCGCCATACCCCTGAATGTATAAGAATCTACAGACTCAGGGTAACATACCAAAAGATAAGCCTCCGAAGGAACGGAGCTTCCCAACACGCTGAAATGTGATCCTATAAGCGGGGATCGACAGTCGATGTACCTTTTACCTGCGGCATGAACGCAGCCCCCCGAAGGAGGTCAGTACAACAGGTACCAAGTATGTGAAACTGTAAAATACTGTAAATGAAATCATAATAGTCTATATAAAACGGGGGGCATGTATGATAACCAAACTACAGTTCACAACATAAAAGCAGTCATGTCAAGTCAGGGACTCACGCCCTCAAAGTCATCCCTCATGCCCGTGGAACTTCTTCCTCACTGCCGGCAGTCTAGGTACAAATCATGTGATACGTATAACAGGTCTCGGCCCATCTTATGGACCCAATATAGAAACGTGTGGAATACATTCCGGTTCATCCTATGAACCAGAGTCGAGTGAAATACATTCCGGATGAGCCAGAGTCAAGTGAAATACATTCCGGATGAGCCGTGTCAGTGAAATACATTCCGGATGAACCGGTAATCAAGTGAAATACATTCCGGATGAACCGGTAATCAAGTGATATACATTCGGATGAACCGTAATCAAGTGAAATACATTCGGATGAGCCGTAATCAAGTGAAATACATTCCGGATGAACCGGTAGTCGAGTAGAACACGACTTGCACAACAAGGCTATCATCGTAACATGGTCAAGGTTCATAACAACAAGCATAAGCAAGTTACACACAACTCAATGTACTTTCATTTTATGTCAAAGTCCGGATTTTAACCCTAAAGTACTACGTCCGTTAAATTCCTTTTAAGATCCAATTCTTTTACAAAGGTCACCCGATACCCGTAGTATAAAATTAGAGTGACTAACATTGTTAAGTAAACCAAAATGCTTTCCTTTGTAAAATCAAGTAACAACCTTATTTTCCAAACGTTCAAGTTTGCCTAATTTCGAATGCTCAAGTTTCTCATTTTAGAAAAAGGTTTCGTAGTTCATAGTTTTAAATCCTTTAAAACATAATTCTCCTTTAAACATTTTGAGAAACCTATGTCTTATAAGTGAGTAGGTTATTCTTGTTTATAATCAATCTTATTAAGCAGCCATGATCTAGGAAATGTCATTTTGTCTCATCTTAGCTTCTATGCAGATGGAAGTTTCTACTGGTTTTAATAATACTAAATCTGTCCAAAACAATTCCTTTTATTAACGCTGCAGTGGTTTGTCGATACACATTCTGATTTCCGAAATCAGTAAAACATTTTTAAGCCGTTATACCTAACTTCCCATAAAGCTAGTATAACTCTCAAGTTTCCAAAAACCAAGTATTACTTCTTCTCTCAAAATGATTCAAAAATCTTTTGAAATACTTCAAGTTCTTTATTATCACATAGCCAGCCAGTTATAGTTCAAATCAGTTACCTCTTAAAAACCACAAGTATTTTCTTACCTACATAAAGCTGTTATAACCAACTTCCCATAAAGCCGTTATAACACTTTATGTTTTAAACCAATCAAATACATTTAGCACATGTACGTCCACCGTACTAGATAGTTCACACATATCATGCTAGAAGAGATAGGAAGAGGTTCACATACCTCGCGACGATTATCGACTAATAGCAAAACGCTCCAAGTACCTCAAACCGTCGGCTGCACCTTAAGCCGAGTAGATCGCGCCACACGTAGTATTTCAACCTATAGAGGCCACAAGGCGCCTATTAATATCTTTAGATCCCGACGTAGACTATTCTACGAAAAAAAAGACTTCCCACAACAACAGAAATCTCCTCCTCTATCGAGGCCGCCACCAAGCCAACCGGGGTTAACACGCCTAACCGGGCGTGTACAATTCTACTACACAAGAATGCTACACAAGTCTCATCGTAATACGCCCTATGTAATTACAGTTCAGTTCACTTCTTTAAATTCAGGCTTAAGTCGCAAGACATTGCCGTAAGTATTATTCAGGCTTAAGTCAAAAGACATTGCCGCACAACTATGTTCAGTTCTATATATAGTATACTTAACTATATACTCCTACAACATGTAATTTCCAATTACAACAGAAGGTCAAGAGTGTTTACCTCGTTAAGCCCAAAATTATCCAAGTTATATGTCGATCCTGAACAACGTTTAGCTCCTACTCCGGGCGCTCCAATCCGTTCCAACCAACCCTTAGAAGTTCTACTCAACTTCTACTTATGACTTCAACTACGGGTGAAGATTTACTTAGGGTTTCGTTTTTGTGACTGAGGGAAGTATAATAGTATTTTCTGGGCTTTTGTAAAAGTGTAACCTTGGGAATACTACAAGGTATTTAGGCCAAGGTATTTGGGCATTATAACAATACTAGGAGAGTATTTCTATACCACAAAAAGGGGTATTTATACGAGACAACTAGGCTAGGGGGTACCCTGGCCAGTGGCACCACAGCGAGGGGGAGGCTCTCGCCAAGGGGCCTTGCTCAAAGGGGGGAGGGGGACTTTGGACGATAGCAAGACAAGAGGGAGGGAGTATTTGAAACTTAGATAGATTGCTCAAGTTTTGGATGAAGAAAGTCTTCAACTTAGAGAGGTATTTATAGGTCAAGGAATGGCCAACCAATGGTCAAGATGAAGACAAGTGCATAGCAAGTGTAAGGCCAAGATTTAGCCATGTGCTACCTTATCCATCTACACAAAATATCCTACCTAACCCTTGACCAAAAATTCAACACCAAAAACGTGCAAAAGGGCTAGCCTTTGCCGTCCACTCCTTCCAATTAGAGGGTGACAAGTGTCGCCCTCTCGTTGTTCCACAAGCTGTCGTCTCTCGGAAAAATCCGTAAAAATTAAAAATGCCATAGCCGGAATTTTCCCTACGAAAGCTGTGGAAACGTTTCGTCGAAAAACGACTCCTTTCGGGTGTTGTGTACAAATTTCGAAACTAGCCAACTTTTAAGGCTCAAATTATAATACGTACGCGCTCACGTACATACTCTGGAAATACGGGGTATAACAGTTCACATACCTCGCGACGATTATCGACTAATAGCAAAACGCTCCAAGTACCTCAAACCGTCGGCTACTCCTTAAGCCAAGTAGATCGCGCCACGCATGGTACTTCAACCTATAAGGCCACAAGGCGCTTATTAACATCTAGGTCTAATCGTAGAACATTCTACAGAAAATTCGGCAGCACCTCCCCCCCCCCGCAACAGCGTAAATCTCCTCCTCTATCGGCCACTACCAAGCCAACCAGGGGGGGGGGTTATACGTCTAATCCGGACGTGCACAATTCTACCTCACAGAAAAGCTACACAAGTCTACTGTAATACAGTCCTATGTAATTACAGTTCAGTTCTCTTCTTTAAATTCAGGCTTAAGTCGCAAGACATTGCCGTAAGTATTATTCAGGCTTAAGTCAAAAGACATTGCCGCACAACTATGTTCAGTTCTATATATAGTATACTTAACTATATACTCCTAAAACATGTAATTTCCAATTACAACAGAAGGTCAAGAGTGTTTACCTCGTTAAGCCCAAAATTATCCAAGTTATATGTCGATCCTGAACAACGTTTAGCTCCTACTCCGGGCGCTCCAATCCGTTCCAACCAACCCTTAGAAGTTCTACTCAACTTCTACTTATGACTTCAACTACGGGTGAAGATTTACTTAGGGTTTCGTTTTTGTGACTGAGGGAAGTATAATAGTATTTTCTGGGCTTTTGTAAAAGTGTAACCTTGGGAATACTACAAGGTATTTAGGCCAAGGTATTTGGGCATTATAACAATACTAGGAGAGTATTTCTATACCACAAAAAGGGGGTATTTATACGAGACAACTAGGCTAGGGGGGGGGTACCCCTCGGCTAGGGCACCACAAAGGGGGAGGCTCTCGGCCAAGGGCCTTGCTCAAAGGGGAGGACTTTGGACGATAGCAAGACAAGAGGGAGGGAGTATTTGAAACTTAGATAGATTGCTCAAGTTTTGGATGAAGAAAGTCTTCAACTTAGAGAGGTATTTATAGGTCAAGAAATGGCCAACCAATGGTCAAGATGAAGACAAGTGCATAGCAAGTGTAAGGCCAAGATTTAGCCATGTGCTACCTTATCCATCTACACAAAATATCCTACCTAACCCTTGACCAAAAATTTAACACCAAAAACGTGCAAAAGGGCTAGCCTTTGCCGTCCACTCCTTCCAATTAGAGGTGACAAGTGCCCTCTCGTTGTCCAAAATGTTTCGTCTCTGAAAAATCCGTAAAAATTAAAAATGCCATAGCCGGAATTTTCCCTACGAAGTGTGGAAACGTTTCGAAAAACGACTCCTTTCGGTGTTGTGTACAAATTTCAAACTAGCCAACTTTTAAGGCTCAAATTATAATACGTCGCGCCACGCATATACTGGAAATACGGTATAACGGTTCACATACCTCGCGGCGATTATCGACTAATAGCAAACGCTCCAAGTACCTCAAACCGTCGGCTACTCCTGCCAAGTAGATCGCGCCACGCATGGTACTTCAACCTATAAGGCCACAAGGCGCTTATTAACATCTAGGTCTAATCGTAGAACATTCTACAGAAAATTCGGCAGCACCTCCCCCCCCCGCAACAGCGTAAATCTCCTCCTCTATCGGGGCCGGCTACCAAGCCAACCAGGGGGGGTTATACGTCTAATCCAGACGTGCACAATTCTACCTCACAGAAAAGCTACACAAGTCTACTGTAATACAGTCCTATGTAATTACAGTTCAGTACTCTTCTTTCGAAAAGGTTTCTAATTATTCAGGCTTAAGTCAAAAGACATTGCCGATAACTACGTTCAGTTCTATATATAGTATACTTCAACTATATATTCTAACAACATGTAATTTCAAATTACAATAGGGGGACAAGATAATTACCTCGATAAGCCCATAATTATCCAAGTATAAAGTCGATCCTGGGCAACGTTTAGCTCCAACTCCGTGCGCTCCAACCCGCTCCAAACCACCCTTAGAAGTTCTAACCAACTTCTACTTAATACTCCAACTAACTATGGAGATTTTCCTTAGGGTTTCGGTTTTGTGACTGAAGGGAAGTATAATAGTATTACGGGGCTTTTAGTATAAGTATAACCTTGGAATACTACAAGGTATAAGGGCCAAGGTATTTTGGGTATAGTAACAATACTTTTGAGAGTATTTCTACCAAGGTGGGGGTAGTATTTCGACTAGCACAACTAGGCTAGGGAGGGGTTCTCGGCTAGAACCATTAGGCAAAGGGGATTTCGCCCAAGGGATTTTCTCAAAGGGGGAGGGGAATGGTGTTGGACGAGAACACTACTAGGAGAGGGGGAGGATTTTAACACTTAGAGAATTTTAGGAATGGATGAAGAAGTCTTCCAAAGGGGGGGTATTTATAGTACAAGCCAAGGCCAACCAATGGCCAAGATCATGCCAAGTGTGGTGCAAGTGTAGGGCCAAGATCATGCCAAGTGCACCTTATCCATCTACCACAAAAATATCCTACCAACTACTTGACAAAAAAGCCAAGACCAATTCGTCCAATCCGCCCCATACGTCCACCAATTGGAGGGTGACAAGTGTCGCCCTCCCGTTGGTCCAAAATGTTTCGTCTCTCGGAAAAATCCGCAAAAATTAGAAATGACATAGCCGTAATTTTCCCTACGAAAGTTGTGGAAACGTTTCGTCAAAAAATGACTCTAATCGGGTGTTGTGCACAAAAATAAATCGGCCAAGCCACTTTAAAGTCCAAACTTTTCTACGTACGTCCTTACGTACATACTCTGGAAATACGGGGTATAACAATAAGTCACTTGGTTGTAAAAGTGTAAGTGTCTTGATTTTCTAAAAGAGGATTTTAAATGATACGTGATATGATAAGTGTCTTGATTTTCCAAATGAGGATTTAAAAATGAAAGATACGAGAGTGCCTTGGTATTTCTAAAAAGGAAGGCATGGTATTGCCTTGGTATTTCTAAAAAGGTGTCACGCCCCTAACCCCGGGCCCGTGACTGGTGCCCTACCTGGGCACCTTTCTACCTAACTGACATAAGTAAACCGTGGAACTAAATAACATCTGGTTTTTTTTATTTTAAAACCAACGAACATGCAAGGGCAAAGCCGACAAGGCTGTCATATAATATACATAATCAGAAGGCACTACACTGTACATGAGTCCAATCCCACACATGAATACATACCTCTAAGAGTTTTACTAAAATATGATTGGACAAGGCCCCGCCATACCCATAACTGTACAAAAGCATGTACTGAAGGATCTATACCAAAATGATAAACTCCTGAACAGATGGAGCTATCCAAAAACTCTGAGCAAGGGTCCTACACCTGCAGATCACCAAACTGCGTACCTAAACCTGCGGCATGAACGCAACCCCTGAAGGAGGTCAGTACGAAGAATGTACCAAGTATGTGAAACAATAAGTACTGTAAAGGAAATCACACAGTCCACATATAACAGGAAGCAAGTATGATAACTCAAAACAACAGTACACTGAACCTTGAAAACATGAGAGTAATGCAATCCTTTTTACCTTTTTAGTTATACTTTTAACAATGAGACCAACTGTTCCACTTTAAGTCATAAACACACAGCACCCTTACATTAATGAAATCACTACCGTTTCAAAACATGAAGGTCGTGCCAGTGCCAGGGTCAACCACCCTATGTGTTATAATGCAATCTATCATAGGACTATTTCACCCGCAAGGGACTATTTCACCCGCATAGGTCATGTGGACCCATAATGAGTCATCGGTAGACGATACTCGCATCACGGATAGCTAATCCATGACCTATATATCCCGGGAATTTAACCCGCCCGAGTCTATCCGACCCGCCGTGAGTGTGTACCACTCACCACCATGGAGAGCTACTCCATGATATCTCTTGAACCAAGTTGTCGGCCCTTTATGGAGGGACGCGGAGATGTGGAAATACGACACTTGCACGAATTTCTATATGAGCAACCCATATGCAAGCAAACCATTCTTGTCCTTTATTTATAAAATGAATAAACCATCATTTTACACAAACCAAGACAATACCATGCCTTTCCTTTTTACATAAACCAAGACAATACCATGCCTTTCCTTTTTACATAAACCAAGACAATACCATGCCTTTCCTTTTTACATAAACCAAGACAATACCATGCCTTTCCTTTTTACATAAACCAAGACAATACCATGCCTTTACACAAATCAAGACGATACCATGCCTTTCCTTTTTTACATAAAGCAAGACAATTACCATGCCTTCTTTTTTTTACACAAACCAAGAGTAATCTTTTTTTTTTAAGCAAGCCAAAGTACTATCAAGGCACAAATAGAATAATTCTCATTTAAACAAGCCAAAGTACTATCAAGGCACAAATAGAATAATTCTCATTTAAACAAGCCAAAGTACTATCAAGGCACAAATAGAAAAAATCTCATTTAAACAAGACAAAGTACTACGTACGTCCATTCTTTTCAAAAGACTCCTTTTTATATAAAACCCCAAGATACTAACACCCGTAGTATCAAGGCATGTCTATTTTTCAAATTAAGTTACTTCACCTTTACAAATTCATTTCAAGGCTTTGAAACCAAGTAACTTCAAATTTCACAACCTAGGCAACTCATGCCTATCAATCAAAATAGACAACTCTTTTAACCTTTCATAAAGCCGTTATAACTAACTTTCCATAAAGTCGTTATAATTCTTTATGTATTAGACAAATTCATTCTTTTTATAACCAAGAGACTTATACTTTTAAAACCAAGTATCATATACTTTCAAATCAAGTTTCTTAACTTTCAAAATACTTCAAGTCTCTTAACTTTAGAAATCAAGTTTCTTAACTTTAGAAATCAAGTCTCTTAACTTTAGAAATCAAGTAGCTTATACTTTTAAATCCCAAGTAACTCACACCCTTAAAACACGTTACTTCTCTTTAAAGCATGTCATTTCTCCTCTTTTAAATCAATTAAGTAAATAACTCCTTTGACTCCCCTAAAGCCGTTATAACAACCTTTAGGTTTTGGAACTAAGGCACTATCCAAAAGATTTGGAAACTACTTTTTTTACAAGACTCTATGTACTTCAAGTAAAATACTTTCACTTTTGAAAATCCAAACTTCATCAAGGTAATGGATTATAACAACTTCCAATTTAAACATCCAAAGTACAATCAAGGAAGTACATAGAACAACTTCTATATTAAGCAATCCAAGTACAATCAAGGAATGGATCATTTAAGGAGTAGGACTTACTTTCTTTATCATAAGGAATCATGCTAGAAGAAGAGGAGATGGTTCACATACCTTTTTGGCTTAATCCACAAGCTAAGTCGAATATGCCGCACGTATAATTGTCAACCTATAATGGCCACAACACGACTATCAACTTCTAGTTTCTAACGTTGAATGATACTAAGTATACGGTCTCTTATTCTACGGAAAATTTGGCAGCACCTCCTTTGTTTCTACGTACTTTTACACCTTTTTCAAGGCCCGAAAATCAATAACCAACATGCCACATTTAAGGCTCAATACATCAATCAATCAAAGGGTATTACACGCCTTACAATATGTGTAAAATTCTGCTCCACAATTAATACCAAGTAACTTCAATATCCAAAGCCATTCTCGGCTAACATGTACAACAACACAAAGTCCTTTCCAATTCTTTTTCAATTCAAGTTGTTAAGTCTAACATGTTATATAGTTGTAAACAACTTTAACAACTATAATTCCTTCTTTATATAACATGCGACGACTAAACTAATAACCAAATTGAATTTCAATCTCCAAGGCTAAACATGCTAGTTTCGGATTAGTGGTTCCAATATCCATAACACTTATCAATCGTCATTAAGTATATCTCATGCTTGTAATATATATAACTACTACAATATGTAATCTTTAATCACTTAAGAGGACAAGATTGTTACCTTGATACGCCCTTATAAAATTCCAAGATTCAAAGTCGCTCCTTAGAAATTCTTAGCTCTTTTCATTCACGCTCCAATCCGCTATTTGAAGCCTTTAGAAGTTCACAAACAACTTCTCTTCCATTTCCAATCCAAACTATGAAAACGACTTAGGTTTTCGCCTTGCGACTAACGTGAAAACGTCGTTTTTCCGAGATCTTTCTGTTGAGATATCCTTACAATACCCCTAGGAACCTTGGGTTCAAGTCTTGTGAAAAATGAACCAAAATTGAAAAAAAAATTGTGTGGAAATTACTCAAACCCGAGAGCAACTTAAGGGAGAACAAGGTCTTGAAATTTTTCTAAGTGTTGGGAGCTTTTCTTGCTACTAGTGTAGTATATATAACACAATGGAGGGTCAATATTATAACACTTGTGGTGTTTGGATGAAGAGGATTAAATATCTAGTCAAGTGGCTCATTGACCTGGTCAATTATCTCAAGCTTTGCAAGACTTGATCATCTACATTGGTCAATGACCATTAAACCCTTGTCCCAATTTGTGCAAGCCCATGTGGGGGGGGGGGGGGGGGGGCACGTGTCGCCCTCCCATTCGTCCATAAAATTTCGTAACCCTCGTGGGCCCCACAAAACATAAAATTTCTCGGGTGGGCCCTACGTGACCAGATCCGTAAAAATAAATTTTCACAATGATAATAAGTCCATAATCCTCAAATAATGCATTTTGAGAATCCAATTCTCATAAACGAACATTTTTCCTTTCCGACGTTCGGAAGATTTTCTTTCGGAAAAACAATTCTTTCTTTCGTACCAATTTTTCAAGTTTTGTGTTCTAGCGTCTATTCTCTTATACATGTCCTGGAATTACGGGGTGTAACATTCTTCCCCCCTTAGAAACATTCGTCCCCAAATGTTCTTAGTCGGTTTTCAAGCTATACAAACTCCGGCATAGTTTCTTTGCTATGTCTATCAATCAATACTCCACAAGACCAACGATGCCACACATGTCCACAACATAACATACATAAACATATCAATATACCTTCCATCCACTGTCCCTTCTCACAAAACTCGAAGGTTACAGTCTTATCAAAAACGGGATCTTTAGAGGTTCCTTTCTTTTTCCCGTATAAAGAGATGTCCCTGTCGTATTCTATGTCATGGGACTAACACTATCTAAATCCTTCAGTCGGACTCCCACTCAGCTAACTGATGTGTACCCCCGTGTTACTTCCCTTCTCTGTCTCACTTAGTACCAAACTAGTTGGGAGATGAACCTATAACCTGCCTAGCTTAGTTTACCAATCGGTGTAAACTCTAATACTAGTAGCATATCAATCACGAGAACCTATGGACAGTGTTACTGAACCTAAGGCGTGTGTATCATCACAATTAACCTCCACTCATGGCCTAAAAAGGATTTTCTCTAGTCACCTTCATTACTCATAACTATAATCACTATAGTTCTTTTAACCCTTGTTCCTTCCTTTTCGTACTTGTCATATTTTCTCTTACTTCCAAAGTTATTTTAGTATACATACAAAAATTTCAAATATTGATTCTGCTCTCCAATCCTTGGAGTTACTATCCAAACTTGGCCATTTTGCTACTTGCGTTTCCGTTAAGGCCCTTCTCGGCCCTCACGACCTGGTTCCGGTGGAACGAGAATGTTACACCCCGTAGTTCCAGGACATGTATTTAAGAGAATGTACGTGAGAATATACGACTTTAAGTTTGATACAAAAGGAGGATTGTTTTTTCCTACGGAAAATGATTTCGAGCCTCGGGAAAGATTAATGTTTGTAAGTTGAGACTCGTAAAATTTATCGGAATTATGGAAATGTCGGGAAACGAAGTATATGGACGAATGGGAGGGCGACACGTGTCACCCCTACTATAGGCTTGGACGAAATGGTCATTAGAATTGGTCAAGTCTTGAACAAGCCAAGGCTTGACATTATTGACTTAGTCAACTTGCCAACTTGACATTAGTCTTGATACATCCAAGCCACACAATTATTTTAATCTAGACCCTTCATTGTAGTATATATCCTATACTAGTAGCAAGACATCCCACACTTAGAAAAATTGCAAGAACTTGAGTTCTTGGAAAAATTGCTCTCGGGTTTGAGCTAAAAGGGAAGAAGAAAATTTTCGTTTGTGGTTCATTATTCCCAAGACTCTAACCCAAGGTTCCTAGGGGTATTTTAAGGATATCTCAATAGAAAGATCCCGAAAAAATGACATTTTTACGTTAGTCGCAAGGCGAAACCCTAAGGTGTTCTTCAACTTTGAAGATGGAACTTGAAGAGGAGTTCTTCATGATCTTCTAAGGAGTGCTTGGAGCGGATTGGAACATAAGAAGAGGAGCTAAAGGTTGCTAAGGATCGACTTTTACGCTTGGACATTATTAGGGCTTATTGAGGTAAAATCTTCGTCTTCTTAATGTAACTGAAGATTACATGTTTTAGTAGTTTAGAAATGAGCATGTGGTATATATATATTAAAGTTTGAAAAGATTTGGATCATGTTGACATGTTAAAACCGAAAAATGGACAAGTTAGCCATTAATGTTGTAATTAATTTGGACGGTAGTTACAATCGTCGCATGTTAAGGAAGAAAGGATTTATAGTTGTTGCAATTGTTATTATGTATATAACATGTTGGAATAACAACTTGGATTGAAAAATGAATTGAAAGGAAATTAATAATTGTTGTGACATTGTAGCCGAATAGGGCTTGGAATTATTGGACAGTTTTATATTGATTGTGGGGCAGAATTTTACACGTCCTATTTGGCGTGTAATCCCCTTTGTATTTGCTGAATTGTTGGGCCTTAAATGTGGTGTTTGGTTATTGATTTTCGGGCCTTGAAAAAGGTGGAAAAGTACGTAGAAACAAAGGAAGTGATGCCCGATTTTCCGTAGAATAAGAGACCTAGCACTTAGTATGATTCTACGTTAAAAATTGAGGAGTTGATAGACATGTTATGATTAATATAGGTTGAAGTACTACGAGTAGCGTATTCTACTTAAAGGATGGAATAAATATCAAGGTTGAAGTACTTTGGAGCATTTTTCTACTTGTCGATAATCGTCGCGAGGTATGTGAACCTCTTCCTTCTTTTGACATGATTCTATGTATGGAATATACATGTGGTGCTATTCATGATTCCTTCTACTCTTAGAAGTTAAGAGGTATGTATGTTGATTTACTCTATGTAAAGGTTACGTCTAAATTATCCTAAGTTCTTACCAAGTCTTATGGGGGATGTTGGTAAGAGTCGTTAGGAAGTATTTGGAGTCAAGTTGACTTTGCTAAGTTACTGCACGAATGAGAATAAGTATCGAACAAGCCATTGCAGCGTTAATAAAATAAAATGTATCGGCAATCAATTAAATTAAAATGAGTAGAATTCTCCATCTGCATAGAAGCTAAGATAAGACAAAATTGTATTACATTTTCTAGATCATGGATGCTTGAATAAGATCGTTATAAACAAGTATAACTTATTCATGACGCACAAAAGTATATGTTACTTAATTTAAAAGAGTTTACGTTATGAAGTTTTAAGACTATGAACCTTAAATTCTAAAAAGGGTTAAGAGACTTTATTTTTCAAGTTATGGGACTTGATTCTTAAAGGAAGGAATGACTTGATTTAAAAGTATAGAATACTTGATTTGGGAAAAGCATATGTAACTCGATTTCTTAAAGATAAGAGACTTGATATTCTAAGATAAAGAGACTTGATATTCTAAGTTAAGAAACTTGGTTTCTAAAAGTTAAGAGACTTGAAGTATTTTGAAAGCTATGTAACTTGATTTGAAAGTATAAATCTCTTGGTTAAAAAAAGGAATGAATTTGTCTAATACATAAAGAGTTATAACGACTTTATGGGAAGTTGGTTATAACAACTTTATGGAAGGTTAAAAGAATGGTTTTTCTCTAGTAATGTAAACAAAGAGATGACTTGAAATAAAGAAGGGCAAATTGATTTAACGGTATCAATTGCTTAAAGTTCTAAAGTAAGGGTCACTTGATTTTAGAAGCCTAGAAATGTATTTCTAAAAATATAGTGACTTGTTTTGAAAAGTAGATATGACTTGATACTACGGTTATTAATATCTTGGAAGTTTTACATGAAAAATAGTCATTTTAAAAGAATAGAAGTACGTAGTACTTTGGGTTAAATTCCCGGATTTTATAATGACGTGTTAGTGCCTTAAGTAAACTAAAATGAGAGTGTATATGAACAAAGCTAATAAGAAGTTAGGGGATTTCTTAACTTGCTTATGTTATGTATGATAAGCCGGTGGTGCTTATGTTATGTATGTGTTATACCCCGTAGTTCCGGAGTATGTATGTGAGGACGTACGTACAAATGTATAAACCCTAATTAGGGTAAGAATGAAAGAATTGTTTCCGACGGAGAATATTCCGAACCTTGTGAAGGAAATTTTTACGTTTTCAATATTTTTATGGAATTTTTCCGAGAGATAAATATTTTGGACCAATAGGAGGGCGACATGTGTCACCCCAAGAGCCATGTTGGACGTTTTTTTCAAGACTAGTGGGCAAGACAAGTGGCCAAAAGTCTTGCATGGCATTGCATGACATAAGTGGACATTTTTTGGCTAAGTTAGTGGGCAAGTCAAATGGTCAAAGTCTTGCATGGCATTTGTGGGACAAGTGGAGAAAGGAACCTACACAAACAATCTACACCATACACATGTTTCAATACTAACCCTTGGTTGTACTATATAAACCCCTCTAGTTGATGAAAATCTTCCACACTTAGAATATTTCAAGACTTGAAAATATTTCTTCTCCCCTTTCATAGTGTTCTCGTCCAACCCCCCCCCCCCCCCCCCTTTTTTTGAGCAAATGTTGTCCAAAAATTCTTAAACTTATAAGTGTTCTTCCTTAATGTATTAGGAAGATTATTAACCAAGAGTTAGACAAGATTTCACACCCCTAGCCTCAAAATCCTCACAAAGCCGAGAGCATGCATAAAATGGAGCCTAAGTGTTCTTCACTTTTTGGAGTTAATTATTGAATAGAAGTTAGTTAGGAACTTCTAAGAGTGACTTGTGGTGGTTTGGAACACAAAGATTTGGAGCTAAGACTTGCTTTGGAACGACTTTAAGTTCTTGGATATTGTTGGGCTATTATTGAGGTAATGAACCTTAACCTCTTTGTGAAGTTGATTATTATGTATATTGGATATTATACATTTATTGAAAGTATATTATGAAGTATGAGATATAAGGAAAGATTTGGATCATGTTAAGATGTTAAAAGGAGAATTGGCATATTAGCCATTAAAATGGTAAAAATGTATCCATTACTTGACTAAGAAGTTAACAACAAAGAAACTATAACTTATATAAAGATTGGAATATAAGTTGAAGGATTAATGAAGTATAACCAAATTGGATAAGTAAAATTATAAAAGTTGGCCAAGGACCCCAACTTAATGACCGTATTTACTTTGGACCGTATTTACTTTGGACTGTATTTACATTGTTGTTAAGGGGAAGATTGTTAAATCGCGTTCCGTTTGGGCGTGTGATCCCCTTCTTTAATTATTATTGTTATTAAGGAGAGATTGTTAATCGCGTTCCGTTTGGGCGTGTTATCTCCTTCTTTAATTATTGTTGTTATTAAGGAGAGATTGTTAATCGCGTTCCGTTTGGGCGTGTGATCCCCTTCTTTAAATTTCGGTATTATTGCACCTTAATTATAGTATGTTAATTACGGTTATCGGGCCTTGGAAAAGGTGGAAAATTGAGTAGAAACGGGGGAGGTGCTGCCGAATTTTCTGTAGGATATGGAACCTTGTTCTTAGAAATATCCTACGAAGAGATCTAGAGGTTAATAGACGTTTCATGGCCATTATATGTGGAAGTACTACGAGTAGCGTATTCTACTTGAAGGGTGGAAAAGGGCTAGCAAGGTTATAGTACTTTGGAGCGTTTTGCTAATTGTCGATAATCTTCGCGAGGTATGTGAACCTCTTTCTATCCTTTCTAGCATGATTGTTGTAAACTATGTAGTACGGTAGATGTACGTGTGCTAAACGAATTTGGTTGGTTTAAAACATAAAGTGTTATAATGGCTTTATGGGAAGTTAATTATAATGACTTTATGTAGGTAAAAGAATGGTTTATTGATTTTTAAAAGATAAGAGACTTGACTTATATTTGACTTGATTTGATATGTGAAGAACTTGAATTGTGTGGAAAGTTGTGAAACCTCATTCGTGATTAATGAGTACTTGGTTTTTAATAATAATGTTATATTGAATTCGGAAATGGGAATGAGTATCGAACAAGCCATTGCAGCGTTATTAAAGGAAAATGTAATGACTAATAATTAACTTAAAACAAGTAGAATCTTCCATCTGCATAGAAGCTAAGATAAGACAAAATTGTATTACATTTCCTAGATCATGGCTGCTTTAATAAGATCATTAAAAACAGGTTTTGATTTTCTTAAAAATTCCAAAGTAAGGGACTTGATTTATAAAAGAGAGAGAC
Organism: Przewalskia tangutica; assembly: GCA_029844215.1. Taxonomy (NCBI): domain Eukaryota; kingdom Viridiplantae; phylum Streptophyta; class Magnoliopsida; order Solanales; family Solanaceae; genus Przewalskia; species Przewalskia tangutica. The sequence continues at coordinate 68,014,646 of CM056726.1, forward strand.
TTGAAAAATTGAAGTGTTTTTGTTTAAAAGAGAAGGCATGCTTCTGTCTTAAGTTGGTTTAAAAAAAAAGGTATGGAAATTGTTTTGGTTTACTTAAAAAGATAGTTACTCTATTTTGATACTACGGGTATCATGTGACTTTTGTGAAAGAAATGGATCTTTTTAAAGAGTTAAAGTATGTAGTACCTTGGGGTTAAAACCCGGATTTGTTGACATGAAATGAAAGTACCTTGTGTGAGTAACTTGCCTATGTTTTGTGATAGCCTTGTAATACTTTCTTGTTGGCTTGATAAAGTGAACATGTTATGATGCTACGTGTGTTAGTGTCTTGTGACATTGTGTAAGGGGGTTTTTCTTGTTGTGCTTATTGTTATACCCCGTATTTCCAGAGTATGTACGTGAGGACGTACGTAGGAAAATTTAAGCCTTAAAGTTAGGCAAGGTTCGAATTTTGTTCACAACCCCCGATTAGAATCGTTTTTCGACGAAACGTTTTACACAACTTGCGAAGGGAAAATTCCGGCTATGTCATTTAGTATTTTTGCGGATTTTTCCGAGAGACGAAATATTTTGGACCAACAAGAGGGCGACACTTGGCACCCTCTAATTGGTGGACTTATGGGCGGCAAGTTGGACGAAATGGAGAGTGGGAGTAGGTAGGATATTTTGTGATATTTGTGTGGTAGATGGATAAGGTGCACATGGATGAATCCTCACCCTACACTTGCCTACTACTTGGCATGATCTTGGCCATTGGTTGGCCATTGCTTGACCTATAAATACCCCCCCCCCCCTTTGAAGACTTCTTCATCCTAAAATTGTTCTAAGTCTTGAAATCCCTCTCCCCCCCTCTCTATAGTTTTCGTCCTCCCCCTTGTGAGGCTTTAGCCGAGAGCACCCCCCCCCCCTATTGAGAGGCCTTTGGCCGAGGGGTACCCCCTCTCTCCTAGTGATGCTAGCCGTAGCACACCCCCCCTACCTTGAGTGGTCTCGTAAATACTACCCCCCCTTTGTAGAAAATACTCTTCATGTATAGTTACTATTCCAAAATACCTTGGCCCAAATACCTTGTAGTATTCCAAGGTTACACTTATACTAAAAGCCCAGAAATACTATTATACGTCCCTTCAGTCACTAAACGAAACCCTAAGGAAAATCTTCACAGTTGGTTGAAGTATTAGGAAGAAGTTTCGTAGAACTTCTAAGGGTTGTTTGGGGCGGGTTGGAGCACCCGGAGTAGGAGCTAGACGTTGCTCAGGATCGACATTAAACTTGGATAATTTTGGGCTTACCGAGGTAAATAATCCTATCCTTCTATTTGTGATTGGAAATTACATACTGTAGTTGTATAGAAATGAATATAAGATTCATATAAGAGAATTGAACTGTAATAGAAGGATATTACAGAATAGACTTGAACTGGAATCACATCAGAAGAATATTCTACAAGAGTAGTCTAGGCTTTGATAGACTTGTATAACCTTTATAGGTTGAATGATCTGCGAGTAGCATGTTCTACTTGGAAGGTGGACAAGGCTAGCCGGGTTATAGCCGTGGAGCGTTTTGCTAATAGTCGATAATCGTCGCGAGGTATGTGATTCTTCCTATACTCTTGAGCATGATATTTTAAATATATATATAGTACGGTAGACGTACGTGTGTGAACTGAATAATAATTACGGCAATGTCTTTTGACTTAAGCCTGAATAATACTTACGGCAATGTCTTGTGACTTAAGCCTGAATAATAAGGATCTTGAAGCATTTCAAAAGAATACTGAATCATTTTTTTAACAGAAGAGTAATGCTTGGTTTTTTAAAGCTTAAGAGTTATACTAGCTTTATGGGAAGTTAGGTATAACGGCTTAAGAAAGATAAAAAGAATGGTTTATAAATTTTAGAAGTTAAGAGACTTGATCTTAAAAGATAAGAGACTTGACTTAAATGAATTTTGTGTGAAACCTCATTCGTGAGTAATGAGTACTTGGTTTTTAAAAGGAATAATCTTTTCGATTTCAAAATCGAATAAGTATCGAACACACCACTGCAGCGTTAATAAAGGGAAATGTATTGACTAATAAAGTATTATTAAAACCAGTAGAAACCTCCATCTGCATAGAAGCTAAGATGAGACAAAATGATATTACATTTCCTAGATCATGGCTGCATTAATAATATTGTTATAAACAGGAATAACCTACTCACACATAAGGCATATGTTTCTCAAATGGTTTTAAAAGAGAATTATATTATTAAGTGATTAAGACTACGAACTACGAAACCTTTCAAAAAAGGAGAAACTTGAGCATTTGAAATTAGGCAAACTTGAACGTTTGGAAAGTAATGTTGTCACTTGATTTTACAAAAGGAAGCGTTTTGGTTTAAAAAGATAGTCACTCTATTTTAATACTACGGGTATTGCGTGACTTTTGTGAAAGAAACAAATCTTTTAAAGAGTTAATGTATGAAGTACTTTGGGGATAAAAAAACCCGAAATGGTTAACATAAAGTAGAAAGTACCTTGTGTGAATAACTTGATTGTGTTGGTTTGTGTTAGCCTTGTAATACTTTCTTATTGATTTGATAAGTAAACATGTTAGGATGCTACGTGTGTTAGTATCCGTGATGTTTGTGTAAAGGGTTTCCTTGTTGTGCTTATGTTGTTTAACGATAAGTTCGTTATGTTATTATATCACCTACCCTTGACTTGTTATACCGAGGGCTTGCCACCCTTGACGCGGTCTATACGGCCTACGCGGTCTATGTGACTATGCGAGCAGCGGTATGCTCCGTGATTGATCATTCCGGTGTTTTATCTCGACGGGGATGCCTATGCGGTCTGTGTGACTATGCGGTCTATTGAGACTATGCGGATTGCGTGAGTCCGGGAGGGTACCGGGTTAGCTACCGTCGCGAGTCTATACGACTATGCGCGTCTACGTGACCTATGCGGCTGCGGAAGTCCAGATTAGGCACGCATACCGATACTATGGGCGATTGGCCTTGCTTCGATCATTAGCGGCCTAGAAAAGACCGATTCTGATATATCTATTTCACTCGTTTATGTTGTGGGCGTGAGACCCATAGTTATAATTGAGTGATGACTTTGGCGTGAGTCCACGACTTGACATGATCGCTTATTTATTGTGAATGGTCGTTTGGTTATCATACATGTCTCCTGCGTTATATAGACTACTATGATTTCATTTACGTGATTTTCGCCACATACTTGGTACTGTTATCGACCTCCTTCGGGCCGTTCATGCCGCAGTAGAGGTACTCCTCGTTGATCCCCGTTCTTAGGATCACCGTTTCAGCTGGGAAAGCTCCGCCTCCGAGGCTTATCGACGTATAGTCCACTGTCGTAGGTACTTACATTCGGGGTATGGCGGCCCCGCCCCGCCATTGTTGTCGTATCATTCTTAGAGGTCTATAGTATCGTTGTGGCGAATTGTAAAAAGGGATATAATCGTTCTAGTTGATATATATATATGCATGGCAAGTTTTCTCGAATAATCTGTTTTTACTTCACTTTATTCATGTCTTGTTTTATATTCCGATTACTCGATGTATGGCTACTTGGGTGCGGGGTAAGGCACGATCACGGGCGAGTTCGGTCGTGACAAAAGTGGTATCGAGCGATTAATCCTCGGAAAGTGTCTACAGACCGTATCTAGTAGAGTCTTGATTATCGGTGTGTTGTGCACCGCACCAATAATCAGGAGGCTATAGGATATTTAGGATTGGTTTCCATTCTTCTCACTCTGAGATCGTGCTTAGAGCCGTGTTGTAAGTTGAACCCCTCTAACGTATTTCTTTCCCTTACCGTTATGCCTCCGCGTAAGGCGATCCGGGCCCAGAAGGGCAAGGCAGCGGAGGCTGCGAGTTAGTCTGAGGGTTACGAGGGCACAGCCCAATCATCACTTGATATGGTGCTTCATTCGGGGAGTTACTGCGACATCGCCACGGCCAGCGAGTTTAAGCGCGGCGGCAATGATTCCTCTGCGGCCATGATAGTTGAACCTTGGTTCCACGGCCAGAGCAGAGAATATAGATTTCAAAAAGCGACCACATTACTAGCTATGGATTTAGCAACCGGAGTATATTATCTACCGATCTATCGCGGTCATGATGACTATCTAAGAGAGGTTGTGCAAGAATAGCTCGTCGATCGAGCTTGAGCATGGCTGCGTGCGGGCTTATGCGCGATGGCGAAAGCGTAGAGATCGGCAGTTAATCGGGGGCGAGAAGAGGGCCCGTCGGCGGGATCCTTTGGTAACTTTCAGGGCAAACCGCCTCGGCAGCAGATTAGATATGCACATCCACGCATGCGATTGGTCCTCGCGAACCGGGGCGTTCGGAGTATGCGAGAGTTGGTCGAACTCCGTGGCTTCCGTTCGCGGCTATTCGTAGGTTCGGCTAGCGGATTGATTTTCCCGATGTTCACGATGTGACGTCATCCCGGGGAATGTCGTCTTTTTAGTTGGTACTTGTTTTACCTACGGCCGTCAGGGCCATGTGTTGAAAGGGTATCCTAGTAGGAGGATGCAAGTAGGAGGACTCGGCCGGGATCGGTGACCATTCATCATCTTTGAGCTATCGCCCAACAGGCGGGATTGATTAGAGCAGCGGAGGAGTGAAGCTGTGTATACAGGTAGATCCTTAACCCTCTAGAGATTGGTACGTATGATAAGATGAGTATACCTAAAATGTTATGTTAATTGTGATTAGAAATCAAGGTTAGGGATAAGGGTAAGATTGGGGTTAGGGAAAGTGTGAGCCTTAGAGTTTTACACGTGGAGACCTTAGAGGCGAGGCCATCTCGAGTAGAAGATTTATATTTTTATGTTTGACCCTTATCGGAGTGCATAGTGCACGTGAGATATAGTTGTATAATAAGTCCCTGAGTAGTGTGGAGTGAAAGAGGGTAGTTGAGCTAAGAAGACCGCTAGGTTTTCGTGACTTGATTAGTGAGATTATTCCGGATCGGGGAGCAAGTGTTTTACGCGAGAGTGGGTCGGGTTGAGGACATGCCGCGGGTCAACCCGCGACCTGTTTTATGGTGGGGTCAGTTTGTGGTGGTCCCGCCAGGTGGTAGGGTCACGAGGGTGTTAGGCCCAAGTTTAGTTAACCATCGTACGAGTTAGTGGATGCGTTCAACGATGGTCGGGCGATGAGGTCACCATGTGTCTTTCGGTCAAGATCGTTTACTCGTGAGGTTATGCGAGATGTTATATCAGGAAGGTTGTAAGGCTGCACGAGGTTCCTACCTTCACCTTATGACAGACAGTGGAGCCCAAGTTATGGTTGTTTCTTTTCGGGAAGTTTTACCAGGCAGGGTTAGGAACTCAGGTAAGTCTCGATGTCGCGTTCGCCTCGGGCGGTGTGTGGATTTCAGGGGTAGCTGTGAGGATTGTTGTCTCCTGTTGAGGGAGTGTTTTAATAGCTACCATTTTAGTATTCTAATGTCGCTTTATGACGCCTTGTAGGGGCGGAAATGTAAGTTGCCGTTCGATTGGTTCGATGTTGGCAAGGTTCAGATAGTTGGTTCATACTTGTTCAGCAGGATGTGGATAGGGTGAAGCTTATCCAGAAGAGGTTATTGGCAGCTCAGAGTCAACAGAAGTTGTGCGGATAATCGGCGACGACGTTTGGAGTTCAGGTTGACGGTGGGTCTTCTTGAAGGTACCACCCCGGAAGGGTGTGACGAGATTGAAGCGAGAGAAGCGTGGCGAGTTACTTTGGGCCTTTTCAGATCATGTGAAGAATAGGCCAGGTTGCCTATAGTTAGCATTGCCGTCCGACGTAGGAGGCAGTACGTCCGATCTTTCATATTGCTATGTTCGGAAGAGTATCGGAGATCCATGCAGAGTATTCTCAGTTAATGATGACCAAGTGGAGGTAGTAACCAGAGTTTTGGAAACTGAAGCAGTAACAGGAATGTGGTAAGTTATGAGAAAGAGTTCGAGTGTATGAGAAGGGTACGACGAGTAAGGGAAGAAGCGAGCATGTGTTAAGAACATAGATGTGATCTTTTCTTTTGTAAAGTGAAGGTGCGAGGGGAGTACCTTTTAGCCCAGGTGGGAGTTTTTGTGATGTTAGAGGTGATTCCTCGTAGACTTGGATGTCGATTTGCGGGTGTTTTACGTGGCCATGGGTGGCATTTGCAAGCTTGTTAAGCTATGAGGAACTTCATCGTTATCCGTCTTGAGAAGGAACATTCGGGACGAATGTTTCTAAGGAGGGGAGAATGTTATACCCCGTATTTCCAGTATGCGTGAGGGCGTGCGTAGGAAAATTTAAGCCTTAAAGTTAGGCAAGGTTCGAATTTTGTTCACAACCCCGATTAGAATCGTTTTTTCGGCGAGGCGTTTTACACAACTTGCGAAGGGAAAATTCCGGCTATGTCATTTAGTATTTTTGCGGATTTTTCCGAGGCGAAATATTTTGGACCAACAAGAGGCGACACTTGGCACCTCTAATTGGTGGACTTATGGGCAAGTTGGACGAAATGGAGAGTGGGAGTAGGTAGGATATTTTGTGATATTTGTGTGATAGATGGATAAGGTGCACATGGATGAATCCTCACCCTACACTTGCCTACTACTTGGCATGATCTTGGCCATTGGTTGGCCATTGCTTGACCTATAAATACCCCCCCCCCCCTTTGAAGACTTCTTCATCCTAAAATTGTTCTAAGTCTTGAAATCCCTCTCCCCCCCCTCTCTATAGTTTTCGTCCTCCCCCTTGTGAGGCTTTGTGAGAGCACCCCCTTTTGAGGCCTTTGGCCGAGGGTACCCACTCTCCAGTGATGCTAGCGTAGCACACCACCTACCTTGAGTGGTCTCGTAAATACTACCCACCCTTGGTAGAAAATACTCTCCATGTATAGTTACTATTCCAAAATACCTTGGCCCAAATACCTTGTAGTATTCCAAGGTTACACTTATACTAAAAACCCATAAATACTATTATACGTCCCTTTAGTCACTAAACGAAACCCTAAGGAAAATCTTCACAGTTGGTTGAAGTATTAGGAAGAAGTTTCGTAGAACTTCTAAGGGTTGTTTGGGGCGGGTTGGAGCACCCGGAGTAGGAGCTAGACGTTGCCCAGGATCGACATTAAACTTGGATAATTTTGGGCTTACCGAGGTAAATAATCCTATCCTTCTATTTGTGATTGGAAATTACATACTGTAGTTGTATAGAAATGAATATAAGATTCATAGAAGAGAATTGAACTGTAATAGAAGGATATTACAGAATAGACTTGAACTGGAATCACATCTGAAGAATATTCTACAAGAGTAGTCTAGGCTTTGATAGACTTGTATAACCTTTATAGGTTGAATGATCTGCGAGTAGCATGTTCTACTTGGAAGGCGGACAAGGCTAGCCGGGTTATAGCCGTGGAGCGTTTTGCTAATAGTCGATAATCGTCGCGAGGTATATGATTCTTCCTATACTCTTGAGCATGATATTTTAAATATATATATAGTACGGTAGACGTACGTGTGTGAACTGAATAATAATTACGGCAATGTCTTTTGACTTAAGCCTGAATAATACTTACGACAATGTCTTGTGACTTAAGCCTGAATAATAAGGATCTTGAAGCATTTCAAAAGAATACTGAATCATTTTTTTAACAAAAGAGTAATGCTTGGTTTTTTAAAGCTTAAGAGTTATATTAGCTTTATGGGAAGTTAGGTATAACGGCTTAAGCAAGATAAAAAGAATGGTTTATAAATTTTAGAAGTTAAGAGACTTGATCTTAAAAGATAAGAGACTTGACTTAAATGAATTTTGTGTGAAACCTCATTCGTGAGTAATGAGTACTTGGTTTTTAAAAGGAATAATCTTTTACTGATTTCGGAAATCAGAATAAGTATCGAACACACCACTGCAGCGTTAATAAAGGGAAATGTATTGACTAATAAAGTATTATTAAAACCAGTAGAAACCTCCATCTGCATAGAAGCTAAGATGAGACAAAATGATATTACATTTCCTAGATCATGGCTGCATTAATAATATTATTATAAACAGGAATAACCTACTCACACATAAGGCATATGTTTCTCAAATGGTTTTAAAAGAGAATTATATTATTAAGTGATTAAGACTACGAACTACGAAACCTTTCAAAAAAGGAGAAACTTGAGCATTTGAAATTAGGCAAACCTGAACGTTTGGAAAGTAATGTTGTCACTTGATTTTACAAAAGGAAGCGTTTTAGTTTAAAAAGATAGTCACTCTATTTTAATACTACGGGTATTGCGTGACTTTTGTGAAAGAAACAGATCTTTTAAAGAGTTAATGTATGAAGTACTTTGGGGATAAAAAAACCCGAAATGGTTAACATAAAGTAGAAAGTACCTTGTGTGAATAACTTGATTATGTTGGTGTAACGACCCGTTCCGGGGCCCGTTACTGGTGCCTTATCCCGGGCACCCTAGTGATACAATCATCAGAGAAAACCAGCGGAAAATAAAACTTAAACAAGAAACAGATATATGAACATAAAACAGGCCAACCCAACGGTTACCTTCCAATAACATAATAAATACAACTCTTTCAAAACGAACAGTTTAATCCCTTTTACAAACCACACTTGGCAAGATACTACAAACCTCTAAGATTTACAACAACTATGACGGGACGGGGCCGCCATACCACGAATGTACAGAACCTACAACTCAGAACACATGCAAAAGATAAGCCTCGGAAAGCGGAGCTTCCCAAAACGCTGAATCGAGATCCTAGGCGAGGATCCACGGCCGATGTACCTCTACTGCGGCATGAACGCGGCCGAAGAGGTCGATCTGAGTACCAAGTATGAATCAGTAAAAATCGTAATGAAATCATACTAGTCTATATAAAGCGGGAGACATGTATGATAACCAAACTACGATTCACAACATAAAGCGATCATGTCGATCGGGGACTCACGCCTCAGTCATCACTCAAATATAACTATGGGTCTCACGCCCACAACATCAATCATGTTCGCATCATGGCGCGTGCCGAATTGCGCCGGTGTAGACATGTCCATGATGCAACAATAATACCAATGCCCCATGGCGCATGCCGGAATTCTACCTCGGTGTGAACCGTCCATGTGACATCAACAATAATACAACGGGTGATCAACCACGCGCGTGCCACATGCCCCGAATTCTACCTCGGTGTAGACATGTCCATGTAACCACAATAACAATATATCGGGTAATCAACCCGGCACGGCCGCGTGCCGGAGTCTGCGCCGGTGTAGACATGTCCATGTGACATCAACAAGACGATAATCAAAATGGAAACATACGTGGAATTCTCCATCACCGCCAAAGACGTCGAGTAAGTTCTCGATAAGTCGACGCCCTCTATCGAGAGCGGTAACGTAAATACCACATTTGCACAACAAAGGCTATCATCACAAGCATAGGCAAGTTTCACAACAACAAGCATAGGCAAGTTTCACAACAACAAGCATAGGCAAGTTTCACACAACTCAAAGTACTTTCATTTTATGCCAAAGTTCGGGTTTTAACCCCAAGTACTACATACGTTAAGTTCTTTTAAAAGAGATCCATTACTTTTATAAAAGTCACCCTATGCCGTAGTATTAGAATGACCAACCCACATTCCTTTTCAAAATCAAGTAACAACATTCTTTTCCTAAGTTCGGTTTACTAGTTTGATTACTCAAACTTCTCCTTTTCAAATGCTATTGTCTCTTATTTTAGAAAGGTTTCTTAACTCATAGTGTTAATCTCTTTTAAAACATTTGTGTAACATATGTCATATATGTGAGTAGTTTATTCTTTGTTTATAACGATCTTATTACAATGACCATGATCTAGAAAATGTAATATCATTTTGTCTCATCTTAGCTTCTATGCGGATGGAGGTTTCTACTGGTTTTAATACAACACATCATTATTCAATACATTTTCCTTTATTAACGCTGCAATAGTGCTGCCGATACACATTCGATTCCGAAATCGGTAAAACATTATCCCTTTAAAACCAAGTACTCATTACTCACGAATGAGGTTTCACAAACATCCACATTAAAACAAATAAGTTAAGTCTCTTATCTTATAAGATCAAGTCTCTTAACTTCTAACATCGATAAACCATTTTCACTACATGGTCGTTATAACTAACTTCCCATAAAGCTATTATAACACCCTATGTTTTAAACCAACCAAATCACTTAGCACGTATCGTCTACCGTACTACATAGTTCCACAACAATCATGCTAGAAAAGATAGGAAGAGGTTCACATACCTCGCGGACGATTTATCGACAATAAGCAAAACGCTCAAGTACTTCACGTCGGCTACTCCTAAGCCAAGTAGATCACGCCACGTAGTACTCCACTCTAAAATGGTCATAGTACTCTATCAAACCTTTCTTATCATTGAAGACTTATACCAATAAAAAGCCCTCAAAATCTACGGAAAATTCGCGAGACTTCCGCTTATACTCACTTTTCCATCTTTTACCAAGGCGAATAACGTAATATATATACCATATATATATATAAGGCGTAATAATTAAACAACATAAAGAAGGATTACACGCCCAAACGGTAACGGTTTACTATCACGCCTCATAACAACAATAAGTAAAAGAAGGGGATTACGCGACGGCCGTGCGCGGTTTACTATCACGCCTTCATAACAATACAATAATTAAAAGGATCACACGCCCAAGCGACGCGATTGAAAAATCTTCCCTTAATGAAATGTAAATCTGATCCAATGTAAATACGATCCAAAGTAAATACGGTCCAAAGTAAATCTGATCCTTAAGTTGGGGTCCTTGGCAACTTTGTCCATTTTACTTATCCAATTTACTCATTAGTCACCCAACTTATATTTCCATTCTTAATATATGTTATAGTTACTTTGTTATTAGCTTCTTAGCAAGTAAGATACGTTTTTACCATTTTAATGGCAAACGGCCAATCCTTTCTTTTAACAAGTTAACAAGATCCAACTCTTCCAAACTTACTCCATATATTATATAATCCATAATATACTTATAATATATGTATAACAACCAATTCACAAAGAGGTTTAAGTTCCACTACCTCAAATAGCCCAAAAATATCCAAGTTCTTAAAGTCGCTCCAAGCAAGTCTTAGCTCCAAATCTTTACGTTCCAATCGCTACAAGCAACCCATGAAGCTCCTAACCAACTTCTCTTCAAGATTCAACTCCAAAAGTGAAGAACACTTGGGTTTCAAGATGACAACTTTCGGCCAGGCATCCCTTCAAGGCTAGGGTGTGAAATCTTTTCCAACTCTTGGTACACAATCTTCCTAACACCTTGGGAAGAACACTTGAGAGTTTAAGAATTGTTGGACAAATTTTGCTCAAGAAATGGGGCAAACCAGAGCTCTAGGTCAAGGAGAAGGAGGGTTTTCAAGTCTTCAAATGTCTAAGTGTGGAAGATTTCATCAACTAAGGGTGCATATATAGGACAACCAGGATAGGATGAAGGCAAGTGTGTGGTTGAGATTGGGGACAAGTGTGGGTGGGACCACAAGCCACTTGTCCACACAAAATATCTAGCAAGACTTGGCACTTGTCTTGCCAGCATCTAGCTAATTTCGGCCAAGGGCCACCTGGGGTGACACGTGTCGCCTCTGCTAAATCAAAATATTTCATCTCGAAAATATCCATAATGGCCAAAATCTCAAAAACTAAGCGGGCCCCACAAAGGTAATTTTCACGTGGGCCCACGTGACCATTCCGGAAATAAAATTCCATAATTCTCAAATATTCTAAGAAGTCCGAATACCAAATCGGGAATCAATTCCCATTAACGAACCTTTTTCTTCACAAAACCGGAAACTTTTCCGTGAAAAATCACATCTTTCTTTCTTTCCAAAATTTACGCCGTAATCTCATGCGTACATCCTCACCTATATACCCGGAACTACGGGTATAACATTTTCCCCTTAGAAACATTCGTCCGAATGTTCATTCTAAGTCTCCAAACGTACTTGTGTCGGTATAGTCTTCACTACTATACTTACAAACCGATCATGCCACCAATGGCGAGAATATAACATGTCGCAAAACTCAAATCCAAGCCAACGAGGAATCATTTCTAATCTTACAACGGCTCACTAGCTTCAATTTACTCTAAGGCCATTCCGGCCTTCACGATCCGATTCGGTTGAGCAACGTCCACGAACTCGTCGATGGTTACCTAAACTTGGGCCTAGCACCCTCGTGACCCTACCACTGGCGGGACCACCTCGAACTGACCCACCTCAATATGGGCTGCGGGTTGACCGCAAATGGCCTCAACCCGACCCTAAACGCGCCAACTCTTGTTCCGATCCGAACAATCTTACTAATTCACGTCATGAAAGCTACCACTTCCATCTCACACTACCCATGTAATTATCCCACAATATTTCCCGCATACCAAGTACATCGGCAAAGACCACCGTAAAATCACCCACTCAAGGCGGCCTCGCCTCTAAGGTCTCCACGTATAAAACTCTAAGGTTCACACTTTCCATGCCCCCACACTTATCCTTCCAACTAACCATGTTTTCTAACTTACAAACAACACAACGCTATCCGTACATAGCACACAATAATAAGATCATCATATCGCGCAAACCAAACTCTAGATGTTAAGGATATACCTGAAGCTACCGCTCCACTCTAATCATAGGCCTGCCCTGCAGGGCGCATAACTGTAGAAGGCGATGAACCAGCCACTGATCCGGTAGGCTGAGTCGTAACATCCGTGCTACCCTTGGTCGGACAGTTCCTCGCAAAATGGCCCTGCTGGCCGCAAAAATAACAAGCTCCCCTGGCACCACGACACTCCCCGAAATGCGGTCTACCACATCGACCACACCGAGGTAGGGG